>CM066331.1:172799892-174154892 GCA_033807585.1 Hydrophis major
AGAGCATATTGCCATGCCTCAGCTGAGCTCATCAGCGCTGACACTGAGGGCAGTCTTTGAGTGCTGCGCTGCACCTCCACAAAGCACGCTCTCATAGAACCAATTGCAACACCAATTGGCCCTGCCCAACGTTCCCCGTCCATTCCACTCCACCCTGCCCTGCCCTATATATCTTGCCTTCGCCACATGGCCTAGCTAATCTCTGTGCCTCGCTTCCTTGCCTCGCCTCCTCTGCTCACCAAAGGTAAGCAATGCATGCCACCTGCTTGCTGTTCACCTTGGCTGAATCAGGGAATGCACCATTCCCTGGCTCCAGCCTTGCCCCAAGCTTCCGCTCACATGCCTACCCCCCGCCTCTGGCTTCAAACTATGGCCCCATGGGCCAAAGTAATTTATTCAGCTTGTGCTAGGCCGAAGGGCTATGGTGGGGTGACATGGGTGCAGGAGGGCCAAAGCAGTTTGGGAATGGACCGGACGGTTCTTCTTACCTTTAAGAAGATCCATCTGGAAAGCACTGCAGCGGAGATCTTGCAGCCACTTCTCCCATCATTTGCTGCCAAGGCTTCGCTCGTGGAGATGCTCCATGTGCTCTCCGGGTTGGCAGCTGCTTCTCTCTGCTGCTGCTCTTGCTGGGAGAGCAGACTGCAATTTAGCAGCTGTCAGCCGCCACTTTGAGTCCTCTAAGTCCCATTCGGAAAGCGCTGCAGCTGAGAGGAACAGCATTCAACATAGCTGCTGCTTCTCTGTACTGTAGTGCTGTCTATGCTATAGTGCCAGAGAGCAGAGATAGAGCAGAACAGGCCCCGAAACACTGCTTTATTGAGCCTTGCCACATGGTGAAAGCTGTGTATGTGTGGAAATTGTGTACATGGGCATGCACTCTTTCTCACATTTTTGGCGAACTGGTGGTGGATTTATTTGAAACCCACCACTGATTATCGGGGAAATGGAAGAAAGAGTAGACAGTAGACCACTTCCTTTGGGTGCTACCAAAGCTTGTGGTTTCTGTGTTGTGCGAATGGAAAGGTTATGGAAATGTTATTGCTGCCATGCAAAGTATAGATCATGCATACTGGAGCCAGAAAAAATATAAGAGAAGACTTCTCTAAAATTAGCATTAGCTTTTAATTTCCTCATTGCTGTTTTAATAAAATGTCACTGCACATAATGGGCAGTGAACTGAGCTGGTAAAGTCAAGCATCTGTTTTCCCTTGTTTATATTCTTAGAACAGCAGGGAATGGTATGAATATTTTGGTGCACTATGTGCGTCAATGTTTCTTGAGGTGCTGCATGCACTGAAGATTGAAACATGAGGCAGCAGCTGCAAAAAGGGAGCTGTTGATATACCTACACAGGGCAATTTCTGAACCAATGTGTCATTTTAATATTGGTAGTTACATATCAACTGATGCTGAGATATAAGAGATGGCAACATGGCAGAAATTCCAGTGTATTTAGAAGGCATCAAGTTGTGGAAGATTGTTTTACAGAATTATTTTTAGCTCAGCATGGCTGAAAATTCAGTGAATGCTAATAAAAAGGCAATTAAATGAATGAATTAGTATTCATTCATTCATTATCATTCATTAGTATTCAGTGTGAGTGCTTAGGAGAATGAAAGTATTACTGCTATTTATAACATTAATTGTAAAAAGGCATATTGATACCATTCTGAAGAACTTTTAAGACTATTGTTTTGTTCACTGGTCAAAAGCAGCTTTCCTAATGCCTATTTCTGAGAGTAGCAGTTTCAACAGCATTCATTTATGTTGGAAATTTGCTTTTTATTTTTTATTAGACTGTCGGCTTCTAGTGTACATTTTTAATGTAAGAGGTGGCATCCCAGGAAATGCATGACTATAGTTTTATCAGTAAGAAAAAAGAGTGAATGGGACAACAGTATGATACACTTATTTTTTTTCTTTGGGTATAGGGACTAATTCTTACTAAACCTGTTCCAAAAGCAACTGCTATTCAGACTGGTCCAATGGCATAGGATTAGAGAACTAGTATATTCAGATTAAATCAGAAGGGCTGTGCACTGAAGATGCAGTCACATAATTCTTCATTGCCTCGTTATCTAGGGACCACAAGGAAGCACTAAGCATAGATAGAAAATAGGAGCTATGGTGATGCAGTGGTTAGAATGCAGTACTGCAGGCTGCTTCTGCTGACTGCCGCTTGCCAGCAGTTTGGCAGTTCAATTCTCACTGGTTCAAGATTGATTCAGCCTTCCATCTTTCCAAGGTCAGTAAAATAAGGACCCGAATTGTTAGAGGCAACATGCTGACTCTGTAAACTGCTTAGAAAGGGCTGTAAAGCACTGTGAAGTGATATATAAGTTTAAATGCTATTGCTGTTGAGGGGAGGTCCTTGGCACTCTGAGCTTGGTTGTTTTCTTACAAATGTTTCATTACCCAAACTAGGTAACATCATCAGTGCTAGACTATTAGAAGAAAAGAAGAAAATTAAGGATTTACCCTTTTTATTCCTTTTGATCCCAATAATTGAAGATGCTTATTCATACTGAAAATATTCTAGAATTTTCAAGAAATTGTGTTTGTGCAATACAAGGGGGAGAATCACAGGATTAGAGCAAAAATAAAGCATGAGGAGCTGCAAAGACATAGAAGCAGGGATAACCTTGGTTAAACTGCTTCCTATACTTTATATTTAAGATTTAGATTAAGGCAAAAACATTTGAAAACACTCTCATACTAATATGAAAAAAATCACAATCTTCAGAATGCACCTCTTCAAAAACTTCATATATATAATATAATATAATAAGCATCCGAAGAAAGGAGAGAACCTGTCATGCCCCAATCGGAATTTGATTCCGATGGGGAGCTGAGCAGCTGACAGGGAATGGGAGTGTGGCTCTGTTGGCTGTGGAAGAAACTGGGGAAGGGCAAAGTCCAGCTGGGCAGAGCAGGAGAGAGGTAGAGCAAGGCAGAGGGAATTCGGAGGAAGATTCAGGCCAACCCCTCTTCATCCTAGGGCATGCAGGAAGGAATGGAGAAGGGAGCAATGATGATTCCCTTCATTAGCTGCAGTTGGGAACACAGTGTTTAAAAAGGGGAGTTGCACACAACCAACTGTTGAGAGCAAATTGTGAGTTATCTGGTATTGTCAAGGCTTATCTGGGGTTCTGACATCTCCCCAACTGTGTGTGTTTTGTTGGCCTTTCAAGTCTGCAGTTCCTTATCCTGCCCTGTCAAGTTAATTACCGCCACATGGTTTGTGTGACTTTTTATTTACAGTTTGTATGTACTTTGTTTTTGGACTGAATTTCCTCCATTTAAAGACTGTTCTTGGGAGAATTTTTTTCTCCAGCCAAAGACATTGGGGGAAAGTTGGAGGTATTAAAGAGACTCTTCTTACTTATGTGACTGTGTTGCCTTTGTGCCACACCCTAGGTCATCATAGACCCTAAATCTGAATATGAATCAATAAGATATTACTAGACATCTGAAAAAGCAAACATGCTATGAAGAAAATGAGAGGGGTGAGATGTTAAAAAATATAAAATTGGCCTAAACTGGGTCTTGATTTAATACCCGTGGACTGCTCTATGTTCATCTGGGACAAACATATGATGCACTAGGAAAAAAAGGGGAAGTAGAAGAAATATGTAGACAAAATGGTTGATTGGAATCAAATAGGTCACCAAATGTCATGGATGAACTTTAACTTATTTCTAAACATAAATTAAAATGGTGAGCATTTGCCAGCATCATCATGCACAACTTGATATCATATAACCAACTACAGATTTATTATCTGGAAACTTGTGTGTGAAATAAGTTGAATGCTTTGCAATACAGTTCACATACTCTTATTATAGCAATGCCATGTAAATTTACACATTTAAAGAGATTTGCTTCCAAACAAATATATATAAGCCTGCAGGCTCAATAAAACAGTCACTATAAGAGGATGGGATACATATATTCCACATGGTAAATTTTTTTATGTAGGATATTTATATTGCTGCCTACTTGCACATGGCAGCTCAAGGTGACTTACAAGGATATAAAATCATATAAACTAAATTAAAATAAAGAGAAAAATAATAAAATAATACAGTTAAGGTGGAAATTATACAAGATATTTATTTTTTCTGTGAAGCAGCAGGGGGCTGTTTAACAGAACTCTTCCCCTCGGACCCTAATATCAGGATCGGCCCCTATCTTTTCATACTATTGTTTGTGAAATGATTAACTTCTGTTGTGAACAAATTATTAAAATGCAGCTGGGACTTCAGAGAGGGCAACTTCCTTTTTTAATAATTTAATTTTTTAAAAAATTCCATCTTCAATTAAACAGTGTGTTGTTTGGGTGTAAATATCTTTGTTGAATAATAATCAAAATTTTCAACATCATCCGTTAGATTGATATTAATTCAACAATATTAAAATAGTGATATTCAACATAATAGTCAATACTTATCTCTTTTAACATATCTTCTTTATTTTGTTTCCCTGTTTCTAACTTCCATTTTTGTTATTTAACCATTGATAAGATAGATCATATAATATTTAGTTTTCTTTCTCCTTAATTGCCAACATTAATCTATTCATTTCTGCACATTCTAATATTTTCCTAATCACATTCTCATCTGTAGGTATCTCTTCACTCTTCCAACTTTATGCAAATACAATTCTAGCGGCAGTTAATATACGAATCACTAAATATGCATTTGCCTTACTGTATTTTTCAGGTAGAACCCCCAATAGAAATATTTCTGGCTTTAAATCATTATGCTGTTTTATCATTTTTTCCAACCACATATCTATTTTTGTGCAGTATTGTTTTGCTTTTGGGCAAGTCCATCACATATGGTGATATGACCCACGTATCTGGTGGCATTTCCAGCATTTAACTGAGGGCAACTTACCATTAGTAAAGTTCCCTTCTCATCGTGCCTCATGGTTTCTGATTGTTCAGCATTCTTGTGGTCATGAACAGGACAATTTTTAAAATGCCCCACCCAGCAGGTGGCCAGATTTTAAATTTTCTGCAAAAACAAACTGAATTCCTAAGAACAAGGAAATGGCCAAGACATTGACTTGGTGCCATTTTTTATGCCTTCTGATTGGTCAGTGGAGAAAAGGCTGAGTTCTCACTATTGATGTGACAGCGGCATTGAGGACATTTGTAGGGCTATTTGAAAAATGGATTCCCTCTTGCAATTTACTTGGCACAATCCTAGTCTGATAATAATATTCATTTTCCCCTTCGCTCCACCACTTTGTTCTTACTTCATCCTTGGTAAGCTTTAAGTAGCACCACTAGCTATAAAAGTAGTGTTTTCCTCTTATTCCAACAGCGTTCATAGAAGTCACAAAGTGTTTTCCACAGCACAGTGTGCAGAAAAGTATGTTGAACTTTTGTTCTTGTTTGCCAGTTTCTCCGTTCCTACATTTCTCAGTTTCAATCCTTTCCCCTAGAGAAAAATACCTGATTACTCAGCAGCTATTCAATTTCAGCTACCCACTTCTGCATTAAGTAGCCTGTTTTATGAACATTGTAGTGTCTGTCTGCAACCTCTCTAGACTATTCTGGTACTGGCATCTTTCTGTATTTATTTCACTTCCTTTTTAAAAACAAAACAAAATGGGAGATGCTCAAATTAGCCATGTGTCAACCATCCGATTAGGTTAGACAGCAAAATAAACTCCTGGGAGATGTTCTTTTACCAGGAGTATAATATTCCAAGGGTAACAACATAGGAAAACTTTCACTTTTCCATCTGGACCTCCCATTGTCCCTTGTCCACCAATCTTTTACATTCTCTTTGTTTTGGGAATGATCTCTCTGCCTTGGACTTCCCCAGCTGGCAACCTTGAGATGTTGGTTCTGTTACGAACTAAGCAAACGCTTTATTTAAAAATCCTAATAGTTTTGTTTCCGCAGCAGGCTCGTAATCCTGCACTTCTGATTGGCTCACAAACAGCAGATTGTGATTGGCCGTTTCTGGCTAATCTGATTGGCTGACAGTAGGTCACCGCTGATTGGCCACTACCAGCATGGCAAACTAAAACCATTGGTTATTGTGAAAGCAGCCAGCTCTATAAAAGGAGCTGCTACTGCCCAGTATCCCTGCTCTGTTCTGAAGTCACTAATAAAGAGTTGGAGTCACTATTCGATGTCTTGTCTCCGTTCCTTGCGCCCACGCTCCAGACATAACACTGGCGATGAAAGTGGGATGCGGAGACAATAGAGCTGATTGAACACTCACCGAACGCTAACAGAGCACGTAGCTAAGAGCACACCAAAAGCGGCAGAATGACCAACAGAGCTATACTACCCGCTCCATTTGACCCAGCTAATGAAGACTGGGACTCGTATATGGACAGGTTCCAGATGTTTCTGGAGACCAACAATTTGAAAGATGCTACGCCTGGCAAGAAACGAGCTGTATTTCTGACCCATTGCGGGCCCGCCATTTTTAAAATGGCAAAAGCACTTGCGAAACCAGCAGAAGTCAAGACAATGGACTGGGATAACCTCGCCCCAATCCTACGGGCTCATTATGCACCCATGATGCCAACACTCATCAGGAGACACGAGTTTTACCAGAGGGACCAACAGGAAGGCAAAAATGTTGGAGACTTCATCGCTGACCTTAGAAACCTAGGGGGACTCTGTGGCTTCGCAAACCTCGAGGAAGCCATGAGAGATCGAATTGTTCTGGGCCTAAAAGACCCCACGACCCAGAGCAAGATTATGGTGAAGGGAGACATCGGCCTCGCAGATGTCATCGCCAATGCTACTGCAGCAGAAGCAACCAGGAAGTCAGCCGCTCGAATGCGCCGAGCGAACACACCGCACCGCCAACTCGCCAGTGACACTACGCCTTTCTCCGAGAGGCACACAACGACCACCCACCATGAAGACCTCGAATCCTCATCAAAAAGTGAGGAAGAGGAGGTCAACAGACTCAGATCCGAACGCGACCAGCGAGACCAGCGAAATCGTAAGCCTTCGAGTCAATGTGCTGGATGCGGGGGAAACCACCCGCGATCAGACTGCAAATTCCTAGACGCACTCTGCCATTCCTATGGAAAGAGGGGCCACATCGCAAAGGTCTGCAGAAGCAGGCAAGGGTCCAGCCCAATCCAAAGAGAAAACAACTCCCGGCATACAACAGGCATTCCACCAATAAATCGGGACCACCTAAATAACCAATGGAGCCAATACTACAGAAATCGAACACCCGCCAATTCAACCAGACGAGAAGAGGCCCATCAAACCATCACCATCAGCCACACGTCCTCCCTTGATGCGAGGAAAATCCGAGTGAAGGTCACCATTGAGAATCAACCATGTGTTATGGAAGTCGACTCTGGGTCGTCCCTGTCAATGGTCTCCTGGAAGACCTTAAAACAGCTGATCCCTGACATTCGTCGCCAGGACCTCAGCACTCAAAAAATCATATTAAAAGACCACCAAGGAAACAGAATTCCAGTTGCTGGTTCCAGACACGTCTGAGTATCCTTCAAAGACCACACCGTAACCCTACCTCTTACCATCGTCGATCGAGATCGGCCCAGTTTGCTGGGTTTGAAATGGTTCGCGCCACTAGGAATTGAACTAGCGGGCATCAACCAAACCGGAAGTGATGACTGGGAAGCGGCCCTCATCCAGGAATTCCAGGACATTTTCACCGAGAAGCTAGGCAAGTACAAAGGATTCCCCATATCTTTTAATCTCAGCCCTGACATTGCGCCCATTCGCCTTAAGCCTCGTCGAGTACCCTTTGCACTCAAGCCAAAGATTGATGAACAATTGGACAAATTAATAGCCCAGGGCGTGTTGGAACTGATCGATCATGCCCGGTGGGAGACCCCAATTGTAACTCCCATAAAACCTGATGGATCCTTAAGAATTTGTGGGCATTACCGGGCCACCCTAAATCACGTGCTCCAGCAGAGTGCTTACCCTGTACCTGTGGTCCAACATCTCCTTCATTCCCTGGGAGGTGGGAAAATATTTGCAAAATTGGATCTAGCCCAGGCGTACCAGCAGTTGCCCGTAGATGCAGAGACCGCCGAAGCCCAAACTATAGTCATGCATAGAGGTGCATTCAAGTGTAATAGACTCCAATTTGGAGTGAGTGTAGCACCTGGCATCTTCCAAAGTCTGATGGAAAGATTGCTTCAAGGCATAAAAGGGGTCATGCCATACTTCGATGATGTCTTAATAGCTGCCCCCAACAGAAGCCTGCTAGAAAAATGACTCAGAATGGTCCTCCAGAAATTTAAAGACGCTGGCCTGAAGGTCAAGAAAGACAAGTGCCAAATTTGTACTGAGAGGGTTGAATTCCTTGGGTACCTTCTTGACAAACAGGGAATTCACCCTATGGAGATAAAACTCACTGCAATAAAAAACGCCCCAAGACCTAGGAATAAAACAGACCTCCAAGCCTTCCTGGGACTCATTAACTTTTATAACATCTTCTTGCCCCAGAAGGCGACTGTTACTGAACCCCTGCATAGGCTCCTCGATAAGAAGGCTTCCTGGGTCTGGGGACATCGCAAAGAGCGAGCTTTCAGCAAGTAAAGTACCTGTTAACTTCAGATGCTGTATTGATTCAATATAACGAGACTTTGCCTTTAACTGTCACCTGCGATGCCTCACTGTTTGGAGTAGGAGCCATCCTGAGCCACGTCCTATCAAACGGTACTGAGGTACCTATTGCGTTCTTTTCAAGAACTTTATCTAAAACTGAGAGAAACTATAGCCAACTTGATAAAGAGGCTCTCGCTATTGTGTCTGCGATTAAACGATTCCATGAGTATGTATATGAAAGATCTTTCTCCATAATTACCGACCACAAACCATTACTTGAAATTTTAGCGGGAGACAAACCAACTCCCCACATCTTATCACTGAGAATGACACATTGGTCAGAGTTTCTAGCCACATACGATTACCAACTGCTACACCACCCAGGGAAAGCCATTCCCCACGCTGACGCCTTGAGCCGTTCTCCGTTACCAGAAGTCATAGATGACCCAGCTCCAACCCTCACTATGTTACAAATCGAAACTCTTCCTTCACAACTGCTGACTGCACAAGACATCGCCTCAGAAACAAGGAAGGATCCTTGTTTGGCACGGGTCCTCAGCTGGGTAGAAAGAGGTTGGCCTGACAACGAACTAAACGACACCTTCAAGCCGTTCAAAAACTGGCAGACAGAACTTTTCTCCCAAAATGGATGCGTCTTGTGGAGAGACAGAATTGTCATTCCAGAGAGATTACAGCATAAAGTCCTAAAACTATTGCACGATGGCCATCCGGTCATCGTGCGAATGAAGGCACTAGCAAGAAGCTACACTTGGTGGCCAGGTATAGATAAGCAAATAGAAACCTGGGTGGCCACTTGCAGCAAGTGTCAGGACACTCGGTCATCTCCACCTAAAGCACCACCAACTGAATGGGAAGCACCCCGAGGTCCCTGGTCCCGTATCCACATCGATTTTGCGGGACCTACCAAGGGACATACATTTCTTATAGTAGTGGATGTATACTCCAACTGGCTGGAGGTCCTCAAAATGAAGAGCACCACCACAGAAGCCATCACTAAAAAACTAAATAAACTATTTGTTATGCACGGGTTGCCAGATGTCCTAGTTTCGGATAATGGCCCCCAATTCACCACACTAGCATTCAAAAAGTACCTGGAAGAGCGGGGGATACGCCATGCGTTGACATCGCCAGCTCACCCTGCGGCCAATGGCAGGGCTGAGCGAATGGTCCAATTCGTAAAGAAAACTTTACAAAAGATGGAGCAAGGGGATATCGACAACAAGGTGACCCGGATGCTGCTCCTCCAACATATTACCCCAAACAGCACCACAAACAGAACCACGGCCAAACTTCTGATGGGCCGGAGACTTCCCTCACATCTTGACCGCTTGCACCCTACCTACACACCCGAAAAGCCCGTGGGGTCCAGCAGCAGGTATCGCACCTTCAAGGTAGGCGACCCAGTCTTCGCAAAAAACTTTTCTGGTGACCCATTGTGGGTCCCCGCTACCACAACTCAACTTACGGGTCCACGTTCCTACCGTTTACAAACTACTGATGGAAAAATGTGGAAGCGCCATATTGATCAACTGCGCTCCAGGCTGGCACCTACCCCCGTCACAAACCCCGAACCTCAAACCTGGGGGGGAAGGGAAATTGAGGGGACCGGAAAAGACCTAGCATACGACCCAGTACGTGAAAACCAGCAATCAGTACAACCAACCCAGAGATATTCAGCTTCTGAAGGAGAGCCGGGCCAGACGATCACCTCACCACAGAGCAGCACTGCGACAGCAGCAAATTCAAGGGATCCGGAGGACAACCTTAACGGAAGCAGAGATGACAACCCCGAGTCACCCAACGGAGAGGGCGGAACATCTTTGCCAACAAGCGCAGCAAGCAGCCCATTGAGACCACAGTCAGGGCAAGGACTGGTGGAGCAACGCAGATCAGGTAGACAGGTGAAACGACCTGCCTACCTGCAAGAATACATCACCCCACCCCTCAGACAGAACCTTGAGGGGAGGGGTGTTACGAACTAAGCAAACGCTTTAGTTAAAAATCCTAATAGTTTTGTTTCCACAGCAGGCTCGTAATCCTGCATTTCTGATTGGCTCACGAACAGCGGATTGTGATTGGCCGTTTCTGGCTAATCTGATTGGCTGACAGCGGGTCGCCGCTGATTGGCCGCTACCAGCACGGCAAACTCAAACCATTGGTTATTGTGACAGCAGCCAGCTCTATAAAAGGAGCTGGTGCTGCCCAGTATCTCTGCTCTGTTCTGAAGTCACTAATAAAGAGTTGGAGTCACTATTCGATGTCTCGTCTCCGTTCCTTGCGCCCACGCTCCAGACATAACAGGTTCTGTCTCAGACCTCCAGTCGGCACACTTGCACTCCAAATTTCCCTCCCAAACCTCCCTTATATTCCAATGCCTTCCCTCCCCCTCCCGTTACAGTTGTCTGGTTGCAAGTGAGGCTGCATAGCGAGTCAACCATGAGAGGAATGACACCATGAGAGGAAAGTTGACACATCAGGTGAAGATATTAGCTTTATGTGCTTTCGGTTTAACCATGCTTCCTTTCTTGCTAAATACAACCATTTACATTATTGTCTTCTGAACTTAAACATCAATGATTTACTTGATGTGTTTATGATCTTAGCTCTAGGTAATTCATTTAATGTATGTTGGCAACAACAAAGCAAGTTGCTGCTGCTGCTGTGCTGCCAAAAGGGAAAGAGACCTTGAGGCTTACTCTTCTTCACAGGCCGAATGCTACAGATTATCTGTTGTTTAAGATTATTATGTCTCTAAATCAGGACAATTTAGACAGAAGTTGTAAGCATTGGGTGGAATGAGGAACAAGATCTGTTCTGATCTGTCAGTCAACACGCTTTTCCAGAAGATGACCTATTGAACATTTCCAGGAATAGCGGTGCCAAGGTTGCCAATTGCTTTCTTGGAAATACACTCAAGAAAAATGGCTTTAGGCCAACAGTGATGAAAAGAAATCCTGGACTGGATCGAAATGTGACAATAAAACAGCTGATATGTTGACATTTGCAATGGTGAAGGGATTAGTAATTTTCTTAAGAGTTGGATGTGTTTTTCAAATTCTTTTCATAGAAGGTGAAATTTTGCAGTGGCTGGAGGAGGAAAGCAAGAAACATTTTATTCTCAGTACTGTTACTGCCATCAGGAATTTAGGAAAACAGTATCTTTGGCTATATGGAAAATATTGGACATGGTTTCATCATCAATGATTAAGATTTATTATGCTGTTGTAGTCAGCTTGTGATTTTTATTTTTTTAAATGTTTTTCCTATTGAATCAGCTTAATAACCTGCTACATTTTTTGCCTTTATTCTTAATTATTCTGAAAGCAATGTTTTTAATTGCTAAATCTATTATTTCTGTTATTAGTATAAATTGCCTTAACCTCCCAGATGAAAAGGCAATTTGTGTGTGTGTGTGTGTGTGTGTGTGTTTATGTGAATATAACTTGCTTTGCAACAATTATTGAGGCAAGTTAGAGCGGAGGTTCCTAACCCACAGGCTGCAGCCTACTACCGGGCCTTGAGCCTTTCGGAACTGGACTGCAGAAGTGGCAAATGAGTGCATTCACGCAAATGGAGCTCTGTACATGCACGTGTTTGCCTATTGCTTGTGCACAGCCCATCCCCTCTGCTGGTCTGCAAAGTCAGAAAGATTGAGGAACTCTGAGTTAGAGGAAAACATTAAAAATACAAAAAACATTTTGATAGCTGACACAAAGTCCATGATGAAATATATTCAGCGTTAATTAGTGGTGTGGAGAAAAGCAAAATATACCCAATTTATATTATTTCCCTTTTAAAAATCTTGGATATATTCAAATTATTGTTAAGCAATTGTTTTGTGCTGATTAGCTTTTGTTGTATACTTTTGCTTTTACCTTGCATTAGAGGTTCATATTATTTTTTATGAAAGCAAAAAATAAAGGAGAAAGGAGGACAACAAAAACAGGCAAATTATTACATAGTCAAATAAAAAATACAGAGTAATATAACCACCTTAATCAGAACTTCAAATATACTGGACTACTACAAGTCACATCATTCACTGCTAGTAAACTTAATACATCTAGGAAGCACTTTGCTAGGGACAGTTGCACAATCAGACATCAAATTATACACCAAAGCAGGATAAATGTTAAAATTACCAATAATAATTCATATTTATATGAATTATTTTTTATGAGTCCTTCACTTCCTAAACTGGGGGGAAAGTTAAATGTGACAAGAAAATAAATTAATTTCTAAATTTCTTCAATACAGATAAAAATATATTCAAATACCTATTACTTGAAATTAAAACAAAATCACAAAAACATCATATAAAAATATATAATCAAAATAACATTAAAATTATACAACAAAATAATCTTTTTTTAACCCATTTTATTCCCCTTCCCCCAATTTTTTCCTTTTGGTTATTCTGTATTTTATTTCTCTTGGAAACATAATTATGTTGATTATTTTTTAAAAATGAATCCATCATTACCTGTAGTCTTTGGTGTATGTGTCTGTGTGCCATCTTTTGTTTCTTTTTGAAGTAATGCATTTGTCAAGTGTATGCCATATTTTTTATTTCACCCTGCGCAACTGTGTACCTATGCTGTGAACTAATACTTGTCCTCAATTCCTCTGGATACTTCACTGTGAGCAGGGCAGCCCCCAGGATTTGGAACTGCATCTAAAGTATGTGCTTTTGCAATATGAATAACATAATGTGAGGTCCTTTGGAGAACCGGGGCATGAAAATGAACTTTTAGAAGAATTTCTGCAACATAACTGAAGTCCTCCCTAAAGAAAATAATATTGCTTTTTCTTCAGTCCTGCTCTGAATCCAGGAAAGCCCCAAAAGAAGGACCATAGCACACTTTTCCTTTTGGAATGATTGTGACCATCCTAGATTCTCACTGCAGATCTTCAGAAAAGTTTTAAATAATGGCTGCTATAATTTATCATATAGCTTTAGTTGGCCTCTGTATACATTTGCTTCCGAACAACAGTACTCAAGAAGAAGGTTAAGTAGGATAAATTAGAACTTCACTTGGAGAAAGTGAAGATGAAATAAGAAACATGATTTTTCTGATGGCTTCTTCTCATAGGCAGTGGACTGAAACTTACCAGTCCTTGTAAAATTCAGTGATGAACTGTTTCAGAAAAGCCATAATTGAGAATCCAGTGTGTTACTGTGGCATTTTCCTTATTATATTTCTTAATAGTAATTATTCTACAATAAGACAAGATGATAAGAGACAGAGAAAATGAATGGTTTGGCTATTCTTGGGAAAAGAGAATTAAAAGCCAGGGCTGCCAACCTTGAGTGATAGTTCGGAGTGAGACACTGCGAGGGAGCGGAGCGACCGAGGGGGGGGGGGATGGTGTGGAAGGGGGGTGTCCCCCCTTCCACGGTAGGGAGCTTTGACAATTTTACATTTTAAATGGTGCAATCTGATGCATACTTTAGTCATGATTTGGACATATACATACATACATACATGCAAGCAGCACCAATGTACTTGAACCGGATTTGTAAGATATTAATAATGCAGTTCACTGACCATGAATAATTGAAGTTCCTGACTTGTAACTGCAGTATTCTACCTCAACTGACTTTATTAGCTTAGTGATGTACTATAGACCACTATAGGATGAATTCAATGTGCAACAAAAAGACAAAAACCCGAAACAACTACAGAGATAATGCAAATACATCAATGGGTATTCTTCTTTCTGTATCAAATACCATACTACATGCCAATATCAAATGCTATAGTCTCAGTCTTTAATTATATACTAACTTGTTGACTGAAATAGGGGTTCATAATTTCAGACATGTATAAACTAAACATTTAATCAAATAATGAGTGCTTCATATAAATATACATATTGTTAACTGTAAAACTCATCTACTGTATTCTGAAGCTTGAGCACAGTGAGGAAACAGTATATTATTTATTGGGTAAGTTTAGATTCTGAACTTAATGGTCTTACTGCTCTTTGGATGGTAAATTGTGTTAAGATTAGAATATGTTCTAGTTGAGTCAGGGCTATCCCAATTTGGGGCTGAGAAGCCTACTGGCATCAAAAAAAGTCCTTATTGAGTCCTTATCTAAGGGTTTGAAAATATGATAATAATGTAGTACAGTCCTGTCGATCTGGTGCATGGAGACCTAGGATTTAAACTCAAAGGAGAAAGAGGAAAAAGTGATTCCTTCATCCACTGCCAGAGATGTAATCCTGTCAGTCCTCCAACCTTTCTATTAAGTATTTTGCAAAAAAGCTGCCCAGCCCCTTTCTAGATCAGCCTGGCGCGCTTCTCGCCTTGCTGGTTTGGGAAGACTCTTTTGGATCAGCTAAAAGAGAGCATAAGGCGTGTAAAGGGGTGGTAATAATAATTATAATAATAATAAAATTTAAAATAATAATAATTTTATTCAGAGTTGTGTTGGATCTCTTTTTTTGGGGGGGGGGGTTGTCCCATTCTTTCTTGGTGTTCTTTCTGTCCTTTTTGCTTTTTTAAATGGTCTTTCTCCCCTGGGTCAGAAATCCAGCCAGAGAAAATAAAGAAACATCTTTGGTGGTTAAATGGAAGCCACTCCGTTGGCTTTGCTTACCATTGTTATTACTGGCCGAGGCTGTTGCCCGCAAAAGAGGCTTTGCCAGCCCCCTCGTGTCCTTCTTTGGAAAGCCTAGGGCAGCTGGCTTGTCCCAGAGGACATTGCAGAGAGGGAGAGGGCAGGGCAAAGTGGCTGCGAGCGCCCCGGGCGGGAAGAAGCCTCCTGCTCTTCGCTTTCCTGAAGCGATTTGCTAATGATCAGCATCGTGACAGTTACGGGACGCCGGCAGAAGGATTAAGGCGGGAAAAGAGGCGTGGTGGGGTGGCTGGGCAGGGCAGGGTGGCTGGGCAGGGCGGGGCGGCGCTGGGAGCTCATCCTTCTCCTAAGGCTTAAGCTAAGGGGAAATATTCGGAATATAATCAGAGAATGTAGGGATATTTTTGTACATTCCATGATTTTGGGGGTTTAGCGTGAGATTTTGTTTATCAGAGTGAGACAGTCAAAATTGGTTGAATTGCGTGAGTCTCACGCTGATTGCGTGAGAGTTGGCAGCCATGAAAAGCAGGATTAAAGTTTACCAAATGTTTAGTTGAAAGAGCTTTGAAATTCCTTCTCTAATTCATTAAAACCAATTAAATTGTTTCAAACTACCAACACTGAAAAACCTGAATAATTTGTTCTTTTGAAAAATTAGCACAACCTATTATAGTTGAGGACTGGAAAGCAGGACAAGAGAACTTACCCTGTGGAATATTCAAGGTGTTGACATATTTTGTATCCTAATGAAATCTGGAAAGTGGCAGTGGCATTTTTATATATTGTAGTTTCTAAACCTATGTTCCCTTATCTGGTGCATGTAAAGAATTTCCTGTCAGGATGCCTATTTTATTTATTATTAATTTATTGTAGAATTTATTCTCTATTTTCAGATACTTTGCCTCCCAAAGCAACTCATATCAATTACAAAAGTGAGACAGACTCTGACTCCATGTTCTTGTTCATGTTGCTAAAAGAGAAGACATTCAAGAGATGGAGAATGCCATGTTGCTTCCCAATTATCTTGGATTTCAGATTGATGGAGAATATCAAGGTTCTCTCCTTAAATCTTTTACTTGCTGTCCAGGTCACCTGGGATTTCTGGAAATGTAATATAATCTACATTGGAATTCTGATGTCATTTCAGTTGTAACCATGCTGAGAGTATCATGCATCAATGTAAGCTTTCAAAAAAACTAAGCATCTATTTTCAGATAGGGGTTATTTCTGAAAATATCTCAGATTCAACCAGCTGGGCTTTTAGTAAGACCCTTCCAGAAATTTGTAAAAAGGTAATTCTTGGCAGTGGTATAGAAATGGTTGCCACTGTCTTTTTTCAGGTAAAAAATCTTCCAAGTCTGGCCTGCAGCCCAGAGATTTGTCACTTCATAGTTGTCACTTCAGGTTACTAGTCTGCTCCAATCCTGATTAGCTTTTAAAGATATAGGTACTGCCACCTTCTGTCAGCAGTATAAATATTCAAGTGGCATGCCATGCAATATTGTGTTTACCAAAAAGGAAAATCTCTTTTAAAAGAAGTTGCTACTCTAGGGAAATTTAGCCAGAAAACATTTTCCAAGAATTACTATATTGTAAACACAAGCTTACAATTGTAAGTTGACCCTATTATCTGAAGGTAAATAATCAAGGGGGGGGGGAGTCTTTCTTTTACGTAAATATGATAGTGATTTGCAATCCTACAACATTTGCAAAGTATCATGAAATAGAATTTGACAACTGATTGGTTAACATAGAGTTATGTTATACTTTACTTTGTGATGATTTTCTATTTTTTGCTATGTTATTTATATTTATCCAGCTTTCTCCCAATAGGCTGCAAGACACACATCTAACACAAGAAGGCAGGGCAATGCTATTAGAGCTTACAAACTAAAAATTTCACACAAGGGAAAAAATCTGTGTTAGCATTACAGTATTGTACTTGAACTTTGGAAATCCAGTGTAATAATACATATTATTAATAATATTAAATTATTATTATTAAATTAAATCATTAGATTAAAATTTTATTTATTAGTTGCATTTTTATTCCATCTTTCATTAGTTATATTTCTATTTTCTGCAAAAACTCAAGGAAATGTACAAAGCCAATTTTCTTTCTCTACAACTTTGTCTCTTGATTAACAATTCTGGACTATTATTACTATGATTTGTTGGACAGTCAGCCAAATATTTACACTGGATTTGACATTTTTTTGATCCAACTATCAGCTTCTTTCCAAGAATCTTGGATAGACAGATGTATTTTAATGGTGTTAAAGATATTGTCCACAGAATGTAAGCTATTACAAGCAAAACTGCCTTTTTGCAATTGATCAATGCCAATAGTCTTCAAATGGTGTTCCAGATGTTTTGGGCCTGCACCCAAGGCACCGAGAATTATTGGTACTATCTTTATTCTATTTTTATTTGCATGTCTTTGTATTTTGTGATTTTCTCCAGCTCTTTCTCTTCTCTTCTACTGTCTCCCAAGTTCTATCCAGATTTTTTTTGTCTTTCTTATTGATAATTGTTAAGTCTACCATGTTATGTGACGGGTGTTTTGAATTCCCAGAACACTTTAGATTTTCTATTTATCTATTTTCTGGTCCCACCAGTTCTTGCTTGCAAGCAAATATTATTATGGTTCATCATACAGTTAGCCAAATGTTTAGGCTGGATTTGGCATTTTTATCCACCTATTGAATTATTCCCAAGGACCTATATATCATTGTTATTAGCTAAAAGGTTTTGTGGGTGAAAAACTTTAAAAATTCTTGAACTGGAATATCATTTTTCTCTCACTTGCAACTTTCTTTTTAATAAGCTTATGGCACTCAATAAGCATTTCTGAGAATGTGTAAAAACAAAAATATAGACACATGCTTCCTGTAGGACCAGCGAAAACCATCTTATATGGCAAATAAATTTGTCTTTACTGTCATTCAGGGAATATGCTAGTTACCTGAATGAATTTTATCCCTCAATGAGAAGATCTAGTCTACCACAATAAAGAACAAATTTGCTTCAGGAGTAAGGGATGAGTAGACATTATACATTATGTTATTCTTTCTCCACTGCTCTACTTGGCTGCTACCTTCTCCAGATCCACTCCAGCATTCATTACAGGAGTAGCTGTTTCCTTCTGACCAATGATAGGATCAGCCCTGTGATTTTAAAAAAAAGTTTCATCAGTCCCTTTAAACATAGGCCCAATGGATTGTATGATCCTTAATACAAGATAGTTTTAAGGGTATACATCGATGTGCAAAAATTTCACATATGCCCTTTTAAGCAAGTGGTAATGGCTTATGTCTGATCAGTACTTGAATGAGAAATCACTAAGCTTCAAAACAGACTACAACAAGCTGCCCAGGGTCCCATGGCAGTGGGTGGCCTAAAAATTAAATTAATTAATTAAATACAGTAAATAAATAAAATGATCTCAGAAAGTAGCAAAGGCAAGTCTTTTTTTTACTGTTCTTTCTCCTTCCCTCCCTCCCTCTTTCCATTGTCATCAGGACCCTAGCTGTTAAGATCCACTTCAGAGATCCTTAATTTTAAGTAAGCAATCAAGTTTACGGTATTATAGTTATTTATTATTATATTCAAGTTTTGAATACTTCAAACCAATTATATTGGCCTCTGATAGCCTGATTATATAAATAATACTGGAACATGCAAATAATTTGACATTCAAATACATTCAAATACAATTTGACATTCAAATATAGGCAGTCCTCATTTAGTGATCATCATTTGGATGAACCATTGGGGTGCTAAGTGAAGTGGTAGCTAAGAGGAACTGATCTGTGCTTATAACTTACTTCAACTTTTCTTGGCTATGGCATGAATGTTGTAAATATGAGGATTGATCAAAATATGACTTTTTCATCACTATTGCAACTGTGAAAGATCACTTAACAAGGCATTCGCTAAATGAAGATTACCTGTAGTATTTGGCCATCAAAAGAAGGACATATGTTTCTTAGCAGTTCCAGGTAGTTATAATGTACCAGAGGCTATTTTGGTGAGCCAATATGGCCTTTTAAAAATTGAATTAAGATTTTGTTTTATTGAAACTTATTCAACTTTTGCATTAGAACATTCCTACACCACAGGGCAATATTAATCATGTTATTAAAGAACCTTTAATTCTGCACAAAGCCAACCCACAACAGAATGAGCTGTATTTTTGTAGCAGTGGTTTCCTAGCACCTTCTATTATTAGAAAAGTCCTTAGGATAAACAGATGTAGTTTTAATTTTTTCCTGTATTGTTATTTGACTACATGCCTTCTGTTATGATTTAATGAGCAAGAAATTAATAAAACATTTAACTTTAATACTCTGAATTAAGTAGCATATAAATTCACATGCTCTGGGGTGGTACAGATTATGAAATGTTACTCATGTGGCATCACAGTTCTGGGTGATGAAACATTTCAGTGATGCCAGTACTTACTCAAGAGTTCCACTACCTTGGAAGATCTTTGTGTGCTTGCAGGGAAAACTTGCAATGTTACAGACATGTTCATGCTGTGATACTTCATGGTACAATTGTCTATCTATGCCATAATATCTTGTATCCCAAAACTACATTTTCTAGGCATTAGAAGTTACAGTGACTCCACGCACATCATGATGTCTTTGTGCAAGTGACACTTAGGCACAAATTTCATGTTTTTCATCATTTGCAAATAATTTCAGGTTGTTTTATTAAAATAATGTTTCTCACTGTTTGAATGATTGTTAGGCAAAAGAAAAACAAATCATTGCTGAATAATTCATACTTCAATATTTTTAAGAAGATGAATCAAAATTAAGCCTTTAGTCTAGTTTATTTGAAACCAAGTTAAGCACAGACCAACCAGAGCAAAAATTAAGCAACCAGACACAGAAAGCCTAAAAAAATAACCATCCAAGAAAAAGTCCTGGGAACCTATGATTAGAAGTGTCCCTTCCCTTGCCCAGAAACTCTTTTCTTTTATTAATAATTGTAACACAATCCATTTCTTGCTGTCTTATAGCTGAAATCTCTGGAGACCATTATAACCGGATTATAATAATTGTTTTATCTTAACTCTAACAGTTGAAATGTAGGCAGGTCTTCAAGTTCTCTGAATATGTATTTCTACATATACATTTTATTATATCCAATACAAGTCATTATTGGAACAGAACTAATAATTTTAATAACAGTGGCATATATTGTTTGTAACAAGTTCTTACTGGAAGGAATTCTTATCTAGCCCTGCATCTAGTAATTCTAGTTTCTGTGGAATGCTATTTTATTTACTTTGCATCTGCCTCTCAGTAGTCCAAAGTAATAAAAAAATAGGTTGATCAATTACGCTATCAGTTACTACCTTCAGTTCAGGCTACTCGAAACTCCTTGTTCAATATTTATGTGTTAGCAAAAAATTTAAAAATCTTCACATTAATTCTGAAGAATTGAAAATAATGGCAACATGGAAGTAATTTGTGGGCTCATCTCCATATTCTTCTAATTATAAAAAGAAGAGGTTACCTGTTTCCACTTTATAGGTCATGTCCTCATGATGTCACCTTCATCCCATCCTTAGTTTACTACAGAGAAAATGCATTTCAATTTTGGATTAGTGTTTTCCTTCTTCTCGTGGTCCATATTTTGCATATGAATCAAGTCCAAGATCTCTCAAACTGTCTTTGTGATGCCTCTGTTGTCCATCTGTGGGCATACTCTCTCCCTCAATTCAGATTTTTATTCAATTTGAATTATTGATTTGAGTTCAATTTGTAATTCAGTTCAAATTAATGTTTCATTTTTATTTAGATTTGTGGTTTGAGTGGCTGATTTAGGCAGGCAATTTTATTTGATAAAACTATTTCTGGGACTATTCAAAAGCAAGACCTTCTCTGAGCTTCCTTCCACTCCACTCCCTGTGCCCGTAGATTAGGTGGGGGAGGCATCTTTTCCTCATCAGAGGGGATCTATTGCAGTGGTGGGATTCAAATATTTTTACTACTGGTTCTGTGGGCGTGGCTTGGTTGGAGTGGCAGGGGAAGGATACTGCAAAATCTCCATTCCCTCCCCACTCCCAAGGGAAGGTTACCACTGGTTCTCTGAACTACTCAAAATATCCGCTACCAGTTCTCTAGAACTGGTCATAACCTGCTGAATACCACCTCTGATCTATTGTCTGTCATCACCACTGCCTGTTTGTAACCGATCCTCCCATGTGTTCATGAAGGCAGGCAGCTCCCCATCCAGTTGACCACTTCCCCCAGTGCTGCAGGTGCCTGGGGCAGCAGCATCCTTAGCTCCTGGATTCTCCAGAGGTTCCAGGGGAGTTGTGCCATCCTATAGGAACCATCCCATCTGGTTCCTCCAAACCAGGATCCGATGGGGCCATGACAAATTGTCTGCAAACATGATCAATAACTCATGAAGGAAATCCTGCAATTCTTTAATCTCTCAATATACTGATGTATTTATATTGTCTTGGCATTGCAAGATTTTTAGTCCCATAATTTTAGGTTTCCTTTAGTATTCACTTATTCGTGACAACCTGAGGCAACTTCAGCTCTTAGCTGCTCGCTGTTTAATACATACTGTTCCTAAGCTGTACAGTACGACATGGGAAAAGAGCCAACCCACTTATCAAAAAGGTTTGATTAGGGAATATTGTATTCTTTCTCCTAAATCTAATAAGTATGTCTGTGTCATAAGGATCAAGTCATGTGAGCCACCACAAAGTGGCTGCTTTTGCATGTGCACCACTTCCATTTGATTTGGGTGTGGTGTACAGAATTGGCACTTTCTGCTTGTGGAGAATGAATCACTTTATTTGCTTACCACAAGCTGGGAAAATGTAAAACAACAAAACAAAACAACCATGGAGATTGGCTTGAAGGTAATACCTAAATAGTTTTGTAAGATATAAGAAATTCAGAGAGGAACTTGTTCAGATGTATCCGAATGCGTATAAGGGGTCTTTCAGGCAAGTCACAGCCTTATATTCTTGCAAGACAAGCTCCCCCTCCTGATCATATGGCATCATGATCAGGGGCTTGCAGCTAAAAACAATTATAGTACATATTATTGATTTACTTAGGGACTACAGGGTTGTAAAAAGGGAGTTTATTATTGATGTACTTATGAATGTATAAACTACTTCAGCCAACAACTCTAAAAGAAGTTCAGCAGCAACTGGGGGAATCAGTGTAAGAATAAATAATCAAGTAACCTATAAAGTAAAAACATTTTTTTTACATTTATATCTCGCCTCTTTTACAGAGTCTTAAGAGAGTATACAAATTGGTTAGTTATATTTCATCTTTATTATTATTATTCCTTTTATAAGCAACTCTGGGCAACAAAAATCTTTTCTCCTCTTAATTTTCCCACAACTATCCTGTGAGATCCCCCCAGACAACTTCTGTGGCTGTGGGTAGACCAGAAGTTGCGTCTCTACTGCTAATACAACCACTTCCTCACAATTGTTCTCCATTCTCTTCCTGAAGTCAAGAAATATCAAATTACAAAGACCTCTCAGAGGAAGTATGAAAAACAAGGGGAAGAACCAGCAATATCAGGGCTGCCAACCTTGAGTGATAGTTCAGAGTGAGACACTGCGAGGGAGCGGAGCGACCAAGCTCGAGGGAGCGAAGCGACCGAGGGGGGGATGGTGTGGAAGGGGGATGTCCCCCCTTCCACGGTAGGGAGCTTTGACAATTTTACATTTTAAATGGTGCAATCTGATGCATACTTTAGTCATGATTTGGACATATACATACATACATACATGCAAGCAGCACCAATGTATTTGAACCGGATTTGTAAGATATTAATAATGCAGTTCACTGACCATCTTGGCCGGAAAGGGTCCACATTCTTGGGCCTCTGCCCATCTGCTCCGTCCCTTTGGGCTGCTCCGGCTCTCCTCCTCCTCCAGGGTCCCTGGCTGAGAGGGGCGTCCCAAGTGCCTGGGATCCGGCCCCTCCAGGCTGCCTCTTCAGGGCCACAGAAGCCTCCCTCACATGGCCCTGGGGTGGAGGGGGCCTTGCCAGGGTTCCCGGCCTTGGAGCTGGGCAGAAACGGCCCTTCCCAGCCCTCTCCCACCCTCTGGGCCTCCCACCTGCGGAGGGGAGGGGGATCCAGGCTGAGTCTTGGACCCACCAGCCTCACAGTCCACCTGAAGGGTCGGAAAGGGCCAGGCAGGCAGATGGACACATACACACACACACAGAATGGGGGGGGGAGGCTGGTGTCCTTCACTCCCCAAACACCCCCCTCCCAGTCTGTGCATGGGACCCCCAGCAATGCTGCCATCAGCTGCTCCCCTGCAGGGAAGTCCTGGATTGTCTGGGGGAGGAGAGGAGAGGACAGTGGCCACTCCCCCCCTTTGCTTGGCATTTGTGGGGAGACCCCTCAAGGCGAGATTCCTTCCCGGGGGCTCCCAAAGAGCATCCAAACGTTCCTGGCATCAAGTGGGGAAAGAAGCCTAAAAAGAGAGAAACTCCTGCACCGGCTGCGATTGGGGCTCGGAGGGGACAGGAACCCCCCCTCCTTACGAGTCCCCCCCGCCCCGCTCCAGCCTGCCCTCTGGCGGGACCCCCTTCCTGGAGAGGCTCCTCCCTGCCAGACCCTCTTGCAGCCTCTTGGACCCAGGGGAGGCTGGGGGGGGCGCATATCTAGGTGCAAAGGGCGGGGGGAGGGACACAATGTACCCGGGAGGGAGCCCTCCCCCCTCTTCCCCCTCCCTCTCCAGGGACTTCCCATCAGGCTGGGGAGCGAGAGAAGCCGAGGCGCGCAAGAGGCAGACGCGCATGCTCAGTCCCTTTCTTCAGGCTCGCAGGCCGCCTGCGGAGGGTGCCCCCTGGTGGTCCCGGCCAGCCACGGCAGCTCCCCTTGCGAGAGGGAGGCCAGAGAGGGACGCGCCTTTGCACCCCAATCCCAGCGGCCTTGAGACCAGATGGGTGCGGGGAGGGGATGATGGGTCACGGAGGAGCTCAGCTCTCGAGAAAGGCCCAGGGATGCCCTGTAGTCGTACTTCATGGGGGATAGAGAGTTCGTCTCTCTCATCTCCGCCTGCCAGAGCAGAGTGCAGCGCAAGGGATAAGCCCAGAGAGTTGTGACATCCTAGAGCGGAAACGAACAACCGCTTCCTGCAGCGTGGAATTCTCTCCTCACCCCGGTACAGAAATCAATGCGGGCAACGTCCTCTCGCGCATGCTCTGTTCGCCCTCTGAAGCCACCCAGGATCGGAGGCTTCACTTCTCGAAACTTTGGGCTTGGGCATATCGATATTCGGAATATCAGAGAATGTAGAGATATATTTATTTTTGTACATTCCATTTTGGGGGTTTAGCGTGAGATTTTGTTTATCAGAGTGAGACAGTCAAAATTGGTTGAATTGCGTGAGTCTCACTCTGATTGCGTGAGAGTTGGCAGCACTGCAATATAAGTCATCTTTATTTTTGTGAAAAGGAGGAAGAAGCACAGAGTTACAGGCCTTTTAAGCCAACGTTGCTTGATTTACAGTTCCTTGTACTCAGCTGGTGTTCAGATAGGCAAGAACTGATTGGGTTGTTCTTCACAAATTTTATAGGCTGGCAAGCTTGCAAACATGCTTTATTTGTAAATGTCCAAATACATCTGAAAACAGTCAAAACAATCTGATTTCTATCCACCCACTGTCTAAACCAGAGACAATCTGTATGTGAATCGATTATTACTTCCATAAGAAAGAAAAAAGAATTCCAGATATTCCAGATTTCTAAGTAATTTAAATGCATAGATCTACTCACAAAAGTCCCTTTACACTGGTGATCAGAATGAATTCTCTCCACCAAGAACACCTAAGAATGTTCTCCTGCTTGAAAAAGTATGTATGTATGTATTAATGATGCATGCTTGCTGAAAAATCTACAGCTTCTTTTTAAAGCACCAACAACACCTTTCAATAATTGTAAAATCTAGAGATATTTCTTACATAATGATAATGACATATTTCTGTAATTACCAAGTCTCCATAAATTGCAGCAAAGATTTCCAAGGATATTTGTGCGTAAATAAATAATGTGTACATATTCCAAAAATGAAGGCTAAAACATATGAAGACAGGTTGCAAGAATTGGGTCTGCCTAATCCAGGGGTGTCCAGCTTCATTGAAGGCCACATCAGGGTTGTATTTGACCTGGGGGCATGGCCAGAGTGTGGCCAGCTCAATGTCACTCGTGTGATCAAATGCCACTTTTGCTAGTAGTTTGTTTTGCTAGCACTTTGCCCTCTTGGGCTCCATTTTTGTCTTCTGCCAGCAAAAACACAGCTCAGGAGGTCTGTGCTCCATTTTCACTGGCAGAGGCACTGCGGGCTGTTTCCAGGGTAGACCCACAGGCTGGATTCAGCCCACGGACCTTGAGTTTGACACCTCTGATCTAGTTTAATGAACAGAAGGATTAGAGATGACACAATAGAAATCTTTCAATATCTAATGGAGGTCAACCTATTCCTGAAGTGAGGTCAAGAACTAACAAATGGAAACTTATCAGAGAGATCCAGCCAGAACTAAGAAGACATTTCCTGACAGTGAGAACAATTAATCAGTGGAATGGTTTGCCTCCAGAAGTTGTGGGTGTTTCATTACTAAAAGTTTTTAAGAAGAGATTGGACAGCCATTTTTCTGAAATGATATAAAAGGGGCTAGACTGGAAGGCCTCCAAGGACACTTCCAATTCTGTTATTCTGTTACTTCAAAACTTCCAACTATGTTGCTCTGCTTAAGAACTAGTTTTTCTTTCTAATATGTATTATTGGCGCCATCCTGTGGTTAAACCACCTCCATAAAGCTTGAAAAAAGATTTTAGCTCATGGTGCTTTTTCAAAGGAGCCAGCAATTAAGGGAGTCTTTCCTTTTTAATTACCGGTAATATGCCCAAACTTGATGGTAATATGCTTCAGCCACAATTTTTATCCATGATTTAATCTCAATTAACTCATTAAAATCACAGCATTCAGATTCAGTTAACTGAACATAGAGGACCAAAATAATCATTGTGCTATTGTACTATTTTAAACAATACACTATTTTGACTCCAGTATAGTCCTGTTGTAGACATGAGGTTTTGACTCTTGTAACAACTACATTACCTATCAATCTGCAAATGATCTGTTTCTCAATCTCTCCTTGAATTGTGGCACTATCTGGGGCCACATCAAACTCCTCAGAATGTCTGTTGTTGTTGTTAGTTGCGAAGTTGTGTCCGACCCATCACGACTTCATGGACAACGTTCCTCCAGACTTTCCTGTCCTGTATCATCTTCTGGGGTCCATTTAAGCTCTTGCTGACTGCTTCAATGATTCCATCCTCATTCTCTGTCATTCCCTTCTTCTGTTGCCTTCAATCTCTCCCAGCAATAGGCTCTTCTCCAATGAATCCTTCCTTCTCATTAGGTGGCCAAAGTATTTGAGTTTCATCTTCAGGATCTGGCCTTCTAAAGAGCAATCAGGGTCCAAGGGACTCACAAGAGTCCCTTGGACTCTTCTCAAGCACCATAGTTCAAAGGCCTCAATTCTTTAGCGCTCAGCCTTTCTTATGGTCCAACTTTCATAGCCATACATTGCAACTGGGAAAAACATAGCTGTGACTATACACACTTTTGCTGATAGGGTGATGTCTCTGCTTTTTAGTATGCTGTCTAGATTTGCCATAGCTTTCCTCCCCAGGAGCCAGCGTCTTTTAATTTCTTGGCTGCAGTCCCCATCTGCGGTGATCTCAGGAAAATAAAATTTGTCACTACCTCCATTTCTTCCCCATCTATTTGCCAAGAATTGAGAGGGCCGGATGCCATGATCTTAGTTTTCTTAATGTTTAGTTTCAAGCCAACTTTTGCACTCTCCTCCTTCATCAAGAGGCTTTTTAGTTCCTCTTCACTTTCTGGCATTGGAGTGGTATCATCTGCATATCTGAGGTTGTTGATATTTTTCCTGGCAATCTTAATTCCAACTTTTGATTCATCTAGTCCTGCCTTTCTCATAATGTGCTCTGCATATAAGTTAAATAGGCAGGGCGACAGTATATAGCCTTGCTAAACTCCTTTGTCAATTTTGAACCAATCAGTGGTTTCATGTCCAGTTCTCACTGTTGCTTCTTGACCCACATATAGGTTTCTCAAGAGACAAATAACACAAACAGAATGTCTAAGTATGTGCAAAAGTGAACATTTTATCGAGGTGCTTTTGTAAAATATTGATATTATCTGAAATGACATTGTCACTTAATTTATAATACTTTGTGTTATGTTCTGTGCATGGGTGCAAAGATGGAGACGAGCCAGTGAAACAGTGAATAGTGAACTTCAAACTCTTTATTTACATGTGAAAACAGCTCAGCTCAATGGCCACGATGGGCCTCTTTATATAAGCAACTCTTTACTTATTTAACCAATGAAAACACAGGGAGCGCTAGCTCCATTAACCAATGGGAGAGGCTCGTTAATAGCCAATCAGATTCTCCTGAATGGACCAATCTGATGTCGCTATTATCGGCCAATCAGAAGTGCAGGGCCAGAACCCTGCACTTTACTTCAAGCTCTTAATGATCTTTATTAAGTATTTATTGATTCACAACACCCCTTACCCCCGGGTTCCATTTAAGGGGTGCGGTCACGTAGTCTTTGAGGTAGGCAGGTTGTTTTGATTGTCTATTAGATTTTCGTTGTCCTCCCGGTATTTGGCTACAGTCTTGTTGGGGTAGGACGTTATTTGGTGAAGAGGGTGCCTTCCGTTCTGCATTCGAATTTTCGTTGTCGCTACGGATCCATCACATGCTGCCTCTGAGCAGTCATTACTACCGCTTAAACTTTCTGCCGCTTCAAATTCAGCTTCCTCGCTATCTCCTCCCCCCTCTTAATGTTCTTTATTAAGTATTTATTGATTCACAACGCTTTGACATGGAAGAGATGATTGGAATATGTACATTCTCTTATTTATAAAATAAAGCCACACTGCCATTTTGTAATATGTTGAGAGTTCCTGATAGCTATTTTCTTTAAATTCATGAAGCAGAAAAATGATATGTGCTTGATATTATATTTGTGTAATGAGTTTTGAATCTGTTTATGATGCCTAGCAGTGGAATATCACTGAGGCAATACTAAGCACGTTATGATCTTGTTTCTCCTCCAGCATTTCCAAACATCAACTGCAAGATATATCAGCTTTCAGAATTTCAAAATAAATTGTCATGCTGAAAATTTTAATGCATGAAGATGGAGTATTGTGCTTCATGTAATAACATATTTGTTTTTTCTTTGCTACAGCCACAGAAATACGAAGTTAACTTTGTGTGTTTTCTCTTTTGTTTTTCATTAGCAGCTTTGCTCTGAATGATCTCTGCAGAAAACATCTCATGATACAGATAGGACTAATTTTCTCCTGCGCTTACTGTTGTTTCCTGAGATACTGCATTTACCTGATTGATCTGGAAATCAGATCCTTTTCCTACTCTATCTGTTCTTTTGCATATTACTTTTTAATAATACAAGAATTCCTCAACTTATAACAGCAATGGAGTCTGCCAATTACGGACATAAGTCATGACTGTTGTAAAATGTGACCAATCGGATTTCATGATGGTTTTTTTTTTGGGGGGGGGGCTGTTGTTAAGCAAATGCGGTGGTTTTTAAACAAACACCAAGGTCATTAAACGTTATTGCTTGCTATAGGCCAGTTTTGCCCAAAACTGGTACTAACACTAGTTTTCAACAAAAAATTTAAATCACAATAATGCGACCATGGAATGATGCACACTGATGTAAATGCGGGCTTGTTGTTATGTGTCCAAAATGCAAACATGTGACTCTATCAGTTAACAACTGACATATTGATCATCAGGAGAATATATAGAAAATTAAATTGTGATGCTTCTTTCTGTCTTAATTCTTTGTCGTTGTTGTTAGCCTAAATGCTAAAATTTAGTGAGGATATTAAGTCACATGAAGGTCTTTCAAAGATAATCTAAAATGAAAAGGATATGTTTTTTAGTGAAGAGACACTATCCATTATACAAAGTGCACACTATTATGTTTCTGTAGAATTGCATTAGTCCAATAAAAGCTCAGAGAAGAAGCTCAAAAGGTCAAATGTGGTAGTCTAAGGACAATCTGTAGTTTTTATCCCATCTTAAAGAAGTCAATTATCCATACTAATTTGATTAGGGTCTAGATATACATGCAGCACGCACACCCCCCCCCCCCCCCATATACTGGAATTATTTTTAAAGCTTTTCCACTACATGAGAAAAATTGCTACAAACTTCAAAATAAGAAGCGTTGCTCAGTTGTGTTTATTTAAAAAAAAAATTACCATTCCAAAAATATGAACTTTCTAGTCTTTTTAGTCACTGTAGTAGAATTGCAATTCTTAGAATAGAGGAAAATGACTGTTAGTGTTAATCATAATTATCTTCTTACGAAGCCATTTCTAAGAAAGAAAATATTAATAGACAAACCGTTGTGGACCATTTTGGAATATTTTAGTGACAGCTAAATTATGGTTCTCCAAACTTGGCAACTGGCTGGGGAATTCTGGGAATTGCAGTCCACAAGTCTTAAAGTTGCCAAGTTTACAGAACCCTGAGCTAAATGAAAGAATACAATGAGAATGAGAACAAAAACAGGCCTATTGGATCAACCCTATAGGTCTATTTAGTTCAGTACAGGTGTCCTCAGGGAGATTTAAAAAACAGTCAAGATGATGGACACAATCACATTTTATTATGCATGTGTAAATGTATAAGGATTTGATCACATGATTGTGGCTGCCATCTTGAATTTTTGAGCCACATATCACAGACATACATGGAATCCTTCTTCCTGTGTCACACAGATGCTTGGACTTCCACTGTCATCTTCAGCAACAGATATTTATACCATACAATAATAGGTTCAAGTTCAAAAGGAAATAAAAGCCTATTTGTATTAACAGCTATTGATAGCCTGATTGTCCAATAAATGTGTCCAATGTCTTTTGAAAAGTGTCCAAATTAGTTGCCATTACTACAAACTGGCAGGAAAGTCTACCATTTATTTGTGTGCTTTGAATAAGTATTTACACCTCTCAGCCCTGAATGTTTCCATATTCACTGGATAGCATCAAGTGCTAACAGTGTGAAAGAGGAAGAAAAACTCTCTCTCTGCATTATCTATGGCACACATGACCTTTTACATCTTTCATAACGTTCCTTATTTCCGTTTAGTCTACGAAGTTCCCATTGTGGTAATATTTCTTCAGAAGACAGCTGCTGTAGCCCTCTAAGTAATTGACTGCCCCGATTTGCAACTTTTTAAACTGTTGAACAAGAAAAAAGTAATTAAAGTAACTTGAACTTAATAAACCAGAACATCGATGTAGCTTATCACCTTTGACATTTATTTATTTAGCACATTTCTGTACTTCCTATTTCAGTACATGATTTTGACAGCTTACAATAGTTAAAACCAATGTGAAACTGCGAAACAATTTAAAATAATAAAAACCATACATATAAACCATATTACAAAATTCAGAATTCACTGAGGAGAGTCTGAGCGAATAGTGGAGTACGGTCACCTACTATCTAGCCTCCACTTTGAAGAAGCCTTTCTTTATCACAGGGTGGCATTAGAGACATAATTAGGGACTTGAAGATCTGATTTTAAAATTTTGCATTCTCTCTCTCTCTCTCTCTCTTTCTCTCCCCCCCTCCCTCCCTTCCTCTCTTTCTCTCATATTTATATGACTGCCCATCTCACAAAAGTGTGATTCTAATAATGCAAATTGGAGAAGGAGTTCAATTGGACACCATACAGAAGCTGTGATACTGGCTTGGCTTCAAATAATTTGAGAACTGCAGGTATATAGCAGCCACCTCTTCTCCTAAGGGATTTAAGAATGGCAGATGAGCTCTCCTGGGCATTTTTAGCAATATAACCCCTTGTAGAGGGAAGGCGGGGATGACATTCTACTCCCATGTATTTGAAATGGTCTTGTTTCTCTCTAAGCTCAGGAATAGCTCCTGAATTCTTTGGCAAATGCCATGATTTTAATTTTCTGATAATTGAGTTCAAGCTGATCTTCTTTGCAGTATTGTACAGTATTCAATAAAGTAGACCACAACCTACTTCTTAGTAAGCTAGAAAAACGTGGAATAGATAGCACCACCACTAGATGGATTTGCAACTGGCTGGCAAACGGTACTCAACGAATAGTCCTAAATGGGTCTAAGTCTACATGGAGGGAAGTAAGCAATGGGGTGCCACAAGGTTCCATCTTAGGCCCAGTACTCTTCAATATCTTCATTAACGACTTAGATGAGGGAATAGAAGAGTAACTTACCAAATTTGCTGATGATACTAAACTGGCAGGAATAGCTAACACCCAAAAAGATAGGCTCAAGATCCAGATGGATTTTGACAGACTACAACACTGGACCATATTTAACAAAATGAAATTGAATGTAGAGAAAAGTAAAGTCCTACACTTAAGCAAGAAAAACCCAAAGGACACATATAGACTGGGTGAAACCAGGCTCAATAGCAGTAACTGTGAGAGGGATCTTGGAGTCTTAGTGGACAACCAGCTAAATATGAGTCAGCAGTGTGCAGCAGCTGCCAAAAAAGCTAATGCAATTCTAAGTTGCATTAACAGAGGGATACAGTCAAGATCAAGGGAAGTACTAATACCGTTCTATAAAGCCTTAGTAAGACCACACCTAGAGTACTGCATCCAGTTTTGGTCACCACATTATAAAAAAGATGTTGAGACTCTAGAAAAAGTACAGAGAACAGCAACCAGGATGATTAGGGGACTGGAGACTAAAGCATACAACGAACAGTTGCAGAAACTGGGCTTGGCTAGTCTAGTAAAGAGAAGGACCAGGGGAGACATGATAGCAGTCTTCCAATATTTGAGGGGCTGCCACAGGGAGGAAGGGGTCAAGCTACAAGGAATAATGGATGGAAACTGAACAAGGAGAGATTTAACCTGGAAACAAGGAGAAACTTTCTGACAGTGAGAACAATCAACCAATGGAACATCTTGCCCTCGGAAGTTGTGGGAGCGCCATCAGTTGAGACGAGAGAAGAGATTGGACTGCCATTTGTCAGAAATGGTGAAGGGTCTCCTGCTTGGGCGGGGGTTTGGACTAAATAACCTACAAGGTCCCTTCCAACTCTGATTAACTGTATCTGTATCTACCTAAACAAATGATACAGTGGCAAATAGTAAGCAAGATTTACAAAACCAAAAATTTAAGTATGTATATCCACTGAATAAAATTTTGTCTAAACATAAATGCAAAGGAAAACAAATAATTGTTATCAATAAAAACCCTGAACCAAGGGGGTTCAGGAAAAATAGTAGTATGAATATCCAGTGTAACTGCCTGGACTATACTTTGAACTTAAACAGACAGTATGGAAATAAGGAGCTGGATAAAGTAGCTTTTTTTAAAAAAATGGAAACTTGTTTGCTATTGAGATTTAAGACTGAAACTTTGTGAGATGTAGGCTGTTGTGTCTTCCTATTTCTAACATGTAAAGTAGCAGTATAGATAAGGATTCAAGCAATAAGATAATAGAAAACTTTGAAATGTGGATGTAGAAAAGATTAACATTATGGGTTGAATGAAATGAGACAGTCCCCCAAAGGATGGACAAAGATATAGATATTGTGAAAAAATATAGGAAATAGAAATATTTGGAAGACATAACATGCAATGAAAAGTATTAACCACATATAGAAGAAAATGTTAAGAAACCTATGGCACTGGTAGTGGTGTACAGTATATTCTGTACATTCATTATTTGATATACATTAATATAATATCCTTCTCTAGAAAAAAAACATTGATGATTATCAACCTCTGGTAGGAGACAGCACTTAAGACAGTATATACTCAAAAGATTCAAAAAACACTTACAAGTTCACATAGCTTCATGTTGCCAGTGGCTCTAAATAGTATATTTGTTTCTTTTATTTTACTTTGCCTAAAAAAAAGATGTGAAAAAAAATCAATTTACTCTATACGAGTATTGTAGAGCAAAATCATTTCAAGAAACCACTCCCACCTACACACAGTGCTAGAACTTAGTGTTGTCCAAATCGCATCAAATAAGTTCTCCTTAAAAGTGGAAACTCAGACTTTGTGTAGGGCAACTGCTTATTACTTTTATTAATTTGTAGCTTACTGGCATGAGATGCAATTTAATATAGTTAAAGTATAGTTTTAAAGTATAGTGTTTAAAAAAGTAGTGGGCTAGAAAACAGAAGACTGAGTATTAGTCCTGACTTTAGGCACAAAGTCTAAGAAACCCCAAGAAGAGTCTCCAGTCAAAAGATCTTATTTGTATTGTGTAATAAAAGAATTAATTTGGGGAAAAATAAAGGTCTTTTTAATGTCAAATCATTTGTTGACAAAACTTCTGATATTTGGGATTTTATTCTGCACTGACCTAGCATATATTACAAAGTCCTGGCTGAAGATGGGGGATGATTCTCTCCCACATCTGTCTGCCAAGGTAGAGGAATACAAGAAGAAAGTTTCCAAGACTTCCCCATTTTACTCTCAAGCTAAACAAGTTGAAATTAAATCCAGACAGGATGGTGTTACTATTGGTAAGAAATAAAACTAATATTTGGCATTTTGGTGAAGTTGTTCTGACCAAGGCTTCCTAAAACCCAACAAACGCACATAAAATCCAAACCTATTTTATTTTAGTTTAATGGCTATGAATTATCATCATTCACAGCCCAGAATAAGTTTCAACTGGGTATAAATAGTCCCAGGAACGTCAGCCAAAGTTCTTCGGAAGAATGCTGATAAGAAAGCACTTTATCTGACTTGAAGTGCTGCCAGCGACTAAAGTCCCAATTAGTCTTTTAAAACCAAAACAGAGAACAAATTTACCATGGAGCCTTCAGAATCCATACCGATCAAAGTAAACGACGTTGCCTCCTGGAAAGGTTTTCCTACCTTTGCACTTCCTTTATACCTTATGGGAGAGGCAGTCACCTCCAAGCCTTAGTCCCAGTCGCTCTTTTGTCTTAGCTGGTCTTACCTTTTGGCAGCTCTGCATACACAAGCACTAGAAACAGGCTCCCCTTGTTCCTCTGCCTCACTGTTGCCAGACTCTGGAGGCTCCAGAGTCAGCACACTACTCCCAGATAGTCCTGGCCCCATCTCTGCATCAGACGCAGGACCCTTGTCCGAGTCCTTCCTAGATTCCCAGACTGGTCCCTGTTTTCCCCCACTGTCTGATTCTGCTGCCGTCTGCACAGCTGCCGGTGAACCACAACAGAAGTTTGCTATGAGTAGAGTTATATTTCTTCAAAAGAAGTAGGTTTGCAGTTTGGGAACATTCTTTGATTCAGTTGCAGATTTTGTATCAGCACGAATATGGTATTCAAATATCAGGAGGACTCTAGTAGCTCCTTTTCAGACCAAAAGATTTGGTATAAATCAGGGATGTCAAACTCAAGGCCTGGGGCTGGATCTGGCCCATGGGATGCTTAGATCTGGCCCTGGAAACAGCAAAGGACTGGCCATGGTGCCTCTGCCAGCAAAAATGGAGCTCTCTTTTTGCTAGCAGACATTTGCAGGAGGCCGTCCCAGTCAAAAACGGAGCTCAGAAGGGTGGTGTGTTGCCCCCACCAACTCCATTTTCACTGGCAGAGGGTTGCAGGAGGCCATGACAGTCAAAAACAGAGCCCAGGAGCCCATTTTCGCTGGGAGAACGCTCAGGCCACCATAGGCACCCCTTGACATGACTTATGTCTACACCACCCCAGCCCTCCAAAGTCAAACACAAACCTGATACAGCCCTTAATGAAATCAAGTTTGACACCCCTCTTGGTTTTGTGAGCTGCAGCTTTTGTGCAGTTTTCACAGGGTTTTATCCTTCCTGTTGGTCTGAAAAGTTGTTACTTGATTTTTTAAATCTTTAACAGTGTCAGAGTTCACAGATTATGGTGAGGAGCACATCTACAGTACTACAACTAGTGCATCTGCTGCAGTTCTTCTGAAGCTAACTACAGGTGGTCCTTGACCTACAACCATTCATTTAACCACTGTTCAAAGTTTCAAGGGAAACTGTAACAACCCTGAAAAAGTGACTTATGACTGGTCCTCACACTTAAAACCCCTCAGTCACTGGAAGCAATTCAGGCACTTGGGAATCAGCATATATTTATGACAGTTGAAGTGTCCAGGATCACTTGTTCACCATTTATGACCTTCTTAGGGGATTCTGACAATCGGGTATGACTCACTTAATGACCATATCCTTGAGAAATGTTCAGAAATTGCAGGCATGTAAAATGCAGTGGCTAAACTACTGTTTAGTGCAAGGTTCAGGGTTCAAATAATTCCTCACTGAAAGATCAACACTGGCTACCAATCACCTTCCAGGCACAATTTAAGGTTTGATTCCTAAAGCACTAAACAGCCTATCTGCAATTTAGCTTCTCCTGATATAAACCTGCCTAACTGTTCAAATCAACAGGGAGAGGTAAGTTAAAATGCTTCTGTTACTGGAACGTCTTTTATCCAAAACACAAGGAATTACATTTCCTTGTATGGTTGTAGGATGGTTCAGTAGGACACAGTTTTGGGAATTTGATAAAAAGAGATCTCTTTCACCAAGATTTTTTTAAATATTTGTTTTTTGTCAAGATTTTAATCTATATACATCTCAAAAGTAGCTTATGAGAGTACAAATCTAGTTACATAAAAAAAGAAATAACATTTATAAAAAAAATAATGTATGAACCTAAATTTATGATTTATAGGAGTTAATTATGCATTTTGCTTCTGGTGTGAACATATTGTGCTATTTATATTTTGAAAATTACAATTCCTGCCACAAAATATTTTCCACGCTTTGTAAATGAATTGTGTTACTATAATATAAAAATGACTCCGCGATTTGACTGAAACTAAATTATTGAAATCCAAAGTGGTAGTTCTATGAATTGTATCTACAGAAGCTCCAGAAAAAGGAAAAGGCTGTTCAGTTAAAACCTGGAAGAGAAAAAAGGAAGTAGTAGGAGGTTTATAATTTTTTTTTTCAGTTTGAATATGCAAAATGAAAAAAGCTTTGAAGTTCTATAGAACTTAATACATTCTGATTAAAAGATAAACCAAAGTCTCTCTCTCTCTCTCTCTCTCTCTTACACACACACACACACTCCAAAAGGAATATATCACTATCTTAAGCATGTATGCATGACAATGCATTTGATCAGCTTCAGTGGGACTTATCACGTACTTCAGAATAAATATGATTGGTGAGAATGGGACTGAATTTGAGAAAAACTGAATCCCATTAAATTGTTTTGGCTTTTCCAAATACAGGGAAATTGTCCTAGAAATGCTTTAGGAATTCAATCAGTACCTTCCTTGTTACAGCCAGAAGTTGATTTTTATTATAAAAGAGACATGGTATAATATACAGTTTCGGGCATATTTTGTAACACTAGTGATCTAAATGACTGGTCTCACTGTCTTCCTTCTCCACTGGTTCCATACATGGCACACCACTGCTGTCACAATTTTCAGATGGCAGAATCATTGACGATATTATTGGCCAGTTAATCATTCAAGTTATGATCAAATATGTTAGAGGATAGCAACTCAGAGAAAACTTGCCTAGATTCTGATTTGGATTTCTTCTGCTGAATGGATGATTGGAATCTTCTTCTCTTGACAGTTTTAATCAAACTCCCACAAGCTTTTCTGCTGACAGAACAGATGGTGATAACTGTTGGGTTGTGGTTTGCATACTTTGACAGTAGAATTTTAAGTTTCATAAAAGACTATGAATAAGCAAAACAACTGTTAATAGACATGTCAACAAAATATAGGCTTGAAATTAATTAGTCTCATCATATTTTAGTTTTTGTATTTTTAGCAGCTGTTAACAGAGAAAGAAGAAGGAATATAACAGCTGTGGAGGCCCTATTGCCCTGACAAATACATTGCGCTCAATGGGTGGTTTTATACCCTGCATTATACAAGGCTATATGTGCTGGTAATAACACGTTCTCTTCTTTTAATAAAATGGCATCCGCACAGAAATTTGTACAGAAATTTTTAATAAAATGGCATCTGTACTGCATTTTAAAGAATGCAGACTAAATTAAATGTAATGGGGGAATTGATTTGACGAAACCTTAAGGCGGATCTCCTCCTTCTGCACTCCACTTGCTGTACTTTGAAAAAGATATTCATATACTGTGGGAGTTCTGCAGGAGTCATGACTCTGGCAGAAAATGACTCTGTGAAAGCATAACCAAAACTGTAGCAAAGACCAAAGAACAGTGAATAGACTATTTTTTTCAGAATCTCTGTAGACAAGGAGAGGACAGGAGATCACCCATGTGAATGCCACATGGCTGCTCCTTGTAAGAAGATGCAGGATAAAAGTCTTCCACAGGTTTGAGTACTGGGAGATGAATACTGGAGTACTGGATTAGCTGTCTTGTTCGCAATCGCAGCAAAGCTCTTTAAAGGACACTAAATTTGCAAGCCTCGATTTCTAATCATTTTTGGAAATTCCTTATCTAACCATCATAAAACTATTAAAAACCGTCAAAATAACAAGTTTGAAAAGATGCCAGGAGTGTTTACTTTCAGCTCTGAACAACAGAAAGAATAATTATATACTTAAGAACTTAAAGAGTTTGGAATAAATAGCAGAGAGCAAAATAAAATTGATCTAAGAAAGTTATAAAGAGACTAAGAGGCCCATTAAATTTGGAATATTGACTTTCACTATAAGATTTTGGAATTAACTATTAAAAATATCTTTTTGTGAGAACCTGATCTTAGGCTAATAACATAGATAAGTAGCTTTATGATTTTAGAAACTAGACACTAGAGAGGACGAAAGGTTCCAAAAAGATGGAAAAAATCCTGAGCCTGTACAAAATGGCATAACATTTCCAATCATAACATTGGAAATATTAAAGGAGATATTTGAAGAGCAGAGCTAGAAATTAGTAGGTACAATATAAATGGTGTCAGAAATAATGTTTGACTAAATGGGTAGATTATGTTCAAAATACGTTAATGAGAGAATGACAGTTGTGGAGAAAATTTTGTCTGATAAGACAAAAAGAATAGAAAGTGGAACCAGAAATGATAGGCCAAGAGAATGATTTGGAAAAGGACTAAAGTTTTAAAAATTAAAGGGAAATACAAATGATAAATAAGAAAATGATCTGGAAAATGTTTTCCTTTTAGGGTCTACAAAAGTGCACCAGATCTGACTGAGGTAATGCAACTCCATTACCGAAAAATGGTAAAGTCCCAGATCCAGAAGGCTCTAAAACCTAGAGGCCTTCAGTCTTGCCAGGATTCAGATAAAGCCTGTTGTTTCCTATCCAGACCCCCGCAGCTTCCAGGCACCGGGACAAGAATCCATAGCATCACTTAGTTTGGCAGGGGCAGAAGGGTATAATTAAGTATCATCAGCATACTGATGATACCTTACTCCATGGCAACAGATTATTTCACCCAGCAGTTTCATGGAGATGTTAAATAAAAATGGAGAGAATACTGAATTGTGCAGAACCCCACATTGGAAGGGTCAGAACTTCTCAATCCCATTTTGTATATGTATAAAGAGGTTAATATGTCAGTAACTCTCCATGAAAAGGGAATCAATATGAATGAATCAATCAGTGTTTCTCATTGTAGCCAACTGTGGGATATATCAACCTCAGTAAACTGTTATTTCAGTGTTTCTGTATGGTGTTTGTTATCTTTATCTGATCCTCTATATCTGAAGCAGCTTTGAGTAATAAAAGTTAAAGTGTTAAAAGTTGTGCTTTGCTGTCCAAATGCAGCCTTATATTTTTATAAAGCAATGTTAAATCTGGACTGCTAGATTTTCACTGGACATCAATTGAAGTTAAGATAGTTAAATTTGGCAAACGAAATTTACATTACATTTCCTCAAATAATAATATAGGTAGTTCTTGACTTATGATCACAATTGAGCCCAAAGTTTCTGTTGCTAAGCGAGGCATTTGTTAAGTCCTCTTATGACTTTCCTTGCCACAATTGTTAAGTGAATCATAGCCATTCTTAAGTTAGTGACATGGTTGTTAAGTGAATCTGTTTTCCCCACTGACTTTGCTTTCAGAGGTCATAAAAGGGAATCATGTGACTCTGGGACACTGCAGCCATCATAAATACGAAGCGTCTGAATTTTGATAATTTGACCATGAGGATGCTGCAAAAGTTGTAACTGTGAAAAATTGTCACATATCACTTTTTTGCCATTGTAACTTTGAATGGTCACTAAATGAGCTGTTGTAAGTCAAGGACTATCTGTACTAGTAATATATCTTCTTATTCTATTAATTTTACTTGATTAATTTTACACTTTCCAAGGTTCTTCAACAGAAGGATTATCTTAATATTTGATCCCCCTACACTGTTAATTACAGAAGATCCTAAAGATTATGCCATGCCTCATTAGTAACTAATATATGACAAAAGCCAACAGAGTTGGACCCAAATGTCTTTCAACCTATAAGGGGTATCAAATAAGCCTGTATCGCTGTAATTGAATATTGATTTTATCTTAATATGATTGCAAGATTATGCTCAAGACATCTAAACTGTTAAAATGGACCTAAACAGAACAATTGCCACAAGGAGACAATGGTGACTTTAAGGAAGTAAAGATTATTATGGAGCACTTGTTCCCCTTAACCATTTCAAATTTCTATGACCAGAACAATTATTTCTGAGAGTCTGAAGGGGCTTATTAATGTCATTTCAGCACCCATTCTATTCTTTTTAAGACATCATAGAGTTCATTGCTAAAGGACAAAAGTAGAACAATGAATTTCTATATTCCAAGATGGGAGGAAAAGATCTCCGTATCAGCAGAGTGCTTGGCTTGATATTGATACTGGATAATACAATGGAACAGATTATTTTGATAATCAGTTTGTGAGCATTTAAAAAACAAATGGATTGTTTGGCAGGAACCAGCACAGACTTATCAAGAATAAGTCATATTAGATAAGATTTAGATAAGACTTAGATAAGATTTTGACAGGTACTAATGAAAAAGTGATTAAAAAATTATATGGTTATTTACTGGAAATTAAACTAGAGGAAGAACAAATTAAAGAAATTATGTTTGTTTGGGGGAAGAATTTTGGATATGGGATTGATTTAGAGAAATGGCAGAAATTGTGGTCTCAAAATTATAAAATGACAATGTCAACAGCATATAAAGAAAATCTGTATAAGATGTTTTACAGGTGGCATTTTCCCCCACAAGAATAGCAAGAATGGCACCGGCGAGGAGACCCACTCAGCCCCCACCCTTAAAGAACCAGCTGGCCTCAGCTCCGCCAGGACATTCTCCTGCACACATCTGCAGCAGCCCGTTTCCCGCCGAGGTGACAGCGAGCTCGAGGCTTCGGGAAGAAAGCGACAAGCACGTGGAGAGCCCCAGATGGCACGCCCTCAGTAGGAGGGAGGCAGGGAGAAAGGGAAGGAGGGGAGAGACGGGGTCGGCCCCGCATGTGAAGGAGGCGAAGCGGGCTTCCCACCTCCCAGGGAAAAAGAGGAACCGATGAGGCGCGAGGCAGCTGAGGCACAGAGGAAGCCACAAAGCGGGGGAAGGGCAGCCGCGGGAGCGGTTCCCTGCTCGTCCGAGGGATGGGGTGGGGCCGGAGCTGCTGGCATGTTGGTGGTGCCAGAGCCTCTCCCGCCAGCCGAGGAGCCCTAGGTAGCCGGGGGAGACAGGGGACCATGGCCCAAGGGCCGGGGGGCACGAGAAGGCAGCTGGCTCGCCGTGACCCTGGGAGCTCGGCTTTGCCCGCGCCGCCGCCGCCGCCGCCGCCGCTGCTGCTGCTGCTGCTTGCCTGGGCTGCGGCGGGGGTCCGAGGGCAGGGCCCCCTCGAGTTCCCTCAAGCCGTTGCTAACCTGGCCGTGAGCGGGGAGCGCTTTCTGGTGGCCAGCGGCAACTGCTGGTACGAGGTGGCGCCTTCGCTGGCGTGGAAGGAGGAGCGCTTCTGCGAGAAGCCGGTCACCTTCTGCGGGGAGACGGTGGCCTCGGTCAACAAGCTCTTGCTGCCCTTCGGTCGCGACCGCCTGCTCACCTGTTGGACTCAGCCGCGAGGCGTCTGCTATCTGCAGAACCTCAACGAAGGGAGCTCCAAGGAAGCGTTGGGCCAGGAATTGGTGACCTACGCGTCGGAAGGCGCGGCGGCCGGGCTGATGTTTTGCGAGGACAATTGCTCACATTGGTCCCTGCTCGTAGCCACGACCCACAAATTGAACCGCTGCACCGATGACCCCCCGCCGAGCATCGCCAACAAGGCGGTCTTCCTCATAAAAGAAAGCGAGAAAAGCGTGGCCGAAAACAGGCAGGTGTCCATGAAGCAGGTGTACGACCTGCACTTCGAGGATGCCTTTCGCTGGCAGAAGTACTTCTTCTTTTTCCCTTATTATAACAACGACAACGTGGAGGCCAAGATGCTCATCTTGTACGAGAACACCTCCGGGTACGAGAACACTTTCTTGTACAATAGCCAGATCCTGCGATGTGGCGCCGGCGGCAAAATTATTTCCTCGGCGTACCTGGAGCAACACGGGCATTGGGCCGGGATTTTCGGCTCGCCCTCAAGTCCCGCCGCCACCCCGACTTCCACGGCCCTTTGTATCTTTTCTCTTGAAAAGCTGCTGGAGAATGCGAAAAGCTGCGAGTTCAAGGAGCCCGCCGCTTCCGAGTTCACTTCGGAATCTCATCCTCCAAAAACATGTGTGAGTACCTTGGGTTATTCGTTGGCCAAATGCCTGGCTAACTCAGCTACATTTAGGGCCGACTTGTTGAATTGTTACAAGCTATGTATTTATGTGAGGCAGGACCTCCGAAAGATACGGAATATTTGGGCAGACTGCTCCCCACCCCAAAAAAGGCATAGCCTTTTCCATCATTAGCAAGCAGATCACAATGGAAGCCAAAACTAAAAGGAAGGTTTAGCGTTTTCTGCAGGACCGTGCCATGGTGGAGTAAGATGTCTTTTCTGAAGGAGTGATTTCACTACTGTATTTTGCAGTGATGAGAGGCAGCAGTCAAAAAGTTATTTCAGGTTCTTGCATTGTTATTGTTTTTCATTGGCTTCAATGAAAAAGAAACCCAGTAGATAAAGACTTGTAATGTAATGAGAAGAAAGCTGACGGTGTGAGACTCTGGGATTTGGAGATGCTTTGAAGGTATCAGGGAAGAAGAATGTAGCTCAGGATTGAATTAAGGGTCTTTGGTGCTCTCTAGCTTGGTTGTTTTCTTGCAGATGTTTCATTACCCAAGCTAGGTAACATTAGGATTAGCACTAGTACCAAGGTCTCCTCATTTAAAGGTACAATTATTCTAAGTCTGTGGAAATGGGACACAAATAGAGACTAACCAGCAGGGAATGAAATTCCATGGATGAGGTTAGGCAGTTTGGGTGATAAAATTCCTTTGGAGAAAAATCTTGGCATTCATGCTTGAAACCACTAGATCAGGGGTAAGGAACGTTGGCTCTTTTATCACTTATGGACTTCAACTCCCAGAATTCCTGAGGGAGCCATAAAAGGTTCCCCATCCCTGGCCTACTGGTTTTTTCAGTTGTGAGGGAAATCAATTTTTGACTTGAATGGGACTGTTTAATATACAAATGTAGGACATACAAAGAATATATATAAAAATATGTCCTACATTTGTATATTAAACAGTCCCATTCAAGTCAAAAATTGATTTCCCTCACAACTGAAAAAACCAGTAGGCCAGGGATGGAGAACCTTTTATGGCTCACTCAGGAATTCTGGGAGTTGAAGTCCGTAAGTGATAAAAGAGCCAACGTTCCTTACCCCTGCACTAGATGGTCCAAGCCAAAAGTGAAAGACTTCAATTATTTTATATCTAATCTTTCCACCAATGAATAGCAGTCCTCCACATCCAGATTCAATTGGACTAAAAGCAATTATTTCTCTCTTTAGTGGTGGAAAGCTGTGAGTTCTAAAGTATTGATTGATTTTAGGATTTCTGGGGTCTTGACTGATACAGCTGACATTGCTATAAGAATCCTCTTCAGTTGCAGAATGAAATAATAGATTGGGAACTTTCAAGTGACCTTTTATATTGCTTCTATTACTCTCTGGTATATTTGTAAAAGTAATGACATCATTTAGAATGGCAGTGGTAGAAAATAGTAAGAGTTCATTGCCTAGTTTAATATGTGTGATGATAATGGTAAAATTAGAGGAAAATATTTTTCTCCCTCAATTATGAATCTTAAGTTCACATGTTTTTTAAAGGATGGGTGATTTTTTCTAAGCAATTATGACAATTGGCCTAATTTTTATATATTCCCTGCAACAGATGCTGTAATTTAGTGTCTGTTAATTTCTTGCAGCCTCTTGCTTGGAAAATAGAAACAAAGGTGTGAGGAAAAAGAATGGGAGAGAGAAAGGGGGAAGCAACAAAGGAGAATATTTGTAACTCAGGCTTGAAATGAGGGGTGATCGTTTGATGTTCTCTGAGCTTGGTTGTTTTCTTGCAGACGTTTCTTTACCAAACTAGGTAACACCATCAATGCTAGCAGTGATGATATTACTTAATTTGGGTAATGAAACGTCTGCAAGAAAACAACCAAGCTCAGCACTAAAGACTCTTTAAAAAAGGAAGCATTGGAAAGAGAGAAATATTGTGTGTGTCCTTGTCCACTTTTGACAGAAGACTGATTCCATGAAGTTGCCACATCCCACAGAAAGAAGAAATTCTCCCATCCCTTCCATCCTTAAAATTAATACAATCGTTCCTCTAGACATGAACCTCCATAGGGCTCTAAAGATTATAACAGGCTAATGATAAACACTCTTTTTAGTCTAAGCATATGTTGTGGCTGGGGCTGCCTTTTTCCCCCCCCCGAATATATTTCAGTCAAGTTTGGGCACTAAAACATTTTTCCTGCCAAAACCAAATAAACAGAATAAAAATTCAGTCCCATTATTTTTCTGGATGTCTTGCTGCTTTTTGATGTCATCAAGGATGATACCCATTCAGAACTGTAATGTGGAATCTTTTATCTTTTACCAATTCCTAGAAAGCTGTGCTGGAATATTCAATCATACTGAAAATGCAACACAGTTTAGCTGACTGTTGTATTCCTGAGGCTACTTAACATTGATCTTAAATTGGTGGCTGTTTGTAGTGCATTATGTTTTATATGCAAATAATGCATGTATCAGTAACCATATTTTGTTTTAATCATACAGTAGTTTGGATAAAGTTGAATAACCACCTATTATATATCATATTTGCTTTAACTATTGTTTGAATATATTTGAATTAAAATTATAATTGGCTGGATTTATAAACATGCTTGTCTAATAAACAAGGAAATCACATCATAGATTAATGTAGTGTGTAAATCCACCTTATTTTTCATTCTCTTATGTTATTTTAAAAAGTTACAATCATTCAAAAAAGTCAAAGCAAGAGAGAGAAGAAAATAATATCAACATAAAAAATAATAATTGGATAAAAGCTTATTCAAAGCAGAAACGAACATGTCCCATACAGTAATACATTTAGACCCAACAGTTTTTGGCTGAAATTGCTATGGCACAGAATTTCCAAAATTTTTTGTAGTCCTAAGATTTTAACAAGAAGCATACAATTGCCTGTAGGGACCACTTAATTTGTAAATGGAAGAGAGATTAACTCCATCCTTCAAAGATAAAAGGGCATTTCAAAAACACCATCTCAATGTCAGTGTCTGAGCACATGTATAAGAGCTCTGAATAGAGGATACTATTGAATTTCCTAATCAATACCTTTGCAGGCAAATTTTCTAGGCATGTCAGTTTGAGTGCCCTCCTAAGTAAGAGAGCAAGTATACAAGGAAAGTATTTGGGGATGCTGAAAGATGGATCCACAATCTCATTGTAGCAGAGATCTGAGGTGTTTATACATCAAGATCAAAAATTATTTGCTTGACTTTGCTCCAGGCTCTGTGTGAGCCCAATATATTTAACCGTATATATATACTTTATACTAGATATACTTCAGCTAGATATACTTTAGCTAGAGAAACTATCTTAGATAATTTGGAAGTGATATGCTCCTTCCCTGGAAATTGTGTCTATCAATGCTCTCTGTCCATCAATATTAATTGGACTAAGAACTCATTCTCATAGATTTATTTGAGCCAGTACTTTTAACGGGGAGAGCTTCAAACAAGCCTCTGGAGATCCACATCCAGGTTCTATCCCAAATAGGGCTGTGGTGGAGCTACAGATGCTACCTTTATATTGCCAGAACAAAATGCTGGAAAACAATCAATGTGGCTGTATTTGCTAAGCAGCATGATAGTCTCTGTTATATTCGTTCAAACAACAATAACCAAACTGAACAGGTAAAGTCCTTTGGACACCTGTTTTCAATTCTATGTGTCCTGGAAATGTCAATCTTCAAATCTTACACTCCATGTACAATAATCAGACATAGCCCTAAGTACTAACTGCCTGTAGCAATTATTTTTTTCAGAACTAAAGAATTAAGACTTTTGCTATACTTTATGTGTACAGTGCTGTGGATATCTTTTTTAATTTTGTTTGTCAATTGCTTACAAGATAATAGGTATAAATAAAAACATAGTTATGAATACATGGATACATATCAGAAAAATAAAAGAAACAATAGGACAGGGATAGTAGGCACATTGGTGCGTTTATGCACACCCCCTACAGACCTCTTAGGAAAGTGGTGAGGTCAATAGTAGAAAGTCTTAGGTTAAAGTTTTTGGGGTTTGGAGAAGAAACCACAGAGTCAGGTAGAGTATTCTAGACATTGACCACTCTGTTGCTGAAGTCGTATTTCCTGCAATCAAGTTTGGTGCAATTAACCTTGAGTTTGTATCTGTTGTTTGCTCTTGCATTGTTATGGTTGAAGCTGAAGTATTCATTGACAGGAAAGACATTGCAATGTATAATTTTATATACTATACTTAGATCGGACCAAAGACGGCGTAGTTCTAGGTTTTTTAGGTCTACAATTTCAACTCTGGTGGCATAAGATATTCTGCAACGAGTAGAGGAATGGAGAACTCTTCTTGTGAAATATTTCTGGACTTTCTCAACTGTGTTAATATCAGATACGCAATGTGGGTTCCAGACTGATGAGCTGTATTTGAGTCTTGGTCTAGCAAATGTTTTGTATGCTCTAGTTAGTAGTGTAATATTACCAGAGAAAAAGCTATGTAAGATTAGCTTAACAACTCTTAATGCCTTTTTGGCTATGTAGTTACAGTGGGCTCTAGCACTTAGATCATTAGAGATGAGTACTCCAAGGTCTTTGACAGAGTTTGGATCATCAACAAGGTCTTGACTATTCAGCCTGTATTTTATTTTCTGATTTTTTATGGCAATATGTAAGACAGAGCATTTGTTTGTTGAGATTTGAAGTTGTCATTTGTTTGACCATTCTGATGCATAGTCGAGGTCTTTTTGAAGGGTAGCAGTATTGTCTGTGGTGTTGAATAGCTTTACATCGTCAGCGAAGAGGACGCAGTTCCTCTTAATATGATCACAGAGGTCATTTATGTAGAGTATGAAGAGAGTTGGTCCTAGAACACTGCCTTGACACCACTGTTGACAGGTACAGAATTTGATAGGACACTCCCAATTTTGACCATTTGTTGTCTGTTTGACAGGAATGCTTCTATCCAGTTATACAGGTGTCCAGAGATACCGTAAGATTTTAGTTTTAGGAGTAGTTTGTCATGTACCACTGAATCAAAGGCTTTACAGAAGTCTACGTAGATTGCGTTTATTGCTTTGCCCTGATCGAGTTGTGTAGTACATATGTTTTTGCAGTGTAAGAGTTGCAGATTGCAGGATAGTTTTTTTCTGAAACCAAATTGTTTATTAGAGAGTAGGTTGTTTGTCTCTAAGTGAAGGTTAATAATTGATTCCATGACTTTACAAGTGACGCAGCATAAAGAGATTGGTCTGTAATTTTCAACTAGGCTGGGGTCTCCCTTTTTGAAGATGGGGATGACAATGGCTTGCAACCATAGATTTGGGAAGGAGCTGGTCCTGAAAGATTGTTCAAAGATTATGCTTAGAGGTTCGGCTGTGGCAATGAATAGCTTTTTTAAGAAGTAGGCACATATTCCGTCTGGTCCAATAGATAGAAATGGTTTTAGATTGCATAGTGCTTTTTCAACATTGTCTTCTGTAAAATTGATACGTATTAGGTCATTGTAGTTGTCTGTGGTTCGATTAGGAAATACTGGGCATGATCCATTGCTATTTACAAATACTGAGCCAAAGAATGTGTTAAAGAAGTTTTGGATTTTAATTATACTTATATTTTGCAGTTTTAATCTGTTTAAAATCTAGAAATATTAATTATATGGGATTTTTAAGGTGTTTACATAGGTCAGTGATCTTAGACCAGATAGTTTTCCTAAGTAAATATTTGTTGGAGGTTATATATTATTGCATTCTTTCATTATTGTATATGCATTATTGTGTATCCCTTATTTGGGACTGCCTTAAAACATTTTAATAAAAAGCCATTTAAAATATCAGTTGTTGTACAATAAAAAACATTTTTTTTGCTACTTTCCATGTTCTGCAGCTTAAAATTTGGACCAATTTATAGGACAATATCCCATGTTGATCTCACCTGCATTTAATGTTCAGCAGATATATGTGTGTGTGTGTGTGTGTGTGTAATAACACTGTACAATATAATATTATATACAATTATTTTGCTATTAACTGCAAGGAATATATTCCATAGACCAATAATATAGTTTCTGTTTTCTAAAATCTTCACAATTCTTAAAATTGGCTTATAATTTTAGTAGATATACTTTTGCAAAGTTCATATTGAGGAATTGTTATTTCCTGCAGCAATTATTCCCCTTTATATATAATATACTAACTTGATACCTGTGCTTCACTACAAAACTGTATGGTTGGAGTTAGTTTTTGGGGAGGAAAATAAAGTGGGGGGAATTCTGCCTACCAGCATCCATCAGTATTCATCTGGCTAGTATCCTGTCAGTATATGAGAGAGTTGAGGGCTGTTTGGAAAGTGAAACAGTGTTTGCTGTATGAGCAAGAAGAGGATGGTAAGGAGCCTGGGCATGGTTTAGCTCAACTGTTATGCACTAAAGCTGCTTGGTGCTGTGAAATTAAAACTGAAATTCTTCTCCTCTGCTAGTGTTTTGCATTTGGAACAGAGTTCTTTTCAGGCGGGGAGGGGGACTAGAATTCCTTAGCATCAGAGCATGTTAGTAATAATATACGAAATAGTAATGCTCTGATGGTCATTTCGAAAAAGCGTTTCTTAGTGAGAACCTAGAAGCCAAGAGGAACATACATGCCAAATTTCAAGTTTGTAGGCTTTACAGTTCTAGAGATTTTGTGATGATGCGTGAGTGGTATTTCGCTTTTATATAGAGAGATTGTATTTTAATATTATTCTGTTTCAACTTTCCATCACCTAAAGGAGCTGAAAGTGCAATTTGGACAATTACAGAGTAGGCTAAGCTGGTGCATGTCAGATAATGCTATTTTTAACAGTCTTCTATATATAAGAAATGTTAAAATTAGTTCAGATCTTGGAGTTTTTATATGTATAAAGAATAAGCAAATGCAATCCTGAGGATGACTCAACCAATATTAAATATTACCAAGCCTCACTGATTTCAGCTGAAATTATTTCAACTTGTTTAATTTCTATGATAGACAGTGGGTTTAAAAATACTTATCATTGGTAAATAGCAAAAAATAATGTCTAACTAACTGAACATATATTGCAAAAGATCATGTGATATTACTCAGTAGAGGAAGAAGGAACTTGGAATTGGTAACTTGGAATTGGTAACATACAATTTAGATGATTTTTATAATTTAAAGGTTTAATCAATCAATCAATAAACTTTTATTGTCAGAGTACAACATATGTACAATGAGGTTAGCTGAGCCTCCCTTCGTGCACACACCTCTAACACAACTCACAGTGAGGACAGAAGTCCCAAACCCAGTCACACCATGTGACCTTGTTGCACAATGCACCAGCCCCGCAAGTCTATCTAACTATGTTGACATGAAGTTATTTTCTGTTCAGGAGTCTGACAGCCCACAGATAGAAACTGTTCTTCAGCCTGTTGGTGTGGCTGGCTGTGCTTCTACATCTCCTACCCAATGGTAGGAGAAGTGCTGACCGGGGTGTGAGTTGTCCCTGAGAATTTTCCTCACTCTTCTAAGGCAGCAAGCCCTAGCGAGGTCATCTAGTGGTATCAGGGAACATCCCATGATGTTTTGTGCTGTGCTCACCACCCTCTGTAATGTCTTTCTGTCCACGGCTGTCAAGCCAGAATATCACACCGTAATGCAATATGAAAGGATGCTTTCTATAGTGAACCAATAAAAGAAGGTCATCAGTCGTTGTCGCCTTCAGAAATTGTGGAGCTTCATCACTGGAAGCTTTCAAGAAGAGACTGGACAACCATCTATCAGAAATGGTGTAGGGATTCCTGCTTGGGTGGGTGGGGTTGGACTAGATGACCTACAAAGTCCCTTCCAACTCTGTTAATCTGTTACGTATCTGTTAAGATAGAACAATAAGCAATATTTCTTATTTAATTTAGTTAATTTATTCTTTTTTTAATTATTATTACACTTTATTAAACCACTAAATTCAAACAATTCAAATGAAATTTAAAATTATTAACACAAGCAAAGTACATCACAGTATTGCATTGTAATATAATATGGAAGAAAAACAATAAGCAATAATAATAACAGTAAAAGCAGTAGTAAAATGATAATAAAAAAATCATAGTGAAATTAGGAGATCATTAAAAGGACTGAGGAAAATAAAATACGTTTCTCTAGCAGAAAACACAATAAAGATAGCACCAGGTGTGTCTCAGCTGCTATAGCATTCCTAAGTCAGAGAGCATCAGTAGTCCTCAGGTTCTGACCATTCATCCAGTAACCATTCAAGGTTGTGATGGCCCTGCATGAGTGGGACTTATGATTGAGTTCCAGCCATCACAGTGTTCCTTTGGCCATGTAATCACAATCTGGGAGCTTGGTGCGTGACTTGCAGTTATAGTGTGGCACCAAGCCATAGTCATGTGATCACATTTCCTGTCAGCTTCCCACATGAAAAGTCGATGTTTTTAGTTTTTGTGTTGTCTCACTTAAATAATGACAGCAAGCATATTTTGAGACTTGTAACTAAGTTTTCTGGTATCTATGCTGTTAATCTTTCAGCATCGTCATGTATTTATCTCATTTTTAATCCTGCATTATTAATTTTATAAGTAACTCAAAGCGGCGAAATACATTTTGACATGGGCTAGACTGAGAGTGTGATTGGCAATATTTTGCTTCCCCATACATTTGTAGGGGTCTCAGAAATTTTAGCAATTTGTATGGACGTAGCGTATTATATATGAATCATTTTAAAGTAATTTTCCTGATCTTTGATATAGACTGTAACATGGAATTCCTTCAAACTGTAGGCCACTGTGTATCTGAGATATTAATTCTTAAATCTGATTCTTTGAGTGATCACATCCAATGATTTATAATAGAATATGTGTTTTGAATTCTGAAGATTCTAACCTAAGGTGATATTCATTCCTAATTCTGAAAACATTGCCTAGAAAAATTAACAATGATATTATTTAGTTTTATTTCTTTGTCATCATCCTGAGGAATAACTCTTCCAATATGTAAGAACTGCAGGATAAGCAATCTCGCGGATTTAAATCTATTTAAATTAGATTTAAACATCCAATCTCCCCAGCTTTAAATCTACTTGTCTTGGGGGAAATTGTATATCTAGATTCTGGGACCTGATAATAATACACTTTTTGGATGTCTAAATAGGAAAGTATTTTTATAGAGAACAGAGTGCTTCAAAAATGAGCAGCTGTCTTCTGTTCCCAGTCATTTATTTGGCATCATAATTGTATTAGGAAGTATCGGTATTGGCAGGATGATTCTTCTTATGTTCTCAATTGAAATAATAGAACTGGTAATGAACTGTGAAAATATGGCTTCAATGGAGATAATGCATAACGAGAGTGATCCCTGAGTGGTCTTTTATATTTAGCCTGGAACTAAGCTTGGCATGGTTCATGTCATCCCAAATCCATATCTGAGGGAGATTAAGGTTGACCCTAGGTGCTCTGGTATTAAAGTTGTTTTCCCCTTTAAGTGGGTAAGAAGTTTAAACAGAGATATGCACTGCAGGATATGCCAGATGCTCCAAAAACCTAAAAGGATCATATTAAAGTTGTGTTTCTTTTTCTGTGGCATATTTCTATGCCACTTGATATTTATATCACAAACAATGCTGAAAGGATAACTTAAAAACAACTATTAAACCAAATTGTGTCACTTGGTTATAGAGAGAAAACTATTATGCCAAATGGTAGTAAATAATAGACAATACAGAGAAAATCTAATTCAGCTTTTTCTGATTGATATTCTGTGTTGACTGAGAATTATGAAATGTATTACAGCTGGTTGAAGGAGATTGGAGTAATTGATCAACACTTTGGTTTATAGCAATGTAAAAATCATCTGACAAATTTTAACAGTACTGTTAAATATGAAGGCTTTTTATTAACTTAATTACAAATATAATAACACAATAAAGTTGTCATAAATAATTATTCAGAACCATAAATAGAATTTTAAGGAATACATACAAAACTGATATCAATAAAAGATAATAGAGGAGCGTTGTCGTTTTAAAATAGGTTTTTTATTATGATTCCATGAGCCCTGGAAACAAAGAGCCACATAAAATGATATTATAAAAGGCATTTCGAAAAAGGAGGTGAAAGATTTTGTACAGGATTTCCTGTTTTTTTTTTACTTTCATGTAGCACTGTGAAATATTAAAGAAAAAGCAACAAACATGGAGGGCATGATATAAATATTAGATTTAGTTGCATTATTAGAAAAATTAAATTTTAAAAAGGTGACCTATACATCGGAAAAATAAATGTATGCTACTGAATGGTTTCCATTTACCTATAATTCTTTAGACACTAATATACTATATACATTGTAAACCTATGTTTACTTAATGTATCATGGGAAAGAGCAGTAGGAGTCTTCACTAATCGTATTATGAGCACTTTCACAGTCTAAAAACGCCACACATTTTTTGGTATTAAAATGTTATGAAAATTATACATTAAATGATATCCAATCTCATAACTACATTCCATGAACACCTCTGAATACAAAACCCATAATGTGTAGTCTATCTAGTGCCTTCAAGATATTTTGGGGTATCTTCTTTCAAAACAGAATAAATTATTGAGAGCAAGGAATTCACACATATTTACATTTCTGTGATCCAGACCTTCACATTTTCTGGTTTTTATGTTTCAGTCTCTATGTTATTGCTTTAATATTCCTTCCTCCTCCTATTTTCCCCACAACAATGAATCTGTGGGTTGAGAGAGCATGACTGGTCCAAACTCACAGAATTGACTTTTCATGGCTAAGAAAGGACTTGAACTCACCCTCCCCTGCTTTCTTGCCTGGGGCCTTAACCACTAGACCAAACTGGCTCTTTATGTAGTCTATTTCTTCCTGCATTTTTTGGATTCACGTAGCTAAGCAACAAACTAGCTAGGCTAATCAGGCATCATTAATTAAGAAAAGATGCTTCTAAGTACATGCTTGCTGCAGTGTTTCAGATTTTTCTCTGATCTAATTATGCTTATTTTTTTAAAAAAAGTATATTAAATATATATTATATTAATCCTAATGAAAAATTTAATAATATTGTGTTGAAGTCTACTTGAGATAAAATACCACCCAACATCTATAATATGGTAACTAATCTTCCCACAGATATTGATAGCTACTGAATATTTCTTCTTTCAGTTATGATTTAATGGTGTATACTAAAGTTTTGTTTCTTTGTTCATTCTGTTTCAGGTAAAGGTTACATGGCCAATGAACAATTCAACTTCTCTGAATCATTTTAATTTGGTTTCAGTTTATGCCATTGTGCTTCTAAACAAGACTGTTTTATTTTTAGGGACAGGAAATGGGCAGCTATTGAAGGTAGGTTATGCCATAATTCATTATGATTTCATCAATTCATACATCAGATTATGTAAAATTGCAGAAAACAGTGTTCATATTTGGATCAATTTTTTTCAATATGTTTTTAATAAAAAATTAATAGTATTAATATAAATAATCAGTATACTTAGTTTTTAAGAACTCACAAATAATCTGCACATTCAATTTATCTTTTTTTTTAGTGAAGTAAAACAGGTGCATTTGCACATTTGCACTATTTGCACATTTAGAGCTTCCATTTTCTATAAATCAAATAGAAAAGATTTTGAAGGAAGACAGATTTTATATTGTTCACTATAACTTTGCATTTGAAAAAAATCTTTTTAAAAAGATACATTGTTTGCTATGGTACATTTGATTTAATAATATATTCATTTTATTTAAACGTATTTTGAACAAGGCATAGAACTTACATATGCTACAGTTTACAAATTGGCAAGGCTGGGCTCATACATTAAGCCACTATAAGTTACATAATGATTGTGTACAATGTTGGAAGATAGTATATGTTTTTACTATAACAACAGCATCTATAACTGTTTGCACTCTTTTCAGCCTTAATTTTAATCTATCTATCTATCTATCTATCTATCTATCGATCTATCTATCTATCCATCTATCTGTCTGTAATCTATCTATCATCTTTTTATTAAATAATTTTACAAGATAAAAAAACAGCCTTAATATTTTTCCTCAACAGTTATTTAAGACCACATGGGAAAATAAGTTGTGATGAGGAATAGGTGGCAAAAAAGTACAGGACAACTCTATTCCAAACTGTTTGCAAGCTTATGTTCATTAAATATATCCTGTTTTTATAGATTGTCCTTGATGATGAAATGAAGCCAAATTGTCCAGAAATTTTATATGAAATTAAGGAAGAAACACCCATTTTCCATAGGCTTGAACTTGACCCTACGGATCAGAATTACATCTATCTACCATCTAATAATATGGTTGGTTGAATTCTAAATTACACTCTAGAATTCCATTTATATGCTGTTTTCAAAGTTGTATATAAAACTTCGCGTAGCCAAGTATTGAAGGCCAGCGAAACAATTGCAAATATTCAAATTGTTTTCTAGTGAAGATTTATGATAAAAGGATACTGGAATGCCCATGGAAAAAGTTTAGAGAATTATGAAAAATTACTACACACTGGATCTTTTTTGTGGGATAGGGAGAGGACTTTGGAAGATTCTTACATCCTTAGGTCCTAAGAGTCACCTCATCATAGTAATTTAATATTGGAAATATTGCCCCTTTTCACATTCTGCAGTATTCACATTCTTTCACTTTACTCCCCATTTCACTGCCTTTATTTATCTTATTCCACGTAGTGATTGGTCCAGGACATCAACATTATCAGTCTTTTTTTATGTAAGATGACTTAGCATTATTCCAACTCTTCATTGATATGGAGTAAATACTGTACACTACAAGTTCAAAGGCTCAATTGCAATAGCACTTAGACTTACCACTGCTTTACAGTGCTTTACAGCCCTCTTTAAGTGGTTTACAGCATATTGCCCCCAACAATTTGTGTCCTCATTTACCCACTTTGGAAGGATGGAAGGTTGAGTCAACCTTGAGCCTGGTGAGATTCGAAATGCTAATAATGATTTCATAGGATTAATAAAGACCATCTGAGTTTAGCAAAAATTATTATGAGCAACCACAATTATAATTTTTCCACATTAAAACCTAAAATAGTTGATATCTGAAAAAATATGTTTTTCTAAGTCTATAAAATACTTAAGAGCAATAATTAATCCAATCTTCCTAGAAATAGGAAAATGGACTCAGAGGTTGGCCAGAAGTGTATTTCAAAATGAATTTTAGCAGTAGTTTCCTAGGTGAATTTGCCTGTAGTTAGATATCTGCTAAATAATTAAATACAACATTAAAACTTTAATATAGCAACTCACTACATTTCAATTTCAGTTCACAAATAAAATATAGAGCCTCTGCAATGAAAATGGCTCATAAGATTTAAAACAATAATTAAAAGTTATACTAATTTGAAGCTACAGTGTGTGTGTGTGTGTGTGTGTATGTTTAATGATATACTGTACATGTGGGTGTGGGTGTTTTAACAAGGCAAAGACTATAAATATTGAATGGTAATTAAAAAAAATAAAAGTAGTAAATAGTAAGAAAAGAAAATAGAAAAAAAGAAAAGTTATAGGACACAGTTTCCGATCTTCCTAACAGTGGTTATAAATGCATTTATTTTACCCTCTATTTCTAAAGTTACATCAAAGTGTTCTTGTTTCCATAATTTACTTTTTCCAATCATTAACGTCATAGAACATTTTTTTCTTTCTATAGCAAAAAGTCCATAAGGAGTTTCCAGCTACTAATAAATGTAGATGTTAATCTTTCTTTAATCAAACCAGTCAATTTTGCCATTCCTACTACTTTTGTCTTCTTCACCAAACATTCCGTCATTGTGTTTGAACAGGGATGTCAAACTCAATTTCATTGAGGGTCATATCAGGGCTATGGTTGACCTCGGGAGCCAGCCAGGCATGGCTGACTGGGTGGGCATGGCCATCTTGATGTCACTCACTGGGTGTGGCTGACTGGATGGGCATGACTGACTGGGTGGCTGTGGCCATCTTAACCCCACTCCCCAAACTGCTGGCATGTTTCCTCTGTGCACTGGGTAGACCGGGCCAAAGCCACGCTGACCGAATGTGATCAAAATTCAGCCACTTATAACCCCAGGGACACTTTAACTCCTTCCCTCCTATCTTCTTTCACCCTTTTTACCACCCTGCACAGCAGCACAAACCTCGGCAGCAATGGAAGTCCTGAGGCTGAAGTAGATGTTATGTTCTGAGCATGGGTGCAAGGATGGAGACGAGCCAGTAAAACAGTGAACTTCAACTCTTTATTTACATGTGAAAACAGCTCAGCTCAATGGCCACGATGGGCCCCTTTATATAGGCAACTCTTAACTTATTTAACCAATGAAAACACAGGGAGCGCTAGCTCCATTAACCAATGGGAGAGGCTCGTTAATAGCTAATCAGATTCTCCTGAACGGACCAATCCGATGTCGCTATTATCGGCCAATCAGAAGTGCAGGGCCAGAACCCTGCACTTTACTTCAAGCTCTTAATGATCTTTATTAAGCATTTACTGATTCACAACACCCCTTCCCCCCGGGTTCCATTTAAGGGGTGCGGTCATGTAGTCTTTGAGGTAGGCAGGTTGTTTCGATTGTCTATTAGATTTTCGTTGTCCTCCCGGTATTTTGCTACAGTCTTGTTGGGGTAGGACGTTATCTGGTGAAAAGGGTGCCTCCTGTTCCAAATTCGAATTTTCGTCGTTGCTACTGCTCTCGGCATCTCTTTGAGGCGAGGCCACCCCCATTCCGGGTTCATCACGTGCTGCCTCTGAGTGGTCATTACTACTGCTTATAGTCCATGAGCCAAGACCTGAATTTTCACATATTGGTACCACCCGAGGTGACTAATAATCTTAGGTGTTTTTGGCTTCTTTTATGTCTCTAGTTTATGTTTTGATGTGATAGCCCTTGTTAACTCGTAGCTTAATCGAGGTTATCACTCTTAGAATAGATGCACCCTATGTACACGGAAAGAAAGGGTGAACACATACTTTGACAATATTCTCTATTCTGAACATCACCACGTTTATGCTAATGACCAAATATACTATCCAAAATATCTCCAGAACCCTTTCATTGTTAGTATGCATGAACAGTCTAGTCATGGGCGTCCGGAGGGAGGGTGGGGGGCAAGGGGGGTCATTTGCCACCCCCCCCCCACGTGGAAAATGAAAAAAATAATAAAAAGAAATACAAGATTTAAAAAAAAGATATGGACGATAATAAAAATTTATAAAATTTTTATCAATAATCAATATTCTCCGACGCAGCTGATGTAATTGAGCTTCTCCCTTTGATTGGTGAAATAATAACACCATTTTATTCTCAAAGCCACCTTCAAAGTCTAATTACAATCTCTAGAACAGCTAAATTCTACCTTTCAAATATGTGTTTACCGTGCTTAGAAAACGCACATTTCCTTCGCTCCATTGCACATATCCTCCAGTCCAACACCCAAAATATTTTTTTTGCCCCCCCCTGCATTTTTTTCTCAGGACGCCCATGACTCTAGTACAGTCATGTTCAATACCATACAAAGCAGCGTTCAGGCACTTTCAACAGTAAAAGTAATGTTCATATTACTTGCAATGGAAGTTCCAATTACATGTAGGGTTGATCTAGCTAATTTTTTTGGTTTAGGCCTACTTTTGTTTGATAATTCAATTTAATGTTAGCTGAAGAGCAGATTCGATTTGTATTAGCTACAGTGTTCCACAAGAATAACAGATCCTGAAATCAATACACTATAGCATACATACGTTATTCCCCACCATCATCTTGGTCAACATCAGAGTCTGTTAGTTCTGCTTGTGCCTCTTCGTCAGTTGCCTGGTTGCTGCAGGTTTGTAGTCTACACATGTCAGTGCACTTGAGACCATTGCTGAGGCAAGTGCACACTGGAAGTTTACATGAGCGCACACACTTGCAGGAGAGGAGCTGTAGCACAACATCAGGGGCAGGGGAGCCACGCATCCACTCAACAACGAGATTCCCATCTTCATCAGTTGTCCAGCCACAGTCCTTTGGGTTTGGGACAGATGGCAAAGGCTCAAGACATCTCCACCAGATGGCAGCCTGATAGTTTGCACGTAGCATATGCATGGACAGGCAGTCCTTGCAAGGAGGAAGTTGGCTTGAGTCCACTTCTCCACGCCTGGCACAGAAGATCTGGTAACGGAGCTTGTTCACCTCTGTTGTGTGAGTGGAAGGATGGTACAGCTGACAGGTGATCTCTTGCAGTTTCTCTGACAGCTCTTCAGATACGTTCCATGAACGCCCGAGTTCGGCGAAGGCTTCTTGTTGAGACCTGTCAGACTTCATCTGCTTTAGAGCCGTCATCTTGCCGCGACCAGCGAATGCACTGATAGTGTCACAACCCGTGAAAGCATGCATACCAATCAGGGCCCTGCAGACACTTAACCCCAGTGCATTGCTGAGTTTGGTGATGTCAAGGAACCTTGTCCGGGCCTTTGTTCCACACTTCTGGTACATGTGGCAAGGTATTTTGTTGCACATTCCCAGGCACAGAACTAGGACATCTGTGTCCTCTGCTGTGACAACAACAGACTCATAGCCAGACTCTGCTGCATGGAGAGCATGGAGAAGTAACCTGGTGTCAGCTTCTTCCTGTGATGATCTCAATTCTGAGACCTCTTCCCAGTGTTCTTTGGTGATCTTGAAGCACAGATGCTCACAGGTAACAAAGAGAACCTTGTCTCGGAGCTTCTCCCTCAGCTGTGGATCCTTCCACTGCTCCACAAGAAACTTGATCAAGGCTGTCTTGTTAGCTGGACTGCATAGGATCTTCCGCCACTGCTGAATCTTGTGCCCAGGTGCAATGTCCTTGAACTGGATTCCTGTGCCTGCACCCCTGTTGGCTCGTTCGACATCTTTGATGGACATCTCCTTGTAGACGTCAAAGACAATATCTACACGATGGCTCTTAGAACCTTCATGGATGACATGGGACAAGGCTGATTCTGCCAGCTGCAAGAAGGTTTGGTCATTCCCTTTCAGCTTCTGGACCAGGCTCATCCCATCAATGATGGTCGCTAATGGCTCTGGGATCACTTCAGCTGGGGCGACATTCTTTTCCAACTCTCTTGCAAGGGCCGCTTTGTTGGTCTTGCGGAGTGACCCATCACCATTGGCCAGTGCCCACGGTAAAGGTCCCAGTGGATGGGCCAAGACTTCACCCATCTGCAGCTTTCTGGTCTCAGCAATCAGAACCATCTGGCCAAAGAGGTTTCTGTCAGCCTTTAGCACCAACTCTTTGCCACGGCCAAATTTGGTGTTCGTCTTCTTCCTGATGTCAGAGAAAGTGTGCAGCTTCTTCTTTTTCATCCTGTCATGGAACTGTGTAGATGGGATATCTTCTTGCAAGCGCTCTTGCTTGAAGGTTTCGTACGCTTCCTCTCCAATCTTGTAGGCTTCAAGAAGATCCTTGGTCACTTCTGGTGGTGCCATGGAGGCAGTTGACAAGCTCACCAGCTCTTCATGCTCGGGGCTGAAAGGGTTCAACCAGCTGGTCTCCATCAGCTGAACGAGGGACTGCACATCAGCTTCATCTCTTCTTATCCTTGGCAGCTGTAGGTCTGGATGATGGAAGTCAGTGTCATGCTGACCTACCATGTTCCTCAGTTGCCTCAAGTATCTACTGCGGTACTCAGATGTCAGATAGTACCTTGCCACAGCTCCACCTTTCAGGCTGAAGCCCTTGGTGCCTCCTGGTGTCTGCGTGTCTTTGTTAACCGTCTCCTCAATTGTCTGGTCCACAGGTATCCGCCCAAATGGGTTCTGACTCCCAATCTGGACAGAAAAACCTCCCTGCATGAAGTGGGCATGCACTTCAGGGTGTTCTATTGGCAGTCGAGACATTTTGGCATAGTAGTAGGTCAAGAAGCGGGCATAGTTCACCTTGTCATAGGCAAAGCACCATGGGATCATCTGCCTGATTGCTGCCAGGTGAAGCATCCAGTTGCCCTCTCTGGATGCTCGGATCAGGCACAGCATGATCTCTGCCATGTCCAAGTAGGACATCCAGAATGCAGAGAGGTTATCTGCATTTCTGAGAGACTCCAGGTAGACTTTAAACAGCTTTATTGTGTGCACACATGACTCGTTATTAAGCAGGTCTTGCAGTGCAGCCTGAGAGACACCGTCGTGGAAGCTGGCAATCTTCTTCAGGGTTTCATCAAGGTGGTGAATGTCTCTTGCATGGTGTTCCTCCAGCCATCGGAGGAATCCTTTCCAGGCAAGCCTCAATAGTGCTTCATAAACCAGCTTGTGACATCTTACTGCTCTGTTGTACTTGCGACCATCCATCACACCATTCACTGAGCCTTCTGCAATGACACCAGCTTCAACACAGAGATCCCTGAGCCCTGCATCTTGAAATCGCTTCCCTATGATGGAGAGCATATTGCAGATTGTGTGGAAGTCTCCCATCCTGACGACGATGCTGTTGAACTTGTCATGTTTCCATACTATCTCAACAGCCTTCGCATAAAGCGCCTGGTCAAAGACACAGACAATCTGGTTCAGCTGAAGGGCCTGCATGATGTGTAGGGTCCGCTCCAGCACTTCATTGACCGTGGACATGTCTGTTGCAGGAGCATTGATAGTGGGCAGGTAGCCCACAATGTCTTGGTTCACCGTGACATCATTGCGGACCATGATGTTGAACCCAGTCCAGCTGCTGACAGTCTGGTTCTCAGGGTCTGACAGTCGAGTCAGTAACCAGATAAAATTCTTCATCTTGGCTTCGTGGACCTCCTTCATGCTGTCAACATCTACAGTCTCGGTCTTTGGAGGCTGGGCTCGCTTACCAACATTGTAGGTTGGTAACATTGTTGGGGCTGGACTGATGCTCCTTTTCTTGGACTTGCTGACAGATGGGAAGAGATTCTGTGGCTTGGGGCCTGCAATCTTGGGCTGGACAGCAATGCCATTGACTCTGTGAGAAGTACCTTCTCCGCTGAGTGTCTCCTCAAGTCGGTCAATGTTATCCCATGCCAGGGTTGTGAACACACCTTGGCAGATGTCTGCTGGCAGTGGGATGTCTTCCTGTGCACGCTCCAGCTTCTGAATGCACAGTGCTGTATCGATCTCCTCAATCTGTGAATAAGAAATGCAGTGGCCCAGGCGATTGAGTGTGCGTACAAGTTCTGTATTGCCTGTCAAGGTCTTCACAGCAAATGACAAAAGTACGTGCTTGGATGGCTTTGTCTTGCCACATGTGACAGCAAATATCAGATCACTGGCAAGAGAAGTGGCAAGCCTTTGGACTCTGTCAGAAGGATCTGCACACTCACACTCTCCAGTGAGCACGGTATACAGGAATTCAGTGACAGATTCAGGAATGACATTCTGCTCTGTGTCAGGGGGCCATGTCTGGCTTACATCTTGCTTCTTAATCTGATTCCTCAGCTGCATTGCTGCTTTGGCTAGGACATCCCCAGAGTTGGCAGCCCTTGCTTTGTGGAGTTCTTTCCCTAGTCTGTAGGCATGCTTGACAAGCTCATCAAATGACAAGCTCTCTGGATATATGAGAAGCTTCCCTTTCTCATCAGAAACGAAGCAAAGCGATCCTCCTATCTCACTTTCAAGTTTACGACGGACATGTTTCTTGGTTGATGGTCTGATCTGAGAAATTCCGCAAGAGTGCATGGCTTTCTCAAGTCTAGCTGTCAGATCTGTCATAGGCAGCACCTCAGGGTTGAGAATGAGTTCATTCCTGATATATAGGAATAGCTCTTCGTAGGATTGTTTCTCGGCTTCCTCGTATACTGCCTGCTCAGACTGCTCCTGCTCATCGCATGCACCAGAACTGGTGGATGCCCCTTCCTTTGTATACACTTTGTAGCACGACTTGTGGTAGTGCCCCTCTGCGGCAACAAGGTCTCTGCTTAACAACGCGAGGATTCGCTGGTCCATTTTTTGGGTTGCTGCACTGCGGATTCTGTCATCTGCACGTAACTCAACACACTGGATGATAGGTTCCCTTGTCTGTCTTCCTTTCAGGTACTTGCTTGACTTGCAGCAGAAGATGCATGTCTTGTCATACACTCTTGATGTACTCGGTGCATCCCTAGATGATCTTCTGACACCATGGACACCAGTCTGTTCTTCTGCACTCGGCCTGTCTTTAGAAAGGATGGAGTCGAGAGTCTTCTTCATGGTAAAGATGCTGCGACATTTGCGATGATACTGGATCTGCGGTATTTGGCCTTCTTCCAAGTCTTTTGCAATGTCCAGAAGTGGAACATGTTGTCTAATCTCTGCTGCTCTTAGCAGTGTCTTCCATGAGTCCAAGTCTTTTAGTAACACGAAGGTAGACGTGTCTTCACCAGAACAGTGAATAATGCAGCCTGGCCGCACTCCTTTCTTTGGCAATGCAGTGGCCTTGTCTCCACTTGAATCCATCATGTGGGCCTTAGTAGTTTGTCACAATATAACAGAGAACTGCAATTATTCAACAGTAGTCCGCATTGAGAAATTGAGTTCAAAACTCTTTGTAACGATGTTGGAAGAGAAAAAAAAAACATATTAGCAATTTACGAAATACATTTTAATTTGCTATGATGCTCTACATTTACCACAAAAAGTCTCTGCACATGATTTTAATAAATTATCAACATCAATTAGGTTTAATTCTAATGATTTACAGCTTCATTTCGCAAATATATGTGTTATCATGTGATATCACAAGGCCGCTATTCAGTCAAATTGATGGTTTCTTAAAAAACATACAAAGCTACATATCTGAAAAGGCTATCACATCTTAATGTACTTGGTATGGACCCATAAACATTTTAGTACCATTAAGATTTGGTCACCCAAGATGGTACCGATATCTGGCCTGGCCCATGGACTATTAAACTTTCTGCCGCTTCGAATTCAGCTTCCTCGCTATCTCCTCCCCCCTCAGTTTGGAAATCAGGGGGCTCGGAGATCCCTGACTGTAGCCTTGAACGTAGCTGATCAATATGGCATTTCCAAATTCTATTGTCGTGACATTTTACGCGGTATGATCTAGGGCTGGTTACTTGTACTATAGTTGCCTCGACCCACAACGGATCGCCCGAAAAGTTCCTAGCGAAAACCAAATCGCCTACCTGGAAATTGCGACATTTCCCGCTAGAACCGTGTGGCTTTTCAGGTTCATATGATGGATGTAGGCAGTCGAGGTGGGAGCGGAGCTTCCATCCCATCAATAACTCGGCGGGAGTTTTATTGGTGACGCTGTGCGGAGTGATATGCTGCAAAAGGAGTATCCGGTTAATCTTGACTTCTATATCGCCATAGTCCGTCTTATGTAAGGTTTTCTTGATGAATTGTACCATGCGCTTGGCCCTTCCGTTGGCCGCAGGATGCGCCGGCGAAGTCAGCGCATGTCGAATACCGTGGTCCGCCAGGTACTGTTTGAAGGACAGCGTGGTAAATTGAGGCCCGTTGTCGGATACCAGAACGTCTGGTAATCCGTGTGTCGCAAAGAGTCTGTCCAGTTTCCTGATGACTGCTTCAGTCATTGTGTTCCTCATTTCATGGATTTCCAGCCAGTTCGAGTAGGCATCCACTGTCAGTAAAAATGTGTGTCCCTTGGTAGGACCCGCAAAGTCCAGATGAATGCGGGACCATGGTCCCCTCGGTGTTTCCCATTCGGTTGGGGTTGCTTTTGGCGGGGCGTTGCTTACTTCCTGGCATTTGTGACAGGCTTTTACCCATGTCTCTATCTGCTTGTCAATACCCGGCCACCATGCGTAGCTTCGTGCGAGGGCTTTCATACGCATGATGCCGGGGTGGCCATCGTGCAAGGTCCTTAGTATCGCTGGTTGCAACCACTCTGGGACGACAACTCTATCACCCCAGATAATGCAGCCCTTTTGGGAAAATAGTTCCATTTGCCGATTTTTGAATGAGGTGAAGTCATCAGGTATTTGGTCCAATGGCCATCCCCACTCGACCCAACTGAGGACTCGTGCTAAAATGGGGTAGCGTTTCGTTTCCATCACGATATCTTGGGCCGTTAATGGCGGCGTTTGAAGTGTCTCGATCTGCAGCGTTGTGACCGTCGGAGCGGGGTCATCAATTGTCTCTGGAAGAGGTGCGTGGCTCAATGCGTTGGCATGGGGAATGGCCTTCCCTGGGCGATGTTGCAACTTGTAATTGTATGCTGCCAAGAATTCTGACCAGCGGGTCATTCTGCGAGATAATATATACGGTGTTGGCCTATCTCCCACGATTATTCCCAGCAAAGGTTTGTGGTCAGTCACTATGGTAAAGGCTCGGCCATACACATATTCATGAAATCTCTTAACCGCGGATACTATAGCAAGAGCCTCCTTGTCAATTTGACTATAGTTGCGTTCTGTTTTTGATAACGTCTTTGAGAAATAAGTAACAGGGGCTTCATTACCATTTGGCAAAACGTGGCTTAAAATGGCGCCCACCCCAAATGGGGATGCATCACACGTGATCGTTAAAGGCAAAGTCTCGTTATACTGCATCAGGACAGAGTCAGAAGTCAATAAATCTTTTACACGTCGAAACGCCTGTTCTCTATGTCCTCATAGCCAGGTTGCTTTTTTGTCCAATAAACGATGTAGGGGCTCAGCTACGGTTGCTTTGTGAGGCAGGAAAACATTATAAAAATTGATAAGGCCCAGAAAAGCCTGGAGGTCGGCCTTGTTCCGGGGTTTTGGGGCGTTCTTGATCGCCCTGAGTTTGTTATCGGTGGGGTGAATGCCTTGACTATCAATTAAATATCCCAAAAATTCTACGTGATCCGTACATAAATAACACTTGTTCTTTTTAACTTTGAGACCGGAGTCTTTAAATCTCTGGAGAACCAACCTCAGGCATTCCTTTAGTATTTTCTGGTTTGGGGCTGCGATTAAAACATCATCAAAGTATGGGACAACACCTTTTATCCCTTGTAATAGCCTCTCCATTAAGCTTTGAAAGATTCCCGGGACTACGCTCACTCTGAACTGGAGTCGGTTACATTTAAACGCACCTCTGTGTGTAACGATTGTTTGGGCCTCTGCCGTTTTTTTGTCAACAGGCAGTTGTTGGTATGCCTGGGCTAAGTCTAGTTTAGTGAAGACTTTTCCGCCCCCCAGGGAATGGAGGAGGTGTTGCACCACCGGTACCGGGTAAGCATTTTGTTGAAGGGCGTGGTTCAGGGTGGCTCGGTAGTCCCCACAAATTCTTATTGATCCATCCGGCTTGATGGGTGTTACGATTGGGGTTTCCCAGGGAGAGTGATTGGTGGGTTCTAACACTCCCTGAGCTATTAATTTATCAAGCTTCTTGTCAATCTTTGGTTTAAGGGCAAATGGAACTCGACGAGGCTTAAGGCGGATGGGAGCTATTTCAGGATTTAGGTTAAATGATATTGGGGTCCCCTTGTACTCACCTAATTTTTCTGCGAAGACGTCCTGGAATTCGTGGACGAGGTCTTCTTCCCAATCGCTGCTGTAGGTTCGGTGAATGCCGGCTACTTCAATTCCAAGTGGAGTGAACCTTTGGAGGCCTAACAAACTAGGCCGATCCTTGTCGATTACAGTCAGGGGTAGAAATGCTGTATGGTTCTTAAACGATACCCGCACTCGGCTGGATCCAACAACTGGAATTCGATTTCCTTGATGGTCCTTAAGTATGAGCCTTTGGAACCGGAGGTCTTGCCTAGGGATATTGGGGATGAGTTGCTTTAGGGTCTTCCAGGAAACCATCGAGAGGGACGATCCTGAATCGACTTCCATCAGGCAGGGCTGGTTTTCGATGGCCACTTTCACTTGGATCTTTTTGGCGTCCAGAGATGAGGCGTGACCGATCGTGATCGTTTGGTGAGCCTCTTCTCGCTTCATTGGGTGGTCTAGGGTTTTGTTTCTGTAGGAGTGGTTGTTCCATTGGTGGTTCATGGGTTCTCGCTTCACGGGACGACTTCTCGTCGGTTGGCGATAGTTAGCCCCCCTTGAGGGCTGTCTGGGTCCTGGCTTGCTTCTACAGACCCGACCCATATGGCCTCTTTTCCCGCACACATGGCAGAGCGCTTCGAGGAATTTGCATTCAGACCGGGGGTGGCTTGCTCCACACCCGGCGCATTGGTACTGTGATTTCTGGCATTGGTCCCGTTCGGACCGAAGTCGATAGACCTCTTCCTCGTCGCTTTCTGATGACGATTCGAGGTCCTCGTGGTGGGCCGTCTCTAGCTGTCCCTCTGACTGAGGTGAAATGTTGCAGGCTCGTTGGCGAACCGGTGCGTGTGTGCGGCGCATTTGGGAAGCCGACTTCCTGGTTGCTTCTACTGCAGTAGCTTCAGCTATGGCGTCTTTAAGGCTAATGTCACCCTTCACCATTAATTTACTCTGCGTGCCTGGTGCATCTAATCCCAGAACGATTCGGTCTCTTAGGGCTTCTTCTAAGTCAGTAAACTTGCATAGGCCTCCCAGATTCCAGAGATCCGCGATGAAATCAGCAACGCTTTTGCCCTTCCGCTGACTTCTCTGATAGAATTCATGCCTTCTCACGAGCGTTGGCACGGTCGGTGCGTAGTGAGCCCTCAGTAGTGGTTTGAGGACATCCCAGTCCATAGGCTTTACTTCTGCCGGTTTTGCTAGTGCCTTGGCCATCTTGAATACGGTTGGCCCGCAATGAGTTAGGAATAGCGCTCATTTCTTTCCAGTAGTGGCATCCTTCAAATTGTTGGTTTCCAGAAACATCTGGAAGCGATCCATATATGAGTCCCAGTCTTCTTGTGCCGGGTCGAATGGAGTGGGTGGTATGATGCTGCCGGACATGGTTCCGCCGTTGGTGCGTTCAGCCACGTGCTCGGTTATGGTTCTTCGTTGTTCAGTAAGCTCTGTTGTCTCCACATCCCATCCTCGTCGCCAGTGTTATGTTCTGAGCATGGGTGCAAGGATGGAGACGAGCCAGTAAAACAGTGAACTTCAACTCTTTATTTACATGTGAAAACAGCTCAGCTCAATGGCCACGATGGGCCCCTTTATATAGGCAACTCTTAACTTATTTAACCAATGAAAACACAGGGAGCGTTAGCTCCATTAACCAATGGGAGAGGCTCGTTAATAGCCAATCAGATTCTCCTGAACGGACCAATCCGATGTCGCTATTATCAGATTCTCCTGAACGGACCAATCCGATGTCGCTATAATCGGCCAATCAGAAGTGCAGGGCCAGAACCCTGCACTTTACTTCAAGCTCTTAATGATCTTTATTAAGCATTTACTGATTCACAACAGTAGAGACCTGAAACTTTGGTAGTCTCAGCCAGCTGCCATTGCCCCAAGCCTCTGCCATTGCTTCCATTGCTTTTCCCTTACAGGCCCTGATGTGCCTAGCTGTCTTTGCCATCTTTCTCTTGCTGCTAGCTTTGCCAAGCCTTCTTTTCGAGGCCAGTCAGACCGTTCTCCAAATCACTTGCGGCATTGTGCAAATAGTGGTTCCCTTTCTCTCAATGCTTCAGAAACCCTTTGGAAGTTCTTCCAAACCATCACAAGAACAAGGTGCCTGCTACTCTCCAACTAGGGCTCCCATTCTCATGAGACTTGTGGAAATTGGCTTCACATGGTCAACAGTTGCCTTGCATGCTAGATGATAGTAATTTCTCCTATTTCAGTATATCCTTCTTAATTCCAGGCTTTTACATAATTGTTCTGCAATAAAATACAATTCATGCTAGTCATAGTAATACATATGTATTTCAAGAAAAATATTAAAACTGGTTATTTCCAACCGTTCCCTTTGTTTTTCCATTTTCAAATTCTTTGTAAGCATCTTCATCTTCTGCTTGCTAATTTTAAAACTAGCTATTATCCCCAAACTGTTTATATTTTTATTAATATTTCCATTAAGGATCTTCTAAATTATCACTATATCATTTGAAAACACCTATAATTTATATGTTTCTCTTTTAATCCTAGAATTCGTTCCAGAATCAATCCAGAATCAATATAAACTAGCAGCCAGAGACTTGTTATTTGTCAGCCTCCTTTTGCCAGCCAGGATAAGTTCAAATCAAATTCACAAATGGTTATTTGTAAAAGGCTGAAAAGTGAGAAATTGGTATCAACATACCCAAAAAACACACCTTATTCTAGTATCCTAATGAGGCATATTTGTTTGACTACCTCCCTATATTTTTAAGAGTTATAACTTTTAAAATAGTTATTATTTTTTTGTGTCTCTTAAACTCATAAAAATATTATTTGTTTTGCTTGGAATGGCTGATAAAGAATTTGCAAAAAATACTTTTTATTTTTTTTAGATTAGGAGAATACAGGTTGCAAATTGCAACAAATATATTTCCTGCAGAGATTGTTTATCTGCAATGGACCCACACTGTGGATGGTGCCACACAAAGAAAAGGTAATTATCCTTGTATTAATATTGTAATACAACATAATTAATATTTCATGGAGAGTCTGAATGCCTGATCAAAATTATGTGTGTTTTAAAAGAAAGAAAAAGGAAGGAAGGAAAAAGAAAGAAAGAAGAAAGATTATTTTATTTGTTTGTTTGTTACATATATAAGACATATACAAGACAACAACTATAAGATGAACATAAACAAGAACAAAGGGAGTAAATACAGATAAATGGGGACAGTAAGACAGGGACGGTAGGCATGCTGGTGAGCTTATGCACGTCCCCTTTAAGGACCTCTTAGGAATGGGTGAGGTACATTGTAGACAGTTTGAGATTGAAGCTGTGAGGGGTTGAGGCTGTAACAATGGAGTCGGATAGGGCATTCCAGGCGCTGACCATTCTGTTGCTGAAGATGTATTTTTTGCAATTGAGTTAGGAGCGGTTTACCTTGAGTTTGTATCGGTTGTTTGCCCGTGTATTATTGTGATTGAGGCTGGATAAGTTGTTGACAGGTAAGACATTGTAACAGACAATTTTGTGTACTATGCTTAGATCGAACCTCAGGCAGCGCAGTTCTAGATTGTCCAGGTCCAAAATTTCAATCCTAGAGGCATAGGGAATTCTATTGTGAGTGGACAGTGGAGTACTTTTCTGGAGAAATATATCTGAACCTGTTTAATTGTGTTAATATCTGATATACAGTGTGGATTCCAGGTAGACCAGCTGTATTTGAGAATTGGTCTGGCAAAGGTTTTGTACGCCCTAGTTAACAATTCAATGTTGCCGGAGAAGAAGCTTCACAAAAGCTATTTCTGTGCTTCATAGGAATTTTTACTAAGGCAGGGATTCTCAGACTTTGCAATTATGTGACTCCTAAAAATTATAAATGAATTTCTGCCAAAATATATTTCAGTTTTTATTGCACATTGACTTTCTTTTTAGATGGACCAATCTATGGACATTCTTTAGAACCTATGTTCAGGGAAAAAAATAAAAGGATGTCTTTGCTCCAAAGAATATTGGATTCCATAATAGTGTTCAAACAAAGCAAGATCTTTGCTTAAGATCTTTTTAAGTGCCCGAATGAGAGAAATCTGAAGTTGCATTTAAGGTTCATTTAGTTTTTTCAAAGCAAAATAAATAATGCTGTTCATCCCAGAAATAGCTTGCATGCCAGCTTTAAAAAGAAAACGATGCTGTTTTCCCAGAATATAGGGATTACCAGTGCCTGCTAGCAATTGTGAGTGCTATAGGCTCTCAAAATTTCAAATTTAGGACTTTCCAGATATGAACTTCAAGCCATTACATTGAGCCCTGGTTTTAGCTGTTTTGTAAAATGATTTTTAGAATCATAAAAATCCAAACAATACCAATATGCAACAATAAGCAAATCCAGCAGAGGATGATAATCTGATTAGGCTAATCTGTTTTTAGGAATGCTTACATTGCTTGCAGAAACAGTACAATAACTTTTTTTTTTACAAAAATAGCTGAATCAAAATGGGTTAGAACCCCCAAACCATATTTAATGTAAAACACATCCTTTTAACCTGTTATGAGCTGAGGAAAAAAATTCAAAATGACTAGTGAAAAACAGTTAGTGTGAATTGCTATATAGAGTCAAAACATCTTTTAGTATTTCTATAACAAATACACTTGTATTTTCTTCAGCTGCACTTTAAAAGGAAAATGTTCATTTTCTAATAACTCACCTAACTGGGTAAATATTTCATATGGCATAGATAAGTGCCTGAAAATCTACACTTCTCAACTCAAAAATAATAAGGTATGTAATTCATAATTCTCTATTCATAGATTAAAATGAGTAATAGTAATAAAATGGTTAGCAATGGTGATTTTGAGACTGTGATGATATTGCATTATTGTAGTGTTCCGGCCATATGAATAAATATATTGCCCATTTTCTCTGTTTTACCAATGAAACCTGTTGCAGGGTTGTGCAATTGTAACATCAGTGGCCCTCAGTAATTTTTATAATCTCCTCTCATTGTGCCAATAAAAGTACAATAATGGATCTGATCTATATATAGATCATATATATAGTCATGATTATAATACTTTGCCTTTGGATCCAATCCAGTAAATTAAACACAAGTACATAAAAATGGAAATAATGGCAATATAGAATTGTATATTTAATTAATATTTTTGCTGCTGTTGGAGAACAGTACATCATTGTTCTGTAGAAAGTAACCCGTGCCATAGAGATTTCCTACCAGTTGTACTTATCATACCAATACTATTTGTATTTTATGACTTTCAAATTTCTAAATATCCATCTGTATTAAAAGGATATACAAAATAGATTAACCAGTGTAGCTAACTTGGCACTCTCTAAATCTATGATCATCATAGGGATGTACTTTAATTTTCAAGTAATTTTTTTCTACATTTTAAACAAAAGAAGCCATGCATCTATACTGTATAATGCTAAATCATTATTAAAACTGGGAACAGAAGGAAGGAAATCTGGATACATGCTGTTTCGTAGTTGATTATTTGGATTTAATCACTAAAGTTGCACAGATTTCATCAGATTTCTACTTCCTCACTCACTGTCAGGATAAAATTGGCAATTTTATAATTAGCACTGAATAAATTTATTGTTTTCAATGTTTTTATTCTTTTAGGTTCATGTGAGAGTAGATGTAAATTCTTTTGGTCTTTCTGAAGCACATTCCCATTGTAAGATGTTAAATGCAAGGACCAATGAAATTCTTTGTAATGTGAATCAAGACCATCTAAATTGTTCCTGTAATATAACATTTAAAGATCTATCAGAGAAAGGTGGGTTTCTTTATATTTCAGCTTTGTAAGTTGATATTTCTATATCTTGTAATATCTTTTCTCCAGTTATACATACAAATTACTCTTAAAGATTGAACTCAATGCAAAGGGAGGTTATATTAAAATATTATTTAATATTTATATTGCATATTCATCATAATCCCATTTAGATTCAGCTATATCATAAAGCATTACTTAATGTAACAATGAATTCAGTTAAGTTATTAAAAATGCTCCTCTGGTTGATGTGTGAAAAACCTGTGTGAAAAAAAACACTCCACATTCCAGCCTTAAATCATGGAAGTGAAGCCAGCTTAAGAAGGCCCTTTCCAGATTCCACTTTCTTCTACTTTGGCCATGGTGATGGCCTGATATATGGTTATATTATGTTTACCATATTTGATGGATTCCACTACTTCTTTAACCCTCCTATGCCTGACAGGAAAGCAAGCAACAGTGACACAGGGCGGCTTTCAAGGACACATGGCTTCCAGTAACAATTCTTTTGTATAAGCTTCCTCATAGTTGACAAGGGAGTGAAGGAGAGAAGACAGGAATGAAATGACAGAAGGAGCACAATTACCATTTTGCCTTGGACTAGAAGGCAAAAATGTAATATCATATCCATTTTACCTAATTTGAAAAAGAGAGAAAGAAGAAAACACCCACCATTTCACTGTTCCAATGTTCTATCATGTAACTTAAAAAAAAAAAAAAAAGCTAGCCTTTTATTTCTCTACAGATGAACATGTAAAATAAGTTGTTGGCCATGAAGGGTTGTAACCAGCTGTAGGATGGGAGTGGACATTCCTGAAACAAGGAATCACAGCTGGAGTAGAGTGGGCTATCTGCAATGAAATGAAGCGCAGAAGACAACATAGACAACATTGCTAGTATGAATGTAATTTTTTTTAAAAAAAATCCCTATACAGAGCAAGAAAAAACAGCTGGAGGTTGCCTTTCTGGATGGCTAGAGATAAATACAAAGAACGAGACAACTTACCACAGCCAACTCACTGCTGCCAAGTCACGATGCCCAACTCACCATGGGACAACTCATTGAAGTCAATTCACCATGGGAAAACTCACCACTGGACATTCAACAATTTTATTTAATTATTTTAAATAATTAAAACATTATTTTAATTTTTGCCATTCACCTTTCATTTTGTCCTTCCTTTTGCATCATTTCTTTGATGATTCTATTTCAATTTTTTTTGATATTATATAACCTTCGTCCGATGGCAAATTGTCCCGTGGCAAGTTGGCTGTGGCCTGTGATGAATTGTCATGTGGCAAGTTGGTCATGGCAAGTTGTCCTAGACCTGATGTCAACAGGTTTTCCTGCCCTTAAGAGTGCCCAGTGGCTCATTTTCACATGAAGTGGGGGGAAGCTGATTCTTCAACTCAATCCTAGATCACACTACATAGATAATTAAAATAAATTGAATCATAATCCTGGTTGGCGATTATAATCTTTTTAGTTAGTTCCAGATCTAGCATTCTGACCTTAGCCATTATGCCACAGAATATGGACTTTTCCACCCAGCCTAATTTTTTTTAATTAGGAATCATAGTTAAACTTTCATGGATTGTCCACTGGTTTACTTCTTGCTAGTTTACTTCTTGCAGCCAGTATCAACCATATACCCTTCTTTAAAAAATATACCCATTAGAATCTAAATTATATGTCAGCTAATATAAACATGAATCAGATTACAAACATGTGTTTCTGGCAGAGGTTCATTTCTTTAAGTGTTTCCTGAAAGATAGAAAATCAATATTTGAGCCACTTTATGACATTGGGCCTTCCTCACTTGCATCTAACCACACCATAACTTGCATCTAACCACCCTTGGCAACATTATCACTGTCTGATACTGACCTAATCCCTTGATATTATCTGAGGCAGCTTTCAAGTATCTTTAACTCTTCTGGTTTTAAAGTGGGTTTTTCTTCTTACCACAACATATTTGTTGCAGTGGATATAAACTGACAAGCTTTGCCAATCATCCTCTCAGGGGTGTATTAAAGTGATCCCAAGAGAAAGGTTTGATTTGACTTCTCTTGACCACTTTAGAAGGGTTAAGATATTTTAGGCTGATGTGGGCTCTGCCACTCTCCTCTGGTTCCTGGGTATTGTCCTCCAGAGCCATTCTGATTTGGCAGCAAGACTGAAAGAGTTCAGATCTTTCAATCTAATCTCTATCCTTCTATTACTTGCAGATCTCTGAGCTGATTCATATTTTAAATTAGCTAATCAAAAGAAACCAGCTGTCTACATACTACAGAGCAGGGGTATCAAACTCACACGACACATTGTCATTACCTGATGTATCTCAACTATTTTCCCCTTCATTAAACCAGGGTTGGGCATGAGTTTGACACCCTGGCTATAGAGGGAGAGAGACTATGAAGTCTTCCTAAAGACCTGTCTCCTCTTAACCAGGCTACTTTTAAGCATAGAATTAGCACTCTACTACTACTAAACCCATGGTAGACTGACAGGCATTCAGGGAAATTACATACAGCATGGTGTTATAGTTTAGTGAGATTGAATCTCCCACTGCACTGTACATGTCCTACCCCATATCAATATTATCAAGGCTACTTTTAAACCTGTGTTTAGTGCTGTGTTTTATCTGTGTCTATCTGTGTTTTAAAAGAAGTTGACTTACAGTTGGGGAGGGGGAAAGAGGCTAGCTGTGCAGCAGGATGGAAGGAAATTCTCAATCTGAGAAAAGTGGAAGGGGTGAGGCAGTTGAAAGAAATGATAGGTGCAGCAGGAGATTGAATGTTGAAACTCATCACTTTATCCTTATCCAATGTTAAGCAATGTTAAGCAATTTTCTGTCAGCTGTTGACATTTTGTGGGGAAAAGAAGAAAATAATTCTGGGGAAATCCACCAGTCCCTTTCTTTAATATAATAATAACAGGTAAGATGCATAAGAAAGGTCAGCTATACTTCTAATTTCTCCTTAAGTGTTGAATAACATTTCCAAAAAACAAAGTTGTTAATCCACAAGCAAATCAACCTTCTCATATGCTGTGGAAAATCTGCAGTCCGTTTGAATGGCCATTTTATTGTTGGGCTGCTTTGTATTATTCATTGCTATAATTATAGTTTTACTTATGCATTATTTATAAGAGCTTTCTAGCAGAACTAATACACATTTCTTTATGAAACATATTCAACATTCAGCCATGGCATAGTAGTATTTTTCAATCACTTGCTTTCCTGTCTGCATTTTTATTGAAGCAAAATGGACATACATATTTTGTAACTGCCTTCTAAGATCAGTGCAATTATAAGTACATTCATATCCATTAATAAATAATGTCAGCTATAATACTTTCTTTCAAAATGGGGGGGGGGCATAAATCTATTAGCTTTTAAAATGTATGGGCAAAAACAAATTGCATAATTCTTTTTCTCAGTGCTCTTCTACAACCTCAGCTAGATATCAACACTGCATTAACGTTGACTGGCAAACATATTGGGAAATACATAGTAACTCATTTCCTGTGCACATTTTGCCTCATTTTGACTTTCTTTTTCAAAGAGGTTATGAGAAAGGAAGAAAGCAGCGAGTTTGGATGTAAAGTTGAATGATGCTATACCACTATATTTTAAGGGTGAAAACATTGCTCATTTGTTTCACCTACAACATAACAATTGTCGATAAATACAAAAAAGCTGGATAGTGGACATGGCAAGAGCTGGAGACAGCAGAGTGGAAGAAAAAGAACTGGGGAGGGGGGGTGTCACAAAATACAACTACCTGCAAATAAAAACAAAATGATTATGGCCAAAAAAATGCCCAAAGATAGCATCAATGGTACTGGATGCCTTGGGTGCAATCCAAAAATATCTGGACCACTAGTTGAACACCATCACCATTGACAAAATCATCATCAGACAGTTGCAGAAGTTACTTGGAACAATTTACATTCTGTGATGATACTTTTAATACCATCAAACAACAACACGTCCCTATCCCAGGTCCTTGGAGAAGGACCTGATAGATGGATTTAAAAAGAATACAAAATCCAATCTAAACATATGGCTAACAGTGAATGAACCATAACAATACATTTTTAAGAGAAAGGTAGTAAATATCAATATAATAATTAACTAAAATTTGCATTAACAATAGATTTTAAGGTCTTGTTCAAACATAATGCTAAATAATGATTGATAATTATATAAACAATTTTCAGATCTATTTTTTCCTTTCCTTTAATAAGAGTAAATTGGCAACTCTAATTTTTTAAAGTTAAATACAGTTTAATATTGTGCTACACCTAAATTGTGATTAACTTTAAAGAATATTATCCTACTTTCCTGAAGTTTCACTATAAGCACTTGCATCTTAAGATCTGGACATAAAAATAAACTTCTGTTAAATGAAACAAAAACTTCAATCTCCTCACAGCAACACAAAGAAAAAGGGAGAAAAGTACCTAAAAAAGACTTCCAGCAGTATTGATCATATCTTTCAATTGTATGAAATATGACATAAGCCGTATTTAGTCACATCTTCTGTCTATTTCGTTTATATGCTTTTGAAAAATAATTTGGTGTCGCTCATATATAAATTATCCATCACAATGTATTTTCAGTGGGTTTGCCTGGTTGTATATTGGATTAGGACACCCAATAATGATGAAAGTCTTCTAATTCCAAGTATTTTATAAATTGATAGCAATTTTCAACCTGCAAAAGAGAGCCAATTTGGTCTAGAGCAGGCATGTCCAATTTGTTATTCACAGGCTGCATGTGGCCCTAGACAGCTAGTGATGGGGCCTAACAAGATTGTAAACTTTTAACATTATTATGTGAATTTATATATATTAACTATATTATATATTTATATGGTGCAGACAGTTTCTCAATGCAGCCCATGAAAGCCAAAAGGTTGGATGCTCCTGATGTAGCGGTTAAGGCACCAAGCTAGAAAACAAGAGATTGTGAATTCAAGTCCTGCCTTAGCCATGAAAGCCAGCTGGGTGATTTTCCAGTCACTCTCTCAGCCCAACTTACTTCACAGGGTTTCTTGTGGGGAAAATAGGACATGGAAAGTCTGTTGGATATGTTTGCCACCTTGAGTTCTTTGTAATGGGGATCAACACAAGAAAAAATATTACATTATGGGAATGCTTTAGATCTGTAGTGGAGATATTACACTGATTTTGTAAATACGCTGTATGGAAACAGAAATCGTGCTGGAAAAAATGACTGTATAAGATTAGTGGTTCAACCAAGAACAATTATCACTTTGCTGAGATAAATAGCATGAACAGAAGAGATCTCCTAGAGATGGAACTTAGGAGACTTTGCTTCTCCAGAAAGTGTTTTCTTGGGATTTAAGTATATTAGAAGTGAAACAATATTTTTCTAGAATTTGCTAGAAGATACTATTTCAATATATTTGGAGGATGACTGTGGTCTTGGGTATCTGGAGAAATTATAGTAATTATTATGGCCTTATTCTTCATGCACACCTCTAGAAATATGTATATGTACTGAATTTCAACAACTTTGCTTAAAAGAAAAGGGTACCTCTTTGGCAGACAAATTTTGAACCCTTGTTACAGAGAGATGTGGTTGGGTGGATATTGCGTGGGAATAGAAGAAGATGTGGTTGATAAAACTGAAAGAAATGAAAGATCCATTTTGCCTTCACATAACCACACCCTGTGAATGCAAGTTTAAGGAAGTTGCTTTAAATATTCAGCATTCTGCAAAAATAAAATCTGATCTGCTGAATACTGTTAAGTTCTGCGCATGGGTGCAAGGAGCGGAGACGAGGCAGTGAACAGTGAACTTCAACTCTTTATTAAGCATACTGAACAGAGCAATCACCTAGGGCAGCAGCAGCCCTTTTATAGGGTTGGCTGCTGTCCTATTAGCCAATGAAAAACATGGAAGTGTTAAACCCTTGAACTAATGAGAGTTGGCCCGTTAACAGCCAATCAGATTTCCCAGAAGGGACCAATCCGATGTCGCTATTATCAGCCAATCAGAAGTGCAGGATTAGAACCCTGCTTTTTACTTAAGGTTGTTAAAACTTTATTAAATGCCTTTATTAGTTCATAACAAATACAATCTTGTGGTGATACAATTAGAGCAATTTTTATTAATATTAATCAAATCTCTTTAGTAAAGGAGGTCTTTTAGTAAAAGGAAGTTGTAGAAGACTGAAAACAAATCTATTAGCTTCAGCATGTATAGCAGATGTAAAAGAATTGCAGATATATGTATAATTAGTTGCTCTGTAAATCCATTGCAGTTTATTTCTTCTATATATTCTTTATATAAGTATATGTATACTACTTACTAGAAAAAGTCATAAACCTCCTGGCTCCCATAGAGTTCTTTTATATTACTGTTTCTCAACCTTTTGAAGATGTGTGGACTTCAAATCCCAGAATTCCCCATCCAGTATTCTGGAACTGAAGTCCACACATCTTCAAGCTGCTAAAATTGAGAAAACTATTTTAGATCTTCCACCAATAATCTTCCCACAACTCTTTAGGAGAGTTATTCCAGAAAAAAAATACTCTCAGCTAATTTCAATTCATATGCAGAAAATGGCAAGCCTCTTATCTTCCCTAAATAGCTGGAGTATACTAGAAATAACTTGTCAAGATGAAAGCCCTGATTGCATAAGAAATGCAGATCCTTTAGCTTAAGAAACTAAAAACTAAAAGAAACAGAATGACTGAAAATTGGGTCTTAAGTGGCATTCAGTCAGCCCTGGGAAAGAACTCCAACTAGAACAAAATACAAGATGGAGTTCTGCTACTCTGTTTCAAAAAAGCACCCCAATAAGGGGATTTTCCTGCTCCTTGGAGTTTGATTTTTCCAGGCCCTGATAGTCTTTGGTTGTTATCTACATGGACAAGTTAGATTTAATTGATGGATTAAATTTCAGTTTTTCTTTAACTCTTTCATATCTGAACCTTTGGGATAGGATTTCTTCCCACTCATTTGACGTAAGCAGTCTTAAAAATTTTGCTCATAGAAGCAAGTTCATAGTCCCAGAAATTATATTAATGGTATTGTAAAGATAATGGATGTGGAAGTGGGTGAGATCCATATACCCTATGCAATTGTACCATAACTTGAGCTTCTGTGCAAAGTAATCTAACTGTAATATTTAAGAAATATAGAACATCATTTTATTGAGACTGTTAATTCAATGTGACATATAAAACAATATGAGGTGCAATCTATTTAGAGGTTTGTTGTTGAAGACATTTCATATTTTTTTAGTACTGTATTTCACTTGTAAGCCTTTCAGGTATCCAGTCCTGACTGAAAAATAGGCTGTAAATAATATAGAGTACAAAAGCAACCACAATATAAAGGAAACCTGTAGCTCTATATTTAAATCAGTTGTTTTTAAGTTATTCATTATACACAGATTTGCAGTTAATAATACAAGTGTTTTTTTCTCATTTTTCAGTTCAAGTGTCATTCATCACAGGAACTTGGAATTTATCAGAAATATTTGAATTTGACATCTGTTCTTTATCAAAAACGTAAGATTCGTTTATCAAACTTGTTTTGTATGGATTTATAATATTCCACTTATCATTAAGAACTAGAAATGTAAACAGTTCATAAATGTAAAACAAAGTATAGTAAAGCTTGTTACTGATAAATATCAAATATTTAATATTTATGACATGTAAATATCATAAATAGGACCTAGCCACTAGCCATTGTTCACACTTTTCTGATTCTCTCCTTTGCTAATTGCTACATATTCTGTTTTTTAATATATATATATATATTAATAGGTGCTCAAAATGTGATCATACGCACTGCACCTGGAATGCTAGAGAAGAAAAATGTATTACCTCTTCTATGACTTGTGCCAAAAAAGTAAGATGTTTTGATTTTTTAGAATTATAAAAATAATTTAATGAAATTTGTTCCCTTAAGTGATTTTTTAAAAATTGATTTGTTTTTATTGATTTATTTTTCAGATTGATTGTAGTAGAACTATCAATGCATTAAACAAAAAAGATCATTCAGCAACATCAAAGGTCAGCAAAAAAAATGAAACTGATATATTAGAATTAAAGGAAAATATGTATTTTATATCTTACACTGGAGATGGACTTCTTTGTTAAGATTATCCAGAAACCCTGTTAAGCATGGCCAATGGAAAATAATCCTGAGAATTATCAACAACATCTGGAAAGTTACACGTTCTCTATCCCTTAACTTCTTGGCATGGATCTGTCTTTGGAGATAGGTAGACTCTCTCCTTACTGACAGCTTAATGTGGCTCTTTTATGAGAAATAAACTACTAATATATATTTATATATTTTGAAGCTGGCTTTGTACATTTACCAGATGTAACAGAATAAGGACACAACCTGGTTTGCATATAAACTAACTTAATTCTCTCACCTCTGTGCAGACCTTGATTTCAGTGAAAAAGAGTAACTTTTAAAAATTTATATTCTCTATCTATCTATCTAGTTTTGTTACCTATCTTTTGAATATATCTGCTATAATTAATACTCCTCATCCAGCTGGCTGTATTGGCTAAGCAGGGACTTGAACTCATGGCATCTTGCTTTCTAACTTGATCCTTAACACTAGACCAAATTAGCTGCCAAACTATTAATATCAAAAGAATGTTAAAGGTATTTATAAATGCACAATTCTGTTACTTTAAAAAAAATTGTCTGGATATGTTAACATACATTTATTTTGTTTCCAATAGCCTATTAAAATTATTTCCATTGAACCGAACTACATGTCAATATTAGGTAAACCTGAAGTGCTAGTCATAGGAGAAAACTTTACAAAATCAAATTTTTTGATGGAGATAACTGGAACGAGCAGCTGCCAACAAGATGTGTGAGTCAAAATAACAGCATATTGATTTATCTTGAAACCATCTGCACTGGCGATTGTACTATATAATCAGATAGTATCTACCTAAGAAACATAGATTTACAGCTTCTATACATGGAAATTGAAACTGTTCTGTTGTCATGTTAACTCCCAAAGTGGAATTTTGCTAGTAATTAGGAAGTACTTAGTACATTAGGAAGTACATTAGTGTATCTCTTTCTCATTCTCTGTGAAATATTGGACTGAATTTGTCTGAAACATACATATGAAGACATAAAGCTATGAGCAAAATTAATTGTAAATATAGGGTAAATGAAATATAGAGTTAAATATGGATGGCATCAGACTCCTAGTAGTTATTCATATTTTCCACAGTCATCCTTAGAATTTACTGTATACCTCATCCACATTTTCAATATGAAAAAGAGACAAGATATAAGACTGACCAGAGAAACTGTATATTCTGAGATTATTTGTTCAACAGTAAAGGGGGAAATGTTGATTGCCTTCTTCTGAAGGTTGCTGATTGCTCACTGTAGGTGATTTATTGAGTAATACCTCCTGAGTAAGCAGAGACTGTACAAGGAATAGCAATCCTTTCCAAGGAGAAATACACCGAGGAAGTAAACAAGGATAGTTAATGAGAAATCGCCAATAAAAAAGAAGCAAAGAAAGGACAAAAGTCTCTGGAGAAGCTAATTCTTCGAGGGACTGTTTATTCAGCTGTGAAAAGTAACAAGACAATATCCCAAAGAGTTACTGATTACAAGCAATGCATACTGAGAGCTGATAGTTGTCCATTATACTGTAGTTCAGGGGTCTCCAACCTTGGCTCCTGGAAGCCTGGCGGACTTCAACTCCCAGAGTTCCACAGCCAGCAAAGCTGGCTGTGGAATTCTGGGAGTTGAAGTCCGCCAGGCTTCCAGGAGCCAAGGTTGGAGACCCCTGCTGTAGTTGATTAGATGGCCTGTTCCTGCTAAGCAAGCAGTGACAGGAGGCAGTTAGATTCCAAGAAGCACTCTGAGTTAAGCAACAAAGAGAGCAAACATTAGTGTGCTGATGAGAATTTACAAATCTATCATATCTTCATTCTAAGTGAACAGTATTTAGATAAGAGAATAAAATCTTATCAGATCCAGCAAAGGAAATGCTAGCTGAAAGAGGAAGCAACTCTCCATAAGAAAGATAATAATAGAAAGAAGTGAAAGGGAGTGTCAACAAGAATTAAGAACTGTAGACAATATTTTATACTAAGAAACAGCCTTGAGGCCCATGGAGGTGAAGGGAGGTTCTAAGCCTTTAAGGAAAAGATAGAAGATAATGCAGAAGAGGTGAAAGAGTTTTAAAGAGTTCAGGCAGCAGGAATATTCAGTGAGAGTAATGATGCATTAAAAAGGGACACTATTTTCTTTTTCCTTAGGGGATATGTTACTAAAGTGTTAAATGACACACACATGAAATTCTGTTTACCACCAAGTCGTAAAGAAGTCAAGAATGCATGCATAAAGGAAAACGGGTTTGAATGTTCTGCCTCTCTTCCACTACATTACGTCTCTTTTCCATCATGCGCTAAAATCCTTCCAAATATTACTTGGATGAGGTAATATTTAATTTGTACTATCATAAAAGATTACACCACCTGAAAGTTATAGTCTAATCTAAGCATTGTTATTGAAAGTAGATCATTTGAGTTTATAGACCTTTGTCACTCTCCCTTTACAACTTTTCTTTAATACAGATAATCAGAGTTGGAAGGGACCTTGTAGGTTATCTAGTCCAACCCCCCGCCCAAGCGGGAGACCAGGTTATTATTCCTCTACCATACCAAAGGAGCAAGTAGGTGAAAATACTAGAATGAACTTTTCTGTACCACTAACATTGCTACAGAAGGCTCTCTTCCTCACCACTTTTTTCCTCATAAACAGGAAACATTTTTATGTTTCTTTTAGCAGATTCTTTTAGTGTAAAACTACAAGTTACTAGAACACTTCAGTAGCATAGCAAATTCACATAACTCTGATATATATATGAAAAACAATTGTGTAATCAAATCATAACATATGATAGTTTTTCATATGTGCCAAGTCAGTTGTAGAATTGTCCCAAGTTTTGTATATTTTTGTAGGGGTAACAAATTACTGATCAATAAAAAAAGCATTTCCCTCCTGCCTTTTTTTTTTTTTTTTAAACAAATTTTATTAATTTTACAAAAAAAAAACAATACACAATCCAGGCATAACAACTTGAAGAATCTTTCCTAAAAAATAATAATAATAATAATTAAAGAAGAAAGCCAATAGAACATAACTCCAAATTGTAATATCAATATTTACATTATCTATTTAACTTCATATCTTATCCAAACTTCTCCTTTTATCCAAATTATATTTCTTGCTTATTAAAATTTTATTGCCTTTCATAAACATACAAAACACAAAACATAAACAAAACTAAAACATCTTTTCTGAAGGCTGCCTGATCCTGGGTTGAAACTCTTCACACAGACACAAATTCAAACATCATATTCACTTTATATATCCTTCCATATCTTATTATCATTTTCTTTTTTATATATATAAACCAATTTTATCAGTTTTACAAAAACAGTGCATAAACAATCAGGGCATAACAGCTTATAAATTCTTTCCTAAAAAAATAATAATAATTAAAGAACAAACCAATACTTTATCTATTTAACTTCATATCTTATTCCAGCTTCTCCTTTTCATCCAAATTATTTCTTATTGATTAAAATGTTATTGCCTTTTATCAATATACAAAAAAAAAATAACAAAACCTTTATATATCCTTCCAAATCTTATTTCCATTTTCAATAACATTCTTTGTCTGTTCTATTTCCAACTATCCATTCATCTTTTTTCTTTAACTATACTTCTCCTATACACTAACTGGAGTGACACCTTTAACTCATTACCCTAACTTAAAAGTACTTCATATGACAATTTTTCTTGGGATTCTGTTTAAAAGATTCTAAAATTACACAATAAATTTTATACTCTAAATACACATATAAAAAACACAATCTTATGTACCCTCCAGAATCCCTCTTTTATCCTAAATTAAATTCACCCATTGTCTCTGAATAAACTTTTTTTCTTTAGATCTTGCTTCCCCTCATTGAGGCTTCTCCTCCCCCCCTTTCTCTCTTGCTTATTCTTCTCCTTGCCCTTTTTACCCCTTTGTCTTTCCTCCTCCCTTTTCTTACTCCCTTTCTTTTGCTTCCTAACCTTGCCTCCACCTTTCCGCTCATTTTTCTCTTCTTTGGTTGTTTTTATAATTCTTAAAATCCCCTTTTTCTTATCCTTTTTCTCCTCCTCCCCGGAAAGAACCAATTGTTCATCAAAGATGGCTTCTTCTTCTTCTTTGTCCCAGTGCTTCTGCTGCGTAATCAACTTTTCATAAGTACATAACGCCATTTCTAAGAATTGAAACAAACTGCCCAAAGTATCTTCTTTTTTATATTTTTGATATTCAGTCTTTAGTTCATCCACAAGCGATGCCATCATGAAAAAAGAAACTTTTCCCAAAACAACCACAAATATTTTTAATCAAGAATAATTCAAAAAAAAAAAAATTCCAAAAATTAATACTTTTCTTCCTTCTTCTCTTTCTCTTTCTGGGGTTAATGTTTAATCAAAGAGGTCCAATTACCATATACCTTTCTTTGGGATTCTAGGCAATCTCCTCCTTTTTCAGCTTCTGCTCCAATTTTTTTTCCTCTCCCTTCCCACTTGCAATATCAATTTTAAATAATCAGAAATCCATACCTCCAACAAGGGTTTTCCAATTTCTTAAGTTTTTCAATGTCCAAAAACCCTTTTGTCCCTTAGCTTCAACTCTCAAAACAATTCACTTTCAATGTCCAGTATATCTAAACATATCTGCTGTTTCCATGGGGTGGGAGAGTGAAGAAAAAAAAAAGTTCCCTTTAACAGCTTCTCCACCGCTTTCGATCTTCTTAGGGTTACAATGTATCCTCCAGCAATTCAGACAGCTCAGTTCCAGCCAATTTGCAAGATGTTACTTGACCCAGCTCAGACAGCACTTTCACTCCTTACTTCCTCCAGCGCAATCTTACCCGGTTGCTGGCTTCTTCGTGGCGGCCATTGCTGACCGCCGCTCCACCGCCTTGGGAAAAAGGGGTTTTTCCGGAGGGGGAGGGGGTCTGCGACACCCCCAACCCCCTGTCCGACTCCCCTCTCTCTTCAGCTGTCCCTACAGGGCAGCCATATCCCCCTGACCCATCTGGATCGGGGGTACCTCGGCGGCTAGCACAGCAGGAATCGCGAGCTGTCGCGAATTCCTGCTGCCCCGAAGCCACGCGAAACCGGAAACCCCCTCCTGCCTTTTTATTAGTACTCTTTGTTGCTGTATAGTCCAATTTATTGTCCACAATTCCATTCAAGTCTCCCATCATAATTATATTAACATAGTCCAGTCCAATTATTTTCATGTGTATTTTTTTATAAAACTCTTCTTGTTTATCATTTGGAGCATAAATTGCAATCAAGAGTATTTTTATATTATTGTCCATTATTTCCACCATTAATACTCTTCCATCTTCATCCGTGTAGATCAGTTTTGCCTCTTTAATGTATAGAACCACTCCTCTTTTCTTACATTGAGTCAAAGAAGTAAATATTTTCCCTAATTTTGGCTGTATTAACAATTGTTCATGTTGTTTTTTAATATGAACTTCTTGTAGACAAATTATATCAAATTTTAATTTCTCTAATTTATGAAAGGTTTTCCTTCTTTTAACAGCTGAATTGAGTCCATTTATATTCATTGTAATCAGTTTTTTTTCTTCTGGCTATTTGTTTTAAAACCACAATCTCTTTGCCTTTGTATTTCAATGTCTTACCACTTGTAGTATTTGTGTTTTAATGGATTTTTTGGTAAATCTAATATGGACTTCCCTTGGTAATTTATTTCTCATCGCATATCTTGTATAAACTCGATATACCTCATCTACTCCATCCATCATCTTTTTCTCTGTAATTTCCAAAGCATCCACCAAAATTTCTATCATTATCGCAGCCAAATTTTGTCCTTTTTCTTCTTCTATATTTTGAAATCTGAGATAAAATTCTGACCTTTCCATCTCCCACCTCAACATCCCACTTTTATCTTATTCAACCACTCTTAATCTATTGTCAATATTTCCAATCTTCTCCTCTCTTTGTTTACCTTCTTCCTCAATTTTTTGGAATCTCTCCTCATACTTCACCATCATTTGTTTAATATTTTCCACTTTTTCATCAGTCTTCTCTATTCTTTGTTCAATAGTGTCTGTTTTTATCTTGAGATCTTGAATTCCTTGCATAATCATCTGTAAAGTCACTTTTTCTTCTTCTTTTTCTTGCTTCAACATTGTCTGAATTAAACATTGTCCTCCAGCTAGTGGGGAGGCAGAGGTAGAAGTAGAAACGCCAGATGATATTGGTTTCCTGCTCATTTTAATGCTTCAAAAGCTTCAAATTCTTTTTAGCTTTTAATCCAACAGGTAGAACAGCCAATTATAATCCAAAATGGAAAAATCCAATAATAAAAAGCCCAAAACCAAAGAAGAAAAAGGAGGAAAAAAAAAGAAGAAAAATCTTCAGGTTCTTCTAAACCCTAATCCAATTACGAAGTAGTCCACCATAAAAAATGAAAAATAGAAAGAAAAAACCCCCCAAAAAATAATAATATTGATTAAGAAGAAAAAGAACAAAAATAAAGAAAAAAAAAAGAAATTCCTTCAGGTTCTTCACACTTTAATCCAATTGGGAAGTCTCAATAATCAAAAAGAAAAAACAGAGTGGTCCAAAAACATGGATAGAAAAAGTAAAAGGATCCCAGTAAAGATAAGGAGAAAAAAAGAAAAATAAAGAAAAAGCTCTGAGGCTTTCCCTTTGAAATAAAAAGCAAAAATAAGAATATTACTAGAATTAAAATTTACAAAGAGGCTGGTGAGTAGGAGTATCACAAGTAAAAAGAAAGAAAGAAAGCACACTGCACTTTATTTAGTTGTCCAAGGCTCTTATTATGACTCTCTCCTCCACTAGCTTCAAAGCCAAGCCTCAAGTGTTAAAATATTGATAAGAGTCCAGGAAAACACCTGTAATAATATTTTGCTATGCTCTCCCTCTCTCCTTGAAATGTCCTTGAGAAGGAGTCTTCTTACAGTTCTCTCCAATTCAAATAAAATATTTTCAAGCCTCTAGTTGGCAGTGTTACAAAGTTTCTTAATACTCTTCCCCCCCCCAGCCAGAAAAAAAAAATTATAAAAAGAAAAAATAGCCAAAGGGAGCCTCTTCCTAAAAGAAAATTAAAAAATCAAAAGGAGCATAAAAATATATGTAAGAGAAAATTCAGTCTGGTTACCTACAAAGTCACACTAAAGTCCCAAGAAAAAAAAGTAAGAAAAAGAAAAAAAAATCCAAGCCTCAATTTGACATCACTTTAAAAAACGCCGCTCATACAGTTTTTGTCAAAAAAAAAATCTCACAGGTTTCTTCTCTATTCAGGGTACCCTTTCAAATCTCAGCGAATTTACAACAAAAAAGAAGTTTCTCACCCAGCCGACACACTTTCACTTCCAGCCACTTTCTTTCCGGAGCTGTCCCAACTTCAGCAGCTATGGAGGCTGCCTCTCCGCCGCCAGCAAAAGGACTTCTCCTGGATCAAACCAGGGGTTTTGCAATATCCCTGGGATCCTGGGACTATGCCTTTCACGATCACCGTCTCTACAGGATGGTTTAGGTCTGTTGGGATCGACCAGGGGCGAAAATATTGGCTGCGACCTCAGAGCCCCGAGATCGCAGCTGTATCGCCGAAATGAAGCTCCGCCTTCCATTTTTATTAGTACTCTTGTGTATTGAATGCCACATGCTATTTATATACTCTAAGGAGAAAGTAACCTAAGAAATACATTTTGAGCCTTTTATATTTTGTGGTATCTCATGCATATTTTAATAATACATTTTAAATGCTTCTTTCTGTAATGCACTGATACATATATGTTTAAATTCACTTTTTGGAAATATAATTATATATGGCAAGAATTGTGTTACAAGCTCAATTTTATTGTGTAGATACTTCCAATGTTGACAATATCTAAGGCCATAGCTAGCAAGTTGCCTGAAACAGTCTGCCTTATGCAGTGCCATAAGAGACGATAATTGAATAGCAATAGCAAATAGACTTATATACCACCTCACAGTGCTTTTACAGCCCTCTCTTAGCAGTTTACAGAGTCAGCATATTGCCCCCAACAATCTAGGTCTTCATTTTAGCCGACCTTGGAAGGATCGAAGGGTGAGTCAACCTTGAGCCTGGTGAAACCAAACTGCCAAACTGCTGGCAGCCAGTGATCAGTAAAAGTAGCCTGCAGTACCACATTCTAACCACTGCGCCACTGTGGCTCTTAATCAGAAATGAAATCAGAAATGTGTAGATTGCCTGATTATTTGAAATTAAAATTTGAAATTCTGAGTTAATGTACTTCGTGTTCAACTCTGAATATTAGATTGTGTGATTTTTTTTATTTTTTACTAAGAAATTCCTGTTTTAACATTATTTTTTTATTGTTTTCCCCCCTCCCCCAGTGGAGGTCGCAAGATGACTATACATGGGAAATATCTGAATATCACAGATGAAGTTATTTTAAGTGATTTCCCACAAACCGTAATGGTAGGTACTGTATACGCTGTTTTTTCTCCAAGTGTCCCTGCCTTTAAATGAATTAAAATGAATATTGTGCCCAAATGTATTGATAGTGCTTGTAAAGAATTTAGATTTATAAGTCCACTCACTCAACATATGAGTCTGCATGTTGAACAATTAAAATTAATAATAAAAATATGAACAGAAAACAGGAAAAAAAATCATACCAGGGGCAACATGGATATTAATATCCACAATCCTCTAAAAAATAGGTTCTCTAACTATCCTGCCCAATGTCTGAGAAAAAGCCAGACCTATAGAAGGCCAATAGATCAGAGCCATTCAAATTTCATTTTTGGGCTGTTTTCGGGCCATTTTTCAGGCTGAAAACATCCCGGAAAACGTCCTGGAAAATGCCCTGAAAATGTCTCAAAAATGGCCCAGAGAACAGCCTGGAAAACAGGCCGAAAAACAAGCAGGGACAGAGCCAGCTAGTGGTAGGATTTGCCGGTTTGCCAACTGCACAGAATCTTAACCACCGGTTCACCTGAACTGGTACGAACTAATAGCAGCCCACCTCTGCTCTTTATCCCAGCAAGTAAAAACAATTTTAATAGCTTATCACCATTTCTAAATACAACATCATCTGATTAATGGTTTTGTATTAAAGATCAAATTTGGATATGTATATATTTGTGAATAATTTAAAACTGTTATGACTCAGTCTAAAAGTTAATTAGGTTGCTAAGGGTTTTTTTATTTAATATATATGTGAATAAACTTATGAATATATATTGTATATAAGCAATATCAAATCTCATTGAATTAAGTGATGTTTAAACATTTGAACTGTGCATAGATCTGCAGCATTTAGCAATAGTGTATTTGTGTGTGTGTGTGTATGTATATATATATATATTGCTATAATTTATAATTTTCTCAATACTGCTTTTTTTTAGCAATTTACTTGCCATAAAAATAGTTTTGAATGCAATTTTACAACCCCAGCTGTTAAGATGGAGAAAGGACCTAAGATTATTAACGTTATTCTTAAAGTTGAAAATATTAATATATCTTGCGGTGACTTTCAATATTATCCTGATCCTAAATTTATTCATTATGAACTAATAACTGATTTGGAACCTGACCTGGAATTGAAAATACATGTAAGTTGTGAGCTTTTAAGTTCTTTGATTAAACCTTTTTTTTAAACGATTTTCATTGTTTGAATTTTACTGCATGATTCATTCTATTTTTTCATTTTTCTAGAAAAAAAAAGACAACTTAAGTCTTTCTAGACATGAACTTGAAGTTTTCATATCTGATAATAATCTGATCAACATAACATTCAACATCCAAAATATTTCCAATACAGCCACTCGTAGCATAATACACTGTAGAGCTAAACAGGAAAAAAACATTACCAGGAAGATTAATAAGTCAAGCATGAAAGTTTATGTGAGTAAATGTTGACAATATTTTTTTTTAGTTTGTTAAATTTGTATTATTAAATTTTATTCTTACAAATACTTCTCTGAGTTTGTAAATCATATCATATTATACTTCAAAATTAGATTATTCCATATGCTACATTTTATGTCTCCTTTCTGAAAACAGTCCTTGGCATTATGTACATATAGATAGAATTACACAGCTTTCAGTGTGAGTAATGCTTGAATCTAAGCATTCATCTAATCTAAAACTCTAAACTGCATAGTCAAATCGAAAATAGAAAAGTACTTTGGATCGGATGTGGCTGCACGTGCTGTATTTGTCAGCCGCACCTTAGAGAATCTGGAACTCTTCCTGGCTCATCTGAAATATGCATGTTGGCCAGTATGGTCCATGGAAAATACACATTTAGGATTTAGGATTTTCAAGGGCTATGCAGCACTGTAGAAGATAAGAAAAAAGTGTGACCTGTTTTATGTTCTGCTGACAGATACAGCAACTGCTTACATTGATTCCAAGGCATTTTTCCTGTTTTGGATTAAATCCTGCACATCTCTAAAATGAAATAATACCTACTGTTTTTCTCTCAGAGTTGCAGTGTCAATGCAATTTCTCAAACTGGGAAGTGTCTCTAGCATTTTTTTTAAATTTGAGATTTTTGCCAGTTGAGAATAATATTTCAGATGCTGCATGAATGCACATTTCACATAGTAATAAATTAATCTCATGGGAGCAGGATTCCACGAGCAAGCAGTTGGAAGCTTTTGCTTCATTTTTTTACTTAGAACATATTTTTTACATATTCCATACCAATGGAAATAAATTTCAGATCCTTTGTAACTTCAGTGTTGGAAAGTGTTGATTTATTTCTGTCTCAGTTATGGAGTATATGCTGCAGGAAGCTAGGATTATTTATTTTTATTTATTTATTTGATTTGTCAATTGCTTACAAGATAATAGGTATAAGTATAAACATGAGTAAGAATACAGGAAATAGGTACAAATAAATGGGGACAATAGGACAGGGAATGGGGACAATAGGACAGGGACGGTAGGCACGATGGTGCTCTTATGCACGCCCCTTACAGACCTTTTAGGAATAGGGTGAGGTCAATAGTGGATAGTTTGAGGTTAAAGGAGTGGGCGCTAGAGGATGTAACAACAGAGTCAGGTAGTGCATTCCAGGCATTGACCACTCTGTTGCTGAAGTCGTACTTTCTGCAATCGAGTTTGAAGCAGTTTACATTGAGTTTGCATCTGTTGTGCGCTCTTGTATTGTTGTGGTTGAAGCTGAAATAGTCATTGATTGGTAGGACATTGTAGCAGATAATTTTGTGTGCTATGCTTAAGTCGAACTGTAGGCGGCATAGTTCAAGGTTGTCCAAGCCCAAAATCTCAAGCCTGGTGATATAGGGTATTCTGTTGCCAGCAGAGGAGTGTAGTACTCTTCTTGTGAAATACTTCTGGACTCACTCGATTGTATTAATGTCTGATATGCAGTGTGGATTCCAGACTGATGAGCTGTATTCGAGTATTGGTCTGGCAAAAGTTTAGCAATTCGATATTTCCAGAGGAGAAGCTTTGTAAGATTAGATTTACAACTTTTAATGCCTTTTTGGCAATGCTGTTACAGTGAGCTCTGGCGCTTAGGTCATTTGATATGAGAACTCCAAGGTCCTTGAAAGAGTGAGGATCATCAATGAGGTCATATCCGCCTAGTTTATATTTGGCATACTGATTTTTTTTTACCAATATGTAGGAACAGAGCATTTGTTGGTCAAGATTTGGAATTGGCAAATGTTTGACCATTCTAACACATAATCAAGGTCGCTTTGAAGGATAGTAGCATTGTCGGTGGTGTTGAATAGTTTTACGTCATCCACAAAGAGGATGCAGTTGCTTATAAGGTGATAACAAAGGTCATTTATATAGAGTATAAAGAGTGTGGGTCCTAGAACACTGCCTTGGGGGACATCACTGTTAACTGGAGCAGGGTTTGATATAGCACTCCCTATTTTTACTATTTGTTGCCTGTTTGACAGGAATGCAGTAATCCACTTATGGAGGGATCTGGAAATGATGTAAGAATTTAGTTTTAACGGTAGTTTGTCATGGACCATTGAATCAAAAACTTCACAGAAGTCTATGTAAATTGCATCTATAGCTTTACCCTGGTCAAGTAGAGTAGTCCATGTTTTTGCAGTGTAGGAGATGAAGATTATAGGACAATTTTTTCCTGAAACCAAATTGTTTTCTGGAGAGTAGGTTGTTTGACTCTTAAGTGGAGAGTGATGAATTGGTTAATGATTGATTCCATGACTTTGCACGTGACACAACACATTGAGATTGGTCTGTAGTTTTCAACCAGGCTGGGATCACCTTTTTTGAAGATAGGGATGACTGTAGCTAAGGAACATAGGTTTGGTAAGGAGCTGGTTCTGAATGATATCTCATATATAATGCTTAGGAGTTCCGTTATGGAAGAGGAGAGCTTTTTTAAGAAGTATGCACAGGGCCGGTTTCCGGTTTCGCGTGGCTTCGGGGCAGCAGGAATTCGCGACAGCTCGCGATTCCTGCTGTGCTAGCCGTCGAGGTACCCCCGATCCAGATGGGTCAGGGGGATATGGCTGCCCTGTAGGGACAGCTGAAGAGAGAGGGGAGTCGGATAGGGAGGTGGGGGTGTCGCAGACCCCCCCCTTCTCCGGAAAAACCCCTTTTTCCCAAGGCGGTGGAGCGGCAGTCAGCAATGGCCGCCACGAAGAAGCCACCAACCGGATAAGATTGTGCTGGAGGAAGTGTGAAGAGTGAAAGTTTTGTCTGAGCCGGGTCAAGTAACATCTTTTAAATTGCCTGGAACTGAGCTTGAATTGAGATTGAATATCAAAAATATAAAAAAGAAGATACTTTGGGCACTTTGTTTCAATTCTTAGAAATGGCGTTATGTACTTATGAAAAGTTGATTACGCAGCAGAAGGACTGGGACAAGGAAGAAGAGGAAGAAGAAGCCATCTTTGATGAACAATGGGTCCCTTCCGGGGAGGAGGAGAAAAAGGATAAGAAAAAGGGGATTTTAAGAATTATAAAAACAACCAAAAGAGAGAAAAATGAGCGAAAAGGTGGAGGCAAGGTTAGAAAGCAAAGGAAAAGGAGCAAGAAAAGCGAGTAGAAAAAGCAAAGGGGTAAAAAGGGCAAGGAGAAGAATAAGCAAGAGAGAAAGGGGGGGAGGAGAAGCCTTAATAGGGGGAAGCAAGACCTAAAGAAAAAAAGTTTATTTAGAGACAATGGGTGAATTTAATTTAGATTAAAAGAGGGATTCTGGAGGGTACATAAGTTTGTGTTTTTATATGTGTATTTAGAATATAAAATTCATTATGTAATCTTAGAATCTTTTAAACAGAATCCCAAGAAAAATTGCTATACGAAGTATTTTTAAGTTAGGGTAATGAGTTATAGATGTTACTCCAATTGGTGTACAGGAGAAGTATAGTAAAAGAAAAAAAGATGAATGGATAATTGGAAATAGAACAGACAAAGAATGTTGTTGAAAATGGTAATAAGATATGGAAGGATATATATGCCTTTTTTTTTGGATTTTGTATATTGATAAAAGGCAATAAAATTTTAATTAATAAGAAATAATTGGGATGGAAAGGAGAAGTAGGGATAAGATATGAAGTTAATACTATATGAAGTATTGATATTATAATTTGGAAATGTTATGCCTTATTGGTCTTTTATTATTATTTTTTCCTAGAAAAGAATTTATAAGCTGTTATGCCTTGACTCTTTGTGCATTGTTTTTATAAAACTGATAAAAATGGTTTTTATATATATATATATAAAAGAAAATGATAATAAGATATGAAAGGATATATGGGATGAATATGATGTTTGAATTTGTGTCTGTGTGAAGAGTTTTAACCCGGGAACAGACAACCTTCAGAAAAGATCTTTTAGTTTTGTTTATGTTTTGTGTTTTGTGTGTATTGTGTTTTTTGTAAAACTAATAAAATTTGTTTTTTATAAAAAAAAAAAAAAGAATCAATAAAATGAGAATAATTGTAAACAAGACAGAAAGAAATGAATATGATGACTATAAAATGGATAAATATAGAAAAGAAATGAAATTGAATAAGAGTAAAGAGAAATAATGAGAAATTTGCTGAAAGATATTCATGTGTCCATATGGAAATGGGATAAATTAGAATTATGTTGTATAAAAATAATGTTTTATTCGACTTGTAAAAATTTATAATGTTAAGAGGTTTTATGTATTTATGTATTTAATGGTTAATGATGTGTTGTTTTATCTTTAAAATTAATAAAATTTGTTTCAAAAAAAAAAAAAAAAAGAAGTATGCACAGGGCCAATAGATAGGGATGGTTTTAGGTTATGTAGTGCCTTTTCTACGTTATCTTCTGTAAATTCAATATGTAGTATGTCATTACAGTTAGTTGTGGTACTACTAGGAAATGTGGGGCATGAACCATTGTTGTTTACAAAGACTGAACTGAGGAATGTGTTGAAGAGATTGGCCTTAACAGCTTCATCGTTGCAGTCGTTCCCATTTGGTCCTTTTAGAGATGGGATGGTTCGTGAGTCTTTAAGTTTGGTATTAACGACATTGTAGAAGGTGCGGGTGGATTTTGTATGTAGGAGATTTTCCTCTTGCTTGCAGTGGTAATTTGTGCATTCTGCCTTTATCTGTCAGCATAGGGTGTTTATTGGTTTTTAAAGTTTGGTATGTAGCCAGTTTTGTTTTTACACCATAGCGGTATTTTTTTTTATTGAAGTTTCCTTATTGTTGTGGGTAATTTGTTTTTTTTACTTTTGGGGTTTACTAATGGTACATATAGTTTAATGACTCAAGTTCAAACAAGAATGCATTATAATGCTCTTCTGTAGTATTACAGCTAGAGAACAGAATGTGCCAATCAAGAGATGATAGGTCAGCATCTATGAGATCATAGCTAGCTTTTTTGAAGTTGTATTTTGGGGATCCATCATTATGATCCTCCTTGTGAGGGCATAAATTGAGACAAAAGTTGATCATACTGTGGTCACTGTTTGAAAAGGGTTCTTGTATTTGTAGGCCATATATTGAGTTTGAGCTGTTGCAGAAGATAAGGTCGAGGCAGTTATTGAATCTAGTATTGTTAGTTACTAATTGATCCAGTCCCAGTGTACTAACAGCATTGTACCGGGTTGCATGTATAGGTTCAGATGTACATTCATTTAGGGTCCAATTTATAAGAGGTAGATTGAAGTTACCAAGGAAAATAAGAGATGAGGGCAAGAGGCAGCCCACGTTAACAGTGAAGTTAGCTTGTTTACATGAACTATGTCATAATCCAGGGCTCTGTAGCATAGTAAGAAGCGGATTGTGGTATTTAAGGACAGTTCACAGACGATGGTCTCTGGAAGAACAAGTTCCTGTGTAATTTGAATCTTTTTAGATTTAGGGATTTTTTGTAGAAGATAGCAACTCCACCTCCTCTATGGATTTCGCGATCTGACAGATAAATGTAAATATTCGCTGTCTGGGGTAATGCAGTCTGGAAAAGATGCATTTAACCATGTCTCACACACAAATATAATGTTGAATGTGGTCATGCCTAATAAGATGAGGAATTCATGCATTTTGTTTGCGAGGCTTCTTGCATTTTAGATATTTAGTAGTAAGTCTGGAGGAAGTAAGGGGCGTGCATGCCTAATGTTGGATGTTGGATGTTGATAATTTGGTGGTCTGTTTTTTTCTTTTTCTTTTTAATATTCTGGAACTTTATTTCTCTCAACCTTCCAACTAATAGTCTCAATAAAAGCAGGCATCTTCAACTTCAACTTTAAAATCCCAAAAGCATTTCTCTATTGAGTACATCATTCTGTCACAGAAGAAAGCAAAACCAACCCTAAATTTTCCCGCGCAACTCTGCATAGTTAAAAATGAGTTTCATCCTCTCCTCCCATGAAACGGGTCACATTGTCCAATTAGGAATCAGCCTGTTGTTTTAATAACAGTCCATATCTCGACAGACACCTACAGATGTGTCCTTGGATCTCATGGTTGAAGATTGTAACCTATGAATTCCATCTCACCCTTCCCTCCCCCCTGTTCATTGGCAAGTTGAAAAGCAACAGGAAGCTTATGTGCTTTTCTGTCTTGACAATTTCCCTGTTGAGAACAATCTTTCCTGATTCCTGCTCTGGAATTGGAATGCTAACATGATGTCTTTGGGGTATGTCCTTAGCAAAAGCTGCCAGTGCTGAAATTAACAAGAGTTTATTTTCCCTTTATCTTCTTGAAAGGCTCAGTGGGCAACTCATGTGCCAAGCAACTGAGGAGTCCCCCCCCCCCTTTCTTTCTTTTCCTTTGTATCAGATAGTTCTGTAGGGATTTTCATTACTGCAGGACTTGTGTAACAGTTTTTAACTCCTTGTTCAGCATTTTGATGGCAGATGCTAAGATGATCATGGATCACTTTTGGATGACTTCTGAAGTTTTGAAATGAAAATGATGGTGACTTCACTTTTGTATCTGTTTGTGACTAATAATAAAAAATAAACCAAATTAATGTAGATTTCATCTTTACTTACTGAAATAGCCCAAGGAAGAGATGGAGGAAGAGGAGAAGGAGATTTATTTAAACTTATTTCAATTAACCTTTGTTTGAAACTTACCATGTGTATAAAGTTTTAAACAGACAGTTCAAATCTAATCAAAGACATATATGTGAGATTGAATTATGTCTAAAACTATATACATTGTGCCTCTAATTTCCACTGTTTCATTGCCTCTTCTTTGATCTGGAAATAGCTTTTTTGAAACTTCATTGTTGTCTTTTCCTATTTAAAGTTATTTAATAACATTAGCAAACTTAGCAAGAAATTTACTTATCCCTGGTTCCAAAACATTATGAAAAAGTCAAAAGGTATAACAATCTATATAAAGTTTTGCAAAATATTTCATTTCTTTCTCTTTCTCAGTTTCTTTTAGCACTTTACTATCTCTTTACTAATGAATTAATAAAGTATTTAAATAAAGCAAGGAAACCAGACACCAGATGTCACTGATCATGACACATATTATTACAATACAATCCTGTAAAATTGGATAATATTTACTGGCAGAAAATATCTCTGAATAAAGTCTAGTATTGCATTTATTTTCTCTAGTTTTTCAGGTTATAAAAGTGTATCATATCTTGATCTATACAATTTAATATTGCAGTAGTTAGCCCTGCATTTTTTTTCTCCTTTTCTGTATGCTTCTCTCTTTATAGATCCTCAGTCTTATTTGCAGACACAAATTATCTACAATTTCCCATATAATCAGGAAAGTAGATATAATTTGTAAAATAAACAGAATACCTACATACTAAATATTACAAGTAATCTGCATTTGATATGCTTAGCATATGTGATACCTGCTCTTCATTTTAAGAGAGGAGAAATTGGACCTCTGCTTATGTTGCATAATATTCTGTAACGAGGAGAGATCTCTCATTGTTTAATTGGAAAGTGCATTTTATCTTTCAATAATATTTTTTCTTGAGTGCTGTTTAAGTAGAACTTGAGACTTTCAAGAAGAGATTGGACTGCTATTTGTTAGAAATGGTGTAGGGTCTCCCGCTTGGGCAGAGGGTTGGACTAGATGTCCTATAAGGTCCCTTCCAACTCTGATTATCTGTTGAGAAAAATCTGTTAGAAAGACAAGGTATATGTCATGTTGCTATTGGAGCCTGAATCTGCAGAGGAAGATGAGCCAGAGTTGGAGCTGAGGGAGACCGAGGAGGCGGCTTCGTTGGCTTCAGAGGAATGTAGGGAGGAGGCCAGGCGGGGCACCCAGGAGTGGGATGGCTTGCTAGCAGGGAGGAATGGGACCAAGATGACCAACAGAGGGAACACAGTGGAAATGAGGAGCGAAGGAGTTCAGGCAATGAGCAAGAACTACCCCCTCCTGATCCCTGAACAAGGAGAGTGGAGAGGAAGTGGGAACAGCACAGGCCAACCCAATGACTTGGGAGGGGAGTGCCCGCTCCTCTTCACAAGGCACACCTGTGGATTGAGACTTAAGGAGACACTGTGGGGAGGGACGTTTGTTGGGAACAAATGCTGAATTCATTGAGTTTTAGTGTTTCCAACATTTGGAGATTCCTGGACTTCTTGCATTATTTCTTGCTTCCTGGATTAGTTGCCTTGTTCCTTTGCTTCCTGGACATTCCCTTGCCCTGCTGCATTTCTTACTTTGCAGCCATTGTGCTCACAGCATTTTGCTGCACTATTTGCAGCCAGAGGCGTGTGTGTGTGTGTGTATAAGAGAGATCACTTTGCTCTGAGACTTGCCATAATTGGGAATGTTTGGGGGAAAGTTGGTGCAATAAAGGATTGGTGATTTGAACTATCAGCTGACTGTGTTGCCTCTGTGCCTTGACCCAGGTCATCACAGTATAATCAAATAAATTTAAAACATTGATTGATTTATTGATTGATTGAATTCATATTGCTGCCTATTCGCACATGGTGACTCAAGGTGGCTTACAGAATATAAAACTAATAAAACTAATAACAGAAGAGTCATATAATAAATTAACATAATTACTATCAGCTATTTTGGAAATATAAAGTATACCAATTCTGTTTATCCCTATACCACATTCTGCATATACTGACTGCAATCTTCTAGAAATATATAATATATTATTATGTCTTATTTATCCAAAGGTCAAGGTGGGGAATTTTGTGCATGAAGTTCCTAATGAAAAGAACTATTCATTCTTCTACATTCTTTTGTTAATCCCGATAGTAATTGCGGGTAAGTGATTGCATACTTATCTTTACCCATTAATTTATTACAAAACAGTGGCTGCGAAGGATAGACAATGAAAATAAAATAAATGAAAATAAACCAAGTCATTTGATACAGCTCAAAGCTCTGCCAGTCACCAAAACCATCAGCTAAACCCACTCAGAGTCATCAGAGAGCACTTTTCCTATAATCATCTCACAGCTCAGGAAGTTCTGCTTATACTGCATCTGACTAATGATCCATCCTATTCTTTTCTCTCCCTTGCTATACACAAAATCTTTCCAAGGCCTCAGACTGAATTGCCTAAATTCTTCAGTTCCATCAACATAATGAACCCTATAGATTTTCCTTCCTAGGCAGAGGCCTCCAAATGTTGTCAAGATTTGTGACAGTGTGAGGTGACAAAAAGGAAGGCATTTGAGGAAGGAGAACCCTACTTCCAAAATTCCGGAGGTTGCTTCGGCCTTCTACCACTAACTGTAGTTCTATTATTATTTTTAGGGTTGTTTGTAGCCTGCAGATACTTTTAATGAATTGATTTAAATATATTGAATGCTATTTTAAACTTGTCCACTTGGCACCAGTTTTCAGATATTTTTGTCCTTTTAAAACAAATTATAAATATGTATGTATTAGGACAGATGGCATGTTAACACCTCTGTTAGCTTGATGTTATTTTTTTAGTTGCAGTTTTTGTCACCCAGCGAAAGTCCAAACAATTAAATCGAAAATTGAGTGAACATTTAGAGCTATTGGAATGTGAACTTCGTAAAGAAATACGGGAAGGTAAATTTATATCAACAGAATGTATGTGAATTAATTGACGCGTGGATGTAAAAGTCCCCAGAATTGTTGCATTGTTTTTATGCAATTATTTTATCATTGTATCAAATACAGAAATCTAGTTCGTAAGTACATTACTACACTACATGACAGAGTTTTTCCTCAAAAATCCTTTAATATTCTTTATAAAACCCTTTGTAAAATTGTCTTGTAAGCTGTCTTTACTATTGCAAAGCTTCAATGCTCGTTTTAGCCAATCTTCCCTTGTTTGTAGGAAACAAGAACTATATATACAAATAAACAAATATAAATAGACCTACAAGATCTTCTCTCATAGAAAGAGGTCAGTAATAGATAAATATATGTAGATCTTGCCAACATCACAAATAACATACAAAGAAATTTGTTAGACTAGGCAAATGGTTTATGCATTTGCAATAATATTAATGCTACACCTAAAACACATGATTTGTCCAATTTAATATAGCAAAAGCCATTCCTTAAATATCTCATACTAAGTTTTTGCATATTAAGAGAGAAGCTGTTTTTATGTGTTTATTTTAAATCTTCATGTGATTGTAGGAGCCTGTTCTGACACATAATGCAAAATTGTCTTTATTGGAGTTTGGATTAAATTCTTCCATAGAGTATTTTTTGCTGATCTTACAATAAATAATCATTGGTCATTTCCATGTTGTATACAAAAATGGATTTTAAAAATCTATGTATTAAAAAGATAGACAGTTTTGCATATTCCAGAGAAATAAATACACATACACAAATGTATGCACAAACACACATACTGATAACCATTCCTTTCTTTATCATTCCTTTCCAGAATCATAGTGAAAATTGTCATTAGGATGTAACATTATAAAAATAAACACTACAGCTGACTTTTTTGTTTTATAGGATTTGTTGAACTACAAGTTGAAGAACAGGATATAGTTGATAGCTTTGGAACAATTCCATTTCTTGATTATAAACATTTTGTTCTTAGGACATTTTTCCCAGAGGTAAATGATTATTTGTCTACAACAAACAAGTAATTGAAATAATGTATTTCAATTTATTAAATGTAATCTGCCCAATTCCATTACAACTCTAGATGATGTATAGTATCATTTTTTTCAAAAATAAAATAGACCATACAACACAAAAATAACATCTGAAAAAAAGAACAATCAACATTTCACAACTCAGATAGTTGATAAGGATCTTTGAATCTTATTATTTTAAAATGCCAAAGATCATTCAGTTTGTAACTGAAAAAGTTTTTCTAATTCATCAATCCATTTACAAAGTATCATCTTCCTTTAATGTGGTGGAATATGAAGATAATAAAAATAGATGTGAATTTCAGGGTTCCTTCCCAACATATGCAAATCTTTGTTATTTAAAAAAAAAGGACAAATATTGCAGTGTTTTAGATCAGAGGTCTCCAAACTTTAAGACTTATGGACTTCAACTCCCAGAATTCCCTGGCCAGTCTTAAAATTGCTAAGTTCTTGTTTATTTCTTCATATATATTTTTTTTGAATAATAAGAACTTTCCAGAATATCCTGGTGCACGCTATCAATTTCCATCCTCTGTGGATGTAGTGTGAGTAGGAGGGGTTTCAGATTACAAATATTTCAGCTTTGAACCAGCATTAGTTTTGTTTTTCTTTTCTTAAGAAATTATTTCTGAACATGTGAGCTGTGGTGGCACAGTGGTTAGAGTGCAGTACTGCAGGCTACTTCTGCTGACTGCTGGCTGACTGCAATTTGGCAGATAGAATCTCACCAGGCTCAAGGTGAAACTCAGCCTTCTATCCTTCTGAGGTGGATAAAATGAGGACCCAGATTGTTGGGGGCAATATGCTGACTCTGTAAACCACTTAGAGAGGGCTGTAAAAGCAACTGTAAAGTGGTATATAAGTCTAAGTGCTATGTAGTTTTCAGTATGCAGCTAATTTATAAGCCCATAGTTTCTAAGAATTTTCACATCACTTTTGTTTGTAGTTTAGAGGAGGAACATTCAGAACATGTCATTATACCTCATTAAAATCAGCATCAACTTTATATTTATGCTGCAAATGTTTAGAAAATGTTTATTGTTGTATTCACATTTTTTTTTGTTTAGGCTAAAGATATTTCATCTATATTTATTGAAGACTCCAATGAACCACTAGTAAGTATAAATATCTATAATTTTCATTCTTTTAAGTTTGTTGTGCTTTTAAAAATATTTCTAAAATTTTAGATTTTTTTTTACAGAATTTAGAAATATTGCATATCCAAACTGGGGCAGATATTGGAGAATGAAGAGTTTTACTCATAGGAATAATGTGTTCCTTTATCTGCCTCCTTTGCATTTTGTATAACATCAATATCTGTAGCAGGATTTCTAAATATGAAATTATGATTTTTACAGTTTTAAGAATTAAATAAATACGACATTAAAAATAGGTGAATAATAATGTGATTTATGTCTTTCATTTCTTTCAGAGCAAAGATCAGGGTCTATATGCATTAATTTGTAACAAAAAATTTCTTGTTACTCTGATTCACATTCTTGAAAAACAGAAAACCTTTGATGTAAAAGATAGGTATGCTATAAAATTTAAATTTTTCAAGTTGTATAAAACTGGTGACAAAAGACACCAAATTGTCATTTTTTTGTTAAAATAGTCAAAATATACTTGCTGATTTCTTCACTTTTTGAATAGTCAAAATTAGTTCTTCTCATCTTGAATAGAATATGTCACCCTGGGTTATATGTCTTATCAATCAATGCTTTCACTTTAATCTAGCCTTTGCATTTGGAAGATTTTGTGACTATTTCCCAACTGAAACAGATGGAGAAATAAGAAATTTATATTATTCATAATAAATCCATTTTTTATTCCAATTCAGATGTGGAAAAGTTAGGGTTAGGTTAATTTTATGTTGCATCATTTGTATAATTTGAGCCATTAGGTGATTGAAGAATAACCAATTTTATTTTCTGAACAATACACAGGTATTTATTGATAAGCATTAATTTTATGCTTCCTGTCCTTTTCTTCACCTGTAAAATGGCTAACAGAGTTTACATTCATGATATGCAGATTCTTAACTTTCCAAAGAGTACAGATTTTTTTCATATTTCTAGCCTTAATTGTTGATCTTGCCAAAAATGCTCTGCTCTTATGTTGTAATGACGAGGCAGTCGAGTTGCTTGATCATGATCAACTGAATTATGATGAAGAGACATGATGAGTCTAGTTTTACATTTATACACATTTTTAGTAATCCTCTAACATTGGTTAACTTTGGTTATTGTTTAACTTTCGTTACTGTTTAGCATAGTAATTAACACAATTAATTATCTCTAGTTAAAGTCTAATGTTTACTTCCTCTCTCTAATCCTCCTTTACATTAGTGACTTTGTTTACCTGAGTTGTATTTGCTTTGTAAACATTCATTACCTGAGGTTTGCCGTCCAGATAAGAACCTGCAATTACAACTCTACACTCGTAGAGTCTACAATTTCCTGCAATTACAACTCTACACTCGTAGATGTACCAGACTACCTTTGATTATCAATAAACAAATTATCTATCTGTTAAATAGATCCTTTATATTTAGTAGTTCCAGAAATCATCTCATGTTTTTGTATGGCACATGACAAGATGTGGGTGAGTTTGGATCAAGCTTGTGCTGTTATTATATGGTAACAATTTAGATTCCTAACATGCAGAGTTATTGTTAACCTGTTTTTTTTTCTTTTTCAACAGATGCTTGTTTGCATCTTTTTTAACAATTGCACTACAGACAAATCTAGTTTATTTAACTAACATTCTAGAAGTTTTGACAAAGGATTTGATGGAGCAGTCTAGCAATATACAACCTAAGCTGATGCTGAGACGCACAGAATCAGTAGTAGAAAAACTGCTTACAAACTGGATGTCAGTTTGCCTTTCTGGTTTTCTTCGGGCAAGTATTATGTATTATATGTTTTTACTATATAACATCAGTGAGCAAGAGACTGATTAATTTGCAGGCAGATTTTCCTGCTCACATTTCCCACACTTGGTCTTTTAGCAGTGTTGATCACCCAGTCATTGGTGATCACTGGTGCGATGCTGCCGGTTTAACATGCATGTTGCCTAAGGCGCTTGCACACAATACTGAAAATGGAGCATTTAGAAGCTCAGCTGCTTATTTTCCAAGTCAACAATGATAAGTAAAACAGTGAGGGGTGGGAAATCAGGTGTGCTGTGTGACTGAGATAAGCTACAAAGCAGGAAATAAAGGACAGGGGCAGGTGAGCGGGACAGGTAGTTTCATCAGAACTACCAGTTCGCCCGAACCGGTCTGAACCGGCAGCATCCCACTCCTGCACCCAGTCTTGCTTTATTTTGACCCTGTGGCCTACTGGCACAAGCTCAACAGACAGCCTCTTATTTTAATTAAATTTCATAATTTCAAATTTCATAAACCTGGCATCCTGAATGCATTAAATAAATTCATATTGATACATGAAGCATAAGTAATCTATTACTTTAAACATTCCTGAATATTTCCTGCAGAATGGCATGAAGGAAGAAAATCTGACCAACTGCATGTTAATTTAATTCATTAGATATCATATTCGTTACAGCTTTTCAGCATTCATATGCCAAATATAGACGCAAAGAAATAGGTTGGTTTCCAGGTTTTGTGTGAATTGAGAATGCATATTTTTCAAAACAGATTTGAACTACAACTGGGGCATACTTAGTATTTCCCTTTTCCTTCTTTTTTCACACTATGTTAATTAAACAATTGCAAATAAATGCTGCAAAAGACAATAACTGTCTTTCATTTTCTTTCATAGGAAACAGTTGGGGAACCATTCTTTTTACTTGTAACAACTTTAAATCAAAGGATTATCAAGGGTCCTGTGGATGTAATATCTTGCAAGGCCTTATACACTCTAAATGAAGACTGGTTACTGTGGCAAGCAACTGAATTCAGCACAGTGGTATGTTACCTAATGACTTTATGACTGAAACCAGGACAATTTGTATAAAAAAAAGCATATATTCCAATAAATGCTTTGCATAACGTATTTTAAAAATCAAGGTTCAGTGCCAAGAAAGGCCGACTCTTTAACTTAATTTAATTTACAGATGTTTAATATGCCTTAGTATCTATTCATCTAGCTATGGAAATTGGCAAAGAATTATTCCTATTATTTTTATATTTTTGTTGAAGATAAATTAGCCCCAGAAAATTAAAAACAGTTCCATCCAATAAAAATTCATCCAAGTATTTGTTTCATCTTTTCAATCCTGTCTTTGTGGTACTAAGTATCTCAACACAATCAACGCATGGCTGTATATCTAGGTCAGAAGTAGCATAAAGCTCCGTGGAATCATTTTTTCATTCTATTGCTGAAACTAGGCTTAGTGGTTTGCACCACCCACAAATCAGTCATTTCAACAGGAAGCAACTTTCAAAATATGTACATAATACCATTCCCTTCTTATTAAGGATGCAGGGTTGCATGTTATTCATGAATTAGACTGTACAAGTAGTTGTCGGCATACAACAGTTCATTTAGTGACTGTTTAAAATTACTATGGCACTGAAGAAAGTGTCTACATTTATCTCTGTGAATGATAAGAGGGAAAGCATAGTATTGAAAATTAAAGAAGGAGAGCTCTTTACGTGTCTCCGTGACTTTTGTGATGTTATAAACAATGTTCTTCCAATATGCTCAAGATGATTTAAGTAGTTCAGAGCTGTGGGAGAATCCAAAAACTATTCTGATAGTTTGTTCCATCTCAGTTGTACTACCTGATGCTCATTTTGTCCATGTGGAAAAGATCAGCTACAGAAAGGTTTGACAGGATAGCGTGGAACTAACCTCATTCTTTAGCCCTGGAAATATCCATTATCAAATACTATGGGTTTTCTGTGAAATTGCTTTTCTAAGCCACTTATTAAGCACAAAGGAAAAGAAAGTGAGACAAGGGAAGAGTAGGTTTGTATTTGTACAGCCTAAGGCCAGGTTGTAGATGGGCAGCATGATCAGAGTCCTAAAAAGCCCATGGATTACTTCCTATGTGTCTGTAAAAAGCCCTGGTGATTGTTTTTTCTTTAGCTATAGATTTGAGAACATAATAAAGCAAATCTCAGCAAATTGTCATCTGTTACCTTGAATTACTGAAATTCAGGGTAATAAGTACTATGCTAAATAAACACTACAGGATATAAATACTACTCCCAAAGCTTGGAGATGGTGAATATTATGGAGTTTATCTTACAAAATCTAGACTGGACTATATAGGAAAAAGAATTGCAGAGAATGACTTATGGCAAGAGGAAGACCCTTGCCAGAATGAAAACATTGGACAAGCAGTGATAGGACATAGAAGTCATAAAAAAAGAAAACAGGGAAAGATTTGTGTGAAGGTTGCAAGGTTGTGTATGGATCTGAGTGAAGCAGAATGTGCATTTGGAGTTTCATCCAAGAGAAACAAAAATGATGTATGATAATATTTTAGAAATCGGTGAATGCCATCATGAATACTGTTAGGTATTCCTAATAATCCTTATATGCATTTTCTATCCAATTTCAACTTTTTTGTCATTTTGAATAAACATTTACACTCTTCCAGGTATTAAATGTTGTCTTTGAAAATATGCAAGAAAATGAGGCCAATGGCGCTGCTCAGAATATCCAGGTTAAAATATTGGATTGTGACACCATTGGACAGGCCAAAGAGAAGATCCTACAGGCCTTTCTGAACAAGAACGGATCCCTCTATGGTCTCCAGCTAAGAGAAATGGGCCTGAGTAAGATATTGATAGTGCTATGCTAGTTATAAATTCAAAACTAGCTGTTAGTTTTTCTTTCTTTACAATTGTATAATTGTTTTTATTATTTACTTTTAATTGTATGGTTTGCATTTTTTAAAACTAAACATTATTATGTCTTTGCTACTTAACATAGGAATTATAAGATTAACTATTGGAGTTATTTAGAATAATTTAGTACCTGAATATGTCTTGGGTTATTTTGTGGCTTTTTGCTGAAAAGACACAATAGAAATGCGACTATTATATCTTTGCTCCACAAGCTACATTGCTCTCAGAGTGCTTTCAGGTACAATTCAAGGTGTGATTGTCATCTATAACAAGTGTGTCTGGGGATGGGGGCTATATAAATTGAACAAACAAACAGAACTCTCCACAGCCTGGGTCTTTATTTGTAGAACTGCAAATAAAGTCCCCAGTTGTTTCCATCTGTCCTGTCTGGCAGGAGGTGGGTGTTGTGAGTCCCATCAGTTACAGAATGTCATCTTGCAGGACTCAGAAAGTGATCCTTTTCTATTGTAGCCATAGAGATTAGACTGACCATGACCTGGCTGACTTGTCAGAAAGTTTTAAGGCATGGATTTGATTCCAGGCATGGGGACTGGGCGGTTAGCTGGAGTCCCTAAGGTGTTAGACTTTATTCAGTTATTATGTTAGGATTTAATACATTGTTGGTTCTGAACTTTATTTTGTACTGTGTTTTTTAATAAGATACTAGCCATCCAGGTTGTTACAGAGAAATGGAAAGTGATAAAAATCAAATCGAATTGATCCAATCATAAAAATTTTAAATTGCATCAGTGAGCAAGTATGTAGCAATAGGCACAAATAGTGTGTTAGGACAATGCTACAATTAGCGTAGCAATTTTTGTTGACCTAGAATACGTACTGGCAATATCCCCTTCAGCAGTGACAATAGCACACTCGCATAGTCACTTTGAAGCTTTTCACAAAATTCTTCTGTGATAAAGAATTTGGAGGAAAGTGAAGAAATGAATAGGGAGGAAATGTGATACAATTGCAAGCAACATCTTTTATGTGAAACATACAAAATAAACAATACTATAGAACAAACATTAACATTTACTAACATAATATACTGCTTTAACTTCACAGGAAAAGGCTGCTCTTACCTTTTTGAAACTAAGCGCAGATTAACTATTTTATTTGTGTTGTCAGCTCTTGAATCAGGTTCCCAAGCAAAAGAACTTCTGGATGTAGATGGGTCCTCCGTGATTTTGGAAAATGGAGTTACTAAGCTGAACACCGTAGGGCATTATGGGGTAAGAATAAACATCCAAATGTGTTGAAAATTTGCCTTTGTTAGGGGGGAGTATGAGGCAGATGTTAATTTATAACATGCATTTTCATTTTGTTAACATACCGAGCATATGTAAAGAATGACAATTGGATACAGATTTCAGGAAAAGTAAGAAAGATGGCTTTATTATATGATTTCAGATTTCAGATGGAGCAACAATGAAAGTATTTAAGAAGAAACAAGATATATCAGCTGGTAAAACAAATAACATATTTATATAATATATTGGATTTTTGAAATTTTAAGTTTGTGGTAATTCCTTGAATTATAACTGAATTATAATTCAGAAGTTCATATGAACTGAGAACTGATTTTAGATATACAGTAATATGATAAGAACTAAAATTATTTAACTGAAGAAAAATCAAATATTCTGTTCTCAATATTGGGCAGTTGTATGATTCTAAGAAGCTCACTTGCCCAGTCCAGGATTTCAATTTTCTCCAAATCAAACAATATGAAAGACAAATTGAATACTTCATGCCTTGCAAAAATCAACTCATAGAAGTCTTGAAACCCAATTTTGAAAAACTAATTCAAAACCAATTGAGAAAACATTTACTTCCTCCAGATGTTGGGATTACTATTTTCTGATATTTCTAAGCAAGCATCTATTTCCACTTAAATATTAATTGTACCAGTTAATAGAAAGAACTACCATGATTAAAGATCTTAGCATCTAAATTGGCAGTAATCTGAATAGGAATAAATTTAACCATGCATGTTTTAGTGTATTTTTCCTGAGCATCAGCTTACTTTCTAGGTCATAGCTTGATCTTTATGTGTGCATTCAGTTTACCCTTTCCCCCCCTCTTCACATGTTGACCAGATGGAGAATATTCTGAGGACTATTGCCATCTGGTAAGTCAGCTTAATACCTAGCAATTAGTCATTTGTTTAGCTCCTTAATAGCAGCATTTCCATGAACTTCTATGTAAACCTTTCTTATAGATATTACCAGATGCAGAAGCAGCCAAAGAATCACAGAGTGCAAAACATAAAGGAAAACAAAAATTTAAAGTCAAAGAAATGTATCTCACTAAACTTCTCTCTACTAAGGTGACTCTGAGATTTTATTTCTAATCATAAAAGAATGATATAATGCTATAATTATTCAGTGTATATTCTGTTACTTTACAAAATTACTTGCTTGCATACGAAGGCTAAAAAGCACTGGGGCAAGGAATATATGACAAGACTTTCTATTTCATATGTAAAGCAACAGCATTTTGGAAATGCTTTATATATATATACCTGTAATTAAATACTGGTGTCATTAAGTACATATAATTATGCACTAAATCATGGTTATATGACCATCCATATATATAAGAAGGCTTCCTCTTTGACTTACATAAATTGAGAATCATTGCACGTTATGCATAGAGGAGCTCTAAGAAGGGCTGCATTCATGACTATCAAATAATTATGAGGATAAAGGTGTTTGTGGAAATGGTGATTGAGGAAAAGCACATATATTATATCAATCTTCCTACATGGAAGGAGATATGTAAGTGTAATTAGTAAAAATTAATGTGTCCTTGCATGAAGTTATAGATATGTTAAGCTTAATTGGAGTGTATTGGCTCCAGTCTTATAAATTATTTCAATTTATGCCCAAGCAATTTTACACACACACACACACACACACACAGAGTAATGAAGTGCTTTTTTTGTTTTGTCACAGGTTGCTATCCACTCAACTGTTGAAAAGCTCTTTAGAAGTATTTGGAATTTGCCCAACAATAAAGCCCCAGTTGCTATTAAATATTTTTTTGATTTTCTGGATGCTCTGGCTGAAAATAAAAAAATTACAGATCCTGATGTGGTTCACATATGGAAAACCAACAGGTAGTTATGTGTTCACTGTAACTTGGTAGCATATAGAATATTCTTGCTTTCTGGCAGATAAAATTGTTTGTAGTTCTGGAGGATTATTTGGAGTGAATTTGATTCTGTGATTCCTTAGGAAGTGAACAAGCCTATTAGCTTAGCCATTTGGCTAAATCCAGATTCCCCTTCTATGATTAAAGCTTCCCATGAGGTGACTTGTGGTTGGATGTGTGCATTAGTGTTAGCCTTCTTCAGGGGTGGGATGCAAATATTTTTGCTACCAGTTCTGTGGGCATGGCTAGGTGGGAGTAGCTAGGTGGGAGTGGCAAGGCTTTTTTTGCAGCATCCCCACCGTGCTCCTTTTTTTCTTTTCTTTTTGCCTCCTGGGCTTCAGGGAAGCTTCCTCAGCAAAGCAGTAAGACAGCAAGGGGGATCCCAGCACAGATGATCGTTGGAACAGATGATCGTTGGGAGAAAAAAAAGGAAATACCATAAGGAGTAACTTGGTGGGGTGGAGCAAGCGGGGAAACGATGTCGTGCATGAGCGCAATGTGCACATGTGCGATAAGGACTGGCTGGGAGGGGAGGGGCCAGCCAGGGGCACAATTTGCCGGTTCTCTGAACTCTGCAGAATTGTAACAACAGGTCTGAACCAGTAGAATCCCATCCCCGGCCTTCTTGAATAAAGGGTGTCCCTTTGGCCTTGAATCCCATCCCCGGCCTTCTTGAATAAAGGGTGTCCCTTTGGCCTTGAAGGAAGCCATTGTGTGTCTTATCCTCAAGAAACCATTATGGAGTCCAAAAGCCTGGGACAATTATATCTTTTAAGGAAGATGATGGAGAAAGTGGTCAAACTTCAGCTTCAGGGGACCCTGGAGGAAACAGTTATTTTGAATCCATTTCAGTCAGTTTTCAGGCAAGAATTTGGTACATACATAGGTAACATTGGCTGCATTTGTTGATGACTAAGGTGAAGCCAAGACTGAGGTGGTATATTGATCCTGATTTTTTTTTTTATCAGCAACTTTCAATACCATTGACTACAGTATACTTTTAGGTTGACTCTGGGCCTTGGGTGCAAAGCATATTTTATAATCTCTTTTCTCTGCAGCTAATATCAACTTATGTTAATTGAGGAGGGCTCATTAGGTACTACAGGCTCTCTTCCATTCTATAATACATGAAATTGTCAGGTTTAACATATACATAAAGCTGCTGGATAAGGTCAACTGTCAGTTTGGAGTCAGGTATTATCAGTCTGCTAGTAATGTCCAGTTATCTATTGACTCTGGATTGGCAAAGTGACATAGTTAAAGTCTTAGCCTAGTGCCCACAGGCTTTGTGGGTATGGATGAAGAAAACTGACTCAGTCTCAGTCTTGAGAAAACCAAGTGGCTATGTTTACTCAAGCTCCTCCCTCAATATACTAACTTTCAGTGGGATGTACTTCTTCATTTGAGATGGTGTGCAATCTGGGATTCCTTCTGGAATCTCAGTTCCTGCTTGAAGAGAGTCTAATGCACCAGTTTCCTGAACTATGAAGCCCTTCAGATAGTCACGCACGAACCAGTTATTTCACAGTTAGATTATTATAACATGCTCTGGACTGGACCACCTTTAAAAACGATCCAGAAGCCACAGCAGTTTCAGAATGCAGCAATGGAAGAAAGTAGTTGACCTGGCTTAGGCCTGGCTTTCTGAAAGGCTGCTTATCTTCAATTGTTTCTGTCCATCCAGTGTGAACAAGCAAGGTGGGTGCGCTTTGAGCCTCAAAGATTAAACAGTGCCATCTTGTGGGACTGAGGAAGCATGGTTCCTGTTGCAGTGCCTGGGTTTTGGAACAACATTGTCCCAGTCATTCAGGAAGCTTTTGGAAATTTTTAAAAATCTATGAAATTTTTAAAAAGATGGTTGTTCCCCAAAGCCTTTCTTTATATTAATTGTGTTCGCTGAATAGCTGGATATATTGTTCTCCAGTCAGCCATGGTCCTTTTTTACTTGTATCTCTAATATTACTCTTTTTTTATTTGTAAGTCATCCAGAATTATAAAGAAATTGAATACATACAAGTATGCAGTGGTGGGATTCAGCCGGTTCACATCAATTCAGCCGAAGTGGTTATTAACTTTGTGTGCAGTTCAGTGAACTGGCTGAATCATCACGCCTGGCCCCGCCTTGTGGCTTGTCCTCCCCCTCCCCTCCTCCCCTTGCCCAACCTCTCCTGAGACCATTTTGGCATCTTGGCGCTTCTCTGACCGACTCCCCTCCCCGCTCCAAGCAAGCAACATTGGTGCAGGCAAAACTCCAAGGCAGCTCTGGCAAGGCACTCGGAGGGAGGAGCTGGAGATCCTAAACAGGTGGCCAGGCTAAGTGCCTGAAGGACCCCGTCTGTCACCAGTTCTGCCTCAGGGGCAGAGGATGGGGCCTCAGCCAGGGAAAGGTTATTCCCAACTCTCGGGCTGACTGGCTTCTTGCCAGGAGCTCTTTCTCTGCTTTTTGGCATTGGCCACCAAAGACAAGGTTTTTGTGGGCAGAAGACCTTGCCCCACTTGCAACCACCCAGATCCCCTTGCTTCCCCCAAGCATTGCTTTGCCTATGTGATTCCCAGTTCTTGCCATTTTGTGCAGGGAAACAAATGTTTATGGGACTAAAAAAAATAAAAGTTCAATCAGTCAATTCCAACTTCTTGTGGAAAAAAAAGATCTTGCAAAGTTGGAATCTTTCCATCCTCCATGAGTTTGAAATGCCACTGAGGAAAGGTGCCGATGACTTCACGGGCCTCTCTCTCTCCTCCACTCACCAACACCCAGAAGCCCTCGCTTCCCCCAAGTAAGGTGGTCAAAGGAAGTGCCTCTCCTAAAGGCCTTTAGTTTGATGCACCCACCTGCTTTGCCTCTTCCATCACTTGCCCCCTTCCTGAACACAGGCAAGAAAAGTACATTGTCCGGAGGTGGAAAAAACACGCGTGCAGGAGCTGCTCTTTCATTTCTTCTTTCACTTTGTTGAGGCTGGAGGTGCTCACTGTCTTGAGTCACCCTCCTCATTTCTCCAATGACAGAGGTGGCATCTTAAGAAGCCATGCTTTAATTACGATATTTAGCACGTGATGGAATCCTCTTCCTTTGACCACTTTTCTTGGGAAAAGTGAGGGCATAGTGGGTGGGGCAAGCTCCATGGCATGGTGGTGCAATGGAAGAAATGGGCAACAAATTGGGCCACTTTCCCTTTTCTTGTGAATCAGTAAAAATACTTGAATAAAGATCATTAAAGAGCTTGAAGTAAAGTGCAGGGTTCTGGCCCTGCACTTCTGATTGGTCGATAATAGCGACATTGGATTGGTCCGTTCAGGAGAATCTGATTGGCTATTAATGAGCCTCTCCCATTGGTTAACGGAGCTAGTGCTCCCCGTGTTTCATTGGTTAAATAGTTAAGAGTTTGTCTATATAAAGGGGCCCATTGCGGCCATTGGGCTGAGCTGTTTTCACATGTAAATAAAGAGTTTGAAGTTCACTGTTCACCGGCTCGTCTCCTCCTTTGCACCCATGCACAGAACATAACACTGGCGACGAGGATGGGATGTGGAGATGTCAGAGCTGACTGAATGACAAAGAACTATAACCGAGCACGTGGCTGAAACGCACCAATGGTGGAACCATGTCCGGCGGCGTCATACCACCCGCTCCATTCAACCCGGCACAAGAAGACTGGGACTCATATATGGATTGGTCCCAGATGTTTCTGGAGACCAACAATTTGAAGGATGCCACTACCGGAAAGAAACGAGCGGTATTCCTAACTCATTGTGGGCCGACCGTATTCAAGATGGCCAAGGCACTAGCGAAACCGGCAGAAGTAAAGTCTATGGACTGGGACGTCCTCGAACCCCTGCTGAGGGCTCACTACGCACCAATTGTGCCAACGCTCGTTAGAAGGCATGAATTTTACCAGAGAAGTCAGCGGAAGGGCAAAAGTGTTGCTGATTTCATAGCGGATCTCCAGAATCTGGGAGGCCTATGTGAGTTTGCTGACCTAGAAGAAGCCCTAAGAGACCAAATAGTTCTGGGATTAGATGCACCAGGCACTCAGAGTAAACTAATGGCGAAAGGCAACATTAGCCTTAAAGATGCCATAGCTGAAGCTACTGCAGCAGAAGCAACCAGGAAGTTGGCTGCCCAAATGCGCCGCACCCATGCCCCGTTTCGCCAATGCGCCCACGAAATTTCACCTCAGTCAGAAGGTCAGCTAGAAACAGCCCACCACGAGGACCTCGAATCGTCGTCAGAAAGCGATGAAGAAGAGGTCCATCGACTTCGGTCCGAACGAGACCAACACCAGAAATCGCAGTACCAATGCGCCGGATGTGGAGCAAGCCACCCCCGGTCAGAATGCAAATTCCTCGACGCGCTCTGCCATGTGTGCGGGAAAAGAGGCCATATCGGACGGGTCTGTAGAAGCAAGCTAGGACCCAGCCAGCCCTCGAGGGGGGCTAACTACCGCCAACCGACAGGAAGTCGTCCCATGAAGCGAGAACCCGTGAACTACCAATGGAACAACCACTCCTCCAGAAACAAAACCCTAAAATACCCAACGAAGCGAGAAGAGGCTCACCAAACGATCACGATCGGTCACGCCTCATCTCTTGACGCCAAAAAGATCCGAGTGAAAGTGGCCATCGAAAACCAGCCCTGCCTGATAGAAGTCGATTCAGGATCGTCCCTCTCGATGGTTTCCTGGAAGACCCTCAAGCAGCTCATCCCTACTCTCTGGCGGCAAGACCTCAGATTCCAAAGACTCATACTCAAAGACTATCAAGGAAATCAAATCCTGGTCTTTGGATCCAGCCGAGTCCGGGTATCGTTTAAGAACCGTACAGCATTCCTACCCCTGACTGTAATCAACAGGGATCAGCCTACTTTGTTAGGCCTCCAATGGTTCGCTCCACTCAGAATTGAAGTAGCCGGCATTCACCGAACCTACAGCAGAGACTGGGAAGAAGACCTCGTCCAAGAATTCCAGGACGTCTTTGCAGAAAAACTAGGCGAGTACAAGGGGACCCCGATTTCATTTAACCTCAATCCCGAAATAGCCCCCATCCGCCTTAAGCCTGGTCAAGTTCCATTTGCCCTTAAACCAAAGATTGATGAGCAGCTTGATAAATTAATAGCCCAGGGTGTGTTAGAACCAACCAATCACTCTCCCTGGGAAACCCCAATCGTGACACCCATCAAGCCGGATGGATCGATAAGAATTTGTGGGGACTACCGAGCCACCCTGAACCATGCCCTTCAACAAAATGCTTACCCGGTACCAGTGGTGCAACACCTCCTCCATTCCCTGGGGGGCGGAAAAGTCTTCGCGAAACTAGACTTAGCCCAGGCATACCAACAACTGCCTGTTGACAAAAAACAGCAGAGGCCCAAACGATCGTTACGCACCAAGGTGCGTTTAAATGTAACCAACTCCAGTTCGGAGTGAGCGTAGCCCCGGGAATCTTTCAAAGTTTGATGGAAAGACTATTACAAGGGATAAAAGGCGTTGTCCCATATTTTGATGATGTGTTAATCGCTGCCCCGACTCGGAAAATACTAAAGGATTGCCTGAGGTTGGTTCTCCAGAGATTTAAAGACTCAGGTCTCAAAGTTAAAAAAAAAAACAGGTGTCAATTATGTACGGATCGTGTAGAATTTTTGGGATATTTAATTGATAGTCAAGGCATTCACCCCACCGATAGCAAACTTAGGGCAATCAAAAATGCCCCAAACCCCCGAAATAAGGCCGACCTCCAGGCTTTTCTAGGCCTTATCAATTTTTATAACGTTTTCCCGCCTCACAAAGCAACCGTAGCCGAACCCCTACATCGTTTATTGGACAAAAAAGCAACCTGGGTATGGGGACAGAGAGAAGAGCAGGTGTTTCGACATGTGAAAAATTTATTGACTTTTGATGCTGTTCTGATGCAGTATAATGAGACTTTGCCTTTAACGATCACGTGTGATGCATCACCATTCGGAGTGGGCGCCATTTTGAGCCACGTTTTGCCAAACGGTAGTGAAGCCCCTGTTGCCTATTTCTCAAAGACGTTATCAAAAGCAGAACGCAATTACAGTCAAATTGATAAAGAGGCCCTTGCTATTGTGTCTGCGGTTAAGAGATTTCATGAATATGTGTATGGCCGAGCCTTTACTATAGTGACTGACCACAAACCTTTGCTGGGAATAATAGCGGGAGATAGGCCAACACCTTATATATTATCTCCCAGAATGACTTGCTGGTCAGAATTCTTGGCGGCATATAATTACAAGTTGCAACATCGCCCGGGGAAGGCCATTCCGCACGCCGATGCATTGAGCCGCGCACCACTTCCAGAGACCATTGATGACCCCGCTCCGACAGTTACAACACTGCAGATCGAGACACTTCAAACGCCGCCATTAACAGCCAGAGATATCACGATGGAAACGAAACACGACCCCATTTTAGCATGAGTCCTCAGTTGGGTCGAGCGCAGATGGCCATTGGACCAGATACCTGACGACTACGCCCCATTCAAGAATCGACAAACGGAACTATTTTCCCAGAAGGGCTGCATTATCTGGGGTGATAGAGTTGTCCCAGAGCGGTTACGACCAGCGATACTAAGGACCTTGCACGATGGCCACCCCGGCATTGTGCACATGAAAGCCCTCGCACGAAGCTACGCGTGGTGGCCGGATATCGACAAGCAGATCAAGACATGGGTAAAAGCTTGGCACAAATGCCAGGAAGTAAGCAACGCCCCTCCGAAAGCAACCCCGACTGAATGGGAAACACCGAGGGGACCATGGTCCCGTATTCATCTGGACTTTGCGGGACCTACCAAGGGACACACATTTTTATTAACGGTGGATGCCTACTCGAACTGGCTTGAAATCCATGAGATGAGGAATACAACAACCGAATCAGTCATCAGGAAACTAGACAGACTCTTTGCAACGCATGGATTACCAGACATTCTAGTATCCGACAACAGGCCCCAATTTACCGTGCTGTCCTTTGAACAGTACCTGGCGGACCGTGGTATTCGCCATGCGCTGACTTCACCGGCGCATCCTGCGGCCAACAGAAGGGCCGAGCGCATGGTACAATTCGTCAAGAAAACCTTGCATAAAATGGATTATGGCGATATAGAAGACAAGATTAACCGGATACTCCTTTTGCAGCATATCACTCCACACAGCGTCATCCATAAAACTCCCGCCGAGTTATTAATGGGGCGGAAGCTCCGCTCCCACCTCGACCGTCTGCATCCATCATATGAACCTGAAAAACCATACGGTTCCAGCGGGAAATGTCGTAACTTCCAGGTAGGTGACATGGTTTTCGCTGGAAACTTTTCGGGCGATCTGTTGTGGGTCAAGGCAACTGTAGTCCAAGTAACCGGCCCTAGATCGTACCGCGTGAGATGTCGCAACGATAGAATATGGAAGTGCCATATTGATCAGCTGCGTTCAAGGCTACAGTCGGGGAGCTCCGAGTCCCCTGACTTCCAAACCGAGGGGGGAGGAGATACCAAGGAAGCTGAATTTGAAACGGCAGAAAGTTTAAGCGAAAATAATGACCGCTCTGAGGCAGTACGTGAAGGATCAGGAATGGGGGTGAGCTTGCCTTGAGGAGATGCCGAGAACATTAGCGGCAACGAAAATTTGAATACGGAACGGGAGGCACCCTCTTCACCAGATAACGTCCTACCCCAACAAGACTGTGGCCAAGTACCGGCAGAACAACGCAAATCAAATAGACAATCAAAACAACCTGCCTACCTCAAAGACTACGTGACCGCACCCCTTAAACGGAACCCAGGGGGAAGGGGTGTTGTGAATCAATAAAAATACTTGAATAAAGATTATTAAGAGCTTGAAGTAAAGTGCAGGGTTCTGGCCCTGCACTTCTGATTGGCCGATAATAGCGACATCGGATTGGTCCGTTCAGGAGAATCTGATTGGCTATTAACGAGCCTCTCCCATTGGTTAACGGAGGTAGCGCTCCCCGTGTTTCATTGGTTAAATAGTTAAGAGTTTGCCTCTATAAAGGGGGCCGTTGCGGCCATTGAGCTGAGCTGTTTTCACATGTAAATAAAGAGTTTGAAGTTCACTGTTCACTGGCTCGTCTCCTCCTTTGCACCCATGCACAGAACATAACACCTTTCTTCTCCCTCTTCCTCCTCCTCCCCTCATGCCAGTCACTGCGTTGCCCATTTCTCCATTGCAGCCCAGTGCCTGGAATCCACTTTGATTGCAGGGTGCCTGGCCAAAGTAATCCCACAGTCTCCCCTACATTGGACTCAGCTTCGATCATGCTGCCAATTTAATTCCTTGCCCCTCTCACTTTTGCCTGCAGACTGATCAACACCCACTGCATGCAGCTCCATGGGGAGGTGGGAATCCCTCCACTTCCCCCAATTCTTTGCCTTCCCACGTGAGCTTTCTGGAGCATCAACTCCTTGTCTCTATGGTAAACCCCCCCTCCTCATTCCTCACCTCTTAAAAGAGCCGCATCCAGAAGGCTGAAACAGCCATGAGACCAACATGCAAACAAGCACCCCCAAAACAGCAAAGGGTGCTGTTTTGGCAAAGGGTGGAAATTTAACAACCGGTTCGCCCAGGGTCAGGTTGGCTGTCATAGGAGGCTCATCCCGCATGTGTGGCAGAGCTGGAGGATGCAGATGGGCCACGCCTCTCATGACAGCCAACCTGACCCTGGATGAACCGATAAAGTTTTTTAATCCCACCACTGCATATAAACATGCATGCACACACACATTACAATTTCAGAAATTATTAGCACTACAGGGCATGTTGAAAATGTGTCCATCATTTGACAGTAAAATAATTTTTATGTTACTTTTAGTTAGTGTTTTTTACAGTAAATATTTGCTAGATTTTCCATGAAGGATTTGTATTTCATTATTTTAGTATAACTTTTTAAATACCTTTTTTGACTAGTCTGCCTCTTCGATTCTGGGTGAATATTCTGAAGAATCCTCAATTTGTCTTTGATATTAAAAAGACTCCACATATAGATGGCTGCCTGTCAGTCATTGCACAAGCATTTATGGATGCATTTTCTCTATCAGAGCAACAGTTGGGAAAGGTAACGTCTTATTTTTCATGCGTACCAAGAGCCTCTTTTAAAAGTTTCCCAGGAAGGAGGGAGCATATTCAGAATGGAAGGTGTGGAGACAAGAGGCAGCCTGGTCTGGAGCTGGGTAGCAGATAGAGGAAAACAGTTAGGATAGTCTTTCCCTAGAATCTCCTCTTACTGTATGGTAGCACTAAGGGTTCAATCTAGCTTGTTTGGTTGTTTGCTTGCAGACATCTTATTACCCAACTAGGTAACATCATGAGTACTAATTAGTGTGGATTTTGCAAGCAAATAACTAAGCTCAGAGAGAACCCAAGACTAAAAAGTTGTTCCGTTAAGTTGTCCAGGACTAACTTTCAGATAAGTGAATTAATAGGATTGCAGTCTTCCAAGCACTGTACTATTCCTATTGAAAATAGTCATTTCATCTTTAAATGTGACTCACTGAAAAAGTATTTCCTGAGCCACGTCCACATTCTTTTGGGAGTATAACTTCATATCTTCTATGTCTATAGTTTTTTAGAATAGCTTCATAATCTGTGCAGAGGAATGTATTAGTTTAGGAAGCTCTTACCTGGCTTCTTGGATATATTATGATTTCTGCTAGACCAGGATCACTTGGGGTGCTAACTAGCCAGTTTGGCCCAGTTTGTATGAATAAATTATAACTTTTCCTAATTACCAGAAAACTGCAATCATTTTGCATGAATTTCTCTAAAACCTTGTGATGATAGTTTTAGCACAAGCAGTTTGCTTTTATAAGAAAAGGCTCATAGGCAGGAGGCTGCCCAGAGCACAAATAGGGTGTGTGGAATCACACTATCAGAAGCTGGAATCAAATGCAAAAGCCCCTTTTTCTTCTAGGGCTGACCAGCTGCCCTATATTTCTTTTGTGTCCTGAAAAAGACCCCTATGTTAGCTTTGTGAGCTCCCCAATTCTTTTGTCGCTGTTCCTAGGAAAGTTTTGGTGCACCTGGCAAGAACCAGACATATATTTTCCTGCTGTTCTGGCTGGAAGACTACATTCCAATGATGCTGGTGGTCTTGTCTCATCATTAACTTTTCCTAAAATTTTGTACTCAGAGATTTCAGGGAATGGTTGTAAACCTGCAAATAGTCTATTAGGTCCACCAAGATAGCCTGACATGACTGATGACCAGAACTGATTGTTCCCTAATTTAGACAACACAGGGGTTGTTCACTAACAAATGAAGCTTCTTGCTAACTTTTATGATGTCTTTTCTTCTTCTTCCTCAAAGGAAGCACCAACAAATAAACTTCTGTATGCTAAGGATATACCACTTTATAAAGAGGAAGTTAAAGCTTTCTATAAAGCAATAAGGGATTTGCCTCCACTGCCCAGAGCAGAGCTGGAAGAATTTTTAATTCTGGAATCACAGGTATCTGTCTATTATTTCTGCTGTAGATGGAACTTAAACATATATTGTAAATGGAGCTGTGTCTTAATGTATTTAAAGGACAGTTCCCATTAATAGATTTATTCAGAAACATATCAAAGGTTCCAGTAATATTTTCCTTTGTCTTTCAATGTTTACTTGTAATTATTATTTACCATTTTATGTACTATGGATAATAATAGTGGTATCTTTAAATATAAACAGTTCCTCAAACTTCCTCATTTTTTTTATAGAAACATGAAAATGAATTTAATGAGGCTGAGGCCTTGAATAAAATTTACTCCTATATAACAAGATACTTTGATAAGGTAAGAGCCCCCCCCCCCCCTAATCTAGACTGGCTGTTGTGGACTACTGAATGGCATAGGCATAGAATGTTCAGGAACATTCCACTTAGGGAAGAAAGTGGTTACTGTATTAGCACATGATACACGTGGGCAATTTTCAACTCTAAAATCCCTGTTTGGCCCCATGTGTGCACTGGCACTCCTCCAATACTAATCTGCCTGTCTTCTTAGACAGGGGAAGGAGAGAGGAACTGGACAGAAACTCATTGGAAGTGAATAAACTGTCCCTTAAGGACTAATAACTCATATGGATTAATGACCTTGAAGCAATAGGTTGTGATCCTTTTTATAATGACTGAATCCCTATACCCTATTTCTATATCTATATCTACATTTATTCCTATTATACTATTCTATTCTATTCTACCCGACCCTATCCTACCCTACTTTCTATTCTACCCCAGGCACCTTGCATTTTATTCTAAAGGCCAGTGATGTTTCCTACTGACAATATAGCACTGTTTTTCACAGGCTGACTAATAGGCTGGGGTGTGTGTGTTTGTGAAGAAAGTAACCTGTAGTTTGACAAAGCCATGCAGAGCAAAACAGTTACCCACCCCTTTTCTAAGATTTAATAAGAGCCAAAAATTAATTTAGGAGAATCCAGAGTTCCTTTAGATTTTGCATTATTTGTCCCCTGGCCTTTGCTGTCTTCTTTCTCTTGTGCAAGCCTTTGGAAACAAATCTTATTTTTATGGAAAACTGTGATTTCTATAAATAAAACATAGAAGTCAATGCATGTGAGGTAGATTAACTAAACTGACTTAATCTATTTAGTTTCCAAACAATCACATTTTTTTTCATGATCTCAAAAACATGTTATATCTGGCTGGCAGGTAATGAAAATATTTTAGTGTTCAATATTTAGTCTTGAATAGTTGATTCCTGTTGATTATTGAAGTTGGAATTTTTCTGCTTTTAACAGATATACAACATGAATCTATTGCTATTTGAGTTGTATTTACAGAAACACTTGTGACTTTAATTGAGGTTGCTAGTGCCGACAGAAGTGTTCATCCTGTGATTAATAATAACTTGCAAAGGAAGATGCAAAAATAGCCTGGCTTTAGAAGGAACGGTTACTTAAGCAGAGCTTACTTTTTAACATTGGGTTGGGGGAAATATTTTTTTTTAATAAGCAAAATAAACTTACATTCCTTTGTTCTCATAGATACTGAATAAATTAGAGACAGAACGAGGGTTGGAAGAAGCCCAACAGCAACTCTTAAATATAAAAGGCTTAATGGATGAAAAGAAAAAATGCAAATGGGTGTAGTCATTTAATTTTATAATTGCTACTGTTATGGAACCAAATTCAAAATATTGGCCAACCAGTTCTATTCACACAAAATCAGCAACGGATGCCCTCAGATCGGAACAGTCATCTCCAGATGTGTCAACAAAATGGAGCCTGGACTGAGACATATACCTGCCTGCTTCTGGCATCTGAAGGAATCCCTCTATGCAGATCTTCCCTTCTAGACTGATACAATCAAGTAATTTTGGTTTATTTTTTTGCATTAAAAACCACCTGAAATGCAGTTCTTATATAAACAAACTGGTTATGTTATCGTTCACAACTTTGTCTAATTTCGATGCTGTTACTGAGCAGCAATTTATGTGCCTTAAAAGACCTCTCAATTGGTTTCTGATAAGCACAAATATATCCTCTTGTTATTCATAGTCTGAGCATCAAAATTAGCTTTCAACTGCTACGTGAGCTTTCAACTGCTACATGGCTGTATAATGAAGTGCAGATTTTCAACTTCCCCCAAATAGTTGCACATTGTGGCATAACTGAAAGTGATGTGGGACTGAAATAGAGGGGAAGATTACCACCCAGCACATTGATACAGCTATCCAATTCATCTCTTGATAAAGTCAGTTTCATATCCAGCTCTACTACTGAAGATGTCACTGACGCATCCATGTAAGTTTCTTGGCATGATAATGGAAGTGGTTTGCAAAAGGCAGTTTCCCTGTCTTCCGAACACAAACTTACACTTTGAAATTTTTCGATCACTATACCTGCACTTTTTAAAAATGGAGCTGGTGGCCTTTCCTATCTGTATTTTCATTAGTATATACATGCATTGTAAATATAAGGGCAAAAAATAAAAATCACAAAGAGGGTTTTTTAACAACTAAAGATTCATAAATGTATCATAATTTTATTATTGAGTAGTTTATTATATAAAGTAAATGTGGATGAGGGCATCACGTAGATTTAGGCTCTTCCTCAGCTTCTATGCCTTCCCTTGCGATTGGAATATCAATTTTCTCAGCTATATTTTATAGGGCCTGCAGTGCCTGCATTTGAAGGCAAAACCATATTGTCTGCAACTCCTTCAGGAAGTTGTATCTTTTCCTGGGATTGGGGTGGTTCACCAAAGTTATAGCAGAATCCCAGGAATAGGTTTGGTATAAAGAGTGCTATGTACATACCCTAAAGTCTGGGTGTCAAACTTGCGACACCACATCATCACGTGACGTATCATGACTTTTTCCCCCTTTGCTAAACCGGGGGTGGGCATGTCCAGCATGAGACACATCCAGCTCACGGGCTGCTAGTTTGACACCCCTACTCTAAAGTGTCTCCTTGCCTTCAAACATGAAGCACTGCTGTGTTCTAATATTTAGAGTTTATTTGTTGCCTATCACATCCTGCTCAGATTAATATTTACAGGGAACACATTAGCAGATGTTTGCATGTGCTGTATCAATTTTTAAATTTTTAAACAAAAAAACTTAAAAGTGCCTCAACAAATTGCAAGTTTTGGTCCCACTACTTCTTGCTAGGAAAATTCTGACATTGGAAAAATTAACTAGCCATTATAGGCTGAGGATTCTCTAGGGCGAAATTGCCCAACCTTGGCAATTTTTAGACGTAGATTCCAACTCCCAGAATTCCTAAGATGTGTTTCACTACAGAGGTCCCCAACTCCAGGCTGCAGACTAGTACCAGTCCATAGCCCTTTGGAAACTGGGTCATGCAAACAGTAGGTGAGCACATAAAGCTCTATTTGTGCATGCATAGAATTACATTGTGCACATGAAACCCTCCCAGCCTGCCACTGCCGGTCTGTGAAACCAAAAAGGTTGAGACCATTGTTCTAATAGGAAAATGGAGGGAAGAGCCATTCCCACACTGTTTCTTCTAAGGTGTAGATAGGTAGAGAAGAAACCTGTATATTTTTCATTGAATAAATCTATGTAAAAATAAAAAAGCAAAGCACTAAGGCTGCTTTGTTTTTTCTTTTTTTCAGAAAATGTTTTACAGTCATGTGGAAAGTAGATTTTAAAAAATTACAAGAATATTATGCACAAGGTCACATATTTACCAATAGGTGCTGAACATTCCCCCCCCCCTAAATAATTACTTGTTAATGAGTAACATAGGAGTGAGCAAAGCATACAACTGAATGTTACACAGCATGGTTGTCTCTAAAGGTCAGACCAGGGCTTCCTAAACTAAATCTGTTCAGAAATGATACAATGAATTTGTATGTTCCCATCCCCCACACAATTAAAATGAATGATTATAATGGGATCCAACTTGAGTAAGAAATAACTATACATTTTTAAAAATTAGCATTTAGTTTTTATATCAAATAAAACCATAATAAAACTATACAAGGGTATTTCTTTGTAAATAAGCAATTCCTCCCTCCCCATATTTAAAACTGTATTTTTAATGGAAAAGGGAAGGACGTGCTGACTTTAGTTCCTGAATTCAAGTTTCATTTTGAAGAGTTACTGTTATGCAGCAGAGTCAGGAAGGAAAGGGGATGAAGGTGCCCCTAAACCAGCTTGAGTTAAACACTTGCACAACACTGACAGATGTTGCTTTCAGAATATCTGCCAGTTATTGCCCAGGCCCAAGGGCTGCTCTTTTGAAGGGCAAAATGGTGATGATGGTGCTTATGAGAAAAAAATATATGAAAAAGACCACTCAGGCTTATTTGTCAGGCATTACAGAGTTGCTTTGCTTTCAGTAACTGTTAAACCTACTCAAAAAAAGGAGCAGCAAGGAAGGTACTCAGAATGGGATTTCCCCAAAATTAACCCTTTTTAAATACCTAAACAGGATCTCCCCCTTCTTTCTTCCTTTTTTCATCCTAATTCATGATTTCTGTTCAGTTGTTTTCCTCCTGTTCTTTTTCTCCCCAAACAGCCACTCTTTCTTGAATTGTCATGCTGGGTTTTTTTTAAAAAATGTTCTATTTCCACTGGGGAATGTGTATATATATATATTTATATTTCTCTGCGTAAAAGTGGTTTGTGCATGCAGAAAGGATCAGTATTGTAAGTGGAGCACTTTATTTCATTTTGATCAGTAGTTACTAAATTAATACATTAGGGACCAGGGATTGTACTCATTTAAGGGGAAAATAATTTCCAATAAGCATATAGATATAGAGGAATAGGGTGGGAAGGGGAATGTCCAGAACTGGATTTTAAAGTTATTTGAAAATTGCAATGTATTTATTGCATATTACGTTATTGAGAGGAACTACTGAAATAAAATATTTCTGATAATCTCTGGAAACAAGCCAAATTTTAGCATTCCTATATACTATAAATGTGTAAAACAAAATTTTATAGATGCATATAATTCCAATCTATTAGACTTAAAGTAATTGTTTACAAGTATAAATGGAGTTGGAAAATGTATTGTATGAATATGTAAAATATTTCATTTCATACATATAAACTGTGATGTTTGTTTTTGTTTCATTTGAAACTTTAGTACATGTTCCAGTTTTTCAAGAAAATCAATGTGAAAACAAGTTTAGTATTTTTAAATGGGCAAATAGTTTAGAAGGGTTTTTTTTTTTTTTTTTTTTTTTTACAGAAATCAGTTTTATTCCAGAATTATAATTTTCAAACCTGGAAAAAAAATAAAGTTCAAAACTTCAATCAGCCAGAATGGTATTTGTGTACTTATTGCCAGAGAACTTTGTGTTCTCACTAGAGCTGACAATTGCTTTTTTTAAAAAAACAGAAAGTTAGCCCATTAGATTTGTATTAAAATTGAAGATTTACAGTTCTTAAGTTTGAAGAGAATGGAGGCCAACTGAATTCCAATGTGACATTTGAGCCAGACAGCAAAAAGGTCTTTCCAGCAATTTAGCACCCTGCAAAGTTTGTAAGGAAGAAATGATCCATCAGAAATTCAGACCCTAAGCTATTTAGAACATAAACAATACTACTACTATCAATTCTGCCTGTACCTTAAATTTTTTTGGTTCCTGTATCTTGAATTATCTATGCGCCAAATTGTGCAATTGCTTCATCTATGCACCTTTTCAAGGAAAATCCTATAATGTTGGGATCAAGGTGCTGACCAAAGGTGGATAGCTCATGAATGGACATAAGCATCACAGTATAATTGGGCAAATTCAGCCCTCACTTAGGAATCTAGTAATATCCAAACCACCTTTTGGGGGAGATTGTAAACCTATACAAATACTGAATCTGATTTTATATTTTCAGTAGCATGAATCATGACTCCTCAGAGTGGCTCAATGATATTGAGGTGAGGAGACTGACATGGCCATTCTAGAACCTTCACTTTATTCTGCTGTAGCCAATGACAGGTCGACGTGGCCTTGTGTTTCGGGTCATTGTCAAGTTGGAATGTCCAAGTATGTCCCATACGCAGCTTCCGGGCTGATGAATGCAAATTTTCCTCCAGTATCTTTTGATAACATACTGCATTCATCTTGCCATCAATTCTGACCAACTTTCCTGTGGAACTATGGAAGGCTGAGTCAACCTTGAGCCTGATGGGATTCGATCTGCCAAATTGCAGTAGGAGTAGCTTGCAGTACTGCATTCTAACCACTGTGCCACCAAGGCTCCTCTATGCTATCTATATACAAAATAAATATGTAATCAGTTTAATGATGGACTCAATATCATTGAGCCACTCTGAGGAGATCTCAAATGTGCATTTCATATAAAACAACCCAAGAATTTACAGGAATTGGAGGCTTTTTGCCAGAAAGAATGGGCAGTTTTACCATCTGAGAAGATAAAGAGCCTCATCCACGCATACCACAAAAGACTTCAAGCTGTCATTGATGTTAAAGGGGGAAATACACTGTTTTAAGAACTGGGGTATGTAAACTTTTGATCAGGGTCATTTGGGTAGTTTCTGTTGTCATTATGATTTACAAAAAGTAAACACAGTTGATCGATAATAAATGGCTTCAGCCAAACACTAGCCATGAGTGAAAGAAAAGTTTTTGTGTTATCATTCATTTTCTCTGAAAAATGGCCAAGAAATCATAAATTCTGCCAGAGTATGTTAACTTACGAACTGTACATGTTATAAATAAATGTAATAAATAAATATATCTAAGGCCATTACAGCTAGCTCAAGAAAAGTCAGTGGTGGCAGCACATGAACTGTCCCCACACACTGTTTTCTTATCAAATTTGCTGATTAGCCTATTGAAGATATGAGTCCTAACTCTTCAAGTTTCAGTGATATGTCGGCTCAACAGCCATTCAGAATTAAATGCTAGTTAGCAGATGTTTCACTACCAACTAACTTAACACTTATGAACTGGCAATAAAAATAGTCTTCACCTATATATCAATCCTAAAAAAAGTAAAAGTAGCAGAATCACTTAAATTTGTTGGACAGTGGAATAATTCTATTCTGTCATCAAATCCCTGAAGAAATGGCAGAATCTGAGCTGCAGAAGTTTTTTTATTATTGTTATTGTTGTTGTTGAGATGATTTGTCCATTTAGCTTAGGCTTATTTACTGACTTACTGGAAACTGCTTAAAACAAATTAATGAAATGCTTTAGAAATTGTTTAGTTGCTTAGCTTATTAAAAGAAACTGTAGAATAAAAACAATCCACTAATTTCAAAATTATGTTTTTATGGCTGTTAAATAATTAAATAAAACACAGAGAAGATAATTTTACAAAAATATATTATAAATAGATTTGATTAGTTAACAAAACTTTGTTCTGAACCACACACATTTTTGCATGTAGGTAAAGCAACATTCATATTCACTTAAAACGTGATTATTTTTCTTGACATTTCATAATATATTAAAGTGCAGATAGCAAAATATTTTTCAAAGCTAAAATTGTGGAAAAAATTCATATGATAACAGAGCTCAAACAGTGTTGTTTTCTATTTTCTCAGTATTTTAAGATTATAGAAGTCCAGCTTGGTGAATAACAAAAAATGGAAATTTTATATAAAATTTGAGAAAAGTATTGTTAGCAAAGCATTAGTGCAACATGATTCCTAGAGTGTAAAATCAGAAAATTATTTTCCAAATATTTCAATTATAATTTTTTTAAAAAAATATTAAAAATAATGCAAATGATGTAAAACAGAGCTTTTACCTATTTCACGGCACTTGTAGATGAATTTTTGGCAAAAGATGAAAAATGTTTAATGGTTTATTTGGCATCTCCAGATGACAGATCATATTGTTCCACAAACTTATTTCTGTCTGATTCAGTACTTATTTCCGACTGAGGTCGTTCAGTAGAAGCACCAAGTTCTCGCAGTTGGTTTCTCTGTGTGGTCTCTAGTTCTTCCAAACGTTTGCGAAGCAGTGAAAGTTCTCTTTGATGTTGCTCCTCCTTCATAAGAGATAAAGGAGATGGTTAGAGGGAATGTAGTACATTATTTAACACTTTCATTTTTAAAGATATTGTAGAACCATAGAAGATTCAGGCTACTGGTTCTGGCTTTTAATAATATGTTCTGATTGTAACCAAAAACAGTACTTTAATACCATGGAGACAATAAAGACGCCCATATTGATTTATAGGAACTTGCGTGTAACTAGAGGAATTAAGAGAATATTACATAGCTTATCTAAAAGTTTAGATAACCGTCACCGTAAAAATCATACAGAAATTGTAAGATTTTAAGCAAAATCAAGAGAATTAAAGAAATGGCATTACTACTTTTCTGCATAATTAAGGTTAGGATTTATCATATAACTTTTGGTTCAACATGGTAATGTTAGAAATGGCAGCATCTTAGCTGCAAAAATGGCAGCATCTTAGCTGCAAAATGGCACAGTCACAAATAAAATTCTCAGTTCTCTTTCAATACTAGTATATTGTTTCATTAAATTTTATTACTGAAAACTGGAAAAATAGAAACTTTATTTGTATGCTTTTTGAAACACTATTACCTACTCTGTCATATGGGAATATTACATACCTGAAGGAGAGGGAAGGGTAATTCTGGTGCAGGAATCAAAGATGAAGATAATAAATTAGCTGGATTCAGTATTGGGATGTTGGGAAAAAGGATCAGTCTGCGGAACTCATTATGTCTCCGTTGCAGATCTTTTAATCTTTTCTGAAGACGGAGCTGTTCTTCAAAAGGAATATTTTGCCTATAACAAATATATATAACTAAATAAAAATTCTTTTCCTACTAATATTTTCCTTGAAGTGCAGAGCTGACCCATTGATTGTGGTAGGAATTGATAACTTGTCACTCACTCATATCAGTTTTCTTTTTTTTTGTATATATTTTTTATTTTTAAATGTACATCAACATCAATATATGAACAGTGTGGTATCTGGGTATCATTCATTTTGATATAAATAGCAGTAATGTTAATATTTATTACATTAGTCAAACTTATGTAATTAATACACACGTTTGTTTTAAACTAATTATTCAGTGTTTCAATGTGCCATTCTAATGCTAATCACAATATTATTTGAGCATGCATAGTAATGCCTTCTTTCAACCACTAATCTCTTCATATAATTATTTCTTTTATGTTAATATTCCATTATTTCTACCTCTATTCTAGCTTCTAATCAGGCCACTATTACTAATGCTAGTGTTAATACATATTTATAGTGAGACTTAATACTTCATTATTTAGTTATTCAATATTTCAATGCACCATTCTAGTGCCAATTACCATATTATTTAAACATACATAATAATACCATCTTTCAACCTAAAATATTTCCATCTAGCTATTGCTTTATATAAAAGTGTGTACCCTTATTTCTAACTTTATTCTAGTTTTTAATCAGGCCAACATTATGTTAAAATATATTTACTTTCTATCCATCATCTCGTCAGTTTTAATACTTTAATTCTTATTTATTTTTTTACCTTCCCTCCCATACCCCTGTCTTGGATCTTTATCTCTATCTACATTTATATCTTTACTATTCAGTCTAAATATTCTAATAGTCTAAATATTTCTCCCATCTCTATCCTCCTATGCTGTACACCTCCGGAGTGTCTGCCCAAGCAGGGCACCCCTCTTTTTTTCACCACCACTACTGGGTGGCTTTATCTCCTTTTGGAGCCCTCTAATGTGGAGATCTCACGTTCAATCTCGCCGCAACATCAGCTGGAAGTCATCCCGCCAGTTTTCATGCCTAAGGCAGGACTAGAACTCACAGCCTCCTGGTTTCTGGCCTGATGTCCTAACCCAGGGGTATCAAGCTCAATTTCATTAAGGGTTCATATCAGAATTGCGTTTGACCTCAGGAGGCTGAGGTGGGCATGACCAGTTCGACATCACTCGTGTTGGGGGCGCTTGTGGTGATCTAAGTGCTCTGCCAGTGAAAATGGGGTCCCGAATTCTGTTTTTGGTTTTGACAGCCTCCTGAAACTCTCTGCCAGCAAAAATGGAGCTCAGGAGGGCCACCCGCAGACCTCCCGAGCTCTGTCTTTGCTGGCAGAGGCACCCAATTGAAAAAGGGTTCTTTTAGTTAGAAGCATTTTTTTCTATTTATAAAACAGTTTATGATATATGGTATCATAGTTTCAAGGTAACACTAGCGCTAAGAAAACGTGTATATTCAGTACATACAGCTTTCTAGTTTTTTTTTCTTTCAGAAATTTGTAATGAATATAATGAGGCTGTGAGTCTTGACCAAGTTGGACTAATATATAGCCAGCTGTAAGTTCCTTTTAAAATAGAATGTTTTCTCATTAAGAAAGACAGCAAAGACTATACCTAAAACGTTTTAACAGCAACAGTATAAAATATTATGCAATTCAGAATCAAACAACATAAAATTATACCTGTTTAACACTTGGTTTTCTGTTTCTAGTTCTTCTCTCTTGGCTTCTAAGAGCTCTATCTTGTTCAGTAATTTCTTTTGCTTGTTGTCATTAAGTGTCTTTCTCTACATATTTAATACAATATATACATTTATATTTTTAAGGTTGACTCCCACATTTAAATATGTAGTTGCATATTTTCAGCCTGGCCCAAAACTTTCCCTATCACAAACATTCATCAGGAGAAATAGGAATGAGTGAACCAACTCTTGTTCTTTTGAAAGTAACTTCATATGAAAAAGGCCACATTTAGCACAATTAAAATTAGCATCATGTTGCTTATATTAAGTTCATATATCATGGCTTCTCAGCCTTACAAACTTAAAAGAAACTTTGGTAATAATTATGTTATGTTTTTTACAGATTAGGATCTTCTTTTAGCTATATTATGGCAAGAGCTTCTTTCAAAATTATGCCTATGAGACATACCTTTTTCTGAGCAACCGATGCTCGATACAATTTCTCTTTTGTTACTTTATACTTTTCTTCTATCTCTGTGATGTGCTGAGTAAGTTTATGTTTGTCTTCTAGCCACTTTACCTGTTTATCTTCCAAATACCTAAAAAACAAACAAACAGTGGTTATTTTACAAATCAGTTCTACTTCTTCACAGAAATGAACACTATAAATCCACAGATATGAGTCACATTCTTGTTTGTTACCTGAAAACATAAAGAATACTTGATATACCCAGATGAATTCCCGACAATCCTAAAAAGGATGTTTCTTATTAGTCTATAATATAAACACTAAGAAAAAAGATAATCTATGAAGGGTTTCATGCTGAGAAACTGAATTTCTTATGCTTCAGAAAAATTTCAAAAACTTCCTTCAGAAAAACATTGCTTTAAGTTACAATAAATTGTACCCGGCTATAGAGAAGGGGCTCTGTGAATCTCCTTCCCATAAAGGTTGCCTTCTAGTGGGCCCTAGCAGCATGTCTTCTTGAGAGGAATCACTGTCCTTTTGAAAACATCCCTTCTCCCTAAAATCCAGCAAGCCCCTACACCAGGGGTCTCCAACCTTGGCTCCTGGAAGCCTGGCGGACTTCAACTCCCAGAGTTCCACAGCCAGCAAAGCTGGCTGTGGAATTCTGGGAGTTGAAGTCCGCCAGGCTTCCAGGAGCCAAGGTTGGAGACCCCTGCCCTACACCTAGGTTTCCAGAATGCCTTGAATTGCTGGCTTTATGCAGAATGCCTTGAATTGCAAATATTAGGGTACAAGGAGATAGGAATTAAACAAAGGTGAATGTTGATATATGGGAATATTATGTATTTGGGAGGGCAGGAAATTCTTCGTTTTTGTTTTGTTTGGGCTGTTTTATTACTAAGCCAGCATAACACAGGATACATGGTACAAAAGATTGGGGGAAGGTACATAAATCTTTTAAATAAATACAGAAATATTCATCAAATCTTTGCCATTACCCTGCTACCTATTTTTATTGATTGTGTAAATCTTTTGAAAAATATATAGTATTCTATAATATACGAGAGCATATATTATTGCATTTTTAGTCTTTTTTCAGGCATAGGCAGCTGCTTCATAAGTTGTTTTGAATGTCTTTTCAAGAACTTTATTAATTAGGAATTAAGCACGGACTGTGCTACTAAATTACTGAAAAATTCTGAAAATAATGGATCACCTACATTAAGAACAGTATGTAAAATACTGTAATAACATTTTGACACAGAATATAAATATTGTTATAAGACACATCTTGGTGGTAAGACAGATTTTAAGATAGAGGGTTCTCAAATTCCCTCCTTCAGAAGCAAACTCTTCACTCAGCCACCATACACTGTTGCCACTGTCATAGGTACTATAGGACAGTGGGCACCAACTGGTGGGCCGCGAGAAAATTTTGGTGGGCCATAGAGAAATATCCCCTCAAAGCACCCCGCAAAGCAATTAATCCAGGCTGCAGGGGAACACAAGGCTGTGCTGCCCACATGGCCCCCACCCTTCGGCCAAGTGCAAACCTGCAAAAAGCAGCACATCCCTTGCCAGCCAGGATGAGTTGATAGTGCTATTGCAGTAAGAGGGGGCTGGCGACACAGGAGGGCTGAAGTGGCGATGGAGATGGCCGGAAGGTGTAGCAGTGCCACGCTACTTGCATTTACATGGCACTCCCGCACCTTCCAGCTCGCCTCTCCTAGCCTGGACTCTTCCTCGATGGCCACGGGCTATAGGGAAGGCCCAGGGCAGGAAAAGCACTGGCTGGTGGTGATGGGAGGAGGCGGAGTCTGTGCTCACCATCCAGTTCAGAAGTCTGGAATGGGGCACCGGCAGCACTTTCCTCTTCCTTCTCGGTGCTCTGCTCTGCTGCCGCCCCCCCATGGCCCCAGCCATCGCTGCCCGGTGAACGTACAGGAAAAGCAGGCAGAAACATAGCTCTCACTGAGGCGAAAGAGCTGAGGTCAGGGAAAGCACAGGCAAGAGAAGACGGAAGCTGCCGCCTTTGAAAAGTGCCACTTTCTGTTGTCTGTGCCTTCCAATCTCTGCTCTTTTGCCCCAGCGAGAGCTATGTTTCTGCTCGCTTTCTTTTCGGGGGGGGGGCGCAGCTGAGACCTCAGGGCTGCTCTCCCCCCTCAGCAAACCAGGCCTGGAGGAACGCGAAGAATTGCAGGCGAGTGCTGGAGAAATGCGTGTTGGATATGCCAACACACGTTTCCAGTGCATTCTCCTCTGTCCCGAAGTAAGATTTAGTGGGGGGAAGGGAGCAGGGGGAAGGGTAGGAGGGAAGGAGAAGCCTGGCTGGCTTTCCTTTGGCATGGGGCCGGGGGGAAACCAAGTGCCCAGACCAAAGGAGTGCTAAGGAAGACAGGCTCCTAATAACCAGCCTGTTTGCGTAGGCGAGAGCTTGAGCTTTTCTGGGCTCAACACCTTCCCCCCTTCGGCCTCCACCTAGGGAGGGACCCTTCTCTGCTTGAAACAGCAGGAGAAACCTGGAGCTTAGTCTTGGGGAGACTTTGGCATGGGGGTTGTTGCCTGGTTATTAGGAGTCCATCTTCCTCTGCACTTCCAGCCCGGCCCTCCTTCCCTCCCCCAACTCCAGGAAACCACACCTGGCAAAGGAGGGAGAGATTTTCTCTGACTTGGGGGAGACATGACAGGAGACCAGATTTTTTTGGGGGGGGTCTGCTTTTCTTCCATTTGAGGGGGGGCAGTTCCTCCCCGTCCAGATCTTCCCAGCCCCTAGGCACCATGTGGCTTCTTTTGAATCCCAAATCCCAATTCTAAAATCATCTTTCCCCCCAGAGGATGAGAGAGGCCTCTCCTTTCCCTTCACTCTGCCCCACAGTTATGGTTAAGCATTTATGATTTTATTATAATTAAATAACACACACACACACACACACACACACACACACACACAATATTAAATTTAAATTTAATATAAATATATATATATATATTAAATATATTAAATATATATATATTTTTAAAAATCGTATTAGTTGTCCTCGGGATTTAAAAGTATGAGTTTGGTGGTCCCTGAGGTCCAAAAGGTTGGCGACCCATGCTATAGGACCAAAAGAAAAGGAGTTGCTACAATTATTACGAGTGGCATGAAGCAAATATAAGAGAATCATGCTTGAAGACTGCCCAAAATCAGGCAATAGCATTGGCAGTAAACATAAAATCTTCAGAATCTTAAATCAGGTTCTCTTTTCTTCACAGAGATATGCAGAGATATGTCATTTGGGGGGGGGGGGGCTTCTTCTAATGTTCCAGTTCCATTTATCTGAAATAATTTCATCTAGACTGCATGCACAGAATAAGATGTTTTAAAGTTAGTTGTTTAAAATTTTTAGATGCATTTAAAATACAAAATATACAGTTATAGAAAATCTTATGTGCCTAATTTCTCAAGTGACTTTAAGAAGCCATCATTTGTGCATATTCCGCTTTTTATAAAACAGATTGTTTAAAGAACTGTGAGCATTTTAAAATTTCAATTGTTTTATTTTTTCTATAAATGATTTGTCAACTAACATACCCATAATACTTAAGCATACCACTGTCTTAAAATTGATGACAAAGGGTTAAGTAAACTTCATCTTCTACAACACTCAGTAATTACAATTGATAATTACTGACAATCACAATTGATGTGATATGAGACCCCAATCTGAAGAGTATGAAAGGTCAAGAGTAGTTTGTCCACTTAATTCTATGTATCAGCTTTAGGTCATATTCCTATTCATTTACGATTAATTACTGTTTGAGGAGGCAGATGTTTGGGGAAGGAAGGACAATAGTTGAGAGAACCAAGAAGGCTTGTGAGAACTCCCAAGGTCAGGACATTTTTGCAAAATCTTCCTAGCATGGAAAAGCCAAATTTTAGAAGATCAAACTATGCTTCTTTCTGGACAAAGAGCTGGATCATGTGTGTTTGGTTTGTGCATGCATCTGGAATATATAGTAAATATTCTAGGAGTAGGAGACTATAGGGAGAAGTCATTGGCCTTGAATAGTGTTGGCTTACGAAAGCTGGAGGAGAGTTATATGGACCAGCCATAACTATGGGCAAGAATGTGCTGAGATCAATGAGCAGGCTGACAAATAGGTCAATCAGAGGAAGAAGAGACACAGGAGTGGTGCACATCAATTTTGCTTTACTTTCCCAACAAGAACCACTTAGAATTTGTTTCTGCAGAGAAAGCTAGACTAAAATGTTCTGACCCTAAATGGTTCAATAATTTTGATATTTTAGGTCCACCATTTAAGAAGAGTTCTGGTCTGCCAGAAGCCCAGGTGGCAAAGAGCCCAAGGGATCTTGGTTTCACTGACAAAGTTCAATTCCAAGAGTATTCATATGTATTCTTCAGTGTTGGGAGGCTACATCCGTTGAGAAAAAAAATAATCACCATCAAAATAGAGTACAGATAAATATTATGACTTTTACTTGTCTCCAGTCATGTGCAGGCATTAAGAAGCACAGCAAGGTATAAAAACACTGCACGTAAAAATTTGTACTAGACAAATGCTAAAGGGACAAAGTTAGAAAAAATATGTCAAACAGCTAGGCTCTACAAAGATGATTTTGAGCTTAGCTTCAAATAACTTAAGGTCTTTGTGTATTAATATCAAGATTTTTTAAAATGTTAGACTGGTGAAACACTTCTCTGAATAATTTGGTCAGCTTTCCTAGAAGCAGAAAATCACTATCCCAAAATGTAAAACATGGAACTTACTCAATCATATTTCTATTTACATGTTAGAATACGTCTTTGATCTCTCAACAAAGGCCGTAATTTTATGATATGTCCAAATGGTTTCCAAACCATATTCTACCAGGATTCCCAGCTGTCTTCTGAGCTTTATGGGAATCCTGGAAAGGCCGCATTATCTGCATAAAATAGAATGTTTCTCTGCCAACAATTCTCTGTGTAAATGCATAAAGTATATGTTGAAATGACTTATTATGATGTTTATTTTTTAAAAAGTTAAAAAGAAGTGAAACAAAGATACAGATTTGGTCAATCCTTAATAGACTGGAAAAATTATTGATAAATCCATATTCTGAATCTCTCAAGAGAAAATTCTGTTACAAATTAACCTATATTAGATATCTAGGGCAAGTTGCTCTTCATGTCATCCAAATGCAACAGTAGCATTGCAATTAACAATGAAATCATACTTCTCTGAATCTGCTTGAGCTCTTTCTGCCTGACTTCGTGCATTACGACATTCATGTTTTAACCTCTCCAGCATTTCCTTGAGTTTCTGATTGGAATCCAATAAATCATTCTCTGACTGTGAATGGGAAGCCACTCGAAGTTGCAGATCATGCAGTTGCTGTAATGGAATGAAATAATCAATTTATCAAATTCTAGAGCAGCAGTCCCCAAACCTTCCAGCTTGAGAGACCTGCCCGAGGCTGTGTGTGTTTCCATGCGAGTAGCAAGCGTGTATCTGAATCCATATAAGTCCATTTGCATGAGCCAGTTGCTCATGCAAATGGAGTTTTTGCACACAAGCACCTGCTGCTCATGCAAATGGAGCTGCACACACACTTGCCTGCCACTTGTGCAATCCAGTTTCAAAGAGGCCACAGCCCAATAGTGGGTCGCAACCTGGGGGTTGGGCTTCCCTGTTCTATTGTAGGGATAGAGTTTCTATGATCCCTAGTGTAGCCACCAACACACAAATCTGCTATTTTGAAATATGTACTTCATTTCAACAAAGAAGTTTTGGGGGATTCAACTTAACATACATTATGATATGAAAGAGATCTCTGTATGAATAGGTATTCTGAACAATTAACACTGAATATTTCAGTGTTAAAAGTTTACACTGCTCTATAATCAGTTAGATATTAAAAAATCATCATGAAGATACTACCCTTCGCACAACTTTGTAAGTCAGAAATAGCTAAAAGAATTGATTGGCACTAAAGCAGAAACACTTCATCAAAATCAGAAACCACTTACCACAATTCATCACCATAAAATATGGCTCATTTAAAAATGAGATTATAATGATAGATGACCCTATTTAGATATCCTTCATCTTACATGTTTCTAATTATGTGAAGTCAGTTGAAAGCTTGTAACCAGAGCAAGAGAACGAGAGAGAAAATAGGAACAGGAGAATTAATGATGGGGGAAGCAAAATGGGGAATTAAGTAGAGAAGATGGTAGGAGGAGTATCCTGACTTCCTATCTCTAGAAACCAACATCAAAAAGAAAGACAATATGGAGCATTCCCTATACGTAGTTGTATAATTTAGGAGCCCTCATAGATTCATGGCTTCTGCTAAAAGAAACAGGTGAATTGTAGCCAGAGAGGGCGTTGTACAGAATTATGTTGTGTGTCAGTTGTTTTGCTGTAAAATCCCAGCCCATCTGATCCAGCAGTCTGTTCTTACAACAGCCAAGAAATTGAGTAAGAAAACCTAGCAGTTTCCCAGAAAATGGTCTTCAGACGTGCTCTATATGAGCCTTTCCTTGAAGAATATTAGGAAGTTTAAACTAGTTCAAAATGAGGCAATGAACACACTTTCTGGTACTCCAAAGTTCATCTGTGCAACACCATAGCTGTATGAGAAACATTGGCTTCCAGTATATTTCAGGTGCAACTTAATGTGCTGCTTGTTATCTTTAAAGCTCTGATGGTGACATCAAAAAGCAACTTTTAAACTAGTCTCTGAGAGAAAGTTGGCAAGTGATGGCACCAACCAGTTCAAAAAGATGCAGACTTTTCAGAAAATCAACACCAGCGTCTTTTAAACTTGTATGGTGCCCGACTCTTAGCAGTCAAAGAAATAATAAAAAAGTAAAAATAAAATATGCAAAGTGCAATGAAATAATGGATACAAGAAAAAAAGGCCAATATTGGAAGTGGGTTAATGGATATACATGATAATTATGTTTAAAAAGGTTGTGAAAAGGGCTCATTCCAACACTAGAAACCTCCAAGCCAAGCTACAGAGTTAGAGATGAGAATGGAAACCTAGTAGAATGGAAAGAATCGATGGCATAAATCATTTTTGACTACAACTTCATGGGAACAATAGGTTCACATGTAAAAAAAAACCAAATGAAAGTTTAAAATTATATCATTCTTCCTAACATCAAATACTACCACCAAAAAAATTATATTCTTTCTTGTATGCGATGCTGATGACTTCTGGACTTTTGTAACCAAGGAAGCCTCTTTTTCTATTTTTGAAATTGAAGAGGGCAATCAAAACAGAAAAAAACCAAAATATGAAATGAAATAAAACCATCACGTGAACTGCTACAAATTAAAATAGATGAAAGAATATAAGCCAACTTCGTACCTGCTTTAGATTTGCATTTTCACTTTTCTCTTTTTCTAGATCCTCAGAAGCAGTAACTCGTTCTTGAATCTTTACTCTACAAGTCAATACGAAGCAGAGCTGTAAAATATTTCCTTAAAAACATGTCTATACAGGAAGTCGTTGAGTTAAATGATAATTGGATTTAAAATTTCAATGGCTAAGCAATGCTATTTTTCATTCATTCATACAACTTATATGCCATCCAACTCACCTAGAAGCGATTCTGAGTGGGTTACAATCATTAAGTAGTTGCTAGGGGAAATCTCATATGACCTTATTGCTCAGTGACAGAAAACCTAGCACTCTCTGTTGCTGTTGGTAGCCAAATCCCATCAGTTGTTAGGCAAGGACCCACTCTGATCCAAGCCATTCCTGGTCCTGAGCTTTGATAAGGTAAGAAACTGCTTCCTATTGAATCTGTCCCACCCGCTTATCTTCAAATGCTATACCCTGTCCTACCAGTGCTTTGGAAAGCTTCTGAGGCCTTCTAGAGCATTACAAGAACAGGTTGTGCTATTTGGAGAACAGCAAGTGTGACATTCTCAATGCTTCAGAAGATCTCAGAAGCTTTTCAAAGGCTTTCCAAACCATCACCTTATCTTGAACTATCTGCAAATAGCTTGCTCCATTCTCATGATGCACTATTTAGAGCAGGGGTGTCAAAGTCAAGGCCTACGGGCCAGATGTGGCAAGCGGGATGCCTAAATCTGGCCTGCAGGGCTGGCCTGGAAATATCAAGGGACTGGCCCGCGGTGCCTCTGGCAGCTAAAATGGGCCACGTGCAGGGCCCCCTGCCTCATTTTCACCCTCCATGGCCTCCTGCAGCATTCTGCCAACTGAAACCAGGGGCGAAATCCAGGCTGAAAACCGGGCCCCAAAAACAACCCAAATTACGGGCCCCGTAGCCTGTTTTTGGCTGGCAGAGTGCTGCAGGAGGCCATGGAGGGAGAAAATGAGGCGCCCCAATCGTGCCACTAAGGAGTCCTGCTGTGCAAGGCTGCTGTGCAGAGTGGTCAAAATGGCAGAGATATGGGGGAAAGATCAATGGGTGCAAAGAGCTGAAACATAAATGTGGGTAGATTGCCAAGTACCCAAAGTTTGATCACATGACCACAGGGAGTTGCATTTGCGTAATTTCAGGGACTGGTTGTAAGTATCACATGTCCAGTGCCAGTGTAACTTCAAACAGTCATTAAATAACAAAACTGAAGTATTTAAATATTCTGAATAACTTAAATTCTCCTTTCTTAATTGAGCATAAAATGCCACACTGTTTGGGATACAGAAAAATTTTGGAACAAGGATATTAGGGCTATCAGTTAACTTTTGAATTTCAAGAAATTAAATAAAGAAGCAGCCAAGGCTTTATACTCAGGAAAGCATTATTATTGCATAAGTAATAAAGTAAGGCCAAATTATAAATTTATCCTTGGATGTTATAAATGCTAATAATCTGGTAGCCAAGGAAGAAGTGACAAAGATATAAGGGAGATATAAAGAACTTTAAACATTTTCTGAGTTTATAAAACAGCAAAATAAAAACATTTTGTTTCCCCCCCGCTTTTATCCCATCTTTATTATTATTCTTGTGTTCATTGTTTCTAACTGAAAATTGATTTTTCAATTAAGTTTTCAACCCTAAGATGCAGTTTAATAAATTTTGTTTAAACTAAAATAATAAGGCTGAAGGAATAAAAATGTTCAATAATTAGACATGGATAGCAAAATCTGCATAAGAAATTGCTGCAAACATTCTTATCAAATTAATGTAATTTGCTTTATAAAAAATAGTAATAGTTCTGCTTTATCTTTATTGGAAACTAAGTACTTACTTTAATATTCCTCTTGTGTAACTAAATTGTTACATTCTAACTTTTTAAATACATTAAATCCTTATATAGTTAGTACCTTACCTAAGATTTTGGATTTCCCTTTTGGTGGACTCTTCTTCCAAGCGCATAGCAGATATCTTTTCTTCATACTGATCTTTCTCTGATTGCCTCTGAGCGTCTTGCTCCATTCTGGTTTTCTCTAGCTCAGTTAGTTTAGTTTCAAGTTCTAACCTGAAATATAGTGAATAGCTGTAAAAAGCAGTTGTTTAAATTATAGGATTATGTTTCATAGGTCAGATTTTGTGTGGGAGGGGGTGTCTTCAAGTCAGCAAGGATTCTTGACAACTGCTTGAAAGAGTCCCAACAATTTTCTTGGCAAATTTTTTCGGAAGTAGTTTGACACTGCTTCCTTCTTAGAGTTGAGAGAGGGACTGGCCCAAGGTCACCCGGCTGGCTTTGCCATAATGGGATTAAAACTACCAGTCTCCAAGCTACTAGTCTGATGTCTTCACCACTATACTAATCTGACTTTCATAGCCAGACCAGGTATCAGATACCCATGCCATAAGAAATGTTGGTATCATTATATACATACAACTTACTTTTATTGACAAAGCCCCAGGAGTAAAGCAAAAACTGTATATACTGTATTTCCTCATGGATGATGTTGATGTAAGGCAACACATTTTGGGGGGCAATGGAAAGGACATGGAAGCAAGAAATGAGATATTGCAATCTAAAACAGTGTAAATAGAAATGTCAACAGCAATTGAAATAATATAAATTTTATAGCCAGGACAGGAAGCACAATGAATTATTATCAAAGGCAGACATTTTTATTTTTAAAAATGCTGGGGAAAACAAACAAAAATGTACATACTTCTCCTCCTGTAATGCTGCAATTTTTTGGAAGCCTTCTTCTTTGGAAGCTTGTACTTTACGTATTAATTCACGATCCTTTTCTACTGAAAGCGCTTTGTGCCGCTCAAGAGTTGTCTTAAGTATTTCGTTATCTGAATGTAATCCTGTTACATGTTTTAAAAAGTTATTGTTCTATAGTCCCAATTATACTGAGTATTTAAAAATATTAAAATCTTTGTGCAAACACCAAGAACATAGAATTGAGATTCCTAATTACCACACATATAATTGCCTAACCAGACAACCAATGACATTTTGCGTCATTCTTTTTTCCAAATACAATACAGGTAGTCCTTGACTTACAACAGATCATTTAGTGACCATTCGAAGTTACAAAGGCATTGAAAAAAGTACCTTGTGACCATTTTTCATACTTATGACCATTGCAGCATCCCCATGGTCATGTGAGTTACATTCAGATGCTTGATAACTGGTTCATCTTTATGACGGTTGCGGTGTCCTGGAGTCCTGTGATCATCTTTTGTGAACTTCTGACAAGCGAAGCCAATGGGGAAACCAGATTCACTTAACAACTGTGTTACTAATTTAAGAACTTCAGTGATTCACTTAACAAATGTGGAAAGAACATTCATAAAATGGGGCAAAATTCACTTAATGAATTTCTCACTTAGCAGTATAAATGCTGAGCCTAATTGTGGTCATAAGTTGAGGACTACCTGTATAGGCTTGCACTATTCATATAACATAACTTCTTAGTAGGAATATGTAAATATAATTTATTATGGATACACACACACGCCTCTTACCTAAAAACAAAATGTCACAAATTTTAAAGAAATATTAGCACTGGAAATGTATAAGAAATATTTTCAAGCCAGGCAGACATTTCCTCTCCTCTAGGAATTACTATCATTATACCCGCAATTACTACATTTATCTCTGTGAGCACAGAGCTAGAGGTAAAGGTAATATTTGGATAATTAGAGAAAATGAAGCTCATGATCATGAATGGTCAAATTAACAGTCAAATTTCAATATAAAAAAAATAATGAACATATTCCTCCTCCCCTGCTATATAGAATAACTGCCTATATTTGACTGATTCCATACGAGGTATAACAGGGGTCACTGGAACTTTTAAGGACAAGTTGTAGGCATTATTACAAAATGACAGTCAAAGAGTTTTCTAGTGACAAAACAAATGGTGCGGCCAGTCACAAAACCCATATTTACTGAATAAAATTCTCCATCCATCAATCTAGCCATCCAGAAAGACAGGTAGGCACAAAAATAATCCAGATAGTGTCACCCAGGCCTTCCATTTTCTAAGAAGCCTATCGTGGCACCAAGCCATTGCTGGATAATGCTGTTTCTGCCAGCTTATGCTCTGCAGTATGCCAGCTTCTTCTTTTTAAATAAAAACAATCTAAACATTTTAAAAATAGTATAGTGAGCCTACTATACATCAAGGAATGTGCCTAATGTCCTAACAGTAGGCACCAGCTTACCTATACCTGTGCAAAAATACACAAAGTGCATTTGGGCAGTTAGCAAATAAATATCAGTTACTGCTCTTGTTGTTATCAGATATTGCTCATTTAGCTACCACATCTGAGACCATCAACTCAGTCATGAAGGGAGACAGTCGCTAAACTAAAAACGACGTGACTGCAACTATGCTTACTAATTTTATTTTAGTCTTCCCTTTACAGCATCGGAATGAAACAATCCCAAGCAGTGGGATAATTAGCAAGCGCTGCTTAAGAGCAAACGAAAGCCTTTAGAGGTCAGTTTGCTAACTTGCTTTTAGCACTTTTTAGGGGTGCACTGCACTGCAGAGAAAAGCAGCTCAAGAAGCAGCTCCTTGTTTAAGCAATCTCTCCACTCTGTGGGATGGGAATGGGCCTGGCGCAGGACAATTGCTCACTGTAAAGGTAAAATGTGACTGAATGTGTAAGGGAATGTGTGGATGGCCCTGGGGAATGAGGGAAAGAGATGTCACCTAGGAAACAATCAGACAAGAAAGGACGTAGCCCCTGGGGCTTTAACAGTCAGAGAGAAACTTAGGACAGACCTACCCAAATGGATCAAGCAGTTAAAAAGTGGTGGCGGAGAGTTTCAACTTTTAGACTTGGAAGATTCTGTTAATATATATAGTAGAATAGAGTTTCAGGTTGGTGAACACCTGGGAGAGCTGACACAGACAGAGAGATGCTGCAAAGATTGTAAATGCCAGCATTGGTTGCAAAGTTACTTTTTCATCACCATCATAACAGCAGATGATTGCTCTCCAAAGCAGCACTAAACAAGGACAGTATTATATCTCACCCAATATAACAATTGTAGTTGGTATATTAAATAATTGAAATACTTATATTTTACCATCCAGTGCACTTTGAATTTTGTTCTTTTCTCTTTCTATCTCACTCTTTGCTCTTGCTGTCTCCAGCTTAATGTTTGTTATTTCTATCTTTTGTGAATGCTTCAATTGTTCAATCTATAGAAAAAGAATGCATAATCATTTTTTAGTTTTGATAAAAAGATATTGCAACATTATCTTTCTTGAAATGATAGTAAAATGGTAAGATTTATACCCGATTCCACCCGATCTCACTGGCAAGATTCACAAACACTACCAATGGTTCTTCTGAGCTTTCCGCTTTAGAAAAATAACTAATTTTAGCTAAAAATCTGAAATAATATTTGCATTCCTCTGCTCTTATAAAATATTTTGTATGAGGTATTGTTGCCAAATGAGACTTTGTAAGGCTTTGTTAAGAGCGATATTTTCTCAAGTGGTCTTCACTGAAAAAAACCCTCTTCCCTAAAGAGATTTTCTAAATCTTGTACTTTATTTTTCTTTCTGGGCTTTTCACTACAACTAGATTCCTTTTCTGATTTCTCGTATCTTCTTACTTTAGTGCAAAAATGACCAGCCCTATATTGATATTTCTCAATGCTTTTGAATTTAATACTAGGGAATTTCATTTTATGTCTTTATAGGAATCCTTGGATTATGAAAGCAATTGGGGGTGGGTTTGCCAAGTAATATGGTCATGAAGTGTGATATCTAAGGACCACATTGCTTGACCATAGCAGTGATTGGCTGTTGGGGATATAACTTTAGGATAGCGTGGATCCTTAAATGGAAAGAGGTGGGAATCCCAGGTAAGGAGCATGGGAGTATCATGGGTGCCAAAGAGTTGTATGGGAAAGACAGGAAGATATACAATAGCTGGAAAACCCACAGTAAATACCATTTATTCAGTGTTGTCATAATTTTGAATTGTCTCTAAACAATTGGTTGTAATCCAAGAACTACCTGTATGTATATTACAAAGGATAGGTGATTAAAAAGTGCTTACAAGCCTTTTCTTATCTTTGCAGTAAATATAAACAAATTTTTAAAAGGAGTCATATTTGGGAAGCAACATGCAGGGACTTTCAGGCATGTACATCCTTCTATCCTTTCCAATTTATTACCACTATTCTCTGCTTATGCCTCAGGCTCAATTACACATATAAAACTTCCCACCTAATTATTTTAGAAGAAATTCCTGATATATGTGAGTTTCTCCCAATGGATGAGCCTTATGCTTTCCTTGGGATTGATGTTGATGCACTAATACGAAACTCTTACCTCCTTTTGTCTCTGCCCATAAGATTAGAGCTGACAGAGTGGGTATGTGTTCTAAATTCCTTTTTTAAAATAGTGACATCTAATGGGAGGTAGAAGATGTGCCATCTCGGTTGCAGGGCCTACTCTCCAAAGTTTAAGCTACTCTGCCATCCTTTAAATGGGTCTTGAATATCTCATTTTCCCCCAAGTGGGATATTTGTCCCAGATTAAATCCTATTAATATCTAGTTTGACTGTATTACTGAGAATCATCATTAATTTTATCGTACAGTTTAGTTTTTAAAGAATAGGGCACCTTTTATAAATGTGATTTATAGCTTATATTGTGATAATGAATGAAATGTCTGCAAGAAAGCAACCAAGCTGAGAGAGCATCAAAGGCCACACTTTTCATATTTTTCACTTTTCAGCCACACTTTTCATATTTTTTTGAGTTCTTGGTGCTCTCTCAGCTTGACTGTTTTCTTGCAAATCTTTCATCACCCAGTTAGTAACATCTTCAATGCTAGAATGGAATGGTATTTACTCTGTTTATATACAGTGAGTGGCTTGCTCAGTTGGTGTTGATGAAAATGTTGTTTTCTTCTTTGTAATTCCTTGATTAGGCTGTTGTTCACTATTTGATTGTTTATCTGAGTTGGCAATTTCTTGATTAGAGTACTGTTTATTGCTTGATCATTGGCCAGCTATTAATCCTAGGGTTAACCCCTGCTGGGTGTTAATTTTCACTTCTTCTTTCCCCTAAAACTTCCCCTTTCCTCTAAATTTTCATATTCTCTTCCTCCTAAAATAGCCTGTCTTAATTCTAGTATATTTTAACTCTTCCCATCACTACTAAATTTGTTTATTCCTGACTACCTCCTTCCTCCATCTTATCAGAACTTTCATCAGAAACTCTCATTTCTACTTAGGACAAAATATATACACCTTAATCAATCATACCCCAATCTTTCATGTCTACTCTTTGCTCGTTGCCCTGTTCTACTTTTTAAAAGGATATAGCTCTGTGAACTGAACTCCATTAAAGTTAGCTCTCAAATCAGGAAGTAGGTTTTTGCTTATTATGTAACTTTATACCAGGGGTCTCCAACCTTGGCTCCTGGAAGCCTGGCGGACTTCAACTCCCAGAGTTCCACAGCCAGCAAAGCTGGCTGTGGAATTCTGGGAGTTGAAGTCCGCCAGGCTTCCAGGGGCCAAGGTTGGAGACCCCTGCTTTATACTGATGCATGAATTCCTTTCAGCAATGGTATCACTGGAATATATACTCAGCCTATTACAGTAAATTAAAATGTACAGATAGTCCTCAAGCTACCACGGCAATAGGGATGGTAATTTCCATCACTAAGCAATATAATCATAAATGCAATCTTATGTGACTGCAATGCTCAGCAAATGCAATCCTGCACTCTTCATTGCCATCTGATATAACAATGACTCCTCACAGCTTCCTGCTATCTTCTAACAATCAAAGTTAGTGGGGAAGCAATCAAGAAGTTGAAGTCCCAGGCGGCTAACAGGCAGGCCAGTAGGCAGATATATGGCTGCTGCAAGACGTGGGAGTACCCAAAAAGATGTGAGAGTGGTAAGGAATGGAGTAGCTTGGAGTGGCCACTAGCAAGTGGAAGAGGGCGCAGGAATGGCAGGGAAGATGTGAGCATGGTGCAGTTTGGGGTGGCTACCACCAGGTGAAAATGAGTGCAGATGAGCGTGTGAGTAGTGGGGGATGTGTGGGGTAAGGGCACTTCTGGTGGCTGCAGGTGGGTGAGGGAAGGTGTGGGTGGCCAGCCAGCAAGACACAAGTGCAGAGGGGGTGGGGTAAGATTTGCATGCGACAGAGACTTATGTGAGAACTTTGTAACCTTCCCTGCCAGCCTCTCAATTGATTTTGCTTGTGCTAAACAGGCAGGAAAGGTCACAAATTGTAATCACGTGATATGAGATACTGCAACTTTTGTAAATGCAAGTTGGTTGTGAAGCCCTAAGATCATGAGTATTTCAGAAAGCAAAACATTCTAAAACATTCTGTGAGCACCAGTAAGCAGTCTCTGATACAGCCAATTTGCTCTTTCTTTTTGCTTAAAATTGCAATATGTCAACTCAAAAACATGCATATTTATGTTAGAAAAATGCTCCCTTTAACTACACTTAAATCGTGCCCAGTGATGTTGTTCACTGATATTGTTGCCCTCCTCCATTTTCTTATGTTACTCTGCAGGCACTGAATATAGCTATCTTTAGAAAAAAAAATTACAACATGCTCATTTACAATTCAACCCAATTTGGAAGCTAAATATATTTATCTTCCTGCTTCATTAAAAAACAACACAAATCTAGCTTTCAATAGAAAAGTTAAATCCAAAAGACAATTACAGTCTGAACTGAGACATTCTATAGTTTAAGCCTTTCTGTACAATAATTACATGTTGGTGACAATTAAATAGCAAGAAGAAAACTCTTTAAACCCATCTGCAATGTTAAATGTATTCTAAAATCTGCTATTATGTGGAAGTTCAAAAATATTAAGCATGTTTTAATTTTGATTATCACTTTTTCCCCATAAAAATGACAGTTACATTATGAATAAAGAACACTATAATATATTGTAAAGAGCTCAAGGAACTACCAAAGAGAAAACAATGCTCCCACCAATACTCACAGGTCAAATTTCTGTATGCAAATTTACATTGGTTAGTTGAGCTAACCAAGAAATCTAAGAACAGATTTTTCTAAATGCAAGCCTTCACAGGATGGAGTAAGAAAGCAAACCCTACTCCCCGCTATCACCAAGATGTCCCCTAATTTGTTACTGAAATATCGGTAAGAAAACAATTCAGGGAACACCAATGCCAGAGTTCAACCTGGGGCTATGTATATTCTCTTCAATTGGTATTAGAATATTACATTATTGTGATTCTATTATTCTAAATATTATATATGACATATACATTTCATTATATTTTGAGACTGTGTCCCATACACACACACACGGGCTTGGATAGAAAGAATGATAGATTCAACAATACCTAGTGATCCATTACTTTTTATAGGTAGTTTTAAACTACTTTAAACCTTTGTGGTATATAAAAAGTAAAATAAGATTAAAAATATGCAATTTCAACAATAAACCTTTAAGAAAATTACATAGCAAATAATGCATTTATATATTATTGGGCCAATCAGGAATCAATAGGAATAGAGTAGAGTAGAACAGAATCTCTGTATTACAACACATGCATTTTATGAAATATAAATATATATTTTTAGTTTTAAAATGGAGAATGAAGCCTCCATTTTACACTGACATTTTGGTTTTATTTCTAAAGGAGAAATGACTATATAATCTCAGAGATTTTTAGGACTAAATTACTAGTTGTTTGCTTGAGTGGTAGTAATTAAATAATGTACACATAAGATACCAGGCTCAGTCTTTAGCATTTTTGGTTCAAGCTCTCAAAAATTAGGCATCCTATTATTTTTGGCCTATTTTTGGGTCAGAGCTGCAAGAATATGTAACTTTGCTGCCACCTGGTGGTCTTCCAGATTTTTAGAGATGGGAATAGTAGTACTGTACTGTATTGACAAGGATTCACATGGCTGAATGTTATGTTTTCCATATCTTCCAAATAGAAAATGAGTATGTCAAAATAAAAACTAAATTCAAATTCTCCAAGGCATCTACTTTTCAATGTGAATGGAAAACTGTCAAATGAAAAAATATTTTAATCATTTGAGTTTTGATTTGTTGCGAGAAATGACTCTACCAGAATTAGCATAACTACTTCAAATGAGAACTAAATCTTGGATATGATAACACTGAGATCAACTAACATTCTGATTTGATATAAGGCAGCTTCATTGGTTCATAATAATAGCTATTAAATATGGCTTATGAAAAAAATATATGATCAGTAGAATCACTTTGTAAAAGATAAAATTATGAAGGCAAAAAGAAAATAAATGTAATAGACCCAATTAGACCCAATCAAATGTAATAGACCCAATCTTTAATATACCTGAACATACATGCTAGACTACATAAAATGCTTACTTTAGTATTCAAGGCATCAATCTCTCGTTCAGCTTTGTGAAGCTTGCCTATTAAGTCTGTATTTTGTTCATTGCTTAGCTGCAATTCTTTTTCAATGCGTTCCAGCTGCAACTTACCAGATTGTTTTTCTGCCTTAAAATTAGAAAAAATGTATTAATAAATTGAATTTATTGGGAAAAATTACGCTTGAATTATAATCTGAAATTTGTTTAAACTAAAGCATTTCTACTGATGTAAATTAAAATAGCTTTATATTATCTTACATTATCTTTAGGTTGTAGTCTTAAGTATTTATCCAAACATAATATTTTATTAACATTATGGTGAATGTTCATTTGGATAATAATAGATTTTAACTTTGTAAAGCTATGATGCTATTATGCCTTTTACAAAGCAAAAATAGATATTTGTACAATGTTAAAAAGCAAAAAAACCTCAGCAAGCTCAGTTGACAGTCTATCAGTTTGGAACCAAAGAGAACCAGCACAGAATAGCTTCATACTAGTAAATGAAACATATTGTTTTTAATGCTCCTAAACCTGTTTCAAAAGCACTTGTAATTTTACAGATTGCTGACAATGGTCAAGATAAAAGAAGGGAGTGTGTGGGAAAAGACTAAGGAAAATAAGTCATCTAGTTTATATAAGCTTATCTAATATAATAAAATAGTCTAGCCAGGATGCAGTATTAACTCATGATTTAGCCTAATGTACAAAAAAATTGTTGTGTAAGACTTCTATCATTTCTCACTTCCAAATGACTTTCATTTTTAATGGCAATTTATTATAGCTAAGAATTATGCTTAGTGCTAATTATGATTTAAGGAAAGGGCTGTGTCACTCAGTTCTCCAAAGAATTAGGCTTCATAGCTGAAAATAACCCACAACTTTTAAAAAGAACAGTTCATAAGCAATGACTTTCTGAAATCCTTAAGAGCTTACTTTAAGAATCAGAAGGTACGTGATGATTGTGATGTGCACAATTTGGGAGGATTGTGATGTGCACAATTTGGGAGAGAAAATGCTTCTTCTACTACACTATGCATACTTAATTATATAGGTGTAAAGTATTTAAGCTGGGGTTAAGAAATTTCCAAAAATATAATTAAAATAACCTTTATTGCCATTTACCTATCTACACAATAGCACACATTAAATGAAATTCTGATGCCTTGTTCCTAAAAGGAACATCACCCACTGAACAATGTCACCATCCCAAGGATAACAATACCAAAAATGCCAAGTTATACAAAAATGGCACAAAAACTTATAACCACAGTCCATTTTTAATACCTGGCGGAAAAAAGTCTTGAGAGTTAAAAAGTTTGATACTATATGGAACAAAGCTGTTCCAGAATCTAGTTGTTCTGTTCCAGATACCAAGAAGCCTCCTCTCAGAAGGCAAAAATGAAAACTTAGTCACATAATATCTCATCAATGTAAAAGGAACCATTTATACATTTTATAGTACTGTACAATTTGGTTTTCTGTTTTTTAAAAAAGGCTGATTATTAAGATTCACTGATAGCCTGATGTGCATTTAAACCATTGGCCAAATTCTTGAAATTCATACACATAGCATGTTTTTTTATTATACCTACACAGAAACAGTTCAAATGTTTTTTTTTACCTCCAAAGTTCTCATTGTAGCTTGCATCTCAGCTAGCTGTCGCAACTGTATTCTTTGCACATTTTCTGCTTGCATGCCTGAATTTTCTCTCTGTGCTCTTAGTTCTGTCACCTCAGCTTCTAACCCCTTCAATTTCTGCAATAGTTGGGCCTTTTCTCTTAATAGTGCTTCAACACGTTTGTTATCTCTTGTAGGATCGATACTAAGCAGTTGATTATGCAATTCTTCTTTATCTTTATCCAGCCTTGTTACCTATTAGAATTTGAACAGAAAACAATAACGTCCCAACACTATCCTCAGAGTAGTCACATATGAAGCAATATCAAAGCTTACAATATGAGGTGAAATGAAAATACAAGAATCCACCACATATGAGATTTAAGTTTTGATCAGAACTCATCATTCTTTATTAAAATAGCAGTCGAAGAGGAAATGTGGTTGATAAGCAATTAGTATCAGGGAATGGCGGTGAAAAAGGGATCAAAGTATAAAGCATAGAGAAAATGGCACAAGCATGACAAGAAATATCATCTTGTCATGTTTGGGATAATACTTCTAAAGTATGAGCACATCTGTTAAATCAGATCTATATATCAAATTCAGACAAAATCTGAAAAATGAATCCAAGCAGGCAGATTTAGACTTAATCTGTATCCAGAAAGATAGAAAAGGCCTAGGACTGGTGCTTTTAAAAACGTTTCTAACATTTTCTCCAAATTTTTAAAGGATCTGCAATCAAACATTAATTCATGAATAGCCAAGTTTGCTGATGACAATAAATTGTTATGAATTGAATCCTGGAAGAATCAGGACAATTTTTTTTTTACTCAAGACATAATTAAACTTTGGGATTTGCTACCATGAAGCTAGCTACCAGCTTACATGTCTCTGTGTGCCATTGAATCACTGTTGACTGCCTGGACATGTCTCTTCAGGGTTTTTTGGGCAAGGTTCCTGAAGTAGCTTGCTAGGACTGAGAGATTGTCCTAAGTCATTCAGCTGGCTTTGTGTCTAAGGCAGAGCTAGAACTCCTGGTCTCCCAGTTTCTAGTCTGGTGCCTTAACCTCTATTCCAAATTACCTAGCTAACTTCAAAAGTTTGAATCAATTAATGGAAGTCAAGGGGAGAATTACTACTTCTGAAGGTATCTGCTGGGAGATTAATAATGCTTCCTTATATAGTTCATTTGCTACTGTAAAAACAGATTGCTGGAGTAAATTGGCCAGGGGGTCTAATCCAGCAGGACACCGATTATATTTTAAGAGGATCCCTATAACACAATCAAAATTAAAAACATTTTATGAATGATTCTGTTCTTTACTGTGCTTCTTTAAAGGGGAAGTAGCTCAATCTGAAAACCATTCTTTTTTGCTCATTTTTAATAAAACACCAGGATTAGGAAGATGATAGAGACAAAAACACTTACTTTATCAATTTTATAATCAGAAAATGATTCACTGTGCCAGTTTGTAGTGCTCTTGACAACAGAAACAGTAGTAATAGTAGCACCCTGCACAATGCCAGTAATACTGCTGTCCAATGTCCAGTGTGCATTGCAGTACCTTTTCCCACACACACTTTAAATAAACATTTGCAAAAATCTTTTCACCACAAGATACTTTCAACCTAAATAACTAACACTTGGGCAATCTTCAATTTCTCAGTATCCTCACATTCCTTGAAAGGTAATTCCATTCCATAAGGGGAAAAGATGAGCCATTTGTATTCTTTGCATGCTAGTCAGTGGGATAGATCTTGTCTTGGATTAAGCTACCTGTTTCAATCTGAGCAGAAACATTTTTTTTTCTGAAATGGACCCTGAACTGAAAATTATGTTCAGTATACAGCCCTATTGCTTTCATTTCACAAATGAAATGAAGAAAAACAAAGTAATCCACTTACACATCTCAAGGCATGATTACAATTTAAAATTAAAATCCTAAGCAAACCTATTTGGGATTAAGCTCAATGAAAAAAAAAATGAAATTACCAACACAGAATCATACTGTAAACTGGATACATTGATCAATCTCTTTTTAAAAAAATCTAAAATATAATTCTACAGATATAATTTTATATTAGAACTTACCTCAACTTCATATCTTATTTTATTTTCTTGTAATATACGGGCATGCTCTTCTCTCTGATGTTCAAATTCTGATTTGAGGAAAGTATGTTCATAACGAAGTTTGTTATATTCTGTTCTATATTTTTCTACTTCCTAAATTAAAAACAGCGTGTGTGATTCAACTGGACCAAAGCAACCAAAAATACAAAAATTTGGCCTTCCCAGTGGACAAATTATATGGAGCATAAACAGAATTAGAATGGTAAGTTTTTATTATTTTAGTGTTCTTATTGAAGTACCACATGAAGTATTTTTTTTACTAATAGTTTACTAAATGACTAATAGAGTTGCAAGGAAAGCTGCTTGTGCTTTATAGTACTTCCCAGGAACATTAAAATTATTTGAGGTCAAGATGTTGTGCAGTTTCTTTATGGACCTCAATTAATCAACCCCGGATGTCAATCCCTGGGAAGAGTTTCGTCTCTTCTTAAAAGCAAACTAATTAAAGTTCTCTGTGTTATGTTTGTTTGGGAGAGCTGGCTGGTTTCCAATCTTGTAAACTGCCCAGAATTACTTATATAAAATGGGCAACTATATAAATGATGTACATAAAATGTCAAACATGCTACACTGAAAAGAAACAGGACTTATTAGAAATCAAAATATAGACAAACTTTTTTAAAAATATTGGTTAACCTAACATTTGAACTATAGGATTGGTTATGCTTAATATTAGGGGATTTTTTAAAAACATTAAACATTATTTCATTGGTGTAAAAATTATATTACATTATTCTAACACAATGGTATTTATACAGTGTTGATTAAAAATTAAGATTATAATGTTTAAATAGCTTATGTACCGAGAAACAATAAAATAAATATGATCAATCTTAATTGTGGTTTAAAATGTCAAACATGATCCAGTCATGTGATTCCTTGACTTGCAACCACAACAATTTATAACTGCAATTCCAGGCTCAATTACATTCATAAACCAACTACTATCTGTATAATCATAACTAAGTTATATTGCCATGAAATAGAACCAAGCCAGATAACCATTGTGAGACATTCTATGCCTTTTCTTGTAGAAGGTTTGGTCCATTGTAGATTTCAACCTATTTTCATTATTCTATAATAAATATAATCCTCATACAGGTGCCACTGCATTAAACACAACCTGAAAACATAAGATTTGTAATGTTTGCCTTAAACTTCAGTTTTATAGAGGATGTAATATATTTAATGGGATTTTGAAGAAAAACATGAAGCATTTAGGAAGTCTGGAAAACAACTGATAATGAAAAAACCTTAAAAGTACACAACTCATATAGCTTTAAATTAGGCATACAACTTAAATCAGGCAGGACTTGATTGGGAGATGTCTGAGTTATCCATTAAAAAAAACTTCTCATCAATGGAATTAATCTGCCAAATAATCTTGCTTTCACATTTTCAGTAAATGTTTAACAAATTGCTGTTATAGTAAAATTCTTTCCATTCTACTTACTTCATTCAGCTTGGAAAAGCGTTCTCTCATAGGTGTTTCTAACTCATGATGCATTTGTGCTTTCAGCAATTCAAGCTTCTGGGGAGTTATTACCTACAGGACGAGAAATAGCAATAAAGCAAATAACTAAATTGCAGTGGTACTGAAGTGTTTATTGGATGACTGGATGACTTTCAGCGGGTCTCTATTTCATTTTATCTCCCAACATTTTGTGAGGGAAGATCTAGGGACAAGCAAATTTGAAGGAAGTCATAGGACATTAGCCATTCATTACTTGATGACATGAGTGCAGCAACCATACCGATTGCAGAAATGGGGAAGAAGCAAGTAAGTATACTACCCAGTCAAGGTTACTAGAGACCCTGGGAACAATATTGGGGTTAGTGGAAAGGAATCCATGGGCCAAGGAAATATAGTGCTAGATTTGTCCAACTCATTTAGTAAAGCATAACACCAAAAATCCATAAAATGAATTTACATGATGTACAAGTCCAGCAACTATCCTACATTAACTTCATGAGGATAAAAATAAAAACAGGAAGAATAATATATCTCCTATAAGCTTTTGGAGGAACAATAGCATGAAACATCATTTATATGACATAAATCACAAATCCTCTTAGGTCTACAAGCCATAAAATTAATTCTCTTAAATTATTATAATCAAATTGAGATTTTCTAATCTATAAATCCAAAACAGATGAGTAAAACATTTATAAAAGCAACATAATTTTACACAATTCTTCAACAATCCTCAAAAAGTTGAATGTGGATAATAATCAAACTAAGTTGGCATAGTAAACCACAGAGAATTGTGACAGCCTATGATATTTGCTTTTTAAGAATATGCAATGGCAAATTTTTTGAGATGTGTAAAGAAAGGAAAGTCTGCAAGTACAACATCCCCAAAGATAATACTCTAGGACAGGAGTGTCAAACCCAGGGCCTACGGGCTGAATTTGGTCCACGATGAGGCCAAATCCGGCCCATTTGGCCATCCTGAAAACTGTAAGGGTCCGGCCCATGTCACTTCAGCTTGGCCCATGCCATCCCGGTGTATGCACGCACACACAGGCCCTATTCTCCATCGTCCTGTGCAGAGAAACTAGTTTGTGGGACTATGGTTAAAAAAAATAGTTCAGACCTTCCAACCTCGCGAGATTTAGTTGTTCTGCACATAGTGGCAGTGAAAGGAGCTGGAAAGGTTAGTGAAGAGATGTAGCTGCCCTGGGTGGCAGGGTGTGTGTATGTGTGAGGATTTGGCCTGGCTGGCGGGCCCTCAAATAACGCAGGGTGGCTTTTCACCTCAGTCTTACTTTGTCCTCCATGTTTTCCACGCCCTTCACGTTCCTTCAATCTTCGCCACTTCTCCTTGCTCACCTCTGTAACCTAGATACAGATGTGAAGGGTCTGGCCCCGCAGTGCTTCCTCACTCAGTTGAAGGCTTTGTTCATGTAAGTGAGTGGCGCATCAAGGCCATGATGGCGTTGGTTCCGGCATCCAACTGATTCCAATTCCACGGCCGGTCTTACTTTTTGAAGGCTGAATGAAGCCTTCAATTGAATGAGGAAGCACTGAGGGGCCAGGCCCATCACACCCACGTCCAGGTTGCTAGAGCTCACTGCACTGGGGCAGGAATGGGACCCTGTCCCACGGGCCTGGCGCTTGGGTGGGGAGGAGAACGAGAACAGTGAGGATTTGCGCCTACTGGCCAGGCAGGGAGCAGGTCAGGTAGTGCCAGCTGGCTGGTTGGGGAGGGGGCAATCATTAGGTGGCTGCCGCTGCTTCAGTAGGGAGAACGAGGAGAAAAACGGTCCTGCCCCCTTCTCCCGCCAGCAGCTTAAATGCTCCAACTAAAGCAGGGATTGCATGCTCTCTCTTATACAAACACTGACAGAGTTTGGAGAGCACCCCCTCCTCTCTCTCTCTCTGCAGTGGCAGTTGTGGCGCTTCAGTGCCTGTCTGGCAGGGCTTTCAGGGCTTTCAGGTAAGCCAGTGTAGATCTTTGCATTGTACTCTATCCCCCATCGCCTTGCTGCTCAGGTGGCTCTCTCTCTCTCTCTGTCTCACACACACACACTTTGGTTCACACAAACAAACAAACACACACACACAAACAGAGGTTGCATTGGAGTGCTCTGTCTTACTCCATTTGCATTCAAGTGTGCTACGCAGGACAAGATCTCATAAGTAGTTAACTGGAAAGTAGTTTGGGTGGGGGAGGGAGCAGGAGATCAGCAAACACTTTTTGTGCCAAGAATGAAAGTTTCTGGGTCCCTGACACTCTGCAAAAAGGATGGGTGCCTGAATCTGCATGATATAATAGCACACAGGAGCATCCATTCTCGACATGAAAAGCAAAGAAACAAAGAGAGGAGAGAGATGTTTGCAAGATGTGACCGGAAGGGTTGAAGAAGCATGAGGTATCATAGTGGGTCAGGGAGGCCTTGAGGGCTGGTTCTATCACTAGGCCCCCCACAGCCTTCCCCATCCTGAGATATGTCAAGTGCACATTGGTGTTCTTGAATTGTGAGCTCTTAGGAAATTATCCCCTCCTTGTGTATTGCAAGCAGCTATTTCCAGTGGGGAAAATAGGACGAAGCAAGTGGGGGAAAATATTTTCCTTGGCTATAATTCCAGTCTGAATTACACCATGTCAGGGTCCCTACAAGAGAGATTTTAAGGATTAATAGAAAAGCAACTAACTTATCTTTGTTCTTAAATGCCAAAGATATTGCAGATAAAAAACAGAGGAGCTCTGATCAACTATCAGAGCCATAATTTTGACAGTTTTGCTGTACTACTCTATAGTCTGAGGAAACCCCCATGAAATGCAAGCATGGAATAAACTGAGCCTGGTTTGCTCTCAGTCTTATAAGTGGCCACAAATTACTAGCAAAAGATTAGCCATAGCAGTTCATGACATACCAGTCTAACAAAGATAGGCATCGATGAAAACATGCTAACTATAAATTATCAGGCCTATAGGTTATGGTATTGAACAATATACCAGACATTTGACATTTTCAAAACTTGGAAATATTGTCTTACCTGTAATTTTAATTCCTCTGCTTCTCTAGTTTTATCTAATAATTCTCCTCTAAGTTCAGCAAGCAGCAACTGAAATTTATCATGGACAGTTTGCTTTTCATGTAACAGTTGTTTCAACTCACTTTGTGATTTGGTGTATTCATCAAGTAGCCTGCAAAAAGCAACATAAAAATTTAAATCATGCAACAAATATGTGCATGAAAGAGGTACTTGAAGGCTTGGTGTTGCTACTTTTTTAGCTTTTGGACTTCTGTACATGCATGCATACGCAGAATATAATTTATCAAAGACAATTGGCAAAGCTAAGCAGTACTTACTTTGCTTCACCAGTTAACTCAGATATGCCCAGAAAATGTTAGGGGATCATAAAGGAAGCCAAGCAACTGTTTTATGCTTTGTAATGTGCAGGAAGAAGAGACTTTTATCAAAGGTTTTGCAAAAAACTAATCATCCATAACTTACAGAAAAAATAACGAAGGAAGAGAAATAGAATAAACTGAGGTATAACCGTTTCAAATACATATGTTTAAGTTTAGTTAATAAATATGACAACTAATTCTTTTTTGTGCTAAAACATGTTAATAAGGATTAAAATAGTAACTCAAGATCAAGAAGCTAATATCTATTTTGCACGAGAATTGCTTCTTACAGCCCCTTGCTCTGTGGGCAAACTGTTCTTGTGTTATAGTTTATCGTATAAATTCAACTTTTTAAATCATATTACTATAAAAAGTTCATGAAAGAATAGCTTTGATATATTCAATCTATTGCGACCAATTCATTTTTATTAAAGTAAACGTGATACCTAGTATGTTCTGCTTTTAGTGTTTGATAATTTGTTTTATGATGTTCACACCGCATCCTTTCATCAATTAACAATTTTTGCACTTCTACTTGTGAACTGACAAGATCACCACTTCCTCCTACTGAAGAAAGGATATTCGGCAAAGCATCCATTTTGACTGAATACTAATGAGATGACAATCAGGTAAAAATGCCGTCAGTGCAAGACTATCACCGTCACAGAGACTGCTTTCTCTCCTAAGGACATCCCCAGAGACCAAATTATCTGTACAAACAAAAAAGCACCCAATTAAATAGTTAGTATATCATGATGAAAAAGTTTTTCTTAAATACATGTTGAAAACTTCCTTTTGCCATCAAACAGATGTTCAGTAAGAATTCATGCCAAACAATTCAATTCAAAGTAAACCAAATATGCTAAATTGTGAACAATACATGCAATTCACCATTATCTGAACTTTTTTTCTTTACAAGAGTATTGGCTGTTCCTATGGGTGTAAAAGAGCTATTCCTGAGGGATACTGTGAACTTTGCATGAAAGCCAGTCAAGTTTGACCATGTTCCTTGATGAGAATGTATCTCACTTAACTACAAAAACTCAGCTATTACAACATCTGAATCCCTTACTTCTATTCTATTCTTGCTAAAATATCCTATTGTTATGAGCGCCAAACCTAAAAGTAACAGAGTAGTACCGTAGGCCATATTTAAACCTTGCAGGATTTTAAATTATCTTAAGGAGGAAATACATTTTTAAAAAGATAAAAAATTTCAAATTTTTAGTTTGAAATCTCAAGCTAAAAGATAAAATCTCAAATTCTGAAATAGAGCAGGACTTTTTTTGCGGTGATTTTTTTTTTTAAATTGTAAAACGTTTTGTATTTTCATCCTTAAAATACCATTCTACCCTGAGTTGTGCAGCATTATTATCTATAAATTGTCTGCAATAATTGTCTGAAATATATGGAGTTTCAACTGAATGTTATGGACATTAAAAGTAGAGCTGCCATAATGAGTAATTTGGATACTGACTTGAGTTCCTGGGAAAAGATCAGATACCAACCTAATTATTAACTATAAATACCAAATATATGAAAACTACAGTGGTACCTCAGTATTTGACTGCTTCAAAACTTGTCGAATTTGGTACTTGATTGCATTTTTGATGTGAAAATGTTATCCCAGTATTCGTAGTTTCGTTGGTATTTGGTGTGCTACAAAAGGAAGAAGGGGAACAGCCACAGAGGGTGGATAGGAAATCGGCCATGTTGGGAAGGTCATTGACATAGGAAAAAGGATAGTCAAAAAGTTCCTCCCAGCCAAAACAAAGGATCATATGGTAAGATACCTGGTTTATTTGACAATCATTGTTTTTAGTACTCAGCGTGTCTCCTGAAACCTATTAACATCAAGTACTGAAGTACCACTGTATATAGTAATATGTATGGGGGTCCCTATTTAAACATTTACTTATGATATAATCCTCAAATTTAGTTTTATTTCTTTATAAACTGTTTTTTAAAATTATGTGTTAACTATTAAAGATGATTTAGTAAGAAATAATAAAATTATTCGGATTTTACCGACATCTTTTATAAATACTTAGAAATAAAAATACAATAATTCCTCTAGACTAAAATGTGGGTAATTTATTTTTCATTGTGACACACTCCATAACAGCTGTGGTTGTACAATGAGACTTCACCTGAATTAAACAATATTATAGGCAGAATCAAAAGTAGATGAGGATACCTATCCCCTTCTTTCACCTTTTCCTTTTCAAACTACTGAAACATACTCAGTGGATTAATTAATAAAGTACAATACATTGTATTTGTATACAATTCTAAACTATCTATTATGAATTACTAAAAACGACTACCTTCCTAAGAATATACTGAAGAAATCACAGTACAGGTGCCCAAACTGGGGATCACACCCTTGATTGCAAGCAATTTAGGGGGAAGATTTTTTTTTTTTTTTTAAAGCTGAACAGGCTTGTCCTGGGAGTAGCTGGCTTCTGCAAAGTAGGCTTTGAGAACAATTTCACTCAGCCTAAGCTTGTGCCAAACCTAAAGGGAAATTTGAGAGCTGCTAATTTTGTGTTTCTTAAAACAATTTATCAATCATCGTTGCAGACCTACAGCCTCGCAGTGTGGAATAATACTGGCTTAGTCTGTTAATAAAGTCCCGGTTTTTGATCCATTATTTTAAAATGGAAAGTTTTTGTGACACTAACAGCAAAGCTAAAAATCACTGTTGGGATAAAAGCAAGCCTATGCCAAGAAGCTATGGTGAAAATTATAGAAGTGGTATTTTTATTCCTTGTCCAGTTCTAATTCTGATGAAATTGTTTCATTTTATTCACAAGAATAAAAGAGTGAATAAAAACATTGAACATTTTAAGGGTTTTGTGATAATGAATATACAAAAACCTGATTGTTTTGGGCTTCAAAAAACAACAATATCAAAACAAGCATCAAGGTGGCTTAACAGGGAAAATTGGTATGTTGGGTACAATAATTATCAGTATAAATCTGTTATTTATATCTTATTATCACTATCAACCTAACCAAGCAGATAATTGCAGAATTTTGTTTTACATTCAAAAATAAGTAAGCAGCTGAGTTTTACAATATAAAGCTTTCCTGCCTTTTTTCCTCCTAAACTTCAGGTAGTGAAAGATCCTGTCACATTCAATCTGATTTAGCACAATCTCATAAGCAGCTGCTCAGATATAAACCCCAGTAATTCCCAGTCGTTCCCACCTCCACCCAATGAACATGCAAAGGGATAGACTCTGTTTTAGGATATCAATAAAGGGTTCTTGTGGAGATTTCAGCTCAGTTGAGATGTCTTAGACCAATTTTCCTTAAGTTGTACAGGACATCAACTCCCCAACATTCAAGTGATTTTCAAGTAAAACACCACACCCGATAGTATTTACCCCCTCATTGGTCAGTAAAAGAAAGCGTCATTTCTGAAGTATCAACAGTATAAATTCGAGACTTTCCATATATTTAGCAGGTCGGGAAAGGTTGTTGCAGAGTTAACGCGGAAGCGTAGGAGTTCGTTAAAAACAACCTTGTACATTACGAAATTCTGCAATAAAGTCACATTTGTAGAAGAAATGTGGGTCGCCAAATGTCTTGGGAAGTATGCTAACCCTACCAGCCCCCTTTCACCCTCTCTTTCCCTCACCTACCAGCTCAGAGCAGACGCTGGATGCCAGCTCGGCTGTTTAAAAATGGCGCCTCAGGACTTTTGCCCCGCCCCTTTGCTTTTATTTGAGACCTCTCGGGACCCGTATGCACTCTTTTACCTTTCCATTTTGTAAACGGCAGGTTGGACCCCTCATCGGTTTAGGTTTTCATCGCTAAGCACCACGGGAATGCGGAAAAGAGATCGCCGCGTTGGAATGGGAATCGAAGCGCGAGGTGACGCGGGAAGATAAGAGGCGGGGCTTGTTTTCTGTCTTTCTAGCGTTCTGCCAATCGTATTGTTGCCAAGGTAGCTTTTATGGCAAAGAAACGGCATTTGGAATCTGTTCGGGATAGAAAGTTCTTCGTTCTGATGTTAATTTCCTTGGTTCCGTGCTGTGTGCAGAACTCCTATTTAGCGCGTGGAGGACGCTCGCTATCTCGAACCGTCTCTCGGAATAGTATATATATAGTACATATATAGTCCCATCCATCAATGTGCCCGTTGACTTCCCTGTCCTACTTTCCTCAGTCTCCTAAGCATAACTCTACCCGCCTCCCCCGCCTGTCACCACATGTCCTAAGTTTCTGTTTATTGATCTTCCCTCAAGGAAGCTGCCAACTTTAGACGAGTTGGAAGGGACCTTAGAGGTCGTCTAGTCCAGCCCCCTGCTCAAGCAGGAGAACCTATACAATCTCAGACAAGTGACTGTCCAGTCTCTGCTGAAAAACCTCCAGTGATGGAACCCCCATGATTTCGGGAGGCCAGCTGTTCCACAGATTAATTGTCCTCACTGTTAGGAAGTTTCTCCTTAATTCCAGGTTGCTTCTCTCCTTGATTACTTTCCAACCATTATTTCTTGTCCTGCCCTCTGGTGCTTTGGAGAATAATTTGACCCCCTCTTTTTTGTGGCAGCCCAGGTGATCCACTGTTTCTTCAGCTTCTTTGCATAGGCAGCACTTCCTGTCTGTTGCTGTCTTCTTAATTCTAGCTTTGTATACATTTATCCTTAAAGCTTGGTCTTGTGCAGCCAGAATTAGTCCCAGTCTTTCTTCAACTTTCCTGCTTTTAGCCATTGTCAGGTCTTATTATCTGCTTTCCCTGCTATTTTTTTCAATGCACTGTCTATGCAGTGCTTTGACTTTCCATGCCTTTGTTCTGTTCATTTGGTTTTTCTTGTAGGCCAGTTTGGTCTCTCCAGTAGTCAGTAAACTTTCCTGATATACTAATTTCAGTGCATCTTCATTATTCTCCTTTAGATATTCTTCCAAGACTATTTTTTTCTTCTTCAACCATCTGATGCAGGGTCGATAATTTTTTTAATTTTTTTTAAATGATTTTTTTTATTTAAATTGGATTTTTTTTATTTTGGAGAGTAAAAAATCTATCAAAAGATGGTTTTCTATTTAAAATACATTAACAATTTAGTTTATTCAGCGTAAAATAGAGCTTAGTTATATAACATGACGCTGTATATTCTGCAATATTGGGACTTGGTGAGTCAACAGCAGGTCAGAGGAGCCGTTACGGGACAGATGAGACAGTTGCTCTTTAAAAATTATGATTTAAATCGAGTTTTTTGAAATCAAGCCTTTTTGCTAGTGATTTAAATTGTTATATAAATTGACTTGATTTAAATCAAATCCACCCTGATCTGATGTACTTGCAACTTTCCATGCCCACCTACTTGCCTTAGTAGGTAGTCTGTCAATGTTGGTGCAAGAATGAAGGGCATGATTGTCATTATTTTTCTGGTCTTACTATCCATTGATTTTAGTTCTGCCTAAGTCCAGTCCGCTATTCCTGCCGTGTATTTAATGACTGGAATTGCCCAAAAGTACAAGTATTTCTGACTGCCTTTTATATATTAAATATCATTTTCAGATTTCACATCCTTTTCAGAATATGCCAGGGTCTTTGTAGGTATACTTATTAGGGAATAGCCGGGTGCTGAGTACAATATTTATTTATACCACATTGTATCAATTTTTCTACCCTGCAATAAATCAAAGTGCAAATAGTTGTGGATAGAATAACAGATTACTTTTAATCTATTCATGGGAAGTAAAAAATGTGGCACATCTCTATAACTCTTCATTCAATCTCCTGCAATGCAGATACAGATCTCAAGCTTTGTGACCCATTTTACATTTGCCTGTGCCAACACAATATCTGTAAATACCAATATCCTCCCATCCTGGAGAAATCAACTGGATCTAATGATTACATCTCCTCTAATCTGGAGTTGGGGGGGGTTATTTCCTATAAGGGGATATGCAGCAGATTTCACTGCTGTTCTAATCTTTATCTGACTGAATAAATTATTTCACAAATAATTAAAACAATTGTAATAAAAAATAAGGTATACATGAAAATATAAACTATTTTGTGTATCTCATTGGATAGTTCTGTAGCTATTTTAAATAAACAATACCAACTACATTTAAAAACTTTATTTAAAAATAAAAGTCAGTGTGTCCTTGAGGCAATTCTAATTCCCTATGAAATTTGTACAACACAATAAAGAATAGTAGCACATTTATATGTTTGCAGTGCCTTACAAAACAAACATGGCATGAATATTTGTTACATATACAATGACAAAATGTCAGTTCAGTGCAGAGGGATTCAGTAGATTTTTAAACATTTATCAATGATGCCCAGTTGTCATTATCTTACAACGGAAAGATAAGGAGGAAAAAAGGCTGCCTGAGGTACAATTTAATCCATGAAATATAGGTAATAAATTAAAATCTACAAAACAGTTCAACAGTTCAATCATTCACCATGCAAATAGTATGTGCACTGTCTTTAAATTCCTGTCATGAGATAGTTCTATAAATGTTTCAGTCTGTAACATTATTAAAATGAATCTTTATTCAATGCAAAAATTGTATGCAACACATTACCTGTTTAGTTTTATATTGCACATTTTCAATCTATAATCAATGTCATTAACATGATGCAATAGAATCTATAGTACAAATAATTCTGACCATGAAGACTTTATTTTCTCAGGAGCTAAACAATAAAACATGCATATAGAATTTAAATCCTTGATTCTTATTGACAAAACTGTATGTTACTGTGTTCAATAGTGAAGCAGTCATCACTGATCGTTTGAGGAAGTAAAACATATAATTCCATAAATGAGATAAAATTTGAGAATAATAAAAGTAGAAAATAATATACAATAATGAAAATTAAAACAATCCAGTATATGGGAGGCTAGCAAACAGATACATGTTTTCAAAAAGTAATATATTTAAGAGTCTTCATCAAATGTAGAAAAAAAGTTTTGAAACCTAATAAAATATCATATACTTTAAATTCTGCCAAATCATTTTGGAATAGCTGTGGTTCAGCAGAAACAAAACCTAGAAGTTTTATTATTTTCGGTTTCTGCTGAAACAAAATTTTCAGAGATTGAAGAGTGTTTTTACAGAGCAGTAAGAATAAGGCTATTACCTGTTATCCATACTCTTACACTGGCACTTGTTTTCCCACAATTTTTCTTCCTCCCTCCTTCCCTCCCTCCCTAAGCCAACACCAATGTCCCATAATCCATCTGTCTCTTCTCTATTTTTCATGTCCATCTTTATAAGAATAACAGGAAACAACAAAATGAATGCAAAGGCAGTCTAATAGCAAAAAAACAGTCCGTCATATTCCCAATATGTACAAAGGAAGAATGAACAAATTTCAAGATTGTTCCTCAGCTAATCTTGGTTTTTTTATTAGAACATCTCTCAATAAGTTGGAATTGGCTGTTACTGCTGGCTTGACAGTGTATATACAAATGTGCAATTACTGCAAGAAATGACTTACCTCCCTCGTTCACTAGCAATTTAAGGTAGAAATGAGAAAAAAATGATAGTGTTATAATTTGAATGAATTTTTTCTGAAGATTTATGAATTTTTTCTTACATCTTTTAAGAAGGTTTTGAAGATATGGTTCTGTTAAATTGTACTGTTGAATTGATTGTTATCACCTGTGCACATGATTCTGTTGTATCACACCATTGGCTATTTTTGTTGCTCTTTAATTACTATGTTTTATCTTATTATTTTCACTTCTTGGAAAGATTTTATTAATAAAAATAGTCGACAAATACTGTGGTGTACGGTATGTCTGTGTGTGTAGTTTTGAAATTAAATGTTGACTTGACTTGACTAAAGCTAATATAATATGCATCACTGCTAAGCAGAGAGAACCTGATTAACAAGGCAGGATGGGACCTGAGGTAAGAAAATTTAAGGTTTTTTTCAAACAAAAATACTTAGGATTAGTTGTTATTCAAAGTGCTTTTTAAACTAATTTATTCCTTTATAATACAATTTAACAAACTGATTTAAATGCTATCCCTTAGCTTGAGGATTATCAATTTTGTAGAAATGTCTGTACTAAAATTGCACATTACACTTTTTGAACATTTTTATATTAATTCATTAATCTGTTAATTTGGTTTTTCTGTTCATTATCAGATCACTGTTTTCTCTTCACACATATATGCAGAGAAACAGAATTATTGGTATAAGCAATCTTTCCAACATTGCCACATCATTTTTTTGATGCACATTTGTAGGAAATGATGAAAATCAGAACCTTGTGTGATCATACTAATTCTGAGGTGCACTTTTGATTTTAGACAATTTCATATTTCTTCTGCTTCCAATCTCCTCTTACAGTCTAGCATCTCTGCTCTCCATTTTTTTCTGAAACACCTGAATTGCAAATTGTAACCCGGGAAACAGATTTTCCTTGATCCCAATAATTGTTTGAAGTTCTTTATTTGCTGCATTCCCTTCTGTGAGATTCAAATGTTAAAGGCTTCTAGATTTGGTATGTTGCCAACATATTCCAGTTGGTAACTTCAGAATTCCTATAGCCTCACTAAGTAAACTGAAGTGAGCTATGGCAGTCAATTAAGGCAATTTCACTGGGGGTTAACACATAGAGGTTGCTCCAAATAGTCCATGAGCCAAGACCTGAATTTTCACATATTGGTACCACCCGAGGTGACTAATAATCTTAGGTGTTTTTGGCTTCTTTTATGTCTCTAGTTTATGTTTTGATGTGATAGCCCTTGTTAACTCGTAGCTTAATCGAGGTTATCACTCTTAGAATAGATGCACCCTATGTACACGGAAAGAAAGGGTGAACACATACTTTGACAATATTCTCTATTCTGAACATCACCACGTTTATGCTAATGACCAAATATACTATCCAAAATATCTCCAGAACCCTTTCATTGTTAGTATGCATGAACAGTCTAGTCATGGGCGTCCGGAGGGAGGGTGGGGGGCAAGGGGGGTCATTTGCCACCCCCCCCACGTGGAAAACATCAGCTTCATCTCTTCTTATCCTTGGCAGCTGTAGGTCTGGATGATGGAAGTCAGTGTCATGCTGACCTACCATGTTCCTCAGTTGCCTCAAGTATCTACTGTGGTACTCAGATGTCAGATAGTACCTTGCCACAGCTCCACCTTTCAGGCTGAAGCCCTTGGTGCCTCCTGGTGTCTGCGTGTCTTTGTTAACCGTCTCCTCAATTGTCTGGTCCACAGGTATCCGCCCAAATGGGTTCTGACTCCCAATCTGGACAGAAAAACCTCCCTGCATGAAGTGGGCATGCACTTCAGGGTGTTCTATTGGCAGTCGAGACATTTTGGCATAGTAGTAGGTCAAGAAGCGGGCATAGTTCACCTTGTCATAGGCAAAGCACCATGGGATCATCTGCCTGATTGCTGCCAGGTGAAGCATCCAGTTGCCCTCTCTGGATGCTCGGATCAGGCACAGCATGATCTCTGCCATGTCCAAGTAGGACATCCAGAATGCAGAGAGGTTATCTGCATTTCTGAGAGACTCCAGGTAGACTTTAAACAGCTTTATTGTGTGCACACATGACTCGTTATTAAGCAGGTCTTGCAGTGCAGCCTGAGAGACACCGTCGTGGAAGCTGGCAATCTTCTTCAGGGTTTCATCAAGGTGGTGAATGTCTCTTGCATGGTGTTCCTCCAGCCATCGGAGGAATCCTTTCCAGGCAAGCCTCAATAGTGCTTCATAAACCAGCTTATGACATCTTACTGCTCTGTTGTACTTGCGACCATCCATCACACCATTCACTGAGCCTTCTGCAATGACACCAGCTTCAACACAGAGATCCCTGAGCCCTGCATCTTGAAATCGCTTCCCTATGATGGAGAGCATATTGCAGATTGTGTGGAAGTCTCCCATCCTGACGACGATGCTGTTGAACTTGTCATGTTTCCATACTATCTCAACAGCCTTCGCATAAAGCGCCTGGTCAAAGACACAGACAATCTGGTTCAGCTGAAGGGCCTGCATGATGTGTAGGGTCCGCTCCAGCACTTCATTGACCGTGGACATGTCTGTTGCAGGAGCATTGATAGTGGGCAGGTAGCCCACAATGTCTTGGTTCACCGTGACATCATTGCGGACCATGATGTTGAACCCAGTCCAGCTGCTGACAGTCTGGTTCTCAGGGTCTGACAGTCGAGTCAGTAACCAGATAAAATTCTTCATCTTGGCTTCGTGGACCTCCTTCATGCTGTCAACATCTACAGTCTCGGTCTTTGGAGGCTGGGCTCGCTTACCAACATTGTAGGTTGGTAACATTGTTGGGGCTGGACTGATGCTCCTTTTCTTGGACTTGCTGACAGATGGGAAGAGATTCTGTGGCTTGGGGCCTGCAATCTTGGGCTGGACAGCAATGCCATTAACTCTGTGAGAAGTACCTTCTCCGCTGAGTGTCTCCTCAAGTCGGTCAATGTTATCCCATGCCAGGGTTGTGAACACACCTTGGCAGATGTCTGCTGGCAGTGGGATGTCTTCCTGTGCACGCTCCAGCTTCTGAATGCACAGTGCTGTATCGATCTCCTCAATCTGTGAATAAGAAATGCAGTGGCCCAGGCGATTGAGTGTGCGTACAAGTTCTGTATTGCCTGTCAAGGTCTTCACAGCAAATGACAAAAGTACGTGCTTGGATGGCTTTGTCTTGCCACATGTGACAGCAAATATCAGATCACTGGCAAGAGAAGTGGCAAGCCTTTGGACTCTGTCAGAAGGATCTGCACACTCACACTCTCCAGTGAGCACGGTATACAGGAATTCAGTGACAGATTCAGGAATGACATTCTGCTCTGTGTCAGGGGGCCATGTCTGGCTTACATCTTGCTTCTTAATCTGATTCCTCAGCTGCATTGCTGCTTTGGCTAGGACATCCCCAGAGTTGGCAGCCCTTGCTTCGTGGAGTTCTTTCCCTAGTCTGTAGGCATGCTTGACAAGCTCATCAAATGACAAGCTCTCTGGATATATGAGAAGCTTCCCTTTCTCATCAGAAACGAAGCAAAGCGATCCTCCTATCTCACTTTCAAGTTTACGACGGACATGTTTCTTGGTTGATGGTCTGATCTGAGAAATTCCGCGAGAGTGCATGGCTTTCTCAAGTCTAGCTGTCAGATCTGTCATAGGCAGCACCTCAGGGTTGAGAATGAGTTCATTCCTGATATATAGGAATAGCTCTTCGTAGGATTGTTTCTCGGCTTCCTCGTATACTGCCTGCTCAGACTGCTCCTGCTCATCGCATGCACCAGAACTGGTGGATGCCCCTTCCTTTGTATACACTTTGTAGCACGACTTGTGGTAGTGCCCCTCTGCGGCAACAAGGTCTCTGCTTAACAACGCGAGGATTCGCTGGTCCATTTTTTGGGTTGCTGCACTGCGGATTCTGTCATCTGCACGTAACTCAACACACTGGATGATAGGTTCCCTTGTCTGTCTTCCTTTCAGGTACTTGCTTGACTTGCAGCAGAAGATGCATGTCTTGTCATACACTCTTGATGTACTCGGTGCATCCCTAGATGATCTTCTGACACCATGGACACCAGTCTGTTCTTCTGCACTCGGCCTGTCTTTAGAAAGGATGGAGTCGAGAGTCTTCTTCATGGTAAAGATGCTGCGACATTTGCGATGATACTGGATCTGCGGTATTTGGCCTTCTTCCAAGTCTTTTGCAATGTCCAGAAGTGGAGCATGTTGTCTAATCTCTGCTGCTCTTAGCAGTGTCTTCCATGAGTCCAAGTCTTTTAGTAACACGAAGGTAGACGTGTCTTCACCAGAACAGTGAATAATGCAGCCTGGCCGCACTCCTTTCTTTGGCAATGCAGTGGCCTTGTCTCCACTTGAATCCATCATGTGGGCCTTAGTAGTTTGTCACAATATAACAGAGAACTGCAATTATTCAACAGTAGTCCGCATTGAGAAATTGAGTTCAAAACTCTTTGTAACGATGTTGGAAGAGAAAAAAAAAACATATTAGCAATTTACGAAATACATTTTAATTTGCTATGATGCTCTACATTTACCACAAAAAGTCTCTGCACATGATTTTAATAAATTATCAACATCAATTAGGTTTAATTCTAATGATTTACAGCTTCATTTCGCAAATATATGTGTTATCATGTGATATCACAAGGCCGCTATTCAGTCAAATTGATGGTTTCTTAAAAAACATACAAAGCTACATATCTGAAAAGGCTATCACATCTTAATGTACTTGGTATGGACCCATAAACATTTTAGTACCATTAAGATTTGGTCACCCAAGATGGTACCGATATCTGGCCTGGCCCATGGACTAAAAAGGGGTATTTGTGTTTGTATTACTGTAGTTGTTTGCTATCTATTTCTAGAAGCTATGTGTACCTAATGATCTTAAAATAAAAGACCTCCAGATAATATATATATATATATATATATATATATATATATATATATATATATATATATATATATATATATATAAAAGGATTAAAAAAAAAAAGAATCAAGAAATATGTCATCACTTGCAAATCTCACTTTCAGTAATATTATGCCCCCCTCTTGTGCAAGACAGAACAACTTAAATGTTCGCCATGGTCCTAAAGACCAGAGGAACACAGCATGTCAAATCTTCAATGAAAGGAGTTCTAAAAGTTGAGGGCATCTACTGGAAATGCTTCCTTCCAAGGCCTCCTCAGGTGGCAATCCAACAGGGATGAAAGAAATTGGTCCTATTTGATCTGGTCAGATGGGCAAATGAATACAAGAGAACGATCTGCCTTCTAAATCTAATATTTAAAATGATTATAGTTTTTTTTTTTATTCAAGGTATCTAAAGCAATAGTTACGCTATAATGGTGAGTTATTCCAGGATTCAAGATTTCCCCTACATTCTCGATTGCTTGACTCTTCAAGCAATAGAAAAGAAAAAAAAATGTTGGCATAGGGGGAAAATGTAATAAGCTTCAAATGAATATTCTGGTTCTTGGCTTCAGCCTAAATGATCCTTCAGATAGGAACTGTAAGGATATTGACATGTTATGACCTAATGTTTGGATACTTCGTTTAGCCCAAATTCAGGAAAAGCTGTACTGTTATATATATAAGCAATCTGACAAAGCTTATGGGTGGAATTTATTTATAGCAAGATGACCTAATTGCGAACTGTCTTCAATGCATTTAGCATGCTTTGCTCAGCAGTGCTAAATTCAATTGCATCACTATTTAGTTTTTAAATTAATCAAAGATTTCTATGAAGCAGCAGTAATTTAATTAAGCAAGATGTATTTGACACAGGAACATTGGCTGTGTGGCATTTGTCTAAATGGTGTTAAAATTTAAAGCCAGAGTTTTCTGGTTAGAAAATTGCAACCATTTTTGAACTAAAGTGAGAACCAAAAATATACAAGAAGTTATCTAAGATTCAAGAAAACAGAGATAGCTCTGATGTGGTGATTGACAAGCTCTAGGTTAACACTTTTTAATCATTCACACAAATAAGTGAATATAATTACATTTTCACTGTTGTGCACTTCTAAAAAAACTCAATTTCAAGAACATGAAAATCGCTCAGTGAAACAGAGGATTGCACTTAGCAAAAGAACTTGGAGGATAAAGCAGCAAGGTATTTTCCCGCGTCATTGTAGTTGTGCTTTTAAAGTTGTAGCAATGTTTCAGCAGAATCTCATCTGCCATCATCAGGCTTCTGTATTGTGTTTGTCTGTGAGTCAGACTTTCACAGCCGTTTCTGTTTTAAATTTGGTGCTAGCCTACTGCTGTGCCAGAATGATTTTTTCTTCATCCTGATTGGTTGGGAGTCTTGGTCTGTGTTTATTGGTCTTGAAGTTTGCTGTGTTTTTCTTGATTGGTGTTTCTAATATCTTCTGTCTGTTTTGTAGCTTTTTTTGGTCTTGATTGGCTGGCAACATTGTGTATCCTGTATTGGTGGCTTTTAGTGCGGCTTGGCTCCAAGTAAACGGGTGGCTATCATTTATTAGGAAGCTAGGTTTCATCTGGGTGCCTGGTTGGGGTGTGTTTGAGCTGGAGGTATCGGGGGGGGGTTGTTTGTGCCCAGGTGTTTGGCTGGCTTGTGGTGTGGAGATTTTTTTGTTTGAGAGTGCGGGCTTCCAGATAATTGACAGTCTGTTGGAGTCATCTCTTCTATTCATGCTTTCAGGTCTTTTTTCAGTCTCTATAGATTCTCTGATAATTATGTAGGTGGGGTTTTCCATAGTGGCTAGGATTTTGGTGCCACTTAAGTCGATGCTATGACCTGTGGCTTTCATGTGTTGGACTAGTGAGGAAGTGTGTTCCAGCTTTTTTACTACATTTTTGTGTTCATCCAGGTGGGTACTATTGGTCTGTCTGGATGAACCCGCCTGGATGAAACCTTGCTTCCTAATAAATGATAGCCATCCGTTTACTTGGAGCCAAGCTGCACTAAAAGCCTCCAATACAGGAAACACAATGTTGCCAGCCAATCAAGATCAAAAAAAGCTACAAAACAGACAGAAGATATTAGAAACACCAATCAAGCAGAACACAGCAAACTCCAAGACCAATAAACACAGACCAAGACTCTCAACCAATCAGGATGAAGAAAAAAACCATTCTGGCACAGCAGTAGGTTAGCACCAAATTTAAAACAGAAACGGCTGTGAAAGTCTGACTCATAGATGAACACTATACAGAAGCCTGATGATGGCAGATGAGATTCTGCTGAAACGTTGCTACAATTTTAAAAGCACCACTACTATAACGTGGAAAAATACCCGAACAAAGCTGAATGCCAGACATGTAAGTACCCGCGAAAACTTAAGAAAATATATATATATATATATATATATATATATATATATATATATATATGGCAAATGTAAACAAGAGATCGTCATTCACAGCAATGGGCCATGTATTAAGAAAAATATATACAATATTACTGTATCCTGAGAGATAGTAGCCTAAGACGTTTTCCTGCCTTCCTACATCTCACATGTAGAAACTAGTGGCAATTCAATCATGTCACAATATTAGTGACCAAATAATATTTTCCATTATGCTTAACTAGTTTATAGCTTAAGACAGGCTGCATGATATAAACACTGCCTTCCCAGAGAGAGGAAGAGCCAGGATATTCAGCCTGAATCAGTCCATTATTCTATCCAACAATTCAAAAGTATTGAACTAGAGTCAGAAAGAGGCTTTATAAAAGAATAATCAGTAGTTTAGAAAAATAGTTTCAAAATTTTAAAAGAGAAAAATCGCTTTTTGCAAATAGAAGAATACAAAATATTTCTGAACATGGAGTTTAGTTGTTGGCTTAGAATTTTGAACCATCTTATGATTTTTTATTACACACAGAGAGAGGGACAGAGGGACAGAGAGGGAGAAATTGTGATATCACGGTCAGGGAAGAATTCAGAAATAACTTCATTAATATGAGCTGAAAAAAATAAAGCCAACTCTCAGCTTTGATATAAAGAGTAGATGATCTCCAGGGCCCATCTAACCTAATATTCTATGATTTGCACAAAACTATTGAATAAACTTTAGTATCGCATGTGATTTGTTTCAATTACTAGATTAAAATTTGTTCAAACATAATTTTTAATAGGAATTATATGCTCCTAATATACAATAAGAGGGAAATAATGAAATGTGATAAAAAAAAACTAGATTCTTAAATTTTTTTAGAATTTTACTAATTTGAGGTGTGGAAAAACAGGATACAGTATGAATTTGAGATGTGGAAAATAGGATACAATATGAATCCTCTTTATTTTCCCCCTTTTAAGATAATATGAATTCTTTAATTTTCTATGCCATGTATTCATTTAGTAAGAATCGCTGGAGGGAAAGGAAGTATTATATTAAGAACAGATTGTAAGGTATGATATGTCAATTTCAGAAATCAGAATTTCATAGGACTAATTTGTTAAATGCACATACTTTAAAACAATGCTCTTGTATTTACCAGATTGCTAGTAATTGTTTGCAGGATTCAGTATGATCAACTTTAACATTAGCACTGCCTGATACAGTGAAGGGCTCTCATTTTTACTGTTAAGTCCAGTTCTACTTTAAAAAATAAAATTGCACATATTGTTTATAGACTATTTCTATAGTGCAAGCATTATAACTATTTACACATTGTATAAAACCGTTGCACATACTTAAACATGATTTGGAGAAGTTGCTTCGTTCTGCATGGAAATACTTCACAGCATTTCTTTAAAGTAGTCACATGTTTTCGACTTGTTAAAAGAGCTTTGCCTATTTTTCAAGTTTATATGAAGCCTTAAAAAAAGATATGGATGCTTTAAAGAGAGCTGTGCTTATGCTCATGTGCATTTTAAAACAACACATCCAAATTTTCAAAAGATGAAAAACCATATTGGGCAATGCTGTTATTATTACAGTATCCATACCATTATATTCATGAAACACAGTAGAAACACAACCCAACAGAAAATGTGCAAAAGGATTACAGTGCATATCGTAAGGTCAACCAAATCAATTAGATACAAGAAAGTGCTAAAAATAAAATACATGCCTTAAAACAAGGAACATAATCACACTATTACATATCCCATTTTTTCACTTCCGAGCTAATTCTATTCAATAAGATTATACAAGAGTATTCTTAGATGAAGTCTTGATTCTATACAAACTTCACAGTGATTACGGTATTACTGTAGGCTGAAACACAGTAATTTGAGAATACTGCCCCAATGTTATGCAAATTGGTACGAAAGCAGTATTGCTCGGTATCATAGAGAATGACAGCTGAATAAGGAAGCTAACGGGAGGGTGGAAAAGAGAAAGGAAATATAGTAACTAGATATGAAAGCGGTCTCACAGTTTGAGGTAGAAGGGGGATTCACTACTTTAATCATTGATTTTTTTTCTTTTCCAGGGACAGCACCATCACAACCATTTTTAGTTAGAAGGCAAGCTGCTTACCTTATATGCAGTTTGCTGATTCTATCAGTAGTGGATGAAGTGGCATTTATCAACTGTACAGGTAGATGCCATTACCATCTCAGAATCAATGGTGATGCATATAGGGAGGGTATCCAAGCATCCAACTAGCTTAGAGCGGTATGTTCTTTATTTATGATGAAGTAGCTACTTCAGATTATTAGGGCATGGGAGAGTAGGAGGGAGACAAACAATGTAATGGTACATGGGAAAGACCTTGGGAGACCAGGTGAAGAGATGCTGCCTGGGGAATGATCAGATAAGAAAGAGTATAGCCCACAGTAGTATTAGTGGAAAGAGCAAAGGGACTCTGTTTAAGTTCTCGGATTTTAAAAGTGACAGCAGGATAATTTTGTTAATGTGGCTTTACAATAAAATAGAATTAGAGTATCTGGTGATGTTTCCTGTCTAGGCAACTTGGTAAGGTAACAGACAATGGTTGAATGGTTTGGCCTGCATTTACTCTTCCTGGTCCTATGTTTTGAAACTACCAAACAACATGTCCTGTTACACTAGTTTTGTTTGTTCCTTGATACTTCTGAGTATATTTGTCCTCTATTGTGAATGATTCTATCTCCTCCAGTATCTGTAAGAAGATAAACAGTTTTTCTTATCTTTTTGCATTTATGATAAATGAGGTGTCTGGTAGGCTACAGAAATTAGATAAAGATCCCCATTTTTTAATTAACAGAAGAACCAAGTGCTTGATTTCATTTGTAATAAAGACATTGTCTTTAAGAACATGAAGCAAAATCATAGTGGATTAACTAATTTGAAAGACAAAATAACTTCTAAATAGCTTCTATACTAAAATAACTTATATACTGTATGTTGATTGAATAAAAAGGGATACAAATAACAGAAGATAATTCACTCAATACAATTCCCACCACAGGAATGTTGATCATCAGGGAAATTTGTCTAGCATTTCCCAAGACACAGATATCTTAATTTACTATTTAGAAATATACTACAAGAAAAATGCTTTAGATAAGGATAGGACATTGTAAATTCCCATTTAATAAAATGTAATTAATTATTATTTTTTCTCTTCTTTCCACTTGAAATTTATCTAGTTAATATCTAATTCAGAATTTGGTTGAAATCTGGGGTTTGGAAAAGTTGGTTGGATTAAGGCAAAAAGATGTATACACAGCATCCACTTCATATCAGATTCACATCATTCTTTATGCTGTGATTGCTAAGATGAAAGCACTGCCAGGAGTTTTCACTCTTACAAGCTTATGCCCAGGTGGGAAAAAAAGTCTTCACCTAATTTGTCTGCTTAGATTACAAGATTTAGTAGTTTGTTTAGATGTCAAAAATAATTTTTAAAAAAGGAAAGTCTCCATACTTGTGTTTTCATCTTGGTATAATTATCTTTTCTATGGCATAAATAATGTGATCCCAATTTTTGCATAAAATTGCAAAAAGAGTTACTGCAAAAAACGTGCAAATAATATGGAAACGGCTTTTCATCATAGGAGCTATAAACTTTGCTATGGTGGAGACACACACAAGGATAACAGTCATGAAGGCCAAGACTACGTTTATGCTTTTTCCTAGTAGGACTTTGGCATTAACCGTTTCCGATTGTAACGCTTGCTGTTCTTGCTGGTGGAGCTCCAATTTAGCAACCCGTGTCTGGCAAGATTCCAAAGCTTCCTATTGGTAGAAAACAGGAAGAGAACACAGTGGAACAAAATGTTAAGGAACTAAAATACAAAATAGATTTCCATTCCTGTCTGATCTGTGAAAGAAGTAATTCAGGCTACTGTATTCTACTGGAAAATGATCCTCAGAATCCCAGCTCCTTTATAGCATTGGAGACATAGATATAAATTTTAAAGATTACCCTCATTTTGTACAAATAATTTAAAATATACATTGACAATAATAAAATTCAAACATTTCTATTCCCTATGAAGATATACAAAGTGATGGCATTTTCTCTGAATATATTGATCATGGAAAGTTGAGTCAATTTTTTAACTCTCACACTAAATTTCAAATTTCATACTTCTTAAGAGAAAAAACATCATTCTTTAATTATAAGAACAAGGCACCAGACATTTTACATACCATTCCAGCTTAATTTGTTAAGCTTGTGTTTACAAATATTTTTTCAGACTAATTAATTTTTAAAAGTTTAACAACCAATTTATTTTTCTTTACAACAAGTAAACTTTTTATAACTTTCTACAAATTAATTTAAGGGATGGCAATTTGTGGAAGGGATCTTTGCACTAATATTCTTTACAAATAGGCAACAATACTATTTAATTTTAAAAAGTAAATACCTGAACATCACGTGACCGCTCATAAGCCTGATATGCTACTTTTTCTTCAATACTGGCCAGTTCTTGCTTCAAATTGGCTGTTTCGTGTTGATGAAGGTCTGTTAGATCATTTAGCTGGTCTTCCAAACGTTCATATCTTCATTCAAATTTCAACAACAAAAAGATTTATTAGTTACTTTTGGTGTAGTTTGTATATAGCTTAAAATATCATTTGCAAGGGTTTTTTTTTAATCATGGTAACCAACCTTTTCATGAAGTGAGCATAAGTTGCCTTATATAGAAGCTAAATATTTTAGACTTTTTAAAAATCAGATCATTGATTATTTCAATTTATGTAGTCACCCATCTCAAATGCATAACTCTGGGTGACTTATAACAATTGAAAACAGTTCAAAAGAACAAAATACAATCTTAAAAGAAAACCATATAAATCATATAACACAATTCATCACCAAGATATATAAAATTGTAAACACTCAAAACTATCGCTGTATATAGGCTCAATGGCACATCTAGATCAGCAGGCCAGGGGGCAATGTCACATCTTTAAGCTTTACAAAAGGCCAGTGAAGTTGGGGCAATATGATCTTCCAGAATAATGATATTCCAAAGGGTGAGTGACCTCCATGACAGTAAAGGCTCTCTTCCTGGGTGCTGCCAGATAATATTCTCTAACAGATGGGACCTGAAACATATCTTGTCTACCAGTTCTAATGGGATGGGTAGATGTAAGCAGGGAAGGCAGTCTTTTAAATAACTTGGTTCCATGACATGAAGAACTTCATAGGTCATCACCAATACTTTGAACTGAAACCAGAAGCATAATGGCAGGCAACCACTGATAGAGCAGCAGTGTATTATTGTAATATAATAATATATAATTGTATACCTGAATCTTTCCTCTTGCAAGGTCTGAGAAATAAAGCCATAATCTCTTTTGAACTGTACTTTTGAATTCTGAATATCTTCTGATAATTGTGATTGTACTTCCTTTATTTCCCTCAGTTCTTCCAAGAATATGGAAAGTTTTCCATGGTTGTCCAAAGCATTTGCCCCACTTTGACCAAATGATTGGTTTCCATTACTGTCTATGGATCCAGATGTTCCACTTGAGCATTCATCATCACTGGTATATTTTGGCTTGGCTACTATGGTGGCACTACCACCATATGCCCTGGAAGTAGTTTCTGGTCTGAAGTCATCTAAGCTACTCTTCAAGTGAGCAATGTTGTCAGCACTACCAAACTTATTCCGAATCAGATTTGCAAACTCCCTGGATTTGTTGAAAACAAACACTGGAGGTGTCAACGAGACTCCTGGAACTCCTGTTTTGCAGCTTTCATTAGCCAGGCTGGTAACACGAGCTTTTCCATGGGCATCTTTTAAAGAGTGTTGAATTTCCTTTAGGCTGTCTTTGGAAGAGTCTCTGGTGCTTTTGGAGGAACTATTCTGTTCTATTTCTTTTAGCTTTCTATGATATTGTTCCAATTTTTTTTGCAGCTGGGCTATGGAATGGGCAGACTTCTGATTCTTCTTTTCAAAGACTTGTTTAATTCGTCCAGCTTGTTGTTTGTCTGCACTGTTCACCAGCTTCAAGTACTCGGCCACATTCCCATCCCGAGCTGTTTGTTCTATTTTTATTTTCTCTGTAACTTTCAGAATTTTTTGTTTCAGACTATCAGCACTGAGTTTTACTTTGTGAAATTCAAATATACCATCAGGTACATCAAAATTCAGATTAGTGTCTGAACCTCCCCGGCGAATATTAAGTGGCAAACTCAGTGTATTCACATCATGTCTTTCCACCTAAAAAAAAATTAAATACAAAAAACAGTAAGGATTTTTTGTGTGTGAAGTTTTATATACACAGTTTTAAGTCATTGTAATCAGAAACTATTCAGAAAATTATCAGAATTTATTATCGTAATTGTCATAGGAAATAAAAAATTGCTGCAGAAATACACTGAGAAAATAGTGTTCTGTTCTTTCCATTAAACACAATAAATAACAAAACATGTGATAAATAATACAAAATTATATGATTTTACTTCACAATTATAATAACTTTAAACCAAAACTATGCCACATTCCTAAATGTATTCACTTTCATTCAGAAGTTAAAACAATATAATGTTCTGCAGATAAAAGTTCCATGGGCTGTTTTGTTTGCTACACAAATTGTATATTTTTATTTCTGTATTCAATTTCTATAGCCGGTCATCCCAAACAATGACTCTGGGCAATCTATAGGCAGTAATTTTTTAAAACTGTAAAACAGTTAAAAATAGGGGTGTGTTTTTAAAAACTATATATAATTACTTGTCTGATAAATTTCTTAAAAAAAAAATATTTTTATTGACTCATCCAATCAGGAGTCAATTGTTTGTTGCCACATTTTGAGCCTGGGAAAGTGGAAGAGTGGAAGTTCTTGGGGTATATGTAGTTAGACAAAATAACATTCTTTTTGTAAGTTTAAGGTCATACTAGGTGTACCTATGTGAGGGGAAGTCTTCAGCTGGGACGGATGATGATTGGGGCATGTGATGTGATGATGGTTGATGGAATTGAATTTGTAGTTATGATTATTGCAAGGAAGTCTGGAATTGTTAGATTCAGGATTTCCACAGTTGTGCCAGTTACTATCCAAATAAAAGAGAACTTTTGAGTGATGTCTGTCTCGGAGTTATTGGTTGGAATGGAGGTTTGCTGGAACGCTGACAGTTTGTTTTTTACTTAGTTCTAAAGTAGTGGCTAAATTTTCAATTCAACCATTTAATCTGTTTCTTTCTTGGTATCCACAGTATCTACCTGCCCCATTACAAATGATTATCATTTTCCACTTTCACAGTAAAAAAAATAGCTGAACTACATTTAGCAAAGACAGAACAAGCTCTTCTATATATTACCGTGTTTCACCAACAATAGGGCCTCCACCAATAGAAAGGTCCAGCATGATTTCTAGGCATGAGGTGAAATTAAGCCCCGCCCCCCAAAATTTAGGCCTATTTAAACCATGCATTTCCCCACCATTTCTCACATCGTTCGTAAGAACTACGTGAGATTAAGAGAAATGGGAAGGGAAGGGGGGGGAGAAAACTTGCCTTTAGGAGCGCCATGCAGGTAGCCTAGGCTAGAATACCCTGATCTACTACTGATAGAATATCGGCCGATAGAAGTTCCCCGAAGGCAGAGTCACCAGCTGCTTCTATTGGTCGGTAGAAGTGACCTCGGGGCGAATGCGCATGCACACTCCCTTTACCACGAGGCCATTTCTATCGGCCAATGGAAGCTCCTCAAAGGCAAAGTCACCAGCTGCTTCTATCGGCCGGTAGAAGCAGCTGGTGACTCTGCCTTTAGGGAGCTTCCATCAGCTGATAGAAACGGCCTCGTAGTGAGGGGAGCATGCATTAGTTGTCTTTGAATCTACCAGCGGGGCAGGAGAGAAAGCATACGCCTATCTGTGTCTGGATAAAAATTGTGAGATTGAGATGGAGAGAATGGGAGAAAAGGCCTTAGCCCAAATGTGTTCCTGTTTTGCTTTCCTGCAATCTCTCTGGAGCAGCTTTTGGCCTGAAATCGCCCAGGTCTCCCTCAGCTAAAGGAGTGGGGAGGTCTCCAAAGACCATCCCTAACCTCCGCCATTTGAGAGGACTGAACTCATTGCTTCTCAAAGTTAGACCCGCAAGTTTTTCAAAAGTTCTTCTGAATGCAGTTTCCGGTTCGGCATGGCTTCGGGGCAGCAGGAATTCGCGACCGTCCGCGATTCCTGCTGTGCTTGCCGCCGAGGTGCCCCCGATCCAAATGGATCCGGGGGATATGGCTGCCCTGTAGAGGCAACCGAAGAGAGAGGGGAGCCGGACAGGGGGTTGGGGGTGTCGCAGACCCCTCCTCGTCTGGAAAAACCCCTTTTTCCTGAGGTGGTGGAGCGGCGGTCAGTAATGGCCGCCACGAAGAAGCCTGCAACCAGGTAAGATTGTGCTGAAGGAAGCAGGAAAAGTGAAAGTGCTGGCTGAGCCGGGTTAATCAACATCTCTCAAACTCTCTGGAACTGAATTGTTTGAATTGCTGGAGGATACATTGTATCCCTAAGAAGATTGAAAAGCGGCAGAGAAAGCTGTTAAAGGGAAACTTTTTTTTTTTCTACACTCTCCCACCCCATAGAAACAGCAGATGAAGATTTGAAATATATTTGGGCATTGAAGGTGAATTATTTTGAAAGTTAAAGCCAAGGGACAAAAGACTCTTTGGACATTGGACTTATAATTTAAGAAATCGGAAAACCCTTATTGGAGGTATGGATTTCTGATCATTTAAAAATTGTTGTTGCAAGGGAGAGGAAAAAAATTGGAGCAGAAGTTGAAAAAGGAGGAGATTGCCTAGAATTCTAAAGAAAGATATATGGTAATTGGATCTCTTTGATTAAACAGTAACCCCAGAAAGAGAAGTAGAAGAAGGGAAAAAAAGCATTAACTTTTGGAATCTTTTTTGAATTTTTTTTGATTAAAAATACTTGGGTGGTTGTTTTGGGAAAAATTTCTCTTTTTATGATGGCATCGCTTGTGGATGAATTAAAAACTGAATATCAAAAATATAAAAAGAACAAGATGGAAAAGATACTTTGGGCATTTTATTTCAATTTTTAGAAATGGCGTTATGCACTTATGAAAAGTTGACTATGCAGCAGAACGACTGGGACAAAGAAGAAGAGGAAGAAGAAGCCATCTTTGATGAACAATGGGTTTTTTCTGGGGAAGAGGAGAAAGAGGATAAGAAAAAGGGGATTTTAAGGTTTGAAAAAACAACCAAAAAGAGAAAAATGAGATGAAAGGTGGATGCAAGGTTAGAAAACAAAGGAAAGGGAGTAAGAAAAGGGAGGAGGAAAGACAAAGGGGTAAAAAGGGCAAGGAGAAGAATAAGCAAGAGAGAAAGGGGGGGGGAGAAGCCTTAATGGTGGGAAGCAAGATTTAAAGAAAAAAAGTTTATTTAGAGACAATGGGTGAATCTAATTGAAAAAAAAAAGGGATTCTGGAAGGTACATAAGATTGGGTCTTTATATGTGTATTTAGAGTAAAATGCTTAAGTTATAATTGAGTATTAATATATACAATTAGTTGTTGTTTTTAATGATATGGATAGTGCTTATATAGGATTTTATTTAGTTATTGCTGGGTCTTTACCTTTTTTATAAAATTTATTGTGTAATTTTAGAATGTACTAAACAGAATCCCAAGATAAATTAAGTAATATGAAGTAATTTTAAGTTAGGACAATGAGTTAAAGGCATCACTCCAATCAGTGTATAGGAGAAGTATATTAAAAGAAAAAAGATGAATGGATAGTTGGAAATAGAACAGACAAAGAATGATATTGAAAATGATAATAAGATATGGAAGGATATATAAAGTGAATATGATGTTTGAATTTGGGTCTGTATGAAGAGTTTCAACCCGGGATCAAGCAGCCTTCAGAAAAGATGTTTTAGGTTTGTTTTTTTTCTATGTTCTGTGTTTTGTATGTTTATGAAAGGCAATAAAATTTTAATAAGCAAGAAATATAATTTGGATAACTAGAATGAAAAGGAGAAGTCAGGATAAGATATGAAGTTAAATAGATAATGTAAATATTGATATTACAATTTGGAATTATTTTGTATGTTCTATTGGCTTTCTTCTTTCTTCTTTATTTTTATTTTTTAGAAAAATTTTTTTCAAATTGTTATGTCTGGATTATTTGTGTATTGTTTTTGTAAAATTAATAAAATTTGTTATTAAAAAAAAAAAAAGTTCTTCTGAATGCCTCGGACGTCCAATGAAATCCAGAAATGTCTTGTGATTGAACTCAATCTCAAAAAAAAAAAAAAAAAAAAAGAACCTGCAACTTGTTGCCAAGTCCCTGGTTTTACGGCTCCTCTCTTATCCCGAATTATGCTGAAATAAGGGATTCCAAGGCTGGCGTTGGTTAATTGGTTTATGACTGGCGCTCTTTCAGGAGCCCAGAAAGAGAGAGAGAGAGAGAGAAAGAGGCATAACTGAAGTTCTCAGACTCCCCCCAACTGTTAGCAACACCACCCGTAAGCTGTGGCAGGATTGCCTCGGATCATGTGCAGAGTGCCTTTGCCATTCAACTCCCCCCCATGACTCAAGGTTCATACTAATATTAGGCCATTCCAACCAGCCCCTGCAAATATTCGGCTCTCACTAGAGCAATAGAAAGGACGGTTTAGCTTCTCCCTGGCCCTTCTTCGCTCCAGCTCCCTCCCGCTCTCCTGTGCCGCAGCGGCGACCCTTTCACACTCACCCCACTTCCCCGCCGCATTCCCATGAGGACCGCTCCCACGTCTCCTTTCAGGAGTCTGCCCGATCTCCCTTCTAGGGGTAGCCGAGCTCTGCTGCCTCATCTTCCCTCCCCGGAGTCCCCCCGCTCTCCAAACCAGTGGCAGCAGCAGGTAAAGGGAGGTTGGCTGCCCTGGGACTTTGGCAAGATACCCGGAAAAGGTCTGGCCTGGGAAGGGGAGGGCAGTGGTGGGAACCCCACAGATGCTGAGACCTTCCCTCGCCAGAAGGGCTTGGCTGACCTGGTGCAAGAATGAGGGCTAGCAGGGGTGGTGTTTGTGTGTGTGTGTGTGTGTGTGTGTGCATGTGTGTGAAAGAGAGAGAGAGAGAGAGAGGGAGGGAGAGAGAAACTCAGCTTGCTTTCCTTCTGCTAAGAAAAGTTTGCAGTCGCTCTCCCACACGCACTCCCCTTGCCACGAAGCCGTTTCTATCGGCCGATGGAAGCAGCTGGTGTCTCTGCCTTTTGGGAGCTTCCATTGGCTGATAGAAATGGCCTCAAGGAGAGTACACGTCGGGCACTCCTCTCAGGAGCACCCTGCAGGCAGCCACACCTCAATCCAAAGCGGCTGATGACTCTGCCTTTGGTGAGCTTCCATCGGCTGATAGAAACAGCTTCGTGGTGAGGTGAGTGCATGTGGGTGCTTGCCCTAAGGCTTCTACCGACCGATATAAGCGGCTGGTGAGTCTACCTTTGGGGAGCTTCCAGTGGCGGCCTCATGGAAAGGTGAGTGCACATGAGGTGCTCTAGGTGGAGGTGCGCGTGGGGGAAGAAATTAAGTCACCCCTGAAAAGACGTCCTAGCCGTTTTTTCGGGGCTCAACAAAAATAAGATCCGGCCTTATTTTATGAGAAACACGGTAGCATATCAAATTGCACTGAACCTAAGAAGCATGGTCCCTTGATACAATAAAAGAAATGTGTCTAAGTGCAGTGATGTCCTTAAATCTACAATTTCTTTTTTGATTGTACTATGTTTGTGCATATGCCTTAGCATATTGGAGTGACATGATATAAAACCATTTTAGTAGTTTGCAGGAAATTGAAGGAGAGAAGACAATAGATACAGCGAATGGATAGGGAGGAAAAATATTGGAATGTCATTGGAAAACTTATAAATTATTGCTAAGATTGTAAGCAAGTTAGCAAAAGTAAAATCTGACTCGACATAAATTACTGGTCAGTGCTGAGTTAAATTTTTCTGCTAAAGAGTGGGAACAGAAGAATTGTATATTGAACATGGGCAGACATTATGTTATAGGACCAATGCTGAGTTTAGTTGTATTTTGATTTGTTTAATTTAGAAAGAGGCAGCTTCAAACTACATCCAAGAGTTAAATGGTGACTGAAGGGTACTTTGCGTTTTCTGTCCCAGCCACATTCCAAAGTACCTCCCCAAAGTTCCAAAATCAGTACAAATAGCACAAGGTAACTATTTCATTCTTTGTTCCCAGAGCAGCATTTATTTTTTAAAAAAAAACAGCGTTAGAATTCTAATGCATACATTTCCCCACAACATGGACTTACAGTTGTATGATACATACATACCAAATGAAATTACTAGTTTAGCAGTATTCCATTCTTAATGGTCTAATCAGAAATTAAGATTCAGGACTCTGTGCAGCTCAGATAATTAAAACCACAAAAACAATAAAATACAGACAATAATTTTAAAAACTCATTAAAATTGAATTAAAGCCATAAAACATAATAATATTTGGGAAAGTGCAAATCATGTTCTATCACAGGGGTCCTCAAACTATAGCCCACAGGCTGTATAGGGCCCGCTAAAGCCATTAATCTGGTCCACATGGGACGAGGCTGCCCCACCCACCTGCTGGCCTCCACCCTTTGGCTGAGTGCAGGACTTACCTTCGCAAGCTGGAATGGGCAAGTAAGGCAGAGAGGTACTGGAGGGGGGGAGACCAAAAACGGGCCCAGGCCCATTTTTGGCTAGCAACAAGCTTCTGAGGGCCGGGAAGGCAAAAAGTGGGATACATGGAGGCCCTGGAAGGCGTACGCGCATCCCATCTTTGGCTGGCAGAGTGCTAACTCGGGGCTGCAGCCAGGGGCTCCCACCACTGCCACTGCTTGGCTGCTCATTCTTCTCCTGCTCGGTGCTCCGGGGCAGAGGCCAGCAAAGCTGCCAGCCCCTAAAGGAGGACAGCCATCTCCGACCCTGGAGAGGGAGGTGGGAAGGGCTGGCCGGCTGGTGGATCAACACTGTTAAGCCCCAGCCTTGGAGCTTCTTCGCCAGATCCACTCCAAGATCGGCTTGCCTGGCCGATCCTGCCTGCCAGCATGCAAAGCCCTTGCTGGAGCCAGTTGCAGGTGTTTGGCACGTGCAGAGGAAGTTCTGGGGTGGCCAGCGAGATTCCAAAAGTGGATTGAGACCACCATGATGTGAATAGAATAGAATGGAATGGAAATAGGATGGGATGGGATGGAACAGCAATAAGATTGAGTGGGAGTGGGAATGGGAATGAGATGGGATGAAAATGAAATGGAAGAGAATGGAATGGAATTCAACGAGGTATTCCAGGGCACTGCCAGGATGGAAGGGGATACTGCAGAAGATCCCCCAGGTCTCATCTCTGTACCTATCAAACATTCCATGTTCTGGTTTCTCTTCCCCATCCCCATTTGCTCTTCAACTTTAGTTGTACTTGAAATCTTAATTTCTCCAGAGGGGCTCAAATAATGGAAAGGAGAGGGGAGACAGAAGGATGGATGGAGAAAGACAGAGACAGACAGAGACACTTGTTGATTTTAAGCTCCTTGAAGCTGAGAAGAATTACTACAAAACCGAGTTTCCTGAAGTGGACTACTAGACTCCTAAACAGCTTAAAAACAATCTAGTAAAAAGAAGTCAACCAAAAGAGCAACATGCAAACAAAAGCAAATAAAACACCCCCAGGAGTAAAACAAATTAAAGTTTAATTTGTGTTATTTAATGGACTGCTAAATTGGCAAAATGGACTGCTAAATTGGCCATGCCCATCCACTCACCTAACCACCTAGCCGCACACATTTGGCCAGTCCAGCCCTCCAACAGTCTGAGGGACCATGAATTGGTCCCGTTTAAAAAGTTTGACCCCTGGTCTATCAATACAACCATCTAGCAGGCTCCATATTTGCTATAGTTTGATTTTCTATTTTATTTTAATACTTACATTCTGCTACTTACAAAAAGAATAAACAAATCATTAAAGATTTCTTAACATACAGTAAAATTAAAGCAATCGTTGGAAGGTGATTTTATGGTATAACTTATTTTTTCCAGGAGGCTTTGAAATTGCAAGAATTAGATGTACCAATCCAACTGAATTATAAGAATAGATTTAGCCAGTCAATAAAAATATTTATTCGGAGTCTGGATTCAACTTTGTCAACTTCTGATTCCTACTGGAACATTGTGTTTTCCGGCACAACCTGGAAAATGTTTCTTAAATGTTTGGTCTGAACTCTCTTCAGGACAGACAGGCATGTATATAGTCCAAGGCAAACCTTGCAGACTTCTATCCTGTATCATCAATAACCATGTAGGTTTGGGATTCTGAACATCTGGAGTGCATCAGCTTGGAAAGGCTGAACTATTTTATGATTTGGGTGTTGTGCCACCTCAGCCAGCTGTGAACTATTGCATAACCCTTGGTTAATTTATATTTATTTATTTGTCAAGCGATTATAAAATAACAGGTATAAGTATAAACATCGTTATGAATACGTGAAATGGATACATATGAGAAAAAATAAAAAGAAACAATAGGACAGGGATGGTAGGCACATTGGTGCGCTTATGCAGCCCCCTACAGACCTCTTAGGAAAGGGGTGAGGTCAATAGTAGACAGTCTAAGGTTAAAGTTTTTGGGGTTTGGGGAAGAAACCACAGAGTCAGGTAGAGTATTCTGACATTGACCACTCTGTTGCTAAAGTCGTATTTCCTGCAATCAAGTTTCGTGCAGTTTACCTTGAGTTTGTATCTATTGTATGCTCTTGTATTGTTATGGTTGAAGCTGAAGTATTCATTGACAGGTAGGACATTGCAATATATAATTTTATGTACTATACTTAGATCAGACCGAAGGCGGCGTAGTTCTATATTTTCTAGGTCTAGAATTTTGAGTCTGGTGGCATAAGGTATTCTGCAACGATTAGAGGAGTGGAGAACTATTCTTGTGAAATATTTCTGGACTTTCTCAACTGTATTAATATCAGTTACGTAATGCGGGTTTCAGACTGATGAGCTGCATTGGTTTAGCAAATGTTTTGTATGCTCTAGTTAGTAGTGTGATATTACCAGAGAAAAAGCTACGCAGGGTTAGCACAATATGTGAATTCAACCATTTTATTATTATTATTATTATTATTATTATTATTATTATTATTGTTGTTGTTGTTGTTGTTGTTGTTGTTGTTGTTGTTGTTTTTTTGTTGTTGTTATACTATTATAGATGTTATATTGTAATGATAAACCCAACAGTATGATATACTGTCATAAAATTCAGAGATATATGAGGAATCAAACATACTTACTAGAGTAACAGAACAACTTAGTGCAAAAAATAGCCTTGATTTAAATTTGATTGTACGCATACTCTTCTAAGCTTTTTATCATAAAAAGTCTGACAGACAAAACCAAGAAACATCTTAAGTATGACTCATCTGCTAAAGAAAAGGAAACATCTTGAGTTAGTGTAAACTCAGAGTAATATTATGTGCTAAATGATTTATGTTTATACAAAATATAATCAACAGTAGTACCAAGGGCAACTTGCATAAGCTTCAGATCTGGCTGCAATATTCTTTTCTTGGTGTTAAAAACGTTTATAAATATTATGCATAATCATATGCAGAGCATACCCTGATTCTCTTGTGATCTGAGTAACATGAAATCTCAATACAAAAGCCATCTGGGGAAACAAGCAAAGTACATTTTTGTTGGATGAAACAAACATGAAATCAAATTCCTTACGTTTGGAGCATAACTTACAGCAAGGTCCCCAAACCCCGGGCCACAGCCCACTACCAGGCCATGGCATATTCAGAATAAGGCCATGTCAGTAGTGTGCATACCAGCCTGCCATTTGTACAAGTTGAGCTGCATGGTTGCACACTGGCCTGCTGCTTGTGCAAGCTCTGCATGTGCACACTGGCTCGCTGCTCAACCAGCCCAGTTCCCCTCTCCCTCACAGCTATGCCACCAAGTCTCCAAGGTTGGAGACTACTAGTGACCTGGTTAGGGGTAGAGGGGAACTGGGCTGCCCACTGCTTGTGCACGTTGAGCTGCGCACTCACGCTCCAGTTAACCACTTGCACAACTCAATTCTGAATATACCACGGCCTGGTAGTGGTCCTTGGCCCAGGGATTGGGGATCTCGACTTATAGGATAAAACCATGATCTCATTATTTGCCTGAGTTTTTAAAAGGTAAGGTGTTTTTTTTTTAAGCATGCAAATAAATTAAAAAGAAAATACATACAGCAAGTAAGAAGCTAATAATAAGAGTAAAATCATATTCAGGAGGAAAAATGAGAAAAATATTGAAATTGTTTTCTAAACATCTGGAAGAACAAAATATTAAACTGACATCAAATACTGTGATGTAACTATTCATTTCACAGAGCTCTGCTAATTTTAGGTAATAATGGTGGAAGTATGTAGATGTCTACATTTCCTCCTATTTACTTTATGTATACTTGGTCTCTATTATTTTACCATTTCTCTGCTGTTATTGTTTAATATATTGATTATTGTGATGAATGATTTGTTTAATATCATAAGTTGCTTTAGAAATGTCTAATCAGAAGTAACTAAAATACTATGAAATAAACTCCTGAAACAAATATGTGGGCATCAGCACAAAGGGGCATAAAAGGGGCATCAGCACAAAGACTACAATCCTCTACCATAAATCTTATTTTTTTTTCTACATTCTCTGCTGTTAAGATCTAATATCCAAATAACGTTCACTAAATTTTAAAACAAAGGTGATACCCACAATGTATTATTTTATATTTACTGACTGCAGCAAAATAATTTCCCTAAAGTAAACACTACAGTATGTGCACAGCAAACATGATGCTTATATTGAGCTGCAGGTCTCATTTTAATATACTGGAGCTCAACAAAAATAAGCACAATCTTTTTCAATGGTAATGCTTGCTGTGATGAGATGCATCTTTAGAGAACTGCAAAGGAAAGCAACACATACGATTTGTGTCCCCACTGAACTGTGAACTAATAAGATAGAACTAATAGATAGAAAAAGAAACAGCTCCAGACGTGGCCTAGTAGGCTCATCAGCACAGTTCCTGGCTAATATTTTTGCGACTTACAAAATAAATAAGGCATTTGACACATATCTTTAAACATTATGTTGGCTATGGTCATGAGGTTCTACTGCTTGACAAAATACCAAAGGTGCTATTATTGTTCTCCCCGTCTGACATTTCTGAGCTTGTTTATGCCTTTGAGATTCTTTCTATTGCAGGATATTTGTGCTCTCATTGCTAGAGTGCTGGAAGAGCTGCTGCATGGCAATTGCTATTAGGATAGTTAAAGTCTTTTTATTAATGTACTAGTAACAAGATGTTAGTTTTCAATCCAACTTCTTGTTTTTTTTATGAAAGAGAAACTTACATCCATAGCAGAATGAACTAAGCATGTGTAGAAAGTTTCTTCCAACACGTGGAAGCGACTCTGTTAGTATATACTTGACACCAATATATGTTCATTAAAAAAACTGTTTTTTAAAATGATACTTAAAATGTCAGGCTTAGTATTTCAGGAAGCAGTATATTAAAATACACATTAAATATGAAACTCCAACCCAGTGACAATCATACTGTGATCTAACTTATCACCTGTCACTGATAATTTAAGTGGGAACCAGCTAATTGCATCTAATATTAGCCTAGTGAGAAAAACACACATAAAATGTAGTTCTGTGCTGTTTTTTATGAAAGTTTCTGTAAACAGTAAAAGTATCATCTAAGCATCACTGGATACAACTCACATATTATTTTGTTTTATTTATAAACAGAAATTTAGAGACAATGGATAGTTTCATGATCAAACCATAAAGCAAAGAGCAATGAGCATAAGTTTGGATCCAGGCCAATGGATTTTCTATTTACCTGCTGTTTCATGAATGTCTTCCCCTTGTTTGTTTTTTTCTGATTACTTCAAGTTTCTACCATATCCCATTCCTTTAGTGTACACATATACACACTGAATACACATGCTAAGCAACATTATCCAAAACAGGAGAACAACAGAAGAAGAAATAGTAAATCATGTATTTTTGAGGAACCAAGTAGAATTAACTATCTCTAAATGGCAATATCTGAGCTACAAATTTCTCTGACTCACATTCTGAATAGGATCCAGGTGTTTGGGTTTTTTAACAGATGGCTGTGAGATTTTCTGAGACCATAAGGGTAGAGAGGAATAGGGCAAAATGGGAATGATAAATCAGTGGAAAACGATCAGAAGAAATATTGTGCAGCCAATGTTTCAGCTTCAGTGTACTTACTATACAAACCAATTAAAGCAGTAGTTTAGAACATCTAGTAGGCCATGTGAATGAAGTTCCAGTGAAATAAAAAAGCTCATTGACTTTGTATTAACTAAAATCTACTACATGGTAATTCAGTTGCCAGCAGATGGTGCTGCTTCTTTAATTATCTCTATATAGAGAAGCACATCAAGCCATTTTTTTTAAAGGTATCCATAGGACTCAATATAGCCTATGAGTAAATTGACATGGTTTAGGGTGGTTGTGTACCTTGTTTTCCCACTTCCAATAGTATAACATCCTGTGTCTTTCTCTCAAAATCAAACGAACTACATTATGGCATAATGCTATGTTGCAGTAGAACAGTTTGGAAAAGGATATAAGCAGATTGTTTTATCTACCAATCTAGTGAGCAGAAGTGAATTTTAACAACTGCTTCCTGTAATACATTTAACAACTAGTATTCCAGGCAAGAAATGATGCCATGCCATGCTATCAATATTCAGCTATAATTGGACTGCAATACTTCTTCCACATGGAGAATTTTCACTTCATTCTTGAAGGTATTAACATATTTCACTAACCCAACACTGTTTTATCATTAACTAAAACTATATCATGCCATTTGTACATAGTGCTCAGTTTATAAACTTATCATCAATATTATCATGTGCACACAAATTGAGAATCAACTTCATTTTTTAAAAAATACTCCTAGATCTGACTGATTCTCCAAAGTTTTTGCTATGATGCAAAATGCCTAATTAATGTCACAGGAAGCCAACAAATGTTAATCTTTCCAACTGACTGAGATTTCCACACACAGTTTCATGAGTACTAGAGTAGTAAGAAATCACTTGCAAAACATCCCACACAGAACTTACTTCCTCAAAAAATGACAACTGGCATTGAATTAAATAAGATTATGAATGCAGATATGTTATGAAAATATATGTGTGTTAAATATGTTACATTGTCTATATAGTATCTGCCTGATCAGTTTGATCTGGCAGGTTTGGCAGATTCCAGGTTACATCGATTAAAGAATGCCACCTATCAGGATCTGGAACCATGCCTTCTCTGTGGCAGCATCTGCCCTGGCAATAAAATTGCCCTCAAGCCCCTACAAAAAAAAAAAAAACTTTTAAATTGAAAATGCTGCATAGTCCTACCAATATTCATGAGCAAGATATGTTAGAGTAGTATATAGATAGCTTCTTTTTACCTCTGTGGAAATCCATGGAAGCTTGGTAAAAATTAAAGCCTTTTCTTCAGGTTTCATTAAAACTGTTTGGGGATTGCAACTCTCATAATCCTCAATTTTGATCATATGTTGAGATTCCTTAAAGGGACAACTCACTGCCAACTATATTGAAGGTATCAGATAGAAACAGGCTGCTAAAGTGGAAATAGCTATTTCAATTTCATTACTGTGTTTCTTTATATAGATATTCCTTTGCGTACTACATAATGTACAGTCATGTAAAAACAGGCTATCAAAGCACTACTACGACAGTAATATGTTTTGAACATCTTTTTATCGACTTGAAATATGCTTATTCTATTACTGTTATGCAAGCTATCATTCTAAGGTATGATTAAATAAAATAGAGTTTTACTGTTTTGGGAGAAACCTTAAAATATTGTATTTTGTTCATCTTCCATTGCCTTTTTAAAAGAATATCACACTCCATAAATTATAAATGAAGGAAAATAATGATACGGGTGCATAATAAAATAAATTACACTAAATAAATTTAACAGAAAGATCTTCAAGTTCACTGTGACAATGTCATGAAATATGTACCTGAAACATTTTAATCAATAAACAAAATAGTAAAAAGTGATAATCTCTCTGTATAATTTCCTAATAAAGAACAATATGTACTTCCTTGTTCCTATGTTACAATGATGTTTTCAGATCCAACACTGAGTGATGTAATAAAAGAACCTAAGGACTTTTTAGTACAAATTTTATAGACACAATTCTAAAGACTTTTTAGAAAGCTTCCTGATACTCTGAACATTATCCTGTTCTTTGTTCTTTAGTTAACACTATCCTGGACACTTGTTCTTCAATAAAATGACTTCACGGGATTGTTGTAAGGAACAGATGATTCCTTATGTCGTGTCCGCAAAAGAAGCTCAGAGTTGGTGACTTTCATTCAAAGCTCTTTATTAACAATGGGAGAACCGAACCGGCGAAAGGCAAAAAGCCCGCGGCTTTTATACCTTTCGCAGCGGCGGCCGCGGCCAATGGCAGCGATTCAAGTCTCCCGCTCTTGGTTTGCACCAATCGCGGGAGACTTCAATCGGGCCAATCAGCGCGGCTCGCCTGGCCAATCAGAAATCCCCGCGCCTTAGCCAATCAAGGCTCGGGGATTTCGAGTATTCCATTTCAGGACATAACACCCCTCCCCTCTTGGTATGGTCCATCACGTGGTGTAGTCACGCAGGTAGGCGGGGCTCCGTCGAGTCCTAGTTGACCTGCGCAACTCACTTGCATGCTGTAACTCGGCCGGAGCGGTCATCTTTTTGGCTGCTCCTGCCTCTGTGCGAACCGGCTGGATGATCGGGCCGGTTCTTTCGCCGTGGCTCCTGCCTGGGCCTGCCGGGTCGGTTGAGCTACGGATTTCGCCGCTCCCGCTTGGCTTCTCCGAGTCGGTAGAGCTGGCCAGGTGGTTCTTCTCCGGAGGGGACTCGCGATGGCTGTGTTCCGGTGAGTATTTTTGGTTTATTTTTTCCTGCGATTGTCTCTCCGGGTATTCCCTCCCCCCTTGGTTCGTGTCTTGGGGGTTGAGGTCAGTCGCTGTTTGTGACCTGAGCTGGTCGATATGTCGTTTCCAGGCTCGCCCATCGATGGTTTGGAGCCGGTACGACCGTGGACCAGTGACTTGAGTTATGACGGCTGGGATCCATAGGGGGTCCCCCGTCATGTTCTTTGCATAGACTAAGTCACCTGGGTCAAATGTCCGGTACCTGGAGCTGGAGTCTGGGGGCCGCTCCGGGTTGTAGGTCGGGTGCAATCTGTCGAGTGGGGACCTCAGCTTTCTGCCCATTAGAAGCTCTGCAGGGCTCTTGTTAGTTGTGGTATTGGGAGTGATGTGCTGTATGAAGAGCAGTCTGTTGATTTTGTCGCTGATCTCCCCGTGGTCCATTTTCCGGAGGGTCTTTTTCGTAAACTGGACCATCCGTTCCGCCCTACCGTTCGCCGCCGGATGCGCCGGTGCTGTTAATGCGTGGCGGATACCCCTCTCTGCCAGGAACCGTTCAAAATCGATGGAAGTGAACTGGGGTCCGTTGTCTGAGACGACGACGTCTGGGAGGCCGTGTGTGGAAAACAGTTTACATAGTTCTTTAACGACGGCCTCTGTGGTAGTGGATTTCATGTCGCTTACTTCCAACCAATTGGAGTACGCGTCAACTGTGATTAGAAAAGTATGCCCATTTGTGGGGCCAGCAAAGTCCAGATGGATTCTGGACCAGGGCCCCCGTGGTGTTTCCCAGTCCCGGATAGGTGCTGCGGGTGGGCTGGATCTGGTCTCCTGGCATCGGTGGCATTTGGCGACCCATGCTTCAATTTGCTTGTCCATCCCCGGCCACCAAGCGTAACTCCTGGCCAGGGCTTTAGTCCTGACGATGCCAGGATGACCCTCATGTAGCATCTCTAATACCCTCTCTTGCAATTTGTCCGGAATTACCACCCGGTCACCCCACAGAATACACCCTCTTAGTAGTGAAAGTTCAGTCTGGCGCTGACGGAATGTTTTAAAAGTCTCGTCACTGTCTTTCTCCGGCCAGCCTTTTTCTAACCAGTGTAAGATTCGCGCCAGACGCCTGTCCTTAACGGTTTCTCTGGCAATGTCTGATGCGGTAATAGGTAAACTCTCGATATTTAGGGTGTTTGTTGTTGGTGCTGGGTCAGGTTCAGAGTCAGGTAAAGGCGAGCGGCTTAAAGCGTCCGCGTGCAAAATTTTCTTACCTGGCTTGTGTAGCAGTTCGTAACTGTAGGCTGCCAGGAATTCAGACCATCTTGTCATCCGGGGTGACAAGATGTTTGGCGTGGCTCGGTTTCCAGCGAGGATGCCCAGCAATGGCTTATGATCCGTCACGATGGTGAACGGGCGGCCATACAGGTATTCGTGAAAACGTTTAACGGCGGCAACTATAGCCAAAGCTTCTTTGTCCAGCTGGCTATAGTTCCGTTCCGGTTTAGTCAGAGTCCTGGAGAAAAAAGCGATGGGTGCTTCCCTCTGGTCTGGGAGGGTGTGGCTGAGGACAGCGCCGACCCCGAAGGGTGATGCGTCGCAAGTGACAGCTAAGGGCAAGGTTTCGCTGAATTGCATCAGGACGGCGTCGGAGGTGAGGAGGTCTTTGGTTTTTTGAAAGGCGGCTTGCTCTCGTCTCCCCCAAGTCCAGGCTGCCTTCTTGTCTAGGAGTCTATGTAAAGGTTCCGCCGCCGTTGCCTTTTGAGGTAGGAAAACATTATAAAAATTTAGTAAGCCTAGGAACGCTTGTAGTTCCGTTTTGGACTTTGGGGTGGGGGCTTCCTTGATGGCTTTCACTTTTTTAGTCGTAGGGTGAATGCCATGCCGGTCTAGGAGATAGCCCAAAAACTCTACTTGCTTTGTACATAGTTGGCATTTTTCTCGTTTGACTTTAAGTCCTGTTTCTTTAAATTTTGTTAAGACTTGTCTGAGTCAGTTTTCTAATTCGGCTTCGTTTGGCGCCGCCACTAATACGTCATCGAAATAGGGCACCACCCCCTTGATGCCCTGTAGCAAACGTTCCATCAGGCTCTGAAAGATGCCTGGTGCCACGCTGACTCTAAATTGGAGTCGGTTACACTTGAAAGCCCCCCGATGGGTCACGATTGTTTGGGCTTCCACCGTTTTCTCGTCCACAGGTAGCTGCTGATATGCCTGGGCGAGGTCGAGCTTGGCAAAGACTTTGCCCCCTCCCAGTGAGTGCAGTAAATGTTGCACTATTGGGACTGGGTAGGCGCTTTGTTGCAACGCGCCATTTAGGGTGGCCTTATAGTCCCCGCAGATTCTCACGGACCCGTCTGGCTTTACTGGGGTCACTATAGGGGTTTCCCATCTGGCATGGTCTATCGGTTGCAATACCCCTTGTTTGACGAGCTTGTCGATCTGCTCGTCAATTTTAGGCTTTAAGGCGAATGGTACCCTTCTAGGTTTAAGCCGCTTAGGGGGAACCCCTGGGTCTAGGTCAAACGAGATAAGGGGCCCCTGGTACTTGCCCAAGCCTCCATCGAAGACCTCCTGGAACTCCTGGGCTAGCCGCTGTTCCCAAGCTTCGATGGTGACGTGGTTGACACCTGTCAGCGCGATGTTAAGCGGGGCGAACCATTGTAAACCCAGTAGGCTTGGGCGGTCGCGATCGACGATTGTGAGTGGCAGTTGTTCGGTGTGGCCTTTGTAAGTTATATTGAAGTTCTTGGTGCCCACTACCGGGACGCGATTCCCTTGGTAGTCTTTAATGATGATCTTTTGGGCATGCACGTTTCTTTTTTGTAGTGTAGGCACCAGTCTTTTGATTTCGCGCCATGCAATCATGGAAAGGTAGGACCCGGAGTCCACTTCCATTTTGCATGGCTGGCCTTCGATATGGACTTCTACGTGTACCTTTCTGGCGCCGTCGGAGATGGCGTGGCCGATGGTCACCGTCTGGTGGGTTTCTTCTTTTCGCCGACCGTCGCCGCTTCTTTGAGATCGTTGATTTCGGTCCCACCGACCGTCGACTTCGTTGGTCGCCGCGTCCCGTCTGCACGCGATGTATGTCCTCCTCGTCTTCCGACGTGCTGGAGGTTGATTGGTATTCACCGTAGTGTGCGGTTGCTTCGTTTCTTGTGTCGGCGACCTTGCCGGGTTGTTGTTTCCGCCCTTCGCATCAGATCTTCGCATGCTGTCTGCCGACGTGCGGGTTGCTTCAGCGGCTGCGGCTGCGGTAAGGGCATCGGCTAGGCTGATGTCGCCCTTGGCCATAAGTCGGCTCTGGAGTGTAGGATCCCATAAGCCGAGTACGAAGCGGTCTCTTATGAGACTGTTCAGACCTTCGAACTCGCAGAGTCCTCCTAGGCGCCGTAGCTCTGCGACGAAGTCGCTCAATTTTTCGTCTGGTTTCTGGTTTCGGCGGTAGAACTCGTTGCGCCGTATCAGGATGGGGACTTCGGGGGCGTAATGGCGCCGCAGTATAGGTTCGAGGACGTCCCAGTCCATGGCGGTTGCGTCTGCCGGCTTGGCCAATGCTTTGGCCATCTGGAAGACCTCTGGTCCGCAGTGCGTAAGGAAGACGGCGCGTTTTAGCGGGCCCGGGGCGTCCTTCATTCCGGCGCATTCCAGGTACATCCGGAACCGATCCGAGTATGATTCCCAATCCTCGGCGGCGGGGTTGAAGGGGGCAGGCGGTGCTATCTTCGCCATCTCTGCGCTGGAGCTGGTTCTTGGGTGGACACGGGGTTCGGTTCAGGGGCGAGATCCCATCCTCGTCGCCAGTGTCGTGTCCGCAAAAGAAGCTCAGAGTCGGTGACTTTCATTCAAAGCTCTTTATTAACAATGGGAGAACCGAACCGGCGAAAGGCAAAAAGCCCGCGGCTTTTATACCTTTCGCAGCGGCGGCCGCGGCCAATGGCAACAATTCAAGTCTCCCGCTCTTGGTTTGCACCAATCGCGGGAGACTTCAATCGGGCCAATCAGCGCGGCTCGCCTGGCCAATCAGAAATCCCCGCGCCTTAGCCAATCAAGGCTCGGGGATTTCGAGTATTCCATTTCAGGACATAACACCTTATATGCTACCAGACTCAAATCTATCAATTATAGGACCTTCTCCATCATCCAGCAGCAAAAAATGCCATCAAAAAAATTGCTATGCCCATGCCAATACTTATCCTACTTCTGCTTTTTATTTTGAGTGTCTGCCAAATGATGCTGCCCTAATTTGGGAATGTTTCATTTGTTGTGTTGTGTTTTACTTTTTTCTTCTGTTTTTCTGCCATCCTTTTTTGTCATATCAATCAGTGTACTGCAGAGGAATGATATGAATTTGACTTTAGGATTCTTCTCTTAAGTTGGCAAGTTTGCCTTTCCTCTCACATCCTGGAGCATCTCCCAAGTTAAAATAATACAAAATAAATATATTGGAACATACCAGGATATAAACTGGCACAAGGAAGCAAACCCTAACATGACCATGCAACTAATATATTGGAAGGGGGAGGATGGATAATTGAAACTAATCTGCTGCAGGCAATCACTTTCTTACTTCAAGGAGACGGGAAAGGTAGTGCTTAAAAGTGAACAAAAGTGTTCACCAGTTCTACATTATTTTTGGTTATCTATTCACAGATTAGAGGTACGATCAAACCAATATATGAGAACGTGGCAAAAAATTATTATCAGAGCATAACTGGGCCATGATTAAATCAAACAGAGATAGTGTCATAATTGCAATACAAAAGAAAGACAAGTAGTTAGTTAAGTATACCTCAATTGTGATAATAGTGAGTCACGAGTACAATACTATATGAAGATACGGTTTCTTTCCCTTATAAAAAGAACCATATTTTCAAAGCTGTGTGGACAAAAATTGACCAAATATCCATATTCATCATGCAGAAAAATGATCCACTAACTTCTGAATGCACATTTCTACCATAAGTAAAATTTAAAAGAAATGGTTGAAATAAATATGAGCATTCAGCACAGTCAGTGTTAAGCAATAAATACTGGAGTTCTAAAAAAATTTTTTTAAGGTGATTTACTATGTGTGGAAATACATATAAGTACATCTCTACCAATCATTAAAGCAGCCATGTTATTTACAAGGCACTGGTGCCTGCATCTGTTGTTATGGCTGTACGATGTACACATCACATTTTGTTTCAGTGAACCACAGTCTTTCTGCCTGCACAGTACTTTAACAACTTGAAAATAAATGCACTATACATGTATGTTTCCCCAGATTACGCGATATCCTTTTTAAAGCTTTATCCAACCATGATAAATAAGAAAGTTTATCACCATCTTTGCTAAATGTACAAACCAGCTGCTATAAATGAGTACTGACTTATGAAAGCCAAACTAAGCTATTAATATTTAATGTTCTGTCTGTTTCTTGCATTTATTCCAAAGAAGAATAGGAAATGTGAGTTTTAAGGAACTCGAAGCTACTGTTCCACCAAAACCACAGGGCTAACTGAACAAGATTTTGCTAACTCTAAAGACCACTAACAGGAAAACAAAAAAGAGAAATGGGGGCACACTAAACTTTTGATGGAAGGAAGTAGCAGTGGCACTTGCTACGAGCACGGTCAAACCCTTTAGGGAGTCTTAGGAAGTTTCAGGATTGACCAGTTATAAGAGGAATGAACCATCTTTTAAGCACTTTAAGTATTATTGGCCTTCTAAATACAGCAAGTGTAACATCCATTGTACTTTTTTACACCATGTAACCATGTTAACATTAATGCAAGGAGATGATTCTCTGCTAAGGGATTCTTACACTAAAATCCAAGTGTACCGTACCTATAGTCCAAATTTATTCCTAGTTACAATTTATTGTAATCTGTACCATGTAAAAAAAAAATCACAACTCCTCTATCTATCACTGGATTGTATTCAGAGTAATTTTTCAGCAAAAGAGTTCAGAATGCTCCTTTCATAGACAGATGTAGATCATACTATGTGGTTAATTTCTGTTTGTTTTTTTGTTTTTTTTGCAACTTCAGCTGTCAAAGTATGTTTCTCTTGATGTTCTATTTTAATTTGAACTTTTTACATATTCTATTTGTGAAAGCAATGAACATTTTAAAGTGTAACCACTAGCTACAATACTTTATTCCAATGCCAAATCCAATCTCTCAAAGCTGCCATCAAATCAATAGATCAATTTTTGTTGCACTAATTGTCTTTTTATTTCAACAGAAAAACAGTGTGGTGGCTCATGTGATTAGGATGCTGGGCTGATGTTCAGCAGGCTCCCGTTCAGTATTTGATTGCTGCCATGTGGCAGGTTCAGCTTCCATCACTAGCTCCAGCTTCTGCTGACCCAGCAGTTCAAAAGCAAGTGACCATGGGAAGATAGATGGGTGGGAAGTTCAACAAGACATGAAAAGAGCCTGGGCAACAGCGATATCACCAGCTAATTTTTCAATCCAGATGCATTTTAGTTCTGCTGACACAAAAATAGTAGTAGTATAACAGAAAGAAAAGGATTACCTGTTATAACTAATTTTCAAGAACAATCTTTGGAATTCAGAGGGCAGTTTCAAAGACTTGGTCTCAATGTTGTATTAACACATTGTTGTCTAACTATAGTCTACCAAAGAAGTTTAAACTAATTGGCTTTGAACCACATGCAAATCATAAATCATAGTTTGAAAAAAAGCTGCAATTTCAAATAATATAACAGGACAATTTAAAACTAGCAAATTATAATAATTTTACAATCAGCCATAACATTTTGAGTAATATTACCATTTTTATATACATATTAAACACCGGGTCATCAGATTATAAATATAATTATATTACAATTTCTTAAATACTGTCAGGCCTATGAATGTAGCATGGCTCAGCAGTTTAAAAATTAACCTCAAGCTTGAAAAGTATGTGCCGTAGCTGATGTAATATTCAACTTGTTCAGATATTGGAGATTCAAAAGTCATTTATTACCATTTTATTAGCTTAAAATGGCCCAAAAAATATACATGACTTATGCAAATAAAACTATTTAAACCACTTACTCTGGTGCAAACTCCCACTGGGTTTCTCTTTTCTCTAGGCTTTCCAGTCACTCTGACCTTCTCTCTATACTGGGCCCATAACCTGTCAGAGCATTTGCAGCATGACTGCTATTATGAGACAACCCAGGAGCAAAACACAGCACACAGAGATTTAAACATTTAACAGTGGTTTATATACAACAGTTATATACAGACATATATGTGGTGGGCAAAATACCTTACAAGCAATCTTTCTTCTTTTTAACGCTAGACTGAGAACTCTGCAATGAATACCAGACACAGGGAGAGAGAACTTGCCCTCTAATGGCTGCCTTTATATAAACACTTCTTAAAGGGATAGAGCCCATCCCCAGTCTTAAAGGGAAATACCCATGCTAAGCTGATTCATTCTTATTACATCGGCCTATATTGCATCAGCTTCACTGCTGGACCACTCTTAAATCCCAAGACCTTAACACTGTATATATATCTTGAAAGCCAGTCTACTAGTCATTATTCTCATGAATATTATTAAAAAATTACTAAAAATAGGAAATGTGTAAAATATTATTTGGGCCTTTCAGAGTCAGAAGACAGAGCGAAGGATGTTCTACAGGGTGGGCACCATAACAAAAAAAGTCCTCCTGGGCCTCACCAGATGTATTTCTTTAAAAGATGGAACATGTAGCATACTTCTTATACTGGACATTATGGGATGGGCAGATGTGATTAGGAAGAGATGATCCATCAAATAACACACAGCTACAGAACTTGCCAAAACTTGGGACATGGCCATGAATTTCAATTTTTGATCTCAGTATTTGTAAAGTGGCAGAGGTTAGGCCATTCATCTATTGTTTTCAAGCTGCTTTTGAGAGATTAGGAATTGAAATTAGTGGCCGAAAACAAAGGAGTTTTCAATTTTTGCTGCAGCATCATGATGTCATGCTGCTAACTACAACCCTTATCCCTTATGTGTGATGTCATCTGGCACATATCATAGGGGTGGGGCTTTTGTTGTGTTACTTTTATGTGCAATATACCAAAGGTGTGATGCTTTTGTTATCATCTCACTACCTAAGCCCCGGTACTCTTGGCCCAAAAGTATATGGCATCAGTTCATCTAAGCAAATAAATTAAAGTTGTCAAGTTCAGAAACAGCCAGGATCTTAACTTCAAATTGTGATAAAAAATTGGTTTCTTTTCTGCCAATCATAAAATCTTGGTTTAGATAAGGGTTCTCCCAAATAATCCTCTACTGATTCTATCATTCTGTAAACAAGGCATAACTGTCAATCCCTGGAACCATAATGTTTGGCTTGAGGACACAGAAATGCTATTTTAAGCCAGCGAATAATGTTTTAGAAATGGAATGTATTATGCCTTGTGCTTTAATAGGAGAGCTGTAATCTGAGTGGAAGTGATTCTTATTCCATCCAACTTCCACCCTGAAATTCCACCAAATTTCCATTGTATGTAATTTCACCAAAATTCCATGGTATGAAATTATACTTTGTGAGATTCTGAGTCTCACATTAAGCATGAAAGCAAGCTAGGCGATATTAAGCCAGTCACTCTCAGGCCAACCCACTTCATAGGGTTGTGGAGAAAAAAGAGGAAGAGGAAGGAATATTATGTATGTTCCTGCCTTGAATTACATGTAAAGTAATAGAGGTGGGATAAAAATCTAATAAATATAGTAATAATTGATAAACAAGTTTAAAAGGAGAAATGAAAGCATCAGCTTTATAAGCCTTGATGGCAACCGTGATATGACCTCATGATAAGTCTGGAAATTTTATTCTTATTTTTGTGAAGAGAAGGAAAGTATGTGTTGAAGTAAGATTAAGAAGGGCCAACAAGCAAGCAATTATTGGCCAGCAAAACAAGCAAAGATTAGCTGACAGTTTGCCATGCTGTATAAACCAGCATTGGCAAATGCTGCTTAGCTCATTTTCTATGGACCTGTAAACAAATCCAGGTTCACAGCAGTCCTGAGGTCCAATTCCAAAAGAATCAATGTGCATTGTAAGCTCAGTTCTGAAAGGTCTGAAAACCAAAAAGCTCTACATTTGGAAATGCTTTGAATAAAACACTAAGTTTAATTGGATATTCCATTTATGGCTGTACTAAAGCAAATGTTCTGTGATTTGCAGATTACAGTTCTAAAACAGAATTTTACATTTTATTTTGGCTAAAAAGTAGATACATGTATACCCAGGCAAGCCAGTTTTATTTTTTGAACAAGTGCTTTTCTCCTGAGACCATCAAAGATACTGAGTGAGAAGTTATAGTAAAACAGAAACCCTTCTTGTGAAAGTGGGAAAGTCCCTATATTATGCAAAATATCTAATGCAGCCAATTTGTATATAAATAGTAGATTTTATGGAGAACTAAGAAAGAAAGGGACAAGCATGCAGCAAAACAGTATAACACCATAAAATTAAAAAAAATATTATCCATATAATACCATATAATTAAAAATTATTTATTATCACATTATTTACAAGTGCTCCACAATGCCAGCTCTGACTGACTTGGCCCTTATTTTCATATCTATCTAACTATTTTATTTTCAACAAAGCCTGAAGTTAATGTTCTTTCTTGATCACTATGAGAAATTGAAATAGCAGGGTTTTTCCCTTCCTTTTCTACATAAGAACTTAATTAGAAAAGTGTGGCTTAATCCTTCTTACAAATAAGGATCTAAGTAATCTAATAATAATACATTGCACTGAGAACTTTTAAAACAGCTTTGGGCTCAGCACATACTTTGACCAGGAAAGAATTGACACCTAAAGTAAGAGTAAAAAAGACAATGAAAGGAAAGTAAAAGATTGATGAAACAAAATTAAAACCAGCTTTTTCTATTGCAGGACAGAACAAATCCAAGCTAAAATAAATTTCTCGCTGACTAAGTCAGAGGCCCCAATCTTTTGGGCACTTGGGATCAGTACTGTGGAGAAAGTTTTTTTCCATGAACTGGAGAGGGTGCTACCTGCATCCTGTGGATGGGGCTTTGTTTGTTTGTGCGGCCCAGTTGCTGGCATGCCATGAACCGGTGCTGGTCCAGAGACAGAGAGTTTGGGATTCCTGGACTAAATCATTTTGTACAACAGTTCTATAAACTAATTAGTTACAAGATCTACCCTGTTTTCCTGAAAATATGACCAACCCTGAAAGTAAGTCCTAGCTTGGTTTTTACATGCCCAATATAAGCTCTCCCCTCAAAATAAGCCCTAATTAAGGTTCCACCCACTCCAGAGTGCATGGGTAAAAATTAAGCTAGGGTTGGGATGAGGGAGGTGCAGTTGCCCTACTATGTACTTTTGGACAGTTGTAACCAGGGCTTGCACACCCCGACACCTGCCTTGTAGGCCCATTTCTTCTGCAGCTGGCAAGGCTTTCCTGAAGGCCTCTGTAGCTGCTCTGTAGCTCTGTTATCGGCTGCAGAGGCCTTCAGGAAAGCCTTGCCAGACACAGAAGAAGTTCCTGAAGGCCTCTGACAGTAAAAAGGAGGCCGGGAGCGATGTCAGTGGATGACATCCCCTGAAAATAAGACCTGGTGCCTTTTTTTGTGGCCAAAAATATATAAGACAGGGTCTTCTTATTTTGGAGAAAACATGGTAGTCTGCAAATTCTGTATACATGTTAGATATCAGCAAAAAAATTCAAAGATTTCTGTATCTCTCTGCTTCTGTCTAATGGTTGTCCAGTTTCACACCTGGATCTGGTGGTTCAAATACTAATGGATACCGAACTTCCGGTTTGCGTGGCTTCGGAGCAGCAGGAATTCGCGACAGCTCGCGATTCCTGCTGGCTAGCTGCCGAGGTACCCCCGATCCAGATGGGTCAGGGGGTTATGGCTGCCCTGTAGGGACAGCTGAAGATAGAGGGGAGCCGGTTAGGGAGGTGGGGGCATCGCAGACCCCCCCCTTCTCCGGGAAAACCCCTTTTTCCCAAGGCGGTGGAGCGGCGGTCAGCAATGGCCGCCACGAAGAAGCCAGCAACCGGGTAAGAACTGTGCTGGAGGAAGTGTGAAAAGTGAAAGTTCTGTCTGAGCCGGGTCAAGTAACAACTTTTAAATCTCCTGGAATTGAGCTGCTTGTTGCTGGAGGATACATTGTATCCCTAAGAAGATCGAAAGCGGCGGAGAAGCTGTTAAAGGGAACTTTTTTTTTTTAATTTTTTTTTTTACTCTCTCATCCCACGGAAAAAGCAGAAATATTTGGATGTATTAGACACTGAAAGTGGATTGCTTTGAAAGTTAAGCTAAGAGACAAAGGGATTTTTGGACATTGAAAAATTTAAGAAATTGGAAAATCTCTGCTGGAGGTATGGATTTTTGATTATTTAAAATTGTTATTGCAAGTGGGAAGGGAGAAAGAAAAATTGGAGCAGAAACTGAAAAAGGAGGAGACTGTCTAGAACGTCTTGGTGGATCCCAAAAGAAGATATATGGTAATTGGACCTCTTTGATCAAAAATTAATTTGGAAAGAGAAAGAGAAGAAGGAAGAAAAGTATTAACTTTTGGAACTTTTTTCTTTTTTTCCTTTTTTTAATTGCTTTTGATTGTCTTGGATTAAAAATACTTGTGGTTGTTTTGGAAAAAGTTTCCCTTTTCATAATGGCATTCTCTGTGGATGAACTAGAGATTGAATATCAAAAATATAAAAAAGAAGATACTTTGGGCGCTTTGTTCCAATTCTTAGAAATGGCGTTATGTTCCTTAGAAAAGTTGACGCAGCAGAAGGACTGGGACAAGGAAGAAGAAGAAGAAGCCATCTTTGATGAACAATGGGTTCCTTCCGGAGAGGAGGAGAAAAAGGATAAGAAAAAGGGGTTTTTAAGAATTATAAAAACAACCAAAAGAGAGAAAAATGAGCGAAGAGATGGAGGCAAGGTTAGAAAACAAAAGAAAAGGAGCAAGAAAAGCGAAGGGAAAAAGCAAAGGGGTAGAAAGGGCAAGGAGAAGAATAAGCAAGAGAGAAAAGGGGGGAGGAGAAGCCTTAATGGGGGGAAGCAAGATTTAAAGAAAAAAAGTTTATTTAGAGACAATGGGTGAATTTAATTTAGATTAAAAGAGGGATTCTGGAGGGTATTTAAGAGTGTGTTTTTATATGTATGTATATTTAGAATAAAAAATTTATTATGTAATTTTAAGAATTTTTTAAACAGAATCCCAAGAAAGATTTATATGTAGTATTTTTAAGTTAGGTAATGTGTTATAGATGCAACTCCAATTGGTTTACAGGAGAAGTATAGTAAAAGAAAAAAGATGAATGGATGTTTGGAAATAGAACAGACAAAGAATGTTGTTGAAAATGGTAATAATGGAAGGATATATATGCTTTTTTTTTGATTTTGTATATTGATAAAAGGCAATAAAATTTTAATTGATAAATAATTTGGATGGAAAAGAGAAGTAGGGATAAGATATGAAGTTAATATTATATGAAATATTGATATTATAATCTGGAAATGTTATGTTTTATTGGTCTATCATTATTATTATTTTTTTAGAAAAGAATTTATAAGCTGTTATGCCTTGATTTTGTGTGTATTGATTTTAGAAAACTGATAAAAATGGTTTTTATATACATATATAAAAAAGAAAATGATAATAAGATATAGAAGGAGACTTAGGTTGAATATGATGTTTGAATTTGTGTCTGTGTAAAGAGTTTTTAACCCGGGAACAGACAACCTTCAGAAAAGATCTTGTAGTTTTGTCTATGTTTTGTGTTTGTATGTTTGTGTATTATGCTTTTGATAAAACTAACAAAATTTGTTTTTTATTAAAAAAAAGGAAAAAAGAATCAATAAAACCTTGGAGGAATGTTAGATGAGAATAATTTAAACAAGTCAGAAAGAAAAGAATATGATGATTATAAAATGGATAAATATGGAAGAGAAATGAAATTGAATTGGAGTAAAGAGAAATAATGAGAAACTTGATGAAAGATATTTGCGTGTCCATATGGGGATGGGATAAATTGGAATTATGTTGTATAAAAATATTGTTTTGTTTGACTTGTAAGGATTTACAATATTAAGAGGTTTTATGTGTTTATGTATTTAATGGTTAATGATGTGTTGTTTTATCTTTAAAATTAATAAAATTTGTTTCAAAAAAAAAAAATACTAATGGATACCAAAGAATCAAAAATCAGGAGTATTCCTACTCGGTTCTAAGGGACCAAGCAGCCGCAGCTAGAACTTCTGCTGTTTTTCTTTCTTCTTTTGGTTAGTTTTATTTTACTTTTATTTATTTTTTTAAATAATGTATTAGTTATCTTTGTCTCTCTTTTGTTTATATGTTAAAAGCAATTTAAAATATTAAAGGGAGGAAAAGTGTCACCATTTGCCTAAATCAAGATTTCAATCAAGATTTTAGGGGTGAGTTTTTAGAAAAACCTTCTATATTTCCACTGGAGACTTAGCAAACATTTTCTCCATTCGATGCATATTTGAGTAATAAAATCTATTCTGCATTTGTAAAAACTGAATGATCTTGGATTTGTTACGGATTTTGTTTCAAAAGGAATCCAAAAGAGTCTGAAAGTCTGGTTCTACCATTTGTCCTGGAGCTCCTCTGGGGGTATGTTATGGATGAGATAATACTTCTCCTCCACCTTGTGCTCATATAGCTCCCTTCCTTGCCATCTTTGTTAATTTTAATTACATTTTAATTAAATTTTAATGTTAATATTTATTATTTTATGTTCTATCTTGCTGCTTTTATTTGATTGTAAGCTCCCCTAGGGTTGCCTCTTGGCAAGATGGGTGGCATATAAATTGAATAAGTAAGTAAGTAAAACTAAAATAAAATGTTTTTTTTCCTTTTAAACATTGTGACAAAATCACAATAAGCTGTGGCATGTATTTGAACACAGTAGCTCAGCACAAATGTTTCCATAATTTCTTCCAAAAGCAGAATCATCAATCAAAACTGGATTCACATATTGCATTGTTATACTCTGGTATTTTTATTGAGCCTGAGGAGTGAAAGAAGTCTGGAGTTTCATTAATAAACCAAGTTAAAAGAAAGTTACCCCAAAATCATGCTGTCATGGATTACACTATACACATATGGGCTTTCTTTCTTTTCTTTCCCACCAAACGTCACTAAGTGGAATGAAAGCATCCACTAATCACTCTCATGTGATAAGGATAGAAACAGATGAGGAGTCACAATTTCAGATGGTTAGACTGGTGAATTTAGTCGTGGGAAATTTTCCTCTGATATTGTACAAGTCTTTTGCACAGATGAGGCAACCGATACAATTTAGCACTATTCTGGAATACAGATAAACCCACCTTCCAAAAACACTTCAAGCAAGAGCAAATATCTGTACCCTGAAGCAACAGAAGAATCAGCTCTACCTCTTACTTCACCTTCTGCCACTTTCACCAATAATCAGCTGATCCAGGTCTCTGAGGGCTCTGCTTTCAAGACTTGTCTGGGATGGGATGGGATGGGGGTGGAGGGAGGCATGTTTGAAAGAACTGGATTCTCCTGCTGCACAAAAAGAATGGTTCTGTAAAGAGAATGGCTACAAATCAAAATGGCAGGGTGTACCCATGTTAGCCTAAAATGGATAGTAGTATCAAGATCTCTTTTCTCAGGGATTACTTGAATGCAACATCAACTGGATATTAAGTTGAATTGCATCCATTTTCATACACACATAACCCAGAAAAGCTATGCTTTTTTTTGCCTTTTAAAGGGGAAAATCCTACTTTAATGCAGAAACAACTAAGAATGACTTTACTGTCTCAGCTATGGGTTCAAGAGGAAATCAAGGCAATAGCATGAGGATATAGCAGAAAAGAAGCTTTCCAGGTCATCACAAAGTGATTTGTGATAGACAATTCTGGGAAGAAAACTATGTTTTACCCACTATATGAAACCCAGGATAGGATAGCAGCAGACAAAATAATAATTAACACATTATTAGAACCACAAATGTTTTATCTAAAACAGAAGCTGGATTGACCCTATTTGGTCAACAGTCACAGTAGCCTAGGAATATTCTGATGATAATTATATGCCAGAGGCTAAAACAACTCTGGTGAGCTTTCTGATATGTCATTATTTTTACTACATCATCTTCTCTTTCTCTTCTGGATTTGCTTTATGCAGCTGCTCTGAGGCTCAGGGTTTTTTGACATGTCCTCATCCATCAGGATAGCTGAAAATCTTCATGTAGAAATGAAAAAGCTCCAATACTGATGCACAGCTCACTGAATCAGCTCATGAATTGTCACCACTTGCTTACTTTTGTGCTATAATCCTGAAACTGGATATCCAAATATACTAGGATGACTTTTGTGTAAACATTAGTATTGAGAAATAAATCAAAGTCTACTCTAAGGATTAAAACCAATAACCTCCAGAGTATACAGGCATCATGCCAGCTGGCATCACATCTAATCATTTTGCATAGAGACAGCAACTAAGACAAGAGTGCAAAATAGAGTTCCTTCATTTCCTGCATACCATTTCAGAAATGTCTGCCAACCATGAGTCTTTCTACATTTTCCAATAGTACCTATCTACAAACTGTCAAAAGAAGCATAAAAAGGAATTGAGGATAGAAAAAAATAAGAACAACCAAAAATATGTTTGGTTTAAAAATATATTATTAAATATTGCTTGACTAAGTAAAGGATACAAAGGGATATATAATTCTGAATTTGGGACGGATGATTGATTATATGTATATGGTTATACATATACAATCAATCATATGATGTGTGTACACTAGGTAGCATTAATGTACTACTAAAGAATCTGAGAAAAAAACAAGGATGGAAGAAAGAAAAATAGTAAAATTACAGAGAAAAGAAAATGAATGGATGAATGAATGAATGAAGTGAAAATGTGATTCTTATAAGGTCTTCCAAATGGAGATGTGGTGAACTGAGTTTCACAGAGCTGACAACCATGGAAAAGACCAAGGAACCAGAGAATAGACCAAGTCCTGGGATAAAGAAAAGAGCAAATGTGCACAGGTCAGCTCTTTCTTATGAGAAGACTGCTAGACATATTTTCTAAGGGGTTAGGCATAAAGGTTTGGGTGCTGGGAGACTAAGGATTGCTCACAAACATGGTGGAGCCTTTTAAAGGGCACTAAATTCTCAAACCACACTCTATAATCACTTTTGAAAATTGTCTATTAACCACTTTAAAGTATTAGAGATGTTCTGAAAAAGTTTGAAAAGACTTTATTGGGAGAGTTTATTTTCAAACCTGAACCAAAGAAAATATAATTATAAGCTTAAGAACCTAAAGAATGTGAAATAAACAGCAAAAAGCTAAATAAGATTTTGATCTTAAAAATGTATAAATGGACTAAGGGTCTAGATATATTTGTAATATTGAAACTTTTACAATAAGATTTTGAAATTAATTGTAAAGAGAAAATAGATTTTCATAGTATCTGTTTCAGTGTTTGAAAGACATAAAAGGGACAAGTAATGTCAGGATTTTAAAACTGCATCTTGGAGGGATTAAAAAGTTCAGGTAGAGGAAAAAAACCTACAAGGCTTTCCCTTCTCCCTGTGCTGCCGCAGCGTTTAGAGCAACACTGCGGTGTTTGGCGCAGCCACGCGGGGTCAGCCAGGGCTCCTCCCTGCAACCGGAGCCTGGTGGAGACACTCGGCTTCTGGAGCTCCTGTCGCTGCCTTCCTGGGCATCGTTCAAAGGCAAAGCCCATTCTTTTAAAAACGATGCCCTACTACCGGTATGACAAAGCCTTCCCTGCCCGAGAGGGCAGCCCAACCCCACATGGGAGGTGAATCTCCCTGGGCCTCAGCGCAGGATTGGCCCACCCCGGGAGAAGTGCCCAGCCACTACCCCTGCCTGGCGCCAGGCAGAGCGCAAAGAGCTTCGCCTGGGGCGCCCAGCACAGGCAGGCCCTCTTGCCCGGCGGACAAGGCAGTGAGTGCCTCCCTGCCGGCCCTTCCGCTCATCCCGCCAGAGCTGTGCCAGAGCCGGGAAAGCGAGCCATAGGTACGCGCCCGCCTGCCAAGTGAAAGAGCCGGACCAACCCGAGCTTGGCTTCCCAGGTCCCTCTGGCCTGACCCCGAAGGGTTCACCGGGAGAGGCTGCCTGAGCAGTGATAGTGCCCACCCATCCATGGACAGGGAGGCAAGGCAACAGTAGCATTGCTTCCCTGGCCAGCAAGTCTGGCGGAGAGAGCCCAAAGCCGCCTGTCCTTTCCTCGCCCAGCCCGTCCACATCCACACGCATCAGCAGCTCCAAACACTGCAGCAGCATGGGCATCAGGCAGAGGCACTCACTTGATGGGGCTCAGCTCAGAGGATGCGGTGCGGGCTGTCTCCTTGCCTCCCTGTCCACAGATGGGTGGGCGCTATCACTGCCTCAGATGGCCTCTCCTGGTGGCCCCTTCGGGATCGGGCTGGAGGGACTTGGGAAGCCAAGCTTGGGTCGGCCCGGCTCTTTCGCTTGGCAGGCAGGTGAGCATCCGCAGCTCGCTTTCCCGGCTCTGCCCAGCCCTGGCACGGCCTTGGCGGGATGAGCGGATGGCCCGGCAGGGAGGTGCTTGCTGCCTTGGTCAGAGCTCCACCGCCAGGAAGGAGGGCCCGCCTGTCAGCTGCGCTGGGTGCCCCAGGTGAAGCTCCTCACGCTCTGCCTGGCACCAGGCAGGGATGGCGGCTGGGCACTTCTCCCGGGTTGGGCCAATCCTGCACTGCAGCCCCAGGAGATTCGCCTTCCCATGTGGGGTTGGGCTGCCCTCTCGGGCAGGGGAGGCTTTGTTGTACCGGTAGCAGGGCATCGTTTTTTTAAAAATGGGCTTTGCCTTTGAACGCTGCCCGGGAAGGCGGCAACAGGAGCGCCTGAAGCCAAGTGTCTCACCGGGCTTCAGTTGCAGGGAGGAGCCCTGCATGGCTGCGCCAAATGCCACATGGCTGCACCAAATGCCGCAGTGTTGCTCTAAACGCCACAGCAGCATGGGGAGAAGGGAAAGAAACGGTGAGGGAAGGTCTCCCAATACGAAGTGCCCCACCAATGCCGAGGTCAACGCAGGCAGCACCATATCTGGGTGTGCAACAAAAGTACTTCCTAACGGCAAGCCCCCCACCATTTCCCCCATTTCGCATGTTTTAATATAGGCCTCAATTTGGGGGGAGGGGCTTAATTTCATTTCATGCATATAAAACATGCTGGGACTTCCTATTGGGGGAGGCCATATTGTTGGAGAAACACGGTACTTCCATGTAATGTTTACATTACGTATTTGTTTTTAATTTATTTCCAGTACTTATATCTCATCCCAATTCTAGCAGATTCTGGGCAGATAACAACAAATTAAAGCATGCAATACAGAGAACCAAGAACCAGTAAAACATGTGATATAATAAGCCCCAGAAACAATTCAAAGCCAAAGTACTCCAACAAGCATGCTCAAACAATATGGTTTTAATTAGCATGCATATGATAAGCAGGATTCTGGCTGGTTCTGCATTCTTGGAGTATCAGCCAGATATATCAGTGTTTGAAACGGTCATACACTGCCAGCTGAAGGCAGTGATGGGCAGCTGTTTTCAATGGATTTTTCTAAGGAGTGGGATATTTCAGCAATTTTACTACATTTCAGCCATATATCCCTATGATGTTTCCTTCACCTTAGGGCCAGCCTATGGGTAAGACAGCTTTAAGTTGTCCTGAGCTGTTATCCTGTTGAAGAAACATCTTTCCTCTTATTCCATCACTGTCCAAGGATAACTTCAGGCTGAATCAAATATGTTACTCTATGTCATCCCACACCCTGAAAGGAAGTCAGACAACTGCACTGACATGAAACAGAAGCAGGCGAGGGATTGGTATTGTGGAAAGCAAATTTCATGCCCATTTAATTTTCTGCTAATTCAAGGATAGGTCAATAACATTTCAACTGAGCAGTAGGGAAATGCTTATATTTGGAAAGCACCAGCTTGCATTTTAGGAATGTTTATTTCACTGCTGTCTCACAATAATTATGGAAAAATCACTGCACATAATGCTCTCTGAGAAACAGCATGTGTCTGCAAAAATCACTGTCAATGACTGAATAGTGGGAATGACATTCCTGGATTTCTCATCTTTACTTTGAATAAGCCCTGGTAACATTTTCCAGTATTTATTATTACAACATCATTAGGAAAGGAAGGTTTAAGCTCTTCTTCATCCCATTTTCTTATTCTAAAATATTCCCAGAAAAGTTCATGTTTGCAAAAACAAATTAGCTCTCAAAAATGGCATCGGAGAAATTTAACAGCCCACCCTCACCCAAGATGCCACTGGTCTGGTCAAATCTGAATTAAGCTGGCACATTTCAATCACACAAGCTCACATTCATTCTGGCTGGCCCTGCATTCCATGAGTACCAATCAGATATTTCAGTTTTTGAAATTGTCATACACTGCCAGCTAAAGCAGGGATGGGCAACTGTTTTTCGTGGAAAGCCATACTGGACCTTATGTTTTCCAAAGAAAAGTGAGGCTACCGAAAAATGTGCTTGGCACGGGATAAAAATAATAATAATAATAAATATAATTAAATTATTAAATTATATTAAATAAAGGAATGAAATCAATTAATATAATTACTCTATACCTTTGTTTTATAAATTCTCTCTCCTCCATTACAATTCAAGTAGCTTCCAATTTCTGAAGGCGTTAAGGACCACAAATCATTCTTCTCTGATTAAATCCTATTACAAAATGCCTGCAGAATGAAGATTCCTAGCCAGACACAAGAGACTAAAGGGGCGAGGAGTGAGTGAAACTCAGGGAGTTAATTTTCGGGATACTTTGACCACTTCAGCACGTGCTGGATGCTGAAAATCGAAACCTTAAAGGCGAGGAATAAGCTCTCCGGAGCTTCTCCGATTTATTTTTAGCACTTTTTACACCAGGGCGGCAAAGTGGGTGCCTGGAACGCCCGAAACGCACAGTTAGGAGGCAACACCAACGGCGCAATGCAGACGGCACAGGATCCCACGCAGCCACTCGCCCGTAAAGGCGAACTGAAACCCGACTCGCGAAGCCCCCCAGAAGCACACCCACACGCCGACCTGCTCGCCTTTGGACGCTGACAGATGGCGACCCCAGCAACCCGGAGGCCATATAGCCGACCCGAAGGCAGGCAGGCAGGTCGGTCCCAGAAGGAAGCGCGCCCCATATCAGGATTAAGGCAGCCCTGGCGGGCGAGGTTGTTCTGAATTAAATGCAGTAGGAGGAACCCAGCAGCCTCGGAGGGAACAGGAGCTGGGACAGACTAGGCAGCGGAGGGGAAGCGCAGTTACCCGGGTCTTGAAGCGAGGGTGCCGTTCCGGGTCGGAGTAAGTCCTATCCACAGGTAGGGCGGTATCGCTGCCAGGCATGGTCGCCCCCGCTTTCTTTCCTTCCGTTCCGACCCAGAGCCTTCGCTCTCAGCGGCAAATGAGCCCGGCTCGGCTCGGCTCCATCTGCCCGCCTATCCCCGCCTTTTGGGCGGGCAGGAATGAGAGCGGCTGGAGAGGTAAGCATCAACGGGACCCTCCCCCCAGCGGCTCTCCGGCCCGCCAGGAACGCCTTGCATCTTCGCAAGTCTTCGGCGCCTTCCTGAAAAGCCGCCGGCCAGGGGAAGCGTCCGTGCGAGGAACGAGAGCCAGCTTTGGTGCGGGCTGCCCAGAGGCTGCTCGTCCGGAGCCCGGCTCCCTGTTACGCCCCACTTTCGCTCCACAGGAACATTGCCGTAGCTTTCCTCTCTCTCCCTCCCCCCCCCCCAACCGCTCGCCTTTTCCGGAGCAATTACCGCCAGGAAAGGGGCTTGGCATCGCAGACTTGAACGCCAAGGTCCCGAGCACATAACAGGAAAAGGGCCCTCCTCTTATCGAAGATGCCAAGAGGAACGAGGAGTTGACAGAGCTCTTCTTCTGCTGAAACGGAAACTCAATTACTTCACCCACGTCGGGAGATGAAGGCACCTCCGCTGGCTTCTGCTCGCTTTGTAACCCTGTTGAAAAGTTTTTGTTTGTTTGTCTGTTTTAAAGAGGGAAAACGTTGTTGCAAAACTGGGGGAAATGGAAAGGAAAAGGGCATGCCACCGTTGAGAGTGAGGGCACTCAATGAATCAACCCATCTCCCACCTCCGAATCCTGGATGAATGAGCGCTGAACACTCATTCATCCAGGAGGGATTTGCTCCCCGGGCTCCGATTTTAACGTCTGCCTCTTTTCCCGAACGATAAATACGTTTTCGTGGTGGCCTTCTTGCAACTTCGTCTTCTGCCAATAGTAACCCAGCATGGTAAGATTTCCTCTTATTACTTCTGAGAAACCTCGTTTCCTAAGCCTTCAGATACTCCATCTGGAGTATGAATTTGGAGAAACTAAATACTAACTAAATATTGTACATTGGCCAATACATTTGTTCATGTTTACTCATCCTTAAATTAGCCCCAAACAGGGTACCAACAACTCATTGAGCTCACTATGATCAAGACTGCTCACTAAGTTCATTTCAGACTGTTGATATTGACTGAAAGATGCATGAAATTAAACTGAAGTCTCTCCACTCATGAACTATGGGACCTGGTCTTTATTCCAGAATAACAGGACAGAACTTTAAGGTAGGAACAACAACTCTTACAGAAGTTTTGGAAAGCAATCATCTTCCATTTGGCAAGTATTCACCCTGTGGATCAAGAACTATTTCTAATACTGTTGCACCTCAAGAATAAAGTAGTTTTCCTATTCCTTCAGTTTCTTCTAACTAATCCATGATTTGGGAGTCTCCTAAGAGATGCCTAAATATCTGGTGATATCATCAACATTCACATTAATACCTTCAACAGTAAGGATGTAACCTAAATAATCAAGAAATTCACACCCTCTCAAATAAATAAACGCTGAAGCATTTCTAATGTAGGGAATGAAGTGCTAATGAAAACATTATATAAATGTATAAAAATATCTTTTGTGAAAAAATGTTGAGAAACTGGCTTTTCTTTCATAATACCAAAATTTCATGTTATGCAGATGTTCAGCAAGAAATTCAGAGCAAAGAAAATGTAATGTATATTTCCTAAGAAGACAATCCCAGAGAAATCAGTTGGATTTAAGGCCATATTGTGGTTTGGTGTAGTGCTTAAGGCACCAGTATAGAAACTAGGAGATTGTGAATTTTAGTCCCACTTTAGGCAGGAAGCCAACTAAGCGTCCCTTAGCCCAGTCACCTTCAGCATCTACACGGAGGGAAGCATGCACTGCTTCAAGGGGTACTTCAAGGGTCTGTTTTGGATCAAGTGTTTTTGAACATCTTCATAAATTAGATGGAGAATAGAAGGGGACTGCATCAAAATTGCAGATAAATTGGGGGGAAATTGATAAGACTTTGGAAGATAGTCTCAAGATTCAGAAGGAACTTGACAGAATTGTGCACAGGCCCCTATGCAACAAGTGAGAAAAGTAAAATACTGCACTTAGGTAGAAAGAAACAAATGCATTGCTATATAATAGCTCAACAGTAGCAACTAGTGGACTTAATCTGGTAATGGCCAAAAAAGTCAATACAGTCCTAGGTTGCATCAACAGGGATGGCATCAAGGTCACAAGAATTGATAGTACCACTTTATATTGCACCAGTTAACCACACTTGGAATACTACATTCAGTTCCGGGTTCCACAATACAAAAAAGATGCTGAGATCCTGGAAAAAGTGCAGAGAAGAACAACAAAGATGATAAAGGGTCTGAAGGCTAAACTTATGATGAACGGCTAAGAGAACTACTGCTATAAAACTAAGTTCCCTAACCTTTCTGGCTTTGTGTACACTCACTTATTCTCCCTCTCTTTAGCTCAGCAGAGATGCGGCAAGAAAGGGAAGGGCCGGGGGGGGGGGGGGAGAGGGAAGCCAGAGGTGGTATTTGTCGGTTCTTCAAACTACTCAAAATTTCCACTACCGATATGCCAGAACCGGTCCAAACCAGATGAATACCCACCTCTGAATACATTCTTCTCTCTATTGAAATTTTCAAAAGGTGTTAGGTCTCTAATTATAAAGTACTGTATCACAGATAATTTCTATCTCATTGTGCATATTTATCTGCATTTCTCTCTCTCTCGGACATTATCTGTTCAGCTTTGAATGGCAAGAAATAGCCAAGATACAGGAAAACACTGTTCATGCTTTTTCATTGACTAGCTCATTATAAATTGTCTTCATCACACTATTGCTTTCCAAGATAAGTAACTTCTACTCCAATGCTATTTGGCTTAGCACATAAGTAGCAATAAGTTGTAGCACCCCTCAGTGCCAATCAATGATCAATGAGAAGGGGGGGGGAGGGAAAGCAATGTGACATAGGACATGCTGACTTTCACTGGTATACTTTTGAGGAACACTGCATATTTCTATCAGTTTTTCATAATCATCCAAACTGAAGCATTCCATCTGTTCATGCACATGCTTCTTCTCCTGGATGCAGCTGATATGAATACACCACAGGCACGTGTTCAAGTAGTTGAAATTATGTGAGGTATTTTGTGAAAACCTGGCCTCAGGTATTAGTTACAAACATGACATCATCTTTTCTAATGTCAAAATGATACCAAAGGGCAATTGCAATTTGAAATATACTTTCTTAAGTGTGCATAAAAAGTAAAGTTTAGCTTTCTCTACTTTCTTACCAGTCTATGGTTTATAGATACTTTAGTTATGCATATATGAACAGAAGAATAAATAATTGAATTATATTAGCTAGTGACAGTTGTGAACCATGGATTCTACATTTTTATTAGGGTGCTAATGTCAAGCAAAACCCAACTAAGATACAAGAATTCAGCTAAAGTTCTGTTCTTTATTTATTTACACACAATAGATGCCATACTAAACCCTTACTACTCTCACTCTAAACTAAAGGATATACGCTGGGAGATTCTAGGGAGCAATATAAGACAACTCATCGCAGCCAACTCACCACGGCCACCTCACCACAGTCAACTCACCATGGCCAACTTGTCATGGGACAATTTGCTACAGGACAATTCAACAATTCAATTTAATTGTTTAAAATACCAGTAATTAAACATTATTTTAATTTTTGTCATTCATATTTCTTTAATTATTCTGTTCCAATATTTCTTCACTCTTGCCCTACAATGAGTTGTCCTGCAGCAAATTGGTCATGGCAAGTTGGCTGTGGTGAGTTGTCTGTGGCAGTTGTCTCTTCCTCTCTCTCTTATCCAGACCCAGGCTCTGCTTTCTCTTATCTCCCCCTCCCTTTTTTGGAAAATGTGCTCCCTCCTTCCTGAGAAATTGCTTCACTGTGATCCATCACACCAGCTCCCCTTCCCATCAGGTACTATCTCTCACAACAAATGAACAAATGCATTAAGTCATCTCCCTACCTCAAGATATAATACATCCTAAAATAAATTGGGGGGAGGGAAGGAGGATTAGGGATGTGGAAGAAGGGTTAAATGGACAAGCAAAATCGTATTTCCATTTACACACATTAAAATTTAATTATATGATGGCTAAAATTTTTCCAAGGAAAAATAAGAGAAGATGATAAGATGGTACAATTTAATGGTTAAGATCCTACATTATGAGCAGTGAGACCAAGTTTCTTTATGAATTCAACTCAAATTATGAGACTCAGGATAATGTACAACAGACAAAAAACCCCAGAAAATGTTAGTACAAACTAACATAACACATTATGGAGTGCGTGGGGGACGCAAGTGTATTGCATTTTGGGGATGCACACACACACACACGCACACTTTGGGCAGTTGGTGCCAAAAAGGTTAGCCATCACTGATCTAGATAATGGCATACACGTATGGATGCTAGTACAGAGCAAGCAGCTGTTACTTTTGATCACAGTATATTTTCTTAATTCAGTTTGCCAGCCATACTTTAGTTAACAATTAGTTTTAATATTCTGTAATTCAGATTCATCTATTTGACAAAAACTTGACCTTTGCAAATGTGAGGAGAACATTTGTTTGCTTCCCTTTCCCCCTAGTATTCTTCAAAACATGGAAATCCTCTTTTAAAATTATAGAATCACACTTCTGTCATTATGCCATCTAAGTGGGTTAATAGAACGGTAATGATGTACTTTAGGGGTATACTTTAGGCATATCTCTAAATCTCATTTCATAGATATAATGATCGTGTTTACTGTATGTAATGAGTGTCAACATCACTGATTTCATGGGGTTAATATTCACTAAACTATTGTAAGTAGGAAACATTGGATAGAATACTTTGGGATGTATGTATTTAAATGAACTGAGGCTATCTTCCATAATGAGCTACAATTTTCAGAGATGCAAAGTCCATGATCCATCTTATAATTAAATTATAGACTTAGCACCTTTCTACTTTGCCTGCATAAATCTAAATAGGCTCATAAATCAAAGGAAAAATGCTCTAATTATATTTCTCAACCATTTGACAATTTATTTCGTAATTTTAATCCAAACCATCCCTAAATGTATTTCAGAATAATTGACAGCTCATATAGGAGATGGCAGAGAGCTAAGAAAGTGATAATTGGTTTTAAAATTTTAGTCTATGGAGACAATTCTTTGCATAGTTGAGTTAAAAAAATAATTATTCCTGACAACCCAGCTGCTACTTACTTTACTTAATAGCCTTTTCCCAAGTCTTCTGGTGTCCTACATTAGCAAAAATAGAAATGTGCAAAAGCTTATTGTATTTAAATATTGTAACACTTGTGCAAACTGCACTTTAAGCACATTAAAAAGAACTTTGGTACAATGTTGACTGTTGTAAACATTAAGAAATGTAAGGTGGTAATTATTGCATTTTAAATATGTTTAGTACTTGACATTTATACATTTGAATTAGCAAAGGGTAAAAAGAAAAAAGGCATAACTGGATTTATCTTTATTCATTTCATCATGAATTTATTTTTATAACATGCACGATAACCTATATAACACCAGAGTGGCAGAGACCCTTGTAGGCAGAAAAAAGTGGAAATGACCCATGAATAATAGAAAGCAAGTAACGGGGGGCTCCAAAGATCCAGAGAACCTGCTGAATTTTATTCCTTCTATTCCTTAAGCATTCAGGGATAAGGACTAAAAACAAAAGGGCTTTTTGTAGCCTCAGCAGTTGAAATTTAATAAATTTAAATAAACTGGCAGAAGAGTTTAAGGCTTGTTCTTCTTTTACATTAATCAATCTATATATATAAAAGTGAAAGACCACTCACATATCATCACAAAATCTCCAGAACCATAAAGCTTGAAAACTTGAAATTTGGTATGTATGTTCCTCTTGGGTTCTAGGTGCTCTCTAAGAAAGGATTTTTTGAAATGATCATCAGAGCATTTGTATTTTGTATATTATTATTAACACGCTCTGATGCTAAGGAATTCTACTCCCTCTCCCGACCTGTAAAGAAATCTGTTCCAAATGCAAAACACAAGTACAGGAAAGGAGTTTCAATTTCACAGCACCAAGCAGCTTTAGTACAGAACAGTTGAGCTGAGCCATGCCCAGGCTCCTTGCTCACACAGCAAATACTGTTTCAGTTTTCAAAAAGCCTTCAACTCTCTCACACACTGACAGGACGCTAGTCAGATGAATACCGATGGATGCTGGTAGGCAGAGGCAGAATTTTTTTCCTTATTTTCCTCCCCAAAAACTAAGCCCAACCACATAGTTTCATAGCGAAGCACGGGTATCGAGCTAGTAGTCAAATAAGTCTTCCAGCCTCAACTGTGGGTATATAAGCAGTTTCTTACTTAAATACTTCTTTCCTTCCCCCAAAGGATCCAGCTCTTTTCTTTGTGGACAATGAGTTGCGACTACTATTGATATTTTACTCTATATTTCACATCAGTTCAATCTGTTGATGTGTATTCTAAATGCAAATAGCTCCTGGTCCTCAATACTGAGAAAATATACTTCCATCTTAATTAAAATAGTAACTTAAACATATTTACTGAGATTTGATGATAACTATATGATGTGTTGTGGATCAGATTTAAGTTCAATATCTAAATATTGAATCAGTTTCAGCATACAGTGTACTAAAATGAAAGGGATCAGTTAAGGAGTGAACCTTGTAAAGGTATACTTCAAATTCAACTTTATGCAGACCCTGAGGTACACACAGCGGCATGTAGACATGTCATCTATGAATAATTACTTGAGTGTTTTCATGTTGGGGCAAAAGGTTGTGTGAATATGTTTTTATTTTCTAAACACTTACAATCACCTGGTAATTTCAGCTAGTCTAGAAAATAAAAGATCCTTGTAGTCAAGCTTACTCATAAATGCTACATTTATACCTTTTCTCATATAAGCTTCTGTAGTAATACATTATATGGATAATTTATATTTGTACGCTATGTGTTTCATGAATATTATAGCTTAGTTGTTAAAGGAGTTAGTGATTGCACTTTGGGGAAAAAAAATAAAAGTGGTAAGATGATATACCATCCATCTGAGGTTGAAAATACACTCACTTGTCTACTAATTTTGCTGTACCAAGTCTGGTCAGGTATCAGTGAATCATACATAAATACACATTTGCTAAAACGGTTCAAATGTGGCAATTTGAATCTAATAATCCCAGTCAGACTGTCATTATTTCTCTGCAATCATTACACAAGATAGTTGGAAAACTAGAAATGATGTTTATGCACTGTGATGACAGATGAAACCTATTGAAATGAAAAAGTAGGACACCAAATCGCCACACCTATATCCAGGGAGGCTGACTTACCTGTGACTCATATATTACACATTTCCTCTGAATGTATCACCTGAAGAGACACATATTCTTTCACCTAGTGAACAAATCAAGACAACTTCAGGATGAATGGGGACTTCACCCGGAGAAAATACATGCATGAGAAGTAATAGATACTAGGAAGACAGTTGGAGGAAGTGGGGGGGGGGGGACCAATGTTATCTCATAATTTATTTTGAAGCTTAGAAATTCCACAAAGATCAGTTTATAACTGTTTTATTCAGTACAGTTTTGGCATGGGAACGTTTAAGCCTTGTGACTTAAAAGAGTTCAGAGCAACCAAGATGATTAGGGGACTGGAGACTAAAACATATGAAAAATGGTTGGAACTGTATAGTCTAGTGAAAAGAACAACTAGGGGTGATGTGATAACAGTATTCTAATATTTGAGGGGCTGCTACAAAGAAGAGGGTGTCAATCTCCAGAAGGCAAGACAAGAAATAATGGATGGAAACAAGGAGAGAAGCAACAGAGAACTAAAGAAATGTCCTAACAGTGAGAAGAATTAACCACTGAAACGGCTTGCCTTCTCAAGTTGTGGGTAATCCATCACTTTAAGAAGAGACTAGAGTGGACAGCCATTTGTCTGAAATGGTGTATAGGGTCTCCTACATGAGCAGGGGATTGGAGTAGAAGACCTCCATGGTCCCTTCGAACTCTGTTATTCTGACTTACCTCCCTTCAAAATTCTGATTTGATTTTTTAAAACTTGATTCAGCTCAAGTTATGAAAGAATGGGGTATAGTAGAGCATGCAGAAGAACCTTTGATATGACAAAGTGTTGTAGTGCTAGAATTACTGAATTCTTTTCCCACCAGCTGGTGATACACTGGCCAATAGAACCAGAGACTTAAAGTGATAAATGTCTATCACTTATTGCACATATAGAATATGGACTGCACTATTCCACACTAAATCAGGTAAGGAAAGATATGAGCAATGGAGGCAACAACTTTCATGCCAGTATTGTTTTCTGCCAACTCAAGGCCAGTAGAAAGATATGAAAAATGAGAGAGAGAGAAATATGAAATTATATATGCCATGGAAAATATTGATAAAAAGCATTTCATTCTATAGTATGATATTGAAACCCTAAATTATCAATTGGAGTTAAATGTACAGGTATTTACTATTAATATATGAATTATACATCTACACATATACATACATAGATAGATAATGACATAGGTAAGGAAGTGCTTAAATACATTGTTAAACTACAGTAGGAATTCATCTTCATTAGATGTGATAACTATCAATCAATGCATAATTCTCATTTCTAAATTCTTCACAAGCAATAATCTTCACTGCTATTGATCTTGAACCACTGAAAATATATATATAAGTCAATTGTGAGTCAATTGGTGCTTCTTCTAGCTGTCAATTTTAAAAATGCAGGAAGATGTAATCATCCAGAGTGCCCCCTCCCATCTCTGCTGCTTAAAAGTTATAAAATGTCTGAGATATTTTTCTATATGGTGGTAAGGCACAAGGCAGATTTCTAAGTTACCACTTAATGTTTTCATTTCCTTTATGTATTCTATCAGCATTATAATGAGGAAAATAAATGAGGAACTCTAACAAACAAACATCTCTTCACAGGAACCTTTCTTATATAGTTATCATCATGGCAGGAGAGGGGTGCATCTCATTGGAAAGTCAGCCCCTGGCCACATGGTCAAATCTAGTCAAGATAAGTAATGTCACTGAGAAAGCATAGGGAAGAGCAACAGCACAGACAAGCATACCATTTAATGTAATATAAAAATAAGCAAACTTTGAATTCCAGCCATTTGCTGCTCCTAATTTAGAACAAAATCAGATCAAAAGCTCATTAAGTGAAAGATATACTTGTTTATTTGCTTTTTAACATAGCAGAGACTAAATTAGATTCATTTCTAAAGCCTGACCTTTTGCCATGCAGGAAGCGTGACATAGAGCTAAGACAATGTTCTTTCCTCCATTCTTTAATCTGTGTTTTCTGCATTAGTTAGTTGTAGATAATCAAATTTTTCAATTCACTAACACTCTCTCCACAGTTTCTACCCTATCAAAATTAAGGCTATTTCTAAGCCTGCACTAAGCTAAATTGCACAGATAATAAGGAATTTTGATCCCTACAGATACTCAAGAAAATGGTGGCACGTCTCACTAATTTGGTACATCAGGAGGTTCTAAGATTAACAGAACACAAAGATGATAAAAATATAGAATTGATGAGTAAAACAGGTTTTAAGGTCAAGAACATAAAATACTTGGGTATTAATATGACATATATAAATTGTATCTTATTTCAAAATAATTAAGACTTGAATTAAATTAAAAAAAATATGTTAAGATGGGAGAAAAAGTAAAAAGTTATTTACATTTATACTTACACTTGCTATAAAAGAAAATTGGAGGTCATTTCTTTATACTTTTTTTCTGCTCCCTTGGCTTTGTTCTTTTCTTATTTCCTTCTTTTGTGTTCTCTCTTCATTCTAAATATTAGTTCTGAATATTATTAATTTTTTTGTTTTAAATTTTCAATAAAATTATATATTAAAAAGCATGGAAGAACTGTAGGTGGAAGTAATACTTTCATCATTTCTGCCCTCTTGTGGATCAAAGGACAAGAAGAGAAAGCAAGATCCTGAAAGAGAACAAGGAGAGGCTAAGGAGATAAATCCCTCAAAAACTGCAACTTACAACCATTCATTTAGCAACCACTCAAAGTCATTACAGAGGACTAAAAAAAGTCCTCACATTTACAACCCTTGAAGCACCCCTGCAGTTATATGATCAAAATTGGGAATTGGCGTGGATTAATGATGGTTGCAACATCCCGCAGTCAAATGTTCACCATTAGTAACCTTCCAAACAGTTTCCAACAACAAAGTCAATAAGGGAAGCCAGATTCACTTAATGATCATGTGCCTCAATTAACAACCACAATGATTCCCTTAACAACTATGGCAAAAAGTCATAGAATTGGATATGATTTACTTAACAACTATTTCACTTAGCAATGGAATTTCCCATCCCATTTTGGTCATAAACTGAGGACTACTGTATGTAGATTCCTAATCCATGTAGGAAGGAAGACGCTAAGAATCATCAGCACAAGGCACTCTTTGCACCTCACAAGAACAAAAGCATGTTTGGCAAGAATCTTAGTGAGCTGATCAGAATTAGTTTACCTGAAACGAGAAGGTACAATATGCCCATGAAGAAATTCAAGTTCAAGATAACTAGGGAATGAACAGTTGTGAGATGTCAGTCCCAGAATTTGGACTTCAGGAGGATAGATTTAAATGATTCACAGAAAACGCAGGCACATAAAAGCACTTGAAATTTTGCAGGATAAATCAGCCCATGGAAACACTTTAAAAATGGAACATTCAAAACATATAAAAATAATCTCTCTGTAAAAAAAATACTACGTAGATAAATATCACCCTCAAACTGAGAAGCAAAAAGAAAATACAGCAGAAATAGAAGGGCTAATAATGAAGAATAAACCCAGAAGGTTAAAGCTCAGAATGAGATGAGGCTGTTGAGCAAGGCAAAATGTAAAAGCTGTGGATTTAGGACTATATCAAAAATAAGAGTCATCAAAGTGGTAGGTTTGTGCAACAGGTAAGGAAGGTGGAGAAATAAATGCTATGCTAATGGAGAATAGAGAAAAGGCAGAACTACTTCATGTCTTTGGCTCCGATTTAGGATAAAAAAGACAAAAGGATTTCCTAACAGAACTGAGGAAAAATATGAGGAAAAATAACAGTTCAAGACTGCTAAACTTACTGTAAGACCTCAAATTATTTCCTTGAATGAATACAAGTCTCTGGACCCAGACAAATTACATTTTAGGAATGCTGAAAGAAATTGCAGACATGATCTCAGAACTTCTCACTATAATCTTTGAAAACCCTAAGAGTAAGGTTTATTTAAGCTATTCACCAATCACATCGGGTATGTTTCTATGTGATGAGTGTTGTTTGGGGAGAATGTCACAGAAATGCATCATTTTAGGAGCTGAAAGGATGAGGAGTTTTGGAGATCCTAGCATTTTTACAGAACTGCACATCTTAATGATACCATCTAGTGATGTACACTTTTGCAGGAGAAATTCTAATTTTCTGAATATATTTTATATTGTTAAGACAACTCCTCCAGAAATAAACAGTATGAAGTAATTCTATTGTTATTTATCAGAGAAAATGATGCCCAGTCCACTGTCCTCAGCATCAGTGGTCATGGCAGCTATATTCACTGATATCCCAAGAATGTAGATACCTAAGGAGACCTAAAGATTCAGAGCCAGAGAATTGAAAGAAGCAGAAGTTACTGGTTGCAAGAAAGACTTATTAGAATAACAGATATACTTAACCTATAATCCCTTAGATTACTGCCCCCTGGGGGGGATGCCTTTGGGGGGCACTGAGAGGCAAGGGGGCTGGCAGGGGGCGCTGGAGGTGAGCAGCAGGACACAATTCAGGGGTGAGAAAAAATCCTGCCGCGGCGGTGTTTGAGGTGAGGTCCCACAGGATCACCCCATTGACTTGCACGCTCCTTGAAGAGCGTGCAAGGAGCTCAATGGGGTAATCCTGTGGGGCCTCGCCCCAAACACAGCGTTGGGAAAGGAGAGCAAAGCCAGAGTGGCTTTGCTCTCCTTTTCAAACATCCCGCTGCCACCACGTTCAGGGCGAGGGCCTGCAGGTCCACCCCATTGAGCCCCTTGCACCGGAGGCACCTGCCCAAGCAAGGCCAAACGGAGCAATGCACGAAGTCAATGGGGTGAGCCTGAGAGAGGAAAAGAGAGAGGAAAGAGAGAGAGAGAGAAAGAGAGAAGGAAGAAGAGAAAGAGAAAAGGGAAAGAAAGAAAAAGGGACAAAGAAAGAGGGGGGGGAAGGGAGGGACAGAAGGAAAAAGAAATAAAGGAGGGAGGGAGGGAGGAGAAAGATAATGAGATCCTATTCTAGTCCAATCACCTGCTCCAGCAGTGTTAGAAGGGAATGTGTGTGTGTTCTCCTTATAATTTACCAATACTTCTTCAGAATTGGCACTGTAATACATTGCGGAAAAGTATTTTTTTTAGGGTGGAGGTCCAATGGATCCTGTTTAAAGCCTCAACAAAATGTGAGAGCTTCCTGATAATCTTGGCTATGTTTTGTCCACAAAACCTTTAATTAATAAAAGCCAAAGATGTTTCAATGTGCTGGCAAAGATGCTGGCAAAGATGTTTCAATGTGGAAAAGGGCCTCTAAATTAGCCTCATTTCAATCTGACGCATCAGGTCTCTATCTCCCCCTCATCCCTCCATCGCCCCTTCTTTGTCCCTTTTTCTTTCTTTCCCTTTTCTCATTCTTTTCTTCCTTCTCTCTTTCTTTTTCTCTCTCTCTCTTTCCCTCTCCCAGGCTCACCCCATTGATTTGGTGAACTACTCCACTCAGACTTGCTTGGGCAGATCCCTCCAGTGCAGCGGGCTCAATGGGGTGGACCTGCGGGGTCGGCACCTAGAACGGGCAGTGCCGGCACGTTTGAAAAGTAGAGCAAAGCCAGAGGTTTGGTAATTTTTGGTGCAAAGAATCACAAGAGCTTCTGGGTTGTGCACAAGAAGGGACACACATGTCAATGCAATTCAGCAACATAAAATAAATACAAATAAAACAAATCAACAAGAATCGGCAAAGCATCTCTGTTTAGATTTGATTCACTACTGGAACCTAATCAGAGATGCTTTGCTGATTCTAGTCCAATGACCTGCTCCAGCAGGGTTGGAAGGGAGTATGTGTATATGTGTTTGCATGGCTGTCAAAACTCCAAAAACAGGTCAAGTAGTTCTGGGCAGGCCAGTCATAAATTAGAACGCCTGCTAAGCAACCGGCCATTAAGTGAGGACCACTTGTATTTGGTTTGCCAGTCACCAAACCACCCAGTCATGTGACCAGCAAGCCACGACAACAGTCACATGACCAGTAAGCCATGCCCACCCAGTCACGTGACCAGCAAACCACACCCTCAAATTAGGCCATGCCCACAGAGATTTGAATCCCGCCCCTGGGTGGGGGGCATTGGGGATGAGTTTGTAGCACCAAGGGGGCGGTGGACTGAAAAAGTTTGGGAACCACTGCCTTAGATCATTTATTATCATTCACAAGTAAGTGAAGATTCAACTGAGATTGGATCAGCAATGAGCAATTTCTTTCTCTTTTTATCTCTGACTTTCAAAGACTTTATAGACTAACTTTCTCTATTCATTCCAGTGCTTCACAAAATATAGCTTTAATAATTCTAGGTTTAAACCAGTATCTTGCTTAATGGTAACTATCTGGTCTGTTTTCTACTGCTTCCAAGAATTGCTAGCATAATTGATTTTTCAAAGGAATTTGATCAAATGAAACTGAGCTAAGATACTTCAGAGACGGGTCTGCGGCCATAGTTATATCATGCTTTCTCTGATAATTTCTTTTCACCTCTCATTGGTCCCATCTCATGTGGTCAGAACCAATGTACGTCTCCATTCCCTTTATACTGGGCTTCTGCAGATTTCTCCTAAATGTTCTGGAGATGTCCTAGTATGCTACAAAATTTTCACATACTTCAGTCAGCTACTGCAAGAAACTTCCCATAGATTTCTTAGGTTCTGTTCCTGTTCTTCTGTTATTTTTATAGAAACTGCCTCAGAACCTTCTTTTTTCCCCCCAAGCACTTAGATTCTTCCATTTGCTACTATTCCTGATACTCAATATAACAGCCAATGGATGATCACACTAAAATGTTGTTTCTATCTTTGAATTCCTGTATACTTGATTTGCTTCCATGGAACTGTGAACCTTCTAAACCCAATTCCCTTAACTGCTGCATCAGAGGTGGGATTCTACCAGTTCGCACCTATTCTCTAGAATCGGTTGTTAACATTCTAAGCAATTCGGAGAACTGGTTGTTAGAAGAAATTACTGGCCTAATCCTGTAAGGAAGGCAGGAAGGAAACATTCTGGTGTTGCTTACAGAAACTGCCTCTCTGTTAACCCTTATTACATTCTTGGCAGGACTAGACTTCCTGTCTCTAGAACTTCTCTGGAGTTGTTTTCCCTTCCCTTTGCTGGTACTTTTCTTGTGTGGAATGACCATTTAAAGTTACAATGGCACTGAAAAAAGTGATTTATGACAATTTTTCACACTTATGACTGTTGCAGTATCCCCACAGTCATGAGAGGCAGTTGAGGAGATGCATGCCTCAATGTGAGTGATATTGAGTTGGCCACACCCAGCCAATAACATGACCACCAAGCCATGTCCACCACCCAAGCCACGCCCACAGAACCGGTTGTTAAAATTTTTTGAATCCCATCCCTGTGCTGCATAATATAATATATCGAATAAGTCACTGGGTTCTCTGGATTGAGAGAGCATGCTAAGCCATAAAACTTGGTTGATAACCTGTAATAGCAGGTTTCACACAACATATTACACCAAAAGCCAAATTTCAGTTGTGTTTGCATAACATGTTTACTCGTAACTTATTGTCTTAATCACATTTTCTGAATTTGTATAATTTACTGAACTAGGTTACCACAATGGCAATCAAAAATAATAGATGAATACCAACAACAGGATTAATTTTCATATTTCTTTGCTGTGATTGGACTTTCGCAGCTCAGATATGCAAGTCCTAACTGAACAATCCGTTGGAGATATAGGCTGGGTCTATCCAACATGCTAAGTTAGTGACATAGTATGTTACATGAATCCAGGCTCTGTTACATGAAACCCAGTCATTGTGTCATCTGTTTTAAAATCTCTTTTACTTGCTGATCCTTACACATCTATTCTCTCCTGTTTGTGCCACATAACAGGACTGCAATTGAAAAACCTAGCTGTTCTTCAGATGTTTCTGGGGAGAAAATTTCTCCCAAATATATATTCTATAGATTTAATGTTGACATTTTACAGTATATGGACAAACAGTATATTTTCATTAAATTTATTTATAATTTTAATATTTCAATGAGCTAGACACTCAAATATCTTGTTTATATAGTTGTATAACAATATATGTTTGGCTATGTTCAACACACTTAAATGAACATGAATTAGTCATTTCTAAAGTGTGTCAGAGTGAAAAAAGCAGCCACTAATGAAGGTGTAATTTCAGTAGCAAATAATTGTTTCCTTTGTATTCACTAAGATGAAAGAGATGTCTGTCTCATATTAAACAATAAGACTATTATAACAGCAGAATGGTAATGGGAAAATAAATAGACTTAGCCCAGAAATAGCACTCAACACTCCACAAAGTGTTCTCCTGTAATAACTATCTTCCATAGAAAGTAGATACTACAATACTATATTTAGTTAGAGATGCAGAAGCTGTCCTTTCCACATTTTTACTAGAAATCTTTAATTTTTAGTCATCACTTTTAAGTAATAATTAATAAAAACTGAATGCATATTCTTAAAAGCTCTTGCATTCATGCTTCTCTTATTACTATCTTACTAAGACAAGAGTCAGTCAAAAGAGAGGCAGGATAATAAAAGTGCAACTTTTCTATACCACTTGTTGCCTATTTTTTTTGCATATCATATAGTGCTAGAAAAAGCCTTACAACCTATGTAGTGAATTTTCTCAGCTTTCATTGCTAAAATTAGAATTGAGGAAGATGTCTCCTCAAGAAGTTATGTTGCTGATTATGAAAGGCTTGTTCGTAGCCTTAGGTTTGTGGTGAATGATTGTAGTTATGCGCTATAATGTATTTTCTATGAATAGATGAAGTACCGGCATTAAGAGAGAAAAAACTAGAAGAGACTGAAAAGTAGTTCCCAAAGTTATCCTGATTTCATCTGTATGTTAATTCTTTTCTTTCTGAAAGGAACATATCGTAGGAATGTTTGAACAGTAAATTATTCTTCATTCACTTTAATATTTTCATATCTTGTCATGGTTGCTACAGGGCCCCGCTTGGTCATGCACAGTTGTAGCACACATAGGAGAAGATTCACAACAGTATAAACACTACCAAGTATCATTTCTAATGCTACTAATTTACTAATTGTAAACTGCTTGAGGCTTCTGTTAATTAGAAATAGTATAATAATATTTTAATTTATTACATAAGCAGGTTACAATTATATTTATCTTGTGAGGAGCAATTATCTCTACTTGTTGAAATTCTGTTAGGATTTTTCTTCTTCTTTTTAATGATCCTGTAAGCCCTTAAATCAGGATAGAGTTGGGGTGACTGAACAGAGCTAAGCCTTTACCGGCTGGTTGCCCTTCCCAACACCTATATGGAATTTGCAGCAGATATCTTCTCTACGTGTCCTGAAAGAGAAACATTTGTCGCAGCCTAGGATTGAACTCTCAACCTTCCGAATGGGAGATAAGCATCTTCACCACTAGACTATCACACTGCTCCTATTAGGCTCTCTCAATGACTTAATACACATACCCCAAAGAAAACAGAACGTGCCAATACAGAATTCAATCTCTATTTTTTAGGAAATAATAAGTTCCCTTGATATTTTCCTGTCAGTTAAGAAATATATCTGCAAAGGAAACAAAGAAGAAAAACTACATAAGTCTGCCTCAGCAATGGCTCTCTAGCATCTCGACTTGTTACTCTTTTTGAAATGACAAATAGAAGCCGAGCAGTAACATAGGTTCTCATAATCTTCCTATAGGCAGTTGCTGCTGAGCTGACAAAAAGGAAGAGATAAGCAAAGACTTAAAACCAAACAATTTGAGAAGAAGAAAGTTGGAGGTGGAATGGCTGACAAACCAAGATGGATCTAAAACTAGGCTGTTGGAGGCTGATTGTTGCTTGGACAGCCTGAGGCAAGATTCTTGAGGTGATTGTGAATGGGAAGTAAAGGGTTACTGTGGAAGAAATCTTACCTCCAGGTTTTTGTGAGAGCTGAAGACAGAATGAAAAGAGCTCCCTAGGGACAGCAAATGCCTAACTTCCCCCATAAGGCCCATCACCTCATCAATTACCCCCTTTTTATATTTCATAGGAAATAGGGATGCTGCAGAACACAGGTGCAATAATACCATTCAACTAATAAACATACAAACGAGTAGCTTTATCAGAGAAGCATGAAGCTTTGCCACTGATGAAGGCTGAGCAGTTGCTATGTGCAGTTTTCAAGTCTCAAAAATATGCTATCTTTGCAAAGCAAAGTGTGTTCTTAAAGACATACAGCATTCTCTTAAATACTGTAAATTTTGAAAATATTTACTCAAAATACATATTGTTAATTTTTCAACCACCAAAAATTATAAAAACATTTTCCTTTTTAGCTATTCATAGTGGATAACACGACCAATTCTGGTTCTTATTAACTTGCTACTTTACTTACACAACACTATTCTGAAATAATTAGCGATTGCTTGGTTATTTATTTCTGAATTATCTGATTATTACACCATCACTTTAATTCCAGTGAAATAAATTCAATCAGGTAAAACATCTGCAAATTTCAGCAATATTTCTTTATTTTTGCTTGTTGCTATTTAAGTAGACTTGCACAACCTGAGTTGTCAGGGCCACATGCCTTTAGAACAGTGGTTCCCAAACTTTTTCAGTCCGCCACCCCCTTGGTGCTACAAACTCATCCCCAATGCCCCCCACCCAGGGGCGGGATTCAAATTTCTGTGGGCATGGCCTAATTTGAGGGTGTGGTTTGCTGGTCACGTGACTGGGTGGGCATGGCTTACTGGTCATGTGACTGTTGTCGTGGCTTGCTGGTCACATGACTGGGTGGTTTGGTGACTGGCAAACCAAATACAAGTGGTCCTCACTTAATGGCCGGTTGCTTAGCAAGCGTTCTAATTTACTTGACCTGTTTTTGGAGTTTTGACAGCCATGCACACACATATACACATACTCTCTTCCAACCCTGCTGGAGCAGGTCATTGGACTAGAATCAGCAAAGCATCTCTGATTAGGTTCTAGTAGTGAATCAAATCTAAACAGAGATGCTTTGCCGATTCTTGTTGATTTGTTTTATTTGTATTTATTTTATGTTGCTGAATTGCATTGACATGTGTGTCTCTTCTTGTGCACAACCCAGAAGCTCTTGTGATTCTTTGCACCAAAAATTACCAACCTCTGGCTTTGCTCTACTTTTCAAACATGCCGGCGCTGCCGCGTTCTAGGTGCCGGCCCCACAGGTCCACCCCATTGAGCCCGCTGCACTGGAGGGATCTGCCCAAGCAAGTCCGAGTGGAGCAGTTCACCAAATCAATGGGGTGAGCCTGGGAGAGGGAAAGAGAGAGAGAGAGAAAAAGAAAGAGAGAAGGAAGAAAAGAATGAGAAAAGGGAAAGAAAGAAAAAGGGACAAAGAAGGGGGGATGGAGGGATGAGGGGGAGATAGAGACCTGATGCATCAGATTGAAATGAGGCTAATTTAGAGGCCCTTTTCCACATTGAAACATCTTTGCCAGCATCTTTGCCAGCACATTGAAACATCTTTGGCTTTTATTGATTAAAGGTTTTGTGGACAAAACATAGCCAAGATTATCAGGAAGCTCTCACATTTTGTTGAGGCTTTAAACAGGATCCATTGGACCTCCACCCTAAAAAAATACTTTTCCCCAATGTATTACAGTGCCAATTCTGAAGAAAGCAAAACCAAAATGTATTGATAAATTATAAGGAGAACACACACACACTCCCTTCTAACACTGCTGGAGCAGGTGATTGGACTAGAATAGGATCTCATTATCTTTCTCCTCCCTCCCTCCCTCCTTTATTTCTTTTTCCTTCTGTCCCTTCCTTCCATCCCCCCTCTTTCTTTGTCCCTTTTTCTTTCTTTCTCTTTTCTCTTCCTCTTCCTCCTTCTCTCTTTCTCTCTCTCTCTTTCCTCTCTCTTTCCCTCTCTCCAGCTCACCCCATTGACTTCGTGCATTGCTCCGTTTGGCCTTGCTTGGGCAGGTGCCTCCGGTGCAAGGGGCTCAATGGGGTGGACCTGCAGGCCCTCGCCCTGAATGTGGTGGCAGCGGGATGTTTGAAAAGGAGAGCAAAGCCACTCTGGCTCTGCTCTCCCTTCCCAATGCTGCGTTTGGGGTGAGGCCCCGCAGGATCACCTGATTGATCTCCTTGCACCAGAGCGTGCAAGTCAATGGGGTGATCCTGTGGGACCTCGCCTCGAACGCGGCGGCAGGATTTTTTCTCACCCCTGAATTGTGTCCTGCCGCTCACCTCCAGCGCCCCCCTGCCACCTCTTAGCGCCCCCCTGCTGGCCCCCTTGCCTCTAAGTTTCCCCCAAGGCATGCCACCACCCCCAGGGAGTGGTACCACCCACTTTGGGAACCACTGCTTTAGAACAAATAGATGGATAATATTTTTAATGAAAATATTTATCTAGCAGCACTAGAAAGCTATTTAGCAGAACTACTTTTACTCATGCAATACAGGTAGTCCTTGATGTACACAGTTCCTTTAACGATCGTTTAAAGTTACAAAGGCACTGAAAAAAGTGACTTATTACCATTTTTCACACTTATAACCTTTGCAGCATCCCTTTGGTCATGTGATTTACATTCGGAGACTTGGTAACTGACTCACATTATGACAGTTGCAGTGTCCTGGAGTCATGTGATTTCCTTTTGCGACCTTATGACAAGCAAAGTCCATGGGGAAGCCAGATTCACCTAACAACCATGTTACTAAGTTAATAACTGCAGTGATTCGCTTAACAAATGAGGTGAGAAAAGACTTAAAATGGAACAAACTCACTTAACAAATTTCTCACTTAGCCACATAAATTTTGGGGCTCAATTGTGGTCATAAGTTGAGGATTACCTGTAAATCTAAATGTCTAAGAAACAAATTTAAATGTATGAATCAAAATTGCAAAAGAAATTTGTGCTATTATTGAAATTCCTCCTCCTGTTTAGAACAAAGAAATTTAATATATTATAAATATATAATAAATCTACATTGTTACAATACTGTCTTATTGTTCCAGAGGCTTAATCAAACACAACTGAATTTTCTTAAGCAAAATTCATGGGAATGTATGAGAAAATTAACAAGAACAGAAAGAATTTCACATATACAGGATTCAGGCAATAAGCATGTTTATATTTACATTGGAAAAAATAAAGTAGCTATTGTATTCATTTAGGGTGCTGCAACAATCCAGATGATTACTAGGTTGCTGCACAAAAATACAAAAAAAAATCTTTTTTCTGACCTAATTCACTATTAGCATAAAGTATTTAAATTATTGAATAATGTTATTCCTCCCAGATGTTACTATGCAGATTATCTTGATTTGAAAAACATAATGGTATTAAGTGATCTAAGGAAACAGACCAGATGGACTCTGCCTGAAGACCTGGCAGGCGATCAAACACATCCACAGCTCTGGGAAAGACTGAGTTGGAGGAGCTGATTCAGATAATGAGGGCCACATTCTGGAGACAGCAAACAATCAAGCTACGTGACAAGCTCCTGGAGTGTTTATACAAAATCCTTGTCTGCACTCTGTGTGTGTGTGTGTGTGTGTGTGTGTGTGTGTGTGTGTGTGTGTATGCATATGTTTGTGTATTTGGGGCAGCCTATTGCTGTGCCAGAATGATTTTTTCTTCATCCTGATTGGTTGGGAGTCTTGGTCTGTGTTTATCGTTCTTGGAGTTTGCTGTGTTCTGCTTGATTGGTGTTTGTAATATCTTCTGCCTATTTTGTGGCTCTTTTTGTATCTTGATTGGCTGACAACGTTGTATTGCTTTATTGGGGGCTTTCAGTGTAGCTTGGCTCCGGGTAAATGGATGGCTATCATTTGTTAGGAAGCTAGGTTTCATCTGGGTGCCTGGTTGGGGTGTGTTTGAGCTGGGGGTATCTGTTTGTGCCCAGGTGCTTGTATATATATGTATGAGTTATTTAAAATCTAGCATATTCAGTAACTTTCAATATATCTATTTGGGATACAAAGCAGAACACAATTTTAAAGTTTTCCAAACACATTCTGCAAATAACTTACAGCACTGCTATATAGACAATACTTGTATCTCCACTTTTTCTCATGTTAGCAATGCTGACAATTCAAATTTCAAAGTTCTAGTTTTCTAGATAATTATCTGTTACACTCAGGAAATTTACAATCGAGCAATAAAATCTTTAATCCTTGTGCTGTATAACTGGTACAGAACAGATATTTGCAAGAATACCTTCCATGTGATTCTAATTGAAATTTACAGTAAATGATACCTGTTACAGTAAATGTTATTTTATGTTGAGAAATTATATTTCTGGGTTTTCAGGGCATGTCTTTTTCCTGAGTAAGCAATCTGATTAATGGAATTCTTTTTTGAGCAGATTAATTAATTATACATTAATTATATAAGCAATGTATAAACTTAGCTGACCCATAAAAATCTTCAATTTTTGTTCATTTTTCGCATTTAACATTTTATTTCATTCCTGTGCTGTGTTTAATTATGCATTTAACAGTATGAATATTTTAACAATCCAGGAAACTGTTATATAAAGATACAAATTTATTATCAAAATTGTATAAAGTCAACAAATTAATTTATTCGAAGTAACCTTATAGGATCCCTCAAATATCACTTTAAACCTGCAATATTTTAAATTTAGCTATATGAACATCACAATTAGCATTGGCAACTTGGTTATTAAGCAGAATGGCCTACACGTTAGATCATGCTTTGCAAATGTACTCCTAAGAAGCATGGTTTTAGTCATTCTTCGTGGTATGATCAAACCAGTGGTGGGATTCAAATTTTGTTTACTACTGGTTCTGTGGTCATGGCTTGGTGGGCATGGCAGGGGAAGGACACTGTAAAATCTCCAGTCAGAGGTGGTATTTGCCGGTTCTCTGAACTACTCAAAATTTCTGCAGTTCTCCACCTCTGGATCAAACTGTAAAATCTTATTCAGATATTTGGAGTATAGTAACTCAACTGTAGGCTACAGAGTTGTGTACCAGGCCCAAGCAGGCCAAGTTAATCTCCCTTGTAGATCATCCTTGCAGATTGAAGAGTAAGAAAATACCATTTAAAAGGAAATCTATTCTTCCTCTACAACGTGTAATCTTAACATCTCTCAAACTGGATGGAAATCTTATGTTGTAGCACAGTGTATTTTAAATGCTTTTCCTTAAGGGCTGAGCACAAAGTGAGAGAAAAAATGTGTTGGTACTGACCTGATACGCCTGTTCTGTGAGCTGTGAAAAGCATCCAGTGATGGGAGGGTGCTTCAGTCTCTTCTAGGAAGGCTGGGCTTAAACTTGAGGACGCTCCTCCTCCTCCACAAGACTCCTCCTTAGCATCCCCAGTTTTGCGAAGCCGGGGTACTGATACCCTATATGCTTAAGCCTATGTAATAACCCTGGCCGGAACAGACCCCCTACCAGACGGAATGAAAGGATGGGGCTGGATGCTCTTCACAGCTCACAAAGAACAGGCATATCAGGTAAGTTCCAATGCCCTTTCTCCCATGAGCTGTTCCGCGCATCCAGTGATGGGACATACCAAAGCTTGGCACTGTTCTAAGGGTGGGGCTCTGTCTGGGTTGCAGACCTAACTGTCTCTGAAATAACTTGCTGCAAAACTCGCCTACCAAATGAAGCCTCAGCAGAAGCAAATACGTCAATTTTATAATTTCTAATAAATGGAGATGGAGAATCCCAGGTTGCAGCTCGGCGAATCACCCCTATTGTAGCTTGGGTCGCCCATGCTGCTGTGGTGGCTGCACTCCTGGTGGAGTGAGCGCTAATGCCTTGGGGCACTGGTATAGAGTGAGAATCATATGACTTAGCGATGGTGACCCTTAGCCATCTACCTATGGTAGAGGGTGAAACCTTGCGCCCCAGGGTGTTAGGCTGAAAGGACATGAAGAGGGCTTCTGTCTTTCTGGAGGGTGCTGTGCGCTCTATGTAAGGCCCTTCTTATGTCCAAGTGGTGCCACTGGTGTTCGAGCCTGTGTGATGGACGTGAGCAAAAATTTGGGAGCACCAGCTCTTGAGCTTTATGGAATGCCGAATTAACTTTTGGAATGAAGGAGGGATCTGGTCTGAGAACCACTCTATTCGAATGGAAAATGCAGAGGTCTTTGTGCACTGATAATGCAGCTATTTGGGAGATTCTTCAGGCAGATGTAATTGCTATCAGGAAAACTACTTTGTAGATTAGAAATCAAAGCGTCATGGTCCTTAGTGGCTCGAAGGGACCTGTAGTAAGGGCCAATAGTACTTTATTTAAGTCCCAAGTTGGATATCGCTGCACTACGGTGGGGGGCTCAAGTTCTAGGCACCGTGCAGGAAACTGTGAATGCGAGGGTGATCAGATACGGAGGTAAGATCATCCCAAGATATGACCGAAGCCAGGGCCGCCACCTGTCTCTGCAGAGGATTGGGTGATAACCCTTTGTTTAGGCCATCCTGTAAAAATTCTAATAACTGCACTACTGATGGGGAAGTGGGGTCGATCTGAACCTTCTGACACCAACGGCAGAAGCTAGACCAGGTGGCCTCATAGATTCGGTTCATCAAAGGATGTCAAGCCGACTGAATAGTGTGAAAAACTTGAGTAGAAAGGTGCTCATCTCTCAGACATCACTGTTCAACTTCCATACAGCTAAGTTTAGCCATTGGGGGTCCGGGTGTAGCACTGGGCTTTGAGACAGCGATATGACCAGTGATGGGATTCTCCACGGTGGTACCGTCGAGAGGTCCTTCAGGTCCGCAAACCATGCTCGCCTTGGCCAATAAGGAGCCACTAATAGTAGGTCCGCTTTTTCTTCCAGCAACTTCTGAATCAATTTGGGAATCACGGGGAGGGGAGGAAAGGCGTATAGCAGTCCGGTGGGCCAGTGACATCTGAGGACATTCACATCCTCTGCTCCCTGCGATGGGTAACGAGAAATGAATCATGGAAGCTGTGCATTGAGTGGGGAGGCAAACAGGTCGACAACCAGTTGGCCCAACCTCCAAGTAGCCTCCAGAAAGATCGTGGGGTCGATGCCACTCTGATTGGTCTAACGTGGATCTACTGAGCCAATCTGCTTGTACATTTGCTACTCCAAATATGTGCTCCGCCTTTAGAGAGAGAAGATGGATTTCGGTCCACAGGAATAGTGTTTCTGCTTCCCTCATTTGTAGATTGGAATGAGTGCCCCCTTGTTTGTTGATATGGGCCTTTGTAATTATGTTGTCTGTTAAGACAAGCATGTGTTTGCAATGGAGATGCAAGAGGAATTGTCAGAGTACACTGCTCTCAGTTCTAGCCAGTTGATATTGTGTGCCTTTTCTGAATCTGTCCAAAGGCCTTGCGTTGTATGTGATTGGAAGTGGGCTCCCCATCCCACTAGACTGATGTCTGTTGTAACAATCGACCTGTGTGGATCCTTGAAAAGGTATCCCTTGTTGATTTCGGGTCATGTCCACCATCATAAAGACCTGAGGATGAGGACAGTTGATGGAACTTTTATACAAATCTTGGCGTCATCTCTCCTGGCGTGTTGGTATGGCAACAGGAACCATTGCAGAGTTCTTGCATGGAACCGGGCCCAAGGGACAATAGAAATACAAGAAATCATTTTTCCGAGCAATTTAGAAAGGAGACATAGTTGTACTTTCCTAAGAGTTCTGATCTGTTGAGCCAAATCTCTAATGCTTTCTTGTCTGTCAGGGGAGAGGAAAACTTTGCCTTCCAGGGTGTCAATGATGGCGCCAAGGTGAATGAGTCTAGTAGAGGGTGTTAAATGACTTTTTGACCAATTGATTGAGAACCCATGTTGTTGTAGGGTTACAAGTGTTGTTTGAATGTTCGAATTTGCTTGATTGATGGAAGATGCCAGAATATCATCCAAGTAGCATTGAAGCTGGATGGACCCATCTCTGAATGATGCTGCCAAGGAAGCCAAGACCTTTGTAAAAGTTCTGGGAGCTGAAGCTAGGCCAAATGGGAGAGCAATATATTCCTAATGGATGTTGTTGTAACAGAAATGAAGGAATTTGAAATGTGATGGCCTAATTGGGATATGTAAGTAAGCTTCTATGAGGTCTATGGAGGTAAGTACATCGTTTTTTTTGATGCTGAGTAAGATGGATTGGAGAGTGGTCATTTTAAATTTTTGGTAAACTAAAAATTGGTTTAGACATTTAAGTCCAAGATTGCCCTCCATCCCCCCGAACTTTTAGGGACCACAAAGAGGTGCGAATAAAAACCAAGACCTTTTTGATTAGAAGGGACGGGTTGTATTGCCCGGATCTCTAGTAGATGTGCTATGGCTGTGTCCATGAGAAACCTTTTTTCTGTGTCCCTGGAAATTGAGGACTTCCTAAAAAAATCCAGGTGGGGGGAGCTGAACTCCAGTACCAGACCAAATCGTACTGTGTTCCTGACCCATGTGTCAGTGGAAGAAGAGTCCTATTGGTCGGCAAACATTTTTAGGCGGCCACCAAGGGGAATCTCATTGTGGTTGTTACTTGGACCTGCGGAAGGGCCTAGATCCTGTTCCTCAAAATTGTCTCCTAGGATGGAGTCCTTTCTATATCTGTCCCCAGATTCAATTCTATCTGTCTGTTGTCTGAATCAAGGCTGTCTTTGAAATCTTGGATGGTAGGGTTGATGGAAGGGATGAAAGGAACCCCTATGAAAGGGCTCTGATTATCTGGATTCTGATCAATGAAAAAGAGAGGGAAAATTTTTCTTTTTGGTTCTGGTTTCCAGTAGGAAGGGTTCAAACACACTGCCAAATAGTTTGTTCTCCGAGATGGGAGCTGAGGCAAGGCGCCACTTGTGCTTGACGTCTGCCTTCCAATGCCTGAGCCAAAGTAACCTTCTAGCCGCAATTTGGGAAGCAATGGCCCTAGAGGAAAATTTAACTACATTGAAGGTAGCGTCTGCCTAAAACTCTGCAGCAGCGATTAATTTAGCCACATCTCGATGTGCCCTAATGATTGAGGCTGGATTGGTATCCCTCAGGTGGCGGAGCCATCTGAGAGATGATCTGGTGAAAAAGGAGGCAGCTGTGGCTGCTCTGAAGGCCCATGCATCCAAGACATGTGCTGTGTGGAGGACTAGTTCTGCCCCCTTTTCCTCAGGCTTGAGAGCCTCTTCAGCTTCATTTGGGATGGCTGAAGAAGATGCAAGCACAATGATAGGCTCGTCCACTTCTGGAGTGTTTAGAAATTTAGAGAACTTGGGTGCCAAATTATAGTATTTTTTATCATGTCCTGTGGGAACGGGATATGAGGCTGCTACAGCCCATTATTTTTGCACTAAATTGGAAAACATGTGCCTCAGTGACTGGTTGAGAGAATATGAGATCCTCTGCTTCCCCAGGAGTATTTAGTGGGGGAGGGGAACCCGTATTATCCAGCTGTGCAGTGTTCTTGCCCTTAAACAGCAGGGATTTAAATAATTGTGGGCAGAATAATCCTGTAAATATGGGGACATCAGGTGAGAGGCCTTCATCGTCAGACATCCCCCTTTCTAGTGGATCCACCTCTGACAATACTTGGTCAACGGTGTGTACCCCCCCTCCTCCATTTGATCCATTTGATCCCCTTGATCTCCCATGCCTTGTGCATACTGAGGGTCTCTGACAGTGGGCAATGGTAGTTCTGCCGGGGGGGCGGGGTACCTGATAAAAATGTGGCTCTGTCATGCCCAGAGATCATCCAGAAAGAGATCTGCAAACCGAAGCTGAGGGTGTTCGTCCTGCCTGAATAGCCTGTTGGACACCTGCTGATATACCCTTCTGGATAGCTAGCTCCATCCACACCCTCATGTTGGCAGGGATTTCCTCCGGAAGTTCCTCCTCTTGTCTGAGGGCAGCTGCAGTTGGCATAAATGTTGCCTCTGGGGCCCTTCTTGGGGAGGGAATGTTAGAAAGAGCCTCCTGGGGAGGTTGTATTGATATGCTGCTCCTTCTGGATAAATCCAGAGGGCCGGTTGGAGGGTTCTGGGCCTGTGAGGTAGAGGGTATGATGAGTGGTGAAGAGGTGGGTTGTACAGCTGCTCGTGTAGGTTTTTCCACCTGCCTTTCTAATGCCTGATGGCATCTGCATGCATCTTTCTCTGCTGCCTTAGAGGCCTTTTTGGGCTCCGTGGACTTATCTTTATTTTTAACAGTTAATCTAGATTTGGGCTTGTAGTTGCTGGTCATGGTGATACCTTTGATAGATTAGCAATGTAAAGAGGCTATGAAATTAGGTGGCTGGAACACCTAGGGGCCTGCTCCCTTAAGGGGCAGGGGATCCTGGAATAAATAGTTCCCCGATGCCTTTAGCAAATGTTGTCTCCTTGTTCTGTTTTACTTTGTTTATGTATGTATGTATGTACGTACATACATACATACATATATGGATCTTTGGTTATTCGGGTTTTCTCCCATGTAAAATTGGAAGTATCTAGGCGATGTTTCAATGAAGTCTCATTCATCATCTTCAGGTTTGTGTCTTCGGCTTTGTGCGTCTCGGAGATATGTGAGCTTGCAGCTGCTTCTTCCTTTTAACTGCTAGTGGGGGTGTGACTTGATTGGGTGGGGGCTTGGCTGTGTTCTGATTGGCTGGGGGTGTGTTCTGATTGGTTGGGGGTTTGGCTGTGTTCTGATTGGTTGGGGGGTTGGCTGTGTTCTAATTGGCTGGGGGTATGTTCTGTTCAGGTGGGGACTTGGTTGTGCTCAGGTTAGTCTTAGTTGCTGGGTGATTTGAGCTGGTGAGCTGTGATCCTGTTTGGCTTCGCGTTCGTGGTCGTGCCACATCTTCATGGTGGGCGTCAGTTCGCTTCATGTATGGGTCGGAGGGGTTTGAAGTGGGTAGTGATGCAGCTGCGGTATGGCTTCTGGTCCGTGGTTGTGTCTCATCTTCTGTGTGTGTGTGAGTCTGTTTTCTACATGGAAGTGTGGTGGTAGCATCTTGTGTGGCCTTAGTGGGTGTGGGTCTGGTGTCATTCTTCATGTTAGACACTCCTTTGTTAATGAGGGCAGGTTTCCAAATGGCTGGTAGGCAGGAGGTATCATTTCGTTTATTCATGCTTTGTGGGCGTTTTTCTATCTCTATGGCTTTTCTGATTATTCTGTTGTTGAAGTGTTCGGTTTTGGCGACAGTTCTGGTATTTTTAAAGTCAATCTCATGTCCTGTGGCTTTGAGGTGTTGGACCAGGGAAGTGGTCAGTTCTTCTTTTTTGATTGAGTTCTTGTGTTCTTCAATGCGTGCACTTATTCTTCTGTTAGTTTGTCCGATGCATGTGGTGGGGCAGATGGTGCAAGGGATTTCGTATACTCCTTGGTTTTCTAACTTGATTTTATCTTTAAGGTTTCTTAGTATGGTGGATATTTTTCTGTTTGTGCAGAATGCTGTTTTAATGTTGTGTTTTTGGAGGATCTTGTTGATTTTGTCTGTAGTGCCTTTTATATATGGGAGGAGGGCTTTGCCGCTCTCTTGTTCTCTATCTTGGATTTTGGTTGGAGTTTCTTTTTGGATTAGGTGGGTAATCTTTCTTTGGAATCCATTGGCTGTTAGTACGTTAGTGAGAGTGTGTAGTTAGGTTTTTGGGTGTTGTTCATCAGCTAAGCATTTTGTTCTAGAGATAAGTGTCTCGGCTACAGAATTGATCTGTGCTGGGTGGTGGTGTGAGAGTGTGTGTAGATAGCGATTTGTATGTGTTTTCTTCTGGCAGATGGTGTGTTTTATGTATGTGTGTGTGTGTGTGTGTGTAGGTGTGTTTGGTTTTTTTCCTGTGTAAGATTAAGAGTATCTTGGCGATGTGATAAGTGAAATAATGTAATGCTATTTTTGCTTCTGTAAATTTGCTTACGCTTAGAGTTGCTTACAAAAGTATGTATTTTGTAACCTTCCGGAAGATAAGGATTAGAACAATATGAACCATTTTGTATACGTGTGTGTTTCAAAAGCAGCGCCAGTACTGATAGGGGAACCATCAACAAACAGTTGGTGGTCTGGGGAATGTTGATGGGCAATAAGTGTCCCTGGAAGGTGTGAGGTTTGATGACGTCTGTGAACCAAGCCATCGTACGATGGGGCAGGGGAATTAGGGTATAAGTATGCTGTGCAAAGTGTGCTCGGGGTTCCATCCAGCTGCCTTGGATGTGAACCCACTTCTGCAGAACCGCAATAAAACCAGAGAGAAAACTCAGATCCGTGTCGTGTTAGTCTCTCGTACAAGTGCAATCTCACAATTTGGCGCCCGAACGTGGGGCATTCAACGGCGATCCTCGGTGTTCTGGGGACTGGTGAGTAGTGGCCACTCCGTCTCGTTTGGAGACATTCCCACTCCCCATTGATCGAGAGGTCCCAGGAATCTCCAATCCAAAAACGAAGTTTCGGAGAAATCGAGAGAAAAAGGACGGACTGAGTGAAGGTACCTTGTGAATGGTGATCAGGGATCACGAGAAAACCTGAGTCGGGGACGCCCGCACATCCGCATACCTGAACTGACGACAGGTCCCGGAGTGATCAGGTAAATTTGTTCCTTTTTAAAGAGAACGGGGTTTTTTTTGATAGAAAGGTGTCCTTAAAATTTTCTCAGGGAGAAAAGTCCAGCGCCTGCTGGAGGACAGGTCTGGTGACGAGAATGGGGAAAGGACAAAGTAAGAGGTTATTAGAAACCTCGGGCATAGACAAGATAGAAGAGAAAGAAGGCAGAAAACCTATTCCGGTAGATTCGCCTTTGGGACAACTGCTGCACCAGTGGTTCTCCCCGAATCTAAAATATTATACCCGGAATCTGGAAAAGAAGCACATGATTTACTTGTGCAAATACAGGTGGCCAAAATATCCTCTTGTGGATCCAAAATTTCCCTACCATTGGGCACCGGAGGGAGAACCCAGTACATACTGGATGAATCAATTGAAGGATTATTTATTGGCTCATAAATTAACCGCCGAGATACCGTATTTAGAAGTATGGTATCACGTTGAACTTGAAGGACCCAGCCCGCCACCGGCTGATCAATTTGTGTCCAAAATTAAAGATCCGGAGTCTGACGATGAGTTTTATCGTCCTCCAGCGATATACGTTCCTCCGCCCAATCAGCAGGAAGTATTAGCAGCAGCAGCAGCGGCTCCATTACCTCCCTCCCCGCCGCCAGCACATCATGCACGTTTGCGGAGAGAACTAAGAGATTTGGAACAGAACGTTCAGAACTTTCCTTTTCCACCGGCACGGCCGGCACACGCTTATCCCTTGCGTGAAGTGCCAAATGGTCTGAACGCTCTGGGCCAGCCCGTGGCTATGTATGCTATTCAACCTATGAGGCCTGGGGAACTGAGAGAATTGAAACAATCACTTCCCCGTCTTCATGAGGACCCGCAGAAAGTAAGCTCAGAATTGGAACTATTTTTGGGGCCAAATGATTACACGTATGAAGAACTGATGTACATTTTGGGGCACCTATTTAGCAGAGAAGAAAGAGATCTGATTAGACAAGGAGCAATAGAATATTGGCGAGTATTTGCAATTGGGAAATAACCAAGCAGTTGCTGGGGATGTTAAGTTTCCCTTGGCCCCTCCCAATTGGAATACCATTTTCAGCAAGGTTCCATTTGCCATCCTCAGGCTGCTGCTTTCAGCTTCGTGCCAGTGTAAGCAGCGTGTGATCAGAGCTTCCGTCTCTCTATAAATACTGGTGGGGGGGCTGGTATGCTGGGCTGGTTGGCTGTGCCGCTGCCTCTTGATTGGTTGATGGAGATGATGTTGGTATAATGGGCTGTGTGATGGCCTTGTGAGTTTTGTTGTGGAGATATCCTGGATCTTGTGCTGTAATCTCCTGGGTCATTTGTTTTGTACTTATCTTTTTTCCAATAGCCTCCCATGTTTTAACGGCTTGGGTTGTGTCATTGCCTTGCGAGTTCTTTTGTTGTGGTATCCTGGGTCCTGTGTTGTAATCTTCTGGGTTGTTTGTGTTTTGATCTCTTTTCCATTAGCCTCTGTGTTGTAATGGCTTTGGGTAAAGGGTTGTGTGATGACCTTGTGAGTTTTATTGCTGTGGTATCCTTGGTATTGTGCTGTGATTTCCTGGATCATTTGCTGTGTTGCAACTTCTTGAGTTCTTGTGGTGTACTTTCCTGTGTTTTCTGATGTGATATCCTAAGCGGGTGGCTGTGTTGTAGCATTCTGGTTTTGGTCTGGCTTCGAGTTTGGGGTCTGGGTCTGTGTTCTTGGCATGTGTCAGCTTGTTTGGTTTTGGGGTCGGGGGTGCGACAGCTGGCGAGGCAGCCATGGTCTGGTTTCTATAGGGAGTCCTATAGGGAGACGGAAGCTCCTATAGGGAGACGGAAGCTCCGATCACGCTTTGCTCACATAAGCACAAAGCCGAAAGCACCAGCCTGAAGATGGTGAGTGGGACCTCGTTGAAACATTGCCAAGATGCTCTCAATCTTACACGGGAAAAGACCTGAACACGCCAAGACCTGCATACCTGTACCCATGAAAACTACGAATATATATATATATATATATATAAAGTTTGACTCACAGATGAACACTATACAGAAGCCTGATGATGGCAGATGAGATTCTGCTGAAACGTTGCTACAACTTTAAAAGCACAACTACTATGATGTGGAAAAATACCCGAACTAAGCTGAATGCCATACATGTAAGTACCCGCAAAAACTTAAGAAAACATATATATATATACATACACATATACACACATATACACATGCACACACACACACACACACACATATATACACAACTACAATGACGTGGGAAAATACCCAAGCAAAGCTGAATACCATACATGTAAGTACCTGTGAAAACTTAAGAAAACACACATATATGTGTGTGTGTGTGTGTGTGTGTATATATGTATATGTATGTATGTATGGTATTCAGCTTTGTTCGGGTATTTTCCCACGTCATTATAGTTGTGCTTTTAAAGTTGTATAGTGTTCGTCTGTGAGTCAGACTTTCAGAGATTCAGCCGAAACGTTGCTACAACTTTAAAAGCACAACTATAATGACGTGGGAAAATACCCGAACAAAGCTGAATACCTGCGAAAACTTACTGCGAAATACATATAAATACCTGCGAAAACTTACTGCCTGTGGTATCCAGCAGTTCAAGTCCTCTATCATCCAGTGGACTGATGGTAGGGACTCTCCTTCCCAGGTCCCCAAGAAGGGAAACCTTGTTGGGTAACTTGCCTCACAGACAGTAACAATTACTCAGCAAATTTAACCAAGCGGCCTTTAAAATGGCAGCCACCTCATGGCAGAATGAAAACGAAAGCAGCTATCACAGCAGCCTGCTGAAAGCAAAATCTCTCAGCGGGAAGGTGCAGGGGCTAATTCCCTGCCCTGAGGTGTTCTGCGGGGAAAGCCTTGTAATAAAAGGAAAAAAGGCTGCACTGTTTAAATTGAGGCTTCAACCCTCAAAGAGACAGAGCATTTACTCAGCCGGCTGGGAGATCGGAGAGATAAGCCTCCCTATTGAGAAGTTTAAGGCAGCGGCTCTGAAATGAGAGGCTTTTAGCCTCAGGTCAGATTGGAAAGATAAGCCTCCGTGTTTTTGAGGCTTTAGCCTCGAAAGGCTGGAGCACTCGTAAAAAATGAGTGAAATGACTTTTGGAGGTTCCCAGCGGTGGTGGGGATAGTTGGTGACAGAAACTATGGTACCTGACCTGAGAAATAAATCAGCTAAATAAGCTAAATCACCAATGTTCTGTTCCAACCAAGAAAACAATAACACAACCTGTCTGAATAAAGGCTGAGCTAAAATTGGGGACGCTAAGGAGGAGTCTCGTGGAGGAGGAGGAGTGTCCTCAAGTTTAAGTCCAGCCTTCCTAGAAGAGATTGAAGCACCTTCCCATCACTGGATGCTCTGAACAGAGAAATTTCGGGCATATTCTATTCAAATAACTGTTTTTACCTATTTGGCCTAAATATGGTAAGAGGATTTCCTTTCTCTGGCTTGTTACAGCTACCAATTTTATTCTTTTATTATACATCATGCATTTTATATATATATATATATATATATGTCATGTGTTGTAAAAATCCTGAAAATTAAAGACTGAAAGATATTAGAATTAACATTTCTATCAGTATTTCCTTATTTTCGTAAAGCATATGTTTCTTCCTGATCTACAGGCTGCCAAATGTGCAAATTATATTCACTTATTTCTTTGGTTGGAAAATAAGGAAAATGTGCATATATAAATTAAACATTCAAACAAATGCACTTGACATAAACACATATGCATTTTATCTATCTTGGACTTTCTTGGATTCCAGTTACCCTTTGCTCAATAAAGAAGGCAAATGAGTTGGATTTCAAAGTTAAATAGTAAAGTAATAGATTATGTGATTCCTGTGAACATGGAAAATCTGAAGAATGCAATAAGTTTAATTCAATTTTTATACTGAATTTGAAAATAAAATAGATCAAATGTAGAAATGCTAATCATTATACAATAAATTAAAACTAGTAAGAACTTTTTAAAAATAATTCCCCAAAGTTCAGTATGGCTTTCTTCTACCTGGAGACCAGCCTGCTAACATATTTTAAATACTTATTCCTGGAATTACTTATTCATGGAAAAGAAACAGGAAAAAAACACATTTAGCTGCCTCCTGAAGGAATGTATATCCACATAAGTAAAGACAATTTCATTCAGCTTACATTCATTCAGCAAAATTTACATAAAATGCTCATTCAAAACCAGCAATTTTCAGATAACATTCAGCATTCTTTGGGTTTTCTTTATATTTTTTCTTCTATAAAATTTAAATAGGCTGCTTTGGTTCACCAGAGAAAAATAACTCAAAGTTACAGTATTGGTGAGATCAGATAATCTCCAAATCATTCCACAAGTTACAACTACCTGCTTAACTGCTTACCTCCAGGTGTTTAAGAGTTTCCTGCTCACATTTCATGTCATCTATATCACAAGGTTGCTCAGTCATTTTCTTGATCTAAAATTTATCTCAGGATATAATACTTCAGACAACCGTGATTTGTACCAGATCTTTTCCTTAAGTAATGAGGAATCTCAGAATTGCAGTTGCAAAAGTGTTACAGAAAAATGAAAGTAGCAAAGTTCACAGATAAGATTTGTATTTAATGCAGATAGGTTGGGCTGCCATGAATGACTAAGACACGTTTCAAATACATGCCAATCACTGACAGGCAGTATATAATGATATAACACACAGGTTGGCAAACACAAGGCCAGCTCTGAATAAAAGACCAGCCTAAGAAAGGATGGCCATCAGATAAAGAGTTTCTGCAGCTAAAGTTTAGGGCTGTAAAACTCCCGGCCAATGGGCCAGATTCCTCGCATGCTGGCCACGCCCAAGCCTGTTTTAGCAAAGGGAAGATACATCACATGATGCCACCATGACGACGTGAGTTTGACAGCCCTAGTAGTATATAACTTGCAAAATAAAATCTTTTGTTTTTACACAATGGCAATGTACACCTTTCAGTACCTGTTGGCTATGCAGCACACATGAAAGAAACATACAAAAATATGGAACAGATTCAAATACACTAAGTACAACTGGAATATCTGTGGAGATCTAAAAATAATGGCTCTACTGCTTGGAATAAAGCTCAGGTATACCAAATGCTGTTGTTACATATGAAAATGGGACAGCATGCAAGAATTGTGTTACATTAAAAAGAAATAGCTTCTCCAAAAGAATTTGGTTCCAGGACAAAAAAAACCACGATGGCACATGAACCACTTGTTGAGACAATTAAGATATTGCCTCTCCTTCACATAAAATTCTGACTGATGAAAAGCTTTGTAAAAGTGCTGAAAAATGAAGGTGAAGGATTTTGTTATTTGAGATAGATGTTTTCAAGAACAGGTTAAGGAAGGAATTTTTGTTGGTCCATAGATCATATGTCATCAATGATAAGTGATTCAAAGATCTGCTAGTGAGGCTAGAGAAAATCACCTGGAAGGCATTAAAAAGATGTCATTGAAAAATAGCTATAGTTGTCAAAGTTTCAAAGAATATTTAAAATATAATGTTTAAATATTTTAAATAAGATACAGTATTTAAAATCTGAGGATGCATATAAAACTACTAGTAGATCTCATTAACTATAGCATGTACAGTTGAAACTGGAAGATTATATGACACATTACAAAAGTCCAACTTATTGTGCAATAAATATTCTAATATATAATTAACAAATATGAAAATGAAAGTACAAGTAGTTGTACTTTGAATAATAGTTGACATGTTTTATAATTTGTGAAATAGCATAATTTTATTAAATATTACTTCTTTGAAACCAACACTTGTACATTTGTGTGATAATTTAGATCAAGATGATTTAACTCACATGACATATCACATGACTTATCACCACCAACTTGACAAGTACATCTTGTTCCTGTACAGTCTACAAATCTGCCTGGAGTTCTAAGCTCTATCCCACTCAGTATTTCACTTGCCTGTCGGAACAACTATTATATCATCACCATTGTACTCTTATTTGCCTTTATTTTGGATTTAATAATTGCTTACAACAGAGCTAATAATTATAACAAGAACAAAAGGAAAATATTGTTACATCAATTCATGTAGTTCAAACCTTAGATATGCTCAATGGTTGTGTAATGATTAATAGTCTGAAAACACTTTTATTTCACTTCATCACACTTTCCACTCTGAATCAAAGACTGTGTGATTATATTTATGTTGAATACTATGCTAAAATGTACAAGTAGTTAGAAAACAGCATAATAAACATTTAGCTCCTTGCCAAATACCTTAAAATACTATGTCCTATTTAGATAACATCTTCTGCAATAATCTAGCAGTTAAAATTTAATTGTATATAGTTGTGGATATGCGTATATATCTTTATTTCCTCTTTTTTGTCTCTCCTTCTGGCATAACCTTTTATTAGGTAGAAAAAAACAGTTTGATTCAGAAAGGAGAAGGAAGACAAGGACCATATTGTCTCCGAATTCACTTGTAGGACAGGAAACAAAATTTGAAATCACAACACTCACAATTTGAGATACGTTAGTGATAATATTTTGTTCACCAGATATAAAATACTAGGAAACTAAATTTTGAAAGTGAAAAATCTGGGTCAATATTAAGTTTTAAGAAAGCAAAGATAATAGCAAGCAGTGAATTTACAACTGATAGAAAAGAAGTGACAGTAGCAATGAATATTGTTTTCTTGCTCTCAAAATTAAAAGTGGACCATGGAAGGAAGACAAAGAGAGACAAGATAAACAATTATAAAGGTACTTTGGTTATCACAAAGATTAAAATAAGCAAAACAGTGATCTTTCTAGTGGTAACATTCATCAGTTTGGGACTCCAATGGGGAACCATCACAGTGGAGGCAGTTGATAGATTAACAACAGATCCCACCTCTCCCCACATCCTGCTCCTTCCCTCCCAATCTTTTTATTAGGCCATAGTGCTTGCCTTTTTATATTAACTTATATATGCTTTTAATGTATCTGGTGATTATCTTTTATGATTGTAAGCTACTGATAGATAATCACCTTTGAATTATAGATTTGGAAACAAATAGCTCCAATCAACTATGCAAGAATCAATCAATTCATTTTGGACCAAATACATTTTGATTGCTCTCATAATAGTTATAAACCAGAAATGGACGTGTTTTGGCATGGGATAGTGGCCTTATATTTTTTTTCTGTGCTTTGCATGGCTGAAGGGAATAGGAAAAGAGGTACAATGGATAAAATGTAGTGATAGAATCAAAGAAGTTGCTGGAATGTCCTTGGAAGAGCTACAAGTTATTTCCAAAGGCAGGTTTAAAAGGCAGCATTTGTCCATATATTCCCCAGGAATTGAGCTGGACTCAACGGCATCTAAAGCCCAGAAATAAAATCATTCTCTACATTTCCAGCAAGAGAGAAAAATAGAGTATAGTAGAATAAACTAACATGGCTGCTCAATAGTTTAACTGAGAACTCCCCCCCCCCAGCAGAATACATATAGATATTCCTTCAAAAACAATTCTTAAGACTGCTCTTTGAGATTACTCAGAAACTTTAGTTGGTGCAAAATGAACCAATCTGGAATTAGGGATATGAGCTGTTCCAGTAGTATACATAAAACCAATATTGAGAAGACTGCATTAACAAGTTTGTTTCTGGGAACAATTCAAAGTAATTACTTACAAAGCTTCACCTAACAACTTGATGTTACCTTAGGACCTGCCTATCTGGACAAAATCTATTGGCCTCTCTTATGTGATGCTCTTATTGATGTGATGCTATTTTATTATTATTATTATTATTATTATTGTTGTTGTTGTTGTTGTTATACATAAAAAACAACAGTGTACACAGCAAATGAGATAACTATTCTGGGTTTCGTATCACATATCACTAGTCGAACACTTCCCAAGCGTTTAGGACTGCAAGATATATCGGCGGATTATGTGAGCAGATCCCAGTATGGTGGCCTTCTGTAGCTGACAAATGGTGATTTTGTCAGTGCCAATTGTTCTTAAGTGCTTGCCTAGATCTTTAGGCACGGCACCCCAGTGTGCCGAGTACCACTGGAACCACCTGCATATTCATATTCATATTATTGTTGTTGTTGTTATGCTTTTGTTAACCACCGATGATTTTGGCACAGAGCAGAATACAAATATTATTATGGAAATTCTGTAAATAAATAGTACAAACTCAGTGAAGTTCTCTTGTTCCTTAGAAGATCTTCATGAAGCAATGCCAGAGGTGATTCCCTGAATAACTGATCTGAAGATCCAGTTCTGAGGCCGGTGTCATAACCCAGTAGAAGTTTTATATATAATTACATGGATTGTGTGTACACAGTATGTTTAAATTCTCATGTTGTAATCATACGCTAAATAAAAATTAATAAACTCCGCGAAATAGAGGGCTCCTTTCACCTGATGGGCTCAAGCAGAGCTCGGACAACCATCTGTCAAGGACACATTCCACCAGCAGAAGTCTCAGCAACTGGCAACTAAAAAAAGGTGAGCCGGTTTGGTGGTACTTGGATGCAAGACTCTTGGATATACAGGCTTGTCTTGAAAGATGAAAAGCATTTCAAAATAAAGAAACCATTTCTTCATTTTTGCTAAGAAAACTGCATAAATATATCCTAAGGGTATCCTAGTAAAGTTCACCTTGAAGGAAACTTTACCTTTACTGAGGAGATAAATAAACTTAATGGTGTCTTAGGCTTTTTACTTCATTGCACTTGCCATCTTTATTTTCTGTTTTACTGATTCTACTGTAATGTCCTTGATTGTTATGAGCTACCCAGTTATTAAGAGTCTGGCAACATACAAGTTTAATAAACTTATTATTATTAATATGCAAAGTAAAACACAGAGTGAATAAAATGACTTTCTTACAAATAATCCTAAGTATATTTAATAAGAATGAAATCCCACAGAACTCTATATATTTTTGCAGTATAGTTAGTGTCTATGATTGTAGTCTTGATCATTATTTAATTAATGATATTTCAATAAATCCAAGATATAGTATCTTAAATTGTACAAAATATCTTATATTTGTATCATGTTGAAATATTTTGCTTCTTCTGCATGCATAAGAGGCTAAGAATTACAACTAAAAATCTTAATACTGGACATGAATAATTAATAATTGCCAGGTTATTAATATTTTAACTCTAATTCTCTTTCTTACAAAGAGATAAATCATGCTTGGTTTATTTCACACCATATATATTTAGCTATTCCTATTCAAAATTAATTCTGTTAAATCCTAAGCTAAATCCTATCCTATGTTAAATCCTAAATAATTCTTATGCCTAAAATTTACTTTAGACTTTCTTTTCAAGGATTCAAAAGAGTAGCCAGAGTTCTTTTACTCATTCTGTGATCCAATTTTCTTAGTAAGCTTAGTTGGTAAGACTGGACTGAGATATAGCAACTGGTCCAACGTTATTTTTTACCATGATAAATCTTTGTTCTTAGAGCATGCAATAACAAACTGCAATGAATATGAACAGAATTGCAGAAAATGATTATGTGTCATTTTCAAGATAAGGGATACAGTACAAAATCTTACATGAACATTAAGCCTATTCCACATAGTTTTGTCATGTCATGGCTCAGACTGATTCTATGATTTAATTTATGGAATCTTGTGTATGTATGCTCCAGTTAATATTGTCTCCTATCATCTTTTCAAATATTTATATTTCTGGTTTAGGAAGAATGCTCTGATCCTCCCTTAGTCATCTCAATGCTCAACTAATTATTATCCTTTGCCTTTCTGAATCTATGCCATTTTGAATTCTTTTGAAAGATAACTGTCAGAAACAGAAAATTTTGTTTAAGATAAATTATAATCAACAGTGTGGAACAATTACTTTTCATGATTCAGAAATTATAATTCTCTTGATGCAGCCTCAAATTGCGCATGCACACACATACAACTATATAACACCAATAAACATATTCAGTTTGCAATCAACTACAAAATGCTCCAGGTTCTTTTTCACAAATACAATAATAATTTTAATCTTATATTTTATTCCAATGCATTGAATTTGTCCCTTGACAAATAAACTTTGTGTGTTCATACTGATATTTTTGGCCCATTTTTCTAAACTATGAAGATTGTTCGTGTTTTTTTGCCTTTTGAGATTTTTAGTACCTCACTTTGAATAATGTATGAAGACTGCAGTTCATGCATTTCTTCACTTTTCATTCAAATTTTGGATAAAAATATTGAAGAGTAGAAGAGCCAGAGTTTATACTTTTACCATCCCATTTAATACTTTCAAACTGAGGCAAAACCTTTGATAAGCACTCCCTACACAGCCTTTTCAAACCAACTTTGCTTCGCTCCATGTTTCATATCAGGTATAACGATCACAAAGTTTGTTTAATTAGATTTTAGTGTGAACTCAAGGTCAAATAATTCAATTTACATAGAGATTTGGAATTAAAGGCTGCATCATGGCAACATTATTCAAATTGCTTATTTTTACTGACAATAATATGAGGACTTGTATATAACCTTCTTGCCAAGAGAAATAAAAAGGTTTTAATTCAAGATCCAGTATGTCATGCATAGGTTTCTTATGAAGAAATTACTTATTATCTCTGAGCAATATAACACCTGCTTAAATAATTTCTGTGCAGAAGTACTCAAATATCCATTCCAATAATTAATGTATTTGTGGGTGTACTCACAAACACACACACACATTCTCAAAAAGAAGGTGGTGCAGAATTTTTTTTCTACATAAAAAGTCACATAAAGAGTTGAGTGGCACGCCAGAGATTGTATTCTAAAAGTAGGGAACAACCTAGAATTAATAGGTTTCTATGTAGTTAATAATTATTATTCTTGACAAAGGTTGGAAATTACATTTGATGGTTATAGAATGGCAGTAACCAATGCAACTTTGAAGCTAAAGCTATTATTTCCCTATTTAAACAAAACATTAATCTGAAGAATTACTAGGCAGTAATGCTATGAAGCACTTTGAATTTAAGGAGGGATAATTGCTTTGGAGTATGCTCAAGTGTGCGGCTCACATAATACCTCTAAGCAACTCCTTAAACCAGCTATATTTTCATTGAAGAACTGTGGTGGCACAATGGTTAGAATGCAGTACAGGTAATTGAGTTATGACCACAATTAAATCCAAAATTTATGTTGCTAAGTGAAATATTTCTTAAGTGAGTTTGCCCCATTTTATTATTTTTCTTGCCACAATTGTTAAGTAAATCTGACAGCGTTCCAGGAAAACAAACTCCAGCTTTGGAAGCCATATTAGGACTGGAAGCTTTCACACTGCCAAAATCATTGCATTTATTAAATTAGTAACTTGGTTGTTAAGTTCTTGGGCCGTTTGATCAGCCACGGCCACATTCCTCTCACCCGATCCTCTATTAGATGGCTCCGTCAGTTGAAGCAGTATGTCCCCCCCTCTAACACCTGGACACACCAGGACATTGCCATGCTTATGGCCGCAGCAGAATTTGCGGCCAGTGCTACCGTCTACTCTGCAAAAATTTCCTCCTGGGTTATCTCCTCCCACGTTATAGTCTGGCAGCTGCTTTGGATTAAACACTGGCAGGCAGACATTAATACTAAAGCTGAATTGGCTTCTGCTCCCATCTATATTTTAAAACCGTATTGCAATTAGTTGTTGGTCTTATAATCTTCAAAGCGTCTCCTCCAATCAGTTTTTAAAGATTTTTTTTAGTCCTCTCCTTTCCACTTATAACAAAGAGCTTGTTTTTACCTTAAAGAAGCAGGTTTTTCTGTGCTCATTGCTTTCTTCGTAAGGAAGGGGAGTGAACTTTCCTTCAGCACTTTCACTGCTGTAGCAACTTCTTTTGGAAACAAATGTATCAATCCAAAAGTCAGGTTTCCAGGATATTTTAAAAGTAACTTAATATCCCAGTTCAGCCAAGAAAACTTCTCCTTCTAAAAAACTTCCTCCTGCATATTCTTATCCGGTTGAAGATTTCTTTATGGCTGCCATTTCTGACAGCCGCTCCACCGCTTCAGGAAAAAGGAGTCTAGCCGGCTGAGGAAGGGGGGTGCGATATCCCCAGACTCCTGCCCAGATCTCCTCTGTCTTCCGCTGCCTCTTCGGGGCAGCAACAACCCCCAAATCCAGTTGGATCGGGGGTACCTCAGCGGCGAGCGCAGCAGGGACCCGCAGAGAAGCCTTGCAACCAGAAGTTCAGATTTAGTCATTTTTTTATTAACATATGTCAGCCAACATTTGAGCAGTTATATATATTATTGGTGACAGAAAGAAATATATTGCAATGGCTAAGTATCATTTTATTTGAGTTTAGTAAAGCAGGACTGAATATGTTTGGTACTCATGTTAGGGCTAAGCTTACAAATCTTTAGATACTAATTCCACCCATAAAACTGAAGAGAAATTCGTGAGGTCCATTTATGCAATAGATATATAAACTTTGCATAGCTACTGACTTCTTATTTGAATAATCCCTGAGTATTATTATTATTAACTACCATCTCTACACATGATAAGATTAAGAGTGATACACCATTTGGTATGCTTTTCTCATCTAGCCTTTCACCATATGTGGTAGGCAGGTGGTGTCTGATCCTACAGTGAGACATTCAAAAATGTTTTTACTGTGAACAAAAATTGTTTTCTTTCTCATTTAATTCAGTTGTCTCTAGAAAACTTTATATATAATGCTGTCGGTTTATAACGTTGTAGTGTTATATTTGAAGCTCTGGCTGATTACAAAAGCTGGCTGATAGCCAACTAAAAATTGAAGAAGCACCAATAAAATAGTGAACACTAATTGTCCTAATTATCCAATTGGAACTAAGATATTTTTAGTCATAGGTTTTTCATTCAAAATGAGTCCATTTAGAATTTTATAAGCCAATGGATTGAAGCTGAGCACTAAAAGGAGTCATAATCATCATATTGGTAACTGCACTCCATTTAGAAAGATAATCTGAATCCGAAATATTCTTATGAATATTTATTTTGTATTTAACTATAGAAAAGACTTTGCTAAATATAGTTATGATTTAAATTACATTGTGAGCATTGCAGCACTAAATAACAAGATATTGTTAGTTTGATTGGATGTTTTACAAGGAGGGCTTAAATAAATATAGACCTTCAATTGAAGTTTTTCAAAAAAAAAAATAGTAATCATGTCTGTATATATCAATTTGTCTAATTTAGTAATGCCTTGTGTAAAATTCAGTGTAAAAGAAACAAATATTAGTCAAATATAAAGCTTAATATAAATTTGCATCAAAACTGTCAGAAGCCAAATGTAACATATGTGGATTCAGAGAATCATTGAGTCAGAAAAGATAAATTATATTGATAAGAAAAAAGCAAAGCTGCCCTAATATCAAGCATGATTCGGTATAATATGAAAAGGCAGATTTGTTGTACAGGGCAAAGAGAAAACAGGCTCTTTTATAATCAGAAATGCCAGATCTGCAGCACAGAAAGAAAATCCTCCTCAATTCTCAGTAATCTGCATCAAGCTAAATTAATTGCAAGAGTTTTTTTTTTTAAGTTGAACTCCTGTAGAATACATAAAAATCATATCTGGGTAATTCAGGGTAGATGTTCTAAACCTAAGAACAAATTTTCATCACAGAATGTTTAAAATGGGTATCAGGTTTTTAGCAAAGAAAAAAGCAAGCATCTGAAAAAAATATGCAAGTGGGAGTGCTAAAAAAACAGTTTCTACAATAGCAGCTGGAAGAAAATGATGTTTCCAAGGAATTGAGAACAACTCTATAATATGAACATGATATATTGAATATTGTGAAATATATTAAAACATTGAACAAAAAAGAGATTACAAGATTTCTTGCAATTAACAATCCATTGTGTTGTAATGATTGTCTAATTCACAAGAGCAGCTTGGTTTCTCTAACATGCAGCCATTCTTAGGCTAAAACAGTCTCTCCAAACCTGGCAATTTCTCAGGGTGTGGGAAGTATTGTATATATCCCAGAATCTCCCAGTTAAATGGAGACTGAAAGTTCTAATCATAATGTAATCGTAATGTATTGGGAAGGTATTAGATTGGGCAGGCTGCTTTAAATGAAACAGCAAACCTTGTGGCCTTAGAAAATCTCTTTATGTTCCATTTCACATTTGTAAAAGTTGTGGAAAATTTGCTTTTTATTACAGATGCTTAGCAATGCAAAAATATTCCCATAATATAATAATTCCAGTGCTTCCTTCCCAAACAGTCATAACCATCCAGTAGAGGTGAACATCTATGCTCAAAGGTTCATCTGTAGAGTTCTTGATGCCCGCCCTCTGAACTTGATGGTTTGCTTGCAAATGTTTCATTACTTGATTTACCTAGTTGGGTAATGAAACATCTGCAATCAATCAACCAGGCTCAGAGAACACCAAGAATTTCCAGCCATTATCATCTTTCAATTCTTTCCTACCAAGACCTGCCATCTGCTTTGACATGATATGGATATAAAATCATTATAAGTGCACACATTTAATACATAAAAATTAATTATTTTATTTAGTCATCTGAAGATTTAATAGATTATACCTCAGCCATAATAAATGGTACATCTTTAATATCTACTTAGAATGCTTACAGAGGGAAAATAATGTGTTTCAGTCAGTTTTTAGAACTACTTTAAGCCTATAGCAATGTTGTAGCTTTACCACTCAGTTTTTCCATGAATGGAAAATTGTTCAGAAAGTTCATTATTCATAAAATTTTTATGAGTATTATCTTTTGAATAAGCTTTTGAGGGTTACTTTGTGGTAAGATGAGCAGTCAATAAATTTAATAAATAAAATAAATGTTTAAATCAGTTATGATCCCTAGAGTGTTTATAACTCCAAGAGCTATATGAAGAATACCTGGAATAAGTAATGGAAAAGAATAACCTGCTTTTATGTCTTTCTGGTGGTAAAAATTACCAGAGGCACAGGGCATAGAATAGATTTCAAAAATGTCATAAACTCAACACAAATTTTGATATTAAGCTCCCTTAATAATAGTCCTGTGACATAAACATAAGAAAATACAAACTCAATAAGCAATGACAGGTCAAAGTAATTGTTGAATTTATTTCTTTAGATTTTTATTCTTTTTTCACCTTTGCTAAACCAGGGGGTGGGCATGGCCAGCACGTGATGCATGATCCACTGGCCATGAATTTGACACCCCTGCACTAGACCAAGCTGGCTCTCAATTTATTTATCAATTTGCTTATGTACAAATAAGATATGTGGCAATTATCCTTAGATCCTCATTTGGACCCACAATTGGGTGTTTTCCTTGTTGCCTTTTTAAACCACTTTCCTCAAACAGTTCTTAAATTAATTCATTATAAGATTTATTAAACATTTACTGAATATATTTTTTTATAACAAACTTTATTAATTTTTTTAACACACACAAACAAAACATAGGATGTAGTAACATAAAATATATTTTCTAGAAGAAACAAATCTTATTTAAAAAGAAGATAATTCCAAATTATCACACTTCTATATATATATTTATCTTATCTAATCAACTTCATATCTTTTCAAAACTTTTCTTTATTACTCCCTTTTGTTCTATTTAGTCATATTTCTTCTGTCTTAAAAATATATACTCATTGAATATATTTTCATTAGTATTCTTCCACATCCTGTCAGACTTAAACAAACATTACACAAAACATAAATACATAAAACTTCTTTTTGGAAGGCGGCTTACCCCGAGTTAACTCTTTTTATACAGACATCAATCAAAATTTATACTCACTTAATATACTATCTCATATCTTATTTAACATTCTCTATTTTCCATATATTTTCTCTCTCCTACTCATTCTTTTAATTCTATTTTATTTATTCCATCTCAATTAAATAATTATATTTGCATCTTTGGTCTGTTTTCTTTCAATCACCTACTTATCCTTTCTATCTAATACAATATATCTCCTGTAAACCCAGATTGAAGTATGACAACTTTTTATCTTCCCCCTAAATAACACTTAAAATAATACATATTTTTCGTGCTGATTCTGCTCCATACATTACAAATATTACATTTCAAAATAGTAAAACAAACAAATAATATTGAGTTTAATAAGTAATAATAAAACTAAAAACAAGTAAAAAAGAATATTAAATTTATAATATAGTAAAAGCAATGTTTCATAAGAAATTAAATACTATTATAAATTCTTAAACAATACTATTATGAAATTAAAAAATTAAACTCTATAATTAAATCATGACTTCGCTTTAATACATTTTTAAATCATATAATATTCTAATTTTCTAACTCAACTTCAAATACTAATGTCTACAATGCATTTTTATGTACTTTTGCAGAATCATTTTTAAAAAAAGATTATCTCACCTTATATCTGAAAAAAAAAACATTTTTTTGCATCTTGTTTGAAGCCTTTATGACTTCTTTCCTTTCCCTCTTTCTTTCTTCTCCATTCTAACTTTTTGACCCTCCCCATCTCTCCAATTTCACTCTCTTAATCTTCTCTCTCTGTTGTATTTCTCTTTTTTGTTGCTTTCTGACATCATATCGCTTTTTCATCTCCTTTTTCTTTTTCTTGGTTGCTTTTTTAAGTTCTAAGTTCATCTTTTCCTTGCCCCCCTTCCGCTTTTCTTCCTCCACTAAGTGTGTTTGTTCATTAAAGATGGCTTCTTCTCCTTCATCCCAGCCTTCCTGTAGTATTTCTTGGTAGGTAGAAATCGCCATTTCCAAAAAGCAAAAGATAGATCCAAACGAGCCCTTATCTTCGTTTTTCAGTTTTTGAAATTCCATTTGTAGTCCTTCAAAAGATAATGCCATTTTTTCTTTCTTTCTTTTTTAACGCAACCCTAATGTCTTTAGTCCCTTTTTTTAAAAAACAAAATTTCACAAAGATCTCAAAGTCACAAAGCAAACCAAATCAATTTTAAGTTGTTGGGTTTTTTTAAATCCAATGTCCAGAAATCCTTTATCCCTTGGCTTTAAATTTCAAATTGAGTTACCTTCCATGCCCAAGTAGATTTTCCAGATCTCCGTCTGCTATTTCTATGGGGAGAGAGAGTTAAGAAAAAAAAATTTTTCCCCCTTAACAGCTTTAACTGCAGCTTTCCGGTCTTCTTTGGGAAACAATGTATCCTCAGGCAATTCAAACAGTTCAGTTTCCAGGGTAATTAAGAGTTGTTATTGTCTCGGCTCAGCCAAATTATCACTTCCTCCTGCAACCTCCAGCACAAATTTTACCTGGCTGCAGGCTTCTTTGTGACGGCCATCACTGACCGCCGCTCCACCACCTCGGGAAAAAGGGGTTTTTCTGGCTGGGGAGGGGGTCTGCGACACCCCCAAACCCCTGTCCGGATCCCCTCTCTCTTTGGCTGACTCTACAGGGCAGCCATATCCCCCAGACCCTTTTGGATCGGGGGCACCTTGGCAGCAAGCACAGCAGGACTTGCAGACAAGCAAATTCCTGCTGCAGCCGAAGCCACGCAAAACCGGAAGTCCCATTTACTGAATATTTAACATATATTAATGTACAGTGTTAACAATGCATAACTAACATGTATGCCAGTCAATTTTCTTCAAGTTCAAAATATATTTATTATTTTATTTATAAGATTAATATATGACCAATTATTTTTATATATTGATCTACAACTCCAATTGAGCTTCACCTTCATGATGTAAAACATGGGATGAAGAAACAGGTGATTCAGGATAACAAGGTACTATGATATAGAGACAAAATTTCTTTTTATTTATATATTTATTTGATTTGTCAATTGCTTACAAGGTAATAGATATAAGTATAAACATGAGTAAGAATACAGGAAATAGGTACGAATAAATGGGGACAATAGGACAGGGACGGTAGGCACGAGGTACACTTATGCACGCTCCTTACAGACCTCTTAGGAATGGGGTAAGGTCAATAGTGGTTAGTTTGAGGTTAAAGGAGTGGGGGTTAAAGGATGTAATAACAGAGTCAGGTAGTGCATTCCAGGCATTGACCTGCTGAAGTCGTACTTTCTGCAATCAAGTTTGAAGCGGTTTACATTGAGTTTGTATCTGTTGAGTGCTCTTGTATTGTTGTGGTTGAAGCTGAAGTAGTCATTGACTGGTAGGACATTGTAGCAGATAATTTTGAGACTGGTCTGAAGTTTTCAATCAGGCTGGGATCACCTTTTTGAAGATAGGGATGACCGTAGCTAAGGACCAAAGGTTTGGTAAGGAGCTGGTTCTGAAAGATATCTCATATATCTTAAGGGTTCCGCTATGGCAGAGGAGAGCTTTTTTAAGAAGTATGCACATAATCCATTGGGGCCAATAGATAGGGATGGTTTTAGGTTTCGTAATGCCTTTTCTATGTTATCTTCTGTAAAGTCAAAATGTAGTAGGTCATTACAGTTACTTGTGTTACTACTAGGAAATGTGGGGCATGAACCATTGTTGTTTACAAAGACTGAACTGAAGAATGTGTTGAAGAGAATGGCCTTAACAACTTCATCGTTGCAGGCTTTCCCATTTTGTCCTTTTAGAGATGGGATGGTTCTTGAGTTTTTAAGTTTGGTGTTAACAAAATTGTAGAAGGTGTGGATGGATTTTGTACATAGGTTTTCCTCTTGCTTGCAGTAGTAATTTGTGCATTCTGCCTTTATCTGTCGGCATAGGGTGTTGTATTGGTTTTTAAAGTTTGCTACTTAACTAGTTTTGTTTTTACGCCATAGCAATCTTTTTTTTTATTATTGAAGGTACCTTTTTGTTATGGGTAATCTGTTTTTTTGGGGGGGGGATTCTAATGGTACATATAGTTTAATGACTCTTTCAAGTTCAAACAAGAATGCATTATAATGGTCTTCTTCTTCAGCTAGAGAACAGAATGTGCCAATCACATCAGCATGTGAGGTCAGCATCTATGAGATCATAGGTGGCTTTTTTGAAGTTGTATTTTGTGGACCCATCATTATGATTTTCTTTGTGAGGACGTCAATTGAGACAAAAATCAATCATACTATGGTCACTGTTTGAAAAGGGTTCTTGTATTTGTAGGCCATATATTGAGTTTGAGATGTTGCAGAAGATAAGGTCGAGGTAGTTACTGAGTCTACTGTTGTTAGTTACTAATTGATCCAGTCCCAGTGTCATAACAGCATTGTACAGGTTTGCATGTATGAGTTCGGCTGTACATTCATTTAGTGTCCAATTTATAAGAGGTAGATTGAAGTCACCAAGGAAAATAAGAGGTGAGGGCAAGAGGCAGCCCACATTAACAGTGAAGTTAGCTTGTTTACATGAGCTATGTCATAATCCAGGGCTCTGTAGCATAGTAAGAAGTGGATTGTGGCATTTGAGGACAGTTCCAGAAGTAGTATTCAGCAGGTTCTGACCAGCTCTGAAGAACCGGTAGCAGAAATTTTGAGGAGTTCGGAAAACTGGCAAATACCACCTCTGACTGGTGATTTTACAGTATCCTTCCCCTGCCACGCCCACCAAGCCACGCCCACAGAACCAGTAGTAAAAAAAATTGAATCCCACCACTGGACAGTTCACAGACGATGGTCTCTGGGACAGCAAGTTCCTGTGTAATTTGAATACTATATACTATAATATGTCAACATGTTAAACAATTTACTTATCAAGAAATCCTTAGGTATCATGCTTATGTTTATATATTTACACAAATATTAACAGATATGTTGATTTCTAATAATAATTTATCTTTGCCATTACGATATTAGCAAAGATAAGCAATTTAACCATATGGTTTAGAATTGAAATACTGTCAAAGATAATTCATTAACATTGCCAGGCTCTGATGATATGGCTTATCACAACATGTTGTGATAAATAAATTATTATGTGCTTAAATTGAGTATTAAATTACGTATCTGGTTAATAAACTACAATGTCTACATTTACTTTTAGAGCAAGCAATAAGGTGTACTTTATTACAAAATTCAGCTATGCTGAGATAATATTTATCAGTTATGTAATATCTTCTGGCTGTCTTATGCATTTGATATATTTTTCACAAGTCAAAAACTGCATCATATCTACATGCACAGTGCAGGTAAGTTGAACTGGGGCTTGTGCCTGCACAAATAGCTCTGCGTGCCACCTGTGGCACATGGGCCATAGATTCGCCATCACGGACATATATAAATAAAGCCAAATTGATCATCTGAAAAAAAGATGCAGTCACTTTAAAGATTAAAAAGGAGAGGTTTTGTATGCTCTCCATATATGCTGAAGTATTTCTTCTGAAGGAGTTACCTTATTCTAATATATGGAAACAATTTTTCTTGTATTGCACTCAAGGCATGGAATATACTTCCCTGAATTTAATTTTAATCAATGTCTTTAATCTTAGGGTTCTATTTTTAATTGTGTACTTAACTAGAAATTTGTGGCATGAACTGAATTTTCATAGGGAACTAGTTCTATGTAAAACTTAATAAAAATTCCCACTGAATTTAAAAAGTCATAACAGATGCAGAAGATACAGCTACAGTAGGTAGCTAAGGCATTTCAGATCCAAATCAACTAGTTTAAATCTGTTATTCTCATTAGAAAATTGTTTAGAGAACTTTTATAAAGGAGCTATGAAAAAAAACTATAACACTCAATGACATTAATAGCATAAAGTGCTTCCCCTTTGGCGTTTGCTGGCCACTGAAGCCTGAATCCAATCCAGCTAAGAATTTTGTCATTTACTTTATGCAATTCAGATTTTAAATTAGTTCTATTTCTATTATTCATGTTGATCACAATGTTCTTCAACCTCATCAGTAATTTGGCAAACTGCATACAGTCTACTTGTAGCCAAAAGTTAACAAATCACATTAAATTTCTTTCAACATATTTCTAATTTTCGGTGAGTGCTTCCTGAAACTTCACTAGGGAATTTCTAGAATTCACAATCCACACTGAAAGGAAAATCTAGAATAGAATTCTTTATTTATTATTTATTGGCCAAGTGTGATTGGACACAAAAGGAATTTGTCTTTGGTAAAAGGGAAATCTAAGATGCTTGGATATAAAGGCATTCTGTACAACCTACAGTTCTTACCTTTTTAAAAATATTTTTGAAAAAGTTCTTTCAATTGACTCTGATATATATTGCAAGGATTTGTAGCATGTATTATGAAGAAGTTAAATGGTACTCTAGAAGATAATGATAAAGGAGATTTGCACGGGGACAAGAATTACAACATAGTAAAATTCTTAAGAAAATGGAAATTTTCTACTGAAATATAAGGAAAAAATTATGAAAAATATAAGCACCACTTAAAACAATATCAAAGTATTTTAAATGATCCACCTATATTCAAGCACACATTATGTTATGAATGTAATTTATATATATTTTTAAAAAGCAAAATTTTCTTTAAGTGGTATTCAACTCTTTTTTTAATGCTTTTGTAGGGCCACACTTGGAATACTGCATCCAGTTTTGGTCGCCACGATGTAAAAGGGATGTTGAGACTCTAGAAAAGTGCAGAGAAGAGCCACAATGATTAGAGGACTGGAAGCTAAAGCATATAAAGAACGGTTGCTGGAACTGGGTTTGTCTAATCTGATGAAAGGAAGGACTGGGGAGACATGATAGCAGTGTTCCAATATCTCAGGGGCTGCCACAAAGAAGAGGGAGTCAAACTATTCTCCAAAGCAGCTGAGGGCAGGACAAGAAGCAATGGGTGGAAATTAATCAAGGAGAGAAGCAACCTAGAACTAAAGAGAAATTTCCTGACAGTTAGAACAATTAATCAACTTGCCTCTAGAAGTGATGAATGCTCCTACACTAGAAGTTTTAAAGAAGAGATTGGAAAACCATTTGTCTGAAGTGGTGTAGGGTTTCCTGCCTAAACAAGGCATTGGACTAGAAGACCTCCTCTAAGGTCCCTTCCAACTATTCTACTCTATTCTATTCTACTCTACTCCAGCTGATTATATGGAGTATCAATGAAATTAGTTTCCACTGTGGAGCTTCCAGAGGAAAAAACAGTTTATGGCTACAGACTATTCTGAAATGTGGAGCTGACAACTGCAGCAGAATAAAGCAGGGGCAAGTAGACTGGTTCTTTGATAATTCCTCTCTGGACAAGGACAGGACTTGAGACCACCCACAAGTACTTTAGACCAGGGGTCGCCAAACTCATAATTTTAGATCCCAAGGGTCTAAACTGGTTCTGTGGGTGTGGCCTAATTTGTGGGTGTGGCTTGGTGGTCATGTGACTGGCAGGGCATGGCTTGTATGTAAATATTATAAATATTTATATAAATATTGAATTTCTTTATAAAAAAGAGCAACTTTTACCCAAAATCAGGCAAAGCAAGCAGGCAGATTGAGTTGCTCACAGAATCATAGATTCATTCAGAAATCTATCTATCTGCCACTGGCTAGCTCAGTCTGTCACATAAAATTTGCTTGCAAGCAAACTCATAAAATTAACTCACAGCACACCATGTATGTAAATATTGAATTTTTATATAAAAAGCAACTTCAATCCAAAATCAGGCAAAGCAGGCAGATTGAGTTGCTCACAGAATCATTCAGTGATCTATCTGCTATTGGCTAGCTCAGTCTCTCAAATTTGCTTGCCGTGAGTCTGCACTGAATTAGCTTGCAAACAAACCTTCAGTCCTAAGGGAGGTTTGGCTGTGTTAGCTAGAAAGCAAGAAGTCCAACCATTTCCTGCTTCCTAGATAATCTAAATCTCCCAGCACAGCAGAACAGATGATGGTCGGAAAAAGGAAAAATAGCAATTTAGCAGGCAAGTTTACCGGGTAAGGAATGAGTGGGCGGGGAGGGTTCCCGCGGGCCATGTGGGCTGAGCAGCCTTGTGTTTCTGCGCAGCCTGCATTAATTGCTTTGGCGGGGGTGCTGTGGGGGTGAGATTTCTCTGCGGCCCACCAAAATTTTCTCACAGCCCACCAGTGGGCTGCGGCCCACTGGTTGGTGACCACTGCTTTAGACAGGTATTCCTCAAAAGGAGACTGCAAGACAACAGTGCCTGGTGGAATTAGAGCTCTGGGATATGAAAAAAATAACAATCTTGCAAAACACCAGAGTCAGGGATTTTGAAAAGGCACTAAGTTCACATATTTTTTGTCAAATCAGTTTTGGAAATTGCTTGCTAATTGCTTTTCAGCTATTGTGAACTTTCAGATAGATAAATATTATAGCACTGGGTGAGTTTCAATTTTTAATGAAAAAAAATTTAACTACAAAACATACAAAATTATGTTTTGGGAATAAACAGCAAAAGGATGATTGATTTTAAAAAGTTGGAATATGGAATAAGGGTCCAGATTTGGGAATTAATTATAAATTCTGTGGAAAATGCTTTTGTTTTTAATTTAAAAAACATTTCAATTAAAAAACATATCTAAGACACTAGAAAAAACTATCAGGAGCTAAGAATTATGATTGAAGGAGAAGAATATTTAAACTTGGTTGCAATTACAGCTGGGATCCCCAACCTCTGGACATTGTTCAAAATTCAGACATTAATTTTAATTGTGTCTGCCTATATGAATAGACTGTATCTAAAAGATGCTATGGAAAAAGAACAAGTTCTATCTGACAAGATTGGGACTGAGTTGAAAGTGCATTTAAAAATAACACGTTATAAGAATGAAATGGAAGAAGATGTTAGATTTGATATAAAAGAAGCTGGATTTTAAAAGAACCACAAATCAGGAGAGTGATCTAGATAATTTTCCTATATTGGATATATAAAAAAGACTTGAAGTTTTAAAGAATCTAGAGAGAAAGGAAAAAGAAAAAAATGAAACGAAATTAAGTTCAAACATTATTGGAATGGACTAAAGATTAAGATTGTTAGAAGGAAAAGGACAGAATATAAATTTGGTTTTCTTGATCAAGGTTAAAATAGATATTCTGTTGTCTCTGGTAACCTTTAATGGACTTTTCCTGATATCAGGAATAAAATGATGATATTTTGTAGATTTCGTAATAAACAAGAGATGGGATATGGGAAGAAAAGATCATTTTTTTGTATTTGTATTTTAAGAGATGGTTACTAAAATAACCTAAGTTACTAAAATTGTTTATACTTGAGATGAAGATGTGAAGTAACCTTATATATATTTATTTTTCTTTACCACAAGTAGTCCTCGACCTACACCAGTTTGTTTAGTGACCATTTCAAGTTATAACAGTACTGAAAAGAAGTGACATGACTGTTTTTCACGTTTACTACCAATGCAGCATGTCCATGGTCACATAATCAAAATTCAGCCACTCAGCCACTGTTCATATTTATGACGATTGGGGGCTTTTGATCACCTTTGCAGACCCTCTGCAAGCAAAGTCAATGGGGGAGCACCTAACAGCCATGTTAATAATTTGACAAATTTGTTACTAACTAAACAACTGCAGTGATTCACTTAACAACTGTGGCAATAAATGTTGTAAAATGGGGCAATTCACTTAAAAACTCTTGCTCAGCAACAGAATTTTTGGGCTCAATTGTAGTCACAAGTCAAGCACTATATTCTTATTTTTCTTTTCTAGTTTTCTTTCTGGGTTTTTTTTTTCTGCACCTTCTTCCCTTCCCTTTCATTTTATTTTTATTTTTTCAGTCTACATTAGTTTTGACTGTTATAATAGTTATATTATACAAATATAATTATACTATTAAAATTACTATTAAAAAAAGAATGTAGTTTTCACCACCTTTCTTTAGAATGTCTTTTTGACTTCTCAGTGTAATTGTATTTTTGTAATTTTATGATGATTTCACAATCAAACATAACCTTTGTTCAATTGTAGCTTATTTTTATTTGAGATTATTTACATTATTATATCAAATCTAATCTTTAGACAGCATATTTATATTTACTGTGGGAAAAAGTATAAGAACACAACCTAAAATATGACCTTTTATTAGAATAAAGATGATATGCCATCTTTATAATTTGACATATATGGATAAAAGTAATGATTTAGTCCATAAACGTCAAATTATAAACACGGTACCTTCGGCACATCATTTTTATTCTAATAAAAGGTCATATTTTAGGTTATGTTCTCAGCTGGAGTAAAATTACTAATGCTGCATTTCCAACAAAATTTATCAGCAGAAAACGGATTGAAATTCTTTGTAAGCAGTGGAGTCCAGGTGCTTGTTGAAACTCTAAATTAATACTGTCTAATACAAAATATCAATTTTCAGCCATAGGCCACCAAATGTATTTATGAAATAATAAAACCTCTCTGTGGGAATAACTGAAAAACAGAGCTTCTCATTTCTGGGGACTGCTACACTACATCATACCAAAGTTTTTCTATGATTACCACATTCAACAATACTGAATGAATGGTACACAGAAAAATAAAAATTACCTCAGTTTGATATGCAATTTTATTTTACGTTAGTCAGAATGAAAACTAGGTGAATATTTATGAAAAAAGTTATTGAATTCTCTACTATTTAATCTTGTTTGCATGGTGGTTAGTCAAAATGTAATTTAAAAGCAATACATTAAGAAGTAATGAAAGGATATTCAGAAATCATACTAGTATATCACAGTAGTAAACGTATTGAAGAGTTTTTATTGTTGAGATCAAGTGTTTCTTTTTGAAAGGTTACTGCAATATAAGATATTATTATTAGCTTTTACATTTTGCTTTTTTTTAAACAATGAAAAATAAAAATTATAGGCTAGCAACTATAGGAAGAGAGGCAGAATCTGTGTCAAGAAAGGAAACAGCCTGGAATCATTACGTTCCCACAAGCAATATAAGTCCAGTTTCTCTTGAATTCCCTTATCTAACACCAATTTATTATTGACTGCTAGTTAGCTAGATTCTTGTGTAACTAAAAGGCACTGTTTATTACATTAAGATAAAAGAGAAGTATTGTTTCAATATTTTATGGGGTTCAATCTCAGTTCCTCTGTTATTCCAGATTTTGGCAGGATCTACACTGGAGCTTTTTTATATATGATGAAACAAAGGTGGTAGTAGATTTCTAAAGCACATTAGCTATTCATAAGCACACCACAAAATGTACTCTGCAGCATTTTTCATATTTTATCTATAAGTAAACTAAAAGGTCAACCTCATAAAAATAGAAGCCATATTTAAAAAAAAAAAAACTAAAACAATAGCACTGACATTGCAAAGTGTGATTACTGCCATGCATGCTAGGTTCTTCACCCAACTTTCAATTTTTAAACATGCACATGTTCAAATTACACCTTCTGTATTCATCCACATTTATTATATTCTCTTAAAAATGAAATAAATTCTTTTCTGCCAACCAGTACCAAGAGGGAATCAGAACTCTTGGTGTTGACTTCCTCAAGATACCCTTGGTATCTGTTTAAGTATCTGTAACTGTACTGTACAGTCTGATTACATCAAAGAATTCAATCTTTATCCCAGCAGTGTCTCAGGGGTTTTTTAAAAAGGCAAAATAATGGCCAATGAAATCAATGTCCCACCCCTTTTTATGGGCATTGTATACACAATGCACATAATTGCATTTAAATGGGGAATGGTTTGTGAGGTTGCAACTGCTATTGTGATGTTTTTGACACACACCCCCACCAATTCCTTGCTTATCTTTGTTAATAAGTTTCATATTGTTTATAGGCCTTGGGTCAATCTATCTCCCTCAGACCAACCCACCTCACAGGTTTCTTGTGCAGGAAATAGGAAGAGGAAGGAGTATTAGATACGTTTGCCATCTTGAGTTAAATACAAAAATAATAAAGGTGAGATAAAAATCTAATAAATAAATAAACTCCAGTTTGCTTTCCTGCTTGCAAGCTACTCTAGCAGTGACCTACATAAGAATTCATATCATAATGCGGCACTTGAACCTCCAAATAGCCTGACACAACACAGTCAGAAAAGCAATGAAAGGAACATTGATTTTTGAAGTAAAATGTATGGAAGACAAACTGGAGTACCTGTTCATATATGCGATGAGTGACCCAGCAAAGTTATAGATGGAATATAACACTGCTCACAGAAATAGTAATTGTTATTTTTAAAATTAGGACTTTCATTATGGCAGTATGTATTTCATAGTATCCTTAGGTGACTGTAAAATAGGTTATCGATAAGAGAATTACTTGTCCTGGGCCATTCAGTCAGAATCATTAAACCACATCTTACAACTATGTATTTATATTGTTCTATATCTCCCTCATTCAAGATCCAATGAAAATTTAGAAAGATTTTGCTTTAAATGTCATGCTTAAAAACCTGACTATTTTTTTGTACAGTTAATTAAAGTAGTTAAGATTCTAAAATTACTCAAGACATCATTCTAATTTGAGGTGCTTTATTGACTCTATTAACATGTTATTGTCTCAAATTACTTTTAAAAATATAGAAAGTTCATTTAAATCTAAACTTTTTTCTATATTTATCTGGCCTTATATGCTCTGCTACTTACTATCTTTGTTGTAAGAATCCATTTTGTTTTTCTCAGGAAAGCCAGCTTTTTATAGCAATTTAAAATATCAGTATACATTTTCCATTAGCCAAACCTGTCATTTCATTTTCCTGAAAATGATTTATTTGTCTAGTTTCCTACATATTACAGCAACGGATTCTTGCCAAATATAACATTTTCTTATCAAACACTACAGCCAAGTTCTTACTGTGACATGACCAACAAATAAACAATTTGAACTTAGAACATAAGAATGGTGCTCTTAGGTTAAACCAAGGGAGTATTTATTCCAGTTATCTTGTACTGTAATTGTATAAGTTTGACAAAAAGGTGCTGTATATAGGAGTTTCAACACTGACAAACATAGGGATCAAAATATCAAGTGTAATTGTTATCTCTTAATCCTAAATATTAAAAAATGTACCTTAAATGTGAGAACATTCTTCTTTTTAAAAAGAGTGCCGCGAGTGATATTCACAGGGAAGAAGTCAAAAAAGTGAAAATGGCAGCTATTATCATGCAATCAAAACTGTGAAGCGGCAGAGCTTTAAGACACACAGCTACAATCACCATATTGAAATTTTTGACACCTCCATACACATATCCAGATACCCCAGTGCTATATAATGCATTGTATAGTAGGACAATTTTAAAACTACTTGATATTATTTAGCACTTTAGAAAAAGTTACTTTGTAATTAAATATGAATATATTGCCAGGGAGATATTGTGTTTTTCCATGTTTTAATTCTATAGTGGTACTTATAAGTTGCTGGGAGTCTTCAGCAATGAAATAGCAGATAAACTGAAGCAAGTAAGAAATTTAAAAAAATCATGCATATACAACTAAATTGTTCAATTAGTGGCAGCAGGGAATCCCAGAAACTTTTTTTAAAGTATTGTTGAATTGGATTATCTACAAATTATCAGTCCCTTGAGAATTTTACCTGCATTCATACATAAATTTCAAGCATAGATTAACATTTGTTCAGCACTGGAAAAGGAGATGAAGTATCATGTATGATATCCTATTGGTTCCCAAATTTAATAAACAGTAATTTAATTATTACAAATTATATAAAGTAATTAATACTTTAGTTAATTTTATTAAGTTGACAATTTAATTCTCATTAATAAATGAATAGGGTCCATTAAGGGATTATTAATGGATATAATTTCCATAATGAATTCCCATTTACGGTTTAAGTTAGAAGTATGCTTTAATAGATTATTGGTATACATACCCTTAATCATATTATTTTATTTATGCAATGAATACCCACATCAGAAGACAACTGCAAAATGAATAATGCTCTTAAACTCCATCAACTAAGGAAAGAGAACACTATTGAATTTCAAAAACCATGAAACAGAACACAGTTGGAGTATGTCTATGCTAATGTTTCTGTCAAGTCTCTGTTTATGTCTTTGGGGGGGGGAATATCAGTCTTTCTACTATTTTACTACTTATCGTAACAGCTCCTTTTTAACTCTATGTTAACGTTGTTAATTAAAAATTAAATGTCTTGTTTTCCTCCATTTAAAACCATGAAATGCATCCATTTAGAATGAGCAATAACTCATGTAGTCAAATAAAACATCTTCCCATCTCTGATATTATAGTAGTGAAATAATTCATGGCTCTTCAAGAAATAGAAGATGCAGGCAAAATTGCTGTATAATGACAGCACCCTAAAGATTCCTCAAGACTATTTCTAGGAACCTATTTTGGCTCAACAACAAACCCAGTTGTCTCAATTACAAGTAGTTGGTGTTCTCCATTTTTGATAACAGGTTTCTTATTAGCTAATTTGAAATCCTAAAATTATAGCCCTTGCATTTATTTAACCCATGCCTGCCTACACATTAAACATGATCATAATGCCAAGCAGCCTTTTTGTAAACAATATCTAAATTTTAAAAAATTGTATAACAAATATAAATTAATCCTTTCAATTGATTTATAGTATACAGTATACAGTCCATATTCCACACTCCCTAGAAACTACAACAGAAAAAAATTATACTTGCCAACAGAATTGAACACTAATAAATTCTAATTTACAAAGGGTCTCAAATATGCAGATTCCAAAATGGCTCATGAGGAAACAAGAATTACTTTTTAAGCAAATTTTAATAATGTGGTTGGACAAAATGAAACATGTTGATTCCCAACATAAAACTGATAACTTTTCTATATCAGATTTCACATCAAAACAGTTCTCCATGATTTTCAAAATGTTTATACTGTACAGGATAACCTTCATTTAAACTTCTATAATTTTGACTATCCAGTGCTAATATAACACAGAATTTGCAAGGTATATCTAAATACAAGTTATAGTGGATTCCTCAAAGGCAACTTAAGACCTGGTTCTGTAGATATGCTGCTGCAGGGGTCTTGTAGTCATTTTTTCTTATGCCCAACCAAGGGGTTGCTGCAGTGCCCCCTCCCTCTGCCTAGCTTCCCCATCTCTCCACCCGGTACATGCAGGGCTTGGGCCTGGTTCCTAACCCACTATGACTCAAACTCTCCTTCTCATTTACCTTGGGAAAATCTCTGCAATTCAGGTTAGAGAAGGAGAGCAGGGCATTCTGTTCTTGGGCTATGTACTTTGATGTCTATCATTCCTGGAATCTAACCAAACACTCTAGAAAGTTGTACAGTTCATGTTAAGGAAGCAGCAAGTTGCTCCATTCCATTTTTGAGTGTCTACAATTCAATGCTACTTCCAGGGTCATATCATATGAAGCCATATATCCTGTAATTTTATACATTTATTAAAGGTTATTACAATCTCCAAGAATCTGCTACAATAAATATCAGTCTTTAAGATGCACAAAATTTGTAGTCATTCTAATAAATTATAGTTAGAAGTCTTGAACCATGTATATACTTACTTGAGGCTACGTTTCTCTGAAATTACATTTATATATTCCTTTAAAAATAGAATTGCATCTCAAGAATGATTTAACTGCACTATTTTTAATTGCACTATTTCTTTTCTATGTGCCTTTGCCAGTATAAATTCTTTATGCAAATTAAATTGTTATTTGGACATTTGTTATAATTATAGATGCATATGTTGTAGGCCAGTCATGTTATTAGGCCTTATGTCTTAGCTCTAATCTTAAACTGGATTGTAGACTGTTTTTAACAATACTTGATGCTATGGCCATGAAAAATAACTTCTAAAGATTTCAGCTTTTTCAAACAGAAATGGCAATATAGAACATAAAGTAATAAATATGAGTACATACATACTGTATAACTGCTGCTATGATAAAATGTTTGAGATTATTTCTCTGTACCAACCTTCTCAACAAAATGCCAACATAGCACCTTTTGTGTGCTATTATTCTGTAGCTAAAAATTATTTCTAACTCCTTACATGATTTTTATGGCATATTAATAGATCTCATCCCACATTTCTTCCTTTGAAAAAATATTACACATTATCACTTCAGAACATTAAGGTTGGGAATGTTTCAAGACTTCAACCTGAATAAGAAGGCCAATTCACTTAGGTTGTTTTTCATAATTTTGTGAGTTGTTGCATATAAAATCTGTGTGAGTCTCTAAACCTGGATAGAACTAGAAAAGAACAAGGACAGAGAGAAGGCAAAACAGGGGGACAATGTTCAATTATGGGAGTAATTATGATTATCTGGGTTTGGAAGCTAAGCAGTGCTGGACCTTATTAGTACTTAGATGGAAAACTTCCAGGGAGGCCTCAGTCTATACTGAAAAAAGGCAGGAAAAACAAAGAATTGCAAATAACTTCTGAATTGCTGCCAAGAAACCCTACAGATTCAAGCATAATTTAAAGATCATATTGGTTTGGTATTATCCCGAGTAACTTTCTTCAAGTTTTAAGATGAAGAAAAATAAAATTCAATATCTTATCCATGCAATAACTGGAATATAAGCCACCACTGAAATTAGTAGATTCAGATTCTCAAACTGATTCTGGAAACCTAAACAATTTTGGGGTCTTTCAACATGTTCATTACATGCATTTCATTTTTTTAAAAATGTATATACAGCTGCATAAAAAACAGCACAGTTTTTATTTCAAGATCACGGAACAAAAAACACCTGCCTCTTTTTCTTGAGTGTCTCAGCTCTTCAGGGAAGACCTCAGCATTACAGCAAAACCATATTTTGCCTCATTTATATGCAAACAGCTTAGAATAGCTGAAACAATTTTAATACAATCATTTTGCCAAAAAAAATGGCAATAGCCAAGAAACTGTACAAAGCATAGCTACTAAAAGATGATAGGGTTGTGTCCAAAATGGGGCCACTCAAAACCAAGGGGGAAGTATATATGCATATGCTTTGCAGAACTTTGAGGTTTGCAGGAGTAAAAAAAGACTTGAGGAATGAGAAACCAGGCATGGAGGGAGGTAATTAGTCAATCCCCAAATAATCCACTAAGAACAGGCCATATTTATTAGCTACAAAATGCTGGATAGCTGTTGGGCAGTGAGAGGTGAGGAAACAACTTAAAAACTGGAATCCTGACCTGTAGTATTGTATTGCAGATCCCACTATGGATACTGTAAATGCAAAAATATGAGATCAGGAAGCGTCAGTTGAAAAATTGTATGCCAACAGTTTGTGTTTGTGTGTTTCTATGCAGCATATGAATAAATCCCAAAGATGCTTTTTCAAGAGGCAACTGGACTTCCTTGTTTTTTCTTTGAAGACATATCAATAAATACATAAGTATAAGGCTATGGGTTTTAATCAACAGCTGTTCATTCTCAAAGTTGACCCTATAGGTCCTATTGGAAATTGTCCATATATGAATCAATCCTAGACAGCCTTAAGGTGACTCCTGCTGTTTAAACAGTCACTGGTATCTCACATATACAGAGTTCAGACTGCATGCACTAAAGCCGAGGTTTTAATCACAATAGTAGCTACACAGACCATAGATCACAGCAGGCATACAAAATTGGTGTTCACCTCAATAAAATCTTGCATTATCCTGACCTGAAGCATAATTGCACACAGGCTGAAAGGAACTGGTCTGGAAAGTTACTGCTAGTACTGACTGCTTGTAGTTTCACCATAAATACTGAAAGGAGCTACATTTTTATCCAAATATTCTTTTTAAAAACAAACAAAAAACAAAATCAGAACAGTTTGGAATACTAATATTAAATCTTTGTCCTGAGAAAGAAGCCATTTGAAGCTCATTGCAAAACAGCCACTAAATGCCTAGGTGGATAATTATCCAGAAAGAAGTGCATTCTAACAGCTGAACCCAAAGAATATGGGCCCATTTCTCTCAAGTAGTAAATACTAAAATACTAAAATAAAGTAAATACTAAGTGAGAAGCTCAGATCTGGTATAAAGTTGTTTGTGCCTTCTGATATCTACCAGCCCATATTAAACAAAATATAAGGTGTTCCTGCATTGCTTCCTGAAGCTTCTTGACTCCTCTGTATATTTCAGCTGAAAATGAAGTCCACTTTCAGCCTCTTCCTCCGTTTTGGCCAGTGATGGCCTGGGCACACTATCTGTGTTGAATTTCCCTTCTTCTTTACTAGTCCCACCCATGCCTAGGGGAAAAAAAGTCCCAGCTGCTTTCTTTTCTGTGGACAAGTCTTTAAAGACATGTGGTTTCAACTGAGATCGTTTCTATGAGTTGCATCCACTGTTTCTCTCATATTCAACACCCTCCTGTTAGATGCATCCATTGGTGGGTGGCTAGGAAAGAAGGAAGGAATCATTGTACTATCCTTCTATACATCTAGGCTTGGAAGGAAAACCTGCCACTTTCAATTTCACTATTCCATTAATGAATCTCTTAAGAAAGAAAAGAAACACCAGCTTCCTCCATTCCATCAGTGACACCTTAAAACAAAACAAACACTCTCCAGCTTTTGAAAAAGCAAACAAAATGAAGTTCCCTAGTTGAGGTCCATTTAGAAAGGGGGAGGGCAGGCAGGGCAGGACAAAATTTTCACCACCAGTGACAAAGGGGAGAAGTGATAGAGGGGAGATCCAGTTGAAGATGAGGGAGTTCTCCTCAACACAAATTAAGCACACTAACATAGTCAGCCGACCAGGCAGCACCGCTTATGCCAGCCTCAGTTGGAAAAGGCTATTTTTGATGCCTGGTAGAAAAAGAAAGCAGAAGTCTGCGGACAGGTGGAAGATGACGCTGTCGGTTAGAGTTGTCTGGTCCCACGAGAAACAGAGGCATGTTGCTTTCATTCTGGGGCAATCTGGTTGTGCAGACAGTCGTCCAATATGCATCCGACAAAATCCTACGAGGCTAACGAAAAAGGCTCCGCTTCAAATGGGGATAGGACTTCTTTGGGGCTTCCGACATATTTAGTCTTTTTCCAAAGGCGCCGTCCAAGAAACGTGCTTTCCCTTCCCGCGTTGCTTCTTTGCCTTGGTCGGGAAGGACGGGGTGGAAGAACAGCCTCCTCCACCAAATGTGGACGTAAGAGGACGCGATGGGATAACGCGGTCCGGGGAAATCCGCCCGGCTATCGGCGCCTCTGCAAGCGCTAAACTCAGGGGAAAGACTTACCTTCCTTAGCAGACTGTGCAAGCAGCGGCTGGGGCTCCGGACGCCTGAGACAGGTTCGTCCTCCTCCCGATCGTTCCTCGGCCATTCACCGGAGCATTTCTTGCTGGGAGATTTGGCCAGCCCGAGGAGCGCACATTTCATGCCCGCCGTGGCTACCGCTGCGAGACCCGAGCCCTCGCCCGCATATGTGTGTGAGACACACAGGGCAGGTCCTCCCAAAGCCAGATTTGCTTCGTTCGGGAGCAAGCGCCGGCTTGCCGAGGGTCGAGGGGGCCGCCGTGGGCTCAGGGAAACAGAGCGGGTCTATCGGACTGCAACAGCAGCAGCCTCCTCGACGGACTAGAAGCCCGGAGCTCCAAGTGAGCGATTTGGCGCTCCCGCAGCCTCCTCAGCCGCTTCCCTCCCCAGCGCGCCCCGCGAGGTCCTCCACACGCTCCAAAGGGCCAACGCGAAGGTTCCCCCGAGAACAGGTCCACACGAGCCCTCGCAGAGATTCGCAGCAAACAAGCCAACCGGCGAAACCCGGGAGCGAAGGGTTTTACAAACGGCAGGGCGGATCGGGGGCGGAGCTTTGGCTGTGGCGCGTTAGCATGCAATCCCTCCCCCTCCCTCTCCCGCGACGTACACAAAATAATCTCTGCTCAGTCAGAGAGAAAGGCAAGAAAGCGAGGCTGGCCGGGCTGTTTGGGTTGGGCTCCCTTTCCATTACTAATGCAAAGGTGCTAGGCTGGAGAATGCCGTAGACTTCCTTCAGGCGGTGCTTGTTTCCCCCTTCCCACCGTTCCCAGCCACAATTTTTGCTCTTGGGCAGTTTTACACAACCACACCTAACCAGCGCGCTTAGCCCGGAGTGTGGTCACTGGCCCACTGCAAAAAACCCGACACGCTGATCGTCACCAGCTCACAGCGAAAGACTGAGGACGATCCCACGTTGCAGCGCCTCCCCTGCCCGCTCACCGGTGGCTAAGGTGCATCAATTTGTAACTCAAGGACTTGCAGCTGTGTGCAATTGCTCTTGGAAAGCATCCTGCTTATCACTTCCCTTGCCTCCTGGGGTTGGATTCTGGGTTCGGATACAGGTTTGGGAGGGAAGTTATCTCTGAGACTCCTGGTTGCAATTCTTTCTTGCTTCTGAGCAAAAACCAACAGCCTGGTTTGATTTGGCTCAGAGTGTGATAAAACCCAGTCTCTGGATTTATTAACCCAAAAGGGCCTGTACAGATCATAAAACGTTTCTTTTTCTGCTGACTTAACCATCTGTGCACACACTAAAGGTTCACACAACTTGCTGGACTAAAATTTGGTTGACTTTGTGCTTCAGTGTGTTGCTGTTAGGCCACTGGGTAATTAGGGTTAGCAATGGGGTCAGAAAAACAATTCTGATGAATAGTTTAACATCATTTATGCTGGTCTGTGACTAATAAAGATTTGACTTGATTAGTTTTAACAGTATTTTATCTATAAAAGGCACAATATGTGGTTCACTGGCCCCTTCAGAGGAGATTCCATGATTTTTGCCTGGTGGGCATATTTGAAAAATTGGGAAACCTGGTTCAGTAGACTTGTTTGCAAAATAATTTTATTGGAAAATATTTATCATTATGAAGCATCTATATAATTCCTATTGCCATCACTTTGCTTGCTTGTCTTTATCCTGGTTCAAGGCACTTTGCCATACTTCGATTAGAAACTAAGAATTTTACTGCGGTGAAGTCACCCAGCTGGTTTAGAATGTCATTTTGCGATCCAAAGGTATTTCTTGAAAAGTAGGTAATGCTAGAAGCTGATGTTTTGCATTGGAACAGGCCATCTCCCCACTTAAAAAAAATTAAAGAGATATTTATTTTTATTTAAATATCAAGAAGCTTTGTGGGTACCAAAGGCAATCTATGGGCACAGTGACACTAGGTGCTATTGTGGAGGCTTCAGCATTAAATGGACGAACCTTCTATGATATCAGTATGAGAGAATATACACAACCAGCTTGCATAGACAGTCTCTCCTTCAATATGATGTCACCAGAATTACAACATATTTGAAATATTTCATATTTTAGCCATACTTAACTGGTTTATGGAATAAATCCCAAATGACTAGATTTATTCAGTATGCTAAATCATAAGCCAAGTTTTATGAGTACAAATATGTTTTGTTTGATTTTGCTTAGTATGTCGTGAACTTCAACGTGTACAGAAGAGAGAAATCAGCTACTATAGAAAGAAACAGAATTCTACAATTATTGCAATGTTTACTAAAGCAAAACTTCTAAAAGTGTGGATTTCAGTGAAACAATCTCCATTTCAAAGAAAAGTAAAGGTCATTAACATGTGGCTCAATATTATTCATGAACAGCAGGGTCTGTGGGTAAGTGTCAAGGTGGCTGAGGCTGGCAAAAGCAACCTCATGATGCAAGCCAAGGCCACCCCCAACATTCATGCATATGACCCAATGGACAGAGCTTGTGGTACAACATCACCAACACTGATGACAAAGCATGAAAACCCTTAAAATACTGCTATTTGTGCAGTGGTTCTCTAACGAGGATTTGGATTTTTCTTTGATTCCAAAATTCTAAGTGCCAACCTTAATTCGTCTCATTATAAAACCATACATTTACTATCCCCCATATCAAAAAAAGCAAATTGCTAAATTGTACAATAATATTGTTGGTGGAGGTTTTTTGTAGAACAGTTACTATTCCTGTCCTGGTAATTTAGGTGGTTAGTAGGTTCTGTAATAGTATCAGGTGATTTTTTACTCAAACTTGATCAGACTGGAAAAGAAAAGAGCTTTGCTGCTATGGCAACATGCTTGAATTGCTACTTGCATGATATGCTTTGAAGAGTGGGAAATGCTCTTGAGTTGGAGACAGCATAAAAAAAAACATCCATTGTGCCAATGATGCTTTTACTAAGAAAGCAAGATTTAATGCAATTCTAGAATCAATGCAATCCTATGCATGTTTATTCTGGAATCAGTCCTGTTATATCACAGACGTTCATGGCCTTTCTCCACTGCTGAGTTATCCAGCCTTCCCTTGTGTTGCCAAGGATCTATTTGTTGTCCCCACTGCCAATCTTATCCTACCTCTATTATCTTTACAGGTGCCTTCCATCATTCTAAGAAAAGTCAAGTAGATTTTTTACATGTTGAAACCTTTTTTATATGTTGAAGCTGTTTTCCAGTAGTATAACACTAGGGGGGGAAGCTACTACTTTAAAACTGGTACAGCTAAGAAAAACTTAAAGATGCCACACTCATGGAGCATCAATGAAATAAAAGAATACTGAGAATTGGGGAGAGGGAGGATGGCATTTTCACAGAATATTTGTGCTGTGGTTTCTATAGATCTAAATAGGAAAAGGCCCTTTGGAGCAGATAAGAGTGTGCTGGTTGTGGGAGGATATCTATGGCTATAAAGCAACATTTTTCAGGCTCAGCAATTTTAAAATGTGTGCGTTTCAACTCCTACAACAACTGGCCAGGGAATTTTGGGAGTTGAAGTCATTAAAGTTGCTGAGGCTGAAAAATACAGATATATAATATTCTAATTCCCATTAAACCCTACAGAACAAGGATCCTAAGAAAAATAATTGTATTTTGAGGAAGGAAAATATATTTATTATGGTATAAATAATATTTAATAAATAATATTTATAGGCTGCCTATCTTACCTTGAGATAACTCTATGCAGCTTACAATAATAAAAAAATCAAAATTATATAAACTATAAAATAAATGTATAAATAAGATAGAACAAAATCAAATAATCCTCTTTCTTGCTAGGGAGTTTTAACCTCAAATATTTGGTGGAGAGGTAGATCTTCTCCCCCAACTGCAATGGCTGTTGCAGGGCTCAGTGTTTATCTGCCTGTTTCTTATAAGTCTGTACTGCTTTAGCTAGCGATTTTTAAACGTTCTCCCAAGTTGCTTTCAGCATTGACATCCAATTGGACTGATAAGGGGGAATCCCTTGGATATTCAGGCATTGGGAAGAAGTTCATACTGCTCACTACTTTGAAGGGGGTTAGTCTCGTGCTACTGTGAACAGTATTATTGTTCGGACCTCCACAAAAGGCAGGAGGTCCACCCAATTGGACTGTTGATAATTCACATAGCACCTCAGATGCTGCTCTACCATGGTGTTCAGTCTCTCTGCCCACCCCCCCTCCCCATTGGTGCTTGGATGAAAAGCCGAGCTAAGGCCCTGGAATGATCCAAAAGACCACAGGAACTCCCTCCAGAACTTGGCCATGAACTAGACGTTGTCAGTTTATGCATTATTTTACGTTATATATATAAAGCTGACATAATTTGCGTATAACAGACTGTGAGAAAGTTTTGTTCCTGTCAAGCTTTGCAAACTTTAGTGCTACAGTTGATGTAGGAAAGTAAGTATGAGCTTGATTTGGGAGAAAGGGTTGCCTAGCAACTATAGAAGTATTGCTTGATCTCTTTATTATGGCCTTGCCTTCCATCTACGCTAACTTTGAATTGTTTACAGGAACTGGTATACTAATGTTACCTTTTCTGTTACAGGAATTGGAGAGATTTTAATGAAGTCTCATCTTTTAGATTGTTAGCAATATTGTTTTGGAATGCTCAGTGGAAAAGCCAGGCTTGGAGGGGAGGAAACCAGATTACAACCAAGATAAATTAAATCCTATAGAGAACATGAAACTTTGGATTTCACCTAAGATAGAATTTGATCAGCTGTTCCTTGGAGTATGTCCAGTTTGAGCCATTCTAGAACAGCTGTGTGCATCATTAGAAGAGATTACTGGCAAAGAGCCTCTGTAGCAGTTGGCTGGAATGTGTAACCTCTTTTGATTTTTTTCTTTGGGGAATAGGTAATTTTTTATATTTTTGTTCACATTGGATGTTTCATTCTAGGTTCAAAATTTGCAGTTGTTTTCAAGGCATTTTACTTATCAAATCTGATTAGGTATGCTCTTCAAACAACACTAGAAATAATTAAGCCCGGAACATTGAGAATAGGAATAATCATGTTTTGGACAGGTAGAATTAAACATTTTTGGAAGGCATAGTCCTTCCGTACTTATTGTATATTGAAAAAGGAGGATTTATTGCTTTCAGTATGCTAAGCCTGTTAGCCTCACAGCGCACTTTGTCTGCAATTCCCAACTCAAAAAGGTGAAGAATGTCTAGTGGCCACTGTGATTGCAGTGGATTCTGGGACTCAGAAGAAGCTTCATTCAGCACTAAATCAACAAATACCTTTCAACTGACATACTGTCTCCAGTAAGTGTTATTTAAATAAATGTCTCCTATTTTTATTACTTGGGAGAGGGTGTTCCTAGCCAAACTCACTCACTGCCTGCATTGCCATTTCACAGCAACAGTACTCAAGAACAGAATTTCCTTATTGTAAATTACTCCTTCCTGTTTCACCCATCTTGTCCTCCATTTTTGTGTCCTAGCCTATCAGATGAGATATTTTTGGATAAAGGATTAGCAGTCTTTCAGAAGAATACTAAACTCATGTTCAGAAGTAGCCTGACTGTAGTAGCATACCTCCATTCCTGGGACCCACTTAAGAAGTGGCTAATCCAGTCATTTTAAACACCCACCAAAACTCACCCATCCCTGATCCACTATACATGAAGAACAACTAATGGCTGTTCTTCACACCGGTAGATTATACTGACACTGGAGGGGAAATGAATGTGGGAGAATCCATCTTAATTTGTTCCTTTTTAAAACAGGACAGCGTCATTCATTCATCAGGCTGAGTTCTGTAATAGAAAAGGGTTAGCAAGGAGAGAAGTATAGATTATGGTGATTATGGGTCACAGACAATAACTATATTTATATAGATAAGTAACAAATCTTAAAGACAATTCCAAAATGAAGTCAGAGACCTTTTTACAAATGAATTCCAGAATGTCAGACTTGCAGGTTTAAAATATTATGATTTATACATAGCATTCTTTCAGCATGTTAGTAGGAGCAGGAGCAGAAGCAATTAAAGGCTAACATACTAGCATTTATTTTGCATAAACTAAAACTTATGTGATGCAGAAAATATTATCATATCGTAATTGACACTTGTAAACAAAACATTTTCTGTTATTTTACAAAGTGAGTCACATCATTTTAGAAAGCATGAATGAAATTGAAATCCATTCACAATTACAGATTAACTAAAGCATTTTATCCCAATCTAAGGACCTTCAGATATGGGGAACTATGTTGTCTAGTGATGATGGGAGTTACGTTCCATATATTCAGAGAACACCAGGCTGCAACAACAAAGTCCATTAAGCCATTATTTTGTTACAACTGGCTGGGATTTTATGCCTAGTCACAAACCCTATATGCATAACACCCCAAGTCAAAATGAGACATCCACCATATAGACTGGTCTGAGATAGAAAGCCTATCTTCCAAGTATACTTTAGTTAATAACTAATTGGCAGAACAAGTTGAATGAACAATTATACAACTGTGAGGTAGTCATTTTCAGACTCCAATGAACTTAATTGTATACATTGAATCTATAAATGGACTCCCAGATTCACAAAGAAATTCCCCTTGAAACTTATGGAAGGTAAGTTGGCTTTAAATTTTATATTCCCTACAGAATATACATGCACCATCAAATAGTGGATCAAAACTTTCTTTACAGATTTCATTTTATTCTTTATTTAAAAAACTAAAACACTTTTTATGTATGAAAATGTAGTTCATAAGAGTGTAAGTAAATATCAAGAACAACAGGAACAATTTAGTAGTTGTGCTTTTTCCCACTGGCATCTAAACCAATTGTTTGAAAGAGAACAAGGGAATTGCTGTAGCATAGCAACTATGATGTTAGCAAGCATTGAAATAGTATCTTTAGCTACAACTGCACTCTTAGTATCTGTATGATTTGAAAGGAAATAAATCCATTTCCCACTAAGGCAGAACTGTAATTAGCAAACATGATTTTTTTCTTCATAAAAGATAATGTACATAAGAACCACTCCAACATGCCAGACAGAATTAATGAGATGGGTTCCTTTTTTTAAATGACAAAGCTAAAGTCTGGATTCCAGCTCTTTGTGCTTTAAGAGAAAACGGCTCCAGTAGAAAATGCAAGTCATTGTGCTCCCTCAATGATTTCAGCCAATGCTCCCAGCCATTTTGTACAGTTTTTATTCTTTCCTTTGGCCATACTTATTTTCTTATTATTATATGCATGATTATTTGTCACTTCCATTCTGTATGGATCAACTACAAACAAATTTGTGATGATACGGTATTCAGTAAACTAAAAATGCAAACATAAGTAACTGAGGATAAGTGCAGGAGTAAATAAAAAAATACATGGCCTTCTTGATCTTGCTGAACTATAACTTCTAGGAAACTGCCAGGATGACCACACAGATAGAATACTGAACACTACAATTCAGAAGTATTTTGAAAGACATAGATTCTCTAGTTCTGGAATGAAAGAATAACTCCATTAATTTGTAAGTGCTTATTTTATCATGGGTGTGTGTGTGGTGTTTTATGGTTTTAATCGTTAAAGTTGATATTTGGAAGATGGTTCTGAATGTAAATTTGTTCTATTAATCTGTTCTAGAAGTTTCCTCCTGCAAAAATGCCACTAGGTAAATAATGGCAAACATTTATTTGGGGTTTTTTGTACCTGTTTGCTACCATCCAGGATTAATATGTATTTTAATAATAAGCCTCACAACAAGCTCAGTTTTTCTTCTGTGTACAATACAGTATGGTTCTACTAATGGTGGCATTTCTATCTATTTTTATCAGATAGAAAAATAGGGAGTCAGATTTTTCTTCTTATTCAGTGTTGACACCAGTATTATGAGGAAACCTGATATTCTTTTGAAGCAAATGTATTGGGCATATGTAAGTAAAGGAGGATGGAGATCAGGATGAAGTTCTTTGTACAATTTTATACTAGTTGAACATAAAATTGTTTAGTCTCTGTGTGTTCCTACTGCAGTCCTTGGTGTTCTTTTTGTTTTGATGGTGTTTCAAAATAGAACTGAACATTCCCCTAAGATTTCAGAGGACTCATCTGGGAATGACGTTGTTAAGAAATCAGACCAGTGGGGACTTCCGGTTCCGCGTGGCTTCGGTGGCAGTAGGAATTCGTGACTTCGCGATTCCTACTGTGCTTGCTGCCGAGGTGCCCCCGATCCAAATGGGTCAGGGGGATATGGCTGCCCTGTAGAGGCAGCCGAAGAGAGTGGGGAGCTGGACAGAGGGTTGGGGGTGTCGCAGACCCCCTCCTCGTCCGGAAAAACCCCTTTTTCCTGAGGTGGTGGAGTGGCGGTCAGTAATGGCTGCCACGAAGAAGCCAGCAACCAGGGTAAGATTGTGCTGGAGGAAGCAAGAAAAGTGAAAGTGCTGGCTGAGCCGGGTCAATTAACATCTTTAAACTCTCTGGAACTGAACTGTCTGAGTTGCTGGAGGATACATTATATCCCTAAGAAGATCAGAAAGCTGTTAAAGGGAACTTTTTTTTTTCTTCACTCTCCCACCCCATAGAAACAGCAGATGAAGATTTGAGATTTGTTTGGGCACTGAAGGTGAATTGTTTTGAGGGTTGAAGCCAAGGGACAAAAGACTCTTTGGACATTGGACTTAATAATTTGGGAAATCAGAGGACCCTTGTTGGAGGTATGGATTTCTGATCATTTAAAAAAGGAAAAAAAATTGTTGTAAGTGGGAAGGGAGAGGAAAAAAAATTGGAGCAGAAGCTGAAAAAGAAGGAGATTGCCTAGAATCCCAAAGAAAGATATATGGTAATTGGACCTCTTTGATTAAACAGAGAAGTAGAAGAAGGAAGAAAAGTATTAATTTTTGGAACTTTTTTTGAATTATTTTTAATTAAAAATACTTGGGTGGTTGTTTTGGGAAAAGTTTCTCTTTTCATGATGGCATCGCTTGTGGATGAACTAAAGACTGAATATCAAAAATATAAAAAGGAAGAACAAGATGGAAAAGATACTTTGAGCACTCTATTTCAATTTTTAGAAATGGCGTTATGCACTTATGAAAAGCTGACTATGCAGCAGAATGACTGGAACAAAGAAGAAGAGGAAGAAGAAGCCATCTTTGATGAACAATGGGTTTTTTCCGGGGAGGAGGAGAAAGAGGATAAGAAAAAGGGGATTTTAAGGTTTGAAAAAACAACCAAAAAAGAGAAAAATGAGAGGAAAGGTGGATGCAAGGTTAGAAAGCAATGGAAAGGGAGTAAGAAAAGGGAGGAGGAGAGACAAAGGGGTAAAAAGAGCAAGGAAAAGAATAAGCAAGAGAGAAAGGGGGGGAGGAGAAGCCTCAATGGTGGGAAGCAAGATTTAAAGAAAAAAAGCTTATTTAGAGACAATGGATGGATTTAATTGGGAAAAAAAGGGGGAGGATTCTGGAAGATACATAAGATTGTGTTTTTATACGTGTATCTAGAGTAGAATGTTTAAGATATAAATGAGTATTAATATATATGATTAGTTTTTTTTTCTTTTTAAATGATATGGATAGTGGTTATATAGGTTTTTTCTTTAGTTATTGACCTTTCTTATAAAATTTATTGTGTAATTTTAGAATGTACTAAACAGAATCCCAAGATAAATTAAGTGTTATATGAAGTACTTTTAAGTTAGGGCAATGAGTTAAAGGCATCACTCCAATTAGTGTATAGGAGAAGTATATTAAAAGGAAATAGATGAATGGATAGCTGGAAATAGAACAGACAAATAATGATATTGAAAATGGTAATAAGATATGAAAGGATATATAAAGTGAATATGATGTTTGAATTTCGTCTGTGTGAAGAGTTTTAACTCGGGATCAAGCAGCCTTCAGAAAAGATGTTTTAGGTTTTGTTTTGTTTTCTATGTTTTGTGTTTTGTATGTTGATAAAAGGCAATAAAATTTTAATTAGCAAGAAATAACTTGGATAATTAGAATGAAAAGGAGAAGTTGGGATAAGATATGAAGGTAAATAGATAATGTAAATATTGATATTATAATTTGGAATCATTTTGTATGTTCTATTGGTTTTCTTCTTTAATATTTTTTTTTTTTTTAGAAAAGAATTTGTAAGCTGTTATGCCTTGATTGTTTGTGGACTGTTTTCGTAAAATTAATAAAATTTGTTTAAAAAAAAAAAAAGAAATCAGACCAGTGGGTTCTATTGCTGTGAATCATTCAGAAAATTTGATTTGAAGAAAAGTTGCACGTAAGAGGCGTTGCTTGCTTTGTTTTGCTTTATGGGATGTTTGTAGAGTAGGGACCAATTTATGTTCTTAAGAGCGGGAAACATCTTATTAGAACCATCAAGATATATTTTTGTTATATAATTGAGAGTAGAATCTTAAGCTGCTACTTATTGGAAGAGGTTATAATACCAGATATTGCATTAAGGTTGTTATATAGGAAGGGATGCAATGGCTGGACTTATCAGCTGGGAAGCTGACAGCCTGGGTTCAAGAGCTGAATATGATGCAATGGGATGAGCTCCTTTCTTTGCCCCAACTTCTGCCCACCTAACAGTTTGAAAACATGGAAATGTGAGTAAATTAATAGGTACACTTCAGTGGAAAGGTAAGAGCATTCTGTGTGCCTTCGGCATATAGCTGGCCACATGATGATGGAAAATGTCTTTGGGCAATGTTAGCTCCCTCGGCCAAGACGAGTATCATGCCCTAGAGCGGTGATGACGGTGATGCCGAACCTATGGCATGTGTGCTGGAAGTGACACACAGAGCCATTTCTGCTGGCACACAAGCCATCACCTGAAACTGATGCACTGTGCATGCACGCAACAACTAAAAGGTTAGCCATCACTGCCCTAGAGTCAGATATGACTGGACAGGGAAACATTTAGCTTTTTATAACAACAGAGGCTTAATTGTATTGTGTTTGTATAGAAAAGAAACAAGTAAATCATGCTATGGTTGCAAATACAATAAGAATAAAGGTTAATTAAAACTTTGGTATGATTTACCCTTCATATATGAGACTGTAATAGTATTTTTGTGAAAGTATTTTTGAAAATCTGTATTATTTGGAGCTACTGTATTTTTATGGAAATTGAAGGAAGAATAATAAAATAATGGCTTTGTCACTAGGTGAGAGATTTGTCATTCAGTTGCTTAAAGACAATTTTTGGGGCTCAATTACATGATGAATTAAAGATCTGATATTAATTGTGATTTACAAAAATGCTTTTGGAAAGATGTATAGAAAATTATAATGAAATATAATTCTTTATTAAAATGTTAATATTACGCACACAGACACATGTATGTGATGCCCCCTAATTTTTTTTCTTTTCTGTTTAATTGAATAAAAGCATAATAATAAAGGCAATACAATAAAAATGCTAGAAAAGTCTATTTTGTCTTATTTTTCAAAACAAAAGTACATTTAAAACCAAATGACATATTTAAAATGTTGATAGGTGGTCATATAATACCACTAATAATAGTAATACTAACTTACTTATTCAAGCACTACCATTAGTGATTGATTGATTATGTGCCATCAAGTTTGGTATCAATTTTCAGCAACCACACAGATTTTCTCCATCACGTTCTGTCTCTAACTCAGTCCTTCAGGTTAATGGTTCATTCATTCATCATCAGGGTAATTAAGTTCATCCACCATACTGTTGGTCCTCTTCTTTTTCTCTTTTCTTCCACCTTTCACTGCCTCAGAGGCTTCTCCAGAGACTAGGGCTTCACATAATGTATCCAAAGTATGATCATTTGACCCTGATCATTTGTATTTTGAGTGAGAACTCTGAGTTGATTTTTTCTACGATCCATCAGTTTGTTTCCTTAGCTGTATATAATATTTAGAAATCTTCTCCAACACCAAAAGCATTAATAGTCTTTCTACCTTGCTTCATCGAAGTCCAACTTTTACTTCCATAGAATGTCACAAGGAATATTATGCTTGCATTTATATGATTTTTGTAGGTATAGATGCAATTCACAGCATCTAAATGTCTTTTCCAAGGGCTTCCTGAATTTCTACCAACTGCTAGTTTGGAGAATATTTCTTGACAGCTTGTTCCCTTATTAACAGCTGATCCTAAAAGGCTGAAGATATTTACTACTTTGATATCTTCATTATACATTTTAAGCTAAGTTATACCTGTAATCATTAGTTTGGTTGCCTTTAATTTTAGTCTCATTTTCTCACTGTGCTCCTTGAGTTTTCTTACTACGGTAGAATCTGTCAGTCCTTTGTATTTTCTGCTATCAGTGTGTATGATTATTAACACCAACCAAATTTGCCAAAAACTATAGCCAAAGTTCATGTTCACTAATTTTTTTTCAATAGATAGGAAAGAGAAGGGGGAAATGAGCAACAAGAACTTTCAGCAATAGGTTTTAAAATTCAATAGAAGAGTGAGTACTGCTTTAAGTGAATTAGGCTAGAATTGTCTACCTTTTCATTCTTTTTTAGAAAGTTCGGTACATTTTACATGTTTGGGAGTGTGAAATATCAAGTGCGTTGTGGACTGTCAAATAATGGTTACCACAATAAGTGTTTTTAGTTTCAAAACATTAACTTCAGCCGAAAGCCAACTGGTGATCTCAGAGATAAGCAACCTGCCAAGATTCAAAATATCAAATTATATATTTGTCCCATACAGTATACGAAAACACAGCTTAATAGAAATCAGACTGAGGATACTTAGAATACCCCATCCATTATATTTCAAAACAAATGCAATATTATCGCTGGTGTCCATTGATGGGCAAGATGGGTAGTCAAAAAGTCCAGATACCAATCTGTGCAGTTGAAGCCCTGCACTTTTCTACCTGTGTATGCATAGACAAAAACATGGGGTCATTATATGGTCACAATTGTTATTTCACCTTTGACACACAATCCCCAACCTGTTGCAACTAAATATTTTTTCTTATTTATCAAGTGAAAGCTACCAGTTCAAATGCACCTAAAAAAAAATTGTTAAAATACAATTCCAGCAATATTCTGCAATTAGAATTAAATTGTGCATAAACTAGTCATCAAAAGACAGTGGCCTTCTAAAAATTTGTTGCTTCATTTTATATCAAATGAATCTTTTATAAAGGCTGAACTAGACCATTGTTTTTCAGGCAAAAAGAAAGCTCTAGAACCTAGATCCTTTTTCACTGAGACAACATTGGGTTGCTGTCAAGAAAAACTATAGTTTTCAGAAAGAAAATGAAAACAGAGATAGAGCAAAGTAATTTCTTGAGAACATAAGCTGATCTTCCAAATTTTATAGGTAATCAGTAATAGATGGACTTGCATACAAGGAAATCCTTGCAGAAGTAGTAAACAAGTTTTATGTAGTTGAACAAATGATATTCAATCACTCCTGCAATATCAACAGTTTGGTTTGGTTTGCAAAGCTAATCACTATGATGGTTATTATGTAATTACATGCAATTTTTCAGTATAATTAAAATACATAGATTAATGCAATGTTTCCTTGGAAGCTGCAACCACCTTAGGCAAGTCACATTAAAAAAAAAAGGCTGATCAGATTTGCCCAGGCAAAGTGGGAACACTGTCAAAACTGTTCAACTTTCTTCCACATTTTGTCTGTTCAGGTCCCTAGTAGGCAATTCTAGTTCAAACTCTGAGAACCTTTCTGATACATAAAAAGTAATAATTAAAAGTGGTATATTTATTTTATTTTATTTGTCAATTGCTTACAAGATAATAGGTATAAGTAAAAACATAGTTATGAATACATGGATACATATAAGAAAAATAAAAAAATATATAAAAGAAACAATAGGACAAGGACGGTAGGCACATTGGTGTGCTTATGCACGCCCCCTACAGACCTCTTAGGAAAGGGGTGAGGTCAATAGTAGACAGTCTAAGGTTAAAGTTTTTGGGGTTTAGGGAAAAAAAACCCAGTCAGGTAGAGTATTCCGACATTGACTACTCTGTTGCTGAAGTCGTATTTCCTGCAATCAAGTTTGGTGAGATTAACCTTGAGTTTGTATCTGTTGTTTGCTCTTATGTTGTTATGGTTGAAGCTGAAGGGTTCATTGATAGGTGGGACATTGCAATGTATGATTTTATATAATATACTTAAATTGGACCGAAGGCGGCATAGTTATAGGTTTTCTAGGTCTAGAATTTTGAGTCTGATGGCATAAGGTATTCTGCAACGAGTAGAGGAGTGGCGAACTCTTCTTGTGAAATATTTCTGGACTTTCTCAACTGCGTTAATATCAGATATGTAATGTGGGTTCCAGACTGATGAGCTATATTCGAGTATTGGTCTAGCAAATGTTTTGTATGCTCTAGTTAGTAGTGTGATATTACCAGAGAAAAAGCTACATAGGATTAGGTTAACAACTCTTAGTGTCTTTTTGGCTATGTAGTTACAGTGGGCTCTCGCACTTAGGTCATTTGAGATGAGTACTCCAAGATCCTTGACAGAGTTTGGATCATCAACAAGGTCTTGACTATTCAGCCTGTATTTTATTTTCTGATTTTTTTTGCCAATATGTAAGGCAGAGCATTTATTTGTTGAGATTTGAAGTTGCCATTTGTTTGACCATTCTGACACATAGTCAAGGTCTTTTTGAAGGGTAGCAGTATTGTCTGTGGTGTTGAATAGCTTTACATCATCAGCGAAGAGAACACAGTTGCTCTTGCTATGATCACAGAGGTCATTTATGTAGAGATGAAGAGAGTTGGTCCTAGAACACTGCCTTGGGGGACACCACTGTTGACAGGTACAGAATTTGAGAGGACGCTCCCAATTTAGACCATTTGTTGTCTGTAAGATTTTAGTTTTAGGAGTAGTTTGTCGTGTACCACTGATTATTTCTTATCCAACTGTGACATCAGTGAAATTTGTATGGAGGGATTTGTTTTATTTGTGTTGTAAGAATAACTTGGACTCATTTACCATTTTAAGGGACTGTAGCAGTGCAACGTTTAAAGCCCACTGGTTTACATTTCTGTTCTGCGTGTTTCTTGTCTGGGGAACTGTTCCGTCATAATGTATTGAATACTGTTAAGCCATTCTCTAGATGGGCTATAAATGTTTAGGTATAGTAAGACAGATTAAATGATTAATGGTTGTATAGGGACATATATTATAGTCAGGAAACATAGCAATATAGTTTTCAATAAATCTCACATTATTTTTTATACTCAGGCATAAGGATGGAAACCTGAACAGTTTGGGTTCAGGTTTCCAATAATTAGTCTGTTATGTCAGATTTCTTCAATTGAGGATCCCTACTTCTCTTAGGTCATTTGGATATTGCTTGATCACAACTAGGAGTTACTCAGGAATTAAGTCAGCAAAAAGGATAGTAGTCTTTGGTGAGTTTTTTTCAGATTTGAATCTTTTTAAAGTTACAATAGGTATTTACAGAATCACTGTTTAGAAATATAGTTAGTGATAATGGATATACATCAGCATTAGTTTAAAATATTTGCAAACCCAAATTATTTCTCATATCTTTAATTTCTTTTGGCAAGTACAGGAATTGCTTGGATATCCATATAAATTATATGGCTGAAATTCCCCAGCCTTGATGAGGCGTTGTCAGTTAAGGCAATCATTCTTAACTAATAGATCAGTGAAATTAAGAATCATTAACTTAAAATTGACAATGCTTTCCTGTATCCCAATTATTAGATAGCATACACAGTAGAATGTTATGAAACTTCTTACCTAGCTGCACATTTACATTTTATTGTTTTCTAAATGGAATATGCAAGAAGTACCTTTCTATCTTTCAAGATTCCACAGGTCCTGTATTAATTATAGATTCAGATAAGCCAAAAGCTAATTTATTGGACCAACAGGATAGCTTTTTTATTATGTCACTCACAAACATGTTTGTTGGTTCAGATTTCCAAATCATGAGTCCCTCTAGATTGCTATATAAAATTACTTAATGTTTACTCTTTCAAGAAAAAGCTTTCCTAAATTGGTATTTCAGGGAATTAATGTTTTTCAACACATCTCTATCAAGCAATGTAATAGTGTGTGAGCAGAAATACTGGTTTAGTTTGTTGTATTTCTCAGTTAAATCATCAGTTATCATTCTTGTCTTCTGCTTATCCTTGTCCCACAGTCAAAATTAATTATATCTGCTTAATATAAGTAGGATTTAAATAGATTCAAGTGGGAGAATCTTAAAATTTTCACAAAGCCTTTCAGAGGTAATCCCAGTGTTGCAGTTCCCATAGACAACATTTATGTTGGAGTTGCCATTGAAAGGATGAATTGTCTATATAGATGTTCAAAAAACAGGATTTTTGAAAGAGTGATTATTTTGTTTCCTATTGTCCCAGAAATGAATCCAGAAATACCAAAAACACTTTTGCTAAGCATCCTACAATTGTTTCCTACAATGCTCTTTTGTCACTCTTCACAAAGATCTGCATTGCCAGTACTTGAGGCTCTAGGAACTTCATACAACGGTAGAACATTTGAAAACAAGTTTGGAAATAAATGTTTTATTGTTGCTTTCTGTCCATGGGAAATTATGTAACATCATAGAGATCCAGCCAGCAAATTAACCAGCCTATAGTATAGTCCATCCATTTATGAATTTTACACACTAAAATAACAGAAAAACAGAGTTGGAAGGGGCCTTGGAGGTCTTCCAGTCTAACCCCTATTCAAGCTAGAAACCCTATACAATTTCAGACAATGATTGTCCAATCTCTTCTTAATTTCCAGTGTTGGAGCACATTTTCTTGAGGTAGACAGCTCCACTGATTAATTTTTGTAACTCAAGATATTTCTACTTAGTTCTAGGTTGGTTCTCTCCTTGATCAATTTCCATACATTGCTTCTTGTCCTGCCTTCAGACGCTTTGGAAAATAGGTTGACCCCCTCTTCTTTGTGGCAGCCCTTAGATATTGGAATACTGCTATATCTGCCCTGGTCTTTTTCATTAAACTAGACATACCCAGTTCCATGCAACTGTTCTTGTATGTTTTATCCTCAGTCCCTAATCATCTTTGTTGCTCTTTACTCTAAACTCTTTCCAGAGTCTCAACATCTTTTATATCATGGTGATCAAAACTGATGCAATATTGCAAGTGTAGTCTTACCAAAGTATTATAAAATGGTATTAACACTTTGCATGATCTTGTTTCTATACCTTTGTTAATACAGCCTAGGACTATGTTGGCTTTTTTGGTAATTGCAGCACATTGCTGGTTCACATGGTATTTAAGTGATTGTCCACTAGGACTCCAAGATGCCTCTCGCAGTCACTACTATTGAGCCAGGTACCATCTATTCTATATCTATGCATTTGGTTTATCTTGCCTAAATATAGAACTTTACTTCTATCACCATTGAATTTCATTTTGTTAGATAGGGTCCAATATTCAAGTCTGTCAAGATCGTTCTGCATCTTGAGCCTATGTTCTGGAATATTAGCTATTCCTACCAGCTTGGTGTCATCTGTAAATTTGATGAATTCTCCTTCTATACCCTTGTCTAAATAATACTAAATATAGTATATAAATAAAAATAAAATTATTTAAAAGAATCAGAGGTAAAAATTTAAAACAATGAAGTGACAGTTGTTCAGATATTATTGGGGAAAGACAGTTCTCTCAAGTACCCATATTCTGAACCACATAGAGCTTTATAGCTAAAAACCAGCACCTTAATCTGCATTTAGAAACCTATTGAAAGCCAGTGTAGTTTCCGCAGGACAGTGTCACTTAGATGCACATAACTTCCACTGTGTTCTGAACTAGTTGAAGTTTCCACTTGGTCTTCAGGATAGCCCTATGTAGAGTGAACTACTCTTTTATTTTTAATAATTTTATTAAGAGATGGTAAGTGTATGAGTGACCTTTTTCAGTGCATCTTGTTTCAGCTGGTGGCACTTAGGACACTGGCTCAAGCTATTAAAAGGTAATGGTCCCATCTGATATTTTGAGAAGGAACCTACTCTATCATAAGCCACTAACGGTAGTATTGGAATCAGCCCCGGAATCAACCATCACTCCACCTTGTTTGGGTTGTGTCAATTTGTTTTCCTCATTGAAACCCAATCTGCCACTAGACACTTGGTCATTTCTATTCTCTCTTAGTAGGCCAAGGGTGTAACTGAGTATCATTTATGTATTGATATTTCACCCTCAACCAAAAAGAATCTCTCCAGTAATTTTATGTGGATCTTAAACAGGGAAAAAAAGAGACTGAACTGAGATACTCATAACCAAATGAAGGTGGATATAACTTATCACCTCTGATAACCATTTTATGACACCCATTTACTGTGTTTCCCATTTTCTTTTTTCCAAACCAAGCTTAGGACATGACCTCAAATCCCTCTTTGTCAGCCTCCCCTGAACCTGCTCCCAGAATCACTACAGAGCCGCAGCTGTATCTTCAGCAGTAGTCTCCAGAATAATAAAGACTTCACACATTTTTAGTACTTTGAAAAAAATTGAGGCCAAAGGCTCAAAAGACCATGTATACAATACTTTTTCTCAACTCTTCTAAGCCATCAAGGATACAAGTACACCAGAGCTTGATAGCCAGGCACCAGTTTTATTGGACAGTATGAAATACAGGGCTGAGTGCTGGTTCAGCTAAATCTAAATTAGACCTGAGTGTCAAAATATACTCATATACTCCTTCCCTGGTACCGCTGTGGAAGAACTCTGAATTTTTTGTATTCAGCGTGGATAAGTCAAAATTTGTTTTACTGTCTGAAATGAAGCAAACCAATTAGCAATTAATAGGTAAGCTAAAAAACTGAACTTGAAACATAACTTTTAAATTGTTTCCACTTACTTATTCAAATTAATCAGTTTAGGATTCAAATGAGACAAAATGCAACTAATATATAACAAAATTAGGATATGCCTTGAATATTTGTAATATTAATCTTAATTCTCTGAACACTAATATGAAAATAAGTTTAATTGTATTCCATATCTACCGCATCTAAGAAGTTACCCAAAGGGCAAGGTTCTGAACTAGTCCTCAGCTTTTACACAGATTCATATTTAGGAAACTGATTTATTAAAATTATTAAAATGTATATACAGCTTCAGGCAGAATAGTTTTTATAACATGGCACCAAAGATATATACTCAGAAAAATATTTGAATATTTAAAAGTACTCAAGAGAAACAACTAGGACATAAATTATTATTTTCATGTTTAGCTTGAATAGTAGTTATGCACATTATTTAACTTTACAGTATGTTAAAATTAAATCAATATTAAATTCTGTAGGACAAAATTGAAAGACAAAAATGACAAGTATAAAAAGTGGAAAGGGGGGCAAATAACTAAGGCAGAATACCAGCAAATAGCCCAAGCCTGTAAAGATGAAGTGAGGAAAGCTAAGGCTAACAGTGAACAAAGGCTTGCAACAAAAGTAAAAATTAATTTAAAAAAAGCTTCTTCCAACATGTTAAAAACAACAAAAAAGTCAAGGAAACAATTGGTTCATTGCTGGGAGAAAATGGCAAGAAGGTGACAAGCAACAGGGAGAAAACAACTACTTAACTCATTTTTTAACATCTGTCTTTATACAAAGTGAAAAAACAGCCCAACCTACCAAAAACAGCATAAAAAAAACAGGTTAGAAACACAAGTTAAAATAGGGAAGAAAATGGCAAGTGAACACCTGTCTACCTTAGACGAGTTCAAATCACCAGGACCGGATGGATTACACCCCAAAGTTCTGAAGGAACTGGCAGATGAGATCTCAGAACCACTGAACTATACCTTTCAAAGATCCTGGAGCATTGGGGAACTGCCAGAGGACTGGAAAAGAGCTGATATGGTTCCCAACTTCAAAAAAGGAAAAAAAATAGAACCAAAAAACTACAGGTCTATCAACCTGACCTCAATACCAGGGAAGATTCTGGAAAAGGTAATCAAGCAACGAATCAGCGAACACAAACAAAGTAATAGCCAAAAGCCAACATGAATTTGTTAAAAACAGATCATGCCAGACTAATCTTATTGCATTCTTTGACAAAGTGACAAAATTAGTTGACCAGAGGAATGCTGTCAATATAATTTACTTGGACTTTAGTAAGGCGTTTGATAAAGTAGACCATAACCTACTTAAAGTAGAAAAATGTGGGTTAGAAAGCATCACTACCAGATGGATTCATAACTGGCTCAGCGTGTAGTCCTCAATGGAACTGCATCTACATGGATGGAAGTATGCAGTGGACTACCCCAAGGCCTAGTACTCTTCAACATCTTCACCAATAACTTGGACAAGGGGATGGATGGGGAAGGATCTTGACAGACTTAAACATTGGGCGCTATCTAACAAAATGAAATTCAATAGTGAAGAAAGTAAGGTTCTACATTTAGGCAAGAAAAATCAAATGCACAGATACAGTATATGTGGTACCTTGCTCAATAGTAGTAACTGCGAGAGGGATCTCCTAATGGACAACCATTTAAACATGAGCCAGCAGTGTGCAGCAGCTGCCAAAAAAGCCAACACAGTTCTAGGCTGCATAAACAGAGGGATAGAATCAAGATCACGTGAAGTGTTAATACCACTTTATAATGCCTTTGTAAGGCCACACTTGGAATACTTTATCCAGTTTTGGTTGCCACGATCTAAAAAGGATGTTGAGACTCTAGAAAGAGTGTACAGAAGAGCAACAAAGATGATTAGGGGACTGGAAGCTACAGCATATAAAGAATGATTGCTGGAACTGGGTATATCTAATCTGATGAAAGGAAGGACTGAGGTGACATGATAGCAGTGTTCCAATATCTCAGGGGCTGCCACAAAGAAGAGGGAGTCAAACTATTCTCCAAAGCACCTGAGGGCAGGGCAAGAAGCAATGGGTGGAAACTAATCAAGGAGAGAAGCAACTTAGAACTAAGGATAAATTTCCTGACAGTTAGAACAATTAATCAGTGGAACAACTTGCCTTGTAAATGCTTCAACACTGGAAGTTTTTAAAAAGATGTTAGATAACTATTTGTCTGAAGTGGTGTAGGGTTTTCTACCTAGACAGGGGATTGGACTGGAAGACCTCCAATGTCCCTTCCAACTCTCTTATTCTATTCTATTCTATTCCTATTCTATTCTATTCCTATTCTATTCTAAAATGACAGCAATGGAAGGAGAACTTTCTAAAGCACTGAAAAGGGCTTACTAAAGATCTTTTACATGTCAGAGATGACATTAGCTGAATGAATTCCTAGCAAAAGGAACGTCTGGGTGACTTCTTTATTTATAGTTCAGTCACTATGCTATAACAAGGAAAAATATTCTAAATACAATATTTAGTATTCATTTATTTGATCAATTTTGATGTAAAAATTGTTTTAGTCAGAATTTGGTAACTAGTGTAAGTTTTGAATATTCTAATGACATTATCAAAACACAATTGAGGCTCAAAATTTTTACACTGTTGATTCTTTTAGGTATTATAAATCTTTAGACAAATCTTTATTAAAAGTATGTTAATTTGAAGCACTTCAAAACATCCTGTATTGAACAATAGAAATATTCTTTTCAAGGTCCGATCAAAAGTGCAAGAAATAAAATGATTGATTTCTTATTACACTATATTTTCACTTTATTTTATTACCCTGATAATGTTAACATTGGACATTCAACAGACATCTATATTTCATTAGCTTTTTGGTATGATGTTACAAGGTGGAATCAAAAAATTTTCTTTGGTTCACTTAGGTCAGGTCTGTCAAACTCCCAGCCTGTTGGGTGGATGTGTCACATGGTAGCCACACTCATGCCCAGTTTAGCAAAAGGGAAAAAAGTTCTGATACGTCACATGCTGCCATGACTTTGATACTCCTGACCTAAGCTATAGTTAACTGACTGTTCTACACACATGTGCTTCAATACTATTTTATGACATGTTTGAAGTTAGTTGACATTCCTCACTTCTGATTTACTCTGATTAAGGTTTTTAGCAAGTTTTTTGATTGCACACTGTGTGACATGAACCTTTTATACATCTAATTCATATATCCAATAATTTATATATCCTACAATAGAGATCCATTAACAGCAATAGCATTTAGACTTATATACTGCTTTACAGCCCTCTCTAAGTGGTTTAGAATCAGCATTTTGGGTCCTCATTTTACCTAACTCAGAAGGATGGAAGGCTGAGTCAACCTGGAGCCTGGTGAGATTTGAACGGCCAAATTGCAGGCAGACAGCAGAAGTAGCCTGCAGTACTGCACTCTAACCACTGTATATCCATCTAGTGAGGTCAGGAAGAGTAGGTAGGTTTCAGGTTCCATCAATCAAACATTCTATCTTCCTAATGACAACCTTCTAATCCTTTGAAATGACATCCTCAGGGGGGCCTATACTACTTCCTCTTAGTGACTTTATGTAAATTGTTGAAAGCTTGATTGTTTTCCCAGACCATGGACAGAGTCTGTATAATATGGTAAGCTACATTCTTATTTGACCATATATTGTTTTCTCATAATTATAGGCTTCCCAAAGTTACAGAGGAATTGTGGACTCTCAAAATTTAATTTATTTAAATACTGGTAGTAAATTTATTATATTAGAAACATACATGGTAATATTTTGTAACGAAAGCTACTGGATTCTATCAGACTCTCAGTTCTACAAAAATATTCCACAACATGCACTTTTACAGCATTTTATATTATTCTGTTTCTGCCCATTCATTACTCAGCTAAATCTTTCCCAGCAGTATTTTGATTTCAAAATGTTTTCAATAAAAGTTTTTATTTTAAATAAAGATACACAACAAATAATCTTTTCTTTACAAATCACCATGTTCTTTTTCTTTCACTTGCTAGGTGTAGATGGTGAAACCCACTCTTGTATCTTCTTACGTGTTGTAGAGTATGGTACATATTGTTTAGAAGTACCACTTTCATTCATTTTATGATTTTGGAAAATGAATTTACGACTCACTGGTGGATGTGTAGTTGGGGGCTCTTCTGTCATACAGTGAATCCAACGATGCCTTGTAAAGAAAAATACAATAAAAAAGATTTCTTAAGGACATATATTTGCACACAAAGATTCACATCAAATTATGTTTTATGGGAAACAGTTATACTACCTAAAACATCAAAAATAGTTACATTTAAAAATTATGCAGATTTATCAGTTAAATTTTATATTTAATAAATTTGAAGTCATGGAAATTAAATATAGTTGTCAAAAAACAGAGATCAATTTCTCATCATTCAATAACTTGACAAAGCTAAGGTTACAAGATTTGAGCTGCAAATGCTACTTAGTTTTATAGACCTTTCTGCTGCCAATGAATGGTAATCAGGAGTTTTGAAGTACAGATGCAGTAGTCCAAGAAAAACTTATGCTTATGACAAGCTGACTAAATAAAAATATGATGAAAGCAAATATAAGCATAGTCTGAAAAATACGGTAATTTGTATGCCATCCATCTTGCCAGAAGCACTTTTAGGCGATCTACATACATTCAATTAAAATGTACTAAAACATTAAAATAATAAATAAGGATCATAAATTTAAAATCCAATTAAAATAAAATTAACTAGGATGGAGAGGAAGGGAGCAAAGTGTGCACAGGTAAGGAGTGGGGTGTTATGTTGTAACTCATCCCGAGAAACCTCATCTCTTGTCGTTTCTTCCTCCTTCGCTCCCTCTCATGAGGCGCCCATCTGATGCGGGATAGCAGATACCGCATTATGGTGACCCCAACGTGATTCCCTCAGGGGGATATGCAGCGACGCACCCATATCTTATCAGCTCGGTGGGAGCTGTGCATCGCCAGGCGCCTGAGCGAATTGCACATCATCGGATCTGAAAGACGGTCTCGACTTTAGTAAGTATGGATGGAGGCTTTTCTCAACAGAAGGAATTGAGAGAGCTAGTCGCTTCTTCTAAATACTCTGCTAATTTAAAGGGCTCTCCTATAAAAAAGAAACCTATTGCTACATTATTGGCTTATGTGTGGCAACATTGTCCTAATTATTCAGAGGAAGGGTCCTTAAAAATTTTTTCAATTGGCAAAAAATTGGTGAACATCTCCATTGTCCTCCTCGTGCACCTATTGGCTTTTTGGTCACTTGGAGGAAAATTATGGAGGCTTTAAAAGTCCATCAAAAAATAGAAGCAGGGAGTATGTTTGAATCTCCCCTGCCAAGTTATGATAACTTTTCAATTTTCCCTAACTCAGGCAGAAGCTGCTGCCATTATTCAACAATGCCCCACATAAGCAAGGACATTCCATTCCCATAGGAGTAAAATCCTAGAGGATTAAAAGCTTGTGAAATTTGGCAAATGGATGTCACTTAGTATCCACCTTTTGCCCCTTGGATATATTTGCACGTTTCAATAGACACATATTCAGGTTTTATCCTGGCTACTCCTCAAAGGGGAGAAACTGTAAAACATGTCATCAATCATTCAATTCGTACCTTTGCCTCGCTGGGACGTCCAAAAGAAATAAAAAAAGACAATGGATCTGCCTACACAAGTTCTGCTTTTCAGGACTTCTGTAACAGATGGGATGTAATCCACAAGTTTGGGATTCCCTGCAATAGCCAGGGGCAGGCTATTAGGCTATTGTGGAATGAGCTCACTTATCTCTGAAACGTGAGCTCACTTATCTCTGAAACGTGCTCTTAATTGGTATTCATTGCAGGAAAAACCCCCGAACCTCCCAGCATTGCAAAATTCTCTTAACCTTTGTCTTTACACTTTAAACTTTCTCAATCTGACTGGCATTCCTCCCACTTCTGCTGCATCTCATCACTTTTCCTCCCCCTCCCCCCCTCCTAACAGACCTCTGGTATATTATCGCAGATTGCCAGATCCTGCCTGGCAGGGTCCCGCTGAGCTTCTCACTTGGGGATGAGGATACGCTGCGATCTTACTGCCAGACAAAACCACTCTCTGGATCCCTGGTCGGGCAGTAAGACCCTATCATGGGAATTCCTCTGCTACATCTGTATCTTAAAAATCTTTCCTGATATTCTTGCCTATATCTTCTTTGCAATTTCTACCTTACTTCAACAAAACCTATGCTTCCTGTCAAAAGACTATTCGTGTTAAAATCATTTCATTAACAGAAGGCTATTATACTTGTTCCATGTGGGTACGTCATGAAAATGCTACCCATAGTTTTCACTCTGTCACTTCTGTTTTATTTTAAAGAACACTCTACCCCTCGCTCTTTTGTTCCTTCTTTACTCTTCCTGTGGAAAGGAACCTTAAAATCTTTTCCTCTATTCAATCTAAAAAATTAGAGGGACCCAAATGTCCTTATATTGTATTATGGGTTTCCCCACCCCAATTAACATCCTTGATGAATTACCAAATTAATCTTTATTGTCATTATTGTAATTATTATCCTTTTTCTATTAATTGAATTCCCTCTTCATTTCGCAAATGTTCTACAACTAACTTCTCCATAGCCCTCTCTCCTGCTTGTCATGTTTTTTTATACCTGAACTCTGATCCTGTCAACAAACGACGCTTCAAAAGAACTGCCCATGACGATCCGCAGAAGCCTTATAGAAGAGATAATATTGCCTGGACTATAACTGACTTTCAAAAAGTTCGTTTAAGTTCTACAACCAATTTTTCTTGCATAGAAAACTTCTACCCACCACTTCAATTCGATTTGGCAGACGCACCCACACAACCGGGGGATATCCTGCAATCCACATCACTGCAGGAGGAACTTTAACATCACGCCTGAAAGGAATGTATTTTATCCCTGGCAATAATTTTGTTTGAGTTTGTTACACTGGTTTCATGGCATGTATCCACGGGGATGAAATTGTTAAATCCAAATCCTTTTTGCATTCAAGTATGGCTTGTGTGTATAACTCTGATGATTTTATATCCCTACAGGTATCCATGGAACACCCCCTCTCTTGCAAAATCGTAGAGGCTTAGATCTGTTATTTTTAAAACAAGGGGGATTGTGTGCTGCGCTTAAAGAAGAATGTTGTCTTTATGCTGATAGCAGGGGGGGGGTCGTTTTCCATTTCACCATGGCTTACAATCTTTTTAACTGCATCGGCAGGACCATTAATAATCATTATATTGATATGTATTATAGGACCTTGTTGTTTTAATAGAATATTGCAATTTTTGAAAAATCAATTATCTTCCATAACTGCTGATGTTAATGTGTTATTGCAAGCTCATGTTATGTCTTTAACACCGGATGAAAAAATGTCATTGCTAAGTTACCGCTCCTTGGACAACCCTGACGCTGACGGGTCGCACGCCTGCCTAGATGACGGGGACGGAGAACATTTCAGAAAAATAGTTCCTGTCTTCTTGGACAAGGAAAAAGACTCGTCATAAATAATAAAAACAGAGGAGATGTTGTAACTATGTATCATTCATGTGATTGCAACTATGTATCAGTGCAACTATGTATCATTCAAGCATTGCAACAATGTATCATTCACGTGTAAACATTAGATTTCTGTCTCTTCAGTGATCTTTGCCAGGCACATAGAAGGGACGGGGAGATAAACAACTGTCAATACAGAATGATATCCTAACTGACTTGAACTGTTGTAAATCACACACATCCTGTTAACCTGGTATCCTAACTGACCTGAACTATTGTAAATCACGCGCATCCTGTTTAACCTGCTATCTTAACTGACCTGAACCATTGTAAATCTTGAATACCCTGTTTGACTTGGGCTCTGAAAAATTTCACCCCCCCTGTGAAGAAGCATAATAAAAGAGCGTGTGCCAAGACATTCGGGGCGCACTCATCCCGAGAAACCTCATCTCTTGTCGTTTCTTCCTCCTTCGCTCCCTCTCATGAGGCGCCCATCTGATGCGGGATAGCAGATACCGCTGTGTTATTGTGGTAAATTAGCATAATTATGGCAATTGTTTGGACTATTGGCTCTCTCTCTCCCTCCCTCTCTCCTTCATATGTAATATTGTTTTTGGTTCTATCAAACTTTTTGTGACTTTTTTGTCAGATTTTATCACAATGGAATACCCAATAAGGCCATTTAATTTTTCCTCAGAATGCTACCAATCACTCTACAAGTACATAAAACAAAATTCCAAAGACACTGGTCAATTTCCAGTAATAAATATGCATTTATAGTGATGTTTGAACCTAACACTTTCACTGATCTGAAGTAATGATTCATAATGATACATTTGCTGGTAAAGTGTTAGAGATTGAGGTATAGTTTAAAAGACTCTAATTAATTTACTTTATAAACAGAATTGTTCTAAGCTACCTGTTCTACAAGTTAATAAAATAAATGTATGTATCAAACTATCTGATTTACCATTCAGGAGGTATCATGCTTCCATCTAAATCCCAGTATGTGTTCCTGCCATCCATTTCTGCAGTATATATGACCCACCTATGACGACCTAAAAGATAACCATTTTAAAAAGTATGTCAGAATTTTTAAATGATGAGTCTATGTATGCTATTTTATTAATTACAAACTAATTCTCTTACAGTTACACAAAATCAAGTTTTGTGGTCATCTATATTTCTATTCTCAATTTTGAGAAGGACTAGCTTGACCTATGGAAAGAAACAGGATAATTAGAAACCAAAAATATCATTTACATATACAGGTTTTTTTAAGAAATCGAAGAATGCAGGACAACATATGTAACTTTGCTATGACTTCCCAGAAACCAATTTAGTTTAACAATTTAAATAACTATTATATTTGGGGGGGGGGGCACTTCTAATGGTAAAATTTCAAATGGAATTACAAGCACAAATACCTATTGGTTTTCTATAAGATAAACTACTTGTTTATACTTCTAATTTACCATTTTCAGATTTACAAATCTGGAGCTTTAAAATTAAATTTCTCTTAACAGGGTTATTTGTATGAGAAATGTAAAGTACAATATTTTGCAATACTAAGGAACCCATGATCAATATAATCATTATGTATGAATTATTCTTCTAATTAAATTATGGGTCTATGTCTCCCTAATTGTTTCTACCCTTTCTATTTGATCCTACAGGAAAGGATGTTGTGGATTCCATAGGCTAAGTAGTCTCAGCAGGTAGAACCCAAACAAGACCCCTTTCTGCTTCTGGAACATCTTGAGATTTGGTTCATCCGCATTCTGTGGGCCTTTCTTGAAGATCTGATTCAATATCTAAATCTACCCCCCTCCCTCGTGTGATCAAGTTTCCTGACTATGTTGAACATCTTTTGTGATTCTTCAACTGCTACACATTTTGATTCATTTTTAAGTTTATTTTAGTAATTGTATATATTTTTACTTATTTTAAAATTATAGGTTGTCTAGAATCAGCATGTGAGATAGGCAGCCATATACAATGAATAAATACATACATGTTTTAAATTTAAGACACTAACATTGTTTATTTTTTCTATGCATAAACTTTTTTTTTAAGTAAAATTACTTTTTAAAGCTAAAATGCCAGAAAAGAAAGATCAACATCCAAAAGACTGAATACTATTTAACCCATTTTTAAATATCTTTATTTGAGCAAAATCCAAGTTTCTTTTGTGGCAGAAAAAAAGCCAATAGCAATAAGAAGTCACTTCTTATTGCTATTGGCTTTTCCTATTTAACATCAAATTGAATTATATCCACATAAGACATAAGAAAAAACAATACTTTTATTGTTGGTAAATATGTTAAATAATCCAAATTCTTTAGAAGAATAAACTCAGATAATCCATACATCCTTACTTACCAAAAAAGCATCTTTTGTCTTCATAGTATTTGTTTCCATATTTATCAGTCCCAACTAGGGTACCAACCTTCAGATCATTGACCCTGTGAATGTCCAAAATAAGATAAAATCTTCAAGGGGTTTATAGTTATGTGACAGTCTACAGGCTTTGCATGCAGAAGGTCTTCAATTTAACCTCTGCCATCTTCAAATAAATTGTGAAAATCTCTATCTAAAAGCCTGGAGATCATCATTAAATAAATAATGCAAAACTATTGTATAAGGTAGCTTTGGTTGGTTTTACCTTTCAAATATCTTATTAGGGCAATCAAATGGATAAGAATTTTCAGTTGCTGCTCCAAATAAATAAAACTATTAGGGGAAGGTGAAAATAATAATGTCCCCTATATATTACTTTAATATTATTTATTACATTCTTAAAGTTTACAAATAACACTGCAGAAGTATTATTTCTACCTAACTTGCTTGCTGCTAGACAAGTTATCTGCCAAATGAGTTCACTCAAAATAGTGTTTTGGGTAGCAGCCTGAAAAATTATTCCCAAATAATTTTAATTAATTATCTGTTCTTTAAGTGACTAAACCACCTCTGCTGTATTACTTAAACTATTGCTATCCCTTCCTTTAGTACAGCACCGGTGAAACAACCAGCGCAGATGTCTTTCTTAGTCCAGTTACAGTAACCTTGTTAGAAAGCAAGGTCGAGAGGCAAGAAGCAGCTCGAAGTCAAAAGTCCAGAATGCAATCTGGACATCCCAAACCTTGGACGGCGCCATAAACAGAGCCTCGTCCTTTCGCAGGGATTACGACCCAGTCAAGAATAGCACTAAGTTAGAAAAATCTTCTCAAAAGTGATCTTCCCAACAACAGGCTTTGCAGCCACTATAAGGTCACTCTAACTCCCATCTCGAGACATGCCCGCTCCGAACATCAAAGGTCAGCTTTCCTTCGGCCCTTTTCTGCTTAACTCACGAATTTTTGGAAATACTCTTTCCTCTCTAACGATCCTCTGAGGGTCATGTCATTCAACCCTGCGAGACGTAGTTTCCAGCAAGGCATTCCCCAGCAGGGAAGAACCGGCCGCCCTCGTTCCTCATGTTAACGCAACCATCTCATTTCACCTGAGCAGTTGCCACATAACGCCACGAACGCCGCCATGTCCACCGAGCTGCTGCAACGCGCTCTTCATCACCTGCACATATTCCGCCATTTCCCCTATTCTCGTGGAGCTCCGCCCCTCACTCGTTTCTGCGCCTGCGTCGCAGCTCCTTGATTTTTGCAGGTTCAACAGGGGAAACTGTTCCATTTCGCTCAGCTTGCGAAAGGCGATATTTTCAATTTTAACGCATAATTTAGAGCATAGCAATTAATTTGCGTGACAAAATTGAACATAAAAAGAATAACATTTAAACCATATGGAAATATAACTTTTATCTTGCCATTTTATAACATTTTCAGTTTCAGTATTACCCAATGTGTATCAAGACTCAGATTATTTTTTCTGTTGTGCTTTCAAATTTGGTACAGTCTCTTAAAACAGGAAACCAAACTCAATTGTATAGAAACGGAGAAAGTAAACAGATAAGCAATAAACAACTGAAAAAACCCAAATGAAGTCAGTGTGATCATTCACGTTAAATTTCAGAAAAATATTAAACACAAAATTACTGTATATTGAACTGTAATATTGATGTATAATTTGCCTAAACTTTCTTTAAATAATGCAATTAACAGGATTCTATAATAAAAGTTACAATTTATTTTTTTAAAAATACAGGCAAAATAGAATTTACACTTCTTTAAGTTTAAAGACATTTACAACAGTATATTACACAATAAGGTAGTAATTGGGACATTATGATGTGTACATTACAAGCGAATCATTAAAACGAATAAAAAATTGGAATGGAATTCAGAAGCAATTTCTACTGACTGCAGAACAGATTTACAGACACCATTTAGGGAGGTGTGCAATTCAAATGATTTTTAAATATGCTTTAAAACAGGACAACTTATATATGTAAGATGTTGCCAAAATACATTAAAAGCTACCACAACTGTAGATATGATTAATTTCTGCATGTGCCCAAGTATGTGCATATATTTTGTGCGCATAAAAAATTAACTATTCATTATTATTAGGTGTTCCATTATGAAATATATAAAAGATATCCCTTTGTAGTCAAATAATTTTTAAAACCTTGAAGTAAATAATTTTATCTGTCACACATTACATAAACTCCTTTTTATTAATTAGTAGAGCCCATAATTTGATAAAAGTGGTTCTATTGCTGATTAAGAATATCTAAAGGGTGAATTGTATCATCACTGTATCAGTATCCCCTGATATAGTAATATATTGAATTAATGCTCAACTACCTTTACTAAACAACTAAGGAAAAACACACTTTTAATAAATCTGAAAAGTGCATTTGGAAAAGTTTTCAAAAGCTGAAAATACAAAGCAGCAAATTCAAACACGGAAACATAAAATATGAAATAGGATTCTAGTGCAATCACTGCTATTTAGGAACAACATGCCATTTAGTATGCAATACATATATTTCATCAAGGTTTATTCACTTACTGCCTTTTCAGATTATTTTTTCTAATTTTATCTGAATTCTTTTATGAAAACTTGGAACTTAGACCTTAAAGTTTTAAGAACATAAGAGAAAATGAAAGATGGGAGAAGAGTTTTTCCACAGATTAAAGTCTTAAACCTTTAAGGTTTAAGTTGGTAATTTTTATCAATAAAAGTGATAATTTCATTCAGTAGTGTAATTCTAATAGTGGAATAGCATTGATCTGTGGAAAAACTCTTCTCCCATCTTTCATTTTCTCTATGTTCTTCCCAAATTTGCTCCAGGTTTAAGATAAGGGAGCAAACCTGAAATACACAAAAGGACTGAGGAAAATTACAATGTGCAAGCTTCATTGCTCACATAACACTGGATGAGGCTGAATGTGTTGTTTCACAGAGTTGCATACAATGAAATTCAATATATTTCTCCAAATTTACCTAGATACATGCGCTTAAACATTATTAAAGCACAATCACAATGGCAAATGATTTTGCATGTATAAATAACAGAAGTTAGGAATAACAATTTTGATGTGATTAAAATATCTAGGATTATGTTTACTCTGAAATCTTGGCAACTGATAAATAACTTTGAACATAACAATTATTTGTACTTCAAATTAATCTAAGTACTGCAAAAGATGTAATCACTGATTTGGACCGCTAACATGAGATAAAGCCCTGTTTTAAGTAATTCCAAAATCACCTGTTTCTGAATAAAAAATTAACTTCTGAAAAAAATAGCTGAGTTATCCAGAATTGAAACTCTGTCTCAGAAATGGAAGCAGAAAGGAAACTGACAAAAGTAAACTTGTAGAAACAAGATACTGAATCCAGAACATTTGGAGAAGAAATTTATTTGTCCTAGTATCAGGTTGAAATGTTTATTTGAAGCTTCTCTTTATCAAAGGTTAACATGCTTGAAGTTCACAAGTTCCATGTATAGCTAAGCTAAAAAAATAGGATGAACTACACTTCTTGATTTTCACTAATTATCAGAAATGTACAAAGTTCTTGAAAATCAGATAAAAGGTAAGTCATCCTGTACCAGTGAAGATATTCCATTGTGTTTTCCAAATGAATTGCTAAAGAAGAATTAGCACCTTCCTTTATTTTTTGTGCTATGCCTTCACAGGAAAACTTTTTTTTATCTCTTGGAGATAATGTACATTTAAATCACCACGATTGCCATGGTATAGAAACTGGTTTATTTTTTTTTTATATAGTATGACCAATTATTTGAGAGTTATAGTCTGCAGTCTCCATTCGTAGAATATAGGGTATGATACTGTCAATCTGAACATTTCCAATTAGTCCTGCAAAAAACAGTTCTTCTGTGATAGCTGCACTCATCAGTCTTAAGGCCGGCAATCTGAGAAGTAGCCTAGAGAGCCTGGAAGACAGATTTGACAAACAGTGGCATACTTTTACATGTATAGACGAGACTGATTCTTTAATACCAACAAATATTAGCAAACAAAAAGTATAGTTTTTCAGCAATAAATGCTAAATCAAGCATTATTCATATTTTTCATGATACAATCCTGTTGGCAACTCAAGCTAAATACCTCATTTCTGAAATTTTTGACAGACAGAATATGAGGACCTCCATCCTCCTCACATACTTTACACCAGGGATCGCCAACCTTTTGGACCTCAGGAACAACCACCACTAACCGGTTCTGTGGGCATGGCCTAATTTGTGGGTGTGGCTTGGTGGTCATGTGACTGGCTGGGCATGGCTTATATGTAAATATTATAAATATTTATATAAATACTGATTTTTTTTATAAAAAAAGAGCAACTTTTACCCCAAGATTGAGTTGCTCACAGAATCAGATTCATTCAGAAATTTATCTATCTGCCATTGGCTAGCTCAGTCTGTCACATAAAATTTGCTTGCAAGCAAACTCACAAAATTAACTCACAACACACTATGTATGTAAATATTGAATTTTTTATTTAAAAAAGAGCAACTTTTACCCAAAATCAGGCAAAGCAGGCAGATTGAGTTGCTCACAGAATCATTCAGTGATCTATCTATCTGCCATCGGCTAGCTCAGTCTCTCAAATTTGCTTGCAGTGAGTCTGCACTGAATTTGCTTGCAAGCAAAACTTCAGTCCTAAGGGAGGTTCAGCTGTGCTTAAAAGCAGAGCCGAAGACCTAAAGACTAGCTAGAAAGCAAGAAATCCAACCATTTCCTGCTTCCTAGCTAATCTAAATCTCTCGGCATAGCAGAACAGATGATGGTCAGAAAAAGGAAAAATAGAAATTTAGCAGGCAAGTTTACTGGGTAAGGAGTGGGCGGGCAGAGAGGGTTCCTGTGGGCCATGTGGGCGATGCAGCCTTGTGTTTTTGTGCAGCCTGGATTAATTGCTTTGGAGGGGTGCTCTGGAGGTAAGATTTCTCTGTGGTCCACCAAAATTTTCTCACTGCCCACCAGTGGGCAACCACTACTCTAAAGCACCATTTTTGCTTTGAATGCAATATCATGAAGAGAACTACAATTGTAATTAAATTGAATATTCTGTCTGGGTAAACTTCACTACTATAATCTATGGATTAGTTTTAGCAGAAAAAGTATTTTAATAAGTAGATTTTTGTCAGTGACCATCTTAAAACAAGATTTAACAGAATCCAGCTATGCATGTATAATTTATATGGCTATAAGTAAAATAACACAGAACTACATTTTATTAACACTAAAATTGGAGCTAAAACTAATATTTAAGATTAGGTTAGATTTTTTTAAAAAGAATAAAAAATTAGTTAAAAGTGAACTCTAAAACTAAAAGCTTGGTTTACAGTGCAGTAAAATGTTATATAAAATTATATCCCATTATAAAATCTAATACATTAATAAGTGAACAATTGATTATTCATATATGATGTTTGAGAGAGCAAACATGAAGATATTATTCAAATAATCTAGAAATCAGTCGTTTACATAAATTCAGAGTTGTGTGAAATTTTGCTACATTATGTATAATAAAGCTCCATGATTGTATATCTAACAGACTCAACAGCTTATTGTAGCCCTATGTGGCAATGAGACAAGTATGCTACCCTCCTTGCTAGGATATTTTGATCTTGAATTATTATATTTCATTCATGTAATTTTGCACTAGCTTTTGCAAGTGATTCAGTCCTAAAAACTGTACAAGATCATACAATTAGGCCGAGTAACTTTTTAGCCCATCAGTCTTCCTCCAATAGGAAGCAATTAGATGTCATTGATTAGTTCACTAGCACACTAGATAGTATACTGAGGTTTACAGTATTTATTTGTCAAAAGGAGTAGGGGGTGGCAGTTATGGCCAAGAGGGTCCTTGTGCCAATTGTGTTGTGCACCAGTTGCACCCTTAGCTGGATCTGTACATGGTCCCTCATATTTTAATCATGTCTTGGCTGCATTACTGCCTCATATTCTACATGGAGCTACCCTTGAGTAATTGGAAGCTGCAGCTGATGCAGAATGCAGTAGCATACAACACTTGGAGATCCTAGGACCACAACTGCACATGCTGTGCTGGTTACCTTCGGGATCCAATTCAAGGTGTTGGCTGTTACTTTTTAAAGGCCTATATGGCATGGCAGGATATCTAAGGAGCTACGTCTCCCAAATGAGACTAACCTGCCCCACTCATGCCAGTGGAAGAGGTTGGTATGGATCCCATCCTTTGAGGAATTCTAGCAGCCAGATTCAAGAAGAGGCATTTCCACTGTGTTCCATTGCTGGGGAAAACTATCACTGGAGGTGAGAACTGCTTCCAGCCTTTTGGCCTTCTGGAAGGGTATCAAAACTTAGCTTTGCCAGTTGGCATGGGACCCCAAGAGGGACATTCACCAATGGATGTGGCTGATGGGGTAAGAAGATTTCATTTATGTCCCCTGACTCTTGGTTCTGATGTCAGTATATTTTTAAAATCATAATCTGTGTAGTTTTAATGTTTCAATATTCTATTTTTTTTTACTTATGCAGCAAGATGAAGATTTAGACTTCCTTCAGGGATTATTTGTGGGAGGGCAGGAGGAATTAACCAGTCCAATCTTAATTTTATAAGATTTTGTTATATTAATAATAATTGATTATTATTTATTGATAAAAAAGTTTTAGTGCCATAGGAAAAAGAGTTCAGTGTTCAAGTGAACACAATATTGCCTGGAACAGAAATATTTTTTACAAATAGCACTAAATTTGAAATATTTACTTGTGCAAAATAACTGACAGGTTCTTGAGCTATGTGCACCAGTGGCACCATATAGTTTTTTATACTAATAAACATTTAAAAAGTGTGTGCAATCATACAGGATTTTTTTTTACTAGACTTTATACAGTCTGTAACTTTACACCCTATTATTTTAGGAGGAAATCAAATATGAATTTAGATTTATATCTGCTCTTCATTTAATGTTAATCCTGCAAGAAAATACAACAAGGCAACACTATAGCAATATCATCCCACAATGAAGATAAAAAAAGGTTGAAGTTTCTCAAACAAATTTTAAAAGCATTTAAAAAACTGGAAATAGATATATGTTCAGATTCTACACACCTGTAGGTATCATCTGGATATACTTTCATTACATAATCCTGGAATTCCATATATGCCTTTTCTTGAAATTTTTCAATCTGTTCCACATTTTCTAAGCCTGGATGATCTAAAACAAATCTACAGTTATATTTACTTGAAATAATACAGCTATAAGAAGTGTGCAACTAAACATATTTTATGACAAATATTTTGATTTTAAAATTGTTCATCACATGTTGAAAATTAGGACTACAACATTTATACTTAGCTGGAATAGTAACATTTTATTTGAACAGGTAAAGACATCAGAACTCAATAGTTCCCATTAAAATTATCAGAACTTGAAATCTATTGAAGTAAAAAATGCTTTCTGACCCACTTATGGGGAAGATCATAGTCCTTGTGTAATAACAATTACATTACAAAATTGGTACATTCCTTCCAAGATCTATCCAGAGTAAAGGATAGCATTCTATTAATTTGAGCTTCCTAGGCAATCATGGCAGATTTCCAAGTGAAACCCTGCCTTCCCAATACAATTAAATGAATCCCAAGATCTTGCATTAGGTTATCAATATTTTGAGATTTTGACAATCCAGCCTCCAGAAATTATGAATGCTCCAACACTGGAAATTTTTAAGAAGAGATTGGAAAACCATTTGTCTGAAATGATGTGGACCTAGGGTTTCCTGCCTGAGCAAGATGTTGGACTAGAACTCCTCCTCCAGGGTCTCTTCCAACTCTGTTATTCTGTTCTGTTCTGTTCTGTTCTGTTCTGTTCTGTTCTGTTCTATTCTACTCTACTCTACTCTACTCTACTCTATTCCATCTCTATCCCTATCCCAAAATTTTGTTACTGAGACATACACATTGTCAGATTCCACAAATTGCTCCACTTCAGCATCATAACCATGTAATAACTCAGCATCAATCTGGACCACATTCACAGCCCACATTCTGATTTAGAGATGATTGAGACATCCATATATTTTTGTTAATTATTTGATTATATCTATATATTGTTAAGATGAAACATGAACAAAATTGATTATCTCAGTCACTATATTTATAGAAAAGTTAACTATGGCACAAGCTATTTCCCTCATGGAGAGAATGTTTCCAAAAAATACTGTATATTCAAATATGTCTGGATTAGATGTATTGAAATTAGTGTAATATCAAGTAAAATAGCCAAGGACAATCATTTTTATTGACATGCATAAGAATTTATATATGAGAAGGCAGCTTTTCTGTTCCATATTTTCACACAGACAGAAGGACAAATGCTTTAAATTCATCTATTTACATACCAGGACTGAAGAGGACAATTGCTTTCAAATAAGCATATTCATAACCATCAAGACAAAGCTTCACCATGCTGTTGCAGAACTCCTGAAGTTTGAAGATATGCTCCATCACTAGTTTTCCTCTATCTGCTGATAACTTATCTACATTAATACAAAGCAATACAAAGATTCTTACTATCTTAGAATTTTAAATTATTTTAAATTGAAATAAATTTAAATCCAGATAGCCACTATTATACTCTTAGTCAAAAAATTGTTAATTACACTTTTCACAATCTATATAGAAATTACATTTTTCACAATCTATGTAGCAGTTTATTACTCTTGCTGCAGAAATACATAATATATTTATATCTATCTATCTATCTATCTATCTATCTATCTATCTATCTATCTATCTATCCTGTTAGAATTAACTAAATTCTCAGCTAATTCACTGATATACTAATATCAATTGGATTGACATGGGTAGCTATAGAAATGGAATAAATAAACAAACAATTAATAGATGAATAGAAATAATGAATTAAGTATGAAATCATAGAGAAGGATAGTGTAATAGGAGAGTGATATAAAAAAATAACAGAATTATAATTGTTTCTACCTTTACTCTTTTCCTTTCAATTGCCACGTTTTATTCATCTCCTTTTTGCATGAATTCAAATATCCCTAAATAATGACACATCCTTATGTTTTTTTCTACACTATTATATTTGGCAAAAAAAAATTTCTACCAGCTTGTCCAGAGGAAAATAATAAAAAATAGCTTTTAAAAGATGCTGTCAAGCACAACTGGAGTTAGTGATTTACTGTCCTTTTATTAGTCAAGTAATGGTGACTATTTCCTATTTCCTGTTATTTTTATAATGAAATAGTGCCATTTCTGTTTTACTGAAAAAGACTGAAAACAGTCTCTTTTTGCCATGAATGCACTTAAATATACACATATCAATTCAGCATTATTTGTATTACCCACAGAGTACATTAAACTTGTATGACTATTATTAAAGATGAGGTTTAAAACCTGGACAGATTAAAATGGAAGAAAAAAAAGAAGGAAAAGGTATATAAGGAAAAAACAAATATAAGAAATACAATTAGATGCAAATAGGCCTTAAGATTTCAATAGCAAAACAAATAACACAAGTTACTGAGACCACCCATAACTATGTACCCTGGTAAGAATATATTTACCTTGCTGTAAACTATTGTGAAGATGATTAACAAATGCAGTTAAGATTGTTGCTACATTCATTACTTGTGAACACTGTGCCAGACCAAGTGTAAAAAGTTCATTCCAGCAGGCTTTTACTAATGATATGCTATTATCCTGCCTATTTAAAAACAAATAAAACCCATAATTATTTAATGAAAATATCTGCTTCAATTCAACATGTGCATAACTCTGTTATGCAGTCTTTCTTATTATACAAGGAAAATTTCCAGGCATAATTTTAATAAAATGTGTCTCATCAATAAATTTAGTGCAGCAATCAGGAAGAGGAAAAGAGATAGGGTAGTTGGTTCAAACATATCATACAATGCCATAAACAATGCTTTATAAATTACAATGGTTGGATTCATACAATCAAACCAAATCAGTATTATAGTTCAGTATTAATGCATTTCAATCCACCCACGTAATATGATAAAATTATTTTCCATAGAATACTATATGTAAGATGTTACTCATCTGTGTGGTACCAGTTCAGTTGGAGGTATTCTGACAAGACAGAAAATGAAATTGAAATGCTGAGAAAAGCCGATGTTTATAAAGTATTTTAGTAAGATTAAAATAATTTATCCTCTTACTTGGCCTTTTGGGAATTGCATTTGGAAAATATCAGATTGGAAAAAGTTAAATTTTTGATATTTTTGATTTAATATAAGCCTCAAGTAATATAAAGTTGTGTTGTAAAGCAAGCTCAATTGGAAAAAATCCTGCTCTTACTTTTTCTAAAATAAAGGCCAGATAAACGTTTCTAAAATAAAAGCCAGATAAACCAATCTATGCCACAATGCCTTTTTTCTCATGTGTAAGGCAAAAAACAAAACAAACATTACAAGCAAGCTTCAGGGATTTTATTTGGTCACGGCAAGTGCATTATCACTGTCTGCTAAGTATGATCAATAGTAGGTAATTATGACAGTTGTGTAAAATAAGCAAAGTATCTAGAATATTCTGACCATAAAAGTTCTGTCAAGAAAAGTTGAAAGTGAGGTTGGAAGCTATTGGAAAATGCTAAGCAGTGCTACTTATGCTTGTATGCTGTCCTCATCCCAGATAAAGGTAGGATTTTGCATAAAATGTTTGGCCAACTATAAATGTTTGGCTTGGCCAGCTAAAAATTATACATTTTTAAATGTCCATGCACCATAACAACAATATTAATGCAATTATATTAGAACTATTCAACCTAAATATTTTGACATATGCCAAGAGAAATATTGCTTAGAAACTTGATTAAGTCACCTTTTTCAGTACTTACCCTAAAGCTTGAAAGGAAGGAATAGAACGGGCCCAGTGCATAGATAAGAAAAGCAATCTGGACGCTGATTCACAAATATAATGAACATTCAAATATTCAGGCATAGGTGAAGGCATGGTGAGCTGTCAGAAAAGAATTTTAAAAATGAACTTGTCTGATATAAGTTATATATAAAGTGTGTGTGTTTCAAAGCCTAGCATAGTATCAACTATCAGAATTGAAACACTTTTTAATTAATACCAATATTCTTAATAATATGTCTCAGATAAATGAATTATTATAAAAACTTCACATAAATATAAATGTATTTCCTTCAATAAAACTATACTAAATGAGAATAAAGAATAGCATATTCAAAATAGTTTACAGAATAAACAATGTCCATGTAATCTGTTCCATTCCAATATAACTGTTAACTTAGCAAAGATAAACGCTTCTTTTTCATTCTAACCCATTCTTATTTCCCTAAATTCTCTGTTGTGCCAGGTGGCACAACAGATTTGAGTGGGTCCCAACCTCCAGGCCTTCTGGAAGACTGTTAAGACCTGGCTTTTCCCCCAAGCACTAGGCTGAGATATTACAAGAATTCCAAATTAAGTCACATAATAGTGTGGTAGGCATGTTTTATTTTAAAAAGGCTCATAACTAGAACATTCTAAAAAAACCTGAACTTTGTTTACTAAGAGATATATTGCACTGGTTTTGATATGTGAAATAATTTATTCTTTAGCAGCATATTATTAAAATGCATAATTAAACTTGGGTTGGAAAAATCAAAATAGCTACATCCTATATAAATTACTTAATACTGTTTTATTTAATTTCACATCTAGTCAAATTAGTCTACAGAGCTCTCATGGTGGGTATTTAGCATCCATATCTATCAGAATTTCTACTGAATCATTCTATTATGTTCAAAGAGCTGTGGTGATGCAGTGTTTAGAATGCAGTACTTAGGCTACTTCTGTTGATCACCAGCTGCCAGCAGTTTGGCAGTTTGGGTCTAACTGGCTCAAGGTTGACTCAGCCTTCCATCCTTCTGAGGTCAACTAAAATGAGGACCCAGATTGTTGGGGGAAAATATGCTGACTCTATAAACCGCTTAGAGAGGGCTGTAAAGCACTGTGAAGTCTAAGTCTAAGTCTATAAGTCTAAGTGCTATTGCTATTTACTGCAAAAGTATCAATTCTCCTTACTACTAAATGTTCTGTATTGGTACTCCTTGTTTAGTGACTGCTTTATACAACAACTATGCACGTTACAGTAGTGATAAAAAGTAACTTTGTGACAAGCCTCCCATTTACCACCTTTGGACGTTTGTAAAGCAAAACATGAAAATCACAAGCACAGTGATAGTTTTACTTAGCGACTGCTCAGCTTAATGACCAAGCTGCTGGTTCTATTTGTGAATGTTAAATGAGGAGCATCTGCATTGCTCAATTAAGCAATTGATGTTCTCTAGAGCTGTCAACCACTCCAATTGAACTCAAATACATTCCTCAAATATTAAATATATATAAACTCAAACTTTAAAATAATCCCTACAGAAGTTAAAACAGCAGACTTATATAGATAAATGCATATTTTAAGTACCCGGAAAACTACATGAGCATCGGTAAGTAGTGGGCCTTCTATTTCAACAATATTCATGCTTGCTTCTTCTCCAGCTAGATGTGCACTTGCTTCCATACTTTCTGCAGAACTCGGACATGGTGTACTTTCTCCTGGGTTTAATGCTTTTGCAAGGGTATCAAATGCCCTATAAACAATACAATGGATACTAAGATTAATCAACTATGAAAGTTATTGATCCAAAGAATACCAATTAAATTAAATTGTAAGAGGAAAGGAAGAACCAGAAATAAGTTCTCAATCCTGAATTTTGAAGACCAACCAGGCAGAACCTGAAGATACAATTTGCTTTTAATACAAAGTGCTGAGGTGTGAGCCACAAACACTAGGATCCTGTTAATTCATACAGTTTATTCTTACTATTTGATATGCCTACAGTTCAAAACTCAGTCAGTCAATTTTAAAAAGAAAACTGTTACATAATTTTGAGTATCAGCATATATTTAGGATATTCTACGAAATTCTAGGACATACCTCCAGGAAATTAGTTATCAGAATCATAAATCAACTTCAATCTGTGATGCAAGGTTCTGTTTTTTTTTAATCTAGTTAAATAGTTTCCTAAATTGAAACTATTGTTAATTTACCCATAAAAAGATGATTCAAGGCACTCTAAAAAGTTAAGTTAAAAAGTTAATAATGGAGCAAGTGAACATAATACTCATGCATGTATCTCCTGCTCGAAAATCAGGTAGCGAGCATGACCAGTTTTTGCACAGCTTTGGTTTGTGCACCAGCTGCAATCTTTCCGGGTTTCTGACTCCTAGTGCTCAGTTACTCAAGCCCTAGTCATCTCTCATCTGGACTACTGCATATCCAAGGGGTGAAATCCATTCAGAATTTTCAGCTGGTGTGAAGTGCAGTGGTGTTTGGAGCCCATTTTATATTTCTGCTCTGCAAATGTGATTGTCTACAATCTGCTTCTGAGGAAAGATCAAGGTATTATGATCTTTAAAGCCTTTAATGGTAGGTCTAAGTTACATGATGAATCTTAATGGCACAGGTACAGGTTTACCTTGCCTATCCTACTCATGCCAGCAGAAAGGGCATACTACAGGTCATGTTGGTCAAAGAACTCTGACTATCAGGATCCAGAAGAAGAGCCATCTCTGCAACAGTGCCTGCCCTTTGAAACATCCTAACCTCTAGAGTAATATCTGCCCCCACTCTCCTATCCTTCCATAGAAGTCTGAAGACCTGCCTTTGCCAGCTGGCCTGAGGACCCAATGGGGGAGTTCCACGCTTGAGGTGGATGCTTGATTGATGGCAAACTCCACCTCCCTTCCTTGCTCTCTGCTCTTCACCCATCCACCTTTTTGTTATTATATTGATATATCCTTATTGTTTTTTTTATTATTTATTTCATTGTTTTATTTTACTTGTTTTGTTTACATTTTTCATTTCTTTCTTTTTACAGGTAGACCTTGATTTACAAACATAACTGAGTCCAACATTTTTGTTGCAAAGTTTTCTTGCCACAGCTGTAAGTGAATCACTATGGTTGTTAAGTTAGTAATAGTTATTAAGTGAATCTGGCTTCCCTATTGACCTTGTTTCTTAGAAGATGATCACATGACCCACAGGACATTGCAATTGTCATAAATATGAGCCAGTCACCATGTGTTTGAATTTGATCTCATGACCTTGGGGATGCTGCAATGGTTGTTAAGTGTGATAAATTACTTTTTCCAATGCTGTTCTAACTTTCAACAGTCACTAAATAAATTATTATAAGTCAAGGATTACCTGTATTGTGTGTAAGCTGGTTAGAATAGCCCCATCGCCAGATAGGCAGCAAATAAATTTAATTAATTAATCTCGTTAATAAAATAAAGTACATGTATTCCAAATAGGTATCTCTGTTAAATTCTGTTAAACACTTAGGTGGCTGATTTATATTGCCTACTAAGATACAGTTGAACATTCAACATTATTTTTCCAAATTTCTTCAAGATTGCATTTCTTATGTTATGACAGAACATTTAGATACTATTACTCCTTACCTTGAAACATCAGCACTTGCATGTTCATCTTGCTGAAGCTCTGATAATGATATATCTCCATTGCTTAAGTTTTCTATCATTGATAGATCATCACTATTTTGAGATATATCTTTGGACTTATTTAGATTTGCTAATGAAGTTACAACATTTGCTAAAGTACTTAAATCTCCTTGACACGTTTCAACCTAAAGAATGGGAAAAAGTAACTTTGTCATTATTGATAGGTAGTATTCCTGGCACTATTCTTATTATTGCAGAATATTTGTTGATAGTTTTATAAGGTGCTTGATTAATAGACAAAAATCAAAGTACTGATACTAGCCAAATCATTATATATTTTAATTAAAAGTTATTGTTTAGCAATGTTTTTGACAGAAAGCGTTTTATAAATACTAAACTGGTAGAAATTGCTACAATCTTTATGTTAATAACCACTGAAATATTAGATGATACACAACTAACAATGACTACCAACTCTTACTTGCAGAAACAAGAACCTCAATAAATCTCACCATAAAATTTCCATTTGAGAGATTAGCATGATGTTGCAACCTAGGAATTTAAACACAGTCTCTGTCATGTATTAAAAGAGAAGTCATTTGGGTTTTGAATACAAAAAGGGGATTCTTGCACATCCAAATATCCTCTCTATGACAACTTTCTTTGGCAGAGATTGCTCAGGAAGTACTTTTGTCTTTGACTGAATTCTGATGTATATTTAATCTTTTTGTGGTGAGAAAAGATTTAATCAAACTATCCAAAAATTAGGATAAACACTGAGATGATGATACAAGGAGGAGATAAGCATTGAAGAGTAGGCCAAAAGAAAGTATTTTAAAACAATGTACAAAAGATGCATTTTAACAGAAAAAGCACAAGCCTTTAAAAAAAGACAGTCAGATGAACTCACTTTCTAATCACATTCAGAAATGTTTAGTTGAACTTTATAGATAATAGCATATTCAAAACTGTGAATAGTTTGACACGTAGTGAAATTTATCTTCTTAGGTTTACGAAATTTTAAACAGAGTGAAGAATTTAAAGCAATTACACAATTAGCAAAAAGAAAAAAATGAAAAAGATTTGAATTTAAGAAAGTTTTAAACAGATTGGAAAACCAAAAAGATTTTGGAATATTGTTATTTTTGTTGTAAGAATTAAAAAACAAAAATATAATTAAATAATATACTTATGGGAAACAACTCATATGGATCTAAATCTGTATTAGGAATGAGACTTGATGAAGATTGCAAATGGACATGACAGGGAACTTATCAGAAAAGAGTTAAAATGGCTTAGCCAGTTCAAAAGAATATAAATTTGGATTATTTGATCAGGGAAAAAATAACTGTTTGATATTTATGGTAACTTCTAATGACTTTTTGCTGAACAAAGACTGAAAAGATGGCAATTCCCTAACTGCATATAGTTAAAGTTAGGCAAAGGGGAGGAGTTTTTTTTCCCACCTTCATTTGCAGGTGTACTTTCACCTTCATTCATGAGATTTTTTTAATTTATTCTTTAAAAAGAGGGTGGAATGCTATTATATGATCTTATGGATGGGATGATAAAACTTGGAAGCCACTTCTTTAATATTATAAAAATATTGTAAAAATCATTTATTTTATCCAATACCTTATCTGCAGTCATCAGTACTGCAGGTTCACTTTTTAATCCAGACTGATGAATATTAACAAACATTCCAGACTCCAACATTCCTGTTGATCTGAAATGAAACAACACAAACATTGCTTCATGATTTTAGAAAGCCCACAATGTCAAAGAGATTGAAACTAGATTAACATTTACATACCTTGCTGTTTCGCTATCTGTTACAAAAGTAGGAGTTGCTGTAAGTGGGCTTCGCAAATCTTTTCGAATATAAATCTTTTCTGTAGAAGCTGCACAATTTGAAGATTTTTCTCGTGATGCTTCAACGGGTTTTCTTTCACACTGTACAGCTACAAAGAATGATGGAATTATCAAAATCAATTCAATATTCAACACATTTGGCTTTAGTTTTAGAAAACTGTTTTGGATTTTTAGTTTCTTGGTCAACTTGATAGTTTTAAATGTAATTGCTTCTTGTATCAAATCTAACCAATTTATTTTGAAACAACCTCAGATATTATTGATGATTATCTTATGGCTTGAAGTTTGGTATACAGAATAGCATACCATCATTTCTTTCATACGTAAATTCTAATAGAAACAGCATTCGTATAAATATATATAAATGTATAAAGCTTATCAAAATTAATATTATAAGATCAGAATTCATGCAGGGGAAACAGGAGGTTAGGAATAAGAAGATCATAACTTTATAGTATTTTCTAATCACTTATTACTGAAACATTCCCAGTATTGTATTTCTATCAATCCATAATCATGCAAAACCTAAATAAGAATATTTTTGTACAGTATTACCAATTTATGTAACTGTATATTTTCATAAGAAAATATTACTTTGTTAACATTTCTACAACAGTAATTTCCAATCTTATATTGTCTCTGGAATGTTTGAAGATATTTATTCAATTATTTTCTCTCAAGTCTGTATTTGTTATCTCTGGAGAAATAGTGAACCCAAAGGGCTTAGCAAAGACTAATAACAGGTTTATTTATTGTATAATTGTGTCCGTTTGCACAGCAAGCTCAATCCTCTCATTTGGTTGTATGTTTTAAAGCAATAACAATATCTTTGGTAAACTTCCAAGAAAATTGCTACTTATTTTATTGAGAATCTGTAGAAGCCTCCTGAGGAATCTTGTGGTCTGTTCAAACAGAATTTGAAAGTGATTGGTCTGAAAAAACTGATGCCACTGTTTTGAGCATCAGAGAAAGATCTCTTTCAACCCAAGTAAATGAATGAATTGTTTTTCATAGATGTCAATATGTATAGTTCTCTGTTTTATAATGGCGGAAAAGAATGGGACTTGTAAAATCTAAAATATCTTATATCTTTAAGATATACTGCAAGCCTCTTTATCAGTATTATAAACCATGGTGGTGCAGTGGTTAGAGTACAGTACCGCAGGCTATTTCTGCTGACTGCTGGCTACCTGCAATTTGGCAGTTCAAATCTCACAGGCTCAAGGTTGACTCAGCCTTCCATCCTTCTGAGGTGCATAAAATGAGAACCCAGATTGTTGGGGGCAATATGCTGACTCTGTAAACTGCTTAGAAAGGGCTATAAAGCACTTTGAAGCGACATATAAGACTAAGTGCTATTGCTATTATATATGAACACATCTAAGAATTCTAACATACAGATAGCCCTGACTTACAACAGTTCATTTAGTGACCGTTCAAAGTAACGTCACTGAAAAAAGTGACATGATCATTTTTCACACTTACGACTATTGCAGCATCCTTATGGTCATGTGGTCAAAATTCAGACATTTGGCAACTGATTCATATTTATAACACTTTGCCTTGGGCGAATAGGTGGCAATATAAATTCAATAAATAAATAAATAATGTCCCAGAATCATGTGATTTTCTTTTGTGACCTTCTGACAAGCAAAGTCAATGGGGAAGCCAGATTCACCTAATAACCAAGTTACTAATTTAGCAACTGCAGTGATTTACTTAACAACTATGGCAAAAAAGGTCGTAAAATGGGGAAAAAACTCACTTAAGAAATGTCTCATTTAGCAACATAAATTTTGGGTTCAATTGTGGTCATAAGTCAAGAACTACCTGTATAAGAATCCTAATAAGAAAGATCATTCCCAAAATAATTTAGTCTTTACAGCGTTAAGTGGCATTTTCTTTCTAAAACTTTTAATTTATTATTTACCAAGATAAATGTATCATGCAAGAATGGTGCAAAAAACAATACAGCATTACATGAGTGTATTACTTTTAAACTTACAGTCTTGTTTCATTCCAAATGCAATACATCTCTGCAACCTACAGTACTGACATCTGTTTCTATGATGCTTGTTAATCACACAGTCTCTTGTTCCCCGACATGAATACACTAAATTCTTCCGTATACTTCTTTTAAAGAATCCTTTGCAACCTTCACAGGTCACCGCTCCATAATGGCGTCCTGATTTCATAACAAAATGTATTAATTTTACTCTGTTTGCTTCTGTTAATACACACTAACAAATGTACTGTTCTCAGAACTACTGTATGCTCAAAATGTTCTCAAAATACAAAATGTTTTATGCTTAAAATGAGATAAATGTTGCCACTGAGAAAAGAATGCAGGCTTATGGAATGTAGACATTTTTATATTTCTAGCATACACTCATCAGAGATACTCCTATCAAGTACATGGAAAAAGAAATTGACATGCTCAAAGAACTGTGCTACTTATCACATATAAGTGCTATTCAAAATGGCTCATTTTAAGCAGAATTATTTCAGGCTTTCAACAGTTTGATTTTTTCCTTTCTAATATGTGACAAATTGTTTTTAACAGCTCGTAGCTTTGATGCAGTCATATTTATGCAATGTTTATTACTCATAAAAGAAAAAGAAAATTAAATGCTTCATAAGATGAACATTGGTTAAACAGTCTTCCAATTCAATCTTCAAAGTATATAGCGATTTACCTGAAGCCTTGTCTCCACAAACAACACAAAGATCAAATACTTTATTTAAGGTTTGCTCTGTTGAAGAATTGTCTGTTAAAATCTGGAAAAAAAATAACAATACATCTTGTTTTCACTTACTTGTTTGCTTAAAGTCATATCTATAGACAAATCCCCAAAAATCAAGAAAGGTAAGCATATTTCAAAGGTGTGTGTATGGTAATATTTCAGAAATTATTATAGTTTTACCTACAATCCTGCACTTGGTAAAAAATGAACAGAAAAGAATAAAAATTATTATTATTAAAGGCTTATAAGTCTTTAATTTAATTTTTCTATTTTATTGAATCTATTCAAAATTAAATTGTATTTACTTTAAAATGTTAAGATTTAATTTAAGATGCAGAATATGTAAAATGATTATGAATACAGTTTTACTAGATTTTTTCCTAATTTCATGAGTATCATAAACAATAAAACTATTCACTGGACTACATTCTTCATTATCTAATTTATATCAGAGAACTCAGTATTTGCATATTCCTCTTATCTCAAGTTGCTATATGTTGATAGCATGAAAATGCTTAGCATAATTACTGGGAACAAAGCTTTCATTTTTAAAAGTTGTATGAATAAACCATCATAAAATAGGACTTCATACCTGAATGTGCTGTGCAGATATATCTGGGGTTGTAAAAAATAGTTGGCCTCCTGCAGCATCGGGAGTTGTCAGAAAAACCTTTCCTGGTGTAGCATCTTGTCTTGCAAGGATCACTTTACTTGGGGTAGAACCATCATGATTTGTTAAAATGAACTGCTTGCTTGTTGCAGTCTGATCGAGTGCTGTCACAATCTGAATTTTCTGCCCTGTCTGTTGATCCGTAACGATCTGGTGACATATTTACTTCAACTTATTATTGCGGTTTATTATAATTTTTTTTAAAAGATGTGATCTAAGATAGCTGTGATATTATCAAGTTTGACTGACAAAATGAATCTGCTTTCAGAAGGTCATCATGTATAGTATTCCATGAATTAACATTAAGGACAACAATATTTCAACCTTAAACATTGTGCCCAGATAATTCTCAGAATCCTCGTCTGTGGAAAATTACTCAGTGGAATACATTTTATAGTTGAGTTCTCAATTTACCAATAATTTTAAAAAATCTATACTTGCTGGCCTGAAAAGGATTTTATAACTTTTATTAAAGAGATAATAGAAATCAAAACCCTAAAAAATACATACACATATTGGAATTGTTTCAATTCTTTTCAAGGTAAGAATTTATTCCTAAAAATGTACAATAGAAAGAATACTAGACAGCCATCCATCTTTCTCAGTCAACATATTGGATAAAAATTATTATCAAACACATTGTCAGGTTTCCAAGTGATGAAATCCATTTTAAAAGAAAATAACAAAGTCCATCTTCAAAAAGATTTCTTTTATTCAGGAAAGCATCAAATTGGCAAAGTCCATGGTAATTCCAGATCTGACCCAACCTGGAATTACCCCACAACATTAGAAGTTACAAACAACCCCCAAAAGTCACATTTTCCAATAGAAGTAATTCAACGTTGCTTGATGTCATAAATCTCCACCTCCAGGGGCTCGTTTCCCACAGGAAAGAAGATCACCTAGCTATAACAATTTCTTCATCTCTACTCCTCCCCCTTTAGGAATGTGTCAAGCCCAAAACCTTCCCCTCATTACTGCCACAGAGAAAATAAGAAAAAGAATATATATTAAGACAAACTAAAATGGCTATACTTATGTCAATTTCGGGCTGAACAACATTAGAATAGAAGAGAAGAAAAGAATTGGAAGGGACCTTGGAGGTCTTCTAGTCCAAACCTCTGCCTAGGCAGGAGACCCTACACCACTTCAGACAAATGGCTATCTAATCTCTTCTTTAAAATTTCCAGTGTTGAAGCATTCACAACTTCTAGAGGCAAGTTGTTTCACTGATTAACTGTCAGGAAATTTCTTCTTAGTTCTAGGTTGCATCTCTCCTTGATTAGTTTCCACCCATTGCTTCTTGTCCTGCCCTCAGGTGCTCTGGAGAATAGCTTGACTCCCTCTTCTTTGTGGCAGCCCCTGAGATATTGCTATCATGTCTCCCCTAGTCCTTCTTTTCATTAGACTAGACATACCCAGTTCCTGCAACCGTTCTTCATATGTTTTAGCCTCCAGGCCCCTAATCATCTTTGTTGTTCTTCTCTGCACTCTCAGTCTCAAAATCTTTTTTACATTGTGGTGACCAAAACTAAATTAGATGGGAAGGCTAATCTAATGCATTAATGAGAGACCATTCCTTTTATACTATTGTATGTAAGTAATATAAAGTACATCCGTCCCCTCAAATGTATCGTCTATTTCTGCATTCAGAAGATAATCTCTTCTCCATAAGAACACATGGGAGCTTTCACAGTTGCTTGTGTTTTTCTGGAAAACACTTTTATCTGGAAATGAAAGAAATCAATATTCTGACTGTTTTCTTCTGACTTGTTCCTTGGCTTGAAGAATTAAGAGGTACACAAATTGAAAAACAGAGTAACAGTTTGTAATCACCCTCTTTCTTTTTTTTCTTTTCCAAATTACACATCTTTATTTTCATTGTTAACAGTACTGTATCATAGATATTACATATACTTACATTTATTTCTATGCATTAATCCTTATTCCTATGTTCTACCCACTTATACCATTTATAAGTACCATATACTACCACGTAGTATTCTGGTTCCTCCTTGCCTTTTAGTTCTATTGTAAGCCTGTCCACATTCTGGTGTTTTTTGTATTAACACCTTTTCAGATGGTATGTTTTCTAATTTCCAACCCTGCAAGAAAACTACCCTCGCTGCTGTTATTATGTGTAATGTGATGTATTGGATTTGTTTGCTAAATTTCCCTCTAATTATTCCCAGTAGGACTAGTTCGGGTTTAAGTTGTATTTGATGTTCTGTTATCTCCTGTAGCCATCTTTGTATCTTCGTCCAATATTTTCTGGCTTTGGGGCATGTAGTTACCCTCTAATACTGAAAATATTGGCAGCTTTCTTTTTACGGAATATTTCTTTTAAAAGATAATATCATATTATGTAATAAAAGAAGGTATGTTATTCTAGATATTTCCATTTAATTATTTTTTTCTGTGTATTTTTCCAGGGCTTTAAAAATCATGTTATTGTACATCTGATGTTTAGATACCAAAATATTTTCAATATTTCATTAAGTACAAAAAGAGACAGATTTTTACCTGTATCCGCTGTGGTAAGGAAAGTCCTGCATCAGCAGGAACAATCTGAATTCTTTGTGCTGTTCCGTCCATTAATGTCTGTGTAACAGATCCTTGGGAGTGTGTTATCTACAAAAAAAGAGTGAAAGCTGCATTCTTTATTGGAAGTAAACTCCTCTAGCACTAGATAAAGTTATTTGCTTTGTACTCAAGATGTCTATAAAATTCTAGTGTTGGATAATGACCTACTAGAAAATTTCTATAAACTCCTTATTATTATAAAACTTGTTTAAAAATATAAATACCTCCCCCATTTGTTGTTCCATAATTTGATGGGCCAATTCCTCAATAGTTGCCATGATTCTGAATCATCAATATTCCCTGTTAAAGAGATATTTTCCTTTTAAAAAATTATAATACAAAAAATGAACAATTTGGGTAAGAGAAGTAGTTGACCTCATGTTACTTTAATTTCCCTCTTTTTTGCAGAGAAAAATGTACCCCTTTCAAGGTCTTATTCCATATAGGTTCATGACATTAGCATTTCCTGCTTATGCAAAAAATAATAAATAGTCTTCTTCTGGCAACCACAACTGGTACCAGCAATTTGATCATAAAGTGAAGCAGTCACTAAGTAAAACCCTTATTATATATATAAGTAAAACCAGCCTTTGTGATCTTATTTCAGTTTTCCTTTGCTGGAAGTCTTAAATGAAAGGATTGGATGTAAAATTATTTTTCATAACTGCAAATAGTTGCTAAACAAGGTATAACTGCAAGCGAAGCAATTACTAATGAGGATTATGTCTATTGTTCTACATTCCTAGTCATTTATTCATCCAACATACTATATTAACACAACAGGTAAAGAAAAGACCATGCTATATGGCTATATTTTTAAAAGTGGACATGACTATACACATAATTACTAAGTTTTATTTAAGGCATCTTTTAAAAGTTGATTTTGAACAAATATCTATCAATTACAGAAGTGTATATTTCCTTAATAATTAAGTATTAATTTCAAAGCCAGCATAATTTCTACAAATTTCCTCCCAAAGAACATACCTTCTAGGATAATGTTTTTGGAAGAAAAAGTTTACATAAGAAAATATCTAAATAGCAATCATAATAATAAATCCAGGTAAACAGGAAAATAGTTTTTCCCCCATCTAAACTGAAGCCATAAAAGGCTACACTGGTGGCTTTTACAGATCTGATTCTGTCACTCACTACAGAGGCAATATAAATTTTATCTGAAATACCTGCTTGATTTTGCTACACATAATCTTTGACTTATGACTACAATTGGGATCTAAATCTTGATTGCTGAATGAAGTAGTTGTTAAACCAGATGCTCACGACTGATTCACTCAACAACTGTAATGCTGGCTGAGGTCATTAACTGATCTCCAGGGTGGTTAAGGAAGGGGACAGAGTGAAATAACAGCCTGCCAAAGGATTTTGGTTTCTCTCCATGCGTGGAACAGAACTTTGAGATCTGAACTCCGTTTCTGCAACCTAGTGGAGTTCAACTTCTTCCTGTGCACAAACAAAACGCCTTTGTCAGGCTTCAGGAACGGAACTTGGAGTTCCAGCATCCAGGATCTATTTCTGGAGTCCAGTGAAAGAATTTAGCTTCCCTTAGCAGGCAGCTTTTTGACCAGCCCCAGAGACAAGAATTCCTGGCAGGCAACTGCAGCATGCAACCTTCCTGTCGGCTTCTACATTGATTTTCTGGAAAAGCTGGTAGAGAAGATCGCAAATGGCAATCATATAGTTACAAGGCACTTGGCAACTGGTTGTAAGTGCAAACAGCTTGCCAAGTGCCCCAAAAGCACAAACTGTGATCATGAGAGGGATGTTTTATGAGAGCTGTAATTACTTAATGAACCATAAAACATTTTCCAAGGCCATTATAACTTTGAATGGTTAAACCACCGGTTGTATGTTGAGGACTATTCTTTTTTTTTTAATTGTTTCTTTTCATTTTTAATATAATTAAATATAATTTTTGTATTAGATTTTTCAAATTATATCCATCCTAAATGATTCATCCACACTAGAATGCAGGCTTTATGTGCTTAAATACATAAACATTATTTTATGAGTAGACTGATGTCAGGTGTTTAATTTTCCTTGTTTGTATTATTTTTTATTTTTTTCTTTTGTTAATTATTCCAGTTGAATTGAAGGATGAAATATAAACGAACAGAAATCAAGCATTCTTCTTACCATAGGTATAATGTTATACTTCAGTTCCTGTATGCATAATCATTATTTGGAGACTCCTGTGAGTTTATAGAAAGAAATATAATTCATTATAAAGCATTATGAAATCCAAAAATGGATTTATAGAAGAATTTTTAATTCAATGCAAGAATTAGCCAAATACCAAGCACATATATTTTATTAAAATTTAATTATTTGAAGTGAAGATTGTCGATGACTTTTCAATATTTTTAATTGATTATGAATATTTAATATATACATGCACACATTCAGATCTGGATTCTAAAGGGAAAGGTGATTGGCAATGCATACATCATATCTGTCAGCACCTCCTTAAAGTAGATGCATTTTCATGAAATTTGTGTAACAGTAGTTATGTAAATTAGAAAAGGAATTACTGATAGTGCAAGATGAGTGCCCATATAGAGGAAAAACAAGAGCTGTTCAATGCTAGACTACCATCTAATCCTCTAACATTTGACTGAAAATATATTACATGGCAAGCTCATTAGACAGCATTAATTGGATCTCAAGAAGCAGGATTAGGGAGAAACCAAGTCTCATCCACTGATTATTATCTTCCCACACTAATTATGAAAAATAACATAATACTAGTCCCATGCAGCTATTCAGACCATCTCTCCTCTCTCCAACAATATACTCAGAAGGTGATGAAGCAGGGATGTACATTTGTCCCAACTTCATTCAACTACTCTATATTAGGCAAACTATCAAAAAAGTAACACCACCCACTACTATGGACAATGATTAATTATTGGCCCTTAATTGGCTATAATAAAATTCTGCTAGAAATATAAACATAAGTTTCTTGACCTAGATTTTTTTTAAACCCTAAGATTTACTTCAAAAATCTGAAACTTAGGCATGCTAGGAAGGCCATTGTCAGGTCAAATACCTTAACAGCATTTTGTGTCTAGATGCAAATGAGTCTGTACATTAGCTAGACTCAATGTTTCATCTTCACCTTTTCAAGAAAGGTATGGAATGGCATACTAATACAATAACATCCATACACATAGAAAAATTGAATGAATGTCCATGTCTATGTTACCCCTTTTATTTAAATTGGCATTAAAGACCCGATTACACCTCTTTTAACAAGAGACAGGCAAAATACAGATGCTAATCTTATTGATGCCCTCATAGCAGACCCTTTGGATATGACCTTATGAGAGTCGCCATTTGTCCTGAGATAAGTTTAGTTTTCCCTATATAATTTTATAATCTTCTTTATAATCTTCTGATCAAAGTATTTTAAAATTCATCACATCTTATAATGTTATGCAACAATTAATGTTAGCTAACAAATGTGTATTACTTCATTTATGTTAACAGAGTTATCACTTAAGAAATTAAACATTCTAATTACAATTAACTTAAAAATTAAATATTTGAAGTTTTTTGTGATGGATAATTTAATATTTTAGTAATTTAGTAAATTAGCTCTGAATATTTTATACTGTTAGCTTTATAGATTTTTTAAACTCTTATTTATTTTATAATGGTCTACCATTTTATCAGAATTTATCTTTTTTTTTAACGTAATGTTTTTATTTGTAGTTACTGGTAATAATAAAGCTACTACCACTAGTGCCTACATATATTGTTCTCTGAACTACTTTGCTCATTTGAAACTTTATCACTGCCTAGCCCTAACATATATACACACACTTTATGAGATACTTTTTATGGCAATTAAGATTTTTTTCTTAATATAATAAATAAATAGCACATTAAAAAGCATATGCCCACTATTTTTGTTCTATCCAGTCATACCAGCATTCCCAGCTTCTATAATATTCTGACGTTTCTTTTTCCTTAAGTGCTAAGGTTAACATCCATCTCTGCACAGGCTGTTATCTTCTGAATAACCATTTCCTCTTTTGGAATATCTGCTTGTTTCCAACACCATGCAAAGGTTATTCTGCCTGCAGTAAGAATGTGCAGTATTATATATTTGACTTTTTTAGAAATTTGTCTATTAAATATCCCCAATAAGAATAATTCTGGTTTTAATTCAATTTGCTCCACCGTTATTTCCTCTAACCATTTTTTTATTCTATGCCAGTATCTTTGGGCTTCAGTGCAGGACCACCACATGTGAAAGAATGTTCCCTGTTTCTTTTTACATTTTCAGCAATTTGGATTCATGTTAGGAGACATTTTCGCTAATCTCGAGGGCGAGAGATGCCATCTATAAAACATTTTATAGGCATTTTCTTTATATGTTGCTGATTTTGTAATTTTATTATTCCTTGTCCAGACCTTTTCCCATTCTAATAGTGTAATGCTATGTCCTATGTTTCTGCTCCAAGCTATCATGTTGCCTTTGACTACTTCCTCTTCTAATTCCATCTCTAGTAAGTAATTATAAAATTTAGTTATTTTTTTTAATCTGGACCTAATAGGATTTTATCTAATTGTTGTGCCTTAATATAAATTCCAAATTTTTTCTTGTCCTGGCTATGTCTATTTTGAATTTGCAAATAAGTCCACTGGTCTACTTGTAGCCCTTGTTCTTGGAGATCTTGTCATGATTTTAAAGTTCCTTGCGCATCAAGGTCTTTGTATTTTATCATTTTATTAAGATCTAGATTATTTGGATGTATCATTGCCTCCATCATTGAGATCCAGATTGGGATTTTTAAATATTGATTATTTTTAAATAATCAATAAAGTTTTTTTTTTTTTTTAGAAAAAAAGCATATGCCCACTATATGTCATTATGTACATTGCAAACCAAAATTTGTTCAAATTATATCAATAAATGTCTAGTTCCTAAGAATGCATCCTTCTAGCCATTACTTTCCAACCTTGGGAAAAAGCTAGATGTATTAGAAACTACATGTTATAACAAATTCTTAGTTAATGCCACGTTTTTGTCTTTGTCAATGCATTGACTCTTGACTGCCCAGAGAAATCCCTGCAGTGTTCTTGGTAAGGGTTTTTGGAAGTTGTTTATCATTGCCCTAGGGCTGAGAGAGACTGGCCTAAGACCATCCAAATTGGCTTCATGACTAAGGTAGGACCAGAACTAATGATATCCCAGTTTCTAGCCTTATGCCTTAACACTACCCCAAATTGGTCTCTAGGTACCATATATTCTCAATTCCTTAAGTATTTCTATAACATTAATCTTCACTGTATCTGTTTACAGAAAGTTCTTGTTCATTATGAGTGGATTAAAAATTTAAGCTTCATATAAACAGTTTTCTATCCATGGAATATTTGAAATGATCATAATTTGTGTAGCTGAAAAGGTTTTTCTTCACAATTTCTGAAAATTTCTTAGGTTAAAGTTGTTGAGACATGTTATTCCATAGCTAATCTTATTTGATTTTTTTTTTTGTGACTGAATGGACATTATTTTGTTGGAATCTTGGTTCCTGGAGATCTTATAGATTCATGCTAAGTCATTGTGATACTTCTAGCTACTATATTGTCTGTTGGTCTTCAATTACCTTTGATTTTTCCAAGCAAGATATGTTCTTGGATGATTCTTATCTTTACACCATATATCCAAAATATTTAAGCTTTTTTTATTAGCATTTTCAGTCTAATTTTTCATGTAGTATTGACTGTTTAATTCTTACAATCTATAAAGTTCTCAGTGAATTTATTGAGAACCACATTTCAAAGGCATCAATTTTTCTTCATTCAGCTTTTTGAATGATGTTTTCAAAGCCATATTTTACAAGTCAGAAAACTATGATCTTGACAATATTGTTTTAACTTTCTTGAGAATGTTATCTCTCTGCATGTACATGTAGTCTTCAACTTACAACAGTTTATTTAGTGAATGTTCAAAATTTTAATGGCACCAAAAAAGGTGATTTATGACTACTTTTCATACTTACAACCATTGCAGCATCCTCTGGTTTTTCTGAATTAAAATTCAGATACTTGGCAACTGCTTCATATTTATGAGTTGCAGTGTACCAGTATCATGCAATCACCTTTTGCAATCTTTTGACAAGCAAAGTCAATGGGGAACTTAGATTCATTTAACAAATATACTAATTTAACAACTGTAGTGATTCACTTAACAACTGTGGCAAGAAAGATCATAAAATGGGAGCAAAACTCATTTTACTTTCTCACTTAGCAACAGAAATTTTGGCTCAATTATATCATAAGTCAAGGACTGCCAATATTGTCTACATATTGTTATTCACTAACCTCATATCCTGGGTTTGCATTGCAAATAGGTTTTGGACATAGGCGACTGCATAAACAGACTAAATTTGCACAACATGCTAATTTTGTACAGATAGTGCTCAACCTATGATAATTTTGTACAGATAGTGCTCAACCTATGACCAAAATTGGGACCAGAATTTCCACTGCTAAGCAAGGTGGTTATTGAGTGAGTCACACCCAATTTTATGGTCTTTTTGCATCGTTTGTAGGTGAAATACTGCAGCTGTAAATTGCATCATGTAGTCGTTAAGCAAGTCCAGCTTCCTTTATTGACTCTGCTTGCTGGAAGCTGAGTGAAAAAGTCGCACATTACCTGGGATGTTTGACACCTTTTGGAACAGCAAGATATACTTTGTTTAGTAGATGAATTGCCTTCTCCTTACAATTTTTAAATTAACTTTTAAGTTTTTGGATTAAATAAAAGCAAAAAGAGTGCTCAGATTATTGGCTGTGGAAAATTAGCAATAGATTTAAGATTCAGATGGACTTTGAATTATAATGTTAAATTATTGGAATTCCCCCCATGGGAAAGTGGGATTTCTTGGGTTTTCTTACGTCAAACAAGATAATGGACATTGGAGATAGCTGGAATATAAGAAAAAGGACAATTGAATAAAGAATGGAAAATATTTTAACACCATGTTCTGATGAAAATTTATGAAAAATGGTCCTGAAATGTTTAGAAATGATGAATACATGGATTGTTAAGGAAAAGAACATTTTTTTCTGGATAAATTTGAAATTAATCTGAGTTTAGATATAAACTCAGCAGCAAACAGTATACAGAAAAGGATGTAGTTGACTTACAAATTAAACAGGATCATGCTTTATTCAAGCAATAATCCAGAAAAGAGATGATCTGCTAAAGTCTTGAACAATTTTTTGAAAAGTGACCAAAAAACTGTCTCCTTATTATATGCACAGAAGACACCTACAACAGTTTTAGAAGATTTTTGGTGAAAGGACAAAAAAAAAAGAAGACAAGAAATTAAGCTCTGGCACTCCATTGCAAGGAGTTCAGAATTAAGAATCTTAAAATTATAGAGAAGGAATATAAAGTTGACTTATTCAAATAAAGTTAAGAAAGATATTTAGTTATATGTGGCATCACTCACTGGACTTTTGCTGATAAATTAAGAGAGAAGAAAATACATTCTGTATCGTAAGAGAGGTGATAAATAAATACATTGTTTGCACTTGTTGGGATGAAGAGTTGGAATGAAAAGTCACTACCTGTGAGATGGATGGCCATATAAATTTGATATGCAAGTAAATAAGTTTTTCTTCATATTTTTCATTTCTATATTTTGTATGGTAATTTGTAAACTTTTTCTTCTACTTATACTCTTCAATAAAATTATTTGGAAAAAAAGAAGTATAAAAATTGGAATAGAAGAGAAAGCAGGCTAATAATGAAGCAGGAAAACAAATACATCAATCAAGGAACTACCAAGGAGAAAACCAGACCTCCACCAAACCATCTTCTTGACCATGCTTTTAGAGTTTTTCAGTACCTTATTTGTTTTCCGTTATGCTTGGATTTTTGTATTGCATGCTTTATCATGCCTCTATATGCCCAGAATCTATTAGGATTGCAGGAGAATATAAATACTGGAAATAAACATTACAATTAAGATGATATCTGTTCAATTGTGTCAGATTCTCAGTGATTGTATGGACCACCTCTCTCCATATTTTCCTACCTTACAGGTAAAACTCAAAAAATTAGAACATTGAACCATGAAAAAACTATTAAAGGAGGAAAATCAATTTGTTTGAGCTATGGAGTTGGAGAAGACTTCTGTGTATTCCTTGGACAGCAAAAGTGACAAGACCATATAAAACCAGGCATTTCACTGGAGGGCAAAATCATAAATTATAAATTATTTTGGCCATGTCATGCAATTAAACTAACTGGAAAAGCCAGATATGCTCAAAATGGTTAGTGATAAAAAAGAGGCTGCCTGAAAACATGTTGACTAGATGCCATCAAAGCCAACCCCAACCAGAACATAAAACAACTGAAAGTCATATACAGGTGAAACTTGAACAATTAGGACATTGTGCAAAAGTTCATTTATTTCAGTAATGCAACTTAAAAAGTGAACCTAATATATGAGATAGACTCATTACATGGAAAGCAAGATAGTTCAAGCCGTGATTTGTCATAATTGAGATGATTATGGCTTACAGCGCATGAAAAACCCAAATCCACAATCTCAGAAAATTAGAATATTACATGCAATCAATAAAACAAGGATTGTACATAGAACAATGTTGGACCTCTGAAAAGTATAAGCATGCATATGTACTCAGTACTTGGTTTGGGCCCCTTTTGCAGCAATTAGTGCCTCAATGCGGTGTGGCATGGAAGCTATCAGCCTATGCCACTGCTGAGGTGTTATGGAAGACCAGGATGCTTCAATAACCAGGATGCTTCAGCTCTTCTGCATTATGTGGTCTCATGCCTCTCATCTTTCTCTCGGCAATGCCCCATAGATTCTCTATGGGTTCAGGTCAGGTGAGTTTGCTGGCCAATCAAGCACAGTAATCCCACGGTCATTGAACCAGGTTTTGATGCTTTTGGCAGTGTGGGCAGGTGCCAAGTCCTGCTGGAAAACGAAGACAGCATCCTCATAAAGTTCGTCTGTGGAAGGAAGCATGAAGCGCTCCAAAATCTCATGGTAGACAGCGGCGTTGACCCCGGACTTAATGAAACACAGTGGACCAATACCAGCAGATGACATGGCTCCCCAAATCAACAGAGACTGTGGAAACTTCACACTGGACTTCAAGCATCTTGCAGTGCATCCAGATTCTGGATCCATGGTTTCCAAATGAGATGCAAAAGTTGCTCTCATCAGAAAAGAGGACTTTGGACCACTGAGCAACAGACCAGTTCTGTTTCTCTTTGGCCCAGGTTAAGACGCTTCTGATGTTGTTTATTGTTCAGGAGCTGCTTGACAAGAGGAATACATTTTAAGCCTGTGTCCAGTATCTGTCTGTGTATGGTGGCTCTTGATGCACTGACTCCAGCCTTGGTCCACTCCTTGTGAAAGTCCCCAACACCTTTGAATGGCCTTTTCCTGACAATCCTCTCCAGGCTGCAGTCATCCCTGCTGCCTGTGCACCTTTTTCTTCCACTTTTCCCTTCCACATAACTTTCTATTAATGTGCTTTGATACAGCACTTTGGGAACATCCAACTTCTTTTGCAATTACCTTTTGAGGCTTTCCCTCCTTATGGAGGGTGTCAATGATGGTTTTCTGCACAACTGTCAGGTCAGCAGTCTTTCCCATGATTGTGATTCCTACTGAACCAGACTGAGAGACCATTTTAAGGCTCAGGACCCCTTTGCAGGTGTTATGGCTTAATTAGCTGATTAAAATGGGACACTTTGAGCCTAGAATATTGAACCTTTTCACAATACTCTAATTTTCTGAGATTTGGGGTTTTCATGAGCTGTAAGCCATAATCATCTCAATTATGACAAATCACGGCTTGAACTATCTTGCTTTCCATGTAATGAGTCTATCTCATATATTAGGTTCACTTTTTAAGTTGCATTACTGAAATAAATGAACTTTTGCACAATGTCCTAATTGTTCAAGTTTCACCTGTATATGACTTTCAGTTGTTTTATGTTCTGGTTGGGGTTGGCTTTGATGGCATCTAGTCAACATGTTTTCAGGCAGCCTCTTTTTTATTACTAACCATTTTGAGCATATCTGGCTTTTCCAGTTAGTTTAATTGCATGACATGGCCAAAATAATTTATAATTTATGATTTTGCCCTCCAGTGAAATGCCTGGTTTTATATGGTCTTGTCACTTTTGCTGTCCAAGGAATACACAGAAGTCTTCTCCAACTCCATAGCTCAAACAAATTGATTTTCCTCCTTTAATAGTTTTTTCATGGTCTAAAAACTAATGTATCAATACAGTAATAATACATTACAATAGCATAGGTAGCAAACACTCCTCCTCCAAATGCTTCCTAAAAAGTTATTTTTATTATTTTTCAGAAGATCATTCGTATGAGCACTGATTTGACAGTGAGATATAAGTAATGAAATACCATTGACAGATGTGTTAGAATACATATATCTGTTTCACACATAAGAAGGCAATCTTAAAAAGAATGAAGCCAAATTACACAGGTTTTAAGGTGAAAACCAGCATTCTGAATTGCACTTGGAAATCTATGAATAACCAACTCCACAGCAGTCAGCATTAATTGCAGCTTTTGGGTGATCTTAAAAGGCAGACCTTTACACATTACCAATCTGGCATGACAGTATTTTTATTTTACTATGGGAAATGGGTAACCATGTCACTACAAAAAATAGCTGTCACATTGTATTATAAAATCCTCAGATACTGCTGAATTATTGCAATTAATTTTTTATTATTAGCTATGCAGATTAAAGTTGCTAATAGTTATTCTATAACAGGGGTCGACAATCTTTTAGACCTCAGGGACCACCAAACTCATAATTTTAGATCCCAGGGACCACTAACTGGTTCTGTGGGCATGACCTAATTTGTAGGTGTGGCTTGGTGGTCATGTGACTGGCAGGGCATGGCTTGTATGTAAATATTATAAATATTTATATAAATATTGATTTTTTTTTATAAAAAAAGACCAACTTTTACCTAAAATCAAGCAAAGCAGGCAGGTAGATTGAGTTGCTCACAGAATCACAGATTACTTCAGAAAATTATCCAGCTGCCATTGGCTAGCTCAGTCTGTCACATAAAATTTGCTTGCAAGCAAACTCACAAAATTAACTCACAGCACACCATGTATGTAAATATTGAATTTTTTACTTAAAAAAGAGCAACTTTTATCCAAAATCAGGCAAAGCAGGCAGATTGAGTTGCTCACGGAATCATTCAGTGATCTATCTATCTGCCATCGGCTAGCTCAGTCTTTCAAATTTGCTTGTCGTGAGTCTGCACTGAATTTGCTTGTAAACAAACCTTTAGTCCTAAGGGAGTTTTGGCTGTGCTTAGCTAGAAAGCAAGAAATCCAACCATTTCCTGCTTCCTAGCTAATCTAAATCTCCTGGCACAGCAGAACAGATGATAGTCAGAAAAAGGAAAAATAGCAACTTAGCAGACAAGTTTGCAGGATAAGGAGTGAGTGGGCGGGAAGGGTTCCCGCAGGCCATGTGGGCAGAGCATCCTTGTGTTTCTGCACAGCCTGGATTAATTACTTTGGGGGGATGCTCTGGGGTGAGATTTCTGTGGCCCACCAAAATCTTGCCACAGCCCACTGGTTGGCAACAGCTGTTCTATAATATCCTAAGCATCACAAACACCTTAATCCTGTTATAGCTTATGTTTCTATTTTTGGCAAATGTACAAATCACATCTAAAAATTACTTGTAAGTACTTTAATCTGGATTGCTTATTCCTGGGTGAGGAATAATCTTCAGAAAGTATCAGAATAGTTAATTTATATCAGGAAAAAAAAGGGAATCTACACTTATCAAGAAGTATTTAGGTACTAGTTGTGATTTTTTTTGGCTATTCTTATTACTGACTTTATCAGTTGTAATACGTGAACAATTTTTAGACCATGATTTTTAGGAAAACTCAGTGGCTGCTTTAATGCACACAATTAACAATACATAGAGAATAAGCAAATAGAAGCAGAAAAAAAAGAGTTTTATACAGGGCAAAGAAGAGAAATAGTTCCAGTCAACCAAGCCAATCTAACAAATGCATGTTAAGATTAAGTAAGAGAATGGTCAAGGGAACACTTTTAATGTCATTTTTAAAGAAAACCTGACATGTATCTTTTATTGAATCAAAATACAACATCCCAGACTTTAAAATCAGATACTTTTTGATGTCATTAATGAGAAGTATTTTCACCACCAGGAGGCAGTATGTGTCTAGTTTTATTATGATTGGGACTCATTAGGTATATATAATTACAGACCATTTCCAATGGGTTTATCAGGAATTGAATTTGCAGGCAACTGCACTTTAGAAGACTATGTATCTCCTCAAAATGAAGTCAGCAAAACAGCATTATGCAGTTCAGCAATATTAAAACAAAAAACAAAATAAAGGCTCCATCGCTAATATCATCCCCCCCACCAAATATATTGTCAAGTGCCTCCAACATCTCCAGGGCAGAGGTGGTATTCAGTAGGTAGTAGTGGAAATTTTGAGTAGTTCGGAGAACCGGCAAATTTTCCTCTGACTAGAGATTTTACAGTATCCTTCCCCTGCCACATCTACCAAGCCACACCCACCAAGCCACGCCCATAGAACAGGTAGTGTTAAAAAAAAATTGGAATCCCACCACTGATCCAGGGGCCATCAACTCCAGTTCTGCTGACACACTACTATCCTCTAAACAGCTGATCAGCATGCCAGGTATTCCTTTGCAGCTAATAATTGTTAATTTATCAACATGACCCTTGTTGTATGATTCATTAGCTTTGGGAGATAGTCAGTCCTAGAGGTGAGTGCTATTGCAGGGAGGGATAAGGGGAGTCATTAAGAGGGCATGACATAATGTAACATCTGCACTGTGTCTGGTGTAAAACTTAAGAAATAGTGGACTATATATATACCATGCTAAAAAATGTAATTAGACATATTTTCTGGAGCAGAAACAGATACATTGCTACATTAGTTATGGATGCCAGCTTAAAAGATTAGCCCACAGTAAATGAGAAATTAATTAAATCATACTGAAAGCGTTTTGCTGTTAATTATGAGCCACATTGTCCATAAAAATAGATGCACAGGAGGAATGAATCAGAAGGTATTTATACCATTACTCAAAATTATGGGATAAAAGAACGAGAAATTTAAGCTTAATCTTTTAAAATTAAGAACAGAGGTTACCATCCCTTTTACACAATGTACCTGTGCAGACTGAGGGTAATTCTTGCCCTCGGAGAGAGGAGCTACATAACTGTGCGTAAAAACAACCTATCAGGAAAAACTAGGAAAGGGCTCTCCTTTCAGTGACACCTAACGTGCCTCAGGCTTTGTTGGAGGGTGTGCTGTTGCTGTGGTGGCCACCAACGTTCAAATGATACAGGAAGGGATTATCCTAGTCAGCCCACTTCCTCTGGAGTTTTGAGTAACAGGCCTCAAGTGCTGAGCCCACCGGGAGACCTGTCCGTCAAGCAGTCGGAGGGAGGCACCAAGCCCGCTGTCACTCGCCGACACAAAATGGCTGCTGCGGGGCGAGACTGCAACGCTCCGAAGCCTTTCCACACAGCAAAGCGGCAACCTAAGTAACGACCGGGCCGACTCCAACTCCATCGCCTTTCCCATAAACCAGAGGGCGAGGTCCACAATGAAGAAAAGGCCCCGGGGCGCGGCTAGGATCCGGGGAGGGGAGATACAAGCCTTTCCTGTGGGTGAAAGGTCAGAGGGGCGGCGGCGGCAGCACCAGGAGGAACTACTTCTACCGCCCAGCACATGCATAACGGCATCCTGCCACTACAGGGCACGGAAGAGGCCGCAGTTAGGCAGCACCGCGACGACGCCTCGCCAGCCAAGATCCGAAGGAAGGGAAGGCCTCCCTGAGCTGGGATACTACCGGCGGCGCTTCGGCTCTCTATCCCCGCCCTCTCCTCCTCTTACCTGTCAGGCGCAGCTGTAGCTCTTCGGGGTTTATTTGTCGGTGGCGGCTCCGGATCTGGGAGGTCAGAGTTCGTGACCCCGCCTTCTACGTTCGGTCCTGTCCCGTCGTGTGGCGTGGCGTAACGTTCTGTTTCCCCTTAGCCTCCGCCACTCGCAGAACGGCTGCGCATGCGCAAAGTCAGCCTTTAGCGAGGGGAAGAACGAACGTCACCGTGCCGGCGAGGGAAGGAAAGGAAGGAAGCCTTTCGCCTTTGGTAGCCGTAACAATGAGGGGAGGGCAAGGGAAGGGAAACAACACGAGAACATTTTCTGCGCGTGCTCGCGGGTTTTCCTGTCAATCAGGTTTATTAAGGAGACAAGTTGTTGGAATCCCCGTTCAGTATTCCGGGAATTTTTCAGAGACACATACATACTAGGAATACATTTTATCGCTTGCAAGCCCCCGAAGGACTTCGTCTAAACTTGACACTAGGAAGGACTTGATCTACTAAGTACTCGGATGGGTGGTCACCATTACTCTAGCCTAGGCTTTATTGGGAAATCGAAAGAGCACTTTGATGCCAAGAAACTGTACACTTGGATGTGTAGAAATCCTTGGGATCAAGTTGAGAAAGCATCTTTAATCCGGCATGTTATTTAGTATGCTTTGTACTTAACGTTTAAACATGGAGCTGTCAGGACAGAAGGAACTGCAGGCAATTTTTGCCTCCTGAAAATATGTTTGCTGTCAAAGTTAGAAACTATCAGAGCTTGTTATTGGTTAGTATCACTAAAGGGGGCTGCTTCTTTTTCTTACCCTTTTGTCTTGTGAAAAGGCTTGAACCCACCTTTCTTCATTCTTTAATTGGGAGGTGGGGGGAAAGAGAAGAATAATTACTGGATTAAGAATATGGTTTGGTTTGTTAGGTTATTGGCTCCAAGGGCCATTATGTGCTTGAGTAAAGGGAAATAAAGCTTGGTGTCATCAGTAGAATCAAGTTACTTCTGTAGGAAGGCAAGGTGAAGAGATCAAGAAGCCAGAAGATGATTGCTCCTGTTCTGTACCGGTTTCCCAAGTGGAAGACCTCCCCTTCCACTAAGAGCAGTGGTTCCCAACCTTTTGAGCACCAGGGACCGGTTCCATGGAGACAATTTTTTCCACAGACCGAAGGGAGCATGGTTTTGTGTCCTGTCTGCCTCCCGTGAATGGGGCTTCTTGTTTGCCCAGCCCAGTTTCTGGTATGTCACAGGCCAGTGCTGGTCCACAGACAGTGCAGTTTAATTTGGAACATGAACAGTTCTCATCCCTAATGAAAAAGAGTATCTGGTTTTACATCACTCTGACCTAGCAAGGACTCAGATTTCTCTACCTGGTTAAGTACCACTCCAAATGATTGTACAGAGATTTTACTTCTCAATGAAATCCTCTCAGTGAAATGCTCTGTAAAAAAAATTCAGATAATGGCTGGATTGCTCAAGGCTAATCTGACTCAGAATCCATTGCAAAAGGTTGCAATATGTTTGAGGATATACCAGCTGCAAAGGATGTGCTACAGTTTTTGCCAATTTTACTGAGTTTAAGAGATTGCCATCCGATCAGAGTTTAACACGTCAGCTTCAATTACTGTGACCTAGAATTCAACAAGATATTGATGTAGTCACTGTTATGTCATGACGGCTACTCAGATCCATATTTTTATGTATTTATAAATCACATTTGAGTGGCCTAGTGGTGAAGACACTTGCCTCATATTCAGAAGGTTAAGAGTTCAATCCTAGATAGCGTAGAAAGAAAAAAAAAAATCTGCTGCAAACTCCATAGGTGTCAGGAAGGGCATTTGGCCAATAAACATTCAGCTCCACCCAGTCACCCTGACACTATCCCTAAGTAAAGGGAGTACAGAGTTGTAAAAAAATTATAAATCACATTTATAAGTACCTTGAAAAAGATGATGCTGGAGAGAGTACAATCAAATTTCCAATGCAATATGCAATCAGAAGGGGCAATAAATCAAGAATATAACAAAAACTCCCAAAAGTGCATAGTTCTCACCCAGCAGCTGGTGAAAGAAAGAAGTCTTAAAGGTTTGTTGAACTTTGGGATATTCTATTCCAGAGGCCAGGTGCATTAAGTGAGAAGACTCATATATGCATCTTATAACCTGGCAAAAAGATTGGCAAAAGATTGGAATCTGAAGCATTCTGGTTGTGTTGCATCTTATTGGATGAACAGAAGTGATGGAAAAAAATTGGTCTCTCAGATACCCCAGCCTTTGTCTCTCAGATACCCCAGGCTTTGTAGTTCATCATCAGCATCAGTATCATTGACAACTGGTACAATTCATGTAGCAGAGTTATTACATAAGTGCATCTTGCCATTACTGCCTGTACAGCTGAATTATGGATCAGGTATAGCTTCCCAGTAGTTTTCAGGTAGAATCTAATTGGATAAATCCAATTAGTGGTCAGTACCTCTTTACTGAGGATATTATTGATGCCTTGAAATAACTACATCCATAGATTCTAAACAACAAGCACCCAAAAATAATTATTAGGAAAGATTTCAGCCATGCAACTACAAGTATGATCAAAAGATTGTTTAAATCTTGTATAGTCTGGTTTCAACCAGTTATAGCACAGAAAGTCCATATCACTGCTCATATTCCTGTATTTCTAAGCAACTTTTAATAATACTAGCAAATTGATTTGGGGGTATTGCTGGAATGGGTTGAGTATTTGCTACCCTGTTTCTCCAACAATATGGCCTCCCCCAATAGGAAGTCCCAGCATGTTTTATAGGCATGAAATGAAATTAAGCCCCTCCCCGCAAATTAAGGCCTATATTAAAACATGCGAAATGGAGGGGAGTGGTGGGGGGCTTGCCGTACTTTTGTTGTACACTTGGATATGGTGCTGCCTGCGTTGACCCCGATACGAAGTGCCCCACCAACGCTGAGGTCAACATCCAAGCCATCGCCGCCCACCCGAAGATGCAAGGGAGGGAATTAAGTCACCCCCAAAAAGACGGCCTAACCATTTTTTGGGGGCTCAAAAAAAAAATAAGACCCAGCCTTATTATTTGAGAAACACGGTAGAAAGTTGCAACTAGAAAATTATTTGTCCCCATGGCACTTGTATTATGAGGTTCTGTTCTTCTTGAACACAAAAAAGTGGTGGTCTATTGAGAATAGTGACCCAGAAATGTAAAGTGATATGTCATCAGGAAAAATGATGTTTGACAGATGTTTTGAGGTTGTGATAAAGTGGATAATGGCTAAAAATCTGAAGCTCAATCCAGATGATGGTTAGATTATTGCAAAACTTGGCAATAAAGTGGTAGCCAGTATTAGACAACATAGTACTCTCATAGTGTATAGCTCGAGGGTTCTCTTACTTGCTATCCCTGGAAATTACAGTGTTTGTTCTTAGCGGACAGCAAGGCCAGTGGTTTCTTTTGTTTGCTAACTTCAGCCTTACTAAGCTAGTTTCTGTGTCTCATGTCCTAATGGGTTTTGCAATTATTGTAATGTACTCTCTTGAAGATAAAACAAAAATACAAAGAAAAGAACTGAACGAAAAGAACACGAACTCCTGGAAGGGTCATGTGATAGTGAAGAAACTTCTGCCAACTTGGAAGAACCAGCTTAAAAATAGTGTTTTTTTTTTTAAACAAAATGGGCAGCTATTTCATTTTTTCTTTTGATTCTAATTATACAAATTTCTCTGTGATTTCTGGATAAAAATATTTATACCTGAATCAGGCATATAGATAAAAATATCTAGATAAAGAAAAAAGTCATCCTCCTGTAGCTTGTTACCCAACTGAACACTAATGTTGCTTGACTATCCAAAGAGAGAGATCTAGAAGGAGTGGTATATTCTTACTCTTCCACTACAAATATTTGGGCTTTTTCTGCTAAGGTGTTTCATTAATTTTCTGGGAACGGGTCTAGTTCAGGCTTTAGTGAAAAAAGTATCACATAAAACCTTCCATATATAGCACCAGAGAGTTTTCAGATGCAGCATTATGGAATATGAAAAAGATAAATAATATAAGAGATTAATGTGCAATTAATCATTATAAAGTTATTTGTACATTGCCTCATGTAGGCCAATTAATAAACTTAAACTTAGTTGTTTCAAATATGAAATAGTACTAAATGTTTGGTAGAATGCACAGTAGTTCAGTTGATTTACCAAAGATTAAAAAAGCAAGAAATCCTAAAAGCTTACTGAAAAATCTTACATTTTGCATGTGTGAAATTAAATAACAAATGGAAAATTGTCCTTGGAACAGAATAGAGAAATACCTTGCTGCACTTTTCCATTGAATGATACTGTGGTTTATAAGGTTCTGTAATCAAGGAAACGTTCAAATTCAGGTTGAGTTTCAGAAATGATTGATCATTAGCAAATGTAAAACAGTGGCAGAGTTTAATAAATAACATATTTTGTATGACAACAAGTATTCACATTTTTAAAAAAATCATTATGCCTGAACCAGAGACTAGGTTCAGACCACTCTTTAAAAAAAGGCTTTGCCCAGGCCAATTCATTGACTATAACATACAGAACTGTAATGCCATTTAGTTATCTGACATTGTCTTTAAACCTAGAATGTGCTACAATATTGTGGCTTCTTGAAAAGCTTCTATCCACCTATTGAAAAAGAGAAAACATTATTTTAATAACAAAACCACAACCCCATCCCCATATACACTCTCATTAACCTGCCCACCAGCCTCTTCACTGAGAAGGCAAGCTGCTAGTTAAGGCATCTCTTTCTTGTTGTAAAGAGAAGCACATGGTTTTGGCACATATGAAACAAGCAGCTTCTTTCAAATTCCTCCTTCCTGCTCATTTCTTTTTTTTTTTCAAATCACTCAGGCAGTTGCTAGGCAAAACACTGGAAACAAGTAGGATTTAAAATAACTATTTAGACTTAAAGTATAATTTGCAGAAAAAAGCATTTGCTAAGAGTAAGTACTGTATGAATGAACAAAGGGTTATCTATTCTCTAAGGCAGTGATGGTGAACCTTTCTGTTGTGGTATGCCGAAAGTGCGCATGTGCGTGGTAACGCACATGTGCCAGCATCCACAATGCAATGTGCCCCCATGCATGCGTGCACAAGGCCTCCCTTACCTGCACTGTGCATGTGCATGACTCCCAGCTGATTTTCAGCCCGTTTGAGGCTGTTTTCACCCTCCAAGAGGCTCAAAGGAAGCCTCTGCAGCCTCAGGAGGCTGAAAAACAGGCCTGTTTCATCACTTCCAAGCTCCAGGGGCCCTCTAGTAGCTGAAAGTGGGCACCTGGTATTTCCAGAAGGGCCGTTTTTCGGCCTTCTGAGGCTGCAGAGGTTTCCCTCAAGCCTCTGGTAGGGCGCAAAAGGCCTCAAACGGCTGAAAAACAGCTAGGAGGCGCACATATGCACAATGCAAATAAGTTTGGCGGGGCTTGCGTGCCCGCACAAATGGCTCTAGGAAAATAGGAAAAGCTAGGAATTTATGTTTAATTTCTTTGCTATATCTACTGGTTAATGGTTTCTTGTTTCTGATAGATTATTTCATATTCTACATATTTTTCTATGGAAAAATGTTATCTGTAATGTTAATTGCTCAGTATTTTTATCTTCTCTGCTACTGAATGTTTTGTGTCTATTTAAAAATAGAAAAAAAATCCTTTTCATTTCTTTTTAATAAAGGTTTTGATTCCATATATATTCTTCTGTACGATTGTTCTGTCTCTGTAAGGGGAGGTTGATCATTTTTCTAGTCAGCCAGCTTAACACAGAGAGCCAGCAGATATTACAACATAGTGTTACAGCATTTATTTCCAGTTGTCATTTTATTTTGTTAGTAAGGCACATAGATTATGGGTGCCATATTTTCTCATGTGTCAGGGTTGGAGGAAGATGCTAGATCAGGGTGTCAAACTTGATTTCATTGAGGGCCACATCAGGGTTGAGTTTGACCTTGGGGGGCTGAGGTGGGCATGGCCAGCTTGATGTCACTCATGTTGGGGGTGTTTGTGGTGGCCTGAGCAATCTGCCAGGGAAAATGGGCTCCCAAGCTCAGTTTTTGGCTGTGACGGCCTCCTGCAACCTTCTGCCAGCAGAAACGGAGCTCCGTTTTCGCTGGCAGAGGCACTGCAGGCCAGTCCTTCACTGTTTCCAGGGCAGCCCCGCAGGCCAGATTTAAGCACCCTGCTGGCCGGGATTCATGGATCCCCTGGGCCTTGAATTTGACACCCCTGTGCTAGGTAGAGATTTCTTTTGAAGACAGGTGAGAACAGTCATTACTACTAATAACACTAAGTCAGGAAAAGGAGCTCAGATATGTAAATACAGACAACTTCTAGGAGTACAAGATTTCAAAATTTACAGCTGTGTTACTACATCAAGTATAATGATTTTCAGAATATATATAATTGGAGCATTCACCAAATTGGAATATTTAAATAATTGACTCAGTTTATCCTGATTTAACATAATTGCAATCAAAGCCACACTAGAGGATGTTAAAGTTAGTTTCCTTGAGGTAAGATGTGAGGCCTATTAATTTTATAAACAAGTAAAAGACCATGCATAATCCTAAATGACAAATGGTTAAGACAACAGTTTTGATTATTAAACAGCACCCTACTTATTGGACCTGGCTTTTGAAAAAAAATGTTTTTTTTTCCCCTGTATTTTTGTTCAGTTTATATACATATCAAATGCCTGCTTTTTTCTGCTAAACTCTAATGAAAACAAACTTCATTTACTCTTGTTTTTAGGTACTTCACTGAGAATATTAAAACATATCTATATGTTGGCAAAATAATTTCTGTACAATCAGGGAATAATCAATAGGATCACAGTCAATACTGTATTTTGAAACTGTCAGAATATCCTTAATTTATAACACATGCATACACATACACACATGTACATATATTAAATAATTGGCCACTTACTTCTGTGCTGACTGGTAATCATCTGATCTGAATATGTAAAATAAAGTATTTTTGTGCAATAAATGGAAAACTTTAGATTCTAAGTGTTCATCTTTAACTTCAGCAACTGTAAAACCCAGTAAAGGTTGGCTCTCTAAAGCAGCTACATCCTAATATTAAAAAGAAACCCAGAATTAGATGTGACTTCATTTTTGAAACAATGAAAATGCCATACAAAAATGTTTCTTGCAATTCTAGGCTAATACCAAATCCTGAATTTGATTCTAAATCTCCCAGTTGTGAGCAAAATGGAATTATTTTGGTTCAGATCCTTCAATGATTTAGCTAATGGCTCAATGCATAGGATTTCAACCCTACACTTCCTTCCAAACTCATTATTATGGTTAGCCTGATATATATGCTACACAATCATTAATTTAGAATGTCATCACTCATCAAAACTAGATGTCTGTTTAGGCTTCATGAAGCTACCCAGTTCCCTTGAAATCTATCAGAATTGCTAGCTATTGCTATATCTGAGAATAGTGAATTCCAACTATATACTGTTCATTGTTTTGTGTGAATCATTTTACATGTTATTTTTTTCCAATGATTTGTTTAAAGTTACTCTCAGTTCAGGTGCCCTTCATTTAATGACCAATCAAAATTATGACAGTGCTGATTTGAAAAGATTTATGAGCCTTGCCTGAAGTTATGGCATTGCAGGGTCTCCACAGTCACGTTTTGATCTGCAATCTGTTGTTACCTAGTTCTGCATTCATGTGATCATCATTTGCAATCTTGCCTACCAGCTTTCCCAGAAAACCAGTAGGGAAGGTACCAAGCTACTGTCACCTGCTGAGAAGACTCCCTCTGATTTCTAGTGGCTGGTGAAAAAGGTTCAAACAGAAATGATACCTTGACAACATGATCACATAATACCACGGTCAGTAGTGCTGGGATTGTGGTCATTGAGAGAAAAAGGCATGTGATCTCTCACTTAATAACCACTTTGCTCAACGATTGAGGATTCAAGTGTCAATTGTGGTCACAAGTCAAGAACTATCTGTAAATGGAATTCATAGGAATAAAATTCCAACATTCTACCTATATGAAGTGTTTTCTCAGTTTTTCATTTCTTACCTCACTAGCAGCATATGTGTATAGCACTTTGTTTTTGATCACAAACCACAGGTGTTTCCATGGTTTCTTGGTGCCCTTTGATCTGTACAAGTAGCCACTTATTGAAGAATCTTCTGTATTAGCTGACACCTATAATGAACACAAGGATGTAGTTTAATTACAAGAGAATGTATAACTGCTCCTCTCCCTGGTGTACTGATCATTATCTTCATTATAATCCTGCTAAAATATAAGTAATTTGAGTCAAGCATAACTGCTTGCTACATTTATATGCTAGATTTTTGTTCGTTTACTGTCCAAATGCCCAAGTTCTGCTAGTGGCTTTTCAGCAACTTTTGTGCTCTTTGACATTTTCAGTATTTCCAAAAAACCTAGGGATCACTCTTTCCTACTAATTAGCCCTCCTTCAGTCAAGTAGAGAAGGGGTTCCTAATCCCCAGGCCACGAGTGGGCCACGGCCCCTTCAGAAATGGGCTGTAAAAGTGGTGGGTGCTTGTGTGCGCATATGCGTCCACACGCAGCTCCGCTTGCATGAGCAGCAGGCACTCAAATGAAGCTGCATTTGAATGAGTGGCAGGCGCTCATGTACAAAACTTCATTTGTGTGAGTAGAGAGCTTGCGCCTGCAACTCACATGGAACTATCCCCTTCCCCCTTCCAGTCCGCCAAACTGGAAATGTTGGGGACCGCTGAAGTAGAGAACTATTTTTAAAAGAAACAAAATATTTTACAAATACAATATAGAAAATAAAGTTTGAAGTGAAGTAGAATAGAAAGCATAATTGGATCAAGATTGACATCAAGGCATTATCTAACTTTCTGAACTCAGAACAGGCCCAGCTTTGGAGAAACTCCATTTTCTCCTCTACCCAAGATTCAGATGAAATCCTTACCCAATTTGCAGATCTGTGTCATTCCCTGAGAAAAATTTTAATAGTCAAACTTCCTATTACAAATTGTCAGAAATAAGTTCAAATTGGTTTGATCAGCTGTAGCGGTGCAGTGGTTAGAATACAGTACTGCAAGCTACTTCTGCTGACTCTTGGCTGCAGTTTGGCAGTTCAAATCTCGCCAGGCTCAAGGTTGTCTCAAAGCCTTCCATCTTTCCAAGGTGGGTAAAATAAGGACCCAAATTGTTGGGGGCAATATATTGACTTTGTAAACCGCTTAGAGAGAGCTGTAAAACAGTATATAAGTCTAAGTGCTATTGCTATTCTGTTTATGTAGAAGAAAAGCTATTGAAGGCAGCAATGTGTCAAGTCCTGGGACACGCTACCAAAAAAACCCATGCTAAAATGCTAAAAATTAGCACAAGAAGTTGTTAATATTTTTTTAAAAGTCTAGAGTTAAAATATGGTGAGATCTGGAAGTTTTAGCAAAAGGGACAACTTTCTTCTGGAATGTTAATATCAGGTAGCATTATTGAAAGAACATAATGTAAATTGCAATGTGACATCAATTTTGGAAGATTTGGGGTTTTTGCAAATCTTTTTTCTAATTCTAACCAAACAAATTACTAATACTGTAGTCTTTGAAAACTTTCCTCCCTGGCCTCCAGTGTATCAGGAATCAAATTTATAATTTGATCACTAAAATCTAATAAGTCGCCTGTAGATTTTCTATTCCCAGAACTTTTGAAAACTCATATTGATCGGTAGCAGTTAGATAGGAAGTTGGCATTATACTCCCCCTATATAAAAATGGAGATAAAAGTAACACAAAAACCTACAGGCAGGTAAGTCTTATTGGAACTGTGGCTAAAATGTATATGAAACATCTGTTAAGCAAAACAGAAAACTGGGTAATGGAAATAAATCTCTTAATGGAGAAACGAGCTGGATTCAGACTAGAATGCTCCACAATAGACAATTATTTTGACCTTACACTATCTCATAACAATTAACAAATAGGAAGAAACTGTCTACCATATTTATGAATTTTAGTGTGGCTTTTGATTCTAGAAACAGAAACATTCTATGGATGAAATTGGCCAGCTTAAATATGGAACCTAGACTCTATTCTTGGTTAAGTTCCTTTACTCAGAAACCTATTTGAAAGACTGTACAGGTGTTAATGGTTCTCTAACAAACAGTATACCCACCCAAATCAATGTCAAGACAGGATTGTATTCTAGCACCAATGCTTTTTAATTTCTATGTCAATGATTTACTAGAATTTCTGTATGCTGCAGATACTCATATTGCCAAAGACCCCTGATAATTTTATCTTCTTATATGTTGAGAACATGGTTCTAACTGTACATTTCCGAATAGGCCTGAGAAGATTGCTGCAAAAGCTAAATATCTACTGTGCTCTTAATTTTTTAAATATCAATAAAACTCTATTTAAAGTAAGTGTATTTACCAGAACAAGTGTGAAATATATCTGGGAAATATATGGGGAGCCTATTGAACAAATGCATTTTTTACCTATTTTGGGGGTGGTTTTTAACCAAAACTGAGTCATGGTTAAATCATTTCAAAAGAAACTCAGCAAGTGCAGAGGTAAGTAGTAAGTACTAGAAGATTATACAAATTTACAATTACTTGGGTAGACCTGCGGTAGCACAGTGGTTAGAATGCAGCACTGCAGGGCTAACTCATTGCTTATTCCAGGAGTTCAATTCTGAGCGGCTCAAGGTTGACTAAGCCTTCCATCCTTCCGAGATGGGTAAAATGAGGATCCAAACTGTTGGGGGCAATATGCTGACTCTGTAAACCGCTTAGAAGGGCTGTAAAGCAGTATATAAGTCTTAAGTGCTTCTGCTATTGCTATCTTGATCCTGATGCTGAAAGTATTCAAGGCAAAAATAATCCATTGCTGATCTGTGCCCAGAATTGTGGGGCCTTAATAAAGCTACAAAATTCTTCTTTGAGATGCAGTATGCATGTTAAAAAACAAAGACTTGCTTTTCAAGATGCATGCTGGGAATTGATAAGAACACATCTTCCCCTTTCCTTGCACAGTCACTTACTTAACTAAAATATTCCTATACTGGCAGAGGATCTATTCAATGAACCCTTAGAGACATTACAAAACATGCCCAACAGAACAGATAAGTATTGCCCAGCCCAATTCCTGGGTCAACCAACTTTCCAAAGTTATTTCACAACATGGCTTTTCTACCCAACATCTACTCTTAATGGCCTTCCAGACAGAGGAAATTTTTAAAGAGATAGTCCTGGATATTAGCACTCAAATCAACATGGAATTAAAGGGTTAAAAACAGATCCCAGAATTAGCTAACAATAACAAGCTGGGTAACAAGAAATTTTTATTTTTAACCAGAGAAATATCTGTCATTGAATGACACAATCTTTAAAGACCTACTCTAGAGCAAGATTTGAGTTATTGGTTTCCATGGCCAAATATGGGTGCTTCCTCCACTTGTCTTTAGAGAAAATGACATTGAAAATATTTCTCATATTTTGTTTGACAGTCAATTATATGCCCTGATTAGACTTAAATACCTATCATCTTTTGGAAAGAATAGCCCACTGAGATCCTAACCACAAATTGTCGTATTTCCCTCTGGCCTCAAATGTACATAGAACTCCTAAGTTTATAACAAAGGGAGTGGCTTTATGAACCACTGTATTCTGTAAGGGAGATTCATTTATTTGGTTACTGTCTCTTTGTATTAGTTACACACATATATTTTATCACTTTATTTCTTCCTAGCTTATTGCAAAATTGGACTATGTATTATATTTGATTTGAAAGGTCATAAGACAAATAAATCAATAAACTACTACTATTACCACTCCCTCTCAACCCAAGGAAGGAGGCAAAGACATGAATTCTGAAAAATTGACAAATCAGTTTCAGACCTTTCACTATCTTGGTAGATCTTTGAATTACATTGTAGCAAAAGTGATCTAGAGCTTACATACTTTTGGAGCACATTTTAATTGGGTTTAATGTTGCCAAACTATGGTTCTCAGTTTTGCTACAAATATCAGATACAAAATGTGCCAGTTTAGTGCATTGTGTAAAACTTTTAAGGCTGTCGCTTCAAAGCTGCCATATACCATTGTGTCTTATCAATACATTCAAATTAAGACAAATAATGATCTTTCATGGTATAGATCTAGTCATTGTTCCACTTTCAATAGCTGAGAATAAGGCAAGTAATCTTGCCTGCAGTCCCCAGAAAGAATATTGGGAGAGAGGGGGGGGAATCAGAAAGCAGAAAAAACAGAATAAAAATAAGCGCTGTTATTCTACAGCTACTATCTTTGACAAGAGCAACAGTTAATGTCAGTACATTTGGTTTCTCATTAAGCAACAGGTCTTTATTAGTAAATACAAAAAAAAATAGTGCAGAGAAAATCTGACATACTTCCTTCAGTGCAGCTGGAATTTTTTTCTGCTTTCTGCCAGATGGAATACTGTGTAATACTGTAGACAAAGCGTTAGTTGGCGATCGGTGGTTCAGTGGAGATCCATTTTTAGAAGTGTACATATTATCTGAAATTAAGGTAACCATTACAGTTATTTCTGATTCAGAGAACTAAAGGAATACGTTTTTAGTTTATCATTTATTAATTTTATAAGTTATACATCCATCTCTGATGATATTTGTATGCAATATTTCAAAAACAGTTTGCAGCTTTTTAAAATGTCTTAATGTTCAAGTGATTGTACAGCTATTCTGAATGTTTTGCTTTCTCATTACGTCTGATCATAGGTGGAATTATTGGTGATCAAAGATATGAACATAACAATTTTCATGTCAGACAGAGGCAAGTTTAAAAAAAACCAGTAGCAGGCATTGTAACTGAAAATGACTGACTGCAAATAATTTAAAAGAGTAAATAACATAGTTTTAATCAAGATATATATTTTCATGCTTGAAGAACCACAATAATATAAACTAAAATGTTGCTAAATACTTCATAGGGTTTTATATTTAGATTTTTTTTTGTATTTAACTCTTGAAGAAATTGATATACTGTATGCCATCCATTTTAAATGAAAGATTACTCTTGTAATCCTAAAAATTCTAATCCCTGAAAAAAACACCCAAAGTAAATATATGGCAAAAGTGAAAAACAGGCAAACATTTAATTTTACCCTGTTTCTGCAGCTCTTTAAAGCAATGATCACACACTCTTGCGGGATGATTTTTCATGTAGTCTAATCCATGTTTATTTGATGAACAAGCTTGGCAGATTATCTGAAAAACGAAACAGATAATATATGCACATGATGGAACTTTTTCAAATGTGTTCGTGTTCATTTTCTTTTTCTTTTTCTAAAGCTAACAATATTAATTTTTTACAACCTTCCCACAAGCTCTGCAGTGGTGCCTTCTCCATGTCAGAGTGAATTCACTGGTACAAATCATACACATGGTAGCTCTAGTATCAGGAATCCAAATTGGAGCTTTGGATCCTACAGGTCTTTCTTCTTCTTTTTCTTGGTCTGCCTAAGAGAGTGAGAAACAATGTATGCAGAAAAATATATTGACAGGATTTTGTTTTTTTTAAATCTATTTCTCATGTAGAAAAGCTCATATTACAGGCTCATTATCAATATCACAATTTCTTAGATTTCAAAGTATATAAGAATGGGAAATCAAAATCTTATTTGAAGGATAAACATTCTCAGCAAGGTAAAGAAGGTCCTTTTCTCATATCTCATACAATCAGAGTTGGGCAAAGACTGAATAGACTATTTTCCTGTCCAGTACAGGAAATGGAAAGTTATAACATACCCAACAATTGATTGCTCAACCTTCTCTTGCATCTCAATGTACAGAAAGAATGATAAGGTCTCTTTTGAGTATTGAGCATGACATGGTTTCAACAGTTTATAATTTCACATACAAAGGTATACCCTCTAGAACAGTGGAGATGGTATCCTACGATCCCAAATAAAGAATGATTGATCGGTAGAAAAACGAAGAATTTTCCTGAAGAATTTTTGGGGGATTTTCCCAGGGTCTCTGGTCTGCGGGATTTAAGATTATGAGTTTGATGGTCCCTGAAGTCCAAAAGGTTGGTGACTTCTTCTCTAGAAAGACAACCTACCTCTTCCAGACTTTTAGTGGGGTTAAAAGTTATTCTTTTCTTGGTGTAGTCTTCAATTGATTGAGAGATAGTTTCTAACCATTCATCTCTCTCTGTAGCAGAACTGTTGGGTTAAATACACAGACCAGTTAAGCACTTTTTTCATAAAACATCACTAAATAGATTTTCCTTTGACTTTATGAGGCGAACCAACTCTCAGTTTTTTGGAGGGGAACGGGGCAGTTGCAGCACTTACTTTGCTGAGAGGATGAAGGATCGTTCTACACTTTCTATGTTCAATTCATTTTGATAAGCTTCATGGGTTGGCTTCTTAACCTGACAAAGTAGTAGAAGAAAGTATAAAAAGAGAAATGTCTATCATTTGTCATTTTGAAAAATTAAACAAATGAGAGAATGGCATATTATCCCAGCCATAAAGCCGGTTTGCATGGCAGGACTAGCCATGCTATGGTTCACTAATACATTTGTGCCACTGTTCTAATTATGTCTGCTTAGTAATATTTGCAAATGATCAAGTCTAAGATGCCATGGGAACAAACCAGTGAACTAGAACTGACTTTTAAAAAACTGAAAAGAATAAGCCATATAGAGTTGTGCTCGTAAGTTTACATACCCTGGCAGAATTTATGATTTCTTGGCCATTTTTCAGAGAATATAAATGATAACACAAAAACTTTTCTGTCACTCATGGTTAGTGTATGCCTGAAGCCATTTATTATCAATCAACCGTGTTTACTCTTTTTAAATCATAATGACAACAGAAACTACCCAAGTGACCCTGATCAAAAGTTTACATACCCTGGTGATTTTGGCCTGATAACATGCACACAGGTTGGCACAAAGGGGTTTGAATGGCTATTAAAGGTAACCATCCTCACTTGTGGTCTGTTTGTTTATAATTAGTGTGTGTGTATAAAAGGTCAATGAGTTCCTGGACTCCAGACACACCCTTGGATCTTTCATCCAGTGCTGCACTGATGTTTCTGGCTTCTGAGTCATGGGGAAAGCAAAAGAATTGTCAAAGGATCTGTGGGAAAAGGTAGTTGAACTGTATAAAACAGGAAAGGGATATAAAAAGATATCCAAGGAATTGAAAATGCCAATCAGTAGTGTTCAAACACTAATCAAGAAGTGGAAAATGAGGGCTTCTATTGAAACCAAACCATGATCAGGTAGACCAGCTAAAATTTCAGCCACAACTTCCAGGAAAATTGTTCGGGATGCAAAGAAAAACCCACAAATAACTTCAGGTGAAAGGACTCTCTGAAAACATGTGGTGTGGCTGTTTTAAGATGCACAATAAGGAGGCACTGGAAGAAAGATGGGCTGCATGGTAGAATCGCCAGAAGAAAACCATTACTACGCAAATGCCACAAAGTATCCCACTTACAATATGCCAAACAGCACAGAGATAAGCCTCAAACCTTCTGGCACAAAGTCATTTGGAATGATGACCCCAAAATTTAGGTTTTTGGCCACAACCATAAACACTACATTTGGAGAGGAGTCAACAAGGCCTATGATGAAAAGTACACCATTCCTACTGTGAAACACAGAGATGGATCGCTGATGTTTTGGGGATATGTAAGCTACGGCACAGGAAAATTGGTCAGAATTGATGGCAAGATGAATGCAGCATGTTATCAAAAGATACTGAAGGAAAATTTGCATTCATCAGCTCAGAAGCTGCACATGAGACGTTCCTTGGACATTCCAACATGACAATGATAAGAAACACAAGGCCAAGTTGACCTGTCATTGGCTACAGCAGAATAAAGTGAAGGTTCTGGAGTGGCCATCTCAGTCTCCTGACCTCAATATCATTGAGCCACTCTGAGGAGATCTCAAATGTGCATTTCATGCAAAACAACCGAAGAATTTACAGGAACTGGAGACTTTTTGCCAGGAAGAATGGGCAGTTTACCATCTGAGAAGATAGAGCCTCATCCACACATACCACAAAAGACTGTCATTGATGTTAAAGGGGACAATACACTGTATTAAGAACTGGGTATGTAAACTTTTGATCAGGGTCATTTGGATAGTTTCTGTTGTCATTATGATTCAAAAAGAATAAACACAGTTGATTGATAATAAATGGCTTCAGCCAACCACTAACCATGAGTGAAAGAAAAGTTTGTGTTATCATTCATATTTTCTGAAAAATGGCCAAGAAATAATAAATTCTTCCAAGGTATGTAAACTTATGAGCACAACTGTAGGTCAGTCATAGGACATGTCTACCTGTAGAACAGCCAGCAGAGCAGATCTCCTGAAATAAGCTGGAGCATGGTACTTATTTGTTAGTGAAACCTGTTAAGGCTGTATGATGTAAACTGGCTCAAATGATAGAAGTGGGAACAGTCTAACATATAGCCAAAAAATCTGGCAAGCTGTGGATAGAACTTACCATCTCTGCTCTTTCCCTGCACTGCTTTTTTATTAGTACCAACCTTTTCTGAAAATGAGACAGCCAATAGCTACATTTGGCATAATATTCAGAGTAACTGATTTCTCAAATAGCAATTTCAGACTGATAATTTTGGTGCACAAATTCAAACTATGTTTTATAAGACAAGCTACTGTACAATATATATACATATATATATCACTCACTTTCATTCCAGCCAGTGATAGCATGTTGTTGAGTTTATACATTCCAGACTGCAGAGGAGTTGTATACAACAGGGTGTCATTAAACTGCAAAGTAAATTATTTTTTTAATGTAGCTGACATATCAACTTACAACTATACAAGTCTGGTGTGGAAGGTCTATCTCATTCCCCATCTTAATGGGCATATTTTGTGAATAGACATGAGATTTGTCTTCTTCTTTAGGGTTTTTCCTGCCCCGTTTTTCAAGAGTGAAATTCAGATTTCAGCAATTTCTACATTTATGAAAATTACAAAAAATGATAAAATTGCACTGATAAACATGAAAACATTAATATTAATGAGTACCTGTCAATCTGTTAGGATAGACCCAAACAGGAAATACATACTCCACAGGAAAGCTAGAATTATATATTTTATTGAAATTGGTTATAACTACAGATTCTTGGAAATCCAAAATAAGTGTTACTTCCCCTCCTTCTTATACCTCAGTGAATAAAGGAAGCATTTGTCTCAGTTGTTCCAAATATATTTGTACTTTAAAGTCATCTTCTGGATTTTTTACAGTAATATATTGGAGAAAGCAGTGAAAATAGCTAATCCTTAAAAATAGCCTTTTTAAATTTACAAAATCCATTTAAATTATTTGCTTTGTATGAAACAATGCAAAAGTTGCAACACATTATTGATTAACAAACATCCAGTCCACTGCTATTTTTCCCCTGCAACTGGGAAGGTATTTGGCCCCAAAATACAAAGGTCACATTGAGCCTCAAAACTAATGGACTTACTTTTACAAATGTATCTAATTGCTCTTTTAAAACTATCCAGCTAGCAGTCACCCCTACTTCTTATGGGAATGCATTGTCCAAGTTAATTACATGCTGTGCCAAGACAATATTTCTTCTGTCTTAAATCTTCTAATGCACTGGATGAAGCATGCCCTAGTGCAGTGGTGGCTAACCCTTTTGGGCTCCTGTGCCAAAATCTGTGCGTGTACTTGCACGCTCGTGTGCCAGCATCCAGAAGGCATTGCATGTGCCCCCCACGCCCCCTATGCATGCATGCGTAATCCCAACCTCCCCACCCCCTGCCGCCCCCTTACCTGCACTACACCTCACAGCTGATTTTTGGCGGGTTTGAGGCCTTTTTCAGACTCCCAAAGGCTTGAAGAAGGCTTCTGCAGGCCAAAAACTAGTCCCGTTTCATCACTTCTGATATTTTTGGAAAAACAGGAAGTGATGAAACAGGGCTAGTTTTTGGCCTGCAAAGCCTGCAGAAGCCTTCCTCAAGCCTTTGGGAGGCTGAAAAAGGCCTCAAACCCATCAAAAATCAGCTGTGAGGCGTAAACATGCACAGTGAGGTAAGTTTGCCTGCAGCTCGTTTGCCGGCACAAATGGCTCTACGTGCCACCTGTGGCACGCATGCCATAGGTTTGCCATCACGGTCCTAGTGTTTTGAGAGTGAAAAACGTTTTCCCCCTATTTACTTTGTCCATGTCATGCTGGCTTCCATACACTTCAATTATATTCCTCCTATCGATCGTTTCCAGTTTAGCTTGCAGCCTACACACTCTAGTCAATTCCTACTTCCACATCCGAGCAAGCAGACAGAATATACAGAACAGCTGCAAAAATCCAGTGGCATTTATTTATTAAAAATTAGCAAAGATCAAAAACTTTTAACTGGCAAAAAAGCGGATGAAAGGCAGATATAACCAGGGAAAGAGACTCATGAAATCAGGCAAACATTTACATTATCTACGCAAGTCTATATTAAAAGGACAGAGGAGAGATTCAAATGGACTTTGGTTATTCCAATCTTAAGTCTTTTTTTGTACATAACAGCAGCAGAACAGAGATAGAAAGCAGGTCACTTAGATGATCCTTCTATTCTATGCCATATAAAAGTTCTACGAAATCCTACATTACTTGCTGGTCTTTAAGCTGGAATTGTTGTATCGTATGGTATTTTATTATATGGAATTTGTTGTATTGTAACTAGAAACTTGCTTTTTCTGAAGATTAATATGATTCAGTGATTGGCTCATAAATCACAACAAGCTATCATTTCATTTTGTTTGGTTTAAGCTAAGTCAACTATGCACATTCCGTCAATATTGTTGGTAAACAATGATCTATGGCTTAGTACAATTTTTTGCATCTTAAGCCAGATATTTAACATATTGTTAAAAGAATTCTGTGATTATGAAATACGTATTTGAATTGTACTTAGTCATATACCAAGTACACTTCAAATATGTTATAGATGAAAAGTTTCACATTACAAGAAGTGAGTTGCTTGAGGGAATCTTTCTCAAAAACAAAAAGACAATGAAGACCACCAACTATGGAGGAATGGTTACCTCAATTCACTTATAGAATATTAATGAAGCCACAATAAAAGAAAAACAATAGCATAAATTGCAGTGTAAATTATTCAAAACCATTAGCTGAAATTGCTAGCTGTTGGTATTTAAGTTCTCCATTAAAAACTGCTTTAGCATTAGGGTGTTCATCTTACCAAAAAAAACATTCTTGGCTGCATTACTTTCCGGGAGAGTTTCATCAATGTTCCTTCTTTCAAAAACACCTGATTAACAAATATACACACAAAATCAATCAAGATGAATATAAATCTCCCATCTAGTAGTAATGTACCAAGCTCCAGACCTTTTGATAAGCCCTTGTGAATATACTTTCCTTCTGACCTCTTGCTACCCCTGCAGCAAGAGAGTAAAGTTGCTTCTTACACAAAAAGTAACAAGCCTTACTCCATGTAGCGATTGGTTCTTTTTGGCAGAAAAAAACCACTGTTTGCAGCTGGTGTGTTGCTTTTTCCAAGCTAAGAATAAACAATCTTGAAGATTTTTCATGACTGTTTCTTTAAAAATATTTAATTATGTGAATAATTTACTCTAAGTTATTTTCTCCTCTAGAAAACAAAGGAGTCAAGTTTAGGAAAAACATTAGACATATTGGGTACAGAAGAAAGTTGCTTGACCTTTGGTGAAGAAGTTGTAGGAAAATTATATTGGTTTAGCTTTCATGTGGGAATGTAACATTTTCACTTTGTCATTATGGGATACTAAGTGTAGATTAATTAGGAAAAAATGAATTTCAATAACTATAGAATCAGGCTGAGCATTACACAATTGACGAAAGTGAAGGGGGTCTGAATACTTTCTGAATGCATTGTACATGAAGCCCTGTTTGAAAATAATTACAAATTCTGTAAAACCGTTGATTGTGTTGACAATGGTTCCACCCAACCTTCTTTTAGAGCTTTTGAAGATTTTTGTAAAGGCTGTTCCAGGATCAATGAAAAAGCCTATGCTTTCAGACCTCTACTAGCATCTTTGAATGTATATTGCATCTGGATTTTTTTAGGTGGGGGAGAGCTTACTATCTGGATAAACCTCCCCTCCCCAAAAGAAACTGCTATAGAGACATCAGATGTCCCTTACAGCAACAGTATAAATAGCCACAAGGGTTATATTCCCTGAAGGGAGAGGGCAGTCCAATGACACTTTCCTGCAAGGGGATCAAACCTTGCGGGTTCCAGAGTTCCTCCAGACTCCTTTGTGCAACACATAATGTTTATGTAGGGCATGATACTGCATTTTCTGGTGAAAAAAATACCACTTGGTCCACCTTCATCGAGAGTATGTGTATGATCCTTCTAACAAGTAAAGGAGGCCACAGAAGACAGATAGATCCCCCAAATAGGCAATGTTCATGGGATAGCAAAGCAATTTTTGCACAGGATAATCCAGACTACTTTTAAAACTAGATGCTAGAAAGACAAGGTTGAATTAGCTATGTAGACTTCATGGAGCACCAACAACCACCATGAAACAGTGGACTGTGCTTGTGACATCATACTTTGCTTTGTCCTGTCTCATAATGGCAGCACCTCTCTTGCTTTTCAAAAGGAACAGAAGTTAATATCCCAACTAGGGATGAATAATTATAGGGCTTTTTTTCCCCCCTTTCAGAGCTGTTAATCTGCAAAGGGAATGAGAGAAAAGACTTCAATCTATAGTTTCCCTGTGATATCTAAATGAACTTACCCTCCCAGGTTGCACAATTTCATGATGACCAGTTAAGCTGTATTGTATTTGCATAAGCTTCTGAAAATTATCCTAGAAGGTGAAAGTAGAAATGTTACTGTCTAGTTTTTAATATCTTTATTGTTTATTTTCGTTCACTACTATATTCTTTTATTTATGAACTGCCCAAAGTTGTTGAGAGTTGAGCATTTAATAATAATCCAAAATAACTCACATGATATAAATATCAGAAATCATTCACATGCAATTAGCCAATATGGCCATTACATCCTCTCTCTCTCTCTCTCTCTCACACACACACACACACATATATGTTTTAAAACAATATATTTCAATAGAAACAAATTATCAACAGCATGTACAAATATGATATTCTATTGAGCTTTGTGACAAAGCAATAATTCAAATTCATTATAACAAAAAATAGTGTCTGCCCTTTTAAAGAGTTTTTAAAGAGTTTTTACAACTGGAACACCACTTACCCCCTGTTTCATAATGTCATTTGCATGATTGGCCACTTCTATGACAACAGCAAGAGCATCTTAAAAAGAACATATAATTATTATTATATATTTTATATTGCTTTATTATGTATTCAATACTTACATTCTAATTCTCCTATATAGGCACTGTTTGAAATGTATCAGAAAGAGATTACATATTCTAATTAGAAGAAAATTGGTACCCTTATTAATAAGACACTTTAAAAACAGTCGAACTACAATAAACTTATTAAGAACCTCCAACCTATCGAGAAAACCTTTATGATAGTAGTTCATGAACTTGGTTACTGCAGCATAGTCTATCTGTGGCTGTCTATGAAGATGATTCAGAGGTTGCAAATAGTACAAAATCAATGACCAAACTGCTAGCAAGGAAAACCAGATTTGGCAGAATATCACCCATTTTGAGTTGCTGCACCTATTACCAATTAACCTCTAGGTCCAATTAAAATACTGTGTTTTAAATATGAATGCATATGGCAGTGGCTGATGGAGCCTGCCCATTATGTAGGACGTCCAGATCATACCTGCTCAGAATTTCATCCAGGTATGTGGTAAAAGGAAACAGATCAAAAAAAGGGCTTCTCAGTGGCTTGCCCTATACAAGGCAGCACAATGCACCCAAGGGTACACTTGGCTGTCCTTTTAAAGTAGGTTTTTTTAGCTTAAGCAGTGCTAGGAGACAGTTTGTTCTTTCACTGTAATCTAGAGTTAATTGTATTAAGTGAGACTACTGGATTGCCTCGTGCTATTTTACATAGTATTCTATATCTAGCAAAAATCTTAGCATTGGACAGTATAATTTTAATAGATAACAGATAATCACAGTTGGAAGGGACCTTGTAGGTCATCTAGTCCAACCACCTGCCCAAGGGGAGATCCTTCACCATTTCTGACAAATGGCAGTCTAATTTCTTCTTGAAAGTCTCAAGTGATGACGCTCCCACAACTTCCGAGGGCAAGCTGTTCCATTGGTTGATTGTTCTCACTGTCAGAAAGTTTCTCCTTGTTTCCAGGTTAAATCTCTCCTTGTTCAGTTTCCATCCATTATTCCTTGTCTGGCCTTCGGGTGCTTTAGAAATAGCTTAATCCCTTCCTCTCTGTGGCAGCTCCTCAAATATTGGAAGACTGCTATCATGTCTCCCCTGATCCTTCTCTTTACTAGACTAGCCAAGCTCAGTTCCTGTAACCATTCTTTACATGTTTCCTGGTTGCTCTTCTCTGTACTTTTTCTAGAGTCTCAACATCTTTTTTATAATGTGGTGAACAAAACTGGATGCAGTACTCTAGTTGTGGTCTTACTAAGGCTTTATAGAGTGGTATTAGTACCTCCCTTGATCTTGATTGTATCCCTCTGTTAATACAACTTAGGATTGCATTAGCTTTTTGGGCTGCTGCTGCTGCACACTGCTGGCTCATATTTAGCTGGTTGTCTACTAAGACTCCAAGATCCCTCTCACAGTTACTGCTATTGAGCTTGGTTTCACCCAGTCTATAGGTGTACTTTTGTTTTTTCTTGCCTAAGTGTAGGATTTTACTTTTCTCTACATTGAATTTCATTTTGTTAGATAAGGCTGAGTGTTCTCGTCTGTCAAGATCCATCTGGATCTTGAGCCTATCTTCTTGGGTGTTAGCTATTCCTGCCTGCTTAGTATCATCAGCAAATTTGGTAAGTTCCCCTTCTATTCCCTCATCTAAATCGTTAATGAAGATATTGAAGAGTACTGGGCCTAAGATGAAACCTTGTGGCACCCCACTGCTTACTTCCCTCCATGTAGACTTAGACCCATTAAGGACTAATCGTTGAGTATGGTTTGTCAGCCAGTTGTGAGTCCATCTAGTGGTGGTGCTATCTATTCCACTTTTTTCTAGCTTACTAAGAAGTAGGTTGTGGTCTACTTTGTCAAATGCTTTGCTGAAATCTAAATATATTATGTCCACAGTATTTTGCTGATCTACTAATTTAGTCACTGTGTTGAAGAATGAAATAAGATTGTTTTGGCATGTTCTGTTCTTAACAAACCCATATTTTAGAGGGAATAAAATTAAATATTTAATAAATATATTTCAGCAAATGTTTCCAGCTTACCCTTGAGAACTATGACTTTTTCTAAGTAGCTGCAGTTACAATCAGTGTAAAACTGGCTGTATACTTAAGTTCAAACACTATGTGCAAACACTTAAGTGTTATCTTCCAGAATTTATTTGCATCGTTTAGATTCCTTACACAAGTTGCACATATGTTAATATATTATTATGGATGGCTACTTGGAATTATGGGACTTAAAATGTAACATATCTTGGAGGATACCAAGCTGGGAAGACCCCACAATGAGCATAGCATTTCTCTGCTATTCATTATGGGAGTTTCATTTTCAAACATGAAAATCTGGAAGGTCAAATTCCTTGAAAAAATAGTAGAGAGAACCTGTTCTTAAGTAAAGTCTAAGGCATTTCCTCAGAATCAGTTTTGAACTGTGCAAAACCCAAAAAGTTATCTCTTCTCCCCTCTATGTCATATCACACTCAATTATAGCATCATGTCAGAAGGGGAAGTTCCAAACCCTCACTTCAGTTTTCCAAAGGGGCACATAAATCTTCTCAATTGCTTGACTACAATTAAACCATCCAGAATGGTAAACTCTATGTAGCTTTAGGATTTATTTAAGACTGATTTCTAGGCAATTACCAGAACACCTTTTCAACTAAAATCAAAACTTGTTTGTTTTTGGAAACTTTGCTGTTCTGATAAACCCATTCCTGATCTCAGAAGATTTTACATTCCTTGAGTCTGCAAGTATTTTTATTTCAATAACTAATATTCAACAAAATAATTACCCTGAGTATCTTTGAAGTCCGCTGAATCTTCTAAAAGGTTCTTCAAATAATCTGCAAGGGGAACAGAATCATGTTATTATCAAAAACAGGCATGGGATCAATAAAAATTAGTGACCTGAAGTTTAAAAATATGAAGAAAAAGTTTTATACAAGCTAAACCAAGGATTTTTAAGTATTGAAGGGTTATAACAAATTGAGATACAAAATACAGGCATATTGTATATGAGAAATATTTCTCTCTTTGCTACCAGGGAATCAGAAGCTTTTAGTTTCAAGGGAAAAAGAAATTATTCAAAATTCTAACAGCGCACTTTTATCATGGTGTTCAGTGACACTTTTCCACTAATAAATTGGACTGTGGTCTTACTAATAGTTTTGCTATTGGCCACTAGGTGGCTGAGTTGAATACAGAATAATTCTAGCCCTCAAATCTGTGAAAACACAAAAGCCCCTGATTTTAAAGTGCTTGCTTTTTCTGCAAGAAAATTGCAAAAAGATGATGAAGGGAAGGGAAGGGAAGAAAGGGAGAGGAAGAGAGAGAACTCATTTCAAGTTCTTGCTAAAACAAAATAAAAAAAAATGGGCTGGTTTACAATAACAAAACTTATTGGAATTGAGCTAAATGCTTAAAATGGCATTGTCTTATCTAAATGGTAAGACATTCAAGGAGACTCTGACAAAGAAGTGGAACTGATATATTTTTATTTAATATATTTACTCCCAAACTTCCTTTCTCCTTTTCTGCCTTAATATGAGATCTATGCAGATCTCTCACATAATTTTTTTTTATTTCCATGAGATTTCCTTAAAAATCACAGTATAAATAATCCATCTTCAGAATCCACTTTAACATAATTCTTTTTTCCACATAAATATTTTTTTTCTACATTCAAGTTTAACATGACAAAAATGTTAGGGGGGGATTTATTTCTACTGAAACACAGCAATTTTGGAATATTTGTTTCAAATATTTGAACCTCTAATTAATGCAAAAGTTAAGGAATACACAAAAGTGCTATTCTGGCAAAGGAGTACTAACAAAAAGAGGATATTGCAAGTAATAATAGTCTACAGAAAGAAGAGGAAGAGCAGAAGGATATGAGTAAATGGAAGGAAGGGAAATAAATGATCCTTTTGAGTCAGAAAGACCTGGAGGAACATTTTGGTCCTCTATTAAAGTAGTTCTGCTGGAACTTTTCCATCACAGATTAATCTTCTGAGCCAGAACTGTTCTAGAACCAGCTATCCTTTTCTATAGAACAAGGAGCCCTGGAATATATAAAATTATACCATTGTTTCCAAAGTATAGGTGAAACTTACAACATGACCTAACCTGTTTATGTGACATTAGAAGGGAAATTTGCTAATTTAATGTATAATTCGGTTGAGCCCACATGCTATAAATCTACAACCATCTTAATTTTTATGATTGCAAAAATACAACCCAAAGTTGTATCACATCTTGATTGACTTGAATTCGACCATTTTTACCACTACATTAGGAAAGTAGCATATGCAAAGAAGAACAAGTCATTAAGTTTTTCTTCAGCTGGAGGACACATAAAGGAAGTGGGGTTAATATAAACTGATGCAGTTGAACAATTATACAATGTGTAAATAGTACATTGTCCAGCTATTTTTTTGGTTTGACTTTCTCTAGTGTTTGTATACAATATCCTGAATAGATAAGAGTCCTCCTAATCTTTTTCTCCGCCTCAGTTTACAAACAATTTGCTATATTATGAAGGTGCAGAAGTGGAGTGAAAAACTACCTAATAATATATTTTTATTATTAAATAAGAGCCCTGGAGACACTTTCCCACAGTACACAGAGTGACCCCTATCTGGATGTTTTTTTAAAAAATCAGATTTCTTTTAAAATTACGTTAGCAAGTATCTTGTGTTTCAATTCATTCCCATGATTTGTTATGAATGCAGTCAAAATATTGAAAACAAAATACACACACCCCAAATTCTGTTTTCCATGCCAGTGTGGAATACAAAAATATTCAATTTACTGTTGAAGTTCTGCTTCATTTTTTTTTAAAGCATCAACTTTTGGTTTAAATAATTTTAAAACACAGTTATTAATTCTAATCATAGCTATTACCCAGTGAAAGATTTACTGCATGTATAAAAATGGTTACCATTATGCAGCAGTGGATGTCAAAGTAATCTATTAGGTGGACAGAAGGATCTAGAGCAGGGATGTCAAACTGGATTACTTGAAAGGCAGGTTGGGAGGAAGGGAGGAGAAAGACAGCATAGATGCCCTCCTGCAGCACCCTTCTGGCCAAAAAGGAGCACAGGGGCTGTGGGTGGTCCACCTGTCCCATTTTGGGCTGGGACAGCCTCCTGCAGCACCCTGCTGGCCAAAATGTGATGCAGAGCTATGTGGAGGATTGCCCGTGGCTTCCCACAGACCATTTTGGCCAGAGGGATGTTTCAGGAGGCCATCCAGGCCGAAAATGGAGTGTGTGGGGGCCGCTGTCCCCCAAACCCCATTTTCACTAGCAGGATCAAGTGTTTTACAGAATAAAACACATCAAAAATGGCTTATGCAAAAGAATGACCATAGACTGGAAATTCCCACTTTTGTTACATAATTTTCTATTATTGCTTACCCAATTGTTATACATGCAAAATTTACTCATTAAAATAAAGGACAAAGTGATATTTTAAAACATTTAATTTGGGGGGGAATCAAATGGCCTATATAAAATACTGCTGTCCCTTTATTATACACATAATATACCCACCCACACAAATATCTTTAGCTTGTAAAATTTAGCCTTACCTGTTAAAAGAAGCCTGTATTGAGGGATTCTCTGTACTGGCTTCAGCAAATAGTGCTTCAGTGCCAAGTTAGCACAGCGGGGACTCATCTGAAAAATAAAATTCCAGAATTTCCACACCAACTAACTTCATTTAAAGCAACCTAGTTTAAAATCTGCAGAGTGAGTTGATTTGAACCAGATGAAGCAGTTATCATCCTTGTGATATGTTAATTTTTATATCACCAAAGAACTATTATAGGCTGACTTCACTTTAGAAATGTCCTCTAAAAATAAATATCATGTCATTTTGCTATGATTGTAAAAGCTTTACTGTTTTGTCTTTGCCCATTTGTGAATAAGCCAAATATAATTCATCCATACTAGGCAGATACCCAACTGTAAAACATTGAAGAAAATTGATATTTTTCTCCTTAGTGAAGCTGAGGCATTATGCCTTCATAATAGATTCATGATAGATTCATAGATTTACATTCAGATATACAAAGAAACTAAACATGGAAGTGTGGTGATTTTGGCAAAATGATTCATCTGAAGTAAAAATGGTTTTACCAAAAGTCTTGAATAATGCTAATATTTAATAGCAAACTGATGGGGTGTTGTGATCATGTTATATTAACCAAAGCTATCATGGACCTTATAAGCATTTTAGGTCAATATGTTGACAGTTATATCAAAATATTGATATGTTTTGTTTGTTAACCTTATGTTGACATATGTGCAATTTAACCTTCAGAAAACCCTCATTCATATACAGTATATACTATATCTGGGAAAGAGATATGTGCATTTTATATCCTGAACTTACAATACATAAAAATGTCCTTAAACCCAGAATCTGTAGAGGGGATGAAAACCAATATATTTGAAAAGATTAAATTACCTCAAATTCTCGAACAACAGCCGCAAACCCAGGGTTCTTTTTACAATGTTCGTCAAGGAGGGCTATATTCCTATCAAATTCTTTTATGTAAGTTGAATACATCTTTAAGTAAGGCCCCTTTTTCACAAATATATCAGCAATTCTCTGATGGTCAATCCTAGAATTCAACACAGTGAAACAATTGGAATTTGCAGCTGAAGAATGCAACACAGGTAGTCCTCAACTTATGACCACAATTGAGACCAGAATTTCTACTGCTTAAACATAACAGCTGTTGAGACACACCCAATTTATGATCTTTTTGCCATGATTTTTAAGTGAATCACTGCAGTTGTTAAGTGGCACATAGTCATTAAGTAAAACCGACTTCCCCAATTTTCCAACTTCATCTGTGAGAAATTGGCTGGGAAGGTCACAAATGGTGATTCCAGGATGCTGCAGCCATGCCAGTTGCCAAGTGCCCAAATTTTGGTCACAAAACTGTGACGATGCTGTCATGGTTGTAAGTGTGAGTACTGGTATTGGTGAGTGCTTTTTTCAATGCAGTTGTAACTTTGTATGGTCATTAAATGAATTAAATGAATAAGTTGAGGACTATTTATGTGTGTGTGTGTGGGGGGGGGGGTGTTTCTCTTTCTACCCCGTTCTTATCTTTATATATTCTGCATCCAGAAGTCAAGGAATCTCAAAAGAGGCCACACTCAGATCTAGGTATTCAGAGATAGGTTTCTTTGAAAATTTAATCCAGTTGCTGTAATAATCAAAGGGAATTTACTTTCAACACATTCCAGAATATATTCCAAGTAGCTACATAAATTCAAAGGGCTCCCAGTATCTTGTGAACGAAATCTAGGCTTTAGACAATCATCTTATTCTCTACCCGAAATGTTATTGGATGTCTGGAACTATTCAAGATAGACATTCTATCAATCTCCACGAGAAGCAAAAGGTATAGAAAGAATGAGAGAGATAAAGAAAATATTACCAATGAGAAAGGCGCTCTTCTAGTTCTCTCAGGAGATCCCTATTAAGCTCATATAGCTGAGGTAGATAGTACAAGATCTGATTCAGGATCTTCTCTTCAATTACTGGCTTTCCAAACTGTCTAGAAGCATGTGCCACTGAATCTCGAAAATCCTATTACAGAGCAAGTGAGAAGCATATACACATACTTTGAGAAACCAGTCTCCAAACAACAATGCAGGTTGCATTTCTTTCTTCTGTACAGACATTGATTATCCATTTACCCAACTTTCTAGAACCAGATAAGCAATCCAAGGTAAAATAGACTTTGGAAATAAGCTTGAACAGATTCAATCTCTTGGAAAGTTTGCTTTGAAAAGACATGACAAATTCTATAAACCATTTCTCTGACTTAGTCAACTTCCTTCTTATTTATATTGAAAATATATAAAGTAATTTTATACAACTTTAACTCTCCTTGTTTCCTGAAAAGAAAGCAGTAAATTGTAGTTTGGCAGGAAGGATTATTTATAAAAAATTCTTCTATAGAACACTTTTTCCAAAAAGTTGTCAGTAAGAGGTTTTATTATACACTTTGAAAACATTTGAGTCACTTATAAAATTAGAACACAACTTTATAAGTTTGATGTGATAAGGAATATACTGCATGAATTACAGCATTGACTATTTCTTGTGGCCTTCCAAGAGTTTCCGAGGAAAATATAGTTAAAGTAGGTTGTATCAATTCAGGTTGAAATTTTGAAATACCTTAGTCTGTCCAGGATTGTAGATTTTGAAGATTTATAGAGCAAGTAGTAGCTGTAACATACATAACTCTTGATGTTCCATATTAGGGTTGCGCAAGGACCATTCAGTTAAAGAAATGGACCACTGGTTTTTTAAAAAAATGATTAATCCTGTGTTGTGACAGTAGCCAGTATTTTATGATCCTAGAGCATGTATCAGAAAAGCCGACCCCCATCTTCCATTGTAGAACACTAGAACATGACCACAAAGAATCACTCATGCCCCGATCATCTCCTGGTTGGATTACTGTTAACATGCTCTACATTGGATTACCCTTAAAAAGTATTTGGAAGCTACAACTGGTACAGAACACAGAAGCGTGGATAGTTCTGAATGCCCCTTGGATGGCATATATGACAAAGTACGAGCTGCACTGGCTGTCAGTTTGATTTCAGCTTCAATTCAAGATGCTAAATGTTATCTCTAAAGACCTTTATGGGTTCAGGGTATCTGAGAAATTTCCTTATTCTGATCAGATTAGCTCATCCCTTGATCCAGCAGAAAGGACCTAATTCAGATCCCAATGGCCAAAAAAATTTGGCTGGCAAAGTTCAGGAAAAGAGCCTGGATAAATAAATAGGTGTGCATTACTCAAGGCTTCACTTTTTCTGTCTAAAATGCTGCAGTTTGTACCCTGGACCCTGTACATTTTACTCCTAGTAACTGCCAAGTATTGCACTAGATCAGGAGTGTCATTGAGGGCCACATCAGGGTTACCTCAGGGAGCAGGGGTGGGCATTGTCACTCATGTCGGGGGGCCTATTATGGCTGTCAGTGAAAACAGGCTACCGAGCTCTGTTTTTGGCTGTAATGGCATCCTGCAACTCTCTGCCAGCAAAAACAGAGCTCTATTTTCACTGGCAGAGGGTACCACGGACCTTTGCTGTTTCCAGGGTGGCCCTGCGGGCCAGATCTAAGAACCCCACAGTCCGAATCTGGTCCCCCAGGCTTTGAGTTTGACACCCCTGCACAAGATGGAAATTTGGGAAAAGTAGTATAAAATAATGACATGTTGTGTCCTGCATATAAACATATCTAGTTATTTGACAGACTTGCTGGGTAATTCCTATTTCTGTGCTTTTGATCTAATTATCAGACCATGGTCAATTGGTTCTGCTATATACTAGAATAGCCACATCATAGTTGAGAATCTTTTGTCAGCTGGCTTGGTCCTTGGAATTGACTCCTACTTGAATAACATTTGGAATTACGTCATTTAAATTATTAAAAGTGCAGCTATTAATTTGAATATATAGATATTATATTAGTACAGTATATGTCTGTGATAGTGAACCTATGGCATGCGTACCATAGGTGGCACCCAGAGCCATTTGTGCGGGCACGGGAGCCCCAGCCAAACTTACCTGCATCACGCAAGCACGCGCCTCCCAGCTGATTTTCAACCTATTTGAGGCCATTTTCACCCTCCCAGAGGCTCAACGAAAGCCTCTGCAGCCCTGGGAGGCTGAAAAATGGGCCCCTTTAGTCCCTTCTGGTATTTCCAGAAATACCAGAAGTGACTAAAGGGGCCTGTTTTTCGGCCTCCCAAGGTTGCAGAGGCTTCCCTTGAGTTCCCAGAAGCACAGAAACGGCCTCAAATGGGCTGAACATCAGCTGGGAGGCACGTGCGTGTGCAGTGCAAGTAAGGGGGGTGTTGTGTATGTGCAGGGGTGGGGCACATTGCATTGTGGGTGCTGACGCACATGCACGTGCACCATTTTGCACATGCAATTTTCAGCACACCACAACAAAAAGGTTCATCAAAACTGGTATATGTCATGGATTTATTTTATATCACAATGTGTTACAATATTGTTTCATTGTGTTGATATTTTTCTTATAAACATATGATGAATAAAGTTACTGTTGCTATTTTATGGAGAAAAAATCTATTTACATATATGATCACTTGGAGTTGAAAATGACTTGATGGTACATTATCAATCAATCCTTCTATTGTTTTTATGCAGATCTCCTAGTAAAATAGCTACATTACCATACAGAGTTTATCTAACAGGAGTTGTGTTTTATAAAATGTTTAGTTCTGCTATGTTTAAATTGCTTGGTATCTCTCCTGTAAAAGGTATATCTGATTAAATTACATATTAATCTATATTCATTATTAAAATGTATATATCGCTTGTACAATATTCTATCACAATTAGTAAAATATACCACCTACAAACCAGATGATTCTTGTGCAAATCTAAATACACACTAAATAGAGAATTATTTGCCCCCACATCTGCCAATTTGAAATGAAATAACTGCATGCTTTTCAATGAAAATAAGGTACAGCAATTATATACACAGATACACAGCTGTTTGAAACATTGGCTTCCGCACAATTTAAAAAACAGTGCATCAGAGGAATAAATATTGGTAGGTTTTCACTTTTTTTTTAGTTTCTTGTAACCTCCTTTTAACATTGCATGACCTAAAACTGGAATGGAAAGGGATGGAGATGCCTCTTGGTATTAAAGCCTAAAGTACATTAAATTCCAAGGTAAAACAGATAGATGGCTTTGTCCATATGAAAATAAAGTGTATTCATACAATGGGGGCCACATTTAACTAACTTCTTGCATTCTTGGGGGTTTATGATCTTTAGATACAAAGAAATAAGCCAACTAACTGCTACTGCTAATAGAACCCATATGGAACCCTACAGCATAAGCAACATTTTACTTTCCTAATATTAATAGAAATGTTTAAAATTGCTAAGGGAAAAATGCTGGTACTGTATGTACTTTCCATTTTTATGTCCCAATCTTGAATATACTTATGCTTCAATCTTGAACACATGTATTCATGAACATGAATCAATCAAAAACAACACTGAGATGTAGGGTTTTTTTTGGCTCAAATAACATGATAACGACTTCTCCTCTCAACTTAGCTCCCTGAAGAAAATAACTGATGTATACTTCCAATAAGGCTCCAGCTAAGCAAAAGGGGGAGAAACACCCTGAATACCCAAAATTATATCTGAGCATCTGTTCATTCACTGATACAAATATTAAAGGATATATAATCTTATTCTATACAAGATTAGAAGAGAAATAGCTTTTCAGAAAGACAGACAAGAAGAAATCATAAATTCTTCTCAATATATGCAATCCAAATTCATTGCCATATAATAAAACGACACAGAAAAAATGCAAGAATCTTATTTTACTATATTGTTATGCTGAGCAGAACCATAATATTTAATTATAATGCCTCTCAATTTTAATATGCATCTGTTAAATACATAATAACTCATTCATTACATAATGCAATATGCAGCCCTTTGTGTTAAATAAATTATCATTTTTTGATGGTCATATTTTGCTAACACTAGAATATTTATTGCTACCCTCAAATATATTTATTCATACATTGAAGCTGTATTTCTACTATTCATCAGCATACATGCATTCTGCTGTATGTTGTAAACTGAGTTTGGAACAGTTTCAAAAGTGACTTATAATGTTCAGATAAGCCCTCCTAAATTTAGTACATATGGTGCTCAGAAAATTCTATTTCTGTAACACTGAAACAACACTGAAAAATAATGACAATATTAAAACATAATGTTTGTTCAGAGTACTTTTAATGAAAGGAAATCTTACATGTTCTTTGAAAGTATAAAGCATTCATGTTCACTGCCAAATCACACTAATCACGCTAATTGCTAATATGCAGATTATCACTTCAACATTATATGCAGATATCATTGTACTAAAGCATTCATGCCCATTGCCTAGCATTCATTCTGTATGCCATCCAGAATTTGGGCAGCTTTCTAAATTTGGTACATAAACTAAGCTCTGAATTTATCTAACATATTTATCATATGTTCCTCACCCATTTTTATTTGTTTATCATATGTTCCTCACCCATATACTTGCCATGCTACCTAGATAATAACCACTATGGCAGATCTGTCAAACTGGCGGTCTGCAGGCTAGATACATCACATGCAGGCCACGCCCACCCTGGCTTCACAAAGGCAAAAAGTGTTGCGATATATCATGATCTGGCCCGTGATGCAATCGAGTTTGACACCCGCACATTAGACAAATTAACAAGCACAAAGTGGTTTCCAAAGGAATCCTTTTTTAACTAGTGTCTATTTGCCCAAATTCTAAATTTTCATTTGTTCTTGCTGCTTAAGAAATCAAACGTTTTGCTAAAATTATATATCTAAAAATGAATAGTAAGCAATTTATAGGATGACACAATAAGAAAGACAAAGAATAAAAAATAAATAAAAGTGCTATTTGTAAATTGGAAAGATCTTTTTAAAAAAGAACTGTGTAGAGCTATCAATTTGAAATATAAACTTTTAATAGCCCATTCCATCAGTTTTAATAGTGATCATGTAATGAAATCTAACTTTCTGCACAAACAAAAATTTAGATTGAGCTCTTTAAATATGCATCCAACTTCATGCTTTTAGCCTTACTCCTCAAAATATAAAGGAAAATAGGAGGTAGAATCTTTCCTTTAAATTTTGTGAAGGTATTTTGAATTTCACGTGTGATAGGCTACAAAATTAAGAAATTCCGAACTGTCAAGCAGCCCGGGAAAGGAAATGAAAAATCTCAACAGTCAACTTTAAGTGTAGGTGCCTAGTAAGTCAAGCTCACATACTTTTGGTAATACTCAAATATGCTCGGGTGGGGGGAATGGGACAGTTATTTAAAAGTTTAGTTAAAGTAATACTATCAGAATATTCAAGTCTTATTGTATATTTCTCCATCACTGGTTTGACTGGGGTTTTTAACACATAAAGCTTAAATATTCTAAGAGTGAAATAAATAACAATATATCATTTTGCAATTTTCCACTGTCTAATAGCAATATGTAACATTTGTTCCCAAAGCACCTCATAAGAGATTATATTCTGCTCTCATTTAATTGCATAAATTATCATAAACTATGTCCACTTTTTATAGGCTGGATCACAACTATGATTAGATTAAATGCATATAATAACATTATACCATATAGTTATATTATATTTTCCTAATAGCAATAGCATTTTGACTTATATATATCACTTTACTGTGCTCTCTAAGTAGTTTACAGAGTCAGCTTATTGCCCCAACAATATGAAAGTTCACCTATATACACAAAAAAAGAATGTTGATATGTCAAAAACAAACCTCTGGTTCTACTACATTTTGACCTTTCTGAGAATGTATATTAATTCCTTTCTATCATGTGCTTATTTTCAGCATTGTTAGATCTGAATCTAAAGACTTAAGAACATCCTATTTCAAAACAGGACTCAGTCCTGTCTACGATTCAAAACTTTTACAGAATTTGGATCAAACATCTTGACTTCCCTTCTGTTTTAACTTGTTAGCAGAGTTCCATGAGATTTAGGGTGGAGGAGGAAGAGGAAAATTAAAGAGAAACATTATAACAATCCTAGTTTAAGACAATTTTTTAAAGAACTACAGAGATGATTAAACTAAGATGTTTATAAATTAAACATATGTTTATAAAAGTAAAATTAAATACTTACAATGTGCAGGAGCTTTAGAACATCTACAAACCTATTGCCAAAAGAAGAACAAAAGTATCTCAGTAGAAAGGAAGAGGAAAGGTAAGGGAAAGTAGATTTAATTAAGTACCACACAGAAACTTACACTTTTTCTGAGCTCATGATTTCCTTAGCAATATGATAAACCTTTGTTTTCTTCTCAGCTACCCTAAACTAAAAATAAAAGCAAATATTTTAAAAATCAATATAAGAAGAGTAAAAAAGCAATATTACTGAATAATGTGTATTTTAGACATTAATTTTTTACACATAAAATTTCTCCTATAATTTTATTGCATACAGTTCTATTGTCTATATTCAATTCCATATATTATATGGAATATTATATATTCAATTCCATATATTATTATGGAATATATTATATGGAATATTATATATTCACCTGCATATTCCATATGCAGGTGAATATTCAGTTATTATAATGATTGATATTATATTATAATCGGAATATTATAATGACAGCTGATTCCATTTCTACACATTTCTTGATAGATAAGATAGATAGATAGATAGATAGATAGATAGATAGATAGATAGATAGATAATTTGTTAAGAACAATAATAAGAATTGCAGTAAATTAATTTAGAATAGAAAAAGTAAAACAGAAAGAATGAACAAAAAGTTAAAAGTGCAATAAGAAAATACCGATAGTTCTCAACTCATAACTATTTGTTTAATGACTGTTCAATGTTACAGGGGCAGTGAAAAGGTGATTTATGACTGTTTTTCACACTTACATCTATTGCAATGTCCCCCATGGTCACAAGATAAAAAAATCAGATGCTTGGCAATTGGCATGTATTTATGATAGTTGCAATATCCTGGAATCATATGATCACCTTTTGCGATCTTTGACAAGTGAAGTCCATCGGGAGCCAGATTCACTTAACAACTATGTTACTAATTTAACAACTGCAGTGATTCACTTAACAACTGTGGCAAGGAAGCTCATAAAATGGGGCAAAACTCACTTAACAACTGACTTGCTTAGCAATGGAAATTTTGGGCTCAGTTGTGGTTATTAGTTGAGGACAACCTATAGAAGAAATAGCAAGAGATAAAGAGATAAAGAAAAAACCTTAAAGAAGTGGCTTCTGATATTCTTTACAGCGGTTAGAAATATATTTTAGCCTCACTCTTTAAAATTACTTCATGACTTCTTTTTACTATCTAGCCTGTCAAATCATCAAAACCATAAAACACGTTCATTTTTTTTCATTTCTTAATTAAAAATTTGGGCTTTTCCAAGTCATAAAAACTTAGGAAAGGGGGTTTCCAGTCATCAATAAATAAAAATATTGTCCTTTCTATAATAAAAGAAGTCATGGCATATCTTTTTTTCTATTGCTTTTATTTTTTCCAATTGTTAACAATATCCTCTAAACACTCATGACAAAATAGATTATCTAACTAAATGTTTTAGTCTTACTTGCTTGTTTTCTTGTACATCAGACTCCCCTTTACTGGAGTCTGAATTTGTATCATCCTCATCCTCATCAGAGCTGTTCACATCTCTTGGCATTATTTCATCATCTGAATGTATATCTTCTAACATTAATTCTGATCCATCACGTTCTGTTGATGACCTACAACATTGTGCAACATAAGCAGAGTTCCATTTAATAGTTGGCTAAAGCACAGGATGCTATTCACTGTTGAAATCCATTAACTATTAATAAAACTATAAATTGTGTAATGCAATCTTCAAAGAAAGAAATAAGTTTCATAAAGGAACACAAATCTTGTTCAAACACAATTGTTAACGTGATCATCCAAGTCTCTTTACAAATTACCTTGTTTGGTGGATCTCTTAAAAAAAAATTCACTGATAAAAACATTTCTCATGATATCATTCATTTTTCTGTCCCACAATGAGAGATGTGTTTTTATTATTTTCTGATGACTTCAAAATCATGTTTACCCATACTCACTTTCAAACAAAAGCATATTGATATTCGAAGTTTTCTGAAGGCACAGTTAAAATATGTTATCCAAATGTTAATGTTATCTGTTCTATTATATAAGTATTAGCCAGCTCAGAATGTAAAATATACTTTCTTACTAAATAAAAACACCTCAAAATATCATCATTGTTCATTAGCTGTACTTACCTTAGTCAGATTATCTTATATACTGATCTCCTGTAATAATATCAAATAATGAAATGTTTTAAATGTTGCATAAAAAGAACCTTACAAAATATTTTGGAGTAGCATACTAGTAAGCACATTAATTTAACATCAAAAATATGGCATGGCATTATATTCTGAATTAAGAATAATATTGTATAAACTAGATTAACAACATCAGCACCCCTAGCAGACAGTGTTTACTTTTGCCTTGTGCAAAGCACAGCTATGCTGCTGGAAATAAAATATGAAAATTGAAATTAATTGCCCGAAGTTGTTTTAGAATTAAACATCCTCTAATATTCCAGATTCTAGTCTGAAATATACAGGTACAGAATGGATGTGCTACGTGGCATGATGATTCTGGAACACATGATGTAGACGATAAGAAGCTTAACTAAAATGTGGTTTCATTCTAATTTAGGGTGTTGTGAGAACTGAGACAATTGAGGGTTATTTGCCTAAGGAATGGCCCTAAGCCACAGCTCAAATGGCATAAATCATAGATTTTCAAACTGCAGACATAACTGAAAGTATCAAAAGTGCCTCAGGAACCATAATTGATGTTAGAGAATTAATAAATTATGAGTTTTATACCTGCTTCCTGCGTAAAGAAATTTAAATGATCAACAATCTGTATTTTTAAAATTATTATTCATATTATAGAGAATTATTTTTGGTATACGCATACACATAAATATAATCAAAGTAGTATATTTCATTAGTAAAACCATTAGTTTTATTCATAAAGAGTTACAAAATTAGTTTTAGAGAATTGTGATAATTCAAAGTCTGAGAACCCCTGCCATAAAATAAAAATATTAGACATATGCAGCTATATTGGAAAGCAGAGCAGAAGGCGCAAATGTCAAACACCCAGAAAGGCCAGATTCGTGGTTACTCAATTTCTCACATACTGATTTCAAGAGAGACCCATCAAAAAAGGATAATTCTGAATATCAATGTATTTCAATATGTAAGCTAAAAATATAAGCATAGGCTCAATTAAAATACTCCCACATTGTCATGTTAAGGATTACCACACAGTAAGGTTTTTGGGTTTGAGGGGGGTTTTTTGGAAAGAGAAACTTCTGCATAAGCAGTCATGTGAAATAAATCACTACTGAGTCATTACACTGTTCTTTGATGAAAAAAATGGCTTGTCAAAGCTTGTAAACCAACACGTCTTCTCATACCTAGAGAAAGCATTCTGGTTTGCTGAATGTAATTACTTGATTTTACTTTAAAGCAAATTAACCCAATTAAATAAAAGAATACTGCAGTAGATTTTTGCTATGTTAACTTCAGAAAACAATTTCATTCCAGTGACTGTTGAGACAGATGCTCTTTGTCTTGATCTGCTTCTAATAATAATGCACAGCTTTTCCATAGAATACCAATAATCTATCCAATCCCATCTATCCAAATTTATCTGTTGAATTCCCTTTCTTCTATTTCTTCAACCTGGTCCACATAATTTATTATCCAGCCAGATGGTCCAAATATGCAAGTTTTGTCTTGCATATGTGGTTGTTTGTTCTTGCAGTCCACACTTATTCTATATACTTATTCTATTTCAAAATCAATAACTCAAAGCAGATGTAAAAGTATGTAGATCTGGTTTGAGTAGGAAGATGGGAACTATGAACCAATAAGGGAGGGAAGAGTATTAGCCAGTCCTGGGAAAAAGGAAAGGCCTTGGAGAAAAACTCATAATAGCCCCGCCTTGATTTTGTTGCTCAAAAAATGTGGTAGAGTGAAACTGGTATCTTTGAAGATTTTGCTATGCTACCTTTCAACAAAGAAGAGATTACTGAAATTCTTGCTGTTCTATGTGTCCTTGCCTTCTTCAAAGGACTGACGGTATAGGTAGTCCTCAACTTAGAAGAATTAATTTAGTTATCATTCAAAGTTACAATGGCATTGAAAAAAGTTTAATGTGACTATTTTTCACACGACTGTGGCAGCATCCCCATGGTCATATGATCAAAATTCATATGCTTGACAACTGATTCATATTTATGACAGTTGTAGTGTCTTGGGTTGCATATGATCACCTTTTACAAACTTTTGACAAGCAAACTCAATGGGAAAGCTGGATTCACTTAACAACTGTGTTACTTACTTAACAGCTGCAATGATTCATTGAACCAACTGTGGCAAAATAGGTCATAAAATGGGGCAATATTCACTTAACAACTGTCTAGCTTAGCAATGTAATTTTGGGCTTCCCTATGGTCGCAAGTCAAGGACTACCTGTAGTCTGATTTCTCTTACTTTTTCTTAGTGTCCAGTTTTCACAACCACTGGAAGATAATCACTTTTATGATTTTTCTCATCATGGTATGGCATCATCCTCCAAGATGTTATATGTTTTTGTTATTAATTTAGTTCTTAGGATTCATTTTCTCTTTGCTTCACCATTTTTATCTGTTTTAGAACAGAAGAAAATAAAACTATCATTCTCTTCTCTGCTGTCAACTATAATTAATTTCAGATATTTAAATTCACACATTATTCAAGCAATACATTGTTTTGAAACATGGGCTAAATCTACTTTTTACAGATTTCGTTCCTTAATATTTAAGGGGACATAGTTATAAAGTTGTTTGTAGACTGATCATGCTAAATAATGAAAAAGAGCATGGTAAGTTCATTAAAACAAATAATTTTTCCTTCTTTTCAAATCCATTTTTTGCATCAAATCTATTAAATTATAAATTCTGAAAACAAAAATTTAAATATATATATATATATATTTCAGAGAAAACTGACCTTGATCATTTTTTTACTGAACTGGATATGTTCAAGGTACTACACTGCTCAAAAAAATAAAGGGAACACTTAAACAACACAATGTAACTCCAATTCAATCACACTTCTGTGAGATCAAACTGTCCACTTAGGTAGCAACACTGACTGACATCGATTGACAATCAATTTCACATGCTGTTGTGCAAATGGAATAGACAACAGGTGGAAAGCATAGGCAGTTAGCAAGACATCCCCAATAAAGAAGTGATTCTGCAGGTGGTGACCACAGACCACTTATCGGTTCCTATGCTTTCTGGCTGATGGTTTGGTCACTTTTGAATGCTGGCAATGCTTTCACTCTAGTGGTAGCATGAGATGGAATCTACAACCCACACAAGTGGCTCAGGTAGTGCAGCTCATCCAGGATGGCACATCAATGCGAGCTGTGGCAAGAAGGTTTGCTGTGTCTGTCAGCGTAGTGTCCAGAGCATGGAGGTGCTACCAGGAGACAGGCCAGTACATCAGGAGATGTAGAGGAGGCTGTAGAAAGGCAACAACCCAGCATCAGGACCACTACCTCCGCCTTTGTGCAAGGAGGGACAGGAGGAGCACTGCCAGAGCCCTGCAAAATGACCTCCACAAATGTGCATGTGGCTGCTCAAACGGTCAGAAACAGACTCCGTGAGGGTGGTATGAGGGCCCAATGTCCACAGGTGGAGGTTGTGCTGACAGCCCAACATCGTGCAGGACATTTGGCATTTGCCAGAGAACACCAAGATTGGCAAATTTGCCACTGGTGCCCTGTGCTCTTCACAGCAGGTTCACACTGAGCACATGTGACAGATGTGACAGGGTCTGGAGACACCGTGGAGAATGGGCGTTGGTTCTTACCTGACACGCCATTTCTCTGGAGCCGGGAGGATCATCCAGAGAGTGGGAGGTGCTTCAGTCTGCGTTGTTGAAGGCTGAGCTTAATTACCGAGGAACGCTTCGCCCTCCATCACGTGGCTCCCTTGCGTTTACGCGAAGTTGAGAGTGAAGAGAAGATCGTGCTCTCATCTTACTATGCTAAGAGGTTCATTGGCCGAAACAAGACCCCACCAGACGGTGAAATAATAAGGGTCTGGATGATCCTCACGGCTCCAGAGAAATGGCGTGTCAGGTAAGAACCAATGCCCATTCTCCTGAGAGCCATTCGGATCATCCAGAGAGTGGGACATACCAAAGCTTGGCTGTCCTACGGGAGGGACTCCGTCTGGTTCTGCAGTCCCTGCGGTTCCTTGAGGACTCGCTGGAGAACTCGTCTACCAAACGAAGCCTCCGCCAAGGCAAATATGTCGATCTTATAGTGCCTAATGAAGGGAGATGGGGAGGCCCAGGTGGCCACCCGACAAAATATCAGCAATTGGAGCCTGGGTGGCCCAAGCTGCCGAGGTGGCTGCACTTCTGGTGGAGTGTGCTGTTATTCCGCTGGGCACTGGCAGAGCTTGGGACAAGTAAGCTTTGGAAATAGTAGCTCTAATCCAGCGGCTGATGGTTGACGGAGATACTTTGTGGCCTAAGGATTTAGGTTGAAAGGAAAGGAATAGGGATTCGGACTTCCTGAAGGGCCGGATCCGTCTAATGTAAATGCGGAGGGCCCGTCTTACATCCAGGGTGTGCCAAAGCTTCTCCCTTTCCCGCAAGGGATTGGGGCAGAAGTTCGGAAGTGTGAGTTCCTGTGCCCTGTGGAAGGCTGAATTGACCTTAGGCAAGAAGGTAGGGTCCGGCCGCAGAACCACCCGGTCGGCATGGAAAATGCAAAGGTCCTTCCTCACTGACAAGGCAGCTATCTCCGATATTCGGCGAGCCGAAGTAATGGCCACCAGGAACATGACTTTGAAAGTTAGGAATTGGAGTGAGGATTCCCTGAGAGGCTCAAAGGAATGTTTAATAAGGGACACCAGGACCTTGTTGAGGTCCCAGGTAGGTATCTGTGTACGGTTGGGGGACACAAGTTAGTTGCTCCCCTGAGGAATGCCCTAATGCGAGGGTGGAGGGAGAGGGTACCCAGATTGTCGCAAACAATCACGGTTGAGAGAGCTGCGACCTGACGCCTCAGGGTGTTCGGGGAAAGACCTTTCCTCAGACCCTCTTGGAGGAATTCCAAAACTTGAGGGATGGAGGGTGAGAGCAGGTTGACCTGGAGACTATGGCACCACTTGCAGAACGCCTGCCAAGTGGCATTGTATATTCTGGTTGTTGAGGGCCGCCTAGCGGCTAAAATGGTATCAATAACCTGGTCAGAGAACTGCTCCTTCCTTAGATGTTCCCACTCAACCTCCAAATGGCTAACTGGAGCCACTGAGGATCTGGGTGTTGGAGAGACCCCTGGAAAAGGGACATCCTGTGCAGGGGAATTTTCCAAGGGGGGGCCACCGATAGGTTGCGGAGGTCCGCAAACCATGGGTGCCTGGGCCAGTAGGGTGCCACTAGAATCAGCTCTGCTTTCTCAGAGATGAGCTTCTGGATGACTCTGGGGACCAGGGCCAACGGAGGGAATGCATATAGAAGCCTGTGGGCCAGGGGCAATGGAGGGCATTGTGATTCTCGGCCCCATGGGAAGGGTACCTCGAGAAAAACCTGGGGAGTTGGGTGTTGAGCGGGGATGCGAAGAGGTCTACTGACGGGAGACCGAACATCATGGTCGCTTCCCTGAACAGTAATGGGTGGATGCGCCACTCGGACTGGTCCACCATGGTACTGCTCAGCCAATCTGCTTGGGTGTTTGAGACCCCTGAGATGTGCTCGGCTTTGAGGGAGAGGAGATTGCGCTCTGCCCAACGGCAGAGGCGCTCGGCCTCTCTCATCAAACTTATGGACTGGGTGCCCCCTTGTTGGTTGACGTGAGCCTTGGCGGTGACGTTGTCCGTGAGTATCAGGACATGCTGCCCGCATACATGGGGGAGGAAGTTGCGCAGGGCCAAGTGGATGGCGCGAAGTTCCAACCAGTTTATACTGAGCGCCCCATCCGGCCAGGCTGGCATCTGTGGTGAGGGTGAGGAATTGGGGTTCCTTGAAGCAATGTCCCTTGAGGGACTGGTCCACCAGAGGAGAGATGTGAGGACCCTTGAAGGCACCTTGAATTGCTTTTGAATTCTTCTGGCCTTTGAATTGCTTCTGCCGGTCCTTTGGAACAGGAGCAGGAACCACTGTAGGGATCTAGTATGTAAACGGGCCCAGGGAACAATGGAGATACATGAGACCATTTTACTGAGTAGTTTAGACAATTCTAAAAGTGTTACCTTTCTTGATCGTCTGATATGTTTGACAATTTCCTGGATGCTATGGAATCTCTCAGAGGAAAGGAAAACCTTTCCCTGAACCGAATCAATGACGGACCCCAAATGGGTGATCCGTGTAGATGGTAACAGATGGCTCTTCTGCCAGTTTACTAGGACCCCATGGTCTTGGAGGGCAGAGAGAGTAGCTCTGATATCCCTTTCTGCTTGGGGTCCGGAGTGAGACAGGATGAGGATGTCAACCAGGTAACAGTGGAGATGAACTGGGAGGTCCCTGAGGTGGGCCGCTAAGGCTGCGAGGACCTTAGTGAAGGTTCTCGGGGCAGAGGCCAATCCAAAGGGAAGGGCCACATATTGGAAGTGGCGATGGTTGTAGCAGAACCTGAGGAATTTGGAATGGGAGGGCCGGATTGGAATGTGAAGATACGCCTCTGAAAGGTCTATAGAGGATAGCCAGTCTCTCTGCCTGATGCCCAGTAGAATGGATTGTAGGATGTGCATCTTAAACCTGCAGTAGGTCAGGTAACGGTTAAGGCGTTTCAGGTCCAGAATAGCCCTCCATCCCCCTGAGGATTTGGGGACCACGAAGAGGTGGGAGTAAAACCACTGCCACCACTGGGATGGTGGTACAGGTTGTATGGCCTGTATGGTGAGGAGATGGTGGATAGCTGAATCCATTAGGTTGCGTTTGGTGGGATCCTTGGAGGGGGGATGCCATAAAAAAATCAGGGGGGGCGCGCTGGAATTCAAGCGCAAGGCCCAGTCTGATGGTGTCTTGGACCCAGGCATCAGAGGTGGAGGAGTCCCACCGGTCGGCGAAATGCTTGAGGCATCTGCCGATGGGAAGGGAGGGACGGGGTCTATCTGGTGCGCCGGAAGGGCTTCCCTCCTGAACCCCTGAAGGGGCACCTGTAGTTGCCGCCCCTCCTGTTCCTGTCACCCGGATCGGCTCAATCCTGGGGCTGGAACGGCCGGAAGGAGGGGGGTCTTGGGTACCCGGGCGGGAAAGGTGACTGGTAGAAAGGTCGTGAGGAACCTCTCCAAAATGGCTGAGGGGCTCTTGACTCTGACCTTTGGAAAAAGGGGGGAAGAAATTTTTTCTTGCTTCGGGTTTCGGATAGCAATGGCTCCAGGGCGGTGCCAAATAGTTTGTCCCCTTTTATGGGGACGGTGGCCAGCTTAACCTTGAGCCAGAGCAGGCAGCGAGCTGTAACATGAGAGAATATTGCTCGGGCAGAGAACTTAACCACGTGGTAGGTGGCGTCGGCCGAGAATTCCGCCACAGCCGTCAATTTTGCTATGTCTTGATGAGCCCTTGTGTTAGAGGGGGGGACATGCTGCTTCAGTTAACAGAGCCACCGAATCAAAGACCTGGTGAAGAAGGAAGCGGCAGTGGCCGATCTAATGGCCCAGGTGTCCACTTGGTGAGCCCTACGTAAAGCAAGCTCGGACCTCTTGTCCTCGGGTTTCAGGGCCTCCAGGGGATCACTGGGGGAGGACGAGGATGCCAAACCAATGATGGGCTCATCTACCTTGGGCGTGTTAAGCAGGTTGCAGAAGCTCGACTCAAGGTTAAAGAACCTCTTGTCCTGGCTGGATGGGGCAGGGGGGGCCCTTGTAGAGTCCAACTGGTTTGAGACTAGGTCATGAAATATGGGTGGGGCCGGGATTACCTCCACCTCCACCACGGGCTGCCTAAAAATGGTGTCCTCTTGTCCCTCTGCCGGGGAAGGGAGAGCTGAGGAGGACTGTACAGACAGGCCAGAAATGTTCCTGGCCTTAAATAGAAGCGATTTAAACATGTTTGGCTTGAACAGACCCACAAAGGTAGGTTGATCCGGGGTGAGGCCCTCGTCCTTGGACATGTCCCCCTCCATAGGGTCTATCTCTGATAGGGGCCCCCCTTGGTGCGTAGACCCCCATTCCAATTCCTCCTCCTCCCCGAACCAATCTAGGTCCTCCATGGCCTCCTCCAGATCCCTTTCTGGGAGAGGACTGCCCCCCTGTAAAGGTACCTGACCATGAGTGGGGTCCGATCTAGGCGAGGACCTGACTGATGGCGAGTCGTGTTCGGGCGCCATCGAGGGAGGACCAGACCTGGACATCTGTTGCAGGCCCTCTGCTATCCCCTGGCGAATAGCCCGTTCCATCCATGCCTGCATATGCGCAGGGATCTCGACTGTGGCAGCCTCCTCATGGTGCAGACCAGCGGCCATGGGCATAAATGTTGCTTCCGGCGTCCGCCTGGTCGTTGGTCCGGGGACCTGGTGTCCCTGGGATGGACTGCACCTGGAGAGGGAAGAGCAATCTGGAGGAGAGGGGGTGTCTGGAGGTAGAAGGAGCGGAGGGTGGGGGGGCTGGAAATACTGGTTGTGTCTCTCTAGATCGCCTGTCAAATTCTTTCTCCTCTATGACGTCTTAGGGCGTCTCTCTAAGAAGCTTTGGAAGTTTCCTTAGAGGCTTCCTTAGCCTGTCTGCACAGATGGTAGGATTTAGTTTGGCCTTCAAAGAAGGGCCTTTGCTGGAATTGTCATCTGCCATTGTAAAGGAAAGGACTGTGATACAAATGTAAAGGCGGTTGGCTCGCCAAGGGTTCAACCTACAACAAAGGCCAGGTGTCCTTTCAGCTGGCCCGCACCCCCTTTTGGAATTTTAGATGTATATAATCTATAATATAATTATTAATATCTCTATACATAAGCGTACAATCAAGATATATAATCCAACCAGTGTTGGCAATGTGAAATTGACAAATATTGATAAGATGTAAAAACATATATATGCATATATATATATATATATATGTTTTCTTAAGTTTTCACGGGAACTTACATGTCTGGCATTCAGCTTTGTTCGGGTATTTTCCCACGTGGTGCTTTTAAAGTTGTAGCAACGTTTCAGCAGAATCTTATCTGCCATCATCAGGCTTCTATATATATATATATTCTATATATATATATATTCTATATATATATATATATATATATATATATATATATATATATATATATATATATATATATATATTTATATATATTTATATATATATATATATATATATATATATATATATATATATATATATATATATATATATATATATTTATATATATATATAAATATTGTTATTATTATTTTTTACAAATATTTAATCCAAGGTCTGGTTGGAGCTCCCAGGAAGGAGTGACCCCAGAAATTACTGTTAATATCACCAATTTGCCAAATGAAACGCCTGAGGGTGGAATGAGGCCTCTGGCAGCTGGAGCTCCCAGGCAACAACCGGGAGGGATAGGCTGCTATTTCCTGCCCTGAGCGTGCTGCGGAAAGCCAACAAGTTTGCCAATTCCACTGAATACCAAATAGCTCTCACAGGCTGGAAGGCCTATAACTACAGCTAGTCCCTTCGCAGCTCAATGAGGCCTCTAAGAGTGGCGCCCGACATGCAGTGGCACCCAAAATGGCAGCCGCCCACGATCCCTTAATCATGGGCTGCTCAGAGCAATATATCAGCCTCTCCGGCACATCTAGGGGCCAAGAGGCAGCCAGGTAATTTTCGGCCCTTCCTGGGGCGATCAGCGTTTACGGTGGGGGGGAACACCAGCTGCACTATCTAAGCGCAATCAAATAAAGCCGCTACGAGTGCGGTGTAGAAAGGCGGCAGGAAAGAGGATCGAATTGGGGGGGGGATTGTTGCTGAAGCGCAAAAGCCACCCGCTCTACAGCCCCCCCGGGGGCGAAAAAAACACGCTCCCCTGCTTTATCACTATCCCAATGCGCTTAGAGGCTAAGGAGAACCGGAGACAATGATCATCAAACCTGAGGAATAAAGAGTTCTTGAATCAGCCAAGGAGTGGTGAAATACACAGCCTAATCTCACGAAGGCTGAGCATAAACTGGGGAACGCAAGGGAGCCACGTGATGGAGGGCGGAGCGTTCCTCAGAATTAAGCTCAGCCTTCAACAACGCAGACTGAAGCACCTCCCACTCTCTGGATGATCCTCACGGCTCTCAGGAGAACCTTCTGCTGCCTGCAACATCCTCCAGCATGACCGGTTTGGCAGTGGATCAGTAATGGTGTGGGGTGGCATTTCTTTAGGGGGCCGCACAGCCCTCCATGTGCTTGCCAGAGGTAGCCTGACTGCCATTAGGTACCGAGATGAGATCCTCAGACTCCTTGTGAGACCATATGCTGGTGCGGTTGGCCCTGGGTTCCTCCTAATGCAAGACAATGCTAGACCTCATGTGGCTGGAGTGTGTCAGCAGTTCCTGCAGACTGAAGGCATTGATGCTATGGACTGGCCCGCCCGTTCCCTAGACCTGAATCCAACTGAGCACATCTGGGACATCATGTCTCACTCCATCCACCAACGCCACATTGCACCACAGACTGTCCAGGAGTTGGGGGATGCTTTAGTCCAGGTGTGGGAGGAGATCCCTCAGGAGACCATCCGCCACCTCATCAGGAGCATGCCCAGGCATTGTAGGGAGGTCATACAGGCACATGGAGGCCACACACACTACTGAGCCTCATTTTGACTTGTTTTAAGGACATTACATCAAAGTTGGATCAGCCTAGTGTTTTTTTCCACTTTAATTTTGAGTGTAACTCCAAATCCAGACCTCCATGGGTTGCTAAATTTGATTTCCATTGATAATTTTTGTGTGATTTTGTTGTCAGCACATTCAACTTTGTAATGAACAAAGTATTTAATAAGAATATTTCATTCATTCAGATCTAGGATGTCTTATTTTTGTGTTCCCTTTATTTTTTTGAGCAGTATATTTTATAAATATCTGATTAGTGTTATCATACAGTTTGTTTTCTGGAATTAATTTATAATTTATCTGTAAAAAGCAGTAGCACTTCTATTGGCCAAAGCAAACATTCTCTAGAAACAATACTTTATTTAGATCAGTTAAAAGTTTAAAATATATTCATCAGCTACAAAATTCTATGCCAGAAAAGGAGACTTTTGCATCACTACACATTTTCTGTTACTTGAATGACAGTTTCCTGTCCTCACTAAATAATTCTACACAATTTGATTTTAACTGATATCTTTTACCATATGATATGTTTCTATGGAATTTGGATTGATCTATATATTCTCTCAAAAGTATCACAGGCTATTAGTCATTTTCTGGAGACAGAAAAAAAAATACTTAAGTAGATTTGATTTTAGCACATTTTCTTAACTATGGATTTAAAGTAGATATAGATGTATTCCAGCTGTATCCCATAAATAGATTTTATTATATTTTGCTAATAGTTTGTACTAAAAAAACCTTTTACTTTGAGAGCTGACCCCAAATTTACAGTCAAGCAATATCTGATTATCAAACAAATTCTCACAGGCTATATATACATTTCCAGTTGACAAACAATTCCTGAGGTGTCAAAAAAGTTAAGGCTATGTCACATGTTGTTTTTTAAAAGCAATAGCTTTAACATGGCACCATATAATGCAATTATATGCAATTACATATAGTGCAATTTATTATACCTATTTCATTAGGTGCCATGTTTAGCAGAAAATTAAAGGAAAAAAGGACAAAAGATTAAAAAGATGGAATAAGTCCTACACAATAAAATTACAAGTGCGCTGCAATTGTAAAGCATGAATAAAATAGTATCTAAAAACTTCCAAATGTACACTTCCAAAAATTAAATGTTAAAACACATTTTATATCAATTCAGACACCATGTTTCTCACAAAATAAGGCCGGGCCTTATTTTTTTTTGAGCCCCCCCCAAAACATCTAGGATGTCTTTTCGGGGTTGAATTAATTTCTCCCCCCCCTGCACACCAGCGCCGTCTCCAACAACAGCATCTGAGTCGCTCCCACTTTTCCCCCGTCCCCATAACAGGAAAAAAAAGATTTTGAGGTACCTGGGAGCACCGCGCACTGCGTTTTGGTTTAATCCTGAGCAGCTGGGTGGGCGTGAGAAGAGCCGAGCGAGCGTCTCTGCTGCTGCTACCCTTGGTGCTCCAGCCTCGGGCTCTGCAAGTTTGCAAAAGTCCCGGTGCACATCCCGTTCCTGCATTCCAAGCGCCCAGGCCAAGCTGCAGCTGTCCCTCTCTCGCCAGTGCTGTCTCCAATAACAGTGGCAGCAGCGGCGGGAACCGTAGAAGCGTTTCAGCTGCTTCTTGGATGGGGGAGCCACCTCCGTAACTTCCACGGTTCCCGCCTCTGCTGCCGCTGTTATTGGAGACGGCGCTGGTGAGAGAGGGACAGCTGCAGCTTGGCCTGAGCGCTTGGAATGCAGGAACGGGCTGTGCACCGGGACTTTTGCAAACTTGCAGAGCCCGAGGCTGGAGCATCAAGGGTAGCAGCAGCAGAGACGCTCGCTCAGCTCTTCTCACACCCACCCAGCCACTCGGGATTAAACCAAAACGCAGTGCGCAGTGCTTCCAGGTACCTCAAAAAAATTTTTCCTGTTGTTACAGGGACGGGGGAAAAGCTGGAGCGACTCAAGATGCTGTTGTTGGAGATGGCGCTGGCGAGAGAGGCACCAGCACCAGTGGGAACCATGGAAGCTATAGAGGGCTGAGAAGCAGCTGAAACGCTGCCGGACATCCACGCTGACGCCGCCCGCCTGCTGACCCAGGTAAGGGAGGGGTAAGGGAGCCCTCCGTGCACCACCATGGTGTTAGGAGTGGCTGATGGTGAGGCGTAGCTGCCTGCAGGGCACTCCTAATGGCAAGTTCCCCTTGTCTTCCCCCCATAATTTTGCATGTTTTAAAACTAGGCCTAAATTTTGGGGGAGGGGCTGAATTTCATTTTATGCCTAGAAAACATGCTGGGTCTTCCTATTGCGGGGGGGGGGGGCGTATTGTTGGAGAAACACGGTATATATTCTGTAGTTTGTAAAATAAATTACATTATCTTTTCTTTCTTAAACAGTCATCTTTCTAAATTTCAATCTTTAGCTCTTTACGTCCCAAAAAAGGAACTATAATTTAACATTTACACCATTTCATATTTTTGCATTCTGTCCTGTGACTCCTAATTTTAGTGCAATTTCTTAACATTTGTTCAAGTTTTATATGACATCATTTCTCAATTCAAATGCTGAGTTATCTTTATTTTATACTAGTTTGCTTCCTTATCTGTCTGAGACAACCAGTGCAAAAAATGCAGAAAATAGAAAGCTTCATAGTAATATGATGTTTCCTCAAAAGTAAGAATATTTTTTGTAATGCAGATAATACCAAATGAAAGTTCTGCATATTTATATCAACACAGATCATAGAAGCAATTCAGGAGCAAACATGACAAAATGATTTCCAAGTTATTTTATTGTTCAAAACAACATGATCTTTTTTTTTTAAGCACAATATCAAAACATCAGGAATGCATACTACTTCAAGATAGACTTTCAAATGTTGCCATTGTGTGCTACAGGTATTATGCTATTCTTGCCAGGAAAAGCCCATCACTGGTATTCCTTCATGTTAATTAATGGTATGCTGTCAACTTATGCTTATTCTGGGAACCTATTCATCAGTACTAATGAGCTTCACATTATGAAGGAATTTGTTTTCTTTGCTTAAATACAGATAAGAATAGCCCTGATTGCTGCCATAAGGATCTTTAGAGAAATACTCTTACTATAACACATAATTGCTTTTAAGTTTTGTAAATTCAGGCTTCAAGAATAGAGGAGTATGAATTCAATTTTTCCTATATAAGCTTGTCATGGAGAAAGCTGGCTATTTGAATTATTCTCTATATGTGCAGGGAATGTAGGGTGTGTTTTTCTCCTGGAAAAAGATTTAGATCTTGCAGTCTCTGACATGTAGTCTGACATACAGTATATAATTTTGAAACAGGCTTGCCAGCTCATTTTATAATACTGCAATATAATACTGCAATATAGACAAGTTCAACAACTACCAAATGAATGTAGCAATTTCTATTTTGAAACTATGAAAAAATAGACCATTTTATAATTCTAACAAGTATAGGTTTATATATTGTGGATTTTTAATGCTATAAGCTGTCAGAAGTAACCTGTGATTGGGGAGGGCAACGAATCAATAATATCTATTTTTATCATCTTCAAACTCCACTGAAGTCATAAATGAGATTTGTATGCAAGTTTGCAATCATTTCATCAAATTTAGTTCAGGTTTGCAGTTGTTCATTGTATTTGCTTAAGGACATTTGCTAGTGAATTGGGACAAGAGTTACCATATTTTCAGACTATAAGATGCACTTTTTCCACCCCCAAAAGTAGGTGGAAATGTCTGTGTGTCTTTTACAGCAAATGTTGTCGAAGTCCTGCCCACCCAATGGCCTCCACCCTTTGGCCTCTGCCTCCTAGCAATTTTCCTCCTTACAACAAACAGCAAACAGCCTGGTCAGTTTCAGCACAGCCTGATTAGGCTAAGCAGCTGATTGTTGGTAGGATCGTCCTCCCGACTATCAGCTGTTTCAGGCTGCAGGGATCGCCATCACCTATTGCTACCTCTGTGCACCCTATTTTTGGCCTCCGTGCACTCCATTGTCCACCCGTTTCGATCCCTGCTGCCCAGAACAGGGTAAAAATGGGGCGCACAGAAGCTGCAAATGGGACGCAGAGGCCAAAAATGGGGCAAGCGGAGGCAGCAATAAGCGATGGCGTTCCCTGCAGCCTGAAACAGCTGATCATTGGGAGGATAATCCAACTAACAATCGGCTGCTTGTGCTAATCAGGATGTGCTAAAGCTGACCAGGCTGTTTGCTGTTTGCTATAAGGAGGCAAATTACTGGAAAACAGAGACAGATTTTTTTTCTTGTTGCATCTTATAAGAGTTTTGGTGGCGCAGTGGTTAGAGTACAGTATTGCAGGCTACCTCTGCTGACAGCCATCTGCCTGCAATTTGGCAGATCGAATCTCACCAGGCTCAAGGTTGACTCAAGCCTTCCATCCTTCTGAGATGGGTAAAATGAGGACCCAAATTGTTGGGGGCAATATGCTGACTCTGTAAACAACTTAGAGAGGGCTGAAAAAGCACTATAAAGCGGTATATAAGTCTAAGTGCTATTGCTATTATACTTTAGAGCATCTTATACTCTGAAAAATATGGTAAATTCAAAAAGTCAAATTATTATGCCATAAACTGCCTTCAGACAATATCAAGCCGTTATCCATCGAAAACGTCCAAAGAAAAGTATGTATTTAAACAAAATATAAAAATGGGGAAGTAGCCTGTTCTAAAACAGCAACCAATAAAAGTTCTCTTGCAAACCATGTATCAGTAAAATAACAAAAGTGATTATGACATATATAGAGACCAAATGCACTATGCTTCTGCATAAGTTAAAAGCTATTTTTGGAGCATAGAGAAGTCAGCAATAATAAAATGTTTCACACATCATGCTAATTGCAGTTTTAAAAAGTATGCTTTCATGCATAATGCTATGCCATAAACTGTTTACAAACCACAATAGATGAATGTACACAGCCAATTAAAAGCAAAAACAACCCTATAGATTGATGCTATGGGAAAACCACACCCATACATACACATATAAATTTTCCATTTTAGCACCTTACCTGCCAAACTCTAAACAGCTCCCTGTAGGTTCATACAATTCTTCCACCTCATACATATTAGCATCCTGGTTTTCAACAATGCTAGAATTTTGCCTATCAAAATGTATGTTTTTGTCAGTAGCTGCAAAAGGCAAATTCTCATATTCTGGGATTTCTTCGTAATGGCTCACATTTTCATATTCATGTATGTTGTCTTGAGTAAGAGAACTCAAGTGTCCTTGTAATGAGAAAGTCTGTTCATCTAAAGACTTTGATCTTTGATTGATTTTAATTTCATTCTGAGCTCTGTTTTTTTGTTTTCCCTTTTGTGAGAAAAAGCTACCTATTTCTGCTGAGTGCGCCTTTGCTGGTTTAGCTTTTCTTCCATTTGCCATGGCAATCGCATTCCCATTTTTGCCAGACCCCTCTCCACTAGGAATATCCCCATTAACATAATCTGTAGACTGGGCTCCCTTTGCCAGAAATTTCTGGAAGTCACTTTTCAACATCCAAACAGACCATTTCATGTTTAGGAATTTTTTTAGTGAACTTTTCTTTTGAGGTTCTTTTGGAGGCTTGTGTATTCTGTCCATATCTACAGAAGACAAGGATTTGGCTCTAGGTTTTACAACACTGAAGTTTTCTACTTTTTTTGCATTTTTTGTGTTTTTAAAGGTTTCTGGGTTTCCTGGAAATGGAAGAATAGGATGAGGTAATTTCCAAATTGGTTTTTCCAAAGATGATGTTGGAGTATCACACAATAGGACTGCATTTTGTTCTCTGCCTGAGAAATGCCTTGTCCGAGCCCCCCCCAAAGGAGCCTCTAAAGCTTCATTTTTACCAGAAAAGTAAGCACTTGTGTCTAATAGTTCCTCTGATGCAGATTTTTTCAAAAGCCCAGCAATGCCATGTCTTTGAGGTTTCTTCGGAATGAATCGAGATGAACATTCACCTTTTAAGTAAACATCTTTAGCTTCCTTCTTTTGTGCAGAGTCATCAAGGGTCACCAAGTCAGGTAAAGGTTGATTGCATGATAATTTTATTTGTTTAGGCAAACTCATCGATAGGTTACTACACCTTACAAAGCCAGTCTCTTCAGCATCAGTTGCCAACAAACTGTTATCTTCCATTATGTTAATGGAAGGTTTTATTGAATTAGGGTCTGAAGAATGCCCAATATTTTCTAAGAAGTGACAGTGTTCGTATACAATTTCAGATGACTGGCTTTGTGGAATCAGTTCTTTGGTATCAATAGATTCTGATGTTGGATGTACTTTTCTTACAGAATATGAAGCAACTTCAGATTTATGCACTGCAGTTTGATGTTCTTGATTTTTATAGGAAACACTTTGAACTAGAACATTAATTTTTGCTGTATTCTTAACGGCAAACTCATGAATCCCAGAACTATCACATTCATCCTCTCCTGAAGCATCTATGCCATCTTGGCGAACTAGAGAGGGAGTGTGTAGCTTTCTTGGTTTTGGAACTGGAAAAGGTTTAGTTGATATTGCCGAGTTGGTTCCAAAGGAAAGTTTGTCAATGTCTTTTGTGCAAGATATCATAGATATATTATCCACATCCATTTTTTCCACATGTGCTGAGTTACTCAAAGAGAAACAATTATTATTGTTTTCAGTCAAAAGAGGAACTTCCAACATTTCAGATTCAACAGCAATTAACCTTGCATCATGACTTGAACTCTCCTTAAGTTCTTCTACGTTGGATATAGATGGGGAAAAGTCTGAAATTTCTATTTTAACATTTTTGTTAGAATTAACTGTATTAACTGTTTGAAGTTTACTTAAATGTTTTTGCATCAAATGGCCATTATAAGGGTAAACATTTTTTATCATAACATCTTCAAGTTTTTCCTCTAGATCATTAGTCTTTAAGACAACCTTATAGTTATTTAAATTTTCATTATTGCTTTCAAATATTGTCCCACACTTTAGAGATGATGATGGTTGTTTATCTATATCAATGTTCTCTAGGTTTTCTAACTGTTCAAAAATGGTTGCATTTTTGTGGGTATCCTCCTGATTTCCACATTTATGAACGCATTCAAAATTGCAAGAACACAGTGATATAATATAAGCTGCATTGCCTGTTGGAATCCCATTTTTATAATTCAGATGAACCAAGTATTCAGATGAGTCTTTTTTGTGATCTTCTAAATTTCTCCTTATGGAAGCAGGGACAGTTTTAACTTCAGGAACAGTCAAGCATTTAAGCGCCTTTGGTTTTGGTGCTATCGCTGGCTTTGTTTTTCTTGAGGATTGCAAAACATCCACCGCCACAACTTCTGGTTTTGGTGCTACAGGAGGTGGCACTATTTTGTGTCCTATCACCAGTCTTGGTTTTGGGGCCACTGGTGGCTTCTTAGTTTCTAGGAGGAAAAAAGAGAAATATTAGGTTAGTCAGAATATTATTGTGCAAGGTATAAAATGCAAGCCTTTGTAGTTTATGGAAATAGATCTCTCTCTCTCTCTAATGAAAAGCTTCAACAATGGATGAAAAGAAAGGTTAGTGCTCATGAGTCATCATTTAATTGTGTTTATTTATTTAATAAATTGATACACCACCCATCTCACTATCCTGAGTGACTCTAAATGTTTGTCTGCCAAGAATGGCTCTTCTGAGCAACAACAGAGTGGGAGTCATCTGGATCTACTTCATTCCAGGGAGAAGGCACAGTTACAGAAAGGACGTTTCCAGTGTCCTGGTAGATGGCATTCTTTAATTTAAGGAACTCAGAGTGCACCAATCATTCAAAATCAAAATGGATGGATAGACGCTATCTCAAATAACTTGGTCCCATGCCATGTAGGAATTTATAGGTAATGATCAGCACCTTCAATTACACACAGAAGCAAATTGGCAACCAATACGATTCATGAAGCAGGGCTATAACATGTACATATCAAGGCATGTGTCCACTACTGCTCATGGCTTTGCATTCTGGACCACTGAAGTTTTTAGTTGTCTTCAAGAGCAGCCTACTATAAAGTATGTTGCAGTAGTCAAACTGGGTAATGACTAGAGCATGGGTGGCTATCTGAAGGGCCCACAATAAAAAAAAAAAAAGTTGGAATTTCAGATGAAGTTGTCCAAAAGCCTTCCTTGCCACAGCTGTCACCTGTTTTCAAGTAGGAGCTGCCTGTCCAGGACGACCCTTAGATTGTGCACCAATCTTGAAAGGGAAGTGCTGCCTCATCCAAGATCAAAGATGGAATATCAGTATACTCATATCTGGATGATCCTATCACCCACAACCACTTGGTCTTGGTAGGATTGAGTCAGAGATGGTTCCTCCCCATTCAAACCTGCACAGCTTCCAGGCCCTGGGATAGAATCTTGCCACCTTTAATTAGCCATTCCAGATTTGAAATATATAATTGGGCATCATCAACATACTGATGACACCAAAGGCAAACTGGTAGATGGCCTCCTCTTTCATACAGAGATTGTTGGGGGAGGGGGAAGAGAGCATGACTTCATGGCACCCACACAGGAGAGTGCTGGGGGGAAATCCTTTGCCCCTCCCCTTTCCAATCAAGCAATGACCTGACCCAGCATTATACCCTGACTATATTTATTTCTTCCACTAAAATACTTGCCTAAATGTTCCTATCAAGATACCAAAATCATGATTCCTAGCCCACAAACATTTGAAATTGTCTGCCTCACTATGACCTGGAAAAAAAGTACCAGTTAAACAGCTGGCTTAAGGCAATTCTGCAGTTTCTGACTTTAATCTTTGCCCTAAAAAGTAAGGAGCTCGTCAGGAGCATGCACCGACAAGAAAAATAGTACTGACGCTCTGAGGAATGAGACAAGATAAAAAAACAAACAAACCAGGAATGTAATAACTTCAAAGAAAACTGTGTGGGGTTTGTTTTCTTTCTATGGGAAACAGGAAATGAAATGAATCTATTTTAGAATATTATATCTGTAAATAAAGTTTCAGTCTTGCTCTCATTTGTTTGTAAATCTTCATTCATCATAGATGACCTGGCTATTTGCAAGCCTACTCTAAGAGACCCTATGCAACTTGAAAATCAATATAATACATTCGGAACAGAAAACAACCTATTTTCCATGCAACTTTGTCAATAAATCTTGGCCACTTACAAACTGGACAATTTAAGGTAACTCCCTTTCCCCCGTCCTTTAAAGAAAACCACTCCCCCCAACACTGATAGGTCACCTTTTCTTGTTACATTGAGAATCTCTATAAATATTTGTTATCAATCTATAATCCCTTCACATACAAGGACTGTGGAATCAGAGGACAGCATAACTAATGTATGGATTAGAGCTCATTTAAAACACAATGAGGAATGAGCTCATTTAAAACACAATGACCATCCTGTACTATAGCCCAAATTTGATATTAAAAAAAAAAACCCTGGGCACCATTCTGAATATGTAGTTTTGCAAAGAACATGTAAGCTAAAAAGGATACAAAACAGGAGGAATAAGTTAAGAAACACATTTTTGCACTTCAAAACAGAATCCCCTCTCCTATTCACAGCAGACACTTGTCCTGAACAACTAGAGACAAACATAATTTTAAAAAATAAATTGAGATTCTCTCCACACTGAGATGAAGTAGCCTACCCTCACTTTAACTTTCAGCAGGTTACAATAAAGTATAGAGACTAATACATTTAAATGTATCCTGAAGCTCCAAAAGCTGTAGTTGGAATAATCAGATGCTCTTCCATTTCTCTCCAGTTCCCTTGTACTTCATAACTAAATTTTACCCTAATAACCTCTTTTGACCTACATTTTTACTCCGAAAAAATACGATCATCTGTTATGGCTCTATGAACAAACTAGTAGAGATTATTCTCAGGGATGTGATCCGACCAGTATAACTACTGGTTCTGTTGCTCTGTGTCACACGCGCATGCATGCAAGTCACATGAATGCAATTTACGACCTGCTGAGCTGCCTGGGCAGCTGAGCAGCGCTGCGTGCAAGTGCGCAGCAGTTGGAAAAGCCCTTTTTTCCTGCTTTTTCAACCGCAGCTGTGTCGCACAAAGCAGCTGCGATTGAAAAAGCAGGAAATAAAAGTCAGGTAAGAGCCTGGGCAGGTAAGAGCCTGGGTGGGCCAAAACAGCAGCAGACATAGAACCGGTTCTATGTATGCTCTCTGTCTGCTGCTCTTCAGAACTACCAGTTCTACAGAGGTGGACAGAACCGGTAGAATCCCACCCCTGATTATTCTATAATCATCACTAGAATTATGAAATATTTATGAATAGTCCTCAACTTACAACTCTTTGTTTAACAATGGTTCAAAGGTATGACAGCCTTGGAAAACATAACTTACGACTTCACTTACTATCACTGCACCCGCTTCACATGATTGCAATTTTGGTGCTAACCAACTAACATTTTTGACCCATTACAGTAACTGTGGTTCTGGTTTGCAACCTTTCTTGCCAATTTCTGCAAAAATGCCCATTGGCCAAGTTGGATTCAGTTAACATCCATGTGATTACTTAACTACCACTGTCACTATTGTTGTAAAATCAGGTCTCATTTGACTTACAAATCACAATGACTTACAACGAAAATCCCAGTCGCAAGTATGATCATAAGTTGAGGACTGTCTGCAATATTAATAAGAAATATGGAAGACAGGAATCAGAATTCTGGAAAAATTGGCCTGAATTTGGTTCAGAATAAGGATTATTTATCATCTATGACTTTCTTATCTAACCTCAGCAATCATTCAGCCGGACATACACCTAGTTAAAGTTAAGCTTTTAAATTGATGAATCTGCGTATTACTTTTACAGAAGTTATGGCAAAAAATGGCAGTTTTTTCCATTAATTGGTGCCTTCTCTAATAATGAGGCTGCACAAGAATGCAACAATGAAGGTTAGATGTATAGATGATAGTGGATTTGCCACACATATCCAAACTCCAAAGAACACAAAGAGAAATTTATTTATTTGTCAAATTTAGATACCACCCATCTCACTCATGGATTGATTTGGGTGATGTACAATTCAAACATAAAACCATAATAACCATATAAAATACAGTACCTCAAAAAAAAATCCAGATAAAAACAATAATAAAATGTATTAAAAGGTTGAGGGATGGCCATCAAGGCACCAACCATCTTCAGGATAGCATTCTGCTCATTGATCCCCATTTAGCAGAGCCAGGTCTTCAAACTCCTACAAAAGACCAGGAGAGTGGGGGCCTGCCTCATTGCTACAAGAAAAATATTCCAGAGGGAGTGAGTCACGGTAGGGAAGGCCCTCTTCTTGGATGCTGCTGGTTAATTTTTTTTAACCAATGGGGTCCATGAGTATATTTTCCCTAGACATAATGGATATGAGACAGTTACTCAGATAACCTGGTCCCATACAATGTAGGGTTTAAAAATAATAACCAGCACTTTGAATTGGATGCAGAAGCAAACTAGAGCCCTCTACCATGTAATTTCTATATTAATTGCATTGTGCAGGCTTTTACCAAAGCCAAATTTTATTCTCTTGTCTTTGGTTCATAATTCAGTTTCCACATTATCTGGACCCATTTCAGTGGGGTTTGATTAGGACAGTGGGCACCATTGATTACATTTGTAAGGAACCTCTGGCAAAGTCAGAATTTGTATGGTATCCCGCAGAGAATTACAATGCTGATCCGGCCCTTGAAGAAATCCATTTTGACAACCCTGCTCTAGAAGTCATGTATGGACTAATAAAAAACACATGTGCTGTCCTGGAAGATCACCCAGAAGGTGTAGCCAATTCAGAATAAAAAGGTGGAGCATATCAAACCTGCCTCAGTACATACATGTGATGCTCCTTCTCCACTACCACCTGCACTGATCACCAGTTGGCTTCCAAGTACAGTTAAGTACAGTTAATATCTAAAAGTTCTTTAGCATAAGGGCTAGTTATCTGAAAGATTTGCCTGTCTCAAATACTTTCTGCCATCTTGTATCAGGCTGAATGGGCATGCTCCAGGTTCCAGCAATTAAACAATGTCTATTGCGACTCAGGAATCACTCCTATTCTGTCACAGTATCATCATCTGGAATTGTATCCTCACAGAGATCTATATGGTTCCCACCCTGACAAGTCCTTGAAAAGCTGACTAGTTCTGCAGAGCCTGGGTTATGGAGTGTGTCAAGGCCCTTCTGGATTTTATCTATTAGTAGCCATTTTATTTTGAGACATATAGTGTTCTTTTGCCTTTTTTTTTTTTTACTATCGTAATGTTATACATCACACAGTCTTATGGAGTTGGGGGTCCTTATAATTTAAGAAATAAATATCATTATGCACTGATCATATTGTTATCCTTCCTGTATCCTAAGTAGGACTGAGACAAAGACTAATGCATTACATTAGTCTAACAGTTCAAAATATAGGAAATCAGCCATATAAAACAAAGATGCTTTTATTTACTAAATGGTATACCAATCAACCCCCATGTCTGGAAAATTAACAACCAGATTTAACAAATGAAAATATATAAGGATAGCCTTTGTTTCTAACATCTAATGTTCATTCTTGGGATCTATGCTCCAATCTCTTTGTTCAGTTGTAAATAGAAATATCTGATTAGAGCCTGGATAAGTCTCCATGGAAATCCATTTGAGGCTCTACTAGATAAAGTACTGGCTCAAACAAATAAGTGGGATCAACATTTTAGCCCTCTTTGTATTTATAGACAAATAATTTTTTCTGTGGAAGAATAAAACTTTATCTAATCTGGTTCATTGTGAGCTTACCCCAGTCTTTATCTATGCTATACCTAGGCAAAACCTGGAGCATTTTAAGCAGAGAACTGTAGATCTTGATGTGCAAAAGGATAGATCTAACACTGTACACCTTTGTTGTAATGAATTCACATTTAACCTCATCCTTGTGCCACAGAACTTACACTGGCTCACCTACGTAGCTCGCCTTCAGTTTTATTGAAAAAGAGATTTACAAATCCCCCACCAAGAATGTTTATGATTAGTGAGTAATCAGTTGGTAAGTAGACCAACATATGTCACAAATATACTCCTACAATGACCTATCATTCTTCAGGGATTGGTGTGATGACTCAGGGTGGGATACAAAATAAACATAGTCACAAAAACAGGTGAAGCCCCTTTTATTCTTTCACTTTGGTTCAAAGCTCCAAATATCCTTGACTGGAGACAAAAAGAACTCCCGCCACAAGCAGTTACAAAAAGGAGGAAATGCCTGTTTAAACTAAAAATGCCTATAAATTATAAAGAGTAAAAATAACACAAACCACATTGAAGCAATTAAGGGAAACAGGCAAGATAAGGACTTGAAGACATCCACAGATATCGGAACACACACTGGGAAGGACGCCAAACTCAGAGAGGAACGACAGACTAGAGATATTTCCACGCTTTGTTTCCACCACTGGCCCATATGCATGTCAGTCCTTTTAACCAGTTCTCAGAGCTGCAACCCATGTAGAGGATCAAGGCCCTTTCCTCTCCCGTACGCCACACCATTCACATCTCTCCCTTATCCTCTACTCCCTGCGTGCCCTAGGATGGAGAGGGGATGGGCCTGGGTCTTCCTCTGACTGCCCAGCTGGCCTCTGCCCTTCCCCAGCCTCCTCCACAACCTCGGGAGCCACACTTCCACTCCCTGTCAGCTGTTTCTCCTCTCCCTTGGAGTCAGTCTCCAACAGGGCCATGATACTTGATCTCCTCTCTAATGATAAATTATTTGGTCTGTAAACTTCTATTGCAATTTCCCCCAAATGGCCAAAGTTTATATTGTAGAAACTAGTTGTCACAATTTATGTTTGGCTGTGAATGCAGTTTTCAGGGTTTATATCTGCGATTAGTTTTTTTAAAAAACACTTTGAAAGTTAAAATTTGAAACTCTTTCCCGCTGGATTCTCATCATCTACAAATACCCACTAAATATTCAACATATCAAAACCTTCAAGGATATGGAAGATGTCTCCATGTCCCAATATATTTTTCTAACACACCTGCAACTGACTTACTAGCATAATTAGTTTTTCTAAAATAGACAGCCAAATCTGAGAAAAGGTATCAATTTCAGAACATTTTAAACAACTAAGTATTATCACATCCACTCCCACTTCTATTTTATGACTCCCTGATTTACATCATACTTACACATTATTTGCTTAATCATTATCTATTATTAAGCATATGTATCACAAGTGGCTGGTTCATACAACAAGCTAAGTTCTCAACTATACTGAAGAAACCAAATTGCTAAAAATACATGAAACAAGCCATAGCATAACTAATTGTGATATGCAAGCTCAGCTAATATGTGAATTTACCAATTGGTTTACTTCATTTCTCCAAAAGTTGTAATCAGTTTAAGGAACCCGTGAGCTACCAGATGTTGTTGAACTAAAAATCCCAGCAGTTTACCATACACAACTGGCAAAGAGTATTTTCTTCTGCAGTATTTTCTATCGTATTTGATTTTAATGCACTAGCTATGTCAAACAAATGATTTTAATTTGGCCATAATAAAAGAAGTTTCAAAAATTGTTGTTAGGCTTTTAGTTTGTTAGAAATCAAAATTCCACCTTTCTATAGAAAGCTGTGTACATATACTGATACTATAATCTCCACTTGGCAACTGAAGACTCCTTCTTTTTTCTGAAGACTAAAATATCTAGGCTACTGAGCAAACCTGAAGACAATGCATCATCTCCAATTTTAAATATCAGTCTCATTTTCCTTCTTGGACAAATAAGTTCTGCCATAATAATCAAACACTATCTTTTTAATTTCCAAACTTATTCTTTCTTAATCATAAAATACATATAAATAATCTAATGGACCACAGACCTATTTGGAGACATATAGTGTTGGGAAGAGTTGAATTCATTAATATTTTATCATGGAATGCTCATCAGATTACTTTTGAGTAATCATTATCTCAGTTCAAATTACCCCAGAAAATTGTAGTGAGAATAAGGACAGACCTTCATATATACCACTTCAAATTTCAGAAGAAATCTGAAATGTAACTGTGTAACTTTAACAAGAAAAACTATCCTATATAGGTTTTATCATTTTGAACTCTGTACAGGTTTTACAGAAGGAATACAAGTCTAAAAACCCCCAAGTCTCTTAGTAGCTGAGAGTAAGACGGTACATTTAATTCAGAAGCTTTTATAGATTTATCCACTTTAGTGAAACTTAAGCAGTAACACCCACATTTAACAAACCAATAAGACTAAAGGCTCTTTCATTCATGAGTTATACAGCACTTTATATTCAAAAGCAAAGAAGTGTTCTGGGATATATGGTGCTTTAATTATAGCACCTGTCTACAAATCCTTACACCAGACACATATTTTCCTGATATCACACATTAAATGCAGAAAGTAGATTGGAAAAATTGTTTCTGAATAAACCTGTCATATACAAATAGTGTCCTTGCCTTTATATCTACTTTATATCTACTTTCAAAGATAAACAAACCCTCCTTTCTCTAGATTTGTCACATATTATATTATCTGGATTGTATATGCTCTGGTGCAAGATACATTCTGTTCATTGTCAGTGACCACCAGATATTATGGACAATTGGTCAATCAATCCACATGTAACCTTTGAAAATAAATTTAGATCATTTTTTCTACAATACTCAACAGAAAGCCTGCTATTTTTTCTGCAAATAATAACTACTCTGAAGCTGATGACTAAAACTTTTCTTTCAAGCAATTCACTTTATTTTAAAGGGAAAATATCCCTTTAACCCTAATCTTAAATATACCTACTTTATTTCTAACCATTTTTATATATGCATTCAAAATGAAATTTTGCATTTTTAGAAGTTATAGCCTACTGTTTCCATTGTCTCAAGTTGTATTTTCAATAAATATTTATACTCTCAATTTTACCCTATGTCATGACTCCATTACACCAATTTGGGTTCTACAAATTAACGTGAAGAGTTATCAGTGATCTCATAAAAGAATATTTTTCACAGGAAAGTCCCCAAATTGTTTAGCAGCCACAGACAGTTTTAATTAATGCACAACTCCTATATTGTTCATTTTACCACAGGTTGAAACTTGCCTTTTGATTTTCATAATCAAGTATATCCTACAAAAAGTTTTATCGTATGAATCACAGTCAACGGCATTGAGTAATTCATTTTTCCTTCAAAATGCTTCAGACTTCTTTGCTCAATCATGATAGCAAATAATCTGTCAGTGGTTGCTTTGAAATGTAAAACTATCTGTAAAATCTCAGAATAAAAGAAAATTTCTTATACACAAAGGGAATTTCAGCAAATACTTCCCTCGACTTTTGCTAATGAAGCAGTATTCTTCAAGCTTCATTATATCTCCTTTTATTCAGTCATAAGTTCATTTTCTTTCTTAATTTATTTAAATGTTTCCTTACCGCTGCTCTCCCATAATAGTTATTAGCATTATGCACAACAAAAATGCATATTTCTTCTTCCAATTTGATGCAAACTTAAAAATAATTGATGCTGTTTGTACGATGACTGTGATATCTTTCAGGTGCTTGAAAGTGTAAACATAAAAGGAAATCACTCACAAAATCCCGAAGGCGTTGTTTAGAACTTTAAGGGATGAAGAAAGGGAGAAAAGATAGTTACCATGTAATGTTGGAACCTATCTCAATACTGGAATACTTCAACAATAATATTTATTCTAAACAAAACATTTACTGTGTTTCAGGTAGGAAAAAAAACCTCCACTGGTTTATTCAAACTTCACTATTGCTAAAACTACTAACTAGCGTTTTTAAAAAATAAACAAATCCTTTCAACTGATTCTGCAAATCCTAGAAAATGTATGGTTAACCTAAAGACAAAGCTAACAGGAATACCAACTTAACACAATCTGAAAAAAAATTAGAAATTCTATAACCATCAAAATTATGAGAGTGCAACCTTTATGCAATGTTTACAAGAATTAAGCCAACTGCGTTCAACTACATTTTCTTCCAATTTATTGTACCTGCGAACAGTCATATGAGTTATAGTGCTCAACCAAGTTATAGTGCTTAAAAGCTATATTCCTTTTAAAAAAGGAAATTTGGATAGACTTTTAATGTTCTTTTCATAATCATGTCTTTTGCTTCTCAACGAACAGTCATAGTCTAGAAGATATCAACATTCCTCAAAAACACACTGAAAACAACACTTTTCTTCAATTAATGAGAATTAAAAGTAGGAGCAGATGTTAACTCATATGTTCTTGCTATGTCAATGTTATCTGTCTAGCTTTCAAACAACTTTAAAATCAAGACTTTAAGCTGATTTGGAAGCCCAGAACAATGCTACTTTTATCTTGATCAGCTTCTCTATCCTTTCTACCAGGAGCCATGGTGATACAGTGGTGAGAATCAGGGGTGGGTTTCTACCATTTCTGTCCACCTCTGTAGAACTGGTAGCTCTGAAGAGCAGCAGACATAGAACCAGCTCTATGTCTGCTGATGTTTTTGCCCACCTGCCCACCCGGGCTCTTAACTCACCTTTATTTCCTGTTTTTTCAGTTTAAAAAGCAGGAAAAAGGTGCTTTTTGAAGGCTGCTTATCAGCATGCAGCATGCTGATGACAATTTACAGTCGCGTGTGTGCAGAGAAGCACATCGTAAATCACTGAATCTCATAAATCACCGAACGGTAGTTAACCCTGTCGGATCCCACCCCTGGTTAGAATGCAGCATTGAAGGCTAATTCTGCACTCCTGACTCAGCCTTCCATCCTTCCAAGGTTGGTATCTGACTTTCTCCATTGATTTTGCTTTTGGAAGCCAGCTGGGAAGATTGCAAATGGTGATCATATGACCCTGGGATGCTGCAATCATCATAAATTCCAAATGTCAACCACACAAATTTTGATCCTATGACCATAGGGATGCTGTGATGGTTGTAAGTGTGAGTATTGATTGTCAGTTTTCCATTGTTATTGTAACTTCAAAAGGTCACTAAGCCAATGGTTGCAAATTGATGACTACCCGCATTTATTAAAAACAGCTGTTTAGTAGCATTTCTTTCTTTTTTACTTCTATCACCAATATTATTTTAGGAAAATATATAACATTACTAAAAGAAAAAGAACTCTTTCTATAATTTATATGACAGTTATGAATCTCTAAAAAAATTAACCAAAATGAAGAAACTTAACAATATTGTAAGATATACCTGTAGACAACTATGGATCAACTACAAGGCAAGGAATAAAAGTAAGAGAAAATGGGCTTCATCAAACATTACAATTACTAATTAGTCCTTTACATTTATAGTTTACTATTTTGCAGTTATAGTTTACTATTGTTACTTCAAAGTCATCCCAAAGGAGCTAATCTATATGTTTTATTATCATGCTTTGATTCGATGAAGAATTTATTTTCAATGTTATTCATATAGACAAAATATGACTACTAAGCTAGAGAAAATTAAAAGAAAATGGATAAATCTGAAAAAAATAAGTATAATGATTAACATACTTTTTTTAAAAAGTATAGCTTTCCTTTAGATTTTTAAACTGACAATTATCAACGAAGCTAAATCATGAGTGTTGGTCAAAAAAAGTATTATTCATGAATGTTTTGAGTCTTATTTTAACTTGATGGGACATGTATTCATAATTCATTTTCCTGGAAATTCAAAGTCCGGTAATTAAAGTCAGTGGGCAGACATTACTAAGGAACTGAATGCTTTCAAATACAAGGCTAAATCAAAATTTTATCAGAATTATTATCAGACTCATCATGCCCCAGCAAACAAAAAGTAACATCTGATAATCTCCAAATAAGCTTCCTTAGAAAAGCCTACTTGGAAGAGTAGGTGATGGATTTTGCCACAATTTCTTTCAAGATATCAAATGATTTGTAGTAAATGTATCAATTTATTGCAAATGATTAGATAATTTAAAAGAAATTTAGATCTAATGCCTTGGCCATCCTGATCTTGATTAAGGTAGGTTATATACTTAAAAAGTAAGAAATATTACAATGAAAGTTGCATTAAATATTAAGGCACCTAAAACAAACTAGCATTAAGAAATATTAACTATTAATGGTAAATGTATGTATTCAGCATTACATCTCACACAAGTATAGTTCTCCAATAAAAAAGCAGCAACTAGACCTAATGATAGTTTATGAAATCCAGAGCTCATCCAGAATATAAACTATGTGTCAGCATCATCAAATAGATAACAGATAAGAATTTGATCTTTACTCCTATACAGACTTAATCCTATAAACAATAACTATCAAAAATCTAGTGGTGCTTTCAGTATGCACTTAAATTCCAAAGGTTCAGAAATTTCTAGACCACCATGTCTATATTGATTCTTTTCCATGCCACTTTTCATGTCTATCATTAGCTAGTATGACTGCGCTCATTCCTAATATAGAAATATTAATAATTACTCATAGAAAAAAAGAAGCTGCATAATCACGCAGTTCTGGTTAGTTCAAAGAAAAATAAGTTTATAAATAGTAACGTATAACTTTATATACTAATAAAATGCAGCATACAAGTACAAGAATGTTTACATGTTTACAGAAACTAAAATATCTGTATCCAGATGAACCATCTCCTGTTCCATTTCTTCATCACACTAGAATGACATGGAGGGAATTATACATACACACTTTATTATGAAGTTGCTTAACAACTATTTTTTATCCAATTGTTTACTTCACTGCCAGTGAATTTACAGTATATTTTCCAGTAAAGCACTATTCAGAGCACTTTAGTACTGACAGCTCCTATGAGAAACCCAGAGACCTATGAGAACCCTACCATATATTTAACACGTTCAGTAGTTCCTAAAGTCTAAATTTCAGAGGGTGCGAGGTTCGAGTGAAATTTCTTTAGGGGTGCAGGGCGAAAAAAAGGTTGGGAACCACTGCCTTAAATCATTCCCTTACATATCTGCACAAAATACAGAAAGACTGATTGAAATTCTTAGACATAAAACACAAATCCTATAAATGTTTTTAATCCTTAAATCTTGCCTTGAAAAAGCTTATTCTTTATTTCATACACTACTTCCCGGGTCTATTTAAGGTGATCTCCGCACACCCAAAAAGGGTGGGAAAAGAAAAAGAAAACACAGAGCAAAAATGGATTCTTTTCCAACTACAGAAGGCAGGAAATTGAGCGTTTGTTTATTCCAGTTTTCCTCCAGATGTGTTAGCCTACAGGTCTCCTCAATCCTGGCAACAACGAAGGAAAGTGTAGTTCAGTTCTCCCAATTGATAAGAACGAGAGGGGAAAAAAAACTTTATTAGACAATGTTTAACAGTTCAGGAAGAGTTACTTTTTCACTCTCTGCTGTCGCTCAAAAGAACACAGGCTAGGAAAACTTAATAACACAGACCTCACAGATAAGAACAGGGGTTGAGAAATAAAGTAAACGTGGAGGCATGGAAGTCCTGGAGACCTTTTATTTCGAGGGCAGTTGATCTTCCCTCGCTTCTCCCTCACTCAGGAAAGAAAACAAAGAACTCCGGGGTCCTTGGTGCTCCCCGAGTTTGGTTATTTTCTTGCAGACGTTTCATTACTCAAACTAGATAACTAGCACTTGATGAAGTTACCTAGTTTGGCTAACGAAACAAAGAACTCAGAACTGAAGACCAACGCCAGACAGGGAAAAAAGATCTGCACTTCCAACCCTGAGGAGTTTCTCACAAGTAGACCCTTAAGCCACCTCCCATCTCTGTTGGTGTTTTAAGGCACAAGGGCAAGAAGCGGAGAGGGCTCTGTGGAGGAGAAGCCATTTCCTCCTATTATGTCCTTCTCGTTCAGCTGGCTGTGGGGCATTTTTAAAATCTGCACTTTGACCCGCCACATCTGTCGCGGTGGCGGTCGCCAGAAAAGTTCCCAGCGCTTTTACTTCACTCCCCGCTCGTCGCGTCGAGCACTCACCCGCTGAACTCATGGTGCCTCCCTTCCATGCGCTTTGCCTCACTCCGCTCCTTGTCCCTCTTTAAAGCATAACAATCCTTCACAGTGGCTGCATGGAAGGGTAAAATCCACCGAAAAGCGCAGCCCAACACTCCGGTTCCTGTATAACATTCCCACAGCGAAGAGAGGAAGAGCGCGACTGACCGAACGGGCTCTGACGGTCTTTGCCGTCGAAGCGAATTTTCCTGATTTTCCCAGCGCGCGTTGCAACAACGGAGACCTCTGCAGGCCAGACGCCATCAATGCAAGCGCCCCCGCTTCGCTAGACCTCGTCTGCTCGTTCAATCTGCGCAGCAACACCACAGATTCTTCTCCTCCCCTTCTTCCCGCAGTGGCTATTGGGTAGCCATAGTTGTTGGGCCGCCGCGGTGGGGCTTTGTGAGTGAGTGGGGGGGCATTATAACGCCGGGCTCGGTGGACTCGCTTTCCCATGGTGTCTGAGGAGAGGGGAACGGATGGCGGAGAAGGATGACACCGGAGTTTGACGACGAAGTGGTGTTTGAGGTGCGTAGCGTAGCAAAAAGGGTCGGTGGAGAGATTTGGGGTGCCTGAGAGATGGTGAGGCTAGTTTTCTTTCTCTCTCTCTCACGCTGCCGTTGGCGAAACGAGGTGGCGCCGTAGAACGGGCGGGTGCCCAGGGCAGGTGGAGCTCTTTGCAGGGCCCTCTAAGGCAGGGCTCTCCAACCTTGGCCACTTTAAGCCTGGCGGACTTCAACTCCTAGAATTCCCCAGCCAGCATTCTGGGAGTTGAAGTCCGCCAGGCTTAAAGTGGCCAAGGTTTGGAGAGCCCTGCTCTAAGGAGCATTTCCCAGGGCGGTTAAATCCAGCCGCGTCTCTGGTCGTGAAACCTCTCCTCTGAAGGGAAGGAACAGTGCTATTAATGAAGTTGGAGAAGTTTGGTGTGAACCAAAGTGTGACTAGCAGATTATTCATGCCTAGTTCGAAGTAAGTGCCACTGAGTACAGTATGAACTTACCATCGCAACCTAAGAATAATTGAGGAAAGGTTACACACCACATCTCCCAGAAATAAAGCGTATTTGCAGCGAGGTTATACTACTTGCTTTCAGCAAAACGGTATCCTCTAGAGCAGGGGTGTCCAAAGCTGGCTGAGGAATTCTGGGAGTTGAAATCTACAAGTCTTAAAGTTGCCAAGGTTGGACACCCCTACTCTAGAAGGATAAGTGCTAAGCATTTTATTATGACACATTTTGGTGAATTGGTTTTTCTTCAAGATGTATGAATTACCACGTTAATATCCCTTCATTTATTTGTATACAACTTTTGTGTATTGTCTACTATCTGGGACTCAAGATGGTTTGTAATCTGGAACTAAAATAACACATGCAACTACATTAACAAAAACTAACGCTATTAATTGGTTTGCTAGAAAACATTAGGGGAATCTTTAGCGTGATCTACCCAATTCTAATCAGTGGGATAGAAGTGATAGAATTGATAAAAAGAAAGGTGATTATTTGAATTAGTTTATAAATTCTAATCTCTGTATATAAAAGTTCCCTATGATATACCATATGAATCTGTTTTGGAAAAATGTTAGTAATAAGGCCCAAAGTTTTTCTACTGTTCTCTCCCACTGCTCACTAGAAGAATGTAATTGAATTCTGCTTTTAAAATACTACCAATTGTAAATTGCATGTGAACAGAATAATTAAAAATTTAAACATCACCTCTATTTATTAGAATTCATTCAACAAGTACTGTATAAGTATGTGAGCAGTTTTGATATATACTAATGCTGCAGAAGCCTAGATTGGCTTTAAGTTATTAATGAGATAATCCCTTTCTAAACTTTACAATTCAAAATACATAATGCAAAGAAAGGAAGGAGGCAGCTTTACAGTATTAATGATCAGCTGCAATAAAAATAAGGTAGTGTAACAGAGTGGCTGCTGGCTGGGCTACAGTTGGATAAAGCACAAGTCTGCAGCATGTTAAAATGGCTGCTGTTAAGTAGTTTATGATAATGAATATAGCTTAAGGCATAAGTAATCCATTACATTATTATATATGTATATATATATTTTGATAGTAGTATTTATACAGTATTGATTAGAGACTATTAACACTAATGTTTAGATAATTAGACCTTTAAGGAGAAAAAGATATATCAGTGTTAGCTATGATTTGAAATGTGGATGTAAGAGCTTGTTTAAATTTTGCATCCAACACTAAATTTAGTGTTAATAAATAATTGCAAGTAACATCAAATTATTTTTGTACAACAAAGGTTTCTGTCTTAAACTGAATACTTAATACCAAGGTACAGTATTGCTGCTTAGCTTTCTGCTTTGCTCTTCCCATATTCATGAAAAAAGTAGCTATAAGAAAGGCATTGGAAACTTCTAATGTCAATTTGAATGGTTTATAGATTTAACAAGCCATCATTATTTTATAGTACTATTCAGATATTAAACTGATAGTAATCTAAAACTATTGGGCTTTTTAAAGTGAATTGCATATACAGCCCAAATATCCAAATGATCTACCTGCCTACTATGGGTCTGTATATCCAACTATAATTGCTCAGTTTCATTTTGGGAAAACTTACCTGATAAGAATATTTCCCTCAGAAGATATGGTCCCGGCATCCAAAACAGAGTATGAAAGTAGTTAAATGGAGAAGGGAATTATTGAGGATGAGAGCAAAAATGTGAAAGTTTGAAATGGTCCCTACTGACATGTAGAATAAAAAGCAAAATACATTTGATGGTTTTTCAAACCATCCTCAGTGTTATAGGATTTTTTTCCAAAATGCATATTTTTTGTTTTTGAAGAATACCATTGCTAGGATTGTTGCTTATAACATTGCTAATGAACAGGCCTTAAATGTATAAGATCAAGCTTCACACCAGCTGATAATTAATCATAAGTCTCCAAACCTTATTCAGCATTCAGCTTCACTGCAGAAGACTCTCAGATACAATTTGGCTAGGTTAGAATATGCTAATCCTCTCCTCCTGCCCTTCTGAGAGAATGAATATTCTGCTAGGTCTCTTAATGGACTTGAAAGGCAATTGAGATAAGTTTGTATAATGGTTCTAGTCTAGTAACCAATTGTTCTTTGTGAGTTTCAATCTTAATACTTTTCCTATTTTCTCTTTCCTTCCCTCCATGACTCTGGATGTGTCACATGCTTCTCACCTCCCTATTTCTGGTAATGGGTAGCTGGAGGGTACTGTGCCACCTCTTCCATTTTCATTTCTCTTTTGGCTGGATCTGAAAAAATTTACCCCCTTTCAATCCCTCCATTTTATGACATGGAAGGAGATGTTTCTAACTTTTAATTCCTCAGCATTAAAAACTTCTGGAAGCTACAAAGACCTTGTTTGCCAGTCAGATAATTTGGACTTATATGTTACAAATGGAACTGTTAAAGAAGATGTTACTTGAGTGTCATCTGCCATATCTCAAGTATATTCAGTTTCTGGATAATTTTTACAGTGGATCAAGTATTCAAATCCACCCATCCTATATTGACAGACAAAATGCCTTCTACACTGAATTATTTTTCCCTGCCCATTTGAATGGAAGATTGTATTCCAGGACCAGGAGAACAGTGAAGAACAATATTTTAGATTTGTGCTGTTAGAGAGAGGGGGGCAACAGACTAGACATTTCAGTTGAAATTACTTCATTCAAGTGGAGAATGAACTGAGTTATTATATAACAAACCCATCCATAGAGAAACGTCATGCCCATTGTCTTGCTGCTAGATTACAATGAAGCAGTGAAAGTATTGTTCTAAATTTGCATTTGTCCTCTGCACTTGTACATCTGATTATGGGTGATGGGTAGAAGGCAACTAAAGTTTTACATACAGTTGTAAAAATGCAGTTTTAAAATCTTCCATGAAGATTGGATTGGCCAAGCTGTAATTTTGGAAAATTTGCTCAATGACCAACAAGCTATTTCAGAAGTGTAGGAAAAAGCAGAACAGACCATCTACCAACAAAATAGCATTGTGAAGGTCACATGTAATGCCCCAGAAAAACCTCCCCAGGGGAGATGATAGAGCAGTCCAGATAGCATGCTGATGAGAAATTGGCATGAAAAAAGCATGACAAGAAAAAGATACAGCCCTTGACATCTCTAATGCAAGGCTGCCAAAAGTTCCCTCCCCCCCCAAAATGGGTCATTCTGATTTATCCCCAAGGCTGCAGGCACAGATCTGTTGGGCAGGCAAGGTCTCTAGGCTTTCTCCTTTCCAAATACATCGGCTTCCTTTGTGTACTTGGCAGGCAGGATTGAAAGTTATACTTGCAGACAAGTGTTAAAAGATGGAAATGTAAGCTCCTGCAGACTTAGTTTTGCATTCTAGACAATCAAAAGTGATTTTGTTGTGACATAAATGAATATGTGGATTCTGAAGCCCATGGCTGCTCCAGCAACAGGATTGCAACATATGGGGACTCTCAGTTGTGGGACAGTTTGTCCCACATGCCAAGGTTGGTTTATCATGTGGCCTAACTGGTTCTCATATTGGAGCAATATATTGCCAATATTATAAATATTTATTTATATTTGACTTTATATGGCTAACTCTCAATAACTAACTTGAGGTCTGCAGCTTAGTTAAATTGTTGGTCTCTTGTGATGCTAGTGGAAGGAGATAATAGATACCTGAGAAGCTAGTTCCTATCTCAGTCCTTATCACCCCCATTTATGACTTCAATCAGGACAATCATGTAATTGAAATGCTTAGGCCTTCAGAATAGAACATGGTTTGTGACAATATTTATTCTTTATGTATGTGTTCAATATCTGTATGATTCTGTTCATTTGTTGAGGATAATTTTAAATTCTAAGATCATTCTTGGAGCACAGTTATTCAGCAGTTTTGAGGGGAAATTAGTGTGTTTTTTGTTCTTGAAATTGTCAAGAGACAATTACAGAAGATAAAGTTAAACAATATTTGAAGGAAGCAGAATTACCTAAAATATCAGAAGAAATTAAAATAATGCTAGAAGAAAAGATATGGAATGGAATTAACAGAAGCATTAAACAGACAAAACAACGGGAAGGCTCCTGGCCTGGCTGGGCTACCAGCAGAACTATATAAAATATTACAAGATTCTCTTTGCAATATAATGTTAGAGGTATTAAATGAAGTACTGATAAAAGCCAAAGTACCAAATTCATGGATGGAGGCTTATATTACTCTTGTACTGAAAGAAGACTCTGACTTACAACATAAAAAACTATAGACCAATATCCTTGTTGAATGCGGATTATAAAATATTTGCTTCAGTAATGGCAGAAAGATTAAAGAGATTCTTAAATCATTTTATACATGGGCCAAAATTGCTTTTTGCCTAAGAGACAAGATAACATGAGGACAAAAATAACATGAGGACAATATTGAATACGCTGGAATACTATGAAGCACATCCAGAAAAGCAGATGGCGTTAGTATTTTTAGATGCACAGAACTGGCAATTTATGTTGGCACAAATGGAAGAAATGGGTTTTGGGGAAAGGTTTGTTGAAATGATTAAGGCAATATAACAGTTCATTTGTTGAGGATAATTTTAAATTCCAATATCATTTATTGGAGCACAGTTATTAAGCAGTTTTGAGAGGAGATTAGTGTGTTTTTTGTTCTTGAAATCTTGTATTTAATTGTGTTAACTTGAAAATGAGATTTTGAATGTTTCTTCATGTGAATCTTATGAAAAAGGCTCTAATACAAAAACAACAGAACTCGTAACCTAGGTAGAAAAATTTTAGAACTGCCTAGATCATACTGTATATATGTTTCCGGCAACATGTGAAAAGCTGACATTGTATGGAATGCGTAGGAGATCTATAGAATGTGTGATGTTTTAGGCAAAATATGAAGTCTGTATTATTTTAATATATATGTTTCCTAACCATTGTAGTCATTATGCAGAATGGCAAGATCTATTTGGGCAAAGTAATGAAAAGAGAGTCATGAAAAGGATTTGAGTTTCTAACCCTTTTTGAAAAAACATATATGAAAATGAAAGAAGAAATGCAAAATAAAGGACTTTCTTACTTAAAAAGAAAAAGGATTGACCTACTTGTTGCAACAAGGAAGGCTAGAATGGCATTTTAGCAGTAGTATTTTACACTTTGCTTGTTTGCCTTTTGGCATTGCTTAGAATGCCTAAGAAATGTGGGAAATATTAAACATTTTATACTTTGAGACTTTCCCATTTTGGGTATTTTTCCTAGGCATTCTATAAAATGCTTAATTTCACACATTGATGGTAACATATACACGTCCAGTATTGCTTTCCCATACTTACCTGAAATGAGATTTCAGTAATTGATAAGTAAACCAAGATGATTATGCTCCAAGAACGTATGACTAAGACTGTTAAATAGAATTGCTTGCCAAGATCTGCAAAAGATTTTATTGAAGTGCATCATTTCGTTTAAGCATCAGCTTTCTAAAAGCCTTTCATATCTTTATCAGCTGATGCTGGGTTCCTCCTATTGCACAGGAACAGAAGAAACATCTTAGTGAGCTGCTTCTGGCTGCAATGCCACAAAAATGTACTTGGATGAAAGTAGAGGTGCAGTTTCTCTGATTTATACTTCAGATTTTCTGCTCCAGTCACCCTGGAGAGACAAGTAGAAAGAAATGGGGAAGTGGAAGAAATTCTCTTGGATGCACTGGAAGTGTATTTAAGAGAAAGGTGGAATCATATTTTCCAGGAGACAAGATTCATTTTGCCTGTAAGTTTTCTGGACATATGTTTTAGCATGAACTTTCAGATGCATTTATTTTAGCAATTAAAAAATTGTCTCACAAGACAGGTGAAGGTAATTCTTGAAGAGTGTTCCTTAATTTCTAACTTTTGATCCATCTTTACTGTGGCTTTAAACAAGGATATAATGGTCTTTTAATATGTAGCAGTTTGTAAATTTATGTAATTAAGCATTAATAAAAAGGTTTGGTATACAGGAGATAAAATAGGATGGAGTAGGGAGGACCTAATGGAGAAAGTCTTAGTCATTTCCTTTACCTTGCATCAGCAGAAATGATTTCAGTATGCCTTAAATATAGGCAGTTATGATAATGCATTTGATTCATGTGTATATATATCTTAGTTTCAAATTATTTTTTAAAAAATAAGTTTATTTTTTATAGAATGCATTCAGTATGTTAATTAAAAGGATGTTAATGTGAAAAAAGCAATGGTAAACTTTGTTTTGCTTTAACTTTTTCATAATCTTTTGTGTGCTTATTCTTTCTTACCTGCTAACTTTTATTTTTGCATTGTAGTTGAATGATTATTTCTGTTTATTTTGGAAGCATTTAGTCATTATTCGTGGTATTGTAATATAGTATAACAAACCTAAAACAAAACAATTGGCTACAGCATCTTAACTAAAAAAATATTTTATAACTTTTTATGTTGTATATTTAATGACTATTCCATTGTTAGACTAATTCAGTGGTGTATAATATGAAATGCTAACTGTGAGCTTTGTCAGTTATCCATTATCCTGTTGCCATGATGAAATATATGAAAGGCAGTAACTAATATGAAAATTAAGTATATGGTATATGTACTTTTAAGATCAACTGTTAGTAGCTAGAAAAATGGACTATGGAAATAAACTTGGGGAAATGAGGGAAAAGATGCTGCCTGGGAAACAGACAAGAGACCATGAGCCTCCAGTGGCTTAATGGTTAAAGAAAAAAAAATTAGAAATGACCTGCCCTAATGGATCAAGCAGTTAAATGTGGCAGTGGGAAATTTTGTACTTTTAGAGTTGCAAGATTCTGTTAATGTAGCTTTACAATAAAGTAGATTTAACTCATCTACCGTGTTTCTCCAACAATATGCCCCCCCATAGGAAGACCCAGCATGTTTTCTAGACATAAAATGAAATTAAGCCCCATCCCCCAAATTTAGGCCTAGTTTAAAACACGCGAAATTGGGGGGGGGGAGGCAGGGGAACTTGCCATTAGAAGCATTTCAGCTGCTTCTCAGGTGGGGGAGCTGCGTAACTTCTACGGTTCCCGCCGTTGCTGCCGCTGTTATCGGAGACAGCGCTGGCGAGAGAGGGAAAGCTACAGTTTGACCTGGGTGCTTGGAATGCAGGAACGGGCTGCGCACCAGGACTTTTGCAAACTTGCAGAGCCTGAGGCTGGAGCACCAAGGGTAGCAGCAGCAGAGATGCTCGCTCAGCTCTTCTCACGCCCACCCAGCCGCTTGGAATTAAACCAAAACGCAGTGCACGGAGCTCCCAGGTACCTCAAAATCTTTTTTTTCCTGTTGTTACGGGGACAGGGGAAACATGGGAGCGACTCAGACACTTGTTGGAGATGGTGCACGCGGGGGGGGGAGAAATTAATTCACCACCGAAAAACGTCCTAGCTGGTTTTGGGAGGCTCAAAAAAAAATAAGGGCCAACCTTATTTTGTGAGAAACACAGTAGTCATGTTTGGATTACCTGGACAGGCTGACAAAGTCATAAATGCCTGCCTAATTTTTTTCACCTCTTTTGTACTTAATAAAGCCTTTCCAAAGTTCTATGCTCTTCTAAATTTCATCAGAGGAATTCCTCCTTCCAGGAATAGGTCTACAGGTAAGTCCTCAACTTATAACCATTCAAAAGTTAAAACTGGTCCACTGCAACATTTCCACAGTCACATCATCAAAATTGAGGCACCTGACAACCATAATATATTTACAACAGTTGCAGCATCCCAGGTTCATGTGACTGCCATTTGAGACCTTTCCAGAGTCTTCCAACAAACAAAATCATGGGGGAAACTGGGTTCACTTAATATCCATGGGGGTCGCTTAATGACTTTGGGGAAAAAGTCATAAAACTGGGTGCATCACACTTAACAACTACATTGCTTCGTGATGGATGTTTTGGTCCTAATTGTGGTCATAAATTGTGGACTACCTGTAGTTCAAGTAGAGAACAGGTTTTCTTATACTTAAGCTAGATTCCCTTTATGTTTTTGCAAAACATGCAGTTGGCTTTTAAAGTAGCCTCACCAATGTCATTTCTTGACATTTTTGGTTCCATTTGTATTGCAAACAATGCATCTGATGTGTTTCATCTAATGTTACATAATATTTCAGTAAATTATAATTTCCAAGTCTTCTTTACAAACAAACTACTTATTTCTTTTTTCTTTTTTAATTTCATTTTAGAATTCACCGCTTTATCAATACTTACAGGATCTGGGACATACTGATTTTGAAATATGCTCACCATTGTTACAGAAGTCAGAAGAATGCACATCCAAAGAGGGACCAAAAGATATGGATGTAAGTGTCATTCAGGAGGTAGGTAGACAGTGTTATACACTATATATAAAATCTGCTGTGAAAAATTTGATAACAAGTATCTGTTTAAAATTGGATTGTCTTTACATAACTTGCCCTATGTTTGCATGCAAATGCTTTTGGTGACATTGTGTATTTGTTGGCTAATGCCTTTGCTTTTGGATCTATTATGCCAGTTTTTCAGAATTTTAGGTTTTAAGGGGCTATTCAAGTAAAGTAATAGACATTGTATTTTTGCCTGCTGTATTTTGGGGTAGTTGCAGTAATTCAGAAGACACTTGCTACTTTTTCTTGTCTTATCCATGTTATTGGACAAAAGAGAAATATGGACTATTATGAAATGATAAGCAGCTCTACCAGTTTTCATAATTTTCTGTTCCAATTTGACTATTGTGCTATTTTTATTGCCTTAAAACCCATAGTCCAAAAATAAAGGGATGGATGGATGGATGGATGGATGGAAAATAAAAAATTTCAGGTACCAAAGTCGTATTAAACGAGATTGGAATCATTAATTGGACTGGAATGCATGTGTGTAGAATGACGAAAAGGAAATGATGTTTCTGGAAAAGAAAAAATGTAGAAACTCCAACTGAATGTTCTAAAGAAATCTTGATAATTAGGTTCCTTGATGTAATTGCTTTTTTGAGAGTGATTGATCAAGGGTAGTCTCCTATATGTTTATATTGGAATTCATAAATCCTAAGCTTTGTTTGTAATTTGTATTTATTCTCTGGTTGGTGATGCAGTACAGTGCAGGAAGAAATGAAGTCTGCATGGGTTTGCCACATAGCTAAGGTATCTTCATGGTACAAAATTACCCACAAAATTACTGGTTCTTAATTTCAGGTATTTTTTCCTGGGTTCTAGCATTACAATTCCAAAACAGAAGTTCCCATGGATAATACAACCCCTGCAGGTTGCTGCTTTTGTTTTAAGCAAAATAGCAACTATACTTATCTTGTGAGACTAGGTCAGAAATCTGGAATCTAATTCCCTGTTATTTTCCTGTAGTTAAAATAAGCTTATTGTTTACATCAAGTTCAGTCTGAAGGCTTTCATTTTAAAATACAGTATACATTTGGAGTAAAAACAAGGTCTGTTTATTTTAGTAGAGATGAGATGATGAAAATTCTGATGGATTGCCTGAAAAAGAAGAGAATCAATCAATTCAGTTTAGTGGTTCAGATTCCAAGTAGAAACTGAGATCTGATCCCACCTTAAGCTTAAAATCCACCTGACGGACTATAGGTCAGTCACAATTTTCAGTTTCCTCTCCATTCTTCATCTAAAAGCATCAAGTTCTTTTCCTGAACTTCCCTCATTTTTCTTGGTGATTGCTAGATTTGCCCAGCTATTCATTTCCTTCTTTCCTTATGTGGAACTAGGTTTCACTCCTCTCCCCTCTTTTTTAGGCTTCTTCTCACTAAGTGGTTTGTTTATAGAATTGTATGGCAACATTTATGGCAAAAGTCTTGATATATGCTCTAATACAGTGTTTCATTTAAGCAGTTTAACCTAATATTGAATAATGCTAACATATTTAGTTCCTAATTATACTGTAGATAATAGAGTTAGTTAAGCTGGCATTCTCGGGTGGGATTTACTCCTCTGGGCTAGCCATATATGATCATTTCTGTTAGGGATAACATTGTTTACCCTAACTGGTTTAGGTAAAATAATAAATATGTAATCATAGTTTGTATGTTAAAGTGTCTGCAACTTTAGATATGGGATAGTAATTAAGGGAGTGGTTGTGAAAGCACTTTAAAAGAAGCAAGGCTGCAGCTTGCTCTCTCTCTGGCTTTGATGATCCCTGATTACTGCAAGGACTCAAGACTGCATTGCTCGAACGGGAGAGAAAACAAAGGACTGACTTGTAAGTGAACTGACATAGGATATTCTAAATGGACTTTGCTAACTGAATATCCCTGAATGGACTGACTAAATGATACATGACTATTGGACTGTTATTTTGACTATGCTATGAACTCATAATGGAATAAACTATATTTTTGATAGCACAAGCGTATCTGTTATTTTTACTGTATGTTAATAAACATACAAGCTTATCTCACTCATTTATCTGTGTGCCTATCTGACTAACGCTGCACATTCTGTTTAGCTTGTCTCCCTAACCCTGGTTGGGGAAACCAGGCTTAACAATTTCCTTTCTTTCTTCAGCTTTTTCAAAGCTATCTGCATTGGCTAGATTTTTCCATGGCTATATTTTTGTTCCTTCAATGCTGCTTTAAATCTCTTTCCATTCACAATCAGTTAAAGAGACATTCCCCCTGGAAACAATAAATATTCAACAGCTTTGGTCTGGTAGTCTTTACATCTTTTTTTCTCTTCTATTTTCTTTAAATTAAAAGTGACAGCTTCCTATAGGAAGTTATAAAAACCTTGCTATCTATCTACTCTTGGGATTTATTAACAATAGAAAGTTGGTTGGTTGGATAAGTTGCAAAAGTCATGGGCAACTATATATTATCACATCCCTTCTTTATAAAATGTGTTGGTTGTGGTTAGAGTAGCAAAGTTCAGAATTGTTTTTAAAAACAATTGTCAAAGCCTGCCAATGGGAGATGGCTAAGGAGGAATGGATTCTACTTGTTGGACTAGCACCAGGAAGACCCAAGTTAAGTGCCCATTCTGGCAATCTGGCACAAATGCTTACTGCATGACTTTGAGCTAGATACTATCTCATAGCCCAACCTAACTCATTTGTTATGACCAAAAAAAATGGATTAAGAATGAAGTGTAGGCTGCCATGAGCTCTTGAGCAAAAGGCGGGATATAAGTCTAATCAATCATACATTGCACATAGGCCATCCTGTTGATTGACCATAAAGGTAAAAGCACTAGCAGGGGAAGTAGTGGGACAGATGAAACTTTTCTGTAGACTCTCATTGATAAATTCCTTTAGATGGATTAATTTTGTATCTGACATTGGATAGTGATATTTTGGGAATCTAGGCTCTAGGATTGATAGCAGAGTCATAGAATTGATGAGAGGGATCAAGGTCTGTTTCTCCCTTTTCAGCAGCATATCTACATACAAATTTAGCAGCCAAAATTGAACAATGCACTTACTGAGAAATGATGATGTTGGTTTGAGGCCCGCAGTTTTGCATCTTGGGCACTCTAAGATGTTACCTGGCCCCTGTGATGGTGAAGATTGTGAATCTGTGGTCAGTGTTTTCCAAAGACCATTACAGAATACAAAGTTGCACAAACCTGTTACGATTTCTGATGATTTGCAAAGGTTTGGAATACTTTGTGATGGGTGTTGAGAATAAGTCCTTCAGAAGTGTGGTGGCAGTGATTCTTACAAGGACATTTATGTATAGTATGGACAAGCTCTCCATAAAATAAATATACAATTTATGTGCATGAGTGCAACTTGTCTCACTCAGAAGAGGTATTCTTTTCCAAAAGAGCATGATTGGGAGACATGATCCATGTATCTTTGTGTATGCATAAATAGAATACTTCTCATTATCCTTTCAATTTTAATTATATCTAAGGATGTCATTCCAAGATACATAAATAACTTAATAAGGGGGTAATCATAATTGGTATATATTGACAGAATATTGGTTTGGTGTATTTTCAAGTGCTAACTAGTTAACACATCATTCTAGAATAAGATTTTATGCATTAAAATGCTGGGTAGTCTTATTGAATTGTAAAGCAGATTTATTAAAGTGCATAGATAATATATTAAATTTTTTTTCATGTACGATTTTATAAACACCACATTCAGTACTGTTTATGATTTTAAAAACTACTTGACTTGCTATGCATTAACTTGGTGTGCTGCCAACAATCCATAAACTGATCGCTAATATGTTATGGCCTGCTTGGTTTAGAGTATGGTTTCTTTGAACTTGGTTTGAATGCAAATAATGTTTATATATTTAAGACTTCAGACAGTTTTTAATTCTTTACAGAAAGACATCCTGTCAAACCTACTTGAGAGATTAAAAAGCTGGCTTCCTTTTTCCCTATATAAGAAAAGGCATGATATGCTTCATCAGTTGGTAAGCTCCTGTTATTACCAGGTCACTTTCCTGTCAAACAATTCATCCATTTTCCTTAATATTTTTATATTTAATTTCCTTATGAAATATTTTCTCATTTTATTAAGCATTTGTTGATCATATTACATAGTATTCAAACTGAAATGTTTGGTGTTTAAATCTAAATAGAAGGTAATCTAGATGTGAGGGAACTTAAACTGCCTTAACTGCTTTGGAATCATTATTTTTATATGTGTTAGAAACATAAGTACTCAAACAAATGAAGCTGCTAATAAGTATATCTTTTAATTTTTTGTAGTTTTTATTTTTGTTTTCAAAATAAATATGACATTAATACTAAAAACAGATCTTCATGTAAAAAACTTGCGAATTAAATTTAATCCAAAAATTGATGTTAGAAGAGTAGCTTGCTGGCAATTGGTTCTCAGTCCTATTTCAAATAATTACTCCTACACATATTGCTATCTCTTGCCTCAATTATTCTTTCCCACTCTAGAAAGTTACCAATTGAGGAGACAAGCACTGTTAAAACAAAATGCTGTCGGGTTACTGTTGGGTCCATAGTCTGTGCAACTCTTTTGAAGACTAGATCCTTGAAAATACGTATCTGTTTGTTTCATTCATTTGAACAAATGAAAAACCCATCAGACAGGCTGAGTAGATCCAGAGCTGCTATAATCTTTGGCACAAATATTTGTGGCTCCTGATATAGTATTACTACACTAAGGGCAGAGCTAAAAGCAGGAGGTGTACCAAGCTGGCATTTTTCTTTCTAGCACCCAAACTCTATCTTTAACTAGTCAGTCAGAGACTTCAAATATTTGCTTCAAGAACTCACGAGTCTCTCAATTTTCCTCAACACAGATAGCTGCATGTTGCTTACTTTTTCTTCTTTCCTCCCATTCTTCTGTGCAAATTTAAAGTTATAAGCACTCTAGGGGAAGATTATGAGTGATGGCTAAATTAAACATACATTGGTGCCACTGGTAGTATGTAATAAAAACAGAATTACAAATGATTTAAGTTTAATGCTTGCTTTTGTGCATGAACATGATGGGTTGATATGTTTTTCTCTTCCTTCTGCTTTAAGGATGTTGGTTTTCGTTCAGAGGCACTCTGCACCATCCTGCAACAGGAAGTTCTGCTACAGGAGGATGTTGAACTGATTGAACTATTTGATCCTAGTATCCTGTCTGCAGGACAGCTCAAACAGCAGGAATATGGACAACTTCCAACATTATGCTCCCTAGCAACTCCTAATATTTGGTATTGACTTGAGCTACATACATGTTATGTGAATATATTATATATATTGTTAAAGGAAGTGTATTTGCATACATGACCTCCCAGCAAATAGAAGTATTATTTAGTTTGTTTTCTCTCTTTGTTTTATAGCTCATGATTTTGGTATTGGCTACATCTCTGTGTATTCCTTGTTTTAATTTTCAGGAATATGTTTTTCTTTATCATATTTTCCCAACAGGCAAATGACCTGAAGTTTAGACATCCTTCCCTGAAAAAAAATTAGAAACATTAAAATTCTAAATAGAAACATTGAGCAGAATGTAATATCTTCAGATCTTATGTTTCTATGTGTGAATTTGCTTTAAAATATAATCTTGGATCACTAATTATAAAAATAAGAATCAGAACTTTGAAAATCAAGCCATACTTAGATATGTCTTGTGTTGTTTTTTTTGCAGGGATATTTCATTATTATTTCTCTTCATCAGCACACTGGTGACAATTCCTTCTTTATGGAGTGGATTCCTTGGGTCCATTTTGGGAGTAGTTTTCTTGGTTTACATAACTATGCGAGGTTTGGACATAACAAGGATTGCAAAGTTGCAAATGTCTCTTAAAAAATGTCATCTCCAACTAGAAGATATAGTGGTTAATTGCCGTGCCTTCACTAACCTTGTGAGGAAAGCATTGCGACTCATTCAAGAAACTGAAGTAATTTCCAGGGGATTTACTCTGTGAGTCTGAATTGATTTGCACCCATTTTTCAAATCTTAAGTTAATGAATGGTGAAGAAAATTTTCCTTTCAAATTCAATCTCAGATTTTTAAAATGTATACAGTTTTATCTGATATAACAAGTGAATTTCTGGCCCTCATATCATGCATATACTGTATGTGTAGAAAGATGATAACAGTATTGTAACAAGGGCAAATTTATTGTTTGGCATCTTAACTTTTTACTAAATGGTGTAAACATTTCAGTCAAGGAGACTTGAATTAGTATTTGTTGGATTGTAACTAAGAGAGGCAAGGAAGAGTAAATTCTTTGGCTACTGAAATGTGAATACCAAATTCAATATGCATATAAAATTATATGTATGCCTCTTCCTAAAATTTATAGGACAGCATCTAACTACCTATTATGAAGTTTTAATAGACTAGGCTTAACTACAGATGTTTTCCATGTATGAATACACGCTAGTTTGTTTTTATATTAGCACACAAAAATGGAAATGTATATTTTTTATTATAGATTATTATAGATTATTTGACAGATTGAATCATCTATGAGTATTTATCCCTCCCCTCCCAATTTTTGGAGAGGAGGAAGGAAGGAAACGAAAGGAGGACAGGAAGGGAAAGGAAAGAAGGAAAGATAAGCAAAAGAAAGGAAGGGAAGGGAAAGGAGGAAAGAAGAAAAGGAAGAAAGACAGATAGGAAGAGAAAGGAAAGGAGGAAGGAAGGAAAGGAAAGAAGGAAAGGGAAGGAAAAGAAGGGAAGGAAAAGAAAGGAGGAAGGGAAGGGACAGGAGGAAAGAAGGAAAGGAAAGGAGGAAGGGAAGGGACAGGAGGAAGGGAAGGAAAAGAAAGGAGGAAGGGAAGGGCAGGAGGAAAGGAAAGGAAAGGAAAGGAAGGGAAAGAAGGGAAGCCCGGGCTCCTTCATAGTCTGATTACAAAGTTTCGTCACAAAGCACAGGTACCCAGCTAGTTGTAGAATAAACTCATTATTTCTTATGGTTAGGTATTGAATTTTAAAATAGTGGTAAAATATTAGCTTATAATTCCATATATGTTTCACATGCCATTTTTCAAAAAATAATATGTTTGACTTCCAATGAATGATACTAATCCATTTTGTTTTCATACATATAGAAAGGAAATTGAATCCAGTTTGATGCCTGACCCCAAAAGCTTTTACTTCCTATCTGAATCCTTTAGAAATTATTTTCAAATAAAAACAGTGTGCCTGTTTTAAAAGTAAATCCATTTTTTGTTTAATTGTATAGTTAATTTCATTATTTTAAGCATTGCCAAATAAATGTAAAGGCCATTTTGCAGTTTAGATCCAAATTAATAAGTCTTAAACTAAGAATTTCAGGACTGTTAATTTTATAGAATTGGAAAGAAGAAAGTAGAAATCCAAGCCCCAGTGAATTTTCATTAAAATTTTAATAGTCAATATTTTAGTAAATGGCTTATTTTCTACATAATATTTCAATTTGTAAATTGAAATAATATCTCAGGATATATGAAAATATATTCTATAAATTCAGAGAAAAGGGTGTATTATTGTTTTATATTTTTGTCATTCTTTAGGACATCTGTACAGTTGTATCACATTTTACTTTTCAAGTTTGCTTGACAGGGTTAGTGCTGCTTGCCCATATAATAAAGGTGGACAACATCCTTGTCAGCATCTGATTGGTCTTCGAAAAGCTGTGTATCGATCAGTAAGAGCCAACCTCAGAGCTTCAAGACTCGCTACCTTATATATGCTTAAACAATATCCTTTTAAAAGTAATAGATATTGGGGTGGAAATTAGTAAACCACAGTGATTGGCTGCTATTCAGGAAGAATATGGTAAATTGCCTAGGTTTTAATTAAAAGTTCTATGTTCCTCCCTTTCTCTTAAAAGTTCATTTCAATTCTTTAACAACCTTAACAACTAAGTAAACTTACCCACTGAATTCTGAGAGTGACAATGTCACAAACTACATATGTGTGGTGCCTTTTAAGGAGCTTGGTTTGGGATTAAATGAAGAACAAGTATCTGAAGAAGAAGCACACAACCTCACGGATGGATTCAGCTTGCCTGCACTAAAGGTAATCTAGTGTCATTTCAGTGATCATACCATCCACTATTCTATCATTGCTTTCAGCCTATAGAAGCTAAACAAAACAAAATGATCCTGAATTACACTATTATTTTAAAGTTTTAAATACATTAGGTTTATATGATTCTGTAACTTTCTTTGAATCTGTTTTTAGTTCATGCTAAGACATATTATGGCTTAGATCTGAATAAGCCTAATCATGACTCATGGCTTATACTATGAGCAGGCATTCGTGGTTTATTGTACTTATTATAATTTGGCAAGCCTAGTCTTTTGAATCAAACCATGAAACCAATCCATTCATTTCTTTCTTTAGCCTGTTACAAGTTCCTGATTTTCAAAACATTCTGAATAAGTCATGTAGGAATGTTTAAAATTTGTTGTCTATTCCAATTTACAAGAAGAACCTTTGAATGTACTCTGTTCATAATTAAACTGTTATATTGCATTTTGGGTGGATAAGTATTATTTTGGATGATTTTACTCTGAAAAGAGTATTTTAATTTCCAATATAAATTGATACAAAAAATAATTTTCCCCATGTTATTTGTACTTTTGTACAAAAGAAACCCAGCATGTAAAATAAATTACAAATAATTTATAATATGTGCATTATTAGCTAATTTTTATTATGTTTGTACAACTAGTCCTTGTGGTAGGACTGTTCATTCAGCAACCATTCAACATTATGATAGCACTGAACAAATGGTATTTACAACCAATCCCCAGCTGTAATTTCAGCTGTTAACACCATCCCTGGGATCACATGATCACAATCTGGGAACTTGGCACCCACTGTATGATTACATCACTTCAAATTGTGATCACATGATCACTATGCCTGACAATCCCTTCCAACTTCCCACAGGCAGTCATTGGGGAAGGCAGCAGGAAGTAAGAAGTCATAGTCATGTGAGGTGCTCATTTACAAACCTGCACTGTCCTTATTAAATAACAACAATCAGAACTGCCAGAATTGCTCTCACATGATCATTTGATGTGCTTTATTACCATATCATTTAGCAACAGCAATTCTGAGCCCAATTGGCCCCATAAAGGAGAGGACTACCAGTATATGGAAGTGTTAAATCTCTACCCCAAAAGAATTAGCCTTTTTTTTGGGGGGGGGGGGAAATAGAGTAGAAGGATCTGCATAGTTCTAATGGATAGCTCAATATTTAATTCACGATAATTTATATCTACCTCTCCCACCTTTCAAGATAATCAGACTGTCATTGCTTTGCTTAAATATACTGTTCATGGGAAAATAGGGAAAATAGATAACAATTGATTCCTTTTGTTTCTTAGGTTTTATTTCAGCTTTGGGTCGGTCAAAGTTCTGAATTCTTTAGGCGACTACTTCTTCTGCTATCTCCCTCTAATGCATCTCTCAAGAGCCTGATTACACCAGAACGTTTGCCTCTTTGTATCTTTTCTGATATAATTCAAGGTCTACCACATGCTCATGCTGCTTGTTTAGAAGAACTTAAAAGGAGTTATGAATTTTACCGGTATTTTGAAACACATCATCAATCTTACTTGGAACGTCCAGTCAAAGCTAAACCAAAATCAGGATCACTAAGCCATCTCCACACTGCTGTGCGCAGTTTGCAACTCCATCTAAAAGCCTTATTGAATGAGTAAGTTAAACATAGGAATAATTTCTCAGAGTTAATAATTCTAGATTTAGGGATTATACTTTTAAAAATAACTCAATATCAATTTTTACCATGATTGGTGGAGATAGTTATTACTGTTACCTCCTTATTCTTACCGTTCCAAATTAATCTAATATTTTTTTTTTCTACATGTGAGAGTTGGGTGTAAAATGCTTAAGGAATTTATTACTACTAGCAATCAATTTCACCATAAATTGGAATTCCACTTAAGAAATACAAATGTAGTACTATTTTTGTTTAACCACTTTTCTGTGGTCAGATACATCAACAGTATGGTTCATATTAACCCTTCAGAATTATTATTGCCAGCCATTTTTATCCACTTGTTTAGCAGGAACTGACAATGCAACTTTGTGCCTGCTATCAGTTCACTGAATTTAATAAAACTTTTTCTGAAATAATTCTGTATCATGCAGTTATACATGTATCAACGATTATTTATATATAACATCTACAGTATAATGGCAGCATACCAGATTAGGAACCCAGAGATCATGGGTTCTAGTCCTGCCTTTTTTAGGCACAAAGCCAGTCACTCTTTCTCAGCCCTAGTAAGAAAGCATTGATAAACCACTTAAAAAATGTTGCCAAGAAAACTTTATAGACTTCTCCAGGCTGTCATGATGAGACAAGTCAGATTCAAAAACACAAAAATATGTTTTGATTATGTAGCTTTACTTTTTATGGTTTAAAAATAAAAACATACTTTATATATGGCAGGTGTTACATTGCTCATCACTTTGTTGAACCCTCTCATTCACACAAAGTTGACCCAACAATTTAAAGAGATCAAGGATGTGAGATAAACACTTATGCATAAAGAGAAATTCTGTGTGTATGTGTGTAGAGAGGGGGGGGCAAGAGAGAGAGAGAGAGATCATAATTTTATTAGGAATGTAAGGACTTATCTTTAAACTTTCTGGAAAACCTAGGTCGTAATCAGATGAAGAGCAAAACTTGCTACTTTCAATCCTTGCAATAATTTTCATTTTTTGAACCTTCCAAGTACTTTTGTTATTATGTTCCATCACATTATTGTCAAATCTTAGCAATCACATAGATAGATTTTATTCATGACAATCTAACCCTAAGTTTGCCTTTCATGTCTTTCAGTAATGCACCCACTGCCACTTTAACTAAGTCCATCCACCTTGCTGCTGGTTGTTCTACTTTTGCCTTCCACCTTTCTCACTATTAAAACTTCACTAGAGGTCTAGATATTTGCTTAATAGGGTGGGATAATTTGAGCCTCATTATTTGTGCCTCAAGTAAAAACTCTGGGTTAATTTGTTTGATGACCCATTGTTTAGTTTTCTTGGCCGTCCACAGTATTCCCAGGATCTTCCCTAACAGCAAAGTTCAAAAAAGTACCTACATGTCTCCTCAAAGTTTAACTTTCACTTTCATAGTGTCACAGGGAATACCATTGTTTGTATTGTTCAGATATTTGTCGATATAGACAAATCTGAATATTTTTTCCAAGGCCTTCGTGGCTGCTCTATCAAATGCTAGTATGTGTATTTCTTTACTGCTTGTTCCTTACTGTTCATGACTTTTTTTATATTAACATCTCCCTCCCTCCCCTCCCTACCCCTCTCTCTATATATCTATCTATCTATCTATTCTCTTCAGCCTTGCAATTATTTGAATTTATCAGTGTAGATTCTTCAGTTCTATGTAAAGAAAGACTTTAAGTCATGAGATTCTCTGTTCTTTGATGTTCTGGTTCTTTTTTCTGTGTTTGCATACCTTTTTTTCCTTAATAGGCTAATAACCTTGGTTTTGTAGGGACATGGTCGCTCAGTGTCTAAGTTGGTCAATCAGAAAGGTTGGCGGTTCAAATCCCGAGTACCATGTAACAGAGTGAGCTCCTGTTACTTGTCCCAGCTTCTGCAAATCTAGCAGTTCGAAAGCATGTAAAAATGCAAGTAGAAAAATAGGGACCACTTCAGTGGGAAGGTAACAGTGTTCCACGCACCTCTGAAATTTAGTCATGCCAGCCACATGACCACAGAGACATCTTCAGATCGCGCTGACTCTGGCTTTGTAACAGAGATGAGACAATCTCCTAGAGCTGGAAATTACTAGCACATATGTGCAAGGGGAACCTTTACCTTAACTTTGGTTTACTGATCAAAACTATTTGTAATTTTCTCCCTGATTTTTCTGAAATACTTGTCTGAGATTTTATTTTTTGTTTTTACAGAATGATAATTCTTGAGGATGAACTTGAGAAGGTTATGAATTCCAAGGAAAGCCCAGAATTAACTTGGGAGGCCTACCAAATTGCAGATCAAAAATTTAAATTGATTCAGCCTCACATGCATGCGAGCAATAGTTGTTGGGAAGAGGCTATTTCTCAGGTGGAAAAAATGATTCGAAGAAATTCTGATAAAAAAGGTGTGCCATTTTCATGGGGTATGAAAATGCATATAACAAAAACTGAAGGTTTAAGACAGAGGAATCTGTAAAGCCACATTGTTTGGGTTAGGTCTAAAAGGAAAGGTCCTCATTTCTGATGTATGTGCACAAAATGGATCATTTGACATTAGTATATAATTAAAGGCATTCATAGCAAATTTTCTATGCAGATAAAATTTTAAAATAGTAGTAGTCTATTGGTACTTACCTGCCATGCCCATTCTCTTTGAGCTGTGAAGAGCATCCAGCCCCACCCTTTTTCCGTCTGGTGAGGTCCTGTTTCGGCCAACTTATTTGTTAGGGAATTGAGGATGAGGGCATTTATTTCTCTCGTCTTCGCCAAAACTGGGGAACGCTGGGGAGGAGTCCCGTGGAGGAGGAGAAGCGTTCCACAAATTAAGCCCAGCCTAGACATGCAGAGACTGAAGCACCTCCCACTACTGGATGCTCTTCACAGCTTAAAGAGAGTGGGCGTGTCAGGTAAGTACAGCGCCCTTTTTAAGTTCAATTGAATATTTGTACTCTGGTCAACTCAGATGATAAAGTTAAATTGACATTTGCTACAGGTGTCAATTTGAATGGTATTTTGCTACTTTCCAAACCAATTTATTAATTTTTCTGTACCAATAAATACGAATCTTGCATTTACCATACTCCTGCAGTAATAGATTTGCTGAATTAGGCTGTTCTTAACTGAAAGTTACTAAAACATAATACACACAAATATTTGATCATGTATGGAGCCCATTATTCTCTTCACTTGAATCACAATTCAGCCAGGAAGACCAATTTAAAACCAAACTGGAATATAAAATATAATACAACCATTTGAAAAAGCTTTCCTGGCTTTAGGTACAGTGTCTGGACCAAATCTAACTAAAAGGTTCTAATTCTGATTACATTGAAAAACTGGAATAAAACAGTAGGTATAGATTGTAATAAACAAAACTAATGAACCAATATGAATAAAACTGATCATAATATCTCCTTAAGAAAATCTTTCTACATTATTATTCCAAATATTCCAATCTTATGATATACTTTTTTACCTTCAGGTAAACCTGAACCACTTTGTGAAAACAAGCATTGCCCTACTGTACCTTTAATGCAGCCGACTGTGCATATCGAAGACAAAGACCCTGTTCCTGAAGAACAGGTAATCATAGTATAGAACTTTAGAAAGGTTTTATTCACAAAATAAAATGTAGAGATTATTCTTCATGCATTCAGATAGGAAAATCATTATTAATAACTGCTACAATTTTTTGCAACAAATTCTTTGTTTTTTAGGGGAGGAGGAATTAAGTGTGTTATCAATAGAGTGCATATTTGTCAGTTTGCATCCTGTCGTTCTATTCAATTCAGAAACAGTATTGTGTAAACTATCAACCCCCAGAATTTGTGTAAGAAATAACTTCCTATTTGGAGGCTAGAGCAGAGAAAATATCATATTTTGTGTGGAAAAGAGACAAAGCTTAATATTTTATTTTATACTATTTATAAATATTGCTAGTTTTCGGCTGTGGAATTTAAAAATATATCTTGCACTTCAAATATGCAAAATTGCACTCCTTAAATATGTGTTTCAGTGGTGCACTTCATGCAGCACTCTACTTCACATGTTCACGCAATAAAGAAAAGCTGAAGTAAGATCGTAAGCATAGTTGCAGTTTCACTTAGTGACTGCTTCGCTTAGCAACAAAGTTGCCGGTTACATTTGTGACTGCAGTTAAGGACTACCTGTATCTATTAACAGGACAGAAATAGTTACCAAATCCATTTTATATCCTCCTGTTTGCTATATATTAGCAAAAGAAATAACTGTTCCTGCTTACTATCACTAAATAGTGTGTAAAAGAATTATATTGTAGTTTAAATTATAATATTAATGCCAGTTAAACTTATTATTTGGCTGAAAAGAGTTTATTCCCAGGGTTAGAGGTAAAAATCAAAATTGGGCATCAAAAAAAGAATGTCAATTGTGATAATAATAGGAAAGTAATAGTAATAGGGACATAATAAATATAAAGAATTGAAAATAGCAAACAATTTTTGAGTTTTATTATTTCAGTCATTAGAAATTCTGTAGTCTGCATCTGTGTATCTGCATTATAGAAATGTAATCACAGATAACTGAACTGAATTTAGTATGCCTTGACTATCATCTTGCTTGGGTTGAGTAATGTGCCAGTTTGGGATAAGGTATTATTAGTATACAGATGATTTTCAGGTATATATTTCACCCTGGGCTAAATAGGGTTTATGGCAGAAGTCTTTATCCAGTCCTTGGTGGCTTGAATGAATGAAGAGAATCCAGTTCAGAATTGGACTCAACCCAAACCAGACAGAGTGACACTTAATTCAGAAGCCGATTAATTTCCTACTAAGTCCCCTGGAGCAGGGGTCGCCAACCTTTTGGACTTCAGGGACCACCAAACTCATAATTTTAGATCCCAAGAACCACTAACTGGTTATGTGGGCGTGGCCTAATTTGTGGGTGTGGCTTGGTGGTCATGTGACTGGCTGGGCATGGCTTGTATGTAAATATTATAAATATTTATATAAATATTGATTTTTTTATTAAAAAAGAGCAACTTCTACCCAAAATCAGGCAAAGCAAGCAGACAGATTGAGTTGCTCACAGAATCATTCAGTGATCTATCTATCTGCCATCGGCTAGCTCAGTCTCTCAAATTTGCTTGCTGTGAGTCTGCACTGAATTTGTTTGTAAGCAAACCTTCAGTCCTAAGGAAGGTTAAAAGTAGAGCCGAAGATCTAAAGACTAGCTAGAAAGCAAGAAATTCATCCATTTCCTGCTTCCTAGCTAATCTAAATCTCCCGACACAGCAGAACAGATGATGGTTGGAAAAAGGAAAAACAGCAATTTAGCAGGCAAGTTACTGGGTAAGAGTGGGCGGGGAGGGTTCCCGTGGGCCATGTGGGCGGTGCAGCCTTGTGTTTCTGCGCAGCCTGGATTAATTGCTTTGGGGGAATGCTCTGCGCAGATTTCTGCGGCCCACCAAAATTTTCTCACGTGGGCCGTGGACCACCGGTTGGCGACCTCTGCCCTGGAGAGATAGGCCAATAACTTGGAGATTTTTCTAGACTCAGATCCTGCTGGAGGAGCTATGGCAATTAGGGGCCTTACCCAACTTCATTTGGTACACTAATTGCAGCCTTACAGGGAACAGGATGCACTGAGGATAGACTTTCATGCCCTTGTCATCTTGCAACTGGATGGTTGTAACTTGCTCTACATGAGATGTTCTTAAAGATTATATGAAAACTGCAGCTGGTTCAAAAATACACCACCAGGCATTCTTAGAACTTCCATTGATTACTGATGTGTTTCTGAGTAGAATTTAAAGTGCTAATTATTTCCTATAAAACCTTGTATGGTTATCTAAATCCCTTGGCTTTTCTAGAAGATCACTGAAGATTTATCACTGTGGAGCCATTAATGCCAGGATAATATATATTATATTAGACATTTGCTGGTATTTCTTTCCTCACCTAAATGTTGTACATTGCCTGCACTCCTTGTAGAATAAGTGAGAAATAAATTCTAGAAATAAGTATTTTAGAAAATTCCTTTTGAATTTTAACTCCATTTGAAATCTGCTTCTTTAAAATATAAATTAATAGATGATCAAAAGTGCTAAAATTTTGCAGGATATAGTAATATATAATTGAAACCAAATATTTGTTGACTTTTCTTCAGGAACTTGAAGCATATGTTGATGATATAGATATGGACGAGTGTAAGAAAGATGACTTTTATTACTTTTCTCTGGAAGACAGACAGAGACAAAAACGTGAAAGAGAAGAATCTAAGAGAGTGCTGCAGGAACTGAAATCTGTGTTGGGATTTAAAGCTTCAGAGGCAGAAAGACAAAAGTGGAAACAACTGCTATTTAGTGATCAAGGTAGATAATAATGATAATGTAACTATTTTTAATATAGAACATGATAAATCATGATGTATTTGCAATCTTCATTTATATAGCAAATTATTCCAATTGTTCCAATTTATCTGAATTTGTATTTTGTAAATTAATTTCTGTTCATCAGAAGATTTCTGAATGATTGAGTATATACAAAAAATTATATACAATTTATTATGTTGTGTTCTATTATTTCTTGAAAGGAAATATGATTTACAGCATTTACAGTTTTACATCTGTGTAAAATACAAATTTTATTCTTTTTAAAAAATTAAAGCAAAAACTTTGTATGTTGGTTACTTAAGAATATTCATTTTATTTTTCTCTTTACCAAGCTGCAATGAACACTTCTACTTCAGAGAACTGTGTACCAAATTCAGAATTACTTAAAAATTCAGACAGAGACATGCAGGATTGCAGCAAAAGTGAAAATCTAGAAGAAACCATTTCTGACCATAAAATGAAAGTTCCCAAAAATGATAAAGAAACGATTGAATATTTATTTGATGGCCTTGGAATGAATGAACATGATGTTGTTGCTATTGCTGCCTCACCAGAAGTTGAAAAAAGAACATGTTTCCAGTGCAACGGAGAAGATGAGGAATCTAAACAAAGTGCTGTAGATAAAGTAAATATGACAGAGTCATCTGAAAATAAACAGTCTTCCGTCAAACAAAGGTTGGCTGAACTCCATATATCTACAGATTTTAATTTCACATCAGGTCTAGCAGCACAGGTTGCTGCCAAATCCCTCACATTTAGAACCATGAAAGAACAGATGTTTGGAGAAGATGAGGAAGCGATGGAGATTCAGGAGAATGAGGACATTTTTGAAAAAAACAGAAAATACATGACTGAAAATGACATATTTTAAAGCTCACTTTAAATTTGCTTTGCTGACTTGAAAGCAAGATAAGGAGCAAAAGAAAATCAGAATTTAGCAAGGGATGACAAGGGATATATGTATATCTATTGTTATTAAACTCATATTATTTACTAGTCTTTTGAAATGTATACAAATGCAAATACAAGCCAGGCTCAAGATGTACAGTACAATTCTTATTGCTGCCAGAGTGACAGAGTGTTTTTATTAATATTTTATTTATTTATATTATGAGGGTTTTTTCCTAATAGAAAATTATTTGTTGTTTCCCTAATAGCAACATTAATTTAAATAAAAATACTAAATTATTAATAGTTTCTTGTGGTTCTCATACCAGCTTTATTTCTTCTATGGATTCTGCTTTATATCACTAGGTTTTGTTGATCTGTTACTTCATCATGCTTCTATGCTAAGAAGTATCCTATTGAAATAAAAAAATCACATCCATTATTGATGTATGATAGCAAAGAATTAAATCATTTGCCTATGTTCACTTCTGACTGGAAAAAATAATTTGAATTTATCATGTATTTGCAACATTTCTTTGTACTAAATTTCTAGCCTATTCAGTATATTCAGTTCCCTATTTGTACATGAGAAAAATTAAATAAATTTTGAACCAATCTTCCTCTTTGTTCCTTCTGTTAATTTCTTTGATGAATAAAAGCAATTTTGTTTCTTCTATAAACATTCTGATACTTGATTGTAATAGTGTACATATCTGATTTATATCAGTTACTCTCTATTCAGGTAACTCGATTTATTTTATTTTTAGTCTGAATATTTCAGATTAGTAATTATTTAACACTATTGATTGTCATTAAACAACGTTAGACTATTTTGCCAAACATAAGGTTAGGGCCTAAGACTACATGCTTTTATGAATTAGATTGCATATCTTAAAAAGCAAGTAAGGGTGGATTAGGCTTGTATCAATACTGAGTAAAGTCAGCAACTGGCAAATATTCACTTTTATTAAAATAATAAATGGGTTTATGATAAATGTGCTAGTTCTCCAGATGAGCTGTTCAGAGCATCCATTGTTTGGGATGATGCTTCTGTCGCTCATTTGATAGAGGCTGGACTTTGTTGCTAAGTATCATTTTATATCTTTAAAACTAACAGTTGCCAGGGCATTTTTGTTTTAAATAGGAGTTCATATGGGCAACTTGGCCTTGTGGTCTCAAGAGATAATGGTTGAATACAAAAATAAGAGGAATAAAGCTGCATACATGTAAACATAATACCTGTAACAATCCTGTACTCTCTGAGCCAAAGATGATTGGATATCCATGAATAAAATTTGTTTTACTGATAATCTCTTAATGCTACTGCACTGCAGTCTCTTACGAGATAAAAATTGTACTGGGATGGGCAACTCAAAATCATGAATGATTGTTATTAATTTTGCAGATTAGAAAGGAAATATAACAGTTTAAATACCAGTTTCCATTCTTCACTCCTTTGGAATATTACAGAGTATCTAAATGAATATTCTAAAACGTCTGAGGATATACAAAATTCCATGTCATATTTACGAATTAGTAGTATACTATACTATATATACTATATATAAAGTAATTATTGTAAAATGGACGTATAGGTTGAATTAAAAAATACCTATCTCTAAAAATATAAATATTTGGGAATGCAATGAGAAGATGTACACACATAAACACACAATTTAACCAGTTTTTGAATGGGGGGAATCTTAATATATAATTTATACAGTGTATTCTAGAAGCTAATGGAAACAAGTACACTTGTTAGTAAAAGGTTCATTGTTTAATGTATCGGATTTGCCTTAATCTGAAGACAACTAAAATTACAGTATTTACACTGCTCTAAGAATCCATTTACAAAGGTAGCAAATAGATTTGAATCTGAGCTTCCCCAGTGTCAATCCAACATTTAACTTCTATATCTCACTGACTGTTACTAAATTCATCCAACTTTCTGGATTTGAACAGCAAATGTAATCTATTGTTGACTAGTAATTCAGGGGTCAAGCAAACATTGTAGTAAAAACACAGGAGCTGTTCTTCCTGAGACCATTGTCTGTGAACTGTCCCTAAATACCACAGTTTGTTTCCTGCTATGTTATAGAGCCCCTGATTACGACCTTAGTTATATGAACAAGCTAAGTGCACTACTGATGTGGGCAGCTTCCTCCCGTCACCCCCTTATCTTTCTTGGTGACCTCAATTTGCCTATTATTCACTGGGCCCTAAACGAATGTACAACTGAACCTATACATGCGACCCTGTACAATGCTGTTATGCTTTGGGGTTGGAGCAGTTGGTAACAAACAACACTTGGCTCAACAATTACTTAGATCTCATCTTCTGCAATAGCTTAAACTCAGTTTATGGCCTACAAGTTAATGAATCTTTTTCCAACAGTGATCACAGCATGATTGATTTTGATCTCAATTTGTGTCCTTGCAAAGAGGATCATAATGATAGAACCCCAAATTATAACTTTAAAAGCCAACTATGATATCATAGCTGCTAACCTTGCCTCTCTTGATTGGCACCTTCTGTTCACAGTTGTATAACTGCAGAAGACCATTATAACACTTTTTTGCTCGAATTCAATAGAGTCATTAATCTATACATACCTAAAATAACCCCTAAAGCAAAAGAAAAAAACATTACCCATAACAATAAGAAAGTTACAATCCAAAAAAAAAATCTCTTTGGCGAGAAAACAAAACTGTCAGTTTGCATCCTAACCCTAACTTTAAAAACCACTACAAAACTTTAAGCTTCCAGATAAAGGCCAAATGTACCAATCACCAGTGCAAACAGGAAGAAAAGCTGTTAAACTCGAACTCCACCCAAGCCTTCTATGATTTCGTAAATGCCAAACTTAAAGGCTCAAAAACTATCCCACCCCCGAAAGGGCCTAATGGGGAAAACTAACAATGAAGCTGTTAAGGCCAACCTCTTTAATATGTTCTTCACTTCAGTCTTGGTTGACAGCAATGGCTGCTGCCCCCCATTTCCTAGTCGTACCACAACAAATTAACTATTTACTACATACTGATTTTACAGTAGATAACATTGAAACTGCACTACATAACCTGAAGCCATCTCTATCCATTGGCCCTGATGGATTATATGCCTACTTCTTGAAAAAGTCCTAGCTGAACAATCTATGCACAATCTATGAGGTATCTTTCAGTATCAGCTCCTTGCCTGACTTGTGGTCATTAGCCAGTCATACCTATTTTTAAAAAGAGAGACCTAGTCTAGTAGAAAATTACAGACCAATCTCACCGTGTTGTGTCACCTTTAAAGTCATGGAATCAATTATAAACCAATCCATCACCCTCCACTTAGAAACAAACAACCTGCTTTCTAACAAGCATTTTGGTTTCAGGAAAAATTTGTCCTGTAATCTGCAACTCCTACACTGCAGAAACATTTGGACCACACATCTTGACCAGGATAAAGCAATAGACACAATTTACATAGACTTCTGCAAAGCCTTTGATTCAGTGGTGCACGACAAACTACTGTTGAAATTAAGCTCTTACGGCATCTCCAGATTCCTGCACAAGTGGGTAGCTGTGTTCCTGTCAAACAGGCAACAAATAGTCAAAATAGGGAGGGCCCTATCAAATCTGGCACCAGTTAACAGCGGTGTCCCCCAAGGCAGTGTTTTAAGACCCACACTTTTTCTGCTTTACATCAGTGAGCTATGATGTAAAATTATTTAACACCATTGACAATGCTGCTGCCCTACAAAGCGACCTTGACTATGTGTCAGAATGGTCGCGTAATTGGCAACTTCAACTTTCAATTAATAAAAGCTCTGTCCTACACATTGGCAATAAAAATCAGAATACCAAATACAAGTTGGGCAGAAACGATCTCGTAGACAACCCTCACTCTGTCAGGGACCTAGGAGTACTCATCTCAAATGATCTAAGCCCCAGAGTCAAAAAGGCATTAACAGTTGTTAACCTTATTTTGCGAAGCTTCATTGAATTGATAACTAGGGCATACAAATCCTTTGCCAGACCAATTCTTAAATACAGCTCATCAGCCTGGAACCCACATGGTATATCGGCCATTAACATGATTGAGCAGGTTCAGAAATATTTCTCAAGAGTACTCCACTCCTTTACTCAAAATAAAATTCCCTGTGGCTCCAGGGTTGAAATTTTGGGCTTGGACAATCTAGAACTGCGCCGCCTGCGGTTCGATCTAAGCATAGTATACAAAATTGTCTGCTACAATGTCTTGCCTGTCAACGATTTCTTCAGCTTCAACCATGATAATACACAGGCAAACAATCAATACAAATTCAAGGTAAACTGCTTCAAACTGGATTGCAGAAAATATGACTTCAGCAACAGAGTGGTCAATGCCTGGAACGCTCTACCCTACTCCGTTATTACAGCCTCAAACCTTCACAGCTTCAACCTCAAACTGTCTACCATGGACCTCATCCCATTCTTAAGAGGTCCTTAAAGGGGATGTGCATAAGTGCACAATCATGCCTACCGTTCCTGTCTTACTGTCCCCATTTATCTGTATTTACTTCCTTTGTTCATACTTATACTTGTTATTTTGTACATGTTTGACAAACCAATAAAATAAAATAAAAATAAATAAGTGGACAAATATTAAACCCCATAATTTCAATTTTGTATTCCTTTAAATAGCCTCCCATTTTCTTTTCCTTTTTTAATTTGTTTTATTCAAAGTCTTGCTTTAGTCTTTCTTCCTGGCATCATCCTCTCTTCTTTCAGTGATTACTTTCATCTGTACTTTAGCCTATGTAGCCTTTTCTTTCCCTATTTTTCTTCTTAAATGGATAGTATGAAATTCAACATTCCCAGATGATAACATGAACTATAATCCTTATATACTGACTCTATTTTTCTGCCAAAACAAGTTCTTCCATTACTTGATAAGAAATCAATGTTGCATTAAGTTAAGAAGTATTTTGCTTATAATTTATTCTGATGCTTAAGATCAGTATATTTAGTACAAATTATAGGAAACTATGTTCATTCAGTCTTAATGGATAGAGTCAGGAAAAACGTGGAAAAGATGTTAGCCCTACTTTGTGGAAATATAATTTCATTTACTTATTTTAATATTGAATTTCTTAATTACTGCTTTAAAAAATAAGCTTAGTTGCCTCCTATAAGGTTCTGCTGTGTATTTCAGAAAAGCTTGTGACAATTTAGATGACAAATTCTTTGCCTGGCTCTTTGGAGAAGAATAAACAGATGCAGGGACTCAATGCAAAGAATTTCTAACATGTTTTGCCTTTTTATTGTACCAGTGTGGTTTCCATAATTACATGATAAGCAGCAGGAAGCTTGGAAGATTTTTCTCTTGGCATAGAAAAGTGGCAATTAAGGGAGCATCTTCTCCTGAACTATTGCCTATTATAACATTGATGAAAACACATGTAATTTGTATAACAAAATAATACTACTCTAATGATTGACTGTAAAAATATAGGTATAAATTGCTATTTATCTGGCTTCTAACAGCAATATGTCAACTGCTAAAATCTTAGCTGTGTGGCAGCTGACGCAGAGAATAAACTGTACTTCTACTTTCCAGTGTGGGGACAGAATAGTTCACATCAGTCTCCAATTCTTTCTTTCTTTCTTTCTTTCTTTCTTTCTTTCTTTCTTTCTTTCTTTCTTTCTTTCTTTCTTTCTTTCTTTCTTTCTTTCTTTCTTTCTTTCTTTCTTTCTTTCTTTCTTTTTACCATGACCAGTTGTAAAGCTAACACTGAGAGAACATTATACAGTGAACCTCATGCTGGATATCGGGGATTTGCAGAATGAGGTTAAAAACCTAGATGGCAGCCACAAACTCCATGATCAAAGTCCTGTCTATTTTATACAAGCATGAGACAATGGAAAGGAATTGTGGAAACAAAACGTGTGTGTGTGTGTGTGTGTGTGTGTGTGTGAAACTTTTATTTAGGAAATAATGTAGGGATCATTTTGGAGAGAAAATAAGTCAGGTAAAATATCTGAAGTATAGAGATATATACTATAAAGTATATAGAGTCAGAAGAAAACTGAAATGAGAATGGAAGGAAGTAATGAAAACCCTGAGAGTCTTTGCATATTTGTACGTAAACTGTATCCTATGCAAAGACTTGTAGACAAGCACAGGATCTTATCGCTAATGTTTACAAGTATTCCTTGAGTTATGATGACTCATTTAGCAACTGTTGAAAGTTACAACAGTGCTGAATGAGAGACTTGCAAGTGGTACTTGAAGTTCCTGCTATTTCACTATCCCCATGGTCATGTAGTGGTGGGAAACTTGTTGGACTTTAAATGGTTATAGAGCCCCATGTCACATGACTTCCATTTGTGAGCTTGCCTGCTAGCTTGCCACAAGCAAAGTCAGTGGGGAAGCCAGCAGGAGGTTGCAAGTTACTTTGGTAAGTTGTTCTTGCTCTTGCTGTTTTATCTTTCACCAAATGCCTGGGTGGCTAGGGGAATGTGGGCTGTGGGTGGCTGGGCCAGCTACCCACTCAGCCGCATTCACACCATGTTGCAGCATTCACCCATGTATCCAGGAGCACTCATGTCATGCTATAGCACCCACCTGTACACTCTGCCATACTTGCACACTGGCACCATCCACATTACTGGATGCAGCACCTTCCCTCCACCCACTTGCACTTCCACATGGCTGGCCTGCTTGGAAGTTGCCTAAGGAAAGCCTTGTAACTAGAGTTTCCAATTTCCTGCTGGTTTCCCCATTGACTTTGTTTATAAGAAGCTGGCAAGAAGCTGAAAATGATAGTAACATGAGCTCTACACTTAACAATTCTCATTTAAAGATGGCAATGGAAGCTGCTACAATTGCTATCACTAAGTGATGCAGTCATCGACATCATGCTTTACAACTGGATTAGTTAGCAGTGCAAATTCTGTTGTAACTCAAGGACAAGTACATGTATTTCTCCAACAATCAATAGGTTTAAATAAATAGGCTCAACTTTGCCTTATATTGAATGGGCCAACATGCCATATCAATGAAAATTAACTATATGTGCCTCTGCCAAATGAATCAGAAGTTACTGGCTGCCCAACTCCAGTATTATTATAAAACAGATACAGTAGTGCCAGATACTGATCCCAAAGGAATAAGTAAACAAAACAAGGAAATTATTTCTGGCAATTGTTTGAAAAATTACAATATCTTTTCTTTTGAAATTTACACATTTTTTTAATTTCTCAATCTCATGTTGAATGTTACCACTAGGTAGGAACAAACAACAAATACTTGGACAACACCATGGAAGGTCCTTGGCTGGGGTTGTTTTTTAATGCAGAAGTACAGCCCCACCGAAATAGCCCTTTCACAACTATATACTAGCATGAAGAACTTCTTACTTTCTTCTATGTGGATCAGGTAGCACAATGTTCTGCCACTTCTTTCAATATTTTCTATCTGCAAATAATATTTGACTATAAAATAAAATCACGCCTCAGTAATTCTGTGCCATGTATCAGATATTGCAGTAATTGTACACTAGTTTTACCTGACATGTCTGAATGGGTGCGGCTGCCATTTCATGTGGTAAAAATTATCTTCAATGTTTCATGATAGGAAGGGACTTTTCACCATAAAGTCAAGTAGGTGTCAAACTGTTAGCCTCTGACTCCAGGACTCAATCATTGGAGGCCGCACTTCTTTCATGAAAAGAAGAAAACAAAATCCAGTCTGTCAAGTCATAAACTTTTACTTCAAAAGCAAGCTTTGCAATCATAACTTTGCAATTATTTTTCCCCAGGAAAAAAACAAAAAAACTAATGTGACCTACATATTAACTGAGTCATCAAGATTTCCTACTCCCTACCATTTGCACTGGTGAAGAAGGATGGCTCCACTTTCATTAGTCACCATGCCTCCTTCCTGATTAAATAGCAATGCTGTGGTTGCAGGAATCCAAAACCAGTTTTTCTAGATACAGTTCAGAAAAGCACAGTAATTCAGGACTCAATTTTAATCTTTTAATTAACATACTTATATTTTAATAATTTCATATTTTTTCACACAGTATTCAAGACTGGTGTGCATGACAAATATGACTGCACAATCTATTCAGAAATAAGCAAATAAATATTAAATCATTAAATTGCTTTACAGTGGGAAAGCATAACTATAAAATGTGCAATTGTCTGAAAAGTTCAAGGAGACTGATTTTGTAAGCCTTTATTCCAAGTGCATTTCACTGACATGTATTATCTATTTTGTTTTACTTTTATCCAAAGCAAATTGCAAATATCAGTTGCTTTGACTTTAATCTACAAACAATATTCATAGAAATATTTACTTTTAATTTTTTTCATTGTAAATATATTTTCCCTTTCCCCAAGGGAAGATAAATGTTTAAAAAAAGAAGTTTTGCCGTTACATGCCCTACAACACTAATGACATGCATGTCAAAGGTGTCAACCATAACATTTTGGGTGATACATCAGTGTTCTCCAACACCTGAAAATAACTATTCTCTAAAGCAGGGGTCTCTAAACTCATGGGCCATAGGCCGGATACATCACACATTGGCCACACCTACCCCTGGTTTAGTGAAGGGGAAAAAAGTTGTGATAACATCACGTGACATGTCATTGTGAGTTTGACACTCTTGCTCTAAAGTATACCCCATTTTTGCATGATTTGGGAAGGTTGCAAAGGCTGCATGAGAATAGGATGTGTTCTCACACAACCTCCAGATCCTTCAAAAGTTCTGTGAGGGCCATGCTCTTACATGGTCTCCAGAGTCATAGAAAGGCTGAGAATATAATTTTTTGTATTCTGCATCTTCTCTTAGAACCAATGAAGTCTTTACATCAAGTGTTTTTCTTCATTAGCAGTAGTTATACCTGAATTGTACAAGGGACAAACAGGTAGAGAAAAAAAAGACAAATGAGTGATGTCTCTACATAGCAAGTTGTGACATAATCACTCTTTCTATCCAAATTTATATCACTCTATGCCACACAATCACCTGGCCTACAGATTTCAGTCACTTTCATAATTCACTCTGAAGTTGGGCATGCCGTAAATTTTGAATGTTCATTATTGTAAAATGTCTGTATATAGTTGTTTTCATTCCATTTTGTCATCAGCCCTTCTCAATCTTGTGTCTTGCAGATTTAAATGAACTAGTGTTACTTTGTAGGGAATATAAGCATGTTTACCTGGAATTCACCAGCTTGAAGAAAGTTATGCTATTCCATTAAACTAGTCTTGCCAGTATTTTCAGTTAGCTTGGAAACTTTGGTTAGGACAGCATATATTGCTATATCTAAAAAGTGACAAATAGATTAATAACTAAAAAAATCAAAACTATTAATTTTTTAAAATAAAAACCATTCACCAGACTGACATTTTATTTCTTTGTTGAAATGTTTGACTAAAATCCATGCAATATTTTATTGTCCTATAAAAGTACAAAATGAACAGTAGTCAACTTCTCTATAATGGGGGGGAAACATTGGCAAAAAAGCATTGTTTTAAACATATTTCAGTAACATATCAAGCATATAATCCAAAAGTGTCTGTGATAACTAGTTGTTTCACTGAACAATAGCTGAACAATAATTCATCAAGATGTTCAACCATTTTACAGAATAAACAGAGAAAAATATTAGTTTAGTTTAGCAACGTTTAGTTTACTTTATTGTGATTGCACTTTGTACAACGAAATCAAACACCATCTTCAGTGCACATCATGACCATGAAAATAAACACAAATACACATCCTTCACACACCACACATTGAACCAAAAACTGCCAACATTGCACCAATACTGCACTATAAAGTAAAATTCAAAAGAGCTACTGCCCTGGGATAGAAGCTGTTTTTCAGCCTATTTGTCCTTGTTTTTTCATTCTGTACCATCTGTCATATGGTAATAGTTCAAAGAAAAGGTTGCCAGGATGAGATGGATTTTTGAGAATGTTTTAAACCTTCTTAAGGCAGTGGGAGCTATAAAGCTATTCCAAAAAGGAAAGAGGGCAGCCAATGATCTCCTGGGCAATGACATTAACCCCCTGGAGTGCTTTCCTATCTGCCACTGTGCAATTGGCAAACCATACAGGTGCAGTAAGTTAATATACTCTCTATGGTGCAGCAGTAGGTTACCAGCAGTTTTTCATTCAACTGTTTTCTGAGAAGTCTCAGATAATATAATCTCTATTGGGCCCTTTTGACTTGTGCTGCAATGTGAGTACCCCAGGTCCAGGTCCTCTTTTATGGTGACACCCAGAAACTTAAAACTGGCCACTTGCTCCACTCGGTCTCCATTGATAAGCAAGGACTTTCCTAAATAAAAGGAACTGTTTTGGAAGATGGACTTTGTTCTTTTCTTTTTAAATGGATTTCAGCCTGGATGTCTGATCTGTTCCTTCTATAGTCAATTATAAGCTCCTTGGTGTTATTGGTGTTCAGGACCAAATTATTGTCTCCACACCACGAAAGCAACTGGTCCACCTCATCTCGGTAGGCGGACTCATCCCCCACAGAGATGTTTTTATATCAAGCTTTAATTAGTTCAATTCATCAAATACTTTGTCATTTGCTGTTGGATGAAGAGCTGCTACCCATTTCATATTTTTTTCTTGCCTAATCACTCCATCATCATTCATATAAACTCTTATCTTGCTATAATGCTTCCTGCATCTGATAAAAAAGGAGCATAGTCTACAAAAGCTCACACTAATATATATAGAACTGATTTAAAAATTTGGGTTATATTATCAGTGGCTTATCCAATGATGGTATGATCTACCAAAACTGCTTTGTTCAGATAATTATTTTTCCTGTTTGAAAGCTTTTAGCAATTTTTTCCTTTACCCATATTCATAAGATCATATAAGAATGTAAAAGTTTTTAAATTCAAGACAAAGCAAATCTGTACTTGTTTTTCCAAACAGCCTCAGATAAAAGTTTGTAATTGTAAGCTACTTGGAAACTGCTTAAAGAGGTTATGCATTCTCTTTGGAAGCTTTTTTGGAAGTGATCTGAACTTTAACTATAATGTTTATTCAAAAGCAAAGCCAGTGCAAGTAGGCTTACTTCCTGATAAATGTATTTAAGATTTATAATTTTACTTATGTTAAAAGCATTTCCTCCTATTATCACATGATCAGACTCCCTTTTATTTGATGAGATCAAATGATATTAAATTAAACTATCAATCAATCCATAGTGCAGTTCTTAAAAGGCTGGCTGAGTCTGCTTGTTCTTTCGTAAATAAGGCCCATGGATGACAGACTAGTCCACCTATTAATGTTTATTGCAAAGATTTACTTTGTAATGTTGCTTTAATGGGAGAGAATAACAGGTTTGTCAAAATTGAAACATATATTATCTCTGTTTTGATGGCTTTGAGAAACCAGTTGAAAAAAATGGCTCATTTCCATACTGTTGATTTTGGAGATGAAAAAAGAGAAATGAAAACATACAGCCATGACAGCTCTGCTCCTCTGCAATACTGTATAGCAATACATTTAATCATTTAAACAATAATTTCAATGGCTAATATCCAAGGATAACAAATACTCAGGGCATTCCCTTCTGTTCCCTTTTTGAAATATAGACATACTTTTTTTTCTCTCACCCTTGAAAAGTGAGTGTTCTTTAATGAATAGTTTGAAATTTTTATTTATTTGTATTCAAAACTTTATTATGTTTACAAATAACGCAAGGCAGCATATCCAACATACCTAATTTTGCCTAGTTTCTCAATTTTACTTTAGGTGGTTATGTATTTTTGTCAAATTATCAGTCTGTATGAATAATAAAAACAGGCTTTTTGCAAACAAATAACCCTGGTAACTTTAATAACTATTTCTTTTTTCTGTAAATGTTTTCCTCAACCTAATGCCTTTTTGTTATATGTAATTTCACCTCTCAGTAACTACATTAGCTGAATATTCTGAAAGTTTCAGCCCCAGCACATTTGAAAGGCATCAAGTTATATAATACTATGGATTTTCTGCAACAAATTCTTATAAATAGAAGTCTTCTATTAATACTTTTGGACACCCAATACATTTAAATAAATAAATACTAAGTCAACAATTGCTTTCTCCTTCCTAAAAGAATCCACCTATCATTGTCATTGGCAAAGTCCTTAAGAATACTGTAACAGCTGTACAAAGAGCTTCCTAACAGACATTTGAAAGGATAAAGGGGGAAGGGAGTACAGCAATGGAAGGTCACAACTTTTGACTAGTATCTATACAAGCCACTACTTGTGCCATTTCAGTTAAGAGAGATATAAAGGCATGGTTTATTATACCTTGTAATTCATCATATTTAGTGGAAAAATATGGCATATAGCAGTTTTATTTCAGTTTCCCCATAATTTATTTTAGTCTATATTTATTTAAAAGACTAAAATGGGTGCTGATCACCTTAAATCATAACTCAGGGCAGCTGTTCGACATCAAGTAATAAAGTTAATCAAAGTAAAACATGCAGGCTATTAATTATACTATAGATGCCTATAGTATTTAAGTGAAAGAAAGTTAAGGAGTTATGAAAATTTACTCTGATATTATCAAGCCAATATCAAGCCATTATGACTGAAGGGCACAGGACACCTTTTTGCCGACCAAATGAAAACAGGCACTTAATAAAACTGACTCAAGCTCAATAGTGTTGGCAAAGAAACTTGGCAATAATCAGTCAAATACATTACAAAATGAAGACCAAGATTTTAGCGCTAGGTATACGTGCCAACTGAGGTGATAAGTTCTAAAAGAATTCCTTTTTCCATTCAAATCCAAAGTACTTCATCCTCTTATTATATGACTTAATAACAGTCAAGAACATCAAAATTGGCATAGTTGTGGTTGAAGTAAAATTTGCCCTTGGAAATCCTCAATCAAGTATTTTCTTTCTCAGTCTTGATTCTTTACCTTCCAGGATAACAGGTTGAGGCACTGGGTGTAAAGAAGTATCATTTTAAGAGTTTCCCAGCTCTAACAACTGGGAAACAAAAGCCCTGTTTACATTGTGATGTGGAATAAAAAGGCAACTCTTTCAGTCATTTCCTTGGATGCAGCCTATCTTGTGCAATTACAGCTAGTTTGGGAACATGATGTACAGAATGCACACACCTACTATAAATAATAGCAAATAAAAAGTGCTTAATGGTTGACTATTCAAATAGTTGATAATCAAATTCAGATAATTTGACACAAATATAACAGATGTGCCTTTTGTATATGACACGTGGGGCAAATACACACATTCACCTCCAAATATACCAGAAAGTTAACAGAGTTGGAAGGCACCTTGGAGATCTTCCTGCTCAAGCAGGAAGCTCTGTAACATTTCAGACAAATGATTATCCAATCTCTTCTTTAAAATTTCCAGTGTTGGGGCATTCACAACTTCTGTAGGCAAGTTGTTCTACTGATTGTTCTGGCTATTTGTTCTCCCTCCCTCTCTCCTATATTTGTTCGCTAGTGAAGGCACTAATTACCTTAGCACATGACACTTTCTTGGCTTGGGAAAAGCTTTGTAGGTACTTGGCACATATATTTTACTTTTATCAAATTAAATTACATTAAAATCATTTTGTAACTTAAATAAGTCATCACATGCATCCTACGTCTAACTAGTCACATCTCCTTTCATAGAAAAAGCTGTAAACATCAATTAAATTAACTGCATATTAAATTGAATCTATAGCTATCTCTTAGTGGATAAGAAATTACATATGTGTGTGTGTGTATGTATATGTATATGTATGTATATGTGTGTGTGTGTGTGTATGGATCTTTGGTTATTCGGGTTTTCTCCGGCGTAAGATTGGAAGTATCTAGGCAACGTTTCAATGAAGTCTCATTCATCATCTTCAGGCTTGGTCTTCAGCTCTGTGCTTCTCAGAGTGAGAAGTGCTTCACTCTGAGAAGCACTCTGAGAAGCACAGAGCTGAAGACCAAGCCTGAAGATGATGAATGAGACTTCATCGAAACATTGCCTAGATACTTCCAATCTTACGCGGGAGAAAACCCAAATAACCAAAGATCCACATACAAATACCCACGAGAACCTCAGAAAACATATATGTGTATGTGTATATGTATATGTGTGTGTGTGTGTGTGTGTGTGTGTGTATATATATATATATATATATATATATATATATATACACACACACACACACACACACACACACACATACATATATACATACATACACACATATATATGTAGGTCTAGGTGTGTTCGGGTCTTTTCCCGTGTAAGATTAAAAGTATCTTGGCTACGTTTCAGCGAGGTCCTACTCGCCATCCTCAGGCTGGTGCTTTTGGCTTCATGCCAGTGCAAGGAGTGTGTGATCGGAGCTGCCGTCTCTCTATAAACATGTGAAAATCTACGAAAACATATATATATATATGTATATATATACATTTACATATACATACACACACATATATATGTTCATAGATTTTCATGGGTACAGGTATGCAGGTCTTGGTGTATTTGGGTCTTTACCTGTGTAAGATTGAGAGTATCTTGGCGGCGTTTCAAGGTCCCACTCACCGTCTTCACCATCGAAAGCACTAGCCTGAAGATGGCGAGTGGGACCTTGTCGAAACGTCGCCAAGATACTCTCAATCTTACACAGGAAAAGACCCGAATACGCCAAGATCTGCATATACACACACACACAAATTGGGTGCAAACCCAATTGGTTTTAATTTACAAAACTATAGATTATAATTTTACATGTGCTAACTTATGCTTTATAATTTATTCAACAGACTATGGTCAAAACAGAATGTAGCTTAGCCTTAGAACAATGAGGATCCAGCTTAGACACTTGTCAATATTTCTTCTTTCGATATACTTAGGTAGTAAAAAATCAAGGCTGCTTTTCAAGGTATTGCAAATTGTATATCAGGAATATGTTGAATTGTAACAGGCTATTTACAGGCATCAGATCCAATTTCCCAATTTCATGTTTCTTTTAAAAGCTTTAAACTAAGTCACAGAATTCTGTGCCACCTTATTGTGCAGTATTCAATTATTTATTAGCCCTTGGGCCATATCAAAGTGCAAAGTTCCGGAAACAAATTATTACTAAAATTTAATAAAAGCAATTGAAAATGGAATTGGATAAATTACAATTTAAAATGAAATTGGAATAAAATATGATTTAAAATGAAATTGGAATAATACAATAATTTAACATATAAAATATGATAAAATTATATTTCGGTGTCACCCCTGCAATCTACCCCAATCAGTCCCACATATGCAGATCTCAGCTGAACCATTTTGCTTAAGTACTGTGCTATATTAAATGTTATTTTCAGATTTAAAACTGTCCAAATCTTTTTTTCCTAGGGTTGTCATCGTAAACTTTTAAAACACACAAAGTGGCCACAGTTTTCATGAAAGTTTTCATCTGAAGCCGACTTCAGCATAAAAACTTTTGCTGCAGTAACTGTGATTCCGTTGGTGCTTAGCTGGAAACTAGTTTCATTCAGTTCAGCGGGGCTCATTTCCAACTGAATCCGGCTTTAATCACTCGTCGTGTTCTTTCCTGCAAGATAAATCTGTAAAATTCAGAACCATATTATAGTTTGGTGGGAAAGACGGAGACCTACTAACTCTATATAAACAATAATTAAATTTCCACGAAGAGCCACAGATCGGTTCGCAACTCCAACCTCGCGGAACCTTCCAGGCGCACGTGCCGACAACCGCCTCCTTGTCGAGTTCTCCACTTTCCCGGCGTGCCTCACTCCTGCACCATAGAGTAGCCGGAGCACGAGCCCTTTCCGATATCTTGCCCCTTCTGTGCCTTCTGTTAGCGGCAGTCTTGGGAACGTCGGCGACCGCTCAACATGGCGGGCGTGGAGCAAGAAGCCATCCCCGTGGAGGAAAAACACCTGAACGGAGAGCTGCTTTTGGAGCCCGAGGAAAGAGAAAGCACCGGTGGGGTTGCCGCCGATGAAAACGCCAAGAAAAAACGCAAGAAGAAAAAGAAAAACAAAGGAGGCGCTGTCGGTACGAAGGGACCTGGGCCGGGGCAAGGCAAGCTAGGGTGGAGAGGCCCGGCCGCCACAGGGAAAGGAAAGGTTGGAGTGACCGAGGAAGCAACTTTTCCGAAAGCAGGGCGGAATAGTTTCCTGACTATGGGGAAGCGTGAAAGGGTGTTGGCCATATTTAAGTTCGCATTCGAGTGGAACAACAGTGGACCAACCCTTTGGTTCCCGTGGAAAGGCGTTTGAATGATACCGGACGATCTCCTTGTTCCCTGGTGCCCTACCGCTGCTGCTGGAGAATTTAAAAAATGTTTTCGGGAAGTGGTGGCGGGGAACATAATTCATTTTGGTATTAATGGTGGGAATACTATGATATATGAAAGTTAAATTTAGTGCGCTGTGTTCAGGAGGATTTCTTGCATAAGAAATCTTGTCTTAACAAGGGCATATTTCCACTGTTCTGTAAAGAAACAGGGCTTGTGAACTGGATTGAGGGAGAGATTTTATTAAAAATTTAAGCACAGTATTTACATAGATGAGGAGAAATTGTATTTAACAGAGTTCACAATTAATACATTATTTAATACGATATTTTCTAGAGTTGACTGATCTTTTAGATGAATGTCTAAATAGGTTGAGCAGTAGGGATAAAATAAATTATTGCAAAATGGCACTAAACTGTGTGATTGTCATAGTTTAGAAAAATAAGATATAAGAATATAACCTGATTGTGGAGATAGAAAGTGTAAATGGGTTTAAATTCTTTCAGTAGAAGAGTTTAGCCTAAGTGAACAATAGATTCGAATGTATAGCTATGCTTTCTAAAATGTGTAGTTTTTTATTTATTGTGAAGAATTACATAAGATCACTGATATCTGGGAGTTTGACATTCTGTTATTTCTTTATTTTACAAATAGGACAACAAGAGGCTGAAAAAGAGTTAGAGACAACACTAGATGAGGTAGCAAACCAACTAGATAAACAAACACTGGAAGAAAAGGAAAAAGATGATGACGATGAAGGTAAAATATTCATGTGACTTTGTGCTAGAAGTATTTGTAGAATAAGAGTTTACTAGAATGGGGAACTGAAATTCATGTTGAAACAGTCTTATATAGATTATAGTAAATATGGTTTGGTTCACATAGTCTTTAGCAGTGGATATTTAATTATGTTTATTGAATAAATAATATTGCCAAAGGTCATTGGATTACAGTAGGTTAGAAATGCCAAAAATAAATATGTTGAAGTGTCATCTAACTCTGATTTACAAACCTTGTAGATTGATAGATTGTCAAAAGCAAACAAGCTATGCTGCATGCATTTGACACTGATATCTCTTTGATTAAAAGGTTATGAAATATATATAAAATTTTGGGTGATTGGAAGAAACAGTTGAATACACATATCACATTTGTTTTCAGCCTGTTACATGGAGCATAATAATAATATATTAAACTTGTATGCTACCAATGTGTCTGGATGGTGCACAACATTTTTTTAACCAACATTTTATTTATGTGTTAATACTATAAGATACATAAATACAAAAGAAAATAGTAGGGAAGTTAGGGTAGGGAAAAGTGTGGGGAAAGGGGGAAAAAAAGAAAAAAAAAGGCAACTTTCAATTTCCTTTGGTGCAGTAGAATAAAAAAGTAACATCAAAACTTACCTTTATATAACAATATAAGCTATAAATATAGTACAGTATAAAGCTATGTAATTATTAAAAGGCAAAATCAAAGTTTTGTTTTTTTCCACCTCAACCACAAAGTCCAGAACCGGCTTCCAAGTAGAAACAAAAGTAATTGCATTTTTGTCTTTAATCAAAGCAGTCAGTGTTGCCATCTCTGCTAACTCCATCAACTTCTGCAACTTCCCATCCATTATGGGAATCAAAGTGTCCTTCCATTATTGTGCATAAAATAATCTTGCTGCCATCAACATATATAGCATCAAAGTTCCAGATTTTTCCCCCAAGTCTTCTTCCATTAAATGCAAAAGAAAAGTTTCTGGTTTTATCTTTATATTTACTTTGAGAATCTTCTGTATTAAGATATAACTCCTCCAATATTTCTTTGCTTTGTCATGTGTTTACCACAAAGGTCCCTTCTTTACTTTTACATTTCCAACATTCATTTGAAATACATTTATGCATTCTTGAAAACTTATCTGGTGTTAAATACCACTGAAACATCATTTTATAAAAAAATTTCTTTTAAGTTATAATTTAATGTAAATTTTAATTCTTTCATCCGCATATTGTCCCATTGTTCAAGCATGACATTATATCCAAAATTCCTTGTCCACTGAATCATGCAGTGCATTATATATTCATTCTTCAAATTCAAAGTCAATAACAGTTTATAAACTTTAGCAATATGTTCATGACTACCACACAGTAGGATCTCTAAGTCATTTTTCACAAAATCAAAGCCATAACTCTTTTTATCTGCTTTAAATCTTTCAATTGTAAATATGTAAACCAATGGCAGACATATCCTGATTCTAATTCCTCCTTAAGGAAAGGATCACCAGAGTTAAAAGATATTATTTGACCATAAGTCTACCGGTTACTTTGATCACGCACAACAGTTAAACTATACTAGTTTAAAGATATAATGTAAACGCTACCTGAAAGGGTGGATGACATGTAAGTTTAAACAGTTTCATCAATTCAAATACAGTGCTTTCCACAGTAAACTTGCACACACATAGTTAATGTTATTTTGTAGAGTTCTTTGTGCTGCCTGAATTTGGTTGTTTGCATACATTTCATTATTCAACTAGTTGCCCAGAGTCATTTAGGAGAGATCGATAGTATAGAAATGTAATGAATAAGTAAACTAGATAACATAATTAATGCAACTGACTGGGATTTGCTGCCTGTTTATATATGCAATATCTTGCCCTCAATTTTGTCCGGAATGTGGTTTCCTCCTGTGTAGTTCCTTCATTAGAACATTGTTTTCTGCTTGATTGTTTTTCTGGTGTTGATCTCTGCTTATTGCAGTGTTGGCTGCTGGAGACGACGATATGTTCTCTGTCTAATCTTAGACTAAGCCAAATCTAAAAATGCAAGGGAGTTTCTGGAAGCTTGGCATTTAGCCAAATCAGCCATGGGTAAACACAGGATAAACCATATTTACACACCTTTCAAAGAGATGTTTTTAAAAAATCTAGGAAGGCAACAAAGAGATGAACAAAATTAATCATAGTTTACAGATCACTTTTTGGGTGGGGAAAAAATGGGAAGTGAGAGCTCATTGTGTCTTTTTTCCAGTTTGTTCAAGAAAAGCTGGGGTATAAATAAACTATGATTGTATGTGATCTAGTGCACAATATCAGCAATATTTGCGATAAAACATTGCTATGACTTTATCATCAAATTAATGTTCTGGAACAAAACTGGATGTCTAAATGTTATTCTTTTAGGACATTTTCAGTATTTAATATTTTATCTGATTTGTGTAGATGGTGAAGGAGACGGTGACAGTGCAGCAGGAAAGAAAAAGAAGAAAAAGAAGAAAAAGAAAGGACGTAAGTGTTGGTTAAACATGAAATGTTTGTGAAATACTACTTTATTCTGAATAAAGGCAATGATTCATTGCCTAGTTGGCTGCCATATAGCATTGGCACACTCTTGAGCAACATTCTTAAGTATTGGATTTGCCCTTGTTGATCAGTGAAAGAACTCGGATCTTCCATTCTGATTAAAATGTAGTATCAACACTGTATCTTGATTTGGTCTTCTATGGATGTTTGCACACATTTGGATTCTGAGATTAAACATACTATCGGGTATTTAATTGGTTTTTTTTTTCTCCAGTCGCAGTAAAATACTATCAGTATCTGTGAGACAAAGGATTTAATTAATGCTTTAAAATGTTTATAAAATAAATTAATATATGTACAGACAGAAAATGATTACAGGTAATCCTCATTCAGTGACTTTAAAGTTACGAGGGTACTGAAAGAGGATTTATAATTGTTTCTCATAGTTGTAGCTGTTGCAGCATCCTATGGACACCTGATTACGATTCGGGGTCTTGGCCACCAGTTCACAATTAATGGTTGCAGGTCACATTTGTAACCTTCACTCTGGCAAGCAAGTCAATAGGAAGTTACAAACGCTGATCATGTGACCCAATTGAGTGCTTCAGCTGTGTGGGATTCGCCTAAAAACTGCAACTAGAACTGCAGCAACTACCGTCATAAGTCAGTTTGGTCATATGATGTCATGCTTTTTGACTTCACTTAGTGATGTCCCAAAGGTGCTTTTTCAAAAGGCAACTGGACTTTCTTTGTTTTACTTGAAGACATTTTGCTTCTCATCCAAGAAATTCCTCCAGTTTTGACTGAATGACGGAGAATGGAAGGATTTATATTCCTAGTAGAAATCTTTCCATTCTCCACCATTCAGTTAGAACTGGAGAAGCAAAATGTCTTCAAGCAAAATAGCTGCATTTTGAAAACCTTTGGGACAACCATGACCTGGATGACTGAAACCTCTGTAGACATTCACTTAAGTGATGGAGTTACTGCTTAAATTGGAGCTACACTTAAATTATTATTATTAAGTGAATTCTACCTATATAGCATGCAGCATGCAAGTATTTTGTGAAGGAGAGTTCTCCAACAATGATCCTTTCAAAGATAAGCCATTTTTTCTCAATGAAATACAAATGTAAGACTAAAGGGACTTTTAAAAGCTAAGGAACTGTAGTGTCTGTGTGCATACATAAATACACAGATAATACACAACTATTTTATTTTTAACAAAAGATAGCCTTCATGCTTTATGAGTGGTGTAGATTCTACCCTAGAGTCATGTGAATATTTATGTTAATATTGTTTTAAAGAAATTCACATGGTATCCATAAGACAAGCAATTTATCTGGCCAAGAAAAACTTTGGGGAGAATTTTGAGCATTCTGAGAATTGTTCATTTAATATGTACTCGGTTTTTGACTAAAACTCGGACAATAAGTAAGAATTATTTTTAAAAATATCTGTTGACAATGATTTTTTTATTCTAAGACAAAGTCTCTTTCTCTAACAGCAAAGCTGCAGACAGACCCACCATCTATTCCAATATGTGACTTGTTTCCCAGTGGGATATTTCCAAAAGGCGAGGAATGCAATTATCCAGCAACTCAAGATGGGTATGTGTCTTGATAGGTCTTTTTAATTTAGGGTTCAAGACACTGATAATTTAATTGATAGGATATTACTTTTGAAGACTCATCTACACTTCAAATATTTTATTTTGCATTTTATAATATATCTGGGCAAGAAATAGGTTTGGCATGCATTTGTGTGATTTATAGTATATCAGCAAGTTTCTAATAATGGCAGCAGTAGGTATGTATGTATTGGCCTCAGAAACAGTGTATAACCAAAGAAAACCCATCCATAGGGCCTTAGGTTTTGCACTACCCCAAAGATTGGGAAAATAGCCAGATCTTTAATAGTGTCCTGAACATCCTGAGAAAATGGAATATAACCATTGCAGAGTAAGGCTGATAATTATGGGTAATGTATACTGATACCCAAATCCCCTTTTTTTTAAATCTCAGCATATAATTTGGCAGATCTATGTAGCTGATTATTACATTTTCAAAGTCAAGAATTGGAAGATTATGTATTCTTCATAGAATTCTTCAAATTCTTCATTTATATAAGTAAAACTTCCAAGATTTTATTCCAGTATTTTTTCTTGTATAAATAAACAGGGTTCACATACTGTGCAAATCATAGTTTGTTCAAGTATAAATAGCTTGTCCAAGATCCAAGAACTGTAGACAAATGGCTTGGGCTATGTAAAGGTAGGCTAGTTGTGATGTCAATAAACCATGATTCTGCTTGTTCTGTGAACTCAGTCATAATGTGAAGGCAATATTTTGATGTTTAAAGAGATAACTGTAATTGACAGTTTAAAGAATTATTTGGCATTTTTGTAGAATTGTATGGCAAAAAATATCAATGTCAACTTGGAGTTAGATGAGTTAGATGAATTTGGAGTTAGATGAAAATTAATATTTTGAAAAGTTACATTTTTTTCAGTGGACTCCACTACCACCCTCTGCACCCTCCCATCCCCAAATTGAAATTCATCTAATACTTGGTTTGGATTTCACATTATGATGACAAATATCTGACTTTTCTTTTCAATATTAAAGGAGAACGGCTGCTTGGAGGACTACAAGTGATGAAAAGAGAGCACTAGATCAAGCAAGTGAAGAGATCTGGAATGATTTCAGAGAGGCTGCTGAAGCACATAGACAAGTGAGGAAATACGTTATGAGCTGGATCAAGCCTGGAATGACCATGATCGAAATTTGGTAATAATAAAATATAGTAACTTTAAAAAAATAATAATGAAAGTCTAACATTTTAGCTTAAAAAAAGATAGCATAGTAGATCACATTTTTGTAGGTTTAACTTTTAATTATTTTCACTGTACAAGCCATGATGAATGTGGAAGCTTAGCATAACAATTCTATAAAGCAATAAAAATTGTTCTTCATTTGTTTTGAATAATTAAATATGGATATATAAGGTTATCAGTAGTCTCCTAGTATTATGCAAAACTGTTTAAAATACTGCGAAATATCTCTAGGTTTGCATACCAAATCAAAATTTCCATAGAATTTATACTTCTGAAACAAAATGTTAGTCTTACGCAGTACTATGTAATGTCAATGGTATGCCTGGATATAATGGATAACTAGAAACAGCTGAAACATGGCTTCTATATAGCTAAGTAAACCTATGGAAACAAACCTTTTTGTTTACTTTTTCTAGTGAAAAACTAGAAGATTGTTCACGGAAGTTGATACGAGAAAATGGCTTAAATGCTGGGCTTGCATTTCCCACAGGGTGTTCTCTGAATAATTGTGCAGCCCACTATACCCCCAATGCTGGAGATCCAACTGTTTTGCAGTATGATGATATCTGCAAGATAGATTTTGGAACACATATTAATGGTGAGTTCCTCTTTCTTAAAACATAATCATATAATTTAGTTGGAAGCAAGTTATTTTATCTCCTTTGTATCTAATTTCAGGTCGTATCATTGACTGTGCTTTTACTGTCACATTCAATCCAAAATATGACAGGCTCTTACAAGCTGTAAAAGATGCAACTAATACTGGAATAAAGGTATACTCCGAAATAGTACAATTCTGTCCTTATCTATACTGGAAAAAGTGAAGATAAAAATAATTTTCATTTTCTCTTGCATATAAATAGTGTGCTGGAATAGATGTTCGCCTCTGTGATGTTGGTGAGGCTATCCAGGAAGTCATGGAATCTTATGAAGTTGAAATTGATGGTAAAACCTATCAAGGTGATTTATGTTCCAACTTATATGTATGGTTATCCTGATAAAAACTGAAGAGTTTGCTTATATAATATCTACAATAAAATATTTTGAAGCTGATTTTTAAAACATCAATATATTTTTCTAAACTCTGAATATTGAGTTTTTAAAATTGCTTATTTCAGAAGATATAATTTTTCTAGTTATTAAATATATGCAAATCAGCCAAAACTAACTTAGGATTCAAGTTGCATTTGTAAAACTCAAATCTTATGAAAATGCACAAAGTCCATTAAATCTCACATTTCCTGTGATGTTTTACACTGCCCTCTTACTTACATGCATCTATTTATCTTAATATTTTCATTTTATGTAGTGAAACCTATTCGGAATTTGAATGGACACTCTATTGGGCCATACAGGATACATGCAGGCAAAACTGTTCCCATTGTGAAAGGAGGGGAAGCAACAAGAATGGAAGTAAGTATAGATACAGTCTGATCATACTCATGCTTACTTGTCTGATCATACTCATGCTTACTTGGTTACCACTGATTTCAATATTTTTAACTTTCACTAAATGTTTTGACCAGCAGGAGCATTTTGGGATTTTGTAAAAATGTCATGGATGCAATTACAGAACGCTATTGGAATGCAAACTGGGTGCCAAGTAGTGCAATCAGTCACAACACCCATAGTGTAGAAAAGCAAATTAAGGAAACCAAATATGGATGGACTGTGTTGAGAAAAAATTGTGGTCAGTGGGATGTCAAAACAATTACGTTCTTGTACCACTGATCTTTTGTTATCTGTACAATAATTGCTCTTTAAAAATAATTCCAAATTAACTGTTCATATGATTAAATGTGGTTGCTCATCAAAATTAAGATGTTGTGAGGTAGATTAAAAATTTAATAAATATACAATACAGTTTTAGTACAGTGCATTGATACTTGCCATTTTGCAGATGGATAGTCTTCACTGATAACTTCATGTAAACATTGAATAAAAAGGTGCCTTATGGTCTTCACAAGAAAGAACCTTTTACTGCTGAATGGATGCTCCATTAGGAACTTTGTTATAAGAAAAATATACATTCCCTTTGAGAACTGCTAATTTTCAGGAAGTAAATAACTTCACTCTGAACAAAGACTTACTGGTTAATTCAGCCAATCTTCCTGACACGAGGAATGAAATGATTACGTTTCTTCTTAATAAAAAAAATTGGCGTATAACATGTGTAAACAGCATTATGGCCAGATTAATTTTGGAGCGGGTAGCCCAGCTCAGATTCATAATTTCGGACATAGTATATACATATACTAAATCCATATGTTTGTTTTTAATAGGAAGGAGAAGTATACGCTATAGAAACCTTTGGAAGCACAGGAAAGGGGGTTGTTCATGATGATATGGAATGTTCTCATTATATGAAGAACTTTGATGTTGGACATGTTCCTATAAGGTTAGTGCTGATTTTACTGCATTATATGAAAATGTAATTTTAAGTATTCTTACGTTATGGGGGGAAAAGATTCAAAACTTGAAAAGGGTGGTAAGAACATAGTGTTTATATGAAACATATTTTTAGTTCCTCTTGTGAAACATCCAAAAATATAAGTTGTGTTTATTTCTCTGAGCAGATGGGAGCAGATAATAAACAGCATAACAATAATAAAATAATAAAAAGTAGGCAAATTATCACCAAAAACTGCTTTACTGGCATTGGCATATTAAAGCAGACATCTCTGCCAAATGAAACAAGTAAAAAAAATGGTATAAGCAATCTTTGAAGATGAATTTGGAGGTCATATTTCAAAGTTACACTTAGTTTCTTTGGCATGGTTTGGGCCTTGCTCTGAAAATGATGAGTTCATCTGGCACATTACCATTTTGGGACTTGGATCTATTGATGGAGGGAAAATTAGATTTGGACAAATTAGAAATTGGTGCACCATCTGCAGTCCAATTAAATTAGCATCCTAATTTTGTGTCTTCAAGTTATTTTAATGTCATGAATGGCTTCAGTTGTTTATTTTCTAGCATTTTTATTATGCTTAACCTGACAGATTCTGGATAGTTAATATTCATCTCATAAAGGAATCATATTGACATGTCACCACAGTAATAATAAAACAATGGTACTAACACATATGAAGTAATAAGGACAATTCATGTTGTGGGCAATAAGGATTTCAGTTAGTTGCATATTAAGGATGGGATGGTTATTGAAAAGACTCTATCCCAAATCCTAAGGAATGTGTCTCCTCACTAAAGAATGAAAATTCACCATGATTAATACTGTTTTTCTGCATGGAAATAAAGCCAATAAACCAAATAAAGCTGCACTGCATTTCCTAAATGTGCTCATTACCATATTCCTTCATCACAATCTTGTAAAACACTTTCCCAGGCAGTTTTAACCGGCTAATCTAGTTTTTGCATTCACTCTTACTACCTTTCCCTTTGTATAAGTGAACAGTATTGGCATTCTTTCCAGTTGTTAAGCAAGTTTTCATACACAAAGAATTTGCCCAGTCATTCAAAAGCAACCCACATCTATGTAATCTCTCATGTTAATTTTTTTGCAGGACTCCTTATATAAATTTTCTTATCTGCAAACTATCATTCCCCCAAGCATCCTTGTTCATACTTCCCATTTGTGTAGTTCCATATGATTCTGTAAAACAATTGTTTTAATTATTCCAAGCATCTTTCATGTCTTTTTTCATTGCATCTATTTCTATTCTATGGGGACATTTCATTATTTTCATTCACTCTACTTTTGCTGTCATTTCTTTCTTTCTTTTTTTTTTTCTCCCGTTATTTTTTGTTCTCCCGTTATTGAAAACCATATACTGATAGGCTGCCCAGAGTAACTGATGAGGAATCAAATATTGAATGTCTGATATGATTCTGTATAATTATTTCAATTTTCATTAATACCTGCTTTAAATGTATACATTTATTATTCTCTTTCTTGTAGGCTTCCAAGAGCAAAACACTTGCTGAATGTTATCAATGAAAATTTTGGTACTCTTGCCTTTTGCCGTAGATGGTTAGATCGTCTGGGAGAAAGTAAATATCTAATGGCACTGAAGAATCTATGTGACTTGGGTATAGTGGACCCATATCCTCCCCTATGTGATATTAAAGGCTCATACACAGCACAGTTTGAGCACACCATATTATTGCGTCCAATGTGCAAAGAAGTTGTCAGCAGAGGAGATGACTATTGAAATTTCAAAGCCATTACCTCACTTATGTACTCTGTTGGAACATGTTATGCCAGAATAAATTTGCAGTCTGTTTTAACAGTCAACTCAATGTGATAACTTTCCATGTTCAGAAGAAAAGAATTTAATCAAAGGCAAGTTCTCTAATGTAACTAAGGAAAAAAACAGTTACTGGGGCTTCTAGAATGTTTCAGATTACTTCTATATTTTTCTTTTGTGAGAAATATGCTACAAAGTGTTATTTTTAATTTGGAATGAGTTATACATATTGTTTGAAATATTTCTGAAAAAATGCTTTTCAGGTATATATATTATCATATTCTTACTTGAATGCTTTGAATGATCACAAATTATTTCTGCACCTAAGCTGTCTTTGCTGTTGACTTTTAAACTGCCTGGAATGCATTTTGTAAAATAAACAAATAAATAAATCCCAAATTCAAATAGTTTTTAAAAGTGTCACAATCCAAGGCAGTAACACACTGGAAAGTCTCTCCCATTAACCCACCTTTTGATAGAAAAAGTTTCCAGTGTAAGCACAGCAAGCAAATACAAAGTATGCTTTAATTTTAGCTGCATTGTGTACATTTTTATTTTGCTTCATGATTTTGCTTTGAATCAAATTACTGGGTTTTCTTTCTGATATGCTTTATAATAGAGTGGGCTAGGACTAGCCATTTTTCTTGCAGTGAAATGCTGCATTTTTTTTTAACCTTACAAGGGCTTTAAGAGAAGTAAATGGTGAATCATGATGGGCTGGCATAGAATTTGAGGGAATTTTGAAGCTGCTTGACCTGGTTGTAAAATTAATTAAGCAGCACTGAAGGGGCAACATATGGTAAACCCAAGGCTGTATTGTAGACTTAGAATTTTTTAAAAACCCAATGTAAATACTTCTATGGTATTTTTAAAAAATTGCAGTGGTGTATCCATAAAAATTGCAGTGGTGTATCCACATAAAGTCATGTGGAATCAACTCAAAGGCCATTTTACTCTTTTGGCACTGTATTGCTTATTAAAAAGTACAGTGTTGTTACAACCCTCTCAAATTCCAAGTGTGGGATCTACTCACTTGGTGAATTCTGGAGGCTACTACTGAAATAGGCTAGTACGTTTATTCTCTGCCATTCCTGTATGATAAACACTAGCTAGTGTTTATAGAAGCCTGTCTTATAACAGGCGATTTCTACTAACTACAGTGTGAGCTTCTATATTTTTAACTTACTAGAAATTTTTACTTATAAAAGCTTGATACAGGGAGTTCATCTCCTATGCAGTACAGTTGAAGCCAATCAAAATCACACAGAATCATTCTGTTCTTAACATAAAAAAGTTTGAACGGTAGTGCTTTTTGTTCTATTCAAACCAGGATTAATGGAACATAAAATAGTAGATCCAAAGGTTAAAATTGTTAAAATATTTTGGTGGAGCTACTATGTCATAATTGTAGAGCTCATTAAGGTATTGTATAAACTAAGAGGTTTCTTACTTGCAGTACTATTTAACTTGGAATGGTTGAAGCTGTTAAATATAGCTTTGCCAACCTATAATCTTGGCTATTGCAATTAAAAATACACAATGCTGGATTCTTAAGAAGCTAGAAGGAATATTTCAGTTTTAATAACTTTCCATGTTTTTATAGATACTAAAATAATATTTTAAATATTGAGCTCTTATTATTTGTGTTAGAAAAAGTATACATGTAAAAAGCTGCAAGCAAGTTGTAATCTGCAGGCTGCTGGGATATGGTTTTATAGTAGTGTAAATAGTTTCACAAACCTTGCAGAGAACTGATGAGAAATCAAGTATAATTCCTAGAGCAGTGGTGGCGAACTTTTTTGGCACCGAGTGCTGAAACAGGAGTGTGTGCGTGCATACCCAGAAATCAGAAGAGCAGCTCCCCAGTGTGCAGATGCAGGAGCACCAGAAATCGGAAGCTTAGCTTCCCAGTGCACGCATGCACGCTGGCCAACTGGTCTTCCGGTTTCTAATGTGCATGCATGTGCAAAGACCATCTGGCTGGTACATGTATGCGCACCAGGCAGCTGTTCTTCCAGTTTCCGGTACTCCTGCATGCGCGAAGACTGCTGGTATGCCCAAGAGAGATGGCTCTGCCTGCCACTTCCGGCATGTGTGGCATAGGTTCACCATCACGGTCCTAGGGAAAAGGTAAAACAAGGGGAGAAAGAAAAATAAAGACAAGAGGATGCCAGGAGGAGATAAATGTAGTTTACAATGAAGAGTCTGTTAAAGATTTGTACTCTTGTAATAAAGCTGGAGCCTTTCCTTCACACCCTAGCACAAGTCTCCAAACTTAGCAACTTTTAAGACTTGTGGACTTCAACCCCCAGAATTCTGGGAGTTGAAGTCTGCAAGTCTTAAAAGTTGCTAAGTTTGGAGACCCCTGTCCTGGCATATTTTTTCTTTGCAAGAGAAACCAAGCAGGCCTTTGAGATTAAAATATCTATTGTCGCTAATGGTATTACTTAAAGGATAAGAGGATAGGTGAAACTCTTGGCAAGCATATAAAAAAAATTAAAGGTTTTACATTTGGAATTTATGATAACCTAAATGTTAAAGCACAGGCTAAGAACTAACTGAACTGATTGTACAGACACTGGGGCTTCTTTTAAAAGATTAAATCTGTGTCATAGAATACAAATTCAGCATGGAAATGAAATCTGATGCATTGTAATTGTCTTTTAAGTTCATTATTCTCATTGAGATTTTCCTCGGTCCTTTTAATTTCTTAATCATTTTTCATCTATTTCTGTTCTGTTCCTGTCACATAGTTTTATTTACAGAAAATCTTGTGCATCTTTTAAAGTGGTAAAAACAGTTTGTGCCCTCTAAATTTGTAATGTTATCTGCCTCCATTGTGTTCTCAAGACTGAACTATTATATCTTTTGCTACCTCGTGTGATGCAGAAAATACATGGAAAAGTATCTGCTGAGTAGGCTTGCCTTGCAAATAATAGCCATTAATATGAAACATGCAGAGGAAGGCAAGTTTTGTTGTAAATGAAAATCATAATTAACCACCATAAGATATCTGAAGCAAGTATTTTAAACTCTTTAAGAATGAGACTCAATGTAATTATTATTGTAACTTGGACAAAGACCTCTGTATTACACTTCCTGGTTTGGCTTTCTGTTGATCTATTCTGTGGCAAGAAATCAATCATTCAAGAGTGCTAACTTGATTCTTAAAAGTTTCCTATGAAGAGAATTAAAATAGATTTCTATGTAAATTCAACTATATCTAAAGTCATTTTTGCAAACCTGTTTTCAGAAGAAGGCACAAGTGTTTATTTTCCACATGAATGTTCCTATATGAGAAAGTAGGGTATTAACCTTTCTTGCCATTGAGAAACTTGCACAGGATATTTCACAACAGATAAGAATGGTTTCTCCAAACCATGGAGGAATTTTTTTGAATTCCACAATGTGAGAGAACTAGTTCAGATACCTTCATATTTAGATCAGTAGGACAAAAAGTTAAAGGCAATTTTGGTGGGGGGGTTTTATGCTCTGGAGAATTTTAATTTGAGCCTTATTGATGCAGTAGTATGAACATTGAAAAGTATTACAATCTAGTCATAATGTAAATTTCCCTCCAATTTGCTCTGAATGACCCACTTAATTGCCAAAGCTAGCCTTTGCTGCAGTTTTGCATTGGATAAAAGAACATAAGGAGCAGCTGAAATTGAAGCCCTCAAAAAAAAAAAGAAGACTATGAAGACCTTTACATTTAGAAAGGGACATGCTAGATAAAAAATCATTAATATGTATAGAGTAATATTTTGAATGTTGTTTTCCAGTAGAAACTATAAACAGTATTTAGGAAAAATTAAGGCAATAATCTGACTGACACATGAGCTGTAAAACCTTAGTAATAAAAAAAACATTCCAGATATTATGTTAATAGCAAAAAAAGCAGTTTTTTAATTATCTTCCATTGATTTTACTATGGCAAGTGACAGATCAGAGTAAAGTTATTCAATTTATGATCATAACTGACCCTGGAATTAAAATATAAGTCATGCTGGTTATTAAGTGGGTCATCACATGATTTTGTATTTTGTGGTGATCATTAAGCAAATTACCATGTTCATTAAACAAATCCACTATCCACAATGGGTACTTTTACAGAGCCAGAAGAAAACGCCTGTTTCTGGGTTCCCCAAATGCAATTATGCTGTTGGGGGAGGGGTCCGTCATAACTTCAATCGCTAATTGACCAATCATAAGTCAAAGACTACCTGTACACTAGATTAGATATAGAACTTGGGGCAGAAAGCTTAGTTCAGCAGTATACTTGAATGAAGCAATAAATAGGCTATGGAAATAATATTTAAATGTTCTTGCTACCTTTCTAGTGATTTAGTGCTTTGATAATATATATGTGAGAAGTGTTGTACTACTTAAACTCTTTGCTTACAGAAGAGAAAGAACATTTTAACATGGCCAGAAGAAAACTTAAAACGCATTTGTTACCATCACATCTTTTAATCATGGAAGCAAGACAGATTCCTGTAGACAACATCCACAGTATTGCTAGAAGTAGTATAAAACACAGCTTTTAATTTAAAAATAGTCCAGAGTTTGCCTGCCCATATTCCTCAACTAAATTTCCTATTTCAAAATATTAAAATGCTGAAAAACAGCTTGAGGTAAAATTTAAAGATTCAAATGGAAAATTTTCTCTTAACAATTGAGATATATATGTTAACTTGGGAAGTTACGGTCATGAATGAGTTTAAAAGGTACAAAAGATCTGAACACGTAATAGGGTTTGGCTCCAGAAGGCAGATTTAGTACATTATTGCGCAATTCAAACTTATTCTGTACATAGCAATTTGGTTCTGAATTAGCTGTTACTTTTCACATCGGAGCCATTAACTTCAGTATTTGCCTGTTTTCCAGATGGTGAATCAAGACCTGACATTCTCCAATGTCCATTCATTAGAGTAACTCGTTGGGTATAAAATAAAATATATGCCTGGGCCTTGCATACTTCTTCCATAGTGCACATGGTGAGCTTGGAATCATTGCAGTGTACCCAGAACCCTAGAACAACAAAAATAAGAGTAATAAAAATGGTAATGTTGATGTTTTCTTCTAAAAGCACAGAATTGATATTTTATAATTTAAGAAACTACAGTTATTCAGTATATAACCAGACCAAATATTTAACTAATACAGCACTGCACAGCCATAGTAACAACTATTTCCCTATGAAGGCCACAACCAAAGTACATTTTTCATTCACTCTGTGTAGTGATTTGTAATTAGAGGCAAACAAAGGCAACATTCCTAGTGTAATCAAAACACACATACACACCTTTCAAAGCTGTCCAATACAGAAACAACTATCTGAAATAATTACAGTATATGAAACAGTTTTTAATATTCAGGGGAAATGGGATTTCATGCAAGGCAGTACAGCTGCCTTATTTTTCAATGTGATATGCTATGATTTTTTTCAGATTTCCAAATTATGAATCTCAAGAATGTAAACATTGTTTATAACATAAAATCTCCAAAATGTATTGCCATTAAAAGATAGCCTTATTAATTGCATTTCTCATATAAATCCAATAGTCTCTGCTCTTTCATACAAATTACCTCCATCTGAATTATAGCAATAGGCAGTGTAGTGTCCTGAACCAAATCCTTTTCCATGATGCATCACAACTGCAGACAAATCATAGATAAAGTAATCTGCCATAAGAGATTTTAGAGATTTTCTGCAACAATAGGGTTCCATGTTTAGAATCTCATCAAAGTTGACATGCACACCAATCTTCTCACGATGATTGCGTCCTGACCATCTACAGGAGGAAAAATGAAACTTAGGGTTATTTTTCTTATTCTGAAAGAATATGTTATTTATTTCATTTTTATAAATTATTTTATTATAACATATAGCATATTAGTCCAATAACCTAAAAACACTGTACACAGGAGTATCACTTTTGTTCAGTATCATAGCAATGAATCCAAACTGGGTTATCATCATATCGTCTGTTCAACGCAGGAAAATCTGAATTAAGACAGCTGTAACATAGCTAACCAGCCTCAAATTGAAGATCTCTAATACCAGCAAACATTCTCCAACAATCTTGCTACTTAATTTGACTTCACCTTCAAACTGTTCTTACTTTTAAGAAATTTCTTCTAATATTTAAAATACCTTGTAATTTAACCACAAAAGATTTGCTCTTATATGTTTCCTTTTTGAATTTAGAATCCCAAATTCATTTTATCTCCCCTGTCTATTAATACTATTTAATGCCCGCTACTGGAATTTGTCTCTTATAGTATATTTATTTGGGTGATTAGTTCAAATTCCTCTTAATCTGTCATTTTTAAATCAATAATTCTGCATTGTCATTGGTTCCACAGGGTTCCAGCTATAGATTCTGAAAAGGCCTTATAGGCATTTTATGGAAGAATCTCACCAGTTGTATAGGTTTCAATCTTATTGTGGAAAAATCACTGGACTTTATTTTTAGTTAATTTTTTGTATATTGCTTTTGTGATTCACTACTCTTACAGGTAGTCCTTTGTTTAATTACTACATCGATAAGTGATCCGTTATAATTATAACAGCGATGAAAACATAATTTCACAACCAGTTCTTGCATTTGTAACCTTTGATAAAGCAAAGCTGAAATAAATTCATAAGCACAGTTGTTTCACTTAACTGCTTTGCTTAATGACTGAGGTGCTGGCCTCAATTGTTGCTAAACAAGAACTGTATATACCTGTATATGGACTCCACCCCAAGAACTCCCACTGAGGTTCCCAGTGAGTTGCATAGTATTTTTCTCATTTTCTTTCATGTTTTAACAGTTTTATTAGCTTGTTATATAAAATACAAAAGCAAATACAGGTAATTCCCAGGTTATGAGTGTTCTGTTAGCAAATGTTCGACGTTATGCATTAAGCACTCCATAATATTTACGAACAAATCCTGAAATTATGAATATTGCAGCACCACGGCACTTGTTCATCCTTACAAACGACTGCAGAGGCTCTGCAACATCACCCACCCTATTCCCTGTTTCTTTGCCTGCATTCGCAGAGAACAGAGGCCTAACGTGCCGCAAGATCAATAGTGCAAGATCTTGTGTAATCTCGCACTTTAGGCCTCTATTCTCTGCAAATTGAGGCCTGGACTTTTGCAAAAGGAGGTAAGGTTTTAGTCCTTCGGGCCTTCCCTCCATTTGCCATTTCCTTGCCGAAGCCTGCAGGGAGATTGCATTATTGTAGGCTTCAGCAGCCCTTTGCAAAATGCCTTCATTGGCATAGCAGAGCTTGGAAGGAGCAGGCACGTCTCTCTGAAGCCCTGGTCCTACCGGCAAAGGCTTTTTGCAAACGGCTGACAAAGCCTACAGGGACACAATCCTCAAGTGCTTTGCCAATGAGAAAGCAGGCCGGAAAGGCTGTGTGTGGCCTTTCAGAGCTTATTTCTTGGTGCCTGAGGCCTTGTCAAACTAATTTGGGGCAAGAAAGCAACCCTGAAAAGTTATGCAGGGCCTTTTAGGGCTGCTTTCTTGGTGCTGGAGGCGTCGTCAAGCCTTTTGCTGACAAGAAAGTAGGGGACAAAGAAACAGGCTGAAGGAGACAGATCTTCCTAAAGTAAGTCACCCAGTGTGCCAGGATGTGGGGAGAAGCAATTGTGGGGACCCCAGAGGAGGGAGAATGAGGTATCTTAAGGGTCAGGGATGGCCTTGGGTGGTCTGAAGTAGGTGGCTTGTTCCCTCACTAGGACCCCCCTGGCCTTTTCTACCCCAAGATACTCATGTGCATTTAATGAGCCGCACATTCATTCACACATTAAATTAGCAAATGCTTCAGCAAAAGCAGGGAGTGATATCCGTTCAAGGTACGAGATTCACTCCCACGAATTCTCAAGTCACGGATGAAATGGGCAGGCTCCACTACATTCATAACTTGAGAACTACCTATAGTACGAAACAAAAGGGAAGGAAAGAGAAAGAGAAGTGTAGAAAAGGAGGGGGAAAAGAAGTGTAGATTTCCAGCTCCCTTTGGTGCAATAGAATAAGGCATTAAAATCAAGCCTCAACTTTTTACTTTTCCATATAGTATAAACTAGCATTTCTACAACAACAAAGCTATCTAATCAGTAAAATCCAGTATTCCTTTCATCTTCAAACTTTATGGAAAGTCTTAATTTACGTCCAATCAACAATTTTACTTTCTCTCATAAATCTACTTGTTTTAGAATGGATAAAATGTTTAAAACACTTTATATCAGCTGTAATTATTACAAAACATTTCTTAACTGCTTTCTTAAACACATAATTATGGTGCCATATAGAGAATGGGTAGCTTGCTAACCATTAAAGAAATAATTCATTGAAAAAAAGTAAAAAAATAAACTGCACAAAGACAGTTTAGTTACCTGAATCGCTTAAGGTGTAACCGCAGAATCTGAGGTAGGTGGCACACCAGAAGCTGCTTCTGGGCCTCTGTGAGTAGAACAGGTTTAGAAGAAAATTTTCTTCGTTTTGCTGCAAGAAAAATAGCCTCCCTCTAATTTATAGCAGATCACATTATAAAATTAGATTAATACCCTTTAATATGTGCACAATCTACAGGATACAAATACAAATGAGATTTTCTAGAACTATTCCAAAATACAGTAACAGAATTTTTTGTGCATACCAAGTTAAATTAGAAAGAAGCAATCACACTAGAACTATCATAAAATTCATTTTGATTGGCAGAACAGTCAAGATACAATCACTGGTAAGCATACAAAATATAAAGAGCCATTTGTGCTAATGATGTAAGCACAAAGTTTGTTTCACATTCTGTTATTAAATATCTCACATAGGTAACATTTTTTAAAATAACCCTATTAGTTAACATCATATATTAAAATCAGATCCATGAGTACATACAGTCGTTACTCACTGTTGCACTGGTTACAGGCGTATATCTTCCCTTCTAAAGCTTCAGTTTCTGTAAATTTGGCTAACATCTCTGTCAACAAGCATGGATACTGACAGGTTGTCTCCCTCCCATTGCAGTGGTATCTTTCAGGAAATTCCAATGACAAGTCCCAGAAAGGCTCTACAGTATTTGATTTGTTGTCACATGCAAGGCATGTTACCTGTCGATATAAACCATCAGTTAATTTGAATTTGCAGCTCTGTTTAAAGAATTTAAAACAGCTAACTATATATGAATAAATGATGCAAAGAGAAATTACTTATCCTCATCCTTAATTTCAAGTGGATCCACTGCCATTTAAAAATTAAATCAAAAATTGGAAACTAGCTTTTCCCTCAAAATAGTTTATCTTTGAAAGGGAAGGGTTCAGGAGTGGGATTCAAAAATTTTAACAACCGGTTCTGTGAGCATGGCTTAGATGGTGGGCATGGCTTAGGTGGTCATGTGACTGAGTGGACATGGCTTGGTGGTCATGTTATTGGCTGGGTATGGCCAACTCAATATCACTCATATCAAGGCACGCATCTCCTCGCCTGGCCTCTCATGACTGTGGGGATGCTGCAGCACTCGTAAGTGTGAAAAATGGTCACAAATCACTTTTTTCAGTGCCATTGTAACTTTGAATGGTCACTCCACACAAGCAAAATATCAGCAAAGGAGGGGAAAAAAACTCCAGAGATGATCCTGAGACAGGAAGTCTAGTCCTGCCAAGAATGTAACAATGGTTAACAGAGAAGCAGTTTCTGTAAGCAACACCGGAATGTTTCCTTCCGCCTTTCTTTCAGGATTAGGCCAGTAATTTCTTCTAACAACCAGTTTTCCTAACTGCTTAGAATGTTAACAAGTGGTTCTGGCGAATAGGTGCGAACTGGTAGAATCCCACCCCTGGAAGGGTTAGTAATATTATGGCAAAGTTCAGTCTTATAGAAATCATATAATGTCATTCAACTGTATATCTTAAAATTAAAAAACTTTGTAGAAAAAGCCCAGATCTGGGCAAAGTATATTTGGATCACTAAGTTCCCAATTCAAACAAACCCAGAAAATGTACAATAAAGATATTATGGATGGATATATTGCATATTATAATTGTATGTCACTGTAGAAAACTTGTACAAAACAAAACATTATAATTTGTTTTTAGCCTCAAAGGCTTATTGATTTAAAAGCTTTAATCTCTAAATAAATGCTATAATGTGCATAAATATATAGAAAAGACCACTGAAGAACAAATTAACTGAAATGAAGATGACAAAGAATACAGTACAGTCTGAACTATTTGGATATTTGTACAGTGTAAATATTTGCATCTAGAGAACAAGTTGCTTTAGATCCAGTGTGGGCACTTTATTCTACCTAATGGCAGTTCCTTAACATTATTCTCTTCCTAAGTCTGCATGATAGACTCGTAGCTTGAGGAAACGCATTCAGGAGATCTTATGGAAAGTATAATAACACGTTGGCTCCCTTTCATCATCTCCCCATCTTAAATGCATAATTTCCCGAGATGTGCAAGCCCAGAGAAGACATGACTTTTTCCTAATGATTGATGCAGCAAGGATGCTAAAGCAGGATCCAAAGTACAGGGTCCATTTCACATCTCAATACTCTTACATTTCTTCTCTGAAGTATAGTATATAACTAAAATCTTATAGGAAATATAAAGAATGTTGCAAAAGTTTAAATATATTTACTATCATATGCATTATGAATTATTTCTCTTCTCCCTTCAAATAAAAAAATTCAAGGCATGCAAAGTGAGGATGAGCAATCTGATTTTGAGCTCACACTGAAAACTCCCAGCTTTAACTATTGACTTTAGAAATGATTTTGCTTAGTAATTTAGCCTAGGCAGACCACCAACTAAAACAACTTTGCTTAACACATAAGCTTTTTGTCTTTACAGATGTGAAGAGTTATAGTTGTGGTTCGCGAGTCTCTTCATCCATGATCCCATGGTCCTTTTTGTATAACAAAACAAGAGAGATGGGTGGCTCAGCATATGCTGTTACTTGGAAATATCTGGGGGAATCGCCATACAAATATTATCAAAAACTCTTGTTTCCAAATTTGTGTAAATATACCACCAGCCTTCAGTGGACTATACTATTTTTCAAACTCTTGTAAATATCTCAGAATTTGCATATCATGACAAGAGATTGCTTGCAGATCAACAGTAAGGGATTCTTACAATTGTGGATCTGTGTACCTGGGCTCAAAGGAGTATGTAAATGAAGACCATGTTCACCTAAGAATCTGTCACCTGACTATGAAATGAACTCTTCCCTCATAAAGATCAGACCTAGCACAGATCCTTTAAAAGCAAACTTTCCAACTACAACATTATAGGGCATTACTCTCTCTCTGTCCAACTCAACTCACAGCGGTTTGATGGAGAAAATAGGAGGAGGATGGAGTATTATGTTTATTTGCTATGTTGAGTTATTTATAAAAAATAATTGCAATGGCATAACAATCTAATAAATAAGTCTAATTAAATCTAACAATCTAATAAATAAGGATAAATTACATTAACCCCAAACAAAGCATTAATGACATACAAGAGTAAAATATATTTGGACAACAGAGTAAGTTCTAACAAACTATCTGAATTGGAATTCAACCTCAAATTCCAGAGCAGTTCCATCAAAGAAAGTCAAGACCTTTTGGAATAATTGAATTATGAATCAAAGTGCTGGGAGCTTGACAAAATAGATTTTAGAAACAGATCCAAAGGAGCACATTGTTTAAATGTACATTGTTACATTATATAATAAGTAAGAAAAATATAACATATCATTTTAAAAAAATCAGGATGACTCTATTAGAACCTTTTTCAATTAACACATTTTTATTAAAATGCATTAATTTTGTGAAATGCAATTCACTTCATTATATGTGAGCTACAGCTCACAAAAGCTTAAGCTAAGCGAAGCTAAAATTGTTTAGTTGGAAAAGGTGGTACCACCATAGACAAACACAGCTCTAACAGAGTTAAATACCCATTCTGCAACTAAGTGGAAGTAATTTTTCATTTAATCAAGTTTTAAATTATGCAAATATTGTTGCTTATTTTTAGATGTTCTACTTATTTTTACATTATTTCACTTTTGAAATTACCTCAAGATCTGTACTAAAGAACAAGCCTTTTTTGTATTTGTTAAAATACAGGTAGTCCTCGACTTACAATTCATTTAGGTCACATGATCAAAATTCAGACACTTGGCAACTGACTCGTATTTATTATAGTTGCAATGTCCTGGGTCATACGATCATGTTTTGTGACCTTCTGACAAGCAAAGTCAATGGGGAAGCCAGATTCTTTTTACAGTTGTGTTACTAATTTAAGAACTGCAATGATTCACTTAACAACAGTGGCAAGAAAGGCTATAAAATGGGGCAAAATTCATTCAACAGTCTCATTTAGTAACAGAAATTTTGGGCTCAATTGTCATAAGTGAGGAATAGTTGTCGTTCTAAAGTTTCATCTACAGAGAATCCCTATGTAATATAAATAAAATTGAAATTAAGTTCTATGTTATTAAATATAACAATTTTAGAAGCAGAAAATCCTTCAAACAGTGATGCACACAAAAAAGATTAAAATAATTTTAAAATCTTTGTCCTGTACCAGGAGAAATACTGGGTTGATGCCAGTTATACTTTCTTGTGACTCAGTGTAAGAGTATTTCCACAAGTAATGTCTTCTTTTTAAAAACATTCTGCTTGTGTATTAATGGGAATCTGCTAACTACTGGTATGTCTTTACACAAGCCTTTTTATACAATCATAATATGCTGGCAAAACTGTAAGAAAGAAGACAATTCTTAATTTAAGAAATAAGTGATGCAGTAAGCAGGGATAGAAGCCTGCTTGAAACAGTACAAAATACTGCTTACTCAAAATACAATACTAAGCTGGATTCTTATTTAGCATAAGACAGTCAGGAAGTTCAGTTTTCAATCTTATACTACCCTGAATTTTCTATCACTCACTCACTGAATCATCTTATTCTAAAATATTTACCTGACTTAAAAGCTGTCCATGAAAAATAGTGTTGACCACATTAAAAACTTTTTTAATGAGTTTCCTTTGAGAAGCAGGAATGAGGGCTGGGCTTTTTGCTCTAACTGTCTCCAATTCTTGTTGGACTTTATCCAAAAGTTCACAAAGAAATTCCTGAGCATCTTGTTGGGCATAACCATGGAAGGCTGGGATTAGTCTCCACACAGAATGGAGCATGGCAAAAGGAGACACCAATGCCCACTTGCCAGACCACATAACTTGAAACAAAGTATGTAATTCATGACAAAGAGAAATGTACTTTGAACTTGGTTCCTTGGGCTGAATAAGTTCCATATTTCTATTACTTGATCCACCACCACTTAAACCTGATGATGTACTAAATCGCCTTGTGAAAAATGTCAGGTCCTTAACAAAGGTTTTCTGTTCTTGAACATCAAAGCTAGCAGATAGAGGCTGCTTTGTAGATGATCTTGTTTTGCCACTGGCTGCAACTGCTAACAACTCTTGTGTTTGGTTTAAATCAAGCTTTAAAAAACATTCCCGAAATATGAACAAATGACTCAATACCTGAAGAATTGAGTTCATATAGCAAGTATTTCCCAAGTTTCGTAGTCCTGTCACACCAGGAGACATAGTAGGTCTTCGTTTGGCTGGAGAATCATTAATTTTTTTTAACTTTACATCATCTGAGGTAGCTGCTACTTTCAGCTCTATATCAGAGCCCAAATTTTGTGGCATTTTTAGTACACACACTGAAGATTCATTTTGTTTTTGCAAGCGAAAGCTTTTCCTTGGTGGTATTTTTTCCATTTCCTCCTTCAATTGGCGCTTTCGCTCTTCTCTTTTCTTCCTAGCATTGACTCGTCTTTCTTCTGCCTGTTCACACAGCTTATCTTCTTCTAAAATCCTTTTCCCAGTTGGTGTTAATTCAAACCAAGTTCTAAATACTTTGCCCATTAATGCATACCTCCTGTGCCATAGGGCTGTGAACATACGGTCTTGACTTCGAAGCAAAGCCTGAGCATTATTATGTGAAATATCATCATTTATGCCCATAGATCGCAAAATCCTACCACTCCGAGTAGTGCAGTCATAATTCTGGCTCTTGATTGCACTTAATATACTTCGTAAAAGTTTTATGTCACCAGTGGCGTTATCATTAAGAACATAATCATCACAAAGGTAGCAAAAAATGTACAGCTCATTTACTTCCAATGCTACTGGATGATTGCTTTCATGAAAGTGCTTTAGTGCATGTTCTTCAATATATCTTCCACAAGCAACATGTGAGCAACTGAGACAGGCCCATACAGATTCTGTAGTATTGCAAACCATACAATGCCATTTGTGAGGATTCACTATTGAATGGTCCTGGGCAAGCCGCAGTCGGCCTACATGCTTACATTTATCCATTATCAATCTCACAATGTTGAGAATATACTACAGAAATTCATCAGCCCAACAGCTTCTTAGGTTTTGCATTTTCACCTGAAAATGAGGAGGGAAAAGGTGCTTTTAGTATCATGCCACAAAAATGAAACCATTCAGGCTCTCAGATCAATACACAAAGAAAGTAAGATAGATGTATATATGTTCATAACATATAGGAAACTATGTAAAGACATCCAAATTTGAACAACAGTTTTATGGTAAAAAAAATTGTCCATTTTGAAAATGTTTTGAGGTGAAAACAGCACTATTAATCTTGTATCTATCTCACCTGTGTTAGCCATCAACTAAAGAAGTTCTTAACCAGTATCTCAACTTCCAAAACAAAGATTCATGAGCAAGATCGTCTTTCCAGGAAAAAGGCAGCCAATTTAATATCCAACCACAATACTTTCTAGACTAATTTTTAGACATTACCAACAATACAAACATATTTTAACTGCAGCAACTACTTCCTCCAGAAGTTTATTTCTATTATTCTGCCGGCAGAAAATCGGTTCATAACTCTTCCTTTTTTCCCCACTGTCTCTCTTTCTGGTACGATGTAGCTAACCCATAAAAAGCAAGCAAGAGTAACACCGTGATTGGATTCATTCATCCTGTTATACTATGGGTTGTTGAATAAACTTCATACTTGCTGGCTTTGCAGAACACAGAGCAATGTATACACGCACATGAGAAAGTTTTAAACACTTCCTTACGAGCCAACCATTTCCAAAAGCCGAAAAAGGCTTTAACCTATAAAGCTCAACAATGTTTTTTGGGTTTTTTTTTAAAAAGCACCCTCTGTATTACTGCGAAGGGGGAAGGAGCAGAGAAAAAGGAGTGAAAATGAAAAAGAGAATTGGGAGAGTTAGATTAGTAGAAGACAGGTAGAAAAATTAACCCGCTCCAAGTTCCGGACTCCTCTCCCAAGGCAGTCCTGGCGCCGCCAGATTTCGCCTTCCTCCTCCACACCTCCAAGGCAAAACTGTAATACAGGCGAAGGCGGCTTCCAGGGCCAGCGGCATAAATGTTCGTCGCCCAGCTTCTTCGACGAGGTCAACACCGAGGACCGGGATGGGGCTGCCCGAGAGATGGGGAGGGCCAAAGGTCAGTGGGAAGCAACGGGCATCCCCTACCTCCTTCCCTCCCCCGCTTGCACCCCGGCTGCCCCCTCCCTCCCGGGATCCCTGCTACCGCCGGTTCTCACCCGACTGGCCCGAGCCATGTCGGTGGCCGAAGCCACTCAGCTATTCGGTCCCTCGCGCAATCGCCGACCTCGCCAGAAACCCTCGCCAGGAGCCGCCATCTTAAGCGCCTCAGGCTTCTGGGGTTCTGAAGCCCCGCCCCCTCGGCGCGTCACGCTCCCTCGGGCAGCTCCTCTGCGGCGGGGATTCCTCGTGTGAGTGGGCGCTGACCGTGCGTGAAGCGGAGGTGAGCAGAACTGCTGTTGGTGAACTTGTCACAATAGAAGACTTTCGCATCTCTCGAGTCGTGTGTCCACTTTGCGTTAGTCTTGGGTACCTAAACTATGGTTTACTCATATCAGTTACCAGGATTCGCATAATATAGCGCGCTGGATCAGAGCGAAACTACAGTCCACAACTAGAAAAAGAGCCGCAAACTAACCGGCCCCTTTTTAGCTGATTAAGCACAGCTACAGTCTTTATTTGAGAGAGGGGGCGTTAGGAATGAGGTAGAAATTCGTTCAATAAACTACAGCCTGGTTTAGCTAATTTGCTGAGCCAAATAAAGTGGAGCCTAGTTAACATTAAAGAATTAATTTAGTTAAATTTAATTTAGTTATAAAATGTTCAAACTATCCCACATTGGAACCATTTTACATGCTAGTAAAGTTATGCTTAAAATCCTTCAAGCTAGGCTCCAGCAGTATGTATGGAGAACTACCAGAAGTACAGGCAGAGGAACTAGAGGTCAAATTGCCAACAAACACTGGATCATGGAGAAAGCTAGGGAGTTCCAGAAAAACATCTACTTCTGCTTCATTGACTATGCCAAAGCCTTTGATTGTGTGGATCGCAACAAATTATGGCAATTTCTCAAAGAGAACTTTAAACTACGCAATCTAAAACCATCTCTATCGACTGGACCGGAAGGAATATGTGCCTACTCCTTAAAAAAAGCTATCCACTGCCATATCAGAACCTATATATAGCAGAACCATAATCTTTGAAAAATCTTTCAGGACCAGCTCCTTGCCTAACCTATGGTCACAAGCCACAGTCATCCCCATCTTCAAATAGGGAGACCCCAGCCTAGTTGAAAATTACAGACCAATCTCCTTATGCTGCATCCACCTGTAAAGTCATGGAATCAATTATTAACCAATCCATCATCCTCCACTTAGAAACAAACAACCTACTCTCTATTAAACTATTTGGTTTCAGAAAAAAACTATCCTGTAATCTGCAACTCTTACACTGCAAAAACATATGGACTACGCAACTCGATCAGAGCAAAGCAATAGATGCAATCTACATAGACTTCTGTAAAGCCTTTGATTCAGTGGTACACAAAAACTACTCCTAAAACTTCGAAGGTAAAGCCAATTATTTTAAAAATGACACCCTACTACAACAAAGCCTCCCCTGCCCAAGAGGGCAGCCCAACCCCATGTGGGGAGGCGAATCTCCTGGGGCCGCAGCGCAGGATCGGCCCACCTCGGGAGAAGCGCCCAGCCGCCATCCCTGACTGGCACCAGGCAGAGCGTGAAGAGCTTTGTCTGGGGCGTCCAACGCAGCTGACAGGTGGGCCCTCCTTCCCGGCAGCAGAGCTGTCACCAAGGCAGCAAGCGTCTCCCCACCGGACCCTCCGCTCATCCCGCCATGGCCGCGCCAGAGCCGTGTGGGCTGGGCAGAGCCAGGAAAGCGAGCTGCATGTGCGCGCCCGCCTGCCAAGCAAAAGAGCCGGGCCGGCCTGAGCTTGGCTTCCTTCCCAAATCCCTCCAGCGCGAACCCGAAGGTGCCACAGAGAGAGGCTGCCCGAGGCAGTGATAGTGCCCACCCGTCCACGGACAGGAAGGCGAGGTGATGGCAGCACTGCTTCCCTGGCCAGCGGAGAGAGCCCGAAGCCGCCCATCCTTTCCACCCCTCGCCCAGCCCGTCCCCATGCATCTCCAAATGCGCCGGCAGCTCCAACCGCTGCAGCGGAATGGGCATCAGGCAGAGGCGCTGACTCGGTGGGGCTCAGCTCGGAGGAGGATGCGGCGCAGGCCGTCTCCTTGCCTTGGATGGGTGGGCGCTATCACTGCCTCTCCCGGCCTCTCTCTCTCTTCGCGCTCTGCCCAGTGCCAGGCAGGGATAGCGGCTGGGTGCTTCTCCCTGGGTGGGCCGATCCTGTGCTGCAGCCCCAGAGATTCACCTCCCCACATGGGGTTGGGCTGCTCTCTCGGGCAGGGGAGGCTTTGTTGTAGCAGGGTGTCGTTTTTAAAAGAATTGGCTTTACCTTCGAAGGCAAAGGGAAGGCGGAGACAGGAGCACCTGAAGCCAAGTGTCTCCACAGGGCTCCGGTTGCAGGGAGGAGCCCTGGCTGGCCACGCATGGCTGTGCCAAATGCCACGGCGTTGCTCTAAATGGCACGGCAGCAAGGAAGAAGGGAAAGCAACGGTGGTGGAAAGTCTCCCGATACGAAGTGCCCCACCAATGCAGGCAGCCCCATATCCGGGTATGCAACAAAAGTACTTCCTAACGGCAAGCCCCCCCCCGCCATTCCCCCCGCCATTCCCCCCCATTTCGCATGTTTAATATAGGCCTTAATTTGGGGGAGGGGCTTAATTTGATTTTATGCCAGTAAAACATGCTGGGCCTTCCTATTGGTGGAGGCTGTATTGTTGGAAAAACATGGTAAGTATAGTATATAAAAACATACACTGCAATGTCCTACATGTCAATGAACACTTCAGCTTCAACCATAACAATACAAGAGCAAACAATAGATACAAACTCAAGGTTAATCGCACCAAACTTGATTGCAGGAAATACGACTTCAGCAACAGAGTGGTCAATGTCTGGAATACTCTACTTGACTCTGATTTCTTCCCCAAACCCCAACAACTTTAACCTTAGACTGTACTATTGACCTCACCCCTTTCCTAAGAGGTCTGTAGGGGGTGTGCATAAGCACACCAATGTGCCTACTGTCGCTGTCCTATTGTTTCTTTTATTTTTTTATTTTTCTTATATGTATCCATGTATTCATAACTATGTTTTTACTTATACCTATTACCTTGTGAGCAATTGACAAAAATAAATAAATAAAAATAGATGTGAGACCAGACCTCTATTACTATCTAGTTTGGTTCTGCATCCCAACAGGACAGACACAGACTTCAGGGAATAATTAGGACTGCAGAAAAAACAATTTCTACCATTTTTTTCTGTCTTCTACCGAGGACCTGTATACTGCACGAGTTAAAAAGAGTGATGTGAAAATATTTACAGACCCCTTACATCCTGGACATAAACTGTTTCAACTCCTTCCCTCAAAACGATGCTATAGAGCACTGCACATCAGAACAATTAAGACACAAGGACAGTTTTTTTCCTGAACGCCATCACTCTGCTAAACAAATAATTCCCTCAACACTGTCCAACTATTTACAAAGTCTGCACTACTATTACTATTGATCTTATCACTCCTTATCACTCATCCCCTCCCACTTGTGACTGTATAACTAACTTTGTTGCTCACATCCTTACGATTTATATGGACTGTTTCCTAGTATGATTTGATTGCTTATTGTACTATGACTATTATTAAGTGTTAAACCTTATGATTTTTGACTCTCGATGAATGTATCTTTTATGTATATAGAGAGCATTTGCACAAATTCCTTGTGTGTCCAATCACACTTGGCCAATAAAAGAATTATTTTCTATTCTATTTGTCTTTTGACAAACTGGGTCAAGAAGCAACAGTGAGAACTGGACATGGAACTTTCGATTAGTTCAAAATTGGGCAAGGAGTCCGGCAAGTCTGTATACCGTCGCCCTGCCTATTTAACTTATATGCAGAGCACCTCATGAGAAAGGCAGGGCTAGATGAATCAAAAGTTGGAATTAAGATTGCCAGGAAAAATAACAACCTTAGATATGCAGATGATACCACTCCAATGGCAGAAAGTGAAGAGGAACTAAAGGGCCTCTTGATGTGGGTGGAGGAGAGTGCAAAAGTTGGCTTAAAATTCAACATTAAGAAATCTAAGATCATGGCATCCAGCCCTCTCAATTCCTGGCAAATAGATGGAGAAGAAATGGAGGTAGTGACAGATTTTATTTTCCTGGGCTCCAAGATCACCGCAGATGGGGACTGTAGCTAAGAAATTAAAAGACACTTCCTCCTGGGGAGGAAAGCTGTGGCAAATCTAGATAGCATATTAAAAAGCAGAAACATCACCCTGCCAACAAAAGTGCATATAGTCAAGGCTATGGTTTTTCCCAGTTGCAATGTATGGCTATGAAAGTTGGACCATAAGAAAGGCTGAGCGCCAAAGAATTGAGGCCTTTGAACTCTGGTGCTGGAAAAGACTCCTGCAAATCCCTTGGACTGCAAACCGATCAAACCCGGGGTGGGATTCTACTGGTTCTGTCCGGCTCTGTAGAACCGGTAGCTCTGAAGAGCAGCAGACATAGAACTGGTTTTGGCCCACCTGCCTGCCTGGGCTCTTAGCTGACCTTTATTTCCTGCTTTTTCAATCTCAGCTGCTTTGCGAGGCACAGTTGCGATTGAAAAAGTAGGAAAAAAGTGCTTTTTCAAATGCTGCACACCCATGCGCAGCATTGCTGAGCAGTCCAGGCAGCAAGCTGATGACGTTATACATGCACATGCAGCACTCATACAAAATGTAAAGCCACCAAACTGGTAGTTACACCAGTCAGATCCCACCCCTGGATCAAACTGATCAAACCTAGAGGAGATCAACCCTGACTGCTTGTTAGAAGGCCAGATCATGAAGATGAAACTCAAATACTTTGACCACCTAATGAGAAGGAAGTACTCACTGGAGAAGAACGTAATGCTGGGAAAGATGAGGGCGACAGAAGAAGGGGACAACAGAGAATGAGGTGGCTGGATGGAGTCACTGAAGCAGCCGGCGTGAGCTTAAATGGGGGATGGTAGAGGACAGGAAGGCCTGGAGGAACGTTGTCCATGGGTTCGCGATGGGTCAGACACAACTTTGCAACAACAACAAAGTTAACGTTTGGATCGGGAGTATCAGACAACATCAGGCCTGGGGAAAATGGGAAGAGTTTGGGAAAGTGGGACAAATCCATAGAATGTGTGAGTCTGAAAAATTTACTCCCATGAATCTAACTAATGTCCATCTAATCTTTGATCTAACTTTGAATCTAAGTTTACATACCATATAATATAATGTAGTTGCTTGTTTGCTCTTCAAATGTGTGCTTTGTGAAACCAACAGTTGTAGATAATACATGACAGTACAGGTAGTCTTCAACTTATAACCATTTACTTAGTGACCATTCAAAGTTACAACGGCACTGAAAAAAGTGACCTGTGACCATTTTACACTTACAATCATTGCAACAACACAGGGTCATGTGATCAAAATTCTGATGCTTGGTAACTGGTGCATACTTATGAGGAATGCAGTGTTCTGGAGTCTGGTGATCACTATTTGCTACTTTTGATATTAAAAGTCAATGAGGAAACCAGATTGCACTTAACAACTGTACTTAACAATGGATTCACTTAACAATTAACAATTTCAATTAAAAATTATAATTGAAAGGAGACAAAAAGTAATAGCAACATTTGAGAAGTATGATATGGCTTTATGCTAAGATGGGTCTATGTAGATTAGATTTTTGTTGTTTCGTCAGACATTAGAAATGTATAATGTGAAAACAATTGTTTAATTTGAGAAAAAAATATTGTTTAATGTGAGAAAAGTCATCAAAGAAAAAGTAGTGGAATGTTTTTTGAAACATGGCATCAAAGAAGGAATTAGAAAGAAATGGAATAAAAATATGCATGGCTATAAATTAGATGAGGTGAGATTGAGCAGGAACTATGCCAGGGATGGGTAATAACTTTACTCTTTAATGGAGGGGGCACAATGGCTCAGGGGTTAAAGACATTGAGTTTGACATCCGAACACCTCAGAACAGGTGAGCTCCCATTCCTAACCCACCTCCTGCCTGTCTAGCAGTTTGAAAGCATGGAAAAGTGAATAAATTAATAGGTGCCACTTCAGTGAGAAAGTAACAGCATTAGCACTGCCCCCTTGATATTACTGCACAGGGAAACCTTTACCCTTTATCTTTCCTCTTTAATATATTCATGAATAAATATACAAAATGCTTTTGGTGGCATTAAAGAATTACTGTGGTGGGGGTCATGACCGTATTTTTTTACCCACATGGTGCTGATTTTTTGGGCTGAAAAACTGTTTGCCTCAAATATTAGATTGTAGAGTGCAATGAGGAGTATGGATCTAATCATTAATACTAATTTAGGTGCTTGGCAACTAGCATGTATTTATGATAGTTGCCATGTTCCAGTGTCATGTGATCATCATTTGTAATTTTTCCAGACAGTTTCCAACAAGTGAACTCAATGGATGAAGCCAGATTCACTTAACAACTACAGTTAGTTTGCTTAACAACTGTGGCAAAAAGATCATAAAATGCCGCAAAACTCACTTAACAAGTGTCTTGCTTCGTAATGGAAATTTTGGGCTCAATTGTTATCATAAGTCAAGGACTACCTGTACACCAGATGGAATTGCACTTTGCAATCTGTAATCTGTATTTGAATTCCCATGTGTTATAGTAGCAGATGGCTGAGGATGGATCCAGTAGCAGATTACATTATATCTACAATGCTGCCTGTAGCCATCCTCAGCCATCATATCTCATGGCAGTCACCATTCATTAGTTTGGTTTTATATGGAACTAGCCCTAAAACAGTTTGAGAAACTTCAATTCATAGAAAACACACTAGCTTGACTATGAAACAGTATGCAATACTCTGGCTAGGACTAAAAGATATCAGTGGTTGTCAGTTGTTTTCCAGATATAATTTACAATATTAGTATCAGTCTCTAGGGGTCTAAAATATGTAAAGTATTTTAAAGAACTATGTACCTTAATATAAATTTACTTTGCAGTAAGAACAGCAGAAGATACCCTATTAATGACTGCCTTCAATTTCCAAAGTCTATTTATTGACTCCAAAAGAAGAATGTTCTCCAATATTGCTCCCATGGTTTGCATCTCTGAAGCCAAAGAATACTATATATATATAGTGTACTATATATATACTTTCTGCTTTTTAGGAAGGTTTCTCTTCAGCCAAGTATTTTCTGAATGATCCATTTTAATAGATTTCCAATAGTTTGTATATGGTTCGCTTTTATTGTTCACCTCTTTGATTGCACCACTAAAAGACAGACTAACAGTGTTATTGATGCTCTTACCACTTATGCTTCTACTGTTACTAACAATAATTATAGCATCACTGTGTTCATTTAGGACCAACCAAATGCCTGTATGTATATTAAATACACCTTTGTTTTATCTGCTGTAAACTGGGAGTAGTAAACTACAGATGTAAGTGGGGGGGGGGGGAATCTGTCCACTGCTCTTATTTTAATGTTATAGTGCACATGACCCGTGACAATGCCAGCTGGTTGTTCTGTCAAGAAACAGGATTACTAATATTTTTGATTAGTGCATTTCTCTTATTTGAAAATGAATGGAATATTTAAGGGATGCCTAGTGATGGACTGGATTATAATTTCAAGAGCATAGTAACACTGATACTAGTAAATCTATCTGTGCATTAAAATTTGTTTCAAATATTTCCCTGGAAAGGATTTTCTTAGTATCATAGACTGGTTAGTAGGAATGGTAGCATGCTTGCTTGTGTTAATTTCTTTGCTTTTTTAAAAAAAGTTTCTTTAAACAAGGCAGCACATAACAATATTTTAGTAAATAAATAATAAATCTGCAAGGATTAAGTAGTTACGAATATAATAACAAGTAAGCATCTGCCCTGCAAAATTGAAATTTTATTGGCTAGATATTTCACTAAGAAATCTTTATATTTTATTTATTTATTTATTATCAAGAGCTTATAATATAGCAGAAACAAGAACAAACATAAGTTTAAATACAAGAAATAGGAACTAATAATTGGGGACAATAGGACAGGGATGGTAGGCACAATTGTGTGCTTATGCACACCCCTTAGGAATGGGGTGAGGTCAATAGAGGTTAGTTTGAGGGTAAAGGAGTGGGGGTTTGAGCAGGTGACAACAGAATCAGGTAGTGAGTTCCAGACATTGACCGCTCTGTTGCAGAAATCGTACTTCCGACAATCAAGCTTGGAGTGGTTTACATTTAGTTTATAGCCTTTGACCAGAAGATGGCACTCCAGGATAACCTTGGCTTACAGAAATGATTTTTTTTTTTTCCCCCTCATCCCCCACCCCAAATGAAGGCAAATATGTGTCCTGGAATAATTTTGCAAGTTCCAATCTAGGTCAGTCAGTCTTCCAAACCTTTGGATTTGTTTCGGAGCCCATCCTCAGGAAAATTCTCTCTCAACAGAATGTCCCCCCACCCCCACCCCATAGGTTTATCAGGTATAATTTTCTTGAAAATTTTCATTTTTATAATTTTAAGATGTCATTAAAATAATTATATTTTATTTATTTATTAGATTTTGAAAGAAAACATGGGTTTCAGAAATCCAATATATATTTTAAATTGTTTCTGCCTTTCAGTTAATAAAAGTCTCAAGACAGCTGAAAACAATTGAACATTTGATTACATTTTTTTTTCTTCCGTTCATTTTTGTCCAATTCTCAGAGGTTGCCTGGACAAGTCCCTACAGTTTTCTTGGTACTTCTTTCCAAAAGTGGTTTATCACTGTTCCTTCCTAGGTTGAACAGAAAATGAGTGGTACCCTTCAGTGGGTCCCAGCCTTTTCTGCTCTGGTGCCCACCTTATGGAGCATTCTTTCTCCCAAGATTAGATGAGCTCAATATCTTGGTATCTTCCAATATTTTGCAAGTTCCTTAAGACCTGCTTTCTTTATCAGGTTCTGGGCTCCCAAGGAACTGGAAACATGTTTGAATGGATTTATTGCTAAGATGGCCATTCTTATCATGTTTGCCTAGGATTTGTATGTTTTATGTGTTTGTATCTGTTGTTTTTATATTCATTGTTTTATTTAGTAGTTGTATGCCACCCAGAGTCACTTTTTGAGAGATGAGCAGATATACAAATTTGATTAGTAAATAAATAAAAACAAATGTTTATGGAGATTCTCAGTCATCCATGTTTGTCCTGACAGTGCTTTTTCAAAAGGCAACAGGACTTTGTCTTTCCTTGAAAACTTTTCACTTCTCATCCAAAAAACTTCTTCAGTTCTGACTGAAAGGTGGAGGATGGAAGGATTTATATTCCTTGTCATCTGGTTGTTAGACTGTTTCTGAAAATCTTTAAGGCCACTTGGTGGTTTATCTGTACCCTCAGGGTTACCTGAATGGTGCAAATGGGTGTAGAACTTTCTTGGAACCTCGGGGCAACCAAGGAATGCTCAGAGAATAGCAAATTTTATCTTCCCAAATGTCCTCTTTACCACCTGCCTTCTGTGAATTCTAGGAACCTTGAACCCTTTTTCATTAGTTAACAGAAAAGGGCAAGTTACATCCTACTATGAAATTTAGCTTTACCAGCTTGAAAAGATATAGTTTCAGCTCCAAAATGTGATTTTTATCTACCATTAACAATATATATTTAAACAGTGCAGCAAAATAATGTAAATTCCAAAACAAAAAAAAGTTTTGATTCAAAAGTTTCCTAACAATGACAAATATTACAACAATGAAATTGTACTAAAATGTTATCTAACTTTGATCATGTTTGAAATAATTATCCTTTGGAGCTGTAAAAATATGAAATATATGTACACAGAAAGATGAAAATGGAGTAACCTTTTAATATCTTAATTGATAGTCAATTTTACAGACTTCATTAATTTATAATTTCAGCATTATAGTTAAAAGTAATTTATTTCAGATAATTCACTATTGGATAATTATTGTAAAATATTATTTTCATCTTCAACTACATTTTTAAAATGATTTATTACTGTGCAGTTACTATACATCTGTTTTCCTTAGCTATATCTTTTTACCTCTTAAACATGATACTACTTGTAATTGTATGATAAATATAAATAACCTTAAGGTATCATATTTGAGGAGAAATTCCAATCCCTTGCTTGAATATATAACATTGCTAACATATTTTTAAAAAATGAGGAACTAGTTTCAAGATGATTACCTTTCCAGATGATCAAAGAAATGGCACAAGGGAAAAATAAATAATTTTTGTTATTTAAATGTGGTTTATTAGACAGTGAGACAGTTGTTTTTTTAAAAAAAATTAAATAAACAAGCTAGATTCAATGGCATGTTTTGGTTAGTAGAACTCAATTCTGCTAAAGGACAGAGAAGAAAACTGCTTCTATGCAGTTTGAACATCTGTATCAGAAGGGTAAGATTTTGAAGGCATACATGTATATACAGGCAGGAGAATTGTAATTTCACTCTAATTGAAAGATAACATATCAAAAATATAAGGATAATTCCTTACATATCTGTTTTCCAGTGTTACATTTCTCTTTCTAAAGTTATAAGCAATCATTTAAAGCAGCAGTCCCCAAATTTTTGGGCACCAGGGACTAGTTTTGTGGAGAGAGGTTTCTCCATGGACTATGGGAGGCGTGGTTTCATGTGTTGCTTGCATCCTGTGGATGGGGCATCTTCACTTGTTTGAGTGGTCCAGTTTATGGCATGCTGCAGACCAGTGCCGGTTCATGGACCGGGAGTTGGGGACCCTTGATTTAAGGAATAGTTCTTACAAGATAGTTACAGTATAATAGAAATACAAAAGCTGCAATCTTACAGAAACATACATTGGATAAGCCTCAGAAGACAAGGTTTTTCCAAATTTCAACTTAAGATTCTCAATGGATGCAAAGCCTTATATAAGGTTTTTGGCTGAACTTGGATCCAGAGCAGCTCACTCCAAACATGGAGACAAATGGAAAGATCTAAAATTGATTTAGATTACTTGAAAATGTTTCCTACTATTCTTTTTCTAGCCTCTTTAGCATAATATAGCTGTTCAACTCTCTCTATGTAGAAATTTCCTGATTCTTTGTGAAATTCTTTCCACTTGCTTTTTAAAGATTTTTTTCCCAGGAATCATATGTATTACAATTAAAGCACTAAAAAGTTGTTGACTTTTTGGTATCATTTTAAATAGGAAAATGGTATAAACCTCTTTGCATCACATTTAAAGATAAAACTCTAGTACTGTAATTAATTACATATAATGGCTCTGTTTACCTATATGGAAGAAAAAATGAGAAAACCAGCAATATGTAGAATTGCTGGAAAAAAGACATTCAGCAATTTGGAACTGGTAATAAAAGATGCAGAGCCTTTTTATTTTCCTCTTAGAAAAACTCAGTAATGCTATTTCTTGATTTTTTTTTTCAGTCCCCAAAACCAAGTCCAAATATCATTTTTCACCACTTTTAAAATCATTTTTAGGTGACATTCAGATACTTGGTTTGCATCTATGCTATGTAATAATGGTGTTAATTTGAATGGAATACATATATAATATGTAAATAGTTGACTCAAGGCAATTGTTCTATTCACATGGAGACTGAAATCTTCAATAAAAATATGTCTCATTAGGCTGTCGTTCACTGGCTTGGCTTCAGAATGGAGAATGTCATGCTAATTTAGCTAGATATTTTGGGGTTTTAGTTGTGATTTGCTTTATTACTGTTATTTGCCCAGGGATTAACTGAATAAAAGTTCTCAATATGCTATTTCTTAAAACCATCAGCATATTATTTTCTCAAGAGATAATAATTTTGCTTTGTATGATGCTCTAGAAAATCTAACAAAATATTGAAATGAAAACAGTTAGGCTTGAAACAGTGAACGAAACAAACTTCATAGTTAAAGAAAGCAATGGTGTTTGTATAATTTGGAAAAATGTGTTGGGTCTGTTGTTTGGCTGCAGAGAAACACGTACAAGGTGGTAAAAATGTCAAGGTCATAATGTTCATAAAAGTCCTCTGACCAGTTAGGAATTTTTATTAATTCTTTAAATGCAAATACCATGGCACTGTGGACAAGTTCCATACCTCCTGCAGAGCAAAAGGTGGAAAATTACAATTAGCTTTTCAGAAGTGAATGTTACATACGAAGCACAAGAAGCCATTTTTTTTTTTTTTTGAAATCTAAATACAACTGTATCTCTTAAATTGAGAACTTTCCAGATTATCAATATTAGAACATCTTATTCTTGCAGTGAAAGTAAAAGACTTTTGGGGCCAACAAGATTTGCTCTTGTTTCAGGGATGCTAAATACATTTCTTCACTTTTCATATATCAAAAGAGAAGAATACGTATTTGCCCGCTTTGACAATTTAATGTTATATGTATTCCTGGAATTCTTATCAAGAAATAACTAGTTTTCTGAGAGATCTAGCGAAGGTGGTTTTCTATAAGCCTCTATCTATTTAAACACTTGTAGGAATGAAATGTGCTATTTTTCTGAAATTAATACAGAAAGGGAAAAATCTTTCCCAAGTGCAGGGCTGCCAACCTTGAGTGATAGTTCGGAGTGAGACACTGCGAGGGAGCGGAGCGACCGAGGGGGGGGATGGTGTGGAAGGGGGGTGTCCCCCCTTCCACGGTAGGGAGCTTTGACAATTTTACATTTTAAATGGTGCAATCTGATGCATACTTTAGTCATGATTTGGACATATACATACATACATACATGCAAGCAGCACCAATGTACTTGAACCGGATTTGTAAGATATTAATAATGCAGTTCACTGACCATGAATAATTGAAGTTCCTGACTTGTAACTGCAGTATTCTACCTCAACTAACTTTATTAGCTTAGTGATGTACTATAGACCACTATAGGATGAATTCAATGTGCAACAAAAAGACAAAAACCCGAAACAACTACAGAGATAATGCAAATACATCAATGGGTATTCTTCTTTCTGTATCAAATACCATACTACATGCCAATATCAAATGCTATAGTCTCAGTCTTTAATTATATACTAACTTGTTGACTGAAATAGGGGTTCATAATTTCAGACATGTATAAACTAAACATTTAATCAAATAATGAGTGCTTCATATAAATATACATATTGTTAACTGTAAAACTCATCTACTGTATTCTGAAGCTTGAGCACAGTGAGGAAACAGTATATTATTTATTGGGTAAGTTTAGATTCTGAACTTAATGGTCTTACTGCTCTTTGGATGGTAAATTGTGTTAAGATTAGAATATGTTCTAGTTGAGTCAGGGCTATCCCAATTTGGGGCTGAGAAGCCTACTGGCATCAAAAAAAGTCCTTATTGAGTCCTTATCTAAGGGTTTGAAAATATGATAATAATGTAGTACAGTCCTGTCGATCTGGTGCATGGAGACCTAGGATTTAAACTCAAAGGAGAAAGAGGAAAAAGTGATTCCTTCATCCACTGCCAGAGATGTAATCCTGTCAGTCCTCCAACCTTTCTATTAAGTATTTTGCAAAAAAGCTGCCCAGCCCCTTTATAGATCAGCCTGGCGCGCTTCTCGCCTTGCTGGTTTGGGAAGACTCTTTTGGATCAGCTAAAAGAGAGCATAAGGCGTGTAAAGGGGTGGTAATAATAATTATAATAATAATAAAATTTAAAATAATAATAATTTTATTCAGAGTTGTGTTGGATCTCTTTTTTTGGGGGGGGGTTGTCCCATTCTTTCTTGGTGTTCTTTCTGTCCTTTTTGCTTTTTTAAATGGTCTTTCTCCCCTGGGTCAGAAATCCAGCCAGAGAAAATAAAGAAACATCACCAAAGATTTAAACACCAAAGGGTTAAATGGAAGCCACTCCGTTGGCTTTGCTTACCATTGTTATTACTGGCCGAGGCTGTAAAGAGGCTTTGCCAGCCCCCTCGTGTCCTTCTTTGGAAAGCCTAGGGCAGCTGGCTTGTCCCAGAGGACATTGCAGAGAGGGAGAGGGCGGGGCAAAGTGGCTGCCTCCTGCTCTTCGCTTTCCTGAAGCGATAATGATCGGCATCGTGACAGTTACGGGACGCCGGCAGAAGGATTAAGGCGGGAAAAGAGGCGCGGTGGGGTGGCTGGGCAGGGCGGGGTGGCTGGGCAGGGCGGGGCGGCGCTGGGAGCTCATCCTTCTCCTAAGCTAAGGGGAATATTCGGAATATAATCAGAGAATGTAGGGATATTTTTGTACATTCCATGATTTTGGGGGTTTAGCGTGAGATTTTGTTTATCAGAGTGAGACAGTCAAAATTGATTGAATTGCGTGAGTCTCACGCTGATTGCGTGAGAGTTGGCAGCCCTGCAAGTGGTTCTCCTCACAAATGTTTTTCTGGCTGTTGGGCTTATATAAGGGAACACTTCTGTACCTAATTGGCTATCCCTAAGCCTATCTTAATCTTTTTGCTAAAAAAACAGAAAATCTTAGCCTTCCAGGAGGATGTTAAAACTTGGCTTTTTCCCAAATAGTAGAGCCAAGATAAGGAAGTGCAATATATGTATACATTTTAATGTTTAACCATAATCCTAACAAAGCTAATAGGGTATGCAAAATTCTTTTTCAAGATACTTGTTTCTGCATATTTTTTTCAAGTTAGGTGAAATAAACTTTTAAAGCAAATTCTGTGGCATAAATCATACTGTCCTAAGAGTTAAATTGTAATTATCCAGGTAATATGAAGACTAGAACAGAAGTGGGTTATATGCAGTGTACGGTAATAATTAAATTCACATAAGAAGCACTGTCAAAAGAGTCAGATAAATTCTAGCATTAAATCACAGCTAATACATATCAAAATAACTCTTGGCTATGAAGTACTGTATATTACATGCAAAATTAATAATCTCCTTGATTACAATGCATTAAGTAGTTTGTATAAACACAAGCACATATCCATCTTAATTCTTTGAATGATTGGGTGAATTGGAAGCTATTTATTTTCTGTTTTGCATTTTCTCTATATTAAATTGCAAACCATTATTTTAAAGTAAGAATTGCCCTGAGTGAATCAGAAAAGTTCTTTATAAAAAAACTAAGAAAGAGAGTAAATCAGTGGCTATTAGAAATATGGTCTCTGTCTGAACTTTCTCATATTTATTGAAGAAGTTGTTATGTTTTTGCACAGTTCAAAAAAAGAATCAAGGAAATTATTGCAATAAAATATTGGTAAAGGAAAGGTGTATATACCCCCCTAGCCAGAGGTGGTATTCAGCAGATTCTGACCAGTTCTGGAGAACTGGTAGCAGAAATTTTGAGTAGTTCAGAGAACCAGCAAATCCTACCTCTGACTGGCCCTGCCCCCATCTATTTTCCACCTCCTGAGTCCCAGCTGATTGGCTGTGTCTTCTTTGGTTGCCCTGCACTGAAGAATGGAGCTGGAAAGTAGGTTAGTAGGGGGGGGGGAATGAGGATTTTGCAGTATCCTTCCACTGCCAAGCCACTCCCACCAAGCCACACCCACAGAACTGGTAGTAAAATATTTTGAATCCCACCACTGACTCAGGACAAAGGATAAGATAAATGGGAAGCAAAGTGAGCAAGAGATGGTACTTTTTCTTGTTTGACGTTGCAACAGGAGCCTAGCATTTCGGTCACAGTAGCAGCATATTTAGCTTCAAAATCATGGCATGCTAAATATTTTAATTTCTAATCTTTTGTTTTGTACAGTAGATTACAGTGTACTAATATTTCAGTATGTCTTGAAGTTTTTCCATATATAGAATATTTCCAGAAATACTTGCCTACTTGTTTTTCTTTCTATGGCTCCTCACCCCTCTCTCATTAATGTGGAACAGTCATAAATATTTCCTTACTGAATTGTGGGAAAAGACTTGACCTTTCTGCAAGGTTAGATTTCAGAACTGAAGAAAACCAGTAAGAAAATGTAGAAACTTTGAGTAGCAGCAAATATGGTTGTTCATCTCTTCAGTGTGGTTTTTAAAGTCGTGGGTAATTCTAAAAAAAATCACTTGACTGTATTTGATTGAATATCTAAAAATATAGGCTGCAGATTTGTTCCAAAACTATTGGTTATTTATGGCAATCTTAGCTCTCCATTTAGATACTGTAGTAGAACTAGATTTTCCATCATTTTTAGTAACAGGAAGATATAGTCCTTGGAAGTAATTATATTAAAATTCAACCTTGTTCATACAATTTCCCACTGAAAACTATCTGGGCACTACCCAAACATAGTCACTTGAATGAAAGATGATAATTGTCAAGCAAATGTAATTGGTAAACATCCTTCACTTCATTGCAACCTAGAGAGGAGCAAACCAAACCTTCACAGAAAGAGCAAGTTACTGCAAATAATTTTGTACATTTTTTCTTGATTAAAATTTGAAAGATCATCTAAATGACTATAGAAGAGCAATTATTTGTAGATAACTGTGACTGTGACCCTCATATATTACAGTTAATTTCAAGCAGGAACCTATAATACTTGCATTTAGTTCTACAATACAAATAAGACTGCAGTCCTGTATCCATGTATCTTAGTGTAAGGTCTGTGAGTCTCAGCAGGACTAATTTATCTGTTAATGGGTGTATATTTGTATGTAACCATCAAGTGTAGAAAGAATCTCATTTGTCCTAATCCTAGTGACCAGTATTACAATTTGAATACACAGAAAATTTTCAAATATTTTCCATTTAAGATTTTGACAGGTTATGCTATTGCAAAAACATATCATGACAATTTTTAGAATTGTAACATATTTATTATATACATAAAGTAGAAAAACAACATCTAAAACAGTATCATTTTTAAGAATCCATAGGATCACAGTAAAAAATAACAGATGAGCCATGGATGACTGTTTTATTTACATTGTATGGTGCCTTTGCCTTTATTTTTTGTATGTTCATATAAATAGGATATTTTGGTGCTTGTGTTTGTGTTAATAGAACAGTGTATAGATACCAGTGATGAAGTTCGTGATATATAAAATATATGCAATTTTGGAAGAGTATGTACACCATATGTAGAAGCAGAAGATGACAATTTAAGAAAACAGTTGAAACCTAAATATTACAAAACTAAAAACTAAGCCCAGCATAGTTCTAGGAAAGTTCATCACGCTTTTCATAAACTTCCATTGGTTTTTTTATGTTTACTCTTATCAGAACTGATACCAAGCAAATAAAATTATTATTTTGAAGTTGGTGCTCCACTGTAAATACAGTATATTCTTTTTCACAAGTTATCTTTAGTTTTTCTGAATGGCTTTTGCTATGTTTTAAGGAAAACAATTATCCTAGTAGGTTTAGCAAGATTCTGTTCCCTCATCCTTTCTCCTATGCTGTCCCTGTTCCCCAATATTAGATCGCTCACACTGGAAAGGGGCAGGCAATAAAGTGCTTTATATATAAAATATTTGAAGCCAAAATTCTACTAAAGGGATAGATTCCATTTTTATCACTTGTTTTAAGTGCTCATGACTGCAACATCCCGCACAATCCCCCAAAAGCCATTAATTTAACCAATTTGAGTCAGCATTCTTTTGTATTTCAGTGAAGATTCTATGCACTGCTTTTATAAATTTGACCATTAATACATTGGTCATTTCCATTTTTATCTACAGAAACCTGAATAAAAACCTAACCAAATTCCCCTTAATGATTGCAATATACTAACTAATGTAATATTCAGTTAACCTCGTTCATTACAACAGTACAAATAACAGCAATTACTTTATCCATCGCAAGTGTATATACATATTTCCAAAGAAGAAAATGAAAGCTTCAACTTTTAGATTATCCATACATTTCTGTGCGACTTAAATAAAACATTTAAACTGGATATTAAATCTATATGAGAACTTTAAGGAAGTAATGACAAGGCAAATTCTGCCAAATTAATGGGTTTTACTTTTAAGTATCTTGGTCCAGCCCAGAAAAAAAACTGTGAGGAAATTCTGTTCACAAAATGCTTTGTGAAACTGATGATTGTTGATGAAATGAAAATGCTAGAGCTGCAGGAATGCAGATGTGGATGTATACCTTATTACCTCACTTGTAGATTGTTACTTTTAGTTCATACTTCTCAGCCTGCTGCATAGAAAAAGGGGATTGTGTAAGAAAGCTCAACTATTTCTGCAATCTGAAATGAGGTGTTTTGAGTCAAGGTGAATGGGCTATGAATTAAAGTTCTTTTTATACTACATTTGGCACTGTTCCCTCACATTCCAGTTTTAATCTAAGAGGTTGTTCATAAAGTTTTACACATATGTTTTTATGCATAAACAAATGTCCTTTTCAGACACATTTTTTAAAAACCTGTAAGATCTTTTTCCTCAGAGCTGATTTCCATTGATGAACAAAGCTTTTCATATTGACTATCAGTCTGCTTGTATGAACATCTTCATATCCAGCCACAAGATATTTCAATCCTGACGATAAAATAGACATATGGTATATCTTAATTATTTGTGCTTAACTTATATTGGATAAATATTACTTATTATGAAAGATTTAAAAATTAGTTAATTACAAGCAAAGGAGAAATAATATACATGAGAGTACTGCTGTAAATTGTCCAGAGTCACTTCAGTAAAATAGGTGTATGGACATTTAATAAATAAAATTAAAATAAAGTAGTTTTAGATAGAATTTTCATCATGTTTACTGTAACAAATGCAATGCTTGATTGCCAGTTAGTCAATATATTTTTGTTATTTCTGCAACAGTCATAAGTGTGAAAAATGGTCATAAATCACTTTTTTCAGTGCCATTGTAACTTTGAATGATCATTCCACACAAACAAAGTACCAGCAAAAGAGAGGGGGGGGGGAACTCCAGAGAAGTTCCTGAGACAGGAAGTCTAGTCCTACCAAGAATGTAATAAGGGTTAACAGAGAGACAGTTTCTGTAAGCAACACCAGAATGTTTCCTTCCTGCCTTCCTTACAGGATTAGGCCAGTAATTTCTTTTAATAGCCGGTTCTCCTAACTGCATAGAATATTAACCAATTCTAGCGAATAGGTGCGAATTGGTAGAATCTCACCCCTGGCAGTATGGCAGTTTCATTTTCAGAAGCATCAAGCTTTTAGCACTTGGAACAAAATGAAATTTATGTAAATATACAAACTATCTGTATAATTTATACAATCAATTAATATAATTAAGATTTTATAAAATAAACATGAAATAAATATATATAAAAACCTACCAGGATTAAGTATTGGGCAGGTACAGCCTCGGTTAGTCCATGATTCTGGGTAAAGAATCCGTTTTCCTTGGAAAATCTTCAGTTTTGTAGATTTCAGTACTTTCTGGATCATCACATTGACTTCAGCATGAGACCCTTTATCATGAGCAGACAAAATCTTTGCCTTTACCACTGTGGGAAGACAATTTCAGAAGGAAGAATATATCTTCTCTTTTTATTCCACTGGAATGGAATGAAACATAAATATTGACTAAAAACAATATGTGCAGTGTAAATAGATCCTTTCAGAATTATTTTTACTTACTGTTAAAAGCCGTACAGTGATGTTTTATGTATTTCCATATTCCATTGTACACTGCATAAGCATATACACACATGCATACACATACACAAATATATGTGAAACAAGAAGAGAGAAATCAATTGAAGTAGTGTGAGCTCCTATCTGTAATACAAGGTTACAACTATAATGGAGCTTGCCCATCATGGTCATAGGTTGAGAGGAGGTTCAGTAAATGAATCAGGGTCATTAAGTGTTCATGATGTACCTTAGGGTGGGGAAGACCTTGGGTGGCCTTATGAAGGACCAAGATTACCTGCCTCTAGCGTCCCAAAGCCTCCTCCCATCCACTAAGATAACCCATGCTCTGTTTCCCACCCTTTGTGGTCCTCACAGCTGTTTGGGAGTTCTCCATATCAATCCCCTGATACTGACTGGTCACTTTTTAAAGCTCTCCAGTGCTCAGATGTCAGAGAAAGGAGGTGACTCCATTGCTGGACCATGTGACAGAAAAGTGGCCAATTTTTTCTCAGACACTGGCAAAACTGTTTTCCTTTTGTCGCTAAACAGTAGCCTTCTCTCCCCTCTAGAAATAATGGTATGAAGACAATGGGAAATCTTGCCTTCCTATCTGCTTGTCTCCTTTCAGCGAACATATGCAGACAATGAGAATGCAAGCATGTAGGTAGGTAGGCTGCATGCATTCACTGGGAGGAGACAAGCATATAGGAAGGTGAGATTTGCCATTGGTTGCATGCTTCCCCTCCCCTCCCATTATTTTCAGGGCAGTGATGGGATTCAATTGTTTTTACTACCGGTTCTATGGGCGTGGCTTGGTGGGCATGGCAGGGGAAGGATACTCTAAAATTTCCAGTCAGAGGTGGTATTTGCTGGTTCTCTGAACTACTCATAATTTCCATTACCAGTTCTCCAGAACTGGTCAGAACCTGCTAAATACCACCTCTGTTCCAGGGAGGAGAGAAAGGTAGCATTTAGCAACAAAAGGCTACTGTAAGACTAGTAGAACTAATAGTGAGGAGAAGGAAAGTGCCAGTGTTTGAGAACACTTTGCCAATGTTTGAGAAAAAGATTTTCTGCCATGTGGCCCAGCAATGTCCTCCTTTCTTACCCCACCACTCTGAACTCTGGAGATCTTTGAAAGGTAAATGAGTGGTTGTTGACAGGGGTGGGGAGGAGCATGTGGAATGCAGGCCCAATGCCTGTGGGGACCTTGTGGAACAAGATAGGGGAGGAATAGGTGGGCATTTTGCTGCATTTTTACAGTTAATCATAAAGGTGAATGACCACAGGGGTGCTGCAACACACACAACTTTGGGACTAGGTTGTGAATACTCTTGGGCGGGGGGCAGAGTCTGTTGTAATTGTGAACAATCACTAAGTGATCTGTCATAATTTGAGGACTACCTGTATAACTGATTTGTTCTATGACCTGATTTTAAGAATTATATATTATTGTTTATCTGTTTAGAATACCATGAGTTCTGGCTTATTCATCATTTTAGATTTTTTACATAAAAACAAAAAACCCCAAGTGATGCTTTTCCTCAACATTATTATAAAACAAGTTGATTTCTTACAAGCAAGATAATTCAGACATTTAAAGTTATCTTTGTAAATGAAAAAAACCTTAGAGTTTCTACTTATTTCTTTCCCCACTGAAACATGAGTAGAATTAAAGTTAGAAACCTAGAAATAGTTCTGTCATCACAAATAATTATCAGAAAGTAAAGTGATGTACTTTAGGAAAGAATAGATTTCATACCATACATCAAATTATACTGTTTTCATGGAACATCTCTTATTAATAGGAAACATATCAATAATAAAACAGATAATCTGTTGGAAAGACTATAAGTAGTACTAAAAATATTTTGGTAGCTTTCCCAGTTTATTAAAAAGAAATTCCTAAATCAAAGAGTATAATATAGCTTAGCAGTTGAAAAATGTAGTCCTCATAAGCAATTTTCCATTTTGAATGATTTCTGCACAATTAGTAAATCATTTCACACTAATATCCAGTTCAGCTAATATTAGAAATAGTCATTTTCATACATACTATTATGTACATTTTTCCCCTGGTATTTTAACATATTTACTGCTAATATCCGTAGCAATATGGGGACACCTACAGGATTTATACTGAAGATAGGATCTTCTGGTAGGAGCAGAGGGAAATCTGCAATCTGCTATTTTTTAAATTGTCAAAAGAGTATCTTCTTTATCACAATAGGATTTGCTGCTGATGGTATATTTTGTGCACCTAACATATCATAAGATTCTTCTCTATTTCATTGAAACAATGCAGCAGACAGCAGCTTATAGTTTTTTAACATGACCACAATACATTTGCCTTCTCCCTTATTCTTTGTTTTAACATCCAGTGAAAAAGAAAATATTGTGAAATCAATCATATATTTTTCATTGCTGTTGTACTTGTTCAGATGCTGCCTATAAGGCAGCATCTGAAAAAGCTATAATTAGATGCATGTTATTTGCCTTGAAGCAATTCACAGTAAACTTTGTGACTGTAGACCAGGGGTGGGATTCAAATTTCTTAACAGCTGATTCTGTGGGTGTGGCCTAATTTGTGGGTGTGGCTTGGTGGTCATGTGACTAGCTGGGCATGGCTTGTATGTAAATATTATAAATATTTATGTAAATATTGAATTTTTTATTTTTAAAAAAGCAACTTTTATCCAAAATCAGGCAGATTGAGTTACTCACAGAAACACAGATTCATTCAGATATCTATCTTTCTGCAATCAAATACCTGAGTCTCTCATAAAACTTGCTTGCAAGCAAACTCACAAAATTAACTCACAATACACCATGTATGTAAAAATTGAATTTTTTATAAAAAAAAAGAACAACTTTTACTCAAAATCAGCCAGAGCAGGCAGGCAGATTGAGTTGCTCACAGAATCACAGATTCTCTTAGACATCTGTGTTTCTGCCATCTGCTACCTGAGTCTGCACTGAATAATAGAAGCTTCAGGCTCAGCTCTGCTTTTAGATTAGCTAGAAAGCAAGAAATCCAACGATTTCCTGCTTTCTAGCTATCTAAATCTCCCAGCAGAGCAGAACAGCTGATGGTCGGGGGGGGGGAGGAAAAATAGCAACTTAGCAGGCAAGTTTGATGGCGCGCATGCCAGGTAAGGAGTGAGTGAGTAGGTGGGGCGGGGTGGGGCCAGCCAGTGGCACAAATTGCTGGTTTTCCATCAGGTAGAATCCCACCCCTGGTGAGAGTGCATTTTGCACAACTGTGTAGACCATTTCCTAAAAACCTTAGCTGTGCCACCTGGACAGCTGACAAGCACTGCGCTCTTCTTTCCTGCTTTTTCAACCTCAGCTATGCTGTGCAAAGCAGCTGAAGTTGTAAAAGCAGGAAATAAAGGACAGCCAAGAACCTGCATGGGCCAAACAGAGCAGCAGACACTGAACTGGTTCAGTGTCTGCTGCGCTTCAGAGCTATCAGTTCTATAGAACCGGACTGAACCAGTAGCTTTCCACCCCTGCTGTAGACCTTATTCTTATTGATTTCTCCTCAGGCTGCTTTTCAACTTAGTCCGGACTAAGAGAAGTTGCTTCCTTAAAATAAGACGTATATAGCTGGAACAAATACAGTTTCCTATTTGAAAGAAGCAAACTGTTTCTCCAAGCTAAGTCCTACCCTACCCTATAAAGGTTCACAACAAAGATACTTAAAATCATGGTAGAAGTCAAGATATCTTCTTACCTATCCAGTATAAAATCATTTCTATTCATTTTTGTGAATCATGTTTGTAGGATTAAAGAATTTGAAATGAATAAATGTCTACTAAGGAATCTTCTGCAAGAAAAAAAATGTACTTGAATCCTGCTATGGTTGCCAACTGATTTTTTATAATATCTCTGACCTTAACACTTGTCTGATTTCATTTCCCTGTCAGGAAAATTCTTGTCCAATTAACTGCTGGCCCTAATGCAACAGTTAAAAGCACTGGAAACCTGCCAAGAAAAACCTGATGATTTGTGTACTTTCCATCTATAGAACAATCAAAATGATACATTAATAACTTCTTAATATCAGGATATACCACCTGCATAACTATAAATAAAAAGTAGACATTGAAAAGTGTTTAAAATTTTCTCTAATTTGTTTATTAGAAATGAGTACAGCCTAGTGCTTAGAAACAACATGAGATGGTAAAGTTGTTATGTTACATTGCTTCAGATTTACATAATTAAATGTGCACCATAATTCCCCCCCCTATTTTTAAACTAAATTCTGTAACTGTTCAGCCATACATTAGACATGAATTTGAAAATTTAATTTTGCCTCATCAGAAGTACAGCATTCAGCTTAAGTGCAAAGGAACTGTTAGGTCTGGGAAAAAGAAACTTGGCAATATACAGATCAGAAGCTGCCTGTGTTCTCTGCTTAGAAAATAAAATTATAAGCATAGAGTCAGCTATAAAGTGAGGATGAATTAAAAGAAATAAATGAATCATGCTTCTTGGTGCTAGACTACCAAGCAATCACTGAGGGGAAACAGGCATAAATCATCAACATTATTCACTAAAGATAGAGAAGCAGCAGCATGTGAATTATGCTGTGGTTCTAAGCTAAATGTTAAGCACATTAAAGTGTCTGTATCTAAAGTATTTGTTCAGGTTCCTAAAGTAATAGAACACCAACTATTTTGGATAATTAAAATGTCAGAATATTAACTAGCCAATTAATGAGCTGGGTTGCAAAGAGTAAGGCACCATTGCTCTATTAAAGTTAAATTATATAATATGGAAAGATTAAAAAAACAAATACTAATGGGTTGCATGTCATGAATTAATTCAAACATCTCACTAGAAAAAGAAAAAACGCAGAACCTCAGTCATTAGAGTTACATGCAGCTGCTGCCCTAAAAGACTATGGTTTTCAGTGAAATGGATGACTAGAAAGAAGATATTTAAGAAGATGCAGTAAAGAAGTGCCAACCAAAATATTTTGTATTTTGGCCAAAAAGTAAAAGACTAGAAATCTCCTTATGGTAGAACAGTAGCAAAGTGCTAAATGCTGAAGCAGAAAAATGAGTACAAGGCAAGAAAAAAGAGATAGTTCAAGGGAGAAAGATCATTAGACAAATTTTCTCATTAGGTTAGTTCCTCTTCCTTTTAATCCTCAAGACCTGTTTATACCATCAAGCCTGAAGACTTCTTTAGATAGCTGCACTATTGAGATTGAGTTATTCTGCAAATGGATTACTTGGTGATGATGTAGGCTGGGCATACATTGAATATCCTACTACTGTGGGGAGGAGTTTCCAGTGTTGAAACTCAAGGATCTCAGACTATATCTTCACAGTCCTTATTTTCTGGCAGAGTAAATATATATAACTTTAATGAACTAGTACTCTAAGGCAGGGGTCTCCAACCTTGGCTCCTGGAAGCCTGGCGGACTTCAACTCCCAGAGTTCCACAGCCAGCTGGCTGTGGAATTCTGGGAGCTGAAGTCCGCCAGGCTTCCAGGAGCCAAGGTTGGAGACCCCTGCTCTAAGGCATTGAAAATTCTGCATAGGTACATAGCATTATCTATTCCTCATTTTTCCAGTTACAGTAGTTTTGATTAATTTTATATTAATTAGACTATTCACACGCACGTGTGAAACATATGGATATATGTGTATGTATTTTGACTCACCATATGTATATTTCATGGCACAAAAGATCTTAAAATTTTGCAGAACTTGATCTTTACATTCACACTTGCCTGTGGAAACACCAAAACACCTGTTACTATGAATCATTTCTAACTACTATTACATCATATTAAAGTCCCCAAATGCATGATATGGTTGGCCATATTCCCTGAAGTGAACTTGAAAGGAATGTATTATATATAAGAATAAATAATACTTAATGTATTGTAATTTGGAAGGATATATTTTTTCAAGAAATTGATTATTTTTGCATGAAATACTGTTTGTGTATCATGGTGAGACTGCAAGTCCTGGATTGCTCAGAATATTTGAAGAAGCTCCTTGAAGTCTTAATAGGCTACAAATGGGGAACATTTTGAAGGAGCTTAATTTTGGGATTAATATTTCTGAAATTCTAGCTATACATTGCATCAAATTGCCCACAAATACCAATTATTGTGGAAAGACTATGGGGGGTAGGGGGTAGGTCTCCATCTCCTTTTATGTCAGAGGCATCTGGATGACTACTATGAGAAACAAAATGCTGAAATAAGAAATAACTCTTGGCCTAATCCAGCAGGATTTTCTTGAGTTCTTGTGGCTTTCTCCCCAGGTTTCCAACTGGTCCTTGTTTGTTTCATAAAAGAAATGTAAAACTTCAGAATATATTCTTGCACTACCAACAATTCTTCTAAAATTTCTTCAGGAAAAGAAACTTATCATAGGCTAATTCAGACTAAATCTTCTGACACTTCATAGTTTTTCTGTGTGGCATTCTTAACCTTGTTAACAATAATTTCCTCCTTTAGTTAGATGCACTAGAAAGAATATAAAAAGGAAAAAAAACTTTATATTTCTGCCCAATCCAATAATATAAATATTAATAAATATTTTGTCATGAAATCACAAGGGATAGCTTACCCAATCCTGCAGGCGATGGTTTTAATGAGATACCCTTTCTTTTAATATACCAAGCTAAAATGTTAGAAGGAATTGATTTGGGGAGAAAAGGGAAAAGAAAAGTACCCAACAGTGATACATGTAAAAGTCTAAAATCAATAATTTAAACCTAACAATATTAGTTACTTATTGCATAAAAATTTGGGTTTCAGCACACAGGTCATGTTCATTCCAGAAACAATGAATGGAGAGAGTTTATCGGGGCCAGGAAGGGGAATATGTCCCTCAGAAAAGCAGTATCTTGCCTACCCATGCTCCAATCTTGCTCAGTTTATTCTTAATTTTCTGGCTTTTTAAAACATAGGCCTAGAAATTTGGGTAATTAAAATCACTTCATCAGAATATGATTCTAGATTAGATCTTGTTTCATTTACTGAAGATTTTGTCTTTTATTTGTGACATTCTAATGGTTTTCCCACCATTTCTCAAAATCAACTTTTCATTTATTATTTATCAATAAAACTATCCTCCTTATGAGATGACTAGCAGGCCTATGAACACATTCTTACCTGAATGTCGAAGAGCAGAGTATCCTTGTTCTTCCTCCCACTCCCAAGCTACTTCACTCTTGTTACGTACAGCATAGAGACCAGGGATTTCATGGAACCATTCTATGTCTGCATTGCTAAAATCAAACAAATAATATAAACATTTTCTTAAGAAATCACTTCAGTTCAAGCATTATTAGAGAGAACTGTTTTTATAAGATTTAAGGAGTCAGAAGTAAGTTAAAAAAAAAAACAATCATGTCCAGAATTTATATGTCATATTTTTAATCAGCATTGTTTTCTGTTTGTTTATTTTAAAACCTGCTAGAGGTCCAAACTCATTCAATTTCCTCATCAAATATTCTATGTTGTTTTTTGGTTCTTGCAGAAATATAACCAAATCATCAGCAAAGATGATTTTATAAACTTCCTTCTTAATATTCATACCTCTTATTTTCCCACCTTGTCTAATATCTCTATTCAAAACTTCCATCACCAAGATAAACAGCAAAGAGATAAAGGACATCCTTATTTCGTACCCTTTCAGATTTCACATGAGTTAGTTAAGTTAATAACAATTTTTGCTTGCTGTGATGTATAAACAGTTTTGACCCTCTTGAATAAAATTTTCACTAAAAACCCAATTTAAGTTGTCAAAGACCTTTTAAATATAATACACATGCACACACATACACACACACACACACACACATATATATATATGCAGGTCTTGGCGTGTTCGGGCCTTTTCCCCTGTAAGATTGAGAGTATCTTGGCGACGTTTCAATGAGGTCCCACTCGCCATCTGAAGACCTGCATACCTGTACCCATGAAAATCTACGAAAACAAATATGTATGTATGTATGTATGTATGTATGTATGTATGCAACTCAGAAGGAAAAGTCATAATGTTAATTTTGTATATCTTGCAAGTACTACTAAGCTTTTTTATTTTTGTTCATAAAATAGTGTGAATCTGTAAATTTGTGCTTTTTTTGGTGACCTCTACTTCAGACACTATTAAAGGTAAATTCTTGCCCCTTTTATGATAAGTCAATTTGTTCAGTTTTTCTACTCACCTGTTAATGCAGTCTCCATTGATTGAATCACAACTTCCTGCACAATCACATGGTCGACAGCCATAATGTCCAAATCCCCAGTATCCTACCATACACCGATCACACTGAGGACCAGCCACTCCAGGTTTGCAGGGACAATCACCATTGCTAGGGTCACAGAAAGTGCTGTTGCTGAAAGGAAGCATGGCTGATCCAATGGGGTTGCAAAAGCACACTGCAATATCAGAACATACATATGAGAGGCTGTTCTTCATATTCAATATAAATTACAGCTTGCTTTGTTTACATATTGTTTCTCTTGGTTATTTTTTCCTGAATATTTAATTTATTTATAGTATCCAGGGGAAATTTTCCTCTAGAGTCTTCCAAATATTCTTTTAAAGTTTCTCCTGAAAATTATGCTCTTCTCAAATATATGAGTTTACAGCTAAATACGAAGCAAAAAAGGTTAAATTAATTAAATGAGTACATTTCAATCCCAACAATATAGACAGAGCGGGCATTAGATTCAAGAAGACATGTATAAATTAGGTATATGAAATAATGCACACATTATACAGCAAAAGCTTTATTCTAATCTTAGCTCATGTAATAGAATTCAGTTCATCTATAACACTAGAAATAAACATTTGAGGTAAAGGCCAGTGTGTACATAAACTTCAGTTGTTTTCCTTCCCATTTTTCTAATATCTCTGCTCATTACATTGATTTCTCTGTTTCAGCTAACTAGAACGTCATACTTTAAAGGCATCTTCTGATTTGGCTGTAACATTACATATTATTTAGATCTTTTTTGGCATCACTCAACAAACTCTGAAGTGCTCTTAATATTTTGAAAAGACCAAATTCATTTTAATGTATGTATAGTTGAGGATTTTTATATTATTTGATGTTTACCACTTTATTAATGTGGAAAGTATAACAAATGCCAAATCATATCTGTTTGTATTAATTGTGTGAATTACATTTGGCAAACTTTATAAAAAATATATAAAGAGCTAAATACCACCAGAATCTGTAATCATCTCTCTGCTTAATTGGATACTGAGATTATGAATTCAAACAAACCAATTTACATTTACGAATGTAATCCCCACTTTTTTAAAAAGTGCTCATTGCTGTTTTGTTGGGTTTTTAAGAATTAAGAACAATAAAATTATAAATATGAGATCAGGGTAATGATATAGGTTTAAATTTGAAAAAATACTTTGGGACATATAGGAATCTACATAAAGCATCTATTTGCAATTCATTAGAGGTAATTTGTCAGGATTTTGTAGCTACTTTAAGGAATAAAACTAAGCCTGCTCAATGCATTGTAGATAGAAGTTGTGTTCTATATTCCTTCTAAACTGCACAGTTCATCATCATGCAAAGCACATAATCCCTCTAATGACAGCTCTAAAATTATATAAATAAGTCTGACTGCTCTATTTGCCTGGGTTAAAGCTAATAAAATTCATGGTTGAACAGAAATGTAGTTGAGACTGAATTAAAACTCAGGTTCCCTTGTTCCAACTCTATGTTGCATGAATATTGTGTCCAGTATTTATTTAGAGAACCTAAAATATTGGTATTAAATAACATGTAAAATAAGTATATTTTAAATTCTCTCCTAAACCATAACAAGAAATGAACTGTTTCCTCTGCAGTACTTGCTAGTTGTATTTTTTTTTAAATATCCAAAGTATACTAGAATACATCTTTCAGGTATGTATACATAAAAGAAGCCTGAGGTAAAAACCCTAATATATTAATTTTAGAAATCATCCAAATGTTGGAAGCTTGCAAAATTAGTATTGGCTTACATTTGCAGATGTTAGGAGCAGAAAAAGGCTTTCTAAGATTTCGATAATAGCCTGGCTTGCAACGTTCACAGTGCTGTCCTTCAGTATTATGTTGACAGTTGTCACAAATGCCCCCACTTTGGTTCCCTGATGCCAGCCATGTGTCCATATCAAAATGACAAGTGTCAGAATGCCCATTGCATTTACAAGCTGAAACATATCCAAGATTAAGGAGGGTGGAAGAGAAAGAAAATCAGGATTTTGTTGTTTTGTAAAGAAAGGTACACAACATGGAAACTGTAAATATTGAAAGCAAATAATATTAGAATATATGCTTTCATAAAATGAGCAGATTTAATTTTTAATTAAATTAAATTAAATCAAATAATTAAGATTTAATTTAGCAGATGTCTAATTTTTCTAGTATATTTAGCTTGTCATATGTGAAATTGATAAAATTATCATTTTATATGGATAGATAGATGGATGGATAAATAGACAGGTATAATTTTTTATTTTAATAATATTTCCAATAAAATACTGGAAAAGCAAGATAATGCAATAAAAATTCATTGTCTTTTAAAAATGTTAAATTTAATCAAATTTCAAATCAGTTTTTCTTGGCATACATTTAGGATTATTGTAAACCAGGGGTGTCAAACCCAGGACCCGCGGGTTGGATCCGGCCCATAGGCTGCTTAGATCTGGCCCATGGGATCACCCCGAAACAGCGAAGGACCAGCCCACAGTGCTTCTGCCAGTGAAAATGGAGCTCTGTTTTCACGACAGAGGGTTGCAGGAGGCTGTTGCAACTGAAAACGGAACTCAGGAGCCCGTTTTCACTGGCAGAGTGTTCAGACCACCACAGGCACCCCGACATACGTGATGAGGTGGCCATGCCCCCTGGCCACACACACACCCTGGTTAAAAAAAACCCTGATGTTGCCCTCAATGAAATTGAGTTTGACACCACTGCTGTAAACAGTGTTTATTTCTAGGTATTTTTTATGTTTTAAATGAAGGTTGCAAACCTTCTGGTTTTAATTCAGAAAATTTTATTTAAATGCTATGGGAAAATATAAGTAACAGTTCCTTGACTTTTCAGTAGACCAAACAAAATGACTTTCTTCAATCTGATGCTTTCCATACATACTAAATAATCTGCTAAGGACTGTTTTTTAAACCAATGGGCTTTCTCTTAGTATTTTCAAACAGGATTCCATCACTGAGCAATAAATGGAATTAGATTACCTATATTTCCAAATAATATATTCTAGAGCATGATGATTCTAATTCTCAGCTAACATGGTCTATTTGAAATTAGGAGAGTTGTAGTCCATGATATCAAGGCCACCAGTTCAGGGAAATTTCAAATAATACCTTCTCAGTAAGTATCTGTTCTTATTTTTTAAAACCGAGAAATTCTTTAAAAGGATGCAGATGGTAGTTTTAGTTTTGTCTTGAACTATTTGTCTTGAACTATCATTTGCAGAAGAGAACTTTGTTTTTACACAATAGCTTGTACATTGTTTCATTACTTTGGTCTTATACTTACATTTGCATCCATTTGGAGCTCCTGTTCGGCCATTTGCAGCAAGCCATGGTTGGTCATTGTAAAGAGGGGCACAATGCTGACAATGAGTTCCTGCAGTATTATGTTTGCAAATACATCTCCCATGGACCTAACAGTTGAAAACAACCATGTCTACAATAGCATGTATACAGATTTCAACATTCAGGTATCTCCATTACACAATTTCACAGAATATGTGCTATTCGAAAGCAATAGAATAGCCCTTTGGAACAAAAATAATTCCTTTTTGAAAACTGATGACTGAGAGCTCATCCAATAGATAATCAGCACACTTCTGTACCATGAATTTCATGGCATGTAATACCTTCTAGTTTTAAGAGTATTTAATATTCTTAATGCTGTTTCCTACACAACCCATTTATAGAATTAAGCAAATGCATAGATGCTGGGAAACTGAGAATAGGGAGAGGCTGCTATAGCTCACACAATAACTATTATTCACATTTCAGTCTTCTATTACATACTTATACTACACAATTTTCTCAACATAGAAGCAATAATACTTAAAAAAATTCTGCCAAAAATGAAATGTATTTTTCTGAAAGAAAATATCACTTAAGCATTACAAACCTGCAGAAAATAAATGATACTGTTGCATTTGTTGAATAATCTTGGAATGACTGATTCCTATTTAATTCTATTTAAAAATAAGATATACATTATATTAAACAAACTAGTTTATATAAAATTATACCCATTGTAATTGACTTTCCTTTAAATACTTGTCTGTTCCTTTATATATTATTTTTCTTAGTACTTTGTAATTTCAGATTTATTTTGGCTCCAAAGTAGTAAAAAAAGAGTGGCCATCTGCTTTATACACTTCATGTATCATACTGTATGTGTTGTAGAGTCAAGGTAGAAGATGAAAATGCAATCTGTGGAGGACTAGGAAAAGTACTGTAGACAAAGATATTTTCTTAAGAAGGTCTGATTGTGTTGGGAAACGATTTACAGTATTGCAAGGATATTTATGGAAACCATATTATAAAATATTCTTACGATCCTGCAGTGTAACATTATTCAATTTTGCTTAGAATATTGTGACAAGGGTACATAATGGCAGGGAAGACTTAATGGATTGAATACTTCAATGTTATTATACCCACATGTCAACTATATGATTTAGGATATTCAAGCAAGACAATCAGTTGCATTTGATTTATCATTGCACATATTTACATTGATGATGGAATGTACCTATTGAAGCCAGTGTCCTATATAGAGGATTGGAAGTAGAATCCAAGGGAGGCATTCATAACAGTAGGTTTCCTTCCAGCTTCAACGAACAATGACTTTTTGCAGAGACTTCAAGCCCCTAATTCTTTATAAATGTATTTTGCATGATTACCAATTAACATCTGTAGTTAATTCTGGAATGTAAACATTTCCTTTGGTAGTCCTAAAGATACTTTTTCGAGAGGCAACTGGACTTTCTGGTTTTTCTTTGAAGATGTTTCACTTCTCATCCACAAAGTTTCTTCAGCTCAGAACTGAAGAAGCTTCTTGGATGAGAAGCGATATGTCTTCAAAGAAAAACCAGAAAGTCCAGTTGACTCTTGAAACCTTTGGAACAACCATGAGCTGGATGACTGAGAACCTCCATAGACATTTCCTTTTGTAAATATGAAAAATCTCAGAATTCCTGCTCAGTGATATGGAAAAGACAATATCCCATATAGTGCATCATGTGATACCATATTCATAAAAAACATGTCAGTTATGAGTTGCATCCCAACATTTCTAGAGGATACTAGATGAACACTAATCTAAATATTTCCATTTGAAAACGTCTTAAGGAATGGCTAAACAGACACATTTCCCAGGCTGTTTCATTATTTTGTGAATCAACACAAGCAAGTTCATTTAACCAGAATCCTTTTACACACATGCTATTTTTCATTCTGTCACTAGACCTTTCCCTTTCACTTCACTCTCAGACTGCTTTTCTTGTTAGCTTGACAGCTCTCTCGTAATGTCATTTATTATGCTATACAACGCAAACAGTGTTACAAAAGTTGACCTATGTAAGATAAACGAGTGACTGATTTTCACACATGAAGACAGTTGCTAGGGCATGCTTCCTTCCATTGCCTTTTTGTTCTTGAATTAATATATTCAATTAGTTCTTTTCAAACGGCCTGTTGTTTTTTAAGAAAATCCCTCATGACTTATGTTCCTCCATATACTGTATCAAGAAAGGAGTGACTAATCAGCTGTAGACTAAGTTGCCCTCTCTATACCCCCTTTTATTATTCTTAATTGTATTGAAAGATGCCTTGGGTTTTAATTTAAAGTGCAGGGAGGTTTGTTTTTAATAGATGTCATAGGAATGCATGCTGAAAAAGTAAAAGCCTTTGAAACAATATCAAAAAAAATAACAGAAAACCATCTTTAGGAAATGGTTTTAAACTATCAATCTTGCACTACACTTTCTTCAAGAGAACGAGAGGCAAAATGCCACAGCAATAAATATCTTCTGTTCGGAAACTACACAAAATAAAGGCTTTTTTTGGTATTGTATGACTTGTCTTGAAGCCACTTTGAAACTGGTTTGATTAACTACATTTTTATTTTTATTTTGAGTGTATAATTACACTGTGATTGTGAGAATGTTTAAATGGAAATATATTTATTTATTTATTTGATTTGTCAATCGCTTACAAGATAATAGGTATAAGTATAAACATGAGTAAGAATACAGGAAATAGGTACAAATAAACGGGGACAATAGGACAGGGACGGTAGGCACGATGGTGCACTTATGCACGCCCTTTACAGACCTCTTAGGAATGGGGTGAGGTCAAATATGTTTCCTAAATAAAAAAGGCTTTTCCAGTTTGGATATTAGCTTTTCTACTATTGCTACTGTTGAACAAGTAATCCTACATCCTATTAAAATTACAAATGAAAGATTTCATTAGATAAAGAATTCATTATTGATAACATTTAAATACCAACAAGTTATACAAGCTATGAACTAGTTGTCTACATCCACCGACTGACCAAAATGTAGTATTTTTTAAGAAACTTTAAAAATATTTAAATTAATTATCTGAAAGATTGCTAAGAAAGTAATTTCAATAGCCCTATGACCAGGTCCTAAAAAGGGCTAAGAATTCTGAGACTGAGGTTGTAATGAATTATAAAAAAGAACAAAAAAGGTTTTATTAGATATGCCTGGAACTTGAAGAAAGATAAGGAAATTATCAGAGTGCTTGTGGGAAAAGATGCCAAGAGTTAAATATAATAGGGAGAAGGCTGAACTGCTTAATTACTTCTTTGCATCTCTTTTTAATCAAAAGAAAAAAATAGTCCAATCTATCAAAAAATGCACCATGGGGGATAAAAGACAAACAGCAGTCAAATTAGCAAAGATGTTATGAGATAACATGGTGTTTTTAATGAAGTTGCTAGGGCTAGAAGGATTGCATGCCAAGAAATGGAAGATGTGATTTGGAACCACTAACTGTAATTTTTGAGAACTTCTGGAGTTCAGGGGAAATGCCAGAAGACTGTAGTAAAAACTAACATCGTCCTAGTTTTTTTTTTAAAAAAAAGAACAAAGGAAACCCATGAAACTACAGACCAATCAGTTTGACCTTAATACCTGGAAAAATTCTAAAAAAGATAACCAGCAAGTCTGTAAATGCTTAGAAGAGACAAGGCAATCACTAGAAGTCCACATGGGATTGTGGCAGAATAAACTATTTTTCTGACAAATTGATTAATAGACAAAAAATGCTTTGGTAAACTAGCATTTGTTAAAGTTGATCATAACCTCCCTTCTTAATAAACAAAACAATATGGGATGGATAATCCCACTACCAGGTGGAGTTATAGTGTTTGAACAACCATATCCAGTGCCTGGATCTAAATCTATGTTTACATGGAGGGAAATAGCTCAGGATTCCCTCCTGGACCCAGTCTTCTGCAACATTGATATTATTTACTATATCTTTAATAACACTGAAGTTATTATAGAAATAATCCTTGATTTATGACTGTAATTTAGTCTGGAATTACAGTTGTTACTCTTTGCAGTAGTAATTCTTGGCATCACATGACTACACCTGATTATTCCAATTTTTTTGAGGTGGTCGTTAAATAAATCAACTTTCCCCAATGTATGTTTTTTGCTGGAAACTAGAAATAAATGTTGCAATTGTCATGTGACCATGGGACACTGCAAATGGCCATAATAGGGAGAAGGAAGAAGGCTCAGCAATTGAAAAACATAGCATAGTAGAAAATGGTCAAAAGGTTTCAATCCAATATAGTAAAAAAAAAAAAAAATAGCATCTGAAATAGGCCCTTTCTACTAGAACAAATGGGGTGAGCTAGTCTGTCTCCAGCAGCTTAGTCAGAGAGGTTGCTACCCAGCGGGCAACCTTTTATGATAATCATAAATTGTGCATGGATAAAGGGAAAAGAACATCATTTATAATTCAAGCAACTGGAAAAAGATCATGGAAAAGAGATCACGGGAATGCTAAAATCTCCAGAAATAAGGAGTGGCATAACCAGTTTCGACAAAGCAGTCAATCAGGAGAAAATTTCTATCTGAAACAAGTGTTGAGGTCCAAGGGACAGATAAATGCATGCAGCCCATATAGGTTTTCAAGAACTTTAATGCCATTTCAAAAGATTGGGATTTGAGGTCCTACTGAATTGATTCAGTAACAACCATTGTATATTTATCTATTTTATTAATAAGCATATCCATTTATATGCATATAAATATGTATGTACATATGTATACCCATTTATATGTATACCCATTCCATTCAAAGTACTAGCAAGACTTCTGCATCTTCTTTTAACCTGATGATGTAAGCTAGGAGAAGCAAAAGCTGTCATTATAACTGGCTCATCTATATGGAGCCAAATCTCTGTAATTAGTGCCTATTGCAGAAATGAACTCATAAGTCAATTTTAATCAAAGTGATCTCAAGTTCCATAAAAACCATAGTATTTGTCACTAAAGTTATGTGGATAATTATATTTTCCAGACAAATCCCTTGAGTTTTTTGGGAGAAGTGAAGAATAATTTATGTGATTCATGTTAGGATAGGTATTGTTATTACACTGGAGCAGATTAGAATTGTAGAATTGTAATTATACACTTATACAAAGTCCTAGACCTCACCTCTCTCTTGTATAACAATATGCTCATATTGTTAAAATAATAGTTGGGTGTGATATAAAAACTAGAATTCCTATTTTCTATAAATTAAACAAATGCCTTTTTTTCTTTGTCTGATATTTTTCTGCTCCAATGGGGGTCTTTGCCCCTTCATATTTAATAGATATGCATATATTAAGTGGAATCATAATCTAAGGCTGAATACAAATAGTAGTATTCCCCAATTAATTCCATACTAAAGACATTTTTAAATCCTAAGTGTGTTTATTAAATTAGTTTCTTGAACATAATTCTTGAACAGCAGAAGTTGCAAAGAGAAACAAGAAATAAAACTTAAAGCTTCACTCATACTGGATCCTACAGTTTCTAAATATTTTTGACATGGGTACTTCTCAAAATAAAATCAATGAAGCTATTAACTTGTTCTAGTGTTTGTGTTATGGACCCTAATATAGCTAAGATGTCTGCCAAAATATTGGTTGTTAATATACGGTACTCTGTTTTGACATTATTGGCTGTCACTGTAACATTTTAAAATATAGGCTCCTAATAAAGAATCATTTTTTCTTCATTATTATTCTAAGGCATCTAATATTTCAGAGAAGTCAACTGGAAATTCTAATGTTCCATCAAAATGGCATCTAGTTGAGCACAAGATTTTCAAAGAATTATCTGCTCTTCCAAGATTTGAACATTACAAACTTACCACGTGGAAGACTCCAGCTGCTTTGACAGGCCTAAAACCTTTAAGAGGTGCACAGCGATCTGCATGTCCATTGCAAAAACAGCTCCCCTTCACAATAAAATCATAGATTGCGTAGTAAGTTAGCTGTGGTGGGTTTACATTCAGATCGTTGCTATGACATGGGCAGGATTGTCGCTTAAGCAGTTGTACTCGAAGGTTCGTGATTTTCAACTGTGCCTGAATTTTAAGACTGTAAGGGTCATCAGCAGAGTTTGGAGGTGACAGAGCTCGATATATAACCTGAAAATAATAAATAAATTGAAACTAATCAGTGAAATAAAACAAGTACATCAACTCAGAATTTAAAAATGTTTGTGTATATGACCAGGCTGAGCCTGAGAGAGGCGTTACACTTATGATCAGTTTCAAGTCTCTTTGCACCCACAAGAGATCTAAATCTATCCCGCCTTGAATTCTGTTGACTCTTCAACAGTCAATTTGTTTTGACTGATAGTAAATCAAATTCTTGAAAAAAGTCTTAGCATATTGTTGTGTATGTACCATAGTTAATAAAGTATGAGCTTGAGGTAAAAACTTCTGATTGGCTGTTAGGCGGCCAGATCGGGTTGGTTAGTTCTGAGGAATCCAATTGGCCCTTAACAGAGGATTCTTATTGGTTAAAAGAGCTAGCGTTCATAGCTCGTTATTGGACAATTCTTACAAGGGTTGCCTATATAAGGCAGAGTTCACTGTTGTTGTTTTGAGAAGTCACTATGCAATAAAGAGCTGAAAGTTCACTGTTCAGAGGCTGTCTCCATTTACTTCGACCCATGCTCAGTACTTAACACTGGTGACGAGGATGGGATGTGGAGACGTCTGAACCGAAGAAGCCAGGAAGCAATACCGAGCACGTGACAGACGACGCCAACAACGGAACCATGTCCAGCAGCATCGTACCACCCGCTCCATTCGATTCAAACCAAGAGGATTGGGAATCCTACATGGATCGCTTCCAAATGTTTCTCGAGATGAATAACTTGAAGGACGCCACGCCAGCAAAGAAAAGGGCGTTGTTCCTGACGCATTGCGGCCCAGCCGTATTTAAGATGGCTAAAGCACTCGCCAAACTTCGAGAAGTGAAAGCCATGAGCTGGGACGACCTCGAACCCATCCTGAGAGACCATTACGTGCCAACCGTGCCTACACTCGTGAGACGCCATGAGTTTTATCAGAGGAACCAACGAAAAGGGGAGAGTGTGGCCGATTTCGTGGCAGACCTCCGAAATCTAGGGGGCCTCTGCGGGTTCACCGATTTAGAAGAGGCACTAAGAGATCGGATAGTTCTGGGATTAGATGCGTTAGGCGTGAAAAGCAAGCTGATTGCAAAAGGCCATCGCCGAAGCCACAGCTGCAGAGGCGACCAAAAAGTCGGCTGCACAACTACGGCGAAACTGCACTCCGATACCACCACCGGCCAGCGAAATCTCACCTAGCACAGAAGGGCAGCTTTCAACAACGCACCACGAGGACCTCTCTTCATCGTCAGAAAGCGATGAAGAAGGGGTGCATCGACTGAGGTCTGACCGGGACCCTCGCCCGAAGCACTTACGCCCGTGCGCTGGCTGTGGAGCCAACCATGCCAGGTCCGAATGCAAATTCCGCGATGCACTCTGCCATGAGTGCGGAAAATGAGGCCACATCGGCCGGGTCTGCTGCAGCTTGCCAGGACTCAGCCAGGCCTCAAAAGGAGCTAACTATCGCCAATCGACAGGAAACCGTCTTGTAAGGCGAGAGCCAGTAAACCACTCCTACAGAAATCGAGCTTTGCAGAGAGAAGAGGCTCACCATACTATCACTATCGGTCATGCCTCAGCCTTGGACACTAAGAAAATCCGAGTCACGCTAGCCATCGAGAACCAGCCTTGCCACATGGAGGTCGACTCGGGATCGTCCCTCTCGATGGTGTCCTGGAAGACACTCAAGCAACTCATCCCCACAATTCAACGCCAAGACCTCCAATTTCAACACCTCATCCTCAAGGACTACCAAGGGAATCGAATCCCTGTTGTCGGGTCCTGCCGAGTCTGAGTCTCCTTCAAGAAGCATACAGCGTACTAGGGCTTCCAGTAGAATTTTATAAAACATTTCAAGAATTATTGAGCATCCCATTGTTAGAAGTTATGAATGAAGTTATGTTAAAAAAGATGATACCTAAAACATGGTCAGAGGCTTATATTACACTTATACCAAAGGAAGAGACTGACCCATTGCAAATTAAGAATTATAGACCTATTTCTTTATTGAATGCAGACTATAAAATTTTTGCTTCAATTTTAGCAGAAAGACTTAAAAAATATTTAAATAATTTTATTCACTCAGATCAAAATGGATTTCTGCCAAAGAGACAAATTAGAGACAATATGAGAGTAATCTTGGACACTTTGGAATATTATGAGGCTCATCCTGAAAAGCAAATGGCTTTGATATTCCTAGATACTCAAAAAGCATTTGACAACGTCAACTGGAGATTTATGTTATTATTATTGGAGCAGATGGGTTTTGCTAAAAAATTTATTCAAGCAATAGAAGCTATATACAATAAACAGACAGCAAGGGTAATGATGGAGGGGGAACTTACAGATTTTATTAATATAAGGAAAGGCACAAGACAAGGATGCCCCCTATCTCCTTTGCTATTTGTGTTGACCTTGGAAGTCTTGAATAGAAATATTAGGGATGATAAAAGCATAAAAGGAATGAAAATTAAGAAGGAAGAATTTAAGCTACAAGCTTTTGCTGATGATTTAGCTTTTATTTTGGAAGATCCGATTGAAACAGCTCCAAAGTTACTGGAAAGGATAGAGTCATATGGAGAGGTGGCTGGTTTGAAAATAAACAAAGATAAAACAAAGATTTTGACAAAGAATATGTTATTGAGACAGAGAGAAGAATTGGCAGATCTTTTGAAAATTCAAGTTACAAATAAGGTTAAGTATTTGGGGATATATTTGACAACAAGATGTAGCACATTAAAGGAGAATAATTATATTAAACTTAAACAACAGATAACTACAGATTTGAAGAAGTGGGAAAACTTGCAATTGTCATTAATAGGGAGAATTTCAACAATTAAGATGAATATCTTACCTAGAATTTTATTTTTGTTTCAAACAATACCAATTAGGCTTGGAAAAGACTATTTTGAAGATCTAAATAAAATTATGTTGAAGTTTATATGGCAAGGTAAAAAAGCGAGAATAAAGTTAAAGCTTTTGCAAGATGCTAGAATTAGAGGAGGTTTTGGTCTGCCTAATTGGGAATTGTATTATCAAGCTGCAAGTTTGATGTGGGTCAAAGAATGGATAACATTAAGGAAACATAGGTTGTTGACACTAGAAGGGCATGACTTGCTGTTGGGTTGGCATGCTTTTTTATGGTATAAGGGAACTAAAACACAGGGTTATTTTAGAAGACATTATGTACGGGAGTCTTTGTGGTTAAATTGGGAGAAGATAAAAAGACAATGTTATTTGAAAATTCCAGTTTGGTTATCGACCATTGAAGCATTTTCCTATCCTATAATTTACAAGAAGGAACAAACAGTTAGATATGGGGAACTTTTGGATGAAAAGGGTGAACTTAAATCGATCCAAAACTTAGAAGAACAAGGTATAAGGATGAATTGGTTTTCATATGCACAAATACACTCAAGGTATGATGAAGATTCTAAAATGGAGGGATTTTATGATAAACAGACTGATTTAGACAAGATCTTGATGGGTACTGATGAGAAGGTGATTAAAAAATTATATGGTTATTTACTGGGAATGAAATTAGAGGAAGAACAAGTCAAAGAAACTATGATTGTTTGGGGGAAGAATTTTGGATATGGGATTGATTTGGAGAAATGGCAGAATTTGTGGTCTCAAAATTATAAAATGACAATGTCAACAGCATATAAAGAAAACTTGTATAAGATGTTTTACAGGTGGCACTTTCCTCCGACAAGAATAGCAAGAATGTTTAAGAACAAATCTGAAAAATGTTGGAAATGTCATCAGATACCCGGCTCGTATTACCATATGTGGTGGACTTGTGAGGATGCTAGAAAATATTGGACTATAATTCGCATGTGGTTGGAAAAAATGACAAAGAAACATATAGATTTGAAACCAGAGATCTTCTTATTGGGAATTTTACCTGATATATATAGTAAAGATTTGAAATACCTGATTGTAAATGTATTAACAGCGGCCAGGATTGTATTTGCTAAAAATTGGAAGAATGAGAAAATACCATTACAGGAAGAAATTATTAAGAAAATATTGGAATGTGCTGAGATGAGCAGATTGACATTTGAAATTAGAGAGCAAGAGGATAAACAATTTTACGAAATTTGGGATCTTTTTTATAAATGGCTAGATGATAAAATACGATAATAGAATATTTAGAATGCTAGAGAGTAAGGATTATCTTTATTTTGTCATTATTTTGCTATTTGATATTATATTTATAAAGGATTTTTTAGGATTGATTTGATATGATTAGATGATTTGTTATAGAGTAAACTGGTTTAAAGTATTGTTAGCTCATTAAGCATAAATGATTAAAAATATAGTCAAAAATTTCTTTTTTTAGTGATATTAGGATATATAATTTTGGATTGACAATATGAGTTGTTATGTAACATAATTGTAATTGAGACTACAGAATGAATGCACAAAAATGATGAACCAACTGACACACTGGATGTACATATAAGATTTGATGTTTTTATGTTTTGTTTGTCTTGTTTGTTTGTAGAAAATTAATAAAAACTTTTTCAAAAAAAAAAAAAAAGAAGCATACAGCGTACTTATCTCTAACGGTCATCGATAGAGATAGGCCTAGCCTACTAGGCCTCTAATGGTTCGCGCCATTCGGCATTGAAGTGACCGGCGTGAACTGAGTCGGTGGTTGTGAGTGGGAGGAAGACCTTATCTCTGAGTTCAGTGACATCTTCACGAACAGCTTAGGCGAGTATAAGGGGACCCCGATCTCATTCAGTCTTGATCCAAAAGTAGCTCCCATTCGCTTGAAGCCCCGTCGAGTTCCGTTCGCTCTTAAAGCAAAGATCGACGAACAACTCGACAAGCTAATTGCTCAAGGGGTGTTGAAGCCCATCGATCAATCTCCATGGGAAACCCCTATTGTAACACCCATTAAGCCAGACGGGTCAATACGAATTTGTGGGGACTACCGGGCCACTTTAAACCACGCCCTACAGCAGAATGCGTATCCAGTTCCGGTGGTGCAGCACCTCCTCCATTCCTTGGGGGGGCGGAAAGGTTTTTGCTAAATTAGATTTAGCTCAAGCTTATCAACAATTACCAGTGGATGAAAAAACGGCCCAAGCCCAAACAATTGTAACGCACAGAGGTGCCTTTAAATGTACCCGATTACAATTCGGGGTTAGTGTAGCCCCGGGGATCTTCCAGAGCCTCATGGAAAGGTTATTACAGGGAATCAAGGGCGTGGTTCCTTATTTTGATGACGTATTAATTGCAGCCCCTACCAAAAAAATATTGCAGGATCATTTGAAATGCGTTCTTAAAAAATTCCAAGAGGCTGGACTTAAGGTGAAAAAAAATAAATGTCAATTATATACTGACAATGTTGAGTTTCTAGGGTACCGAATTGATAGCCAGGGCATTCATCCTACCGAGAGTAAATTAAAAGCGATCAAAAACGCTCCCAGACCACGCAATAAGGCCGATCTCCAGGCGTTCTTAGGCCTCATTAATTTCTATAATGTATTTTTACTGCACAAGGCAACTGTCACTGAACCGTAACACCGATTATTAGATAAGAAAGCATTATGGGTATGGGGTTACCGGGAAGAGCAAGCCTTCCGGAATGTTAAAAAACTGCTCACATCTGACTCTGTACTTATGCAGTATAACGAGACTTTGCTGTTAGTTATAACCTGCAATGCATTGCCTTTCGGGGTGGGCGCCATTTTGAGCCATGTACTGCCTAATGGGAACGAAGTCCCTGTTGCATACTTTTCGAAGACTCTTTCACAAGCAGAGCGGAACTATGGACAAATTGATAAAGAAGCCCTCACAATCATTTCAGCTGGAAAGAAATTTCATGAATATGTGTATGGAAGGACATTTACCATTATAACTGACCACAAACCATTGCTAGGGATAATAGCCGGGGACAAGCCAACCCCCTACATATTATCCCCTAGAATGCCCCGATGGTCAGAATTCCTAGCTGTTTATAATTATCGCCTGCAATATCGCCCAGGGAAAGCCATCCCCCACGCCGACGCATTAAGCCGAGCACCGCTTCCAGAGACTCTCGACGATCCGGTACCAACGGCAACCACGTTGCAGATCGAAACACTCAACTCGCTGCCTATGACCGCCCGAGACATCGCGAGAGAAACCAAACGAGACCATACCCTAGCTCAAGTCCTAGGTTGGGTAGAACGTGGATGGCCATTGGATCAAGTACCAGATGACTTCGCACCATTTAAATTTCGACAGACTGAACTTTTTTCCCAAAAAGGCTGTATCATCTGGGGCAATAGAGTCATTGTCCCAGAACGACTCCGGAAGATGCTGCTACAAATTCTACACGAGGGCCACCCCGGCATTGTGCGGATGAAAGCACTTGCACGAAGCTACGCATCGTGGCCGGGCATGGACCGGCAAATCGAGCAGTGGGTCAAAGCGTGTGCCAATTGCCAACAAGTCAGCAATGCCCCACCAAAAGCCATGCCTACTGAATGGGAGACGCCACGGGGACCCTGGTCCAGAATCCACCTGGATTTCGCGGGGCCAACCAAGGGCTATACCTTCCTGCTGACAGTCGACGCGTACTCCAATTGGTTAGAAATTCATCGTATGACGGCTACAACTTCCGAGGCGGTGATCAAGATCCTAAACAGACTCTTTGCAACCCATGGATTGCCTGATGTCCTGGTGTCCGATAATGGGCCACAGTTTACGGCACTAATGTTTGAGCAGTATCTCGCTGACCGCAGCATCCGCCATGCACTCACCTCGCCTGCGCACCCTGCGACCAATGGCCGAGCAGAACGCATGGTTCAATTTGTTAAAAAGACTTTGCAAAAAGTGGACTATGACAATATCAATGACAAGGTCAACCAAATTCTCTTTTTGCAGCACATAACTCCACATAGCGTCACCAGCAGAACTCCCGCCGAACTACTGATGGGACGAAGACTCCACTCCCACCTCGACCGGTTGCACCCTGCTTACGAACCGGAAAAGCCAATAGGATCCAGCGGCCGCTGTCGCACCTTCCAGGTAGGAGACCTCGTTTACGCACAAAACTTATCAGGCGATCCGTTATGGATAGAGGCGACAGTAGTACGAGTGACCGGCCCCAATTCCTACGTAGTGAAATGCTGTGACAATAGACTGTGGAAACGGCATATCGACCAATTACGGTCACGACTCACAACGGCCAGTCAACAACTCCCTCATGACCAAACCGAGCGGGGGGGAGGTACAGAAGAAGATGAAGTTCCAGGGAACCTGCTCGAAGGGAGCGACGAACTAAGTGATACTCAGGAAATGGAACAGGAAGGAGAATTGTTTGCACCGCAAGAAATTGCACCTGAGCAAGAAGCAGAACCACTGCCAAACAACAATCTACCTCAACAGGATTGCAACCAACCAATCCAACGAAAATCTGAAAGACTTAAAAGACAACCGTCCTATCTAAAGGACTATATAACTACACTGTAATTAAGAAGCCAGGGGGAAGGGGTGTTGTGTATGTACCATAGTTAATAAAGTATGAGCTTGAGGTAAAGTGCAGGGTTCTGGCCCTGCACTTCTGATTGGCTGTTAGGCGGCCAGATCGGGTTGGTTAGTTCTGAGGAATCCGATTGGCCCTTAACAGAGGATTCTTATTGGTTAAAAGAGCTAGCATTCATAGCTCGTTATTGGACAATTCTTACAAGGGTTGCCTATATAAGGCAGAGTTCACTGTTGTTGTTTTGAGAAGTCACTAAGCAATAAAGAGCTGAAAGTTCATTGTTCAGAGGCTGTCTCCCTTTACTTCGACCCATGCTCAGTATTTAACACATATATTCATTTGAACTGCCTTGGCTCCTGATTTCTTGTGCCTGACAGCTTGTGAAGCTGTTAGCACCTCAAACATAGAGCAAGATATAGTTCCTCGCAGATTTTATTTATTGAAAGCCTGTGACCTCTAGACTTTATTTACAAAGATTTTAAATTTTAGATTTTAAGATTGTCATTGTATGAGGATTTTTAGTGTTGGAAAAATGCCTTTGAATGAACCAATATTAAAGCTCCTAGCTTTGTTCTGTCCTTGAGGCTGTAAAATATTTCACCATGAACAAGATTTCATACATTTATGAAACAGAATTGCTAGCTTATCTTTCTTCCCTTAATAATAAAGGAATCACACATTTGTATCTATGTTAATCATGAAACAAATAAGTTCTAGATCCAGGGAGAGGAAAAGAAATAATGATCATCTAAATTTCTGCTGAATAATGCTGTGGTAGTTTAGTTTCAATGTACACTACAAACGTGAAATGTAAATAGAACTACTCATCTATGCCAATTGTTTCGCCATCATAATCCCTGTTCCTGAAGTAAGGATATAACAAATATGTTCTTTTAATATCTCAACATCATCTGAATATATGTATTCTGTATTAAACTGCAGAAGAAGAAGCATGTTTTATGTCCCATCCATTAAAGGCTGTCATCTGGTGGAACCCAAGAAGGAAGACTTTTCTGTTGTGCCACCTTTTCTGGAGAATATCATTCCACACCCGCCACCCCAAGAGATCAGATTGACTCTGACATTGTAGGCTGTTTACAAGTCTCTGAAAATGTGGTTATGTTCAAAGTATGGGGTTGTAGGATCAGTTGAAGCCTGTGAAATAATTGTATTGAAATGTTTGTATTGATGACTCTCTCTCTCATTCTCTCTCGCTCTCATTTTTAAAAATCACATCAGCTGATTAATATTTTGAATTTTGTTTGGGTGTTTTCTGCTGTTTTTTGTTGGTTTTGTTTTTTGCTAGCTACTCAGAGCTGCTTGTTTGAGGCAGGTGACCTTGTGAATTATATAAACGGAACTAAATAAATAAGTTATGCAACCAAACATACTTTGAAACTCAAAAGATTTAAATCAGGCCATTATGTTTTTATGAATCTGGTTGCAACTTCTGTCTCAGTTTTCCAGGAATTTTTACAGATGATAAATATGAATTGAGCCTAATCACTGGTTCTTTCCTTCAATTCTATAGTATACGATAAATTGTAATCAGTATTGTAAGTCATTGAAAACAGTTATGGATGTCAGACACAAAAATCCAGGATCGCATGCAAAGTTCCAATTAAATTAATTTATTGCTTATGCCTATGCACAGAAATGTATTCAAGTAACGCTTAGAGACTTCCGGTTTGCCAGGCTTCGGCGGCGGGGGGGATTTGCGATCCTGCGCGATCTCTGTTGCGCCAGCCGTCTTAGCGCCTCCGAACCTGACGGGTCTGGAGGATAAGGCTGCCACGTAGAGGCAGCCAAAGGTAGGGAGGATCCGGAGAGGGGTTTGGGGGTGTCGCAGACCCCCTCCTCACCCAGCATAACCTCCTTTTCTCAAGGCGGTGGAGCAGTGGTCAGTAATGGCCGCCACAAAGAAGCCGGCAGCTGGAAAAGATTGTGCTGGAGGAAGAAGGAAAAAGAAGAATCAGGAGAAGTGAAAGTGCTGGCTGACAACTCTTAAATACCCTGGAAACTGAATTGCTTGAATTGCTTGAAAGATACATTGTATCCCTAAAAAGATTGGAAAGCGGCGGAGAAAGCTGTCAAGGGGAAGCTTTTCTTTTCTTCTTCACTCTCCCACCCCATAGAAATACCAGACGGAGATCTAAGTTAAAGCCAAGGGATAAAGGATTCCTGGACAGTGGATTTAATAATTTAAGAAATCGGAAAACCCGTAGTGGAGGTATGGATTTCTGAACATTTAAAGGAAAATTGTTGTTGTAAGTGGGAAGGGAGAGGGGGGGAAAATTGGAGCAGAATTTGAAAAAGGAGGAGATTGCCTAGAACTTTAAAGAATGATATATCTTAATTGGAACCTTTTGATTAAACAGTAATCCCAGAAAGAGAAATAGAAGAAAGAAAAAAGTGATTTTGGAACTTTTTGGAATTATTCTTGATTAAAAATACTTGGGTGGTTGTTTTGAAAAAAGTTTTTCTCTTCATGATGGCATTGCTTGTGGATGAACTAAAAATTGAATATAAAAAATATAAAAAAGAAGGACAAGATGGAAAAGATACTTTGGGCACTCTTTTTCAATTTCTAGAAATGACAGTATGCACTTATGAAAAATTGACTTCGCAGCAGGACGACTGGGACAAAGAAGAAGAAGCCATCTTTGATGAACAATGGGTTTTTTGGGGGGGAGGAGGAGAAAGAGGAATAGAAAAAGGGGATTTTAAGGTTTGAAAAAACAATCAAAAAAGAGAAAAATAAGATGAAAGGTGGATACAAGGTTAGAAAACAACAGAAGGGGGGTAAGCAGAAGAAGAAAAGGGAGGAGGAGAGACAAAGGAGTAAAAAGGGCAGGGAGAAAAATAAACAAGAGAGAAAGGAGGGAATGAGAAGCCTTAATGGTGGGAAGCAAGATTTAAAGAAACAAAACTCATTTAGAGACAATGGATAAATCTAATTGAAAAAGGGATTCTGGAAGGTACATAAGATTGTGTTTTTTATAAGTGTATTTAGAGTAAAATGTTTAAGATATAAATGAGTATCAATATATATGATTAGCTTTTTAATGGTATTGATGGTGGTTTTATATGCTTTTATTTTGTTACTGTAGTGTTTTTGCTTTTCTCATAAAATTTATTGTGTAATTTTAGAATGTACTAAACAGAATCCCAATATAAAGTAAGTGTTATATTAAGTATTATTAAGTTAGGGGAAAGAGTCAACGGCGTCACTCCAATCAGTGTACAGGAGAAGTATATTTAAAGAGAAAAGATGAATGGATAGCTGGAAATAGAACAGACAAAGAATGATAAGTATTATGAATTGAATTGAGATAAGATAAATAAAATAAAATTAAGAAAGATAAAAGAGGGAAGATGCTATATAGAAAACTGAAAATGGTAATAAGATACGGAATGATATATAAGGTAAATATAATTTTTGAATTTGTGTCTGTGCGAAGAATTTTAACCCGGGATCAAGCAGTTTTCAGAAAAGATGTTTTATGTTTTGCATGTTTGTGTATTGTTTTTAAAAGGCAATAAAATTTTAATTAGCAAGAAATATAATTTGGATAATAGAATGAAAAGGAGAAGTTGGGATAAGATATGAAGTTGAACAGATAAGGTAAATATATATATTACAATTTGGAACTATTTTGTATGTTCTATTGGTTTTCTTAGAAAAGATCTTTTATGTTATTATGCCTTGATTGTTTGTGTATTGTTTTGTAAAATTAATAAAATTTGTCTTAAAAAAAAAAGAAATGTATTCAAGTAACATTGAGCACTATTTTGGCACTGGATAAGGAGTAACAGAATTCAAGAAGGGGTTGGATTAAGTCCATTTGCGGCTACATAGAAATTCAGGTTGATTCCTCTCTTGACTCCATTCCCACATTCTGCCACAATTTCACCTATAATGGAAGAAGTAAACACAAGGGTTCTATGGAAAAAAAAACCACCCCTTTTTAAAATAATAAAAGTGATGTACAAATTGACATACAAAACTGATGCAATCTTGTCCAAAGCCTATCTTTTCATTAATTCTAATGGAATGATTTAGTTGGGTTTCTGATTCCACTAGCACACTTAATTGTCAGATTGTTTCACCTTCTAACTGCTGTAGAGATATGGTGTTGATTCCAAAATTGTCATATCTAATCACTTTTTTTATCAGGCTGAAGTTTCTTTGCTGACCCAGTATTGGCTTCCTTTTTGAACTACCAAACTTCCCTTAGAGACTGGGGCCGCTTATGGTAGGGAGGGGTTGAAAGAGAAAAGAAAGGATTTAGATAATTTACATTTCTGCACAGAATGAATGCATCATGCTTTTGTCTATTCTGTCAGCATGCCACATTAGGCAGGGGCCAATGTGACAGAGACAAACTCAACTGGATATTTGAATGCCAGCAAGCATGACTTTTGAATACATATATCTAAGGGTTTTATTATTATTATTATTATTATTATTATTATTATTATTATTATTATTATTATTAATATTAATAATAATAATAATAATAATAATAATAATAATAATAATAATAAACAGAGAGAGAGAGAAGGAAAGGAAACAAAGAGAAAGGTTAAATGTATTTATAAAAAAATAAATAAAGCATCAAAATGCATACATAAGCAAACTTACAAAACAAGAACCTTTAAAGTAAAATTTCCTTTTGTATCAGAATTTTTGAACTCTAACAATTTTTAGATATTCCATTTACCATATAAATGATATTTATGATACCATTTACAATACTAAATGCAGTTTCAGGAAAATTTAAGACATGCTCATACTGTCTCAGAGTTTTTTTGTTTTTAAAAAGGATAATTAAGATGTAGAAATTTAAGGCCCATAAAATTATACTGAAGGAACTGAGAATGTTTAGCCATGAGAAAAGGAGATGAGGTGGGTTGGAGGTTATTATATCACTCTAAACAGTAAAACAATAAAATACAGAAGGTTAAATCTGATTCTCCATCATTCTGGAGTCCAGAACAAGTATTAATGGATTAAAGTTATATAAAAGATGTCGTGTCCGCAAAAAGACGCTCAGAGTAGGTGACTTTCATTCAAAGCTCTTTATTTACAATGGGGAACCGAACCGGCGAAAAGTAAAAAGCCCGCGGCTTTTATACCTTTCGCTGCGGCGGCCGCGGCCAATGGCAGCGATTCAAGTCTCCCGCTCTTGGTTTGAACCAATCGTGGGAGACTTCAATCGGGCCAATCAGCGCGGCTCGCCTGGCCAATCAGAAATCCCCGCGCCTTAGCCAATCAAGGCGCGGGGATTTCGAGTATGCAAATTCAGGACATAACACCCCTCCCCTCTTGGTATGGTCCATCACGTGGTGTAGTCACGCAGGTAGGCGGGGCTCCGTCGAGTCCTAGTTGACCTGCGCAACTCACTTGCAAGCTGTAACTCGGCCGGAGTGGTCATCTTTTTGGCTGCTCCTGCCTCTGTGCAAACCGGCTGGATGATCGGGCCGGTTCTTTCACCGTGGCTCCCGCCTGGGCCTACCGGGTCGGTTGAGCTACGGATTTCGCCGCTCCCGCTTGGCTTCTCCGAGTCGGTAGAGCTGGCCAGGTGGTTCTTCTCCGGAGGGGACTCGCGATGGCTGTGTTCCGGTGAGTATTTTTGGTTTATTTTTTCCTGCGATTGTCTATCCGGGTATTCCCTCCCCCCTTGGTTCGTGTCTTGGGGGTTGAGGTCAGTCGCTGTTCGTGACCTGAGCTGGTCGATGTGTCGCTTCCAGGCTCGCCCATCAATGGTTTGGAGCCGGTACGACCGCGGACCAGTGACCTGAGTTATGACGGCTGGGATCCATAGGGGGTCCCCCGTCATATTCTTTGCGTAGACTAAGTCACCTGGGTCAAATGTCCGGTACCTGGAACTGGAGTCTGGGGGCCGCTCCGGGTTATAGGTCGGGTGTAACCTGTCGAGTGGGGACCTCAGCTTTCTGCCCATTAAAAGTTCTGCAGGGCTCTTGTTAGTTGTGGTATTGGGAGTGATGTGCTGTATGAAGAGGAGTTTGTTGATTTTGTCGCTGATCTCCCCGTGGTCCATTTTCCGGAGGGTCTTTTTCGTAAACTGAACCATCCGTTCCGCCCTACCGTTCGCCGCCGGATGCGCCGGTGCTGTTAATGCGTGGCGGATACCCCTCTCCGCCAGGAATCTTTCGAAATCGATGGAAGTGAACTGGGGCCCGTTGTCTGAGACGACGACGTCTGGGAGGCCGTGCGTGGAAAATAGTTTACACAGTTCTTTAACGACGGCCTCTGTGGTAGTGGATTTCATGTCGCATACCTCCAACCAATTGGAGTACGCGTCAACTGTGATTAGAAAAGTATGCCCATTTGTGGGACCAGCAAAGTCTAAATGGATTCTGGACCAGGGCCCCCGTGGTGTCTCCCAGTCCCGGATAGGTGCTGCGGGTGGGCTGGATCTGGTCTCCTGGCACCGGTGGCATTTGGCGACCCATGCCTCAATCTGCTTGTCCATCCCTGGCCACCAAGCGTAACTCCTGGCCAGGGCTTTAGTCCTGACGATGCCAGGATGACCCTCATGTAGCATCTCTTAGACCCTCTCTTGCAATCTGTCCGGAATGACCACCCTGTCACCCCACAAAATACATCCTCTCAGTAGTGAGAGTTCAGTCTGGCGCTGTCGGAATGTTTTAAAAGTCTCGTCATTGTCTTTCTCCGGCCAACCTTTTTCTAACTAGTGTAAGATTCGCGCCAGACGCCTATCCTTAACGGTTTCTCTGGCAATGTCTGATGCGGTAATAGGTAAGCTCTCGATACTTAGGGTGTTGGTTGTTGGTGCTGGGTCAGGTTCAGAGTCAGGTAAAGGCGAGCGGCTTAAAGCGTCCGCGTGCGGAATTTTCTTACCTGGCTTGTGTAGCAGTTCGTAATTGTAGGCTGCCAGGAATTCGGACCATCTTGTCATCCGGGGTGACAAGATGTTCGGCGTGGCCCGGTTTCCAGCGAGGATGCCCAGCAATGGCTTATGATCTGTCACAATGGTGAACGGGCGGCCGTACAGGTATTCGTGGAAACGCTTAACGGCGGCAACTATAGCCAAAGCTTCTTTGTCCAGCTGGCTATAGTTCCGTTCCGGTTTAGTCAGAGTCCTGGAGAAAAAAGCGATGGGTGCTTCTCTCTGGTCGGGGAGGGTGTGGCTGAGGACAGCGTCGACGCCGAAAGGTGATGCGTCGCAAGTGACAGCTAAGGGCAAGGTTTCGCAGAATTGCATCAGGACGGCGTCGGAGGTGAGGAGGTCTTTGGTTTTTTGAAAGGCGGCTTGCTCTCGTCTCCCCCAAGTCCAGGCTGCCGTCTTGTCCAGGAGTCTATGTAAAGGTTCCGCCGCCGTTGCCTTTTGGGGTAGGAAAACATTATAAAAATTCAACAAGCCTAGGAACGCTTGTAGTTCCGTTTTAGACTTTGGGGTGGGGGCTTCCTTGATGGCTTTCACTTTTTTAGTCGTAGGGTGAATGCCATGCTGGTCTAGAAGATAGCCCAAAAACTCTACTTGCTTTGTACATAGTTGGCATTTTTCTCGTTTGACTTTAAGTCCTGTTTCTTTAAATTTTGTTAAGACTTGTCTGAGTCGGTTTTCCAATTCGGCTTCGTTTGGCGCCGCCACTAATACGTCATCGAAATAGGGCACCACCCCCTTGATGCCCTGTAACAAACGTTCCATCAGGCTCTGAAAGATGCCTGGTGCCACGCTGACTCCAAATTGGAGTCGGTTACACTTGAAGGCCCCCCGATGAGTCACGATTGTTTGGGCTTCCGCCGTTTTCTCGTCCACAGGTAGCTGCTGATATGCCTGGGCGAGGTCGAGCTTGGCAAAGACTTTGCCCCCTCCCAGTGAGTGCAGTAAATGTTGCACTATTGGGACTGGGTAGGCGCTTTGTTGCAACGCGCCATTTAGGGTGGCCTTATAGTCCCCGCAAATTCTCACGGACCCGTCTGGCTTTACTGGGGTCACTATAGGGGTCTCCCATCTGGCATGGTCTATCGGTTGCAATACCCCTTGTTTGACGAGCTTGTCGATCTGCTCGTCAATTTTAGGCTTTAGGGCGAATGGTACCCTTCTAGGTTTAAGCCGCTTAGGGGGAACCCTTGGGTCTAGGTCAAACGAGATAAGGGGCCCCTGGTACTTGCCCAAGCCTCCATCGAAGACCTCCTGGAACTCCTGGGCTAGCCGCTGTTCCCAAGCTTCGATGGTGACGTGGTTGACTCCTGTCAGCGCGATGTCAAGCGGGGCGAACCATTGTAAGCCCAGTAGGCTTGGGCGGTCGCGATCGACGATAGTGAGTGGCAGTTGTTCGGTGTGGCCTTTGTAAGTTATATTAAAGTTCTTGGTGCCCACCACCGGGATGCGATTCCCTTGGTAGTCTTTTATGATGATCTTTTGAGCAGGCACGTTTCTTTTTTGTAGTGTGGGCACTAGTCTTTTGATCTCGCGCCATGCAATCATGGAAAGGTAGGACCCGGAGTCCACTTCCATTTTGCATGGCTGGCCTTCAATATGGACTTCTACGTGTACCTTTCTGGTGCCGTCGGAGATGGCGTGGCCGATGGTCACCGTCTGGTGGGTCTCTTCCTTTCGTCGACCGTCGCCGCCTCTTGAAGATCGTTGAGCACGGTCCCATCTACCGTCTGGTTGGCGCTCTCTGGCTCTGGGCGGGGAACTTTCTCTCCTTCTGTCGTGTTGTTCCCATTTGGGTGGGCTGCGGGTCTTCTTTTGGCGGCAAACTCGGGCGATGTGACCCCGTCGTTCACAATGCCTACAGATAGAGTCAAGGAATCGGCATTCTGACCTGGGGTGGTCGCCGCCGCACCCGGCGCAGTTGGTCCTCGACCTACGACCTTTTTGACTTCGTTGGTCGCCGCGTCCCGTCTGCACGCGATGTATGTCCTCCTCGTCTTCCGACGTGCTGGAGGTTGACTGGTATTCTCCGTAGTGTGCGGTTGCTTCGTTTCTTGTGTCGGCCGACCTTGCCGGGTTGTTGTTTCCGCCCTTCGCGTCAGATCTTCGCATGCTGTCAGCTGACGTGCGGGTTGCTTCCGCGGCTGCGGCTGCGGTAAGGGCATCGGCTAGGCTGATGTCGCCCTTGGCCATAAGTCGGCTCTGGAGTGTAGGATCCCATAAACCGAGTACGAAGCGGTCTCTTATGAGACTGTTCAGACCTTCAAACTTGCAGAGTCCTCCTAGGCGCCGTAGCTCTGCGACGAAGTCGCTCAATTTTTCGTCTGGTTTCTGATTGCGGCGGTAGAACTCGTTGCGCCGTATCAGGATGGGGACTTCGGGGGCGTAATGGCGCCGCAGTATAGGTTCGAGGACGTCCCAGTCCATGGCGGTTGCGTCTGCCGGCTTGGCCAATGCTTTGGCCATCTGGAAGACCTCTGGTCCGCAGTGAGTAAGGAAGACGGCGCGTTTTAGCGGGCCCGGGGCGTCCTTCATTCCGGCGCATTCCAGGTACATACGGAACCGATCTGAGTACGATTCCCAGTCCTCGGCGGCGGGGTTGAAGGGGGTGGGCGGTGCAATCTTCGCCATCTCTGCGCTGGAGCTGGTTCTTTGGTGGACATGGGGTTCGGTTCAGGGGCGAGATCCCACCCTCGTCGCCAGTGTCGTGTCCGCAAAAAGACGCTCAGAGTAGGTGACTTTCATTCAAAGCTCTTTATTTACAATGGGGAACCGAACCGGCGAAAAGTAAAAAGCCCGCGGCTTTTATACTTTTCGCTGCGGCGGCCGCGGCCAATGGCAGCGATTCAAGTCTCCCGCTCTTGGTTTGAACCAATCGCGGGAGACTTCAATCGGGCCAATCAGCGCGGCTCGCCTGGCCAATCAGAAATCCCCGCGCCTTAGCCAATCAAGGCGCGGGGATTTCGAGTATGCAAATTCAGGACATAACAAAAGAAGATTCCAGCTGAATCTGCTTCAAATGGCAAGAGTAGTTTGATTGATCTGCTTTAATTTGGATCCTTGCACTGGGCAGAGGATCAACCTTAATGGTTTAATTAGCCACATCTTAGATTTTATGAAATTCATTTAAAATATTTATATGTAGTGCTGTGCAACATTTCTGATTTCCAAAAAATGCTTCAGAAGGCTATATACTATTGCTAAACATTTAGTTAGAACCCATTAATCTCATTAGTTGACCTGGGGTATTTCCAGACAGATGACTACTATTGCTAATACATTTTTCTTGTTCATCTAAGTCATAAACAGAATTGCAAGTGTCTGTCAGCATTATATAAATACATCCCATTTCTTACATGCTTATTTTACAGGTTTATAAACTTCTTTAGTTCTGTTCATAATCCCATTATGCATAAACTAGATTAAAACAACTAAGAAAAACTGATCAAAAAACCACATTACAAGGTAAAATATTTCTATGATGAGAAACTATAAAAACCCATATAGATTATTTGTTGTTATATTCTGTCTCTGCCAGCATATTTCCTATTCCCCAGTTGCTGTATGAACAAATGCCAGCATTCTTATAAGAAACATCTATTTCAGAGTTACTGGGTCTGGATGTTATGCAATTGGAAATTTTTCTCTTGACAAATGTTGATAAAAATTTCATTGAGAACAGAATAGGAGGGTCTCAGGTATTTGTAGATAGAGTCAATACATTCCTTTTAATTAGTTCTTTAATCTTGCAATTATTTTCTATGAATATTTCAATGTATTTTCAAAAGAGGTTTTCTATCCTGAATGGGAAAAATAAAAATCATCCCTTCTACCTTGAACTTTGAAGGTTTTTGGCCTCTAATGGGGACATATAAATATTCCCCAGACAAGTTTCTTCCTTTGTCCAAAGATTTATGTTCTTAGAGCAGCATGCCATCATTGTGTGTGGATATTTGTCAGATTAAAAGAAATGAATTTCATGAATTTTCAACCCAAAACTAAGTCAAAGAGTAAGGGATGGAATGAGCAACTTTACTTTCTAGCCAGGATAAAGAACCATCAGAACATTCACAGAACAATCTCCTATCACTGAGCACTACATATGTACAAAAGCAAAGGCCTGCAAAACCATCATCAACATTGTGCTTGTAGGGTAGCAATGTGAGTACAGAAAATAGCAGTGTGAATACAGAAATATTTTTATCAGTATCTTCCATATACAATGGAATAAATTAATATATTCCATTTACAAAATGCTTTAATAGGAAGACCCTTTAGATCTTTCAGTAGATTGTTTTGCCTATTCAGTCCAGATTGTGGCTTCCATTCAGTCTATATAGATTTTGCATGAAGAAAATGAATTACATTCTGAGATTCTCATTTTCCCAAGAATATTCCACAGCTTGACCTGGTTGATATAATTTAAGACTTTTCTATAGTTAATAAAGGAGATACTGACTTCTTAATTATCCAACAAACATCAATAATAATATTCTTTCTTCTTCTTTTTTTTACAAAGAATGTAAATACCTGGCATCTCCTTTCTATATCAGCATGATCCTATTCATAATTTTGCTAGCATGTGAAATAGTGTGATAGTTTGAGCTCTTTGTTAAAATAGTGTCCTTTTTTTGACATTGGTTTTACTGTTCTTCTCAGATATGCTAGCTAGCTATTTTTGGGTTGTTTGCCATGATTCTATAGATTCCTGTACCTTTGTAATTTGGTAATGACTGGAATGCTGATCTGACTTCATTTTCTAATTCTTCTAAATAGATCTTCTCTTCTGATACCAATCTTCCCAAAGCATACTGCTATATTGCTGCTGCCCAATATAGATGCCTCGTAAATATCTGGGATGAACTACAAGCCTTGGGTGATTTCTGGGAGTACATATTTTTTTGCATACACTCATTGAGATGTTTCATAATTAATAATGTGCATCTAACTCTAAAAAAATGAAGCAATTCTAACGTGGCACATTTTATTAGAGAAAATATTTGTTAACATATTGAGGCTGAAACAAATCTACATTGTTGCAGCTGTTTTAATTACTGGATAAGTATCTTTCTTGCTAACAAGATCATGTATGAGGAAATGGTTAATTGAGGTGCTACAGAATGTGCTAGTAGACGTTCATACATGAATATATGCATGAATGCATCATGTACGTATATACCTTGTAATAACATACAAAAGCAGTCACTGAAACTTCTCAGTTCTGGGAGGAAAATATGCATTCCTTTATCTATTATTTCATAACTGCTCAATGGGAAGAATACCAGCAACTACTCAGACAATAAAATAATTGGAGAAGACAGAAATTAAATTATGATTTCCTTGGGAGAAGCTGAAGGTAGCTATCTAAGACTTTCTACTAATTTCATCTGGAAATCTAATTTAGAGGTTTTTAACTTTAAAATATTCAGGATGAATATTTAATGTAATTTCATCTTTTTATGTCATTTTTTCTGGTTGCTATTGGCCCCTTGAGAAATCAAGACAGGCTAAAATCATTTTCTGTTTTTGAGCCATAGAAAGCAAATGAAAAAGGTGGATGTGGAGGTTGTGGTGGAGGAGGAGGAGGAGGAGGAGAGTTAAAGTTTTCTCAATGACTCTGGTCAACTTATGAAAAGCACCTGGGAAAATATAAAAAGTAAGTCATATTGAATATTTTAAAGTTGAAAACTTGTAAATTAAATCTTTAGTCCCTGTTTGCTTCCTGCTTCTCTTGCTCCCACACCTGCAATGACCCAGAAGCCAACAGATGTTCTTCAAGGGCATCTCTTGCCTTTCCCAAGTGCACTGAATGCAAACAATGCATGCAAGATGTTAAGAGTAGGAAAACTAAACTATTAGAAGTGAATCTTCAGTGGCACCAACTTTTTTGCATTTCACAACCTCCTGATTATAAAGTGCAATGGGACATAGACAGTTATGAATTCAGTTATTTATATCTACACTTGCTGTTTAAACTGTTCTGGCCTTGCAGTCATTGTTGCATGAGTTCTCACTTAATAACCTGTGTGGTCCTGGGGGTTACAATGGCAACTGGGACTGCCAGGATTGTTGTCACTGAACAATTTGGTCATATGACATTGTATTTTACAACCACATCACTTAATGATGGAAATTCTGCTCCAATTGCCCTCACAACCCAAGGACTAGCTTAATTACATTCAGATTAGACAGCAAGCTACTACATCATCCATTGGACAATTCTCTTGCTGCTGTGCTTTTCTACCTTTCTCTTCCAGGAAAGCAATGGATAATCATTTTTTCTCTTGTGAGTCGACACATATACTTTGTAGCGTTTGTGTATGTATATGCACATATGTTTGTATGTGTGTGTATTTGGCATATGAAGCACACATATAGGTGTATGCACTCGCACAATATTAACTTTATATATACAAAGACAGAGCATCAAGATACACAGACATGTTTCCATACAAAATATGAACTGATGCAATGTATATAAACTACTTTATTAGCACAATTATTTGACAATTTTACATTTCATTTTTGGTTTTCATGGAAAGGAGCAAAGAGCTTTTGGTCTTTAATTCTCCTGTTTAGGCTTCTGAAATTGATCACTACTTTTCCCAATGAATCTTTGCATTCCATGGTGTATATGCCTACTTTTATTAAGATTAAAGATATTTTACTTCTTCTAGTTACTAATTCTTGAGCTTGTGTAGTGTGATTGTTCTGTACCTTCATTTGCATTCTTGAAACCCCGCGTTTTGATTGGTCAAAGCGCGGGGTGATCTGATTGGTTTAGCAAGCCGCGCTGATTGGCCCGCTGAGAATCTCCCGCGATTGGCGGATACGAATCGCGGGAGATTCAAAGCGGTGCCATTGGCCATGGCCGCCACGGCTGGAGAATAAAAAGCCGCAAGTTTTCTCTTGGAGCCAGATTGGTTCCGGGGGCCTAATAAAGAGCTGAAACCACAATCACTGCCTCCTGGTCTCCTTGCCGAACGGACACAACAGTGATTGTCCAGCCTATACTAAATAACTTGATCTCAGTTTATAAAACATATGAGTACAGAGGAAAATCTTGTATTTCCTTCTACTAGAAGTCTGTTTGTTACACTAGGTCACTTGATTTTTGTGTGACAATACTCTAGAACAATTGAAAGAACTTCAGATCAAATAGAGAAGCACATAATTAGCACAGCAAGGATATCTTCATTCACTGGGACAAGTGACAAACAAATTTAATAAATAAAATAAACTTACATCTACTAACAGTTTTGCTACTATGAGTGAATCAACTGCTACATTAGACAGTTAACTTCTTTAGTATGATTTCCTGACAAAAAAGAGGAATAAAATAGCAGAAAATGGCTAATGGCTGATGTCAGGCATTCAGGGTGTGAGATGAAGAATTTGATAAGTACACTCTACATACCAATAATAGGTTGGTTTTCTATTATAGCGATTTGTTTTACCATAATTTTCTCAACATTTAAAGAGAATGAGTGTCATTTGCAAAGAATGGCAATAAAATACCCAGCTATAGACAAAGAAAACAAAGCTCACAAGTCTTCAAGCAACCAATATTGTGCCTAGAAATATAAATGAGCAATCTTTATCTTTTATCTTTCCATTTAGTATAACAAAAACTGATGTTCTTTTTAAGCATAGTAATTTAAAAACAAGGTTTTAGGTGCAGGTGGCAGCATGTGGCCAACTTTGCCTGGCATTTGGAAGTTCACCAGAGTTGGACCTGCTTAATAATTGGATGGGACACTTCCCGGTAACATTAGTATTGTAGGCTAGACTGGAAACTTCTTTACCTTTTACTGAGAAATAGAAAGTGGAGGACATTACAGTTTTTAAACAATACTGAATTGTTTATTGTCATGGATATCTTAATGAACTCACCTCTCCTCCAGTGCAGGGGAAATGGTTGGAGTATCTTGAAGTGCAAAGTGCCTCTTTCTTAGTTACATCATCATCCAACCCAAAGGCTGCTGAGCAGTTGATGGAAAAATACTTATAAGGTTTCCAAGTTTTTCCAAAATCCTGAGATCGCTCTAGGACCATGGCTGCTGGTCTTGGTGACTTGAATATCATGATCAAATGAGTGAAATAAAATTCAGCTTCCAAATTGAGCTGGATCTTCTCCGTTTGTATTCCTTGTGCTGATTGCCACCATGTGTGTGGTAATCTAAAAGATGAATCAACCATAGCAGAAGGTGGATGAGCCAGATGTATATTCATAGAGTTGCATTTGCTACACTTAGGCCGCTTGCATAGGAGGTCTGCATTTTCACTGTAAGAACAGTATAATTCTGTGGAGTTGTATCCACATGTTGTATCTGTCCACAATTTACGTCCATGACCCAGGTTTCCCATTTGAGGATTGCATGCCTTCTCACAGCGAGACCCAGTTCCAAGAATACTATTCAATCCTAAATAAGAAAAAAAAAGGCTTCAATGAAACTCCTCATATGTATCCAATCCATACATTTATCAAGAAGAGGGGAAAAAAGAAAAAAGGAGCAGACACAATGGGGGAATTATTTGTTGAAATAAAATGGGATTTGCAAGATATAAAGGAAATGATGAAAATGAAACTGGAAATGTGTAAAAATTTATTACAGAAGTTAGAAATGGCGACTCAGCTTGCAAAGGAACAAAGAGAACCAGAGGGGGAGGAGTCAAATAAAGAGGAAGCCAGCTTTGAAGATCAAGTGGAACAACAATCATTTAAGTGGGGGAGGAATAATTAAAATGAAAAATCTGTGGTCTAATGTGATAATGAAAGGGAGAATGGTTCGGAAAATGAAAAAAAGGAAAGGGAAAAAGCAGAAAAGGGAAGTGCAGAAGAAAGACCAAAAGAGGGAGGGAGATAAATTAAATAATTGGAATGAGAAATGGAGGGGAATAATAATGGGAAAAAAAGGGAATTAAGAGAAAGGACCAGAAAATAAAGAGAAATAGGAAGCAAACAAGAATGAAAAGGAATTATATTGTTAGGAGAGTGAGAGATAATGGGTAAAAAAAAAAGGATAGGGAAGGTGATTCCGCAAGGTAATATGTTGTGATATATAAGTATTGAAAATAGATAAGATTGTAACTGATATCAGTTTTTAAAATTTCTTTTATTTCTTCTTTTTAACTAAAGGATTATCGCTACATTAGATATGGAACTTAATGAAATAAATGGGAATTTATAATAAGAATATTATATATTAATTGATGATCAGTGATGCATAAAATATGAGTATTATGGAAAGATTTATCAGTTGCTATAATTAATTGATTATATTAATATTTTTGCAATGTATAAATGACTTATAAGGTGATCAAGAAAATGTTACGCGGAATCTGATATAAAATTTGTGTATGTGTGATATGTAGTAAATAGGGAAATATTGTTATTAAAGTAGAATGAGGGTGGTTAGCTTGAATTATTAACCAAAGGGGACAATTTTAAGAATTAATAGAATAAAGATGGATAAAATTGCAAATGTGACAGATAAAGGCAATATGGGAAATGAATATAGAAGTGAGACAAGAATTTTAGATAACACTGTAAAATAAGATATGAGAATATCCTAAGAAAAATGAAATAAGTTACAATATGAACTGAGATTGGATAAAATAAGTCTAAGGAATTTAATATTAACAAGGAGTACTAGGATATGAAATTGAATAAGTAAAATAAATAGGTAACTACGGTCATGTTTACTGAGATGTGAAACCTGAAACCACATTGCTTGCCAAATGAGAATTTTTATTTAAAATAAAAAATAGGACAGAAAATTGAATAATGAAATTACTAGGCATTTTTAAATGATATGGTGGTTGGCACTAGGAGAGAGTACTGAAATGTTGAAAATAATCAAAGAAGGATTATGATTTAATGTGAATATGTGTATTAAGATACATGATTGGTATTATTAATTGTGCTTATAATAAAATGTATGATGTATTGATGCCACACTGTTTATGTATTGTTGTGTATTGAAACAAAAAAACTTGATTAAAAATATGTATCCAATCCACAGTGAGATATTGAGTTTGTTTTCTTACAAAATACAAAATACAGTAAGAAAACATAGTTAAATAAACAATGGATCCATTATACTCTCAATCTCAGACCAGTTCCATTGTATATCTAGATAGATAATAATACTCAACTATTTTATAAGGCTGTTTTAAGGAATATTGTGATAATTTTTGTTAAAAACATTGACCATTTATATCAAATGCTTTGACTAAGAAATGAATTTGTCCAAAACTCTTGAAATATTCAATTTCATGGAAACTAAATTAATTCCAAGCAGGTCTTCATTTACAGGATTGCTCAGTTATAATACGTTTTATAAAGTTGTACAACACATACTTTTCATATTCAAATATTAACATCACCAAGTACAAATCTCTTCTGCCAGAAACCTTGAAGGACCCCTGCCAGTCAGTGACAATTATTTGGGAAAGAATGGATTACTGGCTCAGTATAAAGCAACTACTTAAGTTCTCGTGCAAGTCTAAACATTACAAAATGATATACTGCGCATTACCAAGAAATTACTAAAAATTGTTAAATGGAAGATCATTATTAAATACATGTCAAGAATACATAGATAATAATATTATTGTCTGTTTTATGCCTAAGGCATCCCTTTTTCTTTTCTTTTTGACTCATGAAATGTATTTCAAAGTTTTCTGTTTACATAAACACTCAATTGAAACAAATTTAAAATAGGAGGGTAAGATCAATAGTTAACAGCAAATGTATGCATACTATTTTCAGGGGCTGTCTACTCCAGCCATTTCTTCTTCTGCTCTGTTCATCCTATCACTTTTTGCTTAAACAATGGAATGTTCATATGCAATAAATTATAATTATTTCTCAGAAAAAAACATGGTTAGGATCAAGGTTGATTTTTTTACTTTGAAAAGAAAAATCGTCTTATCTTAGATGCAGACAGTATTCTTAAGCCTACAAAAGTAAATAAGTACACTAGTAAAAGTCACATTATAATATCCAACTCTTTTCAAAGTGCTGTACAAACATTAACTAATCTATAATCTCTCCTGAGAAGTAAGGAAATATTTTCAGGTATGTTATCACTCACAATTGCCATAAATTGCCTCAGTTAACATGCTGGCTGTTAAATTCTTCACTTTCATTATGCTACATAGGTCCTTTACCTACCATATAATCAGGTTTCCTGTAGCAATTTGATGTCTATGGAGATTTTCAGTTATCCATGTTCGTAATAAAGGCAATTGGGCTTCCTTTGTTTTTTTCTTGAAGATGTTTTGCTTCTCATCCAAGAAGAAAGAGAAGTGAAATGTCTTCAAGGGAAAAACAAAGTCTAGTTGCTTTTTGAAAAAGCATCTTTGGGTAGCAGCTTAATCTATTCCATTTATTTGCAATCTAGCAAAGGAAAAATCAGAAGCATAAAAAATTTACCTTAGAGAAAATAAGTAATCTTATGTATATCCTATGAGTTAAAATACATTCAGTCTTTTTGGAAAAAGTTTGCCTTGCCTTTTAAACTCAAATGTCTAGTCCATACAGGATTAGATAAAATACTGAAAACATGCAAAATTAGGCTTATGCTTCATGAGTCTTGGTCAACACTCTTTAGAAAAATAGGCAGCGGGAATTTCACAATCAAAGGAAGAAATCAGGAGAGCAAACAAGGATAAGAGCTTTGTCAGAGAATTTCGCAGGAGAGGAAGAAGCTGGCTTGAGATACTGTCAAAAGGATGGCATCAGTGGCATCAGCAGAGCAAATGAGAACGTAGAAGCTGTGTGCTGTGTTTACCAGAAAATTATGCTAATTACCTCTGTGGCAAACACTAGCATTTCTCCTTGCAGAAGGAAAGGGTGAAAGAACTGGAGGCTAGCCATTCTTTTTCATACACATCATGGATTGTGACAATCACAGCAGAACTGCACAAACAGCTTTCCACAAAGGCTGACAGAATGAGGCCTTTAAGGAGGAGGGCACAGGAAGTCATCTTGAGGCAGGGTCAATAAGAGAGCAGCACAAGAAGGAAGAAAGCACTTCAGGGGAGGAATGAGAATTTGGAGGATTGTGGCAAGAACAGTGGGGTGAACATGATGGTCCTCCAAACCAAGGAGTTGATCAAAGAATGCAAACATGGAAGCCAAGCACCATCTACCTGAGAAAGTTCTATTATTCCAGCCTCTCCAGCTCTGGTCAACAAAACCAAGAAACCCAATTGAAACCTCCACTAAGGAGGAAAAGAAGTGCAGTGATGGTAGTGGTGGAAAAAATCACTGTATACCAGATATATAGAGCCATAGTAAGGGGAATGCCATGTTGGTGCACAAATTCAGAATATGAAGGAACGATTACCAAGACTCATCAATCTGATCACGATCCATTCCTGCTTATCCATGTGTGGTTAACCAATGTTGCTAAAAGAGGGTTGTAAAAAATAAAAAAAACTAGGGTAAAAAGATGAAGCTGTATGGATTGTAGGAAGTGTTGTCAAGGAACAATAAAGGAAATAAAATCGTGGGGGTGAAATCCTGGGCCCATGAAAATGGTGTTGTCAAGAAAGATTTGGATTCTTAAACCATGGTCTTCAGCAGTAAAAGATACTCTTAGTGATGTGGTGAAGTGCACCTCATAAAAACAGGAGGCAATTGTTTTGCGAAGAATCTTGTGAATTTTATGCCCGTAAGGTTCTTGTGTCTCCTGATAAGATGCGCACAGGGCCATAGTGTTAAAAAAAGAAAAGAAACAAAAGCCAGTCGTTCTTAATTCAGAAGATCCTTAAAACAAATATAAAATTGAAACATTTTCTTTCAGGACTTTGGATAAACAACTTGAGAAAAAATAGACCTTTGTTACTGCGTATGTTGACTGTGGCTTATAGGCACACAAATGGAAATACACATCATTTCCACAATGGAAGATGTGACGGAGAAAGCGATGGAACTGGCAGAGATGGCAAAACTTGCTTTAATTAAACAAAATAACTTATTCAGTTTTGTTTCTACTTGGAAACTGCTTCTGGACTTTATGCTCAAACAAAAAATGAAATGTTGATCTTATGCTTTGATGATTAGATTATTTTGTTGTTATATAAATGGCTAGTACTTACTAATATGTAAAGTAAAAAAGTTGAGGTTGTAACTATATTTTATATTCCACTGTACTGAAAAAGTTGTAAGTCACTGCTTTTTTTCTTTCCCTTTTACTTTGCATCTTTCCCCCTTCTCTTCCTTCCTTTCCCTGTTCCATTAATATCTGTTTCTATCTGTATTTTATAAAATAAACTTCAATTAAAAAAGAAAAATCTAAACTAATCAGCTAATCACAACATTATGAAAAACATTTTTGACATTAGTTCCCTATTTTACTTACTGCTTTTATATTTCTCCTTTTTTTTCTTCCTCTCTCAGTCCAAAGTTTATTGTCAAGCTGCACTTTGTTAGATTTCAATCCTGTGTTAATGCAAGAGTTCGAGGAAGTGTACATATTCCTTTGTCTTCTTTTTCTCACAACAGTCCTGTGAGGGTGGACTGATTATTCATACACCATACAGGACTGAAATCTGTAGTATCAGACAAGACCCTGCATGAGGTAATACTGTAAAAGGATTTAGAGCTGATCTTGGGAAAGATATGAAGGAGCCATTAAGCCTGAAAGAAAGGAGTAAGCCATTAAGGAGAGTCTTTGACAAGAGATTATGCAGTCCAGAGATAGAAAGATGCATGAAAAAGAAACTCAGAATAACCCCACCTTGATTTTGTTTTGTATAAACAAAAAGAAAACAGAAAAATTTGGACAGGATTTCCAGATTGATGCCAACCTTTTGAAGTAGGCCAGGGGAAGAAATACTTTATTGTTGTAAGGTATATTAACCGAATCTTGAAAACCTGTCCAAAGTTTTCTCTCAAAGGAAAACCCAAGGTAGAATTAGTTTGAATTTCTTTTTTCATGCTTCCTAGTTTCAGGACAGTGTAGTCCAAGTCCCTTAATTAATCCTTGCTGCACTTTTTCTATATTACATTGCCTGGTCTGAATATAAATAATGTAGCTGCATTAACAGCTTTCTTTTTTCGTTTTTTTTTTATTCTTCAAATCTATATGAGCTATTTTCCACTATTTAAAGTAAAAATGCCAGCACGTGGCATTCATGAAATGGATATCAGTGCAAAAGTATAGTCCTCAGTATAAATATTCAGAAGGAAAATCAATGTACAATGTACAAAGAATGCCAGTAGATCACAATAATCTCTAGTTTGTTCATTGCAACTAATGATAACCAGAGAAAACAACTGTCACACACATTCCAAAGAGTAATTCTCTGTAATGTCTTGAAATCATGCCACTGGAAGTATCTTTTTTCTGCTTTAAACAATTGTACTATTTACTTAATGTGTAAAGAATGAAGTAGTAAGTAGTAAGCAAATTCTGTCATCCTACATTCCACATAGGTATGCTACTTAGTCTTTCTTTAATTCACTTAAATGACACATTACACATTTTTGTTGATTCTGAGGAACTAATAAGGCCGGTTTAGGATCCAGAGCTATATGTTTAGTTCTGTGTACAGTATACCTTCTATAGAAATACTCCTTATTTTCTGAGTGCATATATTGTTGCACTCTGCCAGCGAATGAACTAATAAGATCAACAGTTCTGCATACCTTTTTTGGACAGGCCTTGTGCCTTGGAGTAAGTGTTGATCTATTCTTGCAGTTTTCTTGGCAAGGGGTTTCAGAAGTGATTTGCCATCGCTTTCTTCCTAGGGTTGAGAGAGAGCGACTGGCCCAAGGTCACCCAGATAGCTTTGTGTCTAAGACAGGACTAGAATTCATGGTCTCAGTTTCTAGCCAAACTGGCTCTCCCTGAACACCCATTACAATAGAATACCCACTATTCCACTATTTTTCAAGTGAGGAAGGAAAGCTGCAATATTATAACAAAATTCTTTTATATTCGGCATTGTAAAATTCCATTTCCTTAAGGTTATGATAATCATACGCAAAAACTTAGTATATTATAGTATATCTGCCGAATAGTTTTTAAGAAATTCGTCTTTCTCTCTTGCGCAGCTCCAGCCCTTTAATGATTTTCTTCTAATCTCACGGAACCGCTACCATCGTTTAGTTTAGAAAGCGAATTTAATCTCGTTTATTTACAATGCAAGCACCTCTGCTCTGAGTTCAGTCGAAGGAGGAACCCTGCGAGTGACAGGGGACATTGTTCTGTCCCAAGCAGGGTAGGGAACCGTGCGGGAGAACACCCCAGAGTCAACCGCGCGCCAACCTCCCCCGCGAGGACCTGTTTCTAAAAGCGTCTCTTCTCCAACTATCCGCAGACCTGCGGGGGGGAAGAGCTACTACACCCAGCACTCCCGCGGGCTCCGAGACACCCACCTGCAGAGCAGCCCAGCAACACGAGGTGCCAGAAGGGACTCCCCATGGCGGAGCGCGGGGTACCGAGCAGGCATGCAGCCCTGTGGGCGCGAACCCTCTCGATCTGGGCGCCGCTAAGGACGACAGGCAGGTTCCCTCGCCACAGGCCCCCACAGGGCGACGGCCCGAGGACCGTTTGAGCCAACCCGAACGGCATGTGCAACCGCGGGCATCTTTTTCGCTCCTAGTCGTAGCCGATCACCGCCAGCTCTGCTCCCTCGTCGCCTTTGCCGCCACCTATTTCTCCCCGCTGGGGAATCCCCAGCCAGGTGAATGAAGAAGCGGCGCCGATCCTCCTATCCCGCCCCTCTGGCTCGTCTCCTCGTCCCGAGTGACAGCCTAAGAGGGGAGTGGCGGCGGCTGAGGCTCATACTAGAGCGGCGGCGGCGGCGACGACAGCGCCCCAGGACGAAGAGAAGGGCCGGCTCCAGCTGCTCCCACCCCTCCCGTCTGTCTTGGGGAATAGTGGAGACCGTCTTTCTCGTCCCCCGCTCGCCTGGTCGCCCCCGGTACCTGCCTTCCTTCCCCACCCAGCCGGCCTCGGCCCTCCAGGGGGCCTGGTACTGTGGTAAGCAAAGACCGGGCTGCCCCCTGACCCAGCGCCGCCCTCCCGGCTCTCTTCTCGCGGCATTCCTCAAACCCACTGACTTTTGTCAGCTGTCACTTCGCTGCACAGCCGGGCAGCGGCAAGGAGAAGGGAGAGGGTTTCTTCTTCTTCTTCTTCTTGCCTTATCACCCCTGTTCTGTCCCTAATTAGCATTCTTGAGATCCCCCCGCTTTGATTGGCCAAAGCGCGGGGCACTCTGATTGGTCAGGCAAGCCGCGCTGATTGGCTCGCTAAGAATCTTCCGTGATTGGTCCATTCGAATCGCGGGAGATTTAAAGTGGTGCCATTGGCCGCGGCCGCCGCGGCTAAAGGAATAAAAGCCGCGAACCTTTTGCGAAGAACCAGTTCGGTTCCTACCTTAATAAAAGAGCATGATTTGAAGTCACCGACTCCTGGCATCATTTCGCGGACACAACACTGGCGACGAAGGTGGGATCCAGACCCTGAACCGAACCACGTGTCCGACGGAAGCCAGACGAACCACCACGATGGTGAAAATCGCACCCCCCGCACCCTTCAACCCCGCCACCGAGGACTGGGAATCGTACTCCGACTGATTCCGTATGTTCCTCGAGTGCAGCGACCTGAAGGACGCCACCGGCCCCATGAAGCGTGCCGTCTTCCTGACCCACTGCGGGACCGAGGTATTTAAGATGGCCAAGGCGCTTGCCAAACCCGCCGATGCGACCGCGATGGACTGGGACGTCCTTGAGCCAATACTTCAGCGGCACTACGCTCCAGAGGTACCCATCCTGATCCTACGCAACGAATTTTACCGTCGGGACCAACGGTTGGGTGAGAGCTTCAGCGACTTCGTCGCCGAGCTATGGCGCCTAGGGGGGCTCTGTGAATTCGACAACCTGAATGACGCCCTGCGAGACAGAATCGTGCTCGGTTTGTGGGACCCCATCCTCCAGAGCCGGCTGATGGCCAAGGGCAACATCAGCCTAGCAGACACCCTCACCGCAGCCGCAGCTGCCGAAGCAACCCGAACCTCCGTCGACCACATGCGCAGACCGAACGCTGGGGACCGCAGCGGAAACAACAACCCTGCGAGGTCGGCCGAGGCCCAACCCGAGACGACCACCCACCAGGGCGACTTCCACTCAGCACTTCCGATGACGAGGAGGACATCCATCGCCTCCAGACAGGCCGCGACCCACGGAACCGGTGGGGTCGTAAGTCGAGGACCAACTGTGCCGGTTGCGGCGGCGACCACCCCAGGTCGGAATGCCGGTTTTTTGAATCGATCTGCTGGCATTGCGACAAGAAGGGACACATCGCCCGTGTCTGCCGCCTAAAAAAGAATCGCAGCCCGGCACGATGGGACCAGAGCGACCAGAGGAGAGAGAGCACACCACCCCGGACCAGAGATCTCCCCTCGGACAACAGATGGGACTGGAACGGACGATCCCTGCGAGGCAGCGATAACCGGCAAAGAGAGGAGACCCATCAGACGGTCACCATCGGCCACGCCATAACCAATGACACCCGGAAAGTCCACGTGGAGGTAGGCATCGAGGGCCAGCCATGCAAAATGGAGGTGGACTCCGGGTCCTACCTCTCCATGATAGCATGGCATGAAATAAAGCGCTTGGTGCCTACCATCCAAAGGAGGAACCTAGACAGCCAGAGACTCATTGTAAGGGACTACCAGGGAATCTGCATCCCGGTAGTCAGAACCAAACACTTCAACATCACATATAAAGGGCACACCGAAAGGCTTCCTCTGACAATCGTCGACCGCGACCGCCCAAGCCTACTGGGACTGCAATGGTTCGCCCCGCTCGGCATCGCAGTCACGGGAGTCGACCACGTCACCAACGACAGCTGGGAGCAGCAACTGGCCCGGGAATTCCAAGAGGTCTTCGATGGAAACCTAGGCAAGTACGGAGGACCCCTTATATCATTCAGCCTAGACCCAAACGTCCCCCCAAAATGCCTGAAACCAAGGCGGGTGTCATTCACACTTAAACCCAAGATAGACGAGCAAATTGACAAGCTCGTCAAGCAAGGGGTCCTACAGCCCATGGACCACGCCCGGTGGGAGACCCCCATAATCACCCCGATCAAGCCCGATGGGTCGGTGAGGAACTGTGGGGACTATAAGGCCACCCTAAATGGCGCGCTACAACAAAGCGCCTACCCCGTCCCAGTAGTGCAACACCTACTGTACTCACTGGGAGGGGGGAAGGTTTTTGCCAAGCTCGACCTCGCCCAGGCATACCAACAGTTGCCAGTCGATGAGCAAACGGCAGAAGCGCAAACCATAGTCACCCACCGGGGAGCATTTAAATGCAACCGACTCCAATTCGGAGTCAGCGTGGCACCGGGAATATTCCAAAGCCTAATGGAAAGACTATTGCAAGGCATCAAGGGGGTGGTACCTTACTTCAACGACATCCTAATGTCGGCAACCAACCAAGCTGAACTAGAGGGTCGCCTAAGGGAGGTCCTAACCAAATTCAAAGAGACCGGGCTCAAAGTCAAGAGGGAGAAATGCCAATTATACACGGAACGGGTAGAATTCCTAGGATACCTCCTAGACCGTCACGGCATTCACCCCACAAACCAAAAAATCAAGGCCATCAAAGAAGCCCCCACACCCAAGTCGAAGACGGAACTACAGGCATTCCTGGGGCTACTTAACTTTTACAATGTGTTCCTGCCCCAAAAGGCAACGGTGGCGGAGCCCTTGCATAGGCTCCTGGACAAGGCGGCGACCTGGACTTGGGGGAAACGCGAGCAAGCCACCTTCCAAAGAACAAAGGACCTCCTCACTTCGGACGCCGTCCTTATAGAGTATAACGAGACCCTACCTCTGGCCGTCCCATGCGACGCATCACCTTTCGGCGTCGGCGCTGTCCTCAGCCATACCCTCCCCGACGGAAAAGAAGCGCCCATCGCGTTCTTTTCAAGGACCCTCACCAAACCGGAGCGGAACTATAGCCAGCTGGACAAAGAGGCTCTGGCTATCATTGCCGCCGTAAAACGATCCCACGAGTATCTCTACGGCAGGACATTCACCATGATAACCGACCACAAGCTGCTGCTGGGAATCCTTGCAGGAAACCGGGCCACCCCGAACATTCTGTCTCCCCGAATGACAAGGTGGTCCAAGTTCCTGGCAGCCTACAACTATGGACTCATACACAGACCGGGTAAGACGATCTCCCATGCAGACGCCTTAAGCCGCTCGCCGCTACCGGAACCTGACACCGACCCAGCACCCACGACGACCACCCTCAGCATAGAGACTCTACCCAACCTGCCCATAACCGCGGCAGACATTGCCCAAGAGACTAATAAAGACAAATGTCTGGCACAGGTGTTGCATTGGGTAGAGAAAGGGTGGCCGGAAAGGGACAACGACGAGTCCGTCAAAACATTCCGAAACCGCCAAACGGAACTCTCGTTATTAAAAGGGTGCATACTATGGGGGGATAGGGTGGTCATTCCAGAAAAGCTACAAGGGAAGGTTCTGGAACTGCTACACGAGGGGCACCCTGGCATCGTTAGGACTAAAGCCCTGGCCAGAAGTTACGCTTGGTGGTCAGGGATGGACAAACAAATTGAGACCTGGGTAGCAAGGTGCCAACGATGCCAGGAAACTAGGCCAAGCCCACCCACAGCACCCGTCCTAGAGTGGAAAACCCCAAGGAGACCTTGGTCTAGGATTCACATAGACTTCACCGGGCCCACAAAAGGACACACCTTCCTTATAACAGTAGACGCTTACTCCAACTGGCTGGAGGTAAGCAACATGAAGACAACAACCACGGAGGCCGTGATCAAGGAACTCTGCAAACTCTTTGCAACGCACGGCCTCCCAGATGTTGTCGTTTCCGACAACGGGCCCCAATTCCAAACGGAAAGGGGCATCCACCACGCACTGACAGCACCGGCGCACCCGGCGGCGAACGGTAGGGCGGAACGGATGGTGCAATTCACTAAGAAAACCATCCGGAAAATAGACCACGGGGAGATCCAGGAGAAAATAAACAAACTACTCTTCACCCAACACATAACCCCAAACACCACAACGAATAAGAGCCCAGCCAAACTATTAATGGGGAGGAAATTAAGGTCCCCACTCGACAGGTTACACCCCACGTATAACCCGGAGAAGCCCCCAGACTCAAACAGCAAACACCGAACTTTCGCACCAGGCGACCCCGTATACGCAAGAAACCTGACGGGAGACCCACTATGGATACCGGCCGTCATCACACAAATAACAGGCCCAAACTCGTACCGGCTACAAACAGCAGACGGACGAGCGTGGAAGCGCCACATCGACCAATTAAGGTCGAGGACTGCCAACCAAGAGACCACCGATGCACAAACAGGCGAAACCAACCCCCACAATACAAACCAAGGGGGGAGGGAATACCCAGGGGACCAAAACCAAAGAAGAATAAACCAGCCATACTTACCGGAAAGCAGCCATCACGACCCCTCGCCAGGAAGAGACAGCCAGGCCAGCTCGACCAACCCGGAAAGACCGAGCGGGAGCGGCGAAACCCGCAGCTCAACCAACCCGGGAGGCCCAGGAGGGAGCTACAGAGAGCGGCCTGGCCCGACCGACCAGCCGGTTCCCACGACGGCATCAGGAGCAGCAGAGATCCCGACCAAACCGGCCGGGATCCAACCTACGACTGAGCTGCGCAGGTCCAGTAGGCTCAGACGGAGCCCCGCCTACCAACATGACTACACGACGTAAGGACTGAACCAAGAGGGGAGGGGTGTTCTGTCCCTAATTAGCATTCTTGAGATCCCCGCGCTTTGATTGGCCAAAGCGCGGGGCACTCTGATTGGTCAGGCGAGCCGCGCTGATTGGCTCGCTAAGAATCTCCCGCGATTGGTCCATTCGAATCGCGGGAGATTCAAAGCGGTGCCATTGGCCGCGGCCGCCGCGTCTGAAAGAATAAAAGCCACGAACCTTTTGCGAAGAGCCAGTTCGGTTCCTACCTTAATAAAAGAGCATGATTTGAAGTCACCGACTCCTGGCATCATTTCGCGGACACAACAACCCCGTTGCCTTCTTCCCTTCCAGCTGACCTCCTTATCCCGCAGTCACCGCGGCCATCTTCCCTGGAAGGTACTTCTTGCCTTGACACAATAGAAAAAAGGCCACCTGGGCCGCCTTCTTTTCCTTTCTCTGATTGCTTCCTGCACCGTCTTCCTAATCCACTTTTTTAAAAAAAAATCAAAAATTAAACCAATGTCTCCAGTTCAGATATTAAAGACAGAGTGTGCAGACTTGACTGCATTGGCCATGAATGCTGTCCATTGTTCATTTACACATATTAAGTCTTCGGAAACAATATTGGTATTTATTAATTAAATTTGCACAGCTACACATCTCCCCAAAAGCAACTCTGGTGGCACACAGTAATTAAAAGATAAAAAGATTTCCCCTATACTGTCCCATTTCTAGGGAGCCATGTTCAGCTCTATTTCCTAGTCAAGGAAGCCAGTGTTGTCAGAAGATGCTTCAGTGGGCGGCATGACTATAAGCAGAGACACAGAACATTGTTACTTTCCTGCTGAAATTAACCTATTTATCTCCTTGCATTTATAGTGCTGTAGTGAACATACAAATTACTTTTGCTGTATTATAGCTTTTGGACCCTTTTAGTACCCATTGCAGATTACAAATATTTTTAGTCTGCTTGTATTCATATATCTACAGTTTGCAGACAGAATATTTATGAGATCATTGCTCATCTTGAATTACCTGATAATTCAACATAGAAAACAGCAGCCCAACCTACCTGAAATAGGCAAATCACTTTGGCAAATTATGGCATCATTTCATGGTGGCAGGTCAGGGCTTCCACGAAGTGAAGGGCTTGTTTTTATCTCTTACAACTCTTTTGCATCTGGAGATTTAAAATTGGCAGAAGGCAATAAAACTGTAGGTGCAGAATACTTTTTCAAATGGTCCTTTTTGGTGGTAATGAGGAGTGTATTATGTTCTTTTGTTGCTGGTTTTGGATGATGTTGTTGTGGTCAGAGAATAGCTTGATTGCAGCTGCTGTAATGATTAAATTCCAATGGAAATGAAATGCTACAACCTAGCAGAGATGTTGACGGCAGGGGAGATAATGAGAAATCCCCCCATGGAAAACAAGCCCAATCATAATAATATTAGCCACCACCCTTTTCAAGAAAAGGACTTGGCATCATATCCAAAAGCCAAGGAAAAGAAGGAGTACGCTTCATATCCAAAGTTATTCTATAATGCAGAGAAACAACCAATCTGGGCCTCTAATGGTCATTGTCTGGACTTGGCACCATCCCTGCCCCTTTGACAAACTGGTGCAATCCAGACAGGATTTTTAAATGTTGCCTTATCTCAGTGTTTCTGAAGCAACTTTAAAAAATTTCCTGTCTGGATTGTACTAATTTGTCAAAGGGCAGGGTGGGTCTGAGTCCAAACAACAACCACTGCAGGCTCTGATTGGTTGTGCCCCTGCTTCTTGCCTTTCGCGTCCATGGGGGGAAGGAAAGCCTCATTCTCTGTTTTAGTGTGTGTACGTGTGTGTGTATCTGTATGTGCTAGTTTACCAGTACCTGCCATTTCCTTCAAAACCTTTTTGCTGGTTCCCCATTTTTTTTTATTCACTTTCCCAGATATTTGACCACTTAGATGCCTTCACACTCCCTTCCCATAATCTCTCCTTTGATACTAATGCACCCTCCACCCTCACTGTATTATTGATTCTTTGGTATTGCCATGATTAAAACAAATGAAAAATGCTTGTTTCTTGGTCTCTTTATTACACCTTGGGACAATTGAAACATTGTAGTAAGCAAGAACTGATAGTTCAGATAAGAACAAGGAGCATTTAGGGGTACTTTGTAACTTGATTTCAACATGCACATGTTGCAACTTAAAGATAAGAAAGGAAAGGGAGGAGACAATTAGACGGGGCATAAAGAAAAGAGTACACTTTGCCCAGCTTGGAGAGAAACTGAAAGAATGTCCATTAGGAGATGCCAGGGTGGAATGAAGGTGTGCTGGGTGAAGAGGTGGAGAAAACATGGTAGCCTGAAGATTTACTGCCCTCCATGATCCTTATGGGTCATCCCTGGGATAACTGGAATATATAAAGATAAAGGAAGCTGCTGACCAGTTGAGAACATAGCAATTCAGCAGCCTGGGATGAAATAGCCATACTATAATCAGGTGCTAGAAATATGGGCATGCCAGATACTGTAGCCAGTTGAAATTGAGGATGTTCCTAGACTGGAATGAACCTTGAGACAGAAGGCCTTAAGACAGCTTAGTTTGGGAAATAGTATGGCTGAGGCAAAGCAAAGTTTCAAAATGCAGGCAGGAGCATGTACTGTGGCCTGGAAATGGGTGGAAGACAATGATATCTATTCCTGCTTTCAAAAAATGACAGTTAGCCCATTCTGGCAACTGGGCAAAGAGAAAATGTTGCCTAGACTAGATATGGATTTGGCAGAAGATAGAATATTCTACTGGTGGACAAAGGGAACAACAGTTGGAGTTCTGAAGTGTTCAGGAAAGAATGTTTAATTTTTTAAAAAACAAATGTATACTTACTTTTTACTTTTCTATTAGGGTGATTTAAATTATTAAACATTTTATTATAATAATTAAAGGTGGACAGTGGGGTTTATTTTTTAACTACAAGCCTGACCAAAGTTCACTATTTAATATATTGGTGTCTGTATAAGTATGTAGCATTCTTGTTATAATTTAACAGGATGTCTTTGCATGGGGTGCAATTATTCAGATTCTTTTAGCCATCTGAATTTGTGTCATGTGTTTGGCTTGGTATGGTCAATTTTTGGAGGGGAGGGGTGTCAATTTTCTTCCCATTTTTTCCCAGTGAAGTTCCACTGCAATGTATGCATGCATGTATAATCCTCATTTAATGACCACAGTTGGGACTGGCAACTCCATCACTGAGTGACAGGATCATTAAGACTTCAGGTGACCACTGGTTTGCTATCAATTTCTCCATTGACTCTGCCTGTTGAAACCTGTTGTAAAGCATATAAATGGCAATTGTTTCACTATAGGACACTGTGATGTTTCTATATACTTACTAGTTGCAAAGTGCACAAACCTTGATCACATGACAGCAGGGATGCTTCAACAGTTGTAAGTGTGAAGACTCATAAAGTTGTTTTTTCAAACAGTTGCCAAAAAGGCAGTCGTTAAGCAAGGAGTAACTGTTTGAATGTATTCAATATGTATGGCCATCCATCTCAAATCCATGACTTTGTATGGCTAACAACATATATCAAGTAAAAAAGGAACAACCAACAACTCATTAACATAACCATTATGCAGCTTCTGCTATAGATCCAGATCATCAAACTGAGTAAAAAACTGCATCTTTAAGATCTTATACAATACTATCAGATTTAGGCCAATCTAATCTTGGGGCGGGGGGAGAGGGGGATTAATGTTCCAAAGAATAGGTACCATAACAGAAAAGGCTATCTTCCTGGGTCCTGCCAGATGACACACTCTGCTTGTATTAGCTTCTTGATATTCATCAAGGGCAGCCCCATGTAAAGCAAATTGCAATAGTCCTTTTGTGAGGTATCAGAAGTCTTCCAGTCCAGGAGTGGCCACAATTGGTACGCATAAAAGTGTGCAAAGGTCCTCCTGACCATGCCTGCCACCTCAAAACAAGAGCCTTGAGTTCTGGTGGACTTCCAAATTTCACATTTATTCTGTTTGGGATAGTGCAATTCCATCCAGAACTAAAGATGGAAAGTGCCTGAAACCATGGAGGCCCTTATACTCAAAAGTAATTCAGTATTACTAGGGTTGAGTTGAAGTCTATTGTTCTCCATTCAAATCCTCACAGCTTCCAGACATTGAAGCAGAATCTCCACAATATCACTTGGACTGTGGGGAAGAGATCATATTTACCTGGTAATATCAGCAAACTAATGATAGTTCATCCTGTGAGACATTCACTATTGTGAAGTGAATGACTTCACTCCAGTACCTTCATATAGAATAGGAATGGAAATAGTACTAAACCCTATAGAACAACACAAACTATTGTATGAGTGGGGCTGTATGGTGGACCTATCTCCCCACCAATACTGATTGTAATCACAGAGAAGGAAGAGTATCAGCATAACACAATAGTGCTACTCCCAAATCACAAAACTGATCGAGAAGGATATCTTGATTGATGCTCAGAGGCCAGAAAACTAAGGATAGATGCCCCATACCTATTCTGCTCCCATTAACAATCATTTACAAGTGCAGACAATGCTTTTATCTCTGTACCCAGGTCTGAATCGTATCTGAAAGGAATCCAGATAATCTGCTCCTTCCATCATTCTCTGGACTCATCATGCACACAAAGATTGGATGAAAATTGTCACTCTGGACAATTTTTCATCTAGCAATGACTTCTTGACTCTTTAAGAGATAGTAAGACTATCCTGTACCTTAAGGAGGAATTCACCACTGCCAGAATCCAGCCACATGACACTTCCCAGGTGGCTTTAGCCAATCAGGAGACATATGGTCATAACACGCAGTAGGCAAGCTGGAGAAATCTGGAGAAATCAATCCTGTGTTAATGCCCATCCACCTGTGCCATTTGCTTTTCAAGACTAAAAGGTATTTAAAAAAAACATAAATAAGGAGCACAGCCAATTTTGTTGTTAGAGTGTTCTCTTCCTTGGTTTTTCTCTACTATATGAATTCACCAAAGAGACTGCAAAGTAACTAAAATTTTATTTTTAGAAAGCTTTGGAATCTTTTCAAGCCAACAGGCTTCCATGCCTGAGTATAATGTCTTATATTAGAATTAATATTACCTGAAATCAACCATTAGTCTTAAAACTATGCTATTCACTATAAAAAAGGAATAAAAATAGTTATTCTCACCTGACACACATATACTATTTCTGATAACCAGCTAATTCTTTTTCCTCAGTAAAATTTTTAAAAAACCTATTACCCATGTGAATCTAGCTTGAAAAGTTAAACAGAATCTCAAGGCCCCACTTGATTCATAAAGATGAAAGGCAGAGACTGAAAAATAGGTTCCTACTTGGGCATCTAACACTCAATCAAAATTCCTCTATGACCTTTTATGGAAAAGTTAATTTCTGTTTCCATGTCTCTTTCATTTATTGCTTTAGGAAGAGAAAAATGAAGCATCGTATCAATACTGAATCTTCAAAGTTTTCCCTTTACTGGCAATACCCTATCCCTCAATATACACAATGTATTCAATATTATACAATTATATGAGTTGTCAACATTTTCAGAATTCAGTTAAATTGCAAGACTAATATATATATATATATATATATATATATATATGGATCTTTGGTTATTCGGGTTTTCTCCCGCGTAAGATTGGAAGTATCTAGGCAACGTTTCGATGAAGTCTCATTCATCATCTTCAGGCTTGGTCTTCAGTTCTGTGCTTCTCAGAGTGATGTGAGCTTGCAGCTGCTTCTTCCTTTTAACTGCTCCTGGGGGTGTGACTTGATTGGCTGGGGGCTTGGCTGTGTTCTGATTGGATGGGGGGGGTGTTCTCATTGGTTGGGGGTTTGGCTGTGTTCTGATTGGTTGGGGGGTTGGCTGTGTTCTGATTGGCTGGAGGCGTGTTTTGTTCAGGTGGGGGCTTGATTGTGCTCAGGTTAGTCTTAGTTGCTGGAAGGTTTGAGCTGGTGAGCTGTGATCTTGCTGTTTGGCTTTGAGTTCGTGGTTGTGCTGCATCTTCATGGTGGGGGTCAGTTCGCTTCATGTATGGCTCAGAGGGGTTTGAGGTGGGTAGTGATGCAGCTGCAGTGCAGCTTCTGGTCCGTGGTCGTGTTTCATCTTCTGTGTGGGTGTGAGTCTGCTTTCTACGTGGAAGTGTGGTGGTGGCATCTTGTGTGGCTATCAGGGGTGTGGGTCTGGTGTCATTCTTCATGTTAGGTACGCGTCTGTTCATGAGGGCGGGTTTCCAAATGGCTGGTAGGCGGGAGGCATCATCTCGTTTATTCATGCTGTGTGGGCGTTTTTCTATCTCTATGGCTTCTCTGATGATTCTGCTGCTGAAGTGTTCGGTTTTGGCGATAGTTTTGGTATTTTTAAAGTCAATCTCATGTCCTGTGGCTTTGAGGTGTTGGACCAGGGAAGAGGTCGGTTCTTCCTTTTTGATTGAGTTCTTATGTTCTTCAATGCATGCACCTATTCTTCTGTTAGTCTGTCCAATGTATGTGGTGGGGCAGGCAGTGCACGGGATTTCGTATACTCCTTGATTTTCTAACTCGATTCTGTCCTTAGGGTTTCTTAGGATGGTGGATATCTTTCTGTTTGTGCAGAATGCTGTCTTAATGTTGTGTTTTTGAACGATCTTGCTGATTTTGTCCGTAGTGCCTTTTATATATGGGAGGAGGGCTTTGCCATTCTCTTGTTCTTTGTCTTGGATTTTGGCTGGGGTTTCTTTTTGGATTAGGTGGGTGATCTTCTTTCTTTGGAAACCATTGGCTGTCAGCACACAGAAATGAAACATGACCACGGACCAGAAGCCACACTGCAGCTACATCACTACCCACTTCAAGCCCCTCTGAGCCATACATGAAGCGAACTGACCCCCACCATGAAGATGCAGCACGACCACGAACTCGAAGCCAAACAGCAAGATCACAGCTCACCAGCTCAAATCCCCCAGCAACTAAGACTAACCTGAGCACAACCAAGCCCCCACCTGAACAGAACGCGCCTCAAGCCAATCAGAACACAGCCAACCCCCCAACCAATCAGAACACAGCCAAGCCCCCACCCAATCAAGTCACACCCCCACTAGCAGTTAAAAGGAAGAAGCAGCTGCAAGCTCACATCACTCTGAGAAGCACAAAGCTGAAGACCAAGCCTGAAGATGATGAATGAGACTTCATCGAAACATTGCCTAGATACTTCTAATCTTACACGGGAGAAAACCCGAATAACCAAAGATAGATAGATAGATAGATAGATAGATAGATAGATAGATAGATAGATTGATAGATAGATGGTTCATGACTAAAGTACTGAAAAGTACATTGTGTTTATCACTTTTACAATTCTTCCACTATGAATTCCACTAGTGAATTCCACCATTTACTCAGCTGTTCAGCTTTAACTATTCAGTTAAAATTTATCAAAAATAATGAAGAATTGCCATTGAATTTCAATCACAGGGGAGGTGTACACATGAAACAAAATAGACTAAATAACAAGAGATAGTGGGATCCAACATAAATTATGTGGAGAAGTTCTAATTAAAATTGAATTATTCATAATTGAATAATGATGGTGACATCTAGTGTCAGCTACAAGAATCAACCGGTCAAAATTCAAATAATACTTTTAAAAAATGACATACTAGAAGTTGATTTCTGAATCTAGTTTATATGGGTCGTTGAATCAACTTCGTATAGAACAGTTAACTGCTGTTCATATTTGTCACCTTCAGTATATTATTAGTAACTTACAAATTATACTTTATAATATCTTTCCATTGATCTCTGGATATGAATTTTAGCCATCAAAAATGTTACAGTGAATAGTAATATATAATCATTTATGCTACATGAATATATGAATATATACTGTATGAACATATTAATAATCATTATATATAATTGTGAATATGTAATCATTTCTCCACTAAATTTGATAAGTAAATGTAAAGAAAGCCTCAGCAATGGACGGTTTATATATTTTAGAGCCATATGGAATTTTTCCCAAATCCTCATTTGGAAAAGGTGGGAAAGTTCTATAATGGATTATAAATTATATTTTAAAGTTAATATTAAGGCTATATGTTTATTAGAATACTTTATGATAACTTGGAATATTTCTAAAGAAAACAACTTAGAAATAAAATAATGTTAAATTCCATTATAGAGGAGAATGTAAAAATTTCCAGATTTTTCAGAATGAGAACTATTTATCAGCATCTCTCTCTGTCCCCCTTTCTCTATCTCTCCCTCCCTCCCTCCCTCCCTTCCCCCCCTTCCCCCCCTCTCTTAAACTACCATTGTGGTGGATTTCATTTAAAAATGTATAAACAGCTGCCTCTATTGCTGTTTTATTATTTGTTTCAAGAATTCAGACTTGTTCTGACTGGCAATATATTCCAGTTCTAGAGCCTCTAGGACAGGCTGTCAAACTCCTGGCCCATGGGTCGGATGCATCATGCTCTGGCCACGCCCACGCCCAGTTTAGCAAAGGGGATGGAAATCTCAATACCTCATGTGATGCTGCCATGATGATAGGATTTAACACCCCTGCTCTAGGAAGACAAATGAACTCTGTTTCAAATTTGAATTTGCCTTTTAACTTATTTGGAAAGTTCAGCAAATTGCACAGTTAGTTTCCATTGGAACTTCTGAAATAATTGGAATTGACTTTTCTGAAATGTACCTAAATCAGGGTTCCAGCCCTCCAGGGAAAGGCAACAGAGAAATAATACATATTGATAAAAAAACAACAACATATAATGGATGTCATGCCTGTTAATTACAGTATATTGCTGTCCAATTGAGAACTACTACTATTTGCTGCTGCTTGTGACAAATGAGCTAGATCAGCTTTTTCCAACCTTTTGCCTTTTCATACTCAAAAAGGAGCATTTGGGAAAATTTAAGAATATGTTTGTTTACAGTGCTGTTATTTTCAATTGAAAAAGTAAAAGCAATATATTACTATTATTGCGCCTAGTAGACAGGTTTTTGTTACTCATTACCTGCCCAACGCATGTGATTTTGCTGACTAAAATAGCTGCTTGGTAATTTTAAATAGTACTTCAGAAGAAAGTATTTCTATTGGCACATAACCTTTAAATGAAAAATGCTAAGAATTCCTTTGCTTTCATTTATGGCTGCAAGCCACTTGGTTCTTTGCCAGTTTCCTTAGCAAGGTAAAAGGTAAGATACAACACAAAATACAGCCAAACTAGAACAGTTACCCTGGAGGGGGATCTGCCCTTGCATCTTGCAGTAGATTCCTTTAGTATGGGTGTGCACACAAGGGCTGTGATTTATAGAGTTTTTAGAGACTGTTAAAAGTTCGGCTTTTAGAGACAGTTTGGCTTTCTGTCTTTCTATATTTTCTCTGTACTTGAAGTTTTAATACTCGGAAGGAAAATGAAAAGTAACCTACTTGGTACATTCCACTCTGTTAGAAGAGAAAACTGTAAATGCTGCAGAACCAGCCCAGAGTTTCCTAAACTGCTTCACTTACTCCAAATCTTAAAGAGAGGGTAAGTCACTTACAACCCCAAAAACCCTGTCCAAAAACAACTGCCCAAAATTGCAGTGTGGTTTCTGGTCATTTGATTTAACACAAAATAAAAGAGAGAGGGGGAAAAAAACCCATCCAATTCTGTTTATTAAATCTTTTATGATGGACAATGACCAGCTGTCCCACCTACTTTGCATCCTCAACCTGCCCAATTGGATTATCCCAGGCCACAAAAGTTTTGCCCATTTCAGTTATAGAAACTTCTCTTCTCTTCTCAGTATTCAGTTGAGTTAATCCAGCCATTTCTTCTTCAATTGAATTTGGGGTGAGGCACACCTTTACTTAAGCCAATGAAATATCTTGGGCTGGCTGTATCCTAAGACCATGGACTATAGTACTATTTTTTCACACTATGCTAACACTAACATTTGCTTAGTAGGGACTAGAGATTTTAAATTTTTCCACAGTTCAAACTTTTGAAATAAATGAGCTTAGGAAGTAGGGGGAATAAAAGAATGTGCTTGTAGTGATCCCAGTTTTATTCTTATAGGATTCAGAAATAGTTCTTAGCTATTTTCCCTGGAGGAATGATTGATTTTAAATAATGGCTAATAGGAGAGAAGTACTGTTTCTTGCAGTACACAGTGGAATGTATTTTTTTTAATGCCACTCTCACTCCTAGCTATCTTCATTTTCAAAGATATGTCAAGCAATATAACACTGGTAAGTCTTTATCTTGTAAAAGTGGGTTGAATCCTTTTGTGATGAGAAAGATCACTTTCCAAATTCTTGCGTTGTTTTAAAAAAATGAAGCATCTGTCTCCACCCTATGATTCATAATAAATGCATTTTTCTTCCAATTTCATTTTATTGATTCAATTGCAGAACCACAGTTTCCTGGCAAAACTGACTATGATCTCCAGAAAGCTTTAATCCCTGCAGATCTTAATGGCACCAGATCAGAAAAAAACTAGTGCAGACTATAAAGCTAATTCAGATAGCCTTCCATGGATTTTATGATCTTCTATATTTTGTCTCTCTCTCTCTGAGGTATCCCCAAAGATGGCACCAGAATAACTATTTTTACTTTACTTTTATAATTACTTTTTAATTACAAAATTATAATGTGCTTTGTTCTATTCATTTCAACTATCTTTTTACCCTTTCAAATTTCCTTACAATACATACTGAGTCTTCCTCTCAAACTCTTGTTATGTTTTGCATACATTTGGTATTACATCATACTTGCTATGCCTAGATATCCTTCTCTATTCCACTGAACGGATAAATGGATTTTTTTACCCGACTCACTACTGGTATCTCTGCCCCTTCATTTCAGGTTTCTAGTCATGTTTTTCCCTTTTTCACCACAGTCAATTGTAAGGCTGTCTGGGAGAAATTATCTCAAATGAATATAAAACAATGAAACACAACATAGACACCAGTGCCTGCCAAAGCATTTCAAAGCAATTTTTGTATGTGGTGTTTTTTGGGTTTTTTGGTGCTTTAAAGCAGCGGTCACCAACCGGTGGGCCACGGCCCACAGGTGGGACATGAGAAAATTTTGTTGAACCCCAGAGAAATCTCATCCCCAGAGCACCCCCCCCAAAGCAATTAATCCAGGCTACTCAGAAACACAAGGCTGTGCCGCCCACATGGCCCGCGGGAACCCTCCCCGCCCACTCACTCCTTACCCGGCAAACTTGCCTGCTAAATTGCTATTTTTCCTTTTTCCGACGATTATCTGTTCTGCTGTGCTGGGAGATTTAGATTAGCTAGGAAGCAGGAAATGGCTTCTTGCTTTCTAGCTAGTCTTTAGATCTTCGGCTCTGCTTTTAAGTACAGCCAAACCTCCCTTAGGACTGAAGGTATGCTTGCAAGAAAATTCAGTGCAGACTCATGGCAAGCAAATTTGAGAGACTGAGCTAGTCGATGGCAGATAGATAGATCACTAAATGAGTCTGTGAGCAACTCAATCTGCCTGCTTTGCATGATTTTGGGTAAAAGTTGCTCTTTTTTAAAATAAAAATTCAATATTTACATACATGATGTGTTGTGAGTTAATTTTGTGAGTTTGCTTGCAAGCAAATTTTATGTGACAGACTGAGCTAGTCGATGGCAGATAGATAGATCTCTGAATGAATTTGTGATTCTGTGAGCAACTCAATCTGCCTGCTTGCTTTGCCTGATTTTGGGTAAAAGTTGCTCCTTTTTTAAAATAAAAAATTCAATATTTACATACATGGTTTGTTGTGAGTTAATTTTGTGAGTTTGCTTGCAAGCAAATTTTATGTGACAGACTGAGCTAGTCAATGGCAGATAGATAGATCTCTAAATGAATCTGTGAGCAACTCAATCTGCCTGCTTTGCCTGATTTTGGATAAAAGTTGCTCTTTTTTAATAAAAAAGATCAATATTTATATAAATATTTATAATATTTATATACAAGTCATGCCCAGCCAATCACATGACCACCAAGCCACACCCACAAATTAGGCCAAACCCACAGAACCAGTTAGTGGTCCCTGGGATGTAAAATTATGAGTTTGGTGGTCCCTGAGGTCCAAAATGTTGGCGACCCCTGCTTTAAAGTATGAATTCAAGAGTCAAATAATTTTACTGTTCAAGAATGTGTAGCAATTATATTCATTTCATATATTTGAAACTAAATTTAGTTTGTGTGGTTAGTCCATACTCATATATTCATCAGAATAATAATTATAGATCATTCTATATCATCTCTTCACTCTTAAAACAAGTTCTATAATACATTTTTAAAATGAAAGTGTAATTATTAAGTCTGAGTTAATCAGATTAATGTTGGCCTAAGAAAGAAAGTGGGGATTGAATCTACTTAATTATCTTGACTGAAAATACAGATGTTTAATAAAATTATTATCAAACATACTGTATTCATGGGAAACTATGTGTTTCGGTACATTTTTGATACTTCAGAGAAGGCAATATGTAGCTATGGCAGATAGATAGATCACTATCTATCTGCCATATATTTCAAATGAATTTATTGCATGATAATTGTGACAAAAAAATCTAGTCAACTTTCTGAATTTTCTGAGTTACAGTTGTTTGCAAAATTCTGAAGGAAATACGAAGTACAACTGAAAATACCTGATAAGCTAGCTATAATTCTGCACAATAGTCCATTTTACAAAACAATACTTCATTTCATCGATGTCTGGCTGTTAATTGTTAAAAATGGTCTAATAGCTAGAGAATTTATATTATGATAATATATCGTACTGATAAATAAATTTTTAAAAAGGAATTTTTTTTCCAGATACAGGGACCGTATGTTAACTTCCTGAGTAATTTTAATACATCAGCCAGTTTCTTTTGGATGTCCAGGGAAACAAAATAATCTGGAAGCCAATAAAAAGGACAGAATACTGGTTATGATCATGTCACCTAAATCAAGTCTCTCAAGTGCTAGAAAGCTGACCATTGTGATCTCTTCAAGAAAATGTTCTTTTATAATACTATTGCAGTTATCTCGATGAATATGAGGCCCTGATTCACTGGAGTCAATTAGTCTACTCTAGACTCTAGGCCAGGGGTCAGCAACCTGCGGCTCTGGAGCCACATGTGGCTCTTTCATCCCTCTGCTGCAGCTCCTTGTCCCCAGTCGGTAAAAGGAAAAAGGATGCTGCGTTAGGAGGAGACTCTACAGTGGGGGAATCGGAGTTCCGGTCAGCAGAAGAAAAAGGACACCACGCTAGGAGGAGGCTCTATGATGGGGGAACCGGACTTCTGGTCAGCAGAAGAAAAAGGATGCCATACTTGGAGGAGACTTTATGGTGGGGGAAACAGACTTCCGGTCGGCTCCAGAAATGAACAGGGAGCTCCTGGTTAGGACATTCGTGGGTCTTTGAGTGTTTAAGGTTGCCGACCCCTGCTCTAGGCTGACCAGATTGTGCTAGTGCAAGTATGATTGGCTGGCCATTTTTTAGGACAGGATTGTACAATGCCATCTTCTACATATGATAGAAGTAAGGCAATTTCTGCCTGTTCTGTCTTGCTATAAATTAAAAATGTTTTTGTTAAGTCCTGAGCATGGGCGCAAGGAATGGAGACGAGACATCAAACGGTGACTTCAACTCTTTATTGTGAAATAAGAACAGAGCAAATACTTAGGCAGCAGCAGCTCTTTTATAGAGCTGGCTGCTGTCAAAACAACCAATGATTTGAGTTTACCGCTCTCACAAGCGTCCAATCAGAGAGGCCCGTTAACAGCCAATCAGATTGGCCAGAAACAACCAATCACGACTCACTATTTGTGGGCCAATCAGAAGTGCAGGATTATGAGCCTGCTGCAAAGTAAAGCTATTTAGGGTTGTTACCGCTGCGTTGGCTTAATCCACAACACCCCTCCCCCCTAGGTTCCATCTGAGGGGTGGGGTGACGTACTCTCATAAATAAGCAGGTCGCTTCACCTGTCTGCCTGACCTGTGCCGTTCCACCGGTTTCTGTCCTGGCTCTGGTTCCGGTGGGCTGTCAGCTGGGCTGGATGGTGAAAACGGTCCCGCTGCTCCTTCGAATGGCTCCGGGCTGTTTTCCCTGCTTCCGCCAGTGCTGTCTTCTGGATTCCCCAGATCTGCTGCCATTGCGGTGCTGTCACGCGGTGAGGCCACTCCCCGGCTTGGTTCTCCTGGCGGTGAGTACCCCCTGGTTGGTTGTGTAGATTGCTGGGTTTCGATTGTTAAGTCATCTGTTATTTCTTTTTCGGCCTCCTCGATGTTCCTTCCGCCCCCAGTTAGAGATTCAGGGGCTGAGATAGGACTAGGTGCTAGTCTGGAACGGAGTTGGTCTATGTGGCATTTCCACATCTTACCATCTGCAGTTTGTAGGCGATAGGATCGGGGTCCCGTAAGTTGCGTTATGGTAGCGGGGACCCACAATGGGTTGCCCGAGAAGTTTTTCGCAAACACGGGGTCACCTTCCTGGAATGCCCGACACTTGCTGTTGGATCCTAGGGATTGTTCAGGCGTGTAATTTGGGTGGAGGCGATCGAGATGCGAGCGAAGTTTCCGGTCCATCAGGAGTTCAGCTGGGGTTCTGTTCATGGTGCTGTTTGGGGTTATGTGTTGGAGGAGAAGCATCTGGGTTATTTTGTCGTCAATGTTGCCATGGTCCATTTTGTGCAAAGTCTTTTTTACAAATTGAACCATTCGCTCAGCCCTACCATTGGTCGCAAGGTGAGCTGGCGATGTTAAGGCATGGCGGATGCCCCGATCTGCCAGGTACTGTTCGAATGCCAGGGCAGTGAATTGGAGGCCATTATCGGAGACCAGGACATCCAGCAATCCATGGGTAGAGAATAGCTTATTCAGTTTTTTTGTGACCGCCTCTGTGGTGGTGCTTTTCATCTTGTGGACCTCGAGCCAGTTAGAATAGGCATCCATTGTTAGGAGGAAAGTGTGCCCTCTTGTGGGTCCTGCAAAATTGATGTGGATATGGGACCAAGGACCTCGAGGCGTTTCCCACTGAGTTGAGGGAGTTTTTGGAGGATTAGAGCGAGTCTCCTGGCATTTGCTGCATTTTGCTATCCAGGTCTCTATCTGTTTGTCTAACCCAGGCCACCATGCGTAACTCCTGGCCAATGCCTTCATCCACATGATGCCTGGATGTCCATCGTGCAACAGTTTTAATACCTTATGTTGCAATTTCTCCGGGATTACAACTCTGTCTCCCCACAAAATGCAGCCCTTTTGGGAGAATAGTTCTGTCTGTCAATTTCTGAATGGCTTGAAAATGTCGTTGGGTGCGCTGACCGGCCAACCCCGTTCCACCCAGCTGAGGACTCGTGCCAAAATAGGGTCTTTTTTTTGTTTCTGAGGCAATGTCTCGAGCGCTCAGCGGCAGCGATTTAAGGGTTTCGATTTGCAATACGGCTAAGGTTGGAGCTGGATCCTCTATGAAGTCTGGCAGTGGAGAGCGGCTCAAAGCATCAGCATGGGGAATGGTTTTCCCCGGGCGGTGTTGCAATCAGTAATCGTAGGCGGCTAAAAATTCCGACTAACGTGTCATTCTTGGTGATAAGATATGGGGAGTTGGTTTGTTTCCTGCCAAAATACCAAGTAGCGGCTTGTGGTCTGTAATTATGGCAAAGGGTCTTCCATATACATATTCATGGAAATGTTTAGTTGTGGATACAATAGCGAGAGCCTCTTTATCAAGTTGACTATAGTTCCTTTCAGTCTTAGACAAGGTTCTCGAAAAGAACGCAATAGGTGCCTCATTCCCATTTGGTAGGACATAGCTTAAAATGGCTCCCACTCTGAATGGTGAGGCGTCACAGGTAACCGTTAAGGATAGAGTCTCGTTGTATTGCATCAATACAGCATCAGAGGTTAAGAGGTTTTTTATTTGTTGGAATGCCCATTCTTCACACCATCCCCAGACCCAGGAAGCCTTTTTGTCGAGAAGCCTATGTAGGAGCTTGGCTATGGTCGCCTTCTGGGGCAAGAAGATATTATAAAAGTTAATGAGTCCCAGGAAGGCTTGGAGGTCTGTCTTATTCCTAGGTCTCGGGGCGTTTTTGATTGCAGTTAGTTTTTTCTCGGTGGGGTGGATTCCCTGTCTGTCGAGAAAGTATTCCAGGAACTCCACTCTCTCCGTACAAAGTTGACACTTGTCCCTTTTTACTTTCAGGCCAGCGTCTTTAAATTTCTGAAGAACCTTTCTGAGTCTTTAGTGGGGGCAGCTATTAAGACGTCATCAAAATAAGGCACAACGCCTTTTATGCCTTGTAATAGTCTCTCCATCAAACTTTGGAAAATGCCAGACGCCACGCTTACTCCGAATTGGAGTCTATTGCACTTGAAGGCGCCTCTATGTGTAACTATTGTCTGGGCTTCTGCAGTTGTTGCGTCTACAGGTAGCTGGTATGCCTGAGCTAAGTCCAATTTTGCAAATATTTTTCCGCCACCCAGGGAGTGAAGAAGGTATTGGACCACCGGTACTGGGTAAGCGCTCTGTTGAAGAGCATGATTTAGGGTGTCCCAGTAATCCCCACAAATTCTTAACGAACCATCTGGCTTCATTGGCGTTACTATTGGAGTTTCCCAGCGAGCATGGTCAATCGGTTCCAATACGCCCTGGGCTATCAGTTTATCTAGCTGCTCATCGATCTTCGGCTTGAGGACAAAAGGCACCCGATGAGGCTTAAGCCGAATGGGAGCTACATTGGGGCTGAGATTAAACGATATAGGGGCCCCCTTGTACTTGCCTAATGTTCCTGTGAACACGTCCTGGAATTCCTGGATGAGGGCCTCTTCCCAGTCATCGCTTCTGGTTTGGTGTATGCTGGCTAGTTCAATCCTGAGTGGAGCGAACCACTGTAACCCTAACAAACTGGGCCGGTCACGATCGACGACAGTCAGGGGAAGCGTTGCAGTGCGATCCTTGAAGGATACTTGGACGTGGCTGGAACCAACAACTGGAATTCTGTTTCCCTGGTAGTCTTTTAGGATGATTTGTTGAGTGCTGAGGTCCTGGCGGCAGATGGCAGGGATCAGCTGTTTCAGGGTTTTCCAGCATACCATCGATAGGGATGATCCCGAATCGACTTCCATCACGCACGGTCGATTCTCAATAGTAACCCTTATGTGGATCTTTCTTGCATCGAACGATGAAGCGTGGCCAATAATAATGGTTTGGTGCGCCTCGTCTTGTTGAAGAGGCAGGTGCTCGATTTCTGTAGTAGTAGTGGTTGTTCCATTGGTGGTTCAGGCGGTCCTGATTCTCAGGTGGTTTGCCTGTCTCCCGGCGGAAGTTGTTCTCCCTTCAGCTGGGACTGGACTCTCGCTTGCTTCTGCAGACCTTCGCGATATGGCCTCTTTTCCCGCAGGTACGGCAGAGTGCGTCGAGGAATTTACAGTCCGATCGCGGGTGGTTTGCTCCGCAACCAGCACATTGGCGCAGAAATCTCTGGTTCCTTTGCTCTCGTTCCGAGCGGAGCCGGTTGACTTCCTCTTCCTCACTGTCTGAGGATGACTCGAGGTCTTCGTGGTGGGCGTACATAGATATATCCATGAAGTCTTCAGAGTTGAAGAAGGCTTTGTTGAAAAATTGATTAAATTCAGTTACATAAATCATATACATCTTCTCTATTATTACAATCATATCCTACCAATATAGGGTGTCAAGGATCCTAGCCTGTAAACTTAACTTTTGGGTAGGTGTCAAGGATCCTGGGTGTCAAGGAGCCTAGCCTGTAAACTTAACTTTTGGCTTACATTCTTTATAATATTGTCCTATTCCTTGGTGTTGAATTAGAATTAAATTATTATTGTATTCTGATGTTCTGAACAACATATACTTTTATTTACAATATATGTTATTAAAAACATGTTCATAAATATATTTTCAAATATCTGATTTCAACTCTTATTAATGTTTTAAGGATTTTGCTTAGACAAGATGCCGTTTATTTACTCTTTATCTTTGCCACTTATGGAAATCATACAATAAAATTTAATATATCTTTTAAAAATCTAAAATATACATCAAATCTAACTTATTATTTATCTCTAATTTTAAAAAGGCAAGGAATTTAATAGTAGACAATTGTAAAACAAGCAACTCACCATGACATTAATCTGGTTAAGATACCATTCTATATTTTAGTTATGAAATTTGACATCCATTATTAAACAGATTTTGACTGTAATGTTTTTAGTATTTAAAATTTATTACATTATTTAAAATTTCTGTCTATAATTTTATTCTACCCTAACTTGAACACAAAACTATGGATGTAAAATTTACTTGAGCAATTGTTCCAGAAAATTTATAATCCTTTGTTAATTAATTTATTTTAATTAACATAATTAATTAACTGAGCCTATTTCTAGTTGTCTCTTTGAAAAACATGTATTTATTTTACAAGGCTTCTACATTGCTTCAGTTAAAACTGATTCTGTAGTGTAGAATTCCCATCTTTATAAACACAGATTAAAACAAAATAATAAACAAAGGAACATACAACAATAATTCAGCAATTCTACCAAACAAACAATGTATTAAAAAATGGGAACATACAACAATTAACAGTCCAATGTTAAAAGCATCATTCTTTTGTAGAGGTAGCAATTACAACATTCCAGCACCAAAGTGAAACAATATTTTAGGCAATTTCTAAAACCAGTCAGGAAAGGGCCCTGCAGATGTCCTGGTCCATAATTACATTTGTGTCGCGACTACGTAACACATGCGTTTGCATCGAAGCCACAGTGACCTGAAGGATGGCATTCCTCTTTATCAGAATAAACCCTATATCATAATTATATGCGCGGTCTATGTAAAATGCTGTGAGGTGAAACTCCATGCATTAATGACAATTCATGTGATTGAGTTCATATGAATAATTATCATTAAAAACGGTAATCATGGGTGATAAGGGTAATCAGGGGTAATGAAGGGTAATGAAGGGAAATCATTATAAATATCGAGTCCCAGGAAACTCGGGTTAGGTCCAACTTTATTTTGTTTGCTTAGCTATTATCTCGGACTCCTTGTGAAGGAAGGAATAAACAATAAGCTTTTGTGTTATGAAATACTGAAGTGAAGAGTGTCTTATTTTCTCCCTGCATTTGTGCCAAAGTGTAGCTGAGAATTTGTGACTGAAAAGACGCATATCAGATGCATATCTTCCTAAGAGGAAACACAGAGAACATCTCTTCTCTAAGTGATCTTACTGAACTAAGAGAAAGTACTCCCCCAGACACCCAGGCCCTGAGCCATGAACTTGTTGTAAAGTTGTAAAAATAGCACCTTGAGGTTAACTAGTAACCAATGCAATTCTCAAAGCAAGGGATTATGAGTACATAACCATTACGACTTTGAATCATTTATTGTCGGCTAGCCATAGTTTCTCAATATTTATTGAGGGAGGTCGATGAAGAGTGCACTGCAATAATCCAACCTTCATGTCTATAGCTATAATAAACATTATTATCTCTATATAGACATAGTGATAATCATTATATCAGTATCTACTGTATATATAATTGTCTCTGACTAGACAAACAGTATGAGTACATAGCATCTGTGGAAAATATTATAATAAAAGAAGAGCTAAGGAAGGGTAGTGATCTACTTTTTCTTGCTTATTGGAATTATATGAAAATGATTAAAATATGTATAAAAATTCCATTAAATTTCTTGTTAAAGCATTGCTCATATAGAGCTTTAAAAATAAGTTAATGAAAGATACACAGATCTTTGGGTTATCACCAATTTGTGATTTGTGATTTTTTGCTTTTAGCAACAAGAATTAAATATTGTGACATTCCACTTTGAGTTATACTTTTTACTAAACCTTTAAAGACGTTAGTGGCAAGGATGACATGCTGAACCAGAAAATGAGCTGGTGATGATTATATGAAAAAATCTTCCATTAGAATCACTATCTTAACTAAGAGTTGAATATTGGCAAAGGAATTGTTTACTTATACTTTGAATACTCATCTGAGAAATAGTAGTGTCAAAATGAGGAAAAATACCTGAAAAGATTAAAGGGAGAAGTGGCATATAGGACTAATGCTTCAATTGTTTCTTTTGAGACAGAGAGTAACATATCCTTTTGTCAGCACATATTCAATTCTTTTCTCGGTGTGTGCACACCGAGAAAAGAATTGAATATGTGCTGACAAAAGGATATGTTATTCTCTGTCTCAAAAGAAACAATTGAAGCATTAGTGTGTGATTTTATTATATATCTGTGTATGTATATGTATTTGCACATCACTATGAGCCTAAATGAGAGAAATGTCAAAAAAAAAATCATTTTCTGTTTGAAACTACCAACTCAGTTTTAAATGATCGTCAGAATGCTTTTTGGTTTCCAGAAGCCCATTGGAAAGATTATTCAAATACTCAGAAGCCCACAATGGCTTCTGAGTCAGTAGGACCATGATGTAATTATGAATCAGTAGGACCATGATGTAATTATGTAGCATTGCTTTTTTTCCTTAAAAAGGAAAAAAAAAACAGCATTTGAAACAATACAAGTTTGAAGCTTATGAGACCGTGTTTTGTTTTGCTCTGCTTTGTTTTCATCTTTTGACATAGTGGCTGTGGATGCTTTAGTGTAACAAGCAAATTAAAGTTCACAGTACTTATGCAAGGAAACTGACAGCTTCACACAAACTGCTTGCAATATCATTAGAATTAAGTTTCTTTGATGGATTTTCAAGCTTCGAAGGAACAGGAATGTCCTATTGATATAATTATATCAGGCCAGGCAGAGGCCTTGCTTGTGTAATCCATCTGAGCACAAATAGCACATTATGGTGTTAGCATTATTTCCATGTGAAAGTGACTACATTTGGCTAAGCCTACGGAGTTATCCTGATTGACACATTTATAAATGGGTCACTTGGAATGTGCATTATAGATTCAAAGAAGAGAGCAATCCACCTGGTATTTAAGAAGGGAGGTCCTGGGAATCTGCCCATCAAAGGAGCCCTTTCCACCTCTATTACCCTTGCCTCCATAGAAACAAAGACAGAAGGTTTTAGAGGAAGCACACTGTACTTTACAGATTCTTGTCAGCTGCCTTCATCCTTTCTGTCATATTATACTTTTGTCTGGACAAGCTCAAGTTCCCTCTTTTCAGTCTTATGAAGCAGGGAAGGATCTGCAGATATTATTATTCTACTGCTTTGCAGTCAAAGCAGTAGAACATGTGATTATCCCTCTTCTTGCAAGACTGCATGCATAACTGCAGATATATATTTAGTTACATTTTGGATTGCAGTCCACATTTCTGGATGAATACCTCTATTTGCAGCTCCTGGGTCAAAAAGGATACTAATAACATTTTGTTGGTATTCCACATTTCACTTAGCGGGATTACAAATTGTGCAAACTTGCTTGGGATGACACCATTGTCAGTCATGCCACAAGACTGCATTGGAACATGTAATGTGCCAGACTACATTCTCTCTTCATATTGACCACCCAGCAAAATACTTAACTCCTTGTATATTTTGTATCCCAGAAATTTCTGAGAGCATCTCTTTTCAAAGAAAAGTTCAAAATCGATGTATTGGACTCTGACAATAGATAATATATTAGCATGTATTAAGTACAGTAGATTACCTGCTGTACATGCTAATATATTATCTATAGTCAGAATCCAATATGTTGTGAATTAATAAAAGTGCTTGAGTAAAGTTTGTTGAAACCTTAAAGCAAGGTGCAGGGTTCTGGCCCTGCACTTCTGATTGGCCGAGAATAGCGATATCGGATTGGTCCGTTCAGGAGAATCTGATTGGCTATTAACGAGCCCTTCTCATTGGTTAAAAAGAGCTAACGTTCCTGTGTTTTCATTGGCTAAATACCCAAGAGCTTGCCTATATAAAGGAGGCTGTTGAGGCCGTTCAGAGAGCTGTTGCACCATGTTAAATAAAGAGTTGAAGTTCACTGTTCATCGACTCGTCTCCGCTTCTTGCGCCACTCACAGAACATAACACTGGCGACGAGGATGGGATGTGGAGACATCAGAGCTGACTGAACACTACAGAGCGATAACAGAGCATGTGGCTGAAACGCACCAACAGCGGAACCATGTCCAGCAGCGTCATACCACCCGCTCCATTCGACCTGGCACAAGAAGACAGGGACTTATATGTGGATCGCTTCCAGATGTTTCTGGAGACCAACAATTTGAAGGATGCCACTACCGGAAAGAAACGGGCGGTATTCCTAACTCATTGCGGGCCAACTGTATTCAAGATGGCCAAAGAACTAGCGAAACCAGCATTGGCTAAATACCCAAGAGCTTGCCTATATAAAGGGGGCTGTTGAGGCCGTTCAGAGAGCTGTTGCACCATGTTAAATAAAGAGTTGAAGTTCACTGTTCATCTACTCGTCTCCGCTTCTTGCGCCACGCACAGAACATAACAGAATACATCGATTTTGAACTTTTCTTTTTTTAAATGTAGGATTGCTCTATATTTTCACCAGTACGGTCACTTTTTTGTGTGCTTTAAAATCAAGCATGGCATATTAGTCTTAGTTTTGAGGAAAAAATGAATTCTACCATTGACCTATTTAGAATAGAATCGAATGGGAATAGAATACTTTATTGGCCAAGTGTGATTGGACACACAAGAAATTTGTCTTGGGGTAAATACTCTCAGTATACATAAAGAAAAGATACATTCATTAAGAATCAAGAATCATAACCTACAACACTTAATGTCATAGGGTACAATCAAATCATACTAGGAAACAGTCAATATAAATTGTAAGGATACAAGCGACAAAGTTACAGTCATACAATCACAAGTGGGAGAGGATGGATGATAAGGAGTGATGAGAAGATTAACAGTAATAGTAGTGCACACTTTGTAAGTAGTTGAACAGTGTTGAGGGAATTATTTGTTTTGCAGAGTGATGGCTTTCGGGAAAAAACTGTTCTTGTGTCTAGTTGTTCTGATGTGCAGTGCTCTATAGCGTCCTTTTGAGGAAAGGAGTTGAAACAGTTTATGTCTGGGATGCGAGGGGTCTGTAAATATTTTCACAGCCCTCTTTTTGACTCGTGCAGTATACAGGTCCTCGATTGAAGGCAGGTGGGTAGTAATTGTTTTTTCTGCAGTCCTAATTATCCTCTGAAGTCTGTGTCTGTCCTGTTGGGTTGCAGAGCCAAACCTGACAGTTATAGAGGTGCAGATGATAGACTCAATAATTCCTCTGTAGAACTGTATCAGCAGCTCCTTGGGCAGCTTATCTGTGCAATATCTTTAGTTTATACATTAATACAAAGTGTATTTTGCTATAGCTATTTTTAATATAATCAGAACTAGACTATTTGCAAAATTATAGAGTTTCAGTCTTCAATGAATCAATCAAATGTCTTTTTTCATTTGTGTCTGATAGTGTGCTAAACAGTTAACACTTAGAAAGCCCATAATACCATATATATTATACATATTGCTGAAATTGGTTTTATGTTAAAGTTAATGAGTATTTTTCTCTAATTTTAATAATAAAGTTTCACCTAGCTAAAAAAGGTGCTACTAAACTTCTTCTGATTATTTGCTTGTTAAAATATCTTAACACTTTTTGAATATCAAAGTGGCTCTGTTACATTTCCATGAATGTTATTGTAGTGTCTTCATACTTTGAATGATACCCATGCCTCAGTTCTTGTTATTTTGCATCCTTATCAGTCATAGTGTATCTGAGGTTTCTACAATATATATGCATGCGCTTGTAAGAAACCCCTCCCTGAATTTAAAATATTATTTATTCTTAATATCAAAAGAGGCACAATAGAATATTTATCCAAAGGAGAAATGGAGAAACATGTTCTTAAAGGCAGAAAGCAGCCCCAGTCTTCCTGCATGGGAAAACAGTCTCAAGCAGAAAAGACTGTTCTTTTGGAATGGAGATTTTCTATCCATTCAGGAAGACTGGGCCAATAACACAGAGAAGGCTGGAGCTAATGGGATTAAAATCGACATTCTCCTACCCAAATTCTAAGGACAGGACATGATCTTTAGGACATAATAGGATTAACCACTACCAGAACAGCAAAAGACACAAGGCTCACTAAATTGCACAACCCTGGAGCATCTCCATCAAGAGATCCATCCACTCATCAACCATTTGGTAAGCCATCCTAAAAACATCGCTGCTGTTACTGAAGATGCTGGAAACCAAATAAACGTTATTTCCTTGCAGTCAGCTTCCATTTTATTTCCAGTATCTAACTCCTCATTTGGAAGCGGACCAACACTTCCTGCACATATCAACATTCCATATAAAATCTATGTAACCTTGGGAATTTGCTTTTGGTTCTACTTGATGGAAGAGATCAGTGATTCACTGTAACCTATAATCTTTAGACACATATTTAGACACATTCCATACACAACCACAACAAATTTAGTTTTTCAAAATCCAAATTGCTGCAAATTAATAATGATGCACCATATATTGCTTACATCTTGGGCTAACCAAGCGAGCTAAATTTAGTTTCAGTTGCATCCTGTGATGAAGGAGTTGATATGAGTCTTCTAGAATTTAAGGGACAAATATTTTCTAGTTTTATTTTTTTTAACCAATGGAAATAAATATCTCATAGAAGTTCCATTGAACCTTGATATAGTATCATCATATCCAACCACCCCCAAAGAAGGAATCGGCTATGCAAATGTCTGTTCTTTCTTGCAAGCATAGTCAAATGGCTTTGGAACATAATGGGATACCACTGTAGTCCCACAGAAGACTTGCTGAGAGAACTGGAGCTGAGCAGAATGCCAACCTTGCCCATTTCACCCAAAAGGTCTTCCTTAGTGCACCTGTTGAAAATTAGAGCCCACCCCTCTCTTAGTAGAATGAAATATTTCAGGAAATATTAAAAAGGCAGATTATTATAGTTCCCTGGATGAGCAAAAGAGAAACATGCTCTTGGAAAGCAGCCCCCACCTTTGTTGATAGCTCCAGAAATACTGGGCCATCCTGTCTACAAAACAAAAAATCCTTCAGGTGATGGGATTAGTACTCACTCAAGATCCAAACCAGGACAAAGCTATTAAGCCACAAGAGAAATTGCCCAACACCTTTCAGAACACAAGGTTCTTCATTACATCATCACTCTCCAGGCTCCAACCAAACTTGATTCAGGCAAACATTACTTCACATGGCCCCATGGGAGTCTGGCTACAGCCAATAAAATACATTTCTTGCACAGGAACAGGAAGCTCAAGGGCAAGGCCCAAGAGAAGGTATAAATAACCCTTACTCTCCACTCCATGTGGTCAGCTGCCCAGGACCTCAAACCCATGTGTTCCATGCCCATCAGTAAACTGTCTTTCCAATCAGCTTCCATGTTTCCAGTTTCTTTCTCCCTGCTTGGAACTGAACCAGATGGATATTTCTTCCAACACACCCTAGATTGAACTTTTGAGTAATGATCATCTGGTTACATGGTGCTTATATCTAAAGGCTTATTCAAATAGTCACTTTGCTGTGCTTCTTTTCTTTCTTTGAGCCAGAAGGAAATTGCCGGTATCTTATAAACTGTGCTATCTTTTGGGTTTCTTTGCAGCAAATACAAGTATGAATACACAATTATATCTTATTATATGAAAACAAAAAAGCTTTCTTTTTTCTATTATCTCATTTTTTCCTTAATCATCAAAATCACAATTAATCAATTTATATTTTTTCTGTTTCATGCAAAAAGTCCTTAAGGGGTTTCCAGTCTTTATATAGTATATTGTCTTTGCTCTAATCAAGGAAGTAAGTCTAACAATCTCTGCAACTTCCATCATCTTTACCAACTACTTTTCTATTGTGGATGATGTTGAACCTTTTCACTTTTGAACCTACATACTATATAAAAACAACATTTATGATATTTTTCAAACTATCCATTAGTCCCCCCGCAAACAGCTCTGGTTTCAAGTGTACATGTCTTTAAAATCTTCTGAATTAGTAAATATATTTGTATCCAAAAATATTTGGCTTTATTTCATGTCCACCAACATGATAAAATACGTTGGGTTGTCATTAAGTGTCCAGCAATGTGCTAGGTTGTGATGGGAAGGAAAAAAACAACAACTCTTTTACCCCAAAATATCTAAACCTGTACCAGTTTCCTCAGAAGATTGGCAAAGAGAAAAGGGCGACGTTGGAAGATGTCTTCAACAACCCAGTGAAAAAAGTCTTTCTGCCATGGTGACAAGGATGCGTGGGAAATTCCCAAGCAAACCTGCCCACCACTACACGGTTAATAATTAAGGTAATACTGCTGAAAGGGACGGGTCTTATAAATGGGCACACAACCGTAGAACCGTAGAACGATTACAGTTCCTAGTCGCGCTCCACAGGCTCAGTTGCGGAAAAGCTAGAAGGAGTTTTAACAAAAAATATTCCAAAACGTGCAGTGAGAAAATTATGCACCGTTGTAGTTGCCAACTGCACTTGGCTTCATCCTAAAATAAAACAGACTTTTCACTTTCACTACTTTCACTGCTCGTTTTTGCAGTGGAGGACAAAAACTGGATCCCGTAAGAAATCAAAGCCAATGGCACTCATTAAAGCAGGGCTCTCCAATCTTGGCAGCTTTAAGCCTGGAGGACTTCAACTCCTAGAATTCCCCAGCCAGCTGGCTTAAAGGCTTAAAGTTGCCAAGGTTGGAGACCCCTGGGTTAAAAGTATTCGTACTGCGGCTCTGTTGATACGCTAAACCCAATAACCCCATTGTATGCTAATAGTTTGAAACCGCCCAAACAATTGATTTCTATTATGAAGCGTACCGCCTAAGAGGCACTGCGCGCATTCAACCACCCCGCCGCTCTTTACTAACTCTCCAGTCCCAATCAAACTCAGCTTTTCTAAGCCCCGCCCATCCGCCTTGTCTCTGAAAAGCTGCCTATCGGAGAGCGTCTTTGCTTCTCGCCTTCGCCTTGGATCATAGAGATAGGAAAATGTGTAAGTCTATCAACAGGACGGGGAGTATTATTCCGTTCAGGTGAAAGGTCAACAGGAAAACTTTGCTCGAGGAGACTGCGTGTGACGTCACTTCCGGGCCTTTTCTTTTGCAAGTTTGGCGGGCGCACGTGTTGCCCCCCGAATAATTTTTGCAGTCTCAGCCGCCCTTCGCCTGGCCGGGTTGCTATGGTGAGTAAGGGAGGGGAGATAGCGCGATAGGAAGGTCCCGGGTTCCAGGTGATGCATCTGGGAGCGCGGTTTCGAAAGAGACTCTTGGCTGCAGCATTGGCAGGGTGCTGCGGTTAATGTCCCCCCACCCCCACCCCCCCGGACTTCTCAGGTTAATAGGCGTTTATCCCAACAGATGTGTTGGGGTAGAGTTCTTATCACTCCCAGCTGAATAGACCCATCAGGCTGGGAAAGACTATGGTTTATTTTATTTTATTTTATTTGGTTTGCCAATTGCTTACAAGATAATAGGTATAAGTAAAAACATAATTATGAATACATGGATACATATAAGAAAAATAAAAGAAACAATAGGACAGGACGGTAGGCACGTTGGTGCGTTTATGCACGCCCCCTACAGACCTCTTAGGAAAGGGGTGAGGTCAATAGTAGACAGTCTAAGGTTAAAGTTTTTGGGGTTTGGGGAAGAAACCACAGAGTCAGGTAGAGTATTCCAAACATTGACCACTCTGTTGCTGAAGTCCTATTTCCTGCAATTAAGTTTGGCAAGCAATTAACCGTGAGTTTGTATCTATTGTGTGCTCTTGTGTTGTTATGGTTGAAGCTGAAGTGTTCATTGACAGGTAGGACATTGCAATGTATGATTTTATGTACTATATATAGATAGGACCGAAGGCGGCGTAGTTCTAGGTTTTGTAGGTCTAGAATTTCAAGTCTGGTGGCATAAGGTATTCTGCAATGAGTAGAGGAGTGGAGAACTCTTCTTGTGAAATATTTCTGGACGCCAATGGACTATATTCTCTTCACAGATTCCTAGTTTTCTGTGTGAGTGTCTGTGCATCTAGTGGGGGGAAGAATGGGATCTATCCATGGACATTGCTTGCAACTTTTATTTACACTATGTGGGAACATGCATGCATACATTTTATTTATTTATTTAGCATATTTATATGTCTCATATTTATACCTGTCTCATGGAAACGTGATTCTGGGCAGTGCACAAACAGTAACAATCTCAAAACAATCGAGCATATAATTAGAATAAAAAAGCAAAACCAAGATTTCAGGAGGACAACGGTCACTGGACTCATACACTTACCTTGCGTGAAATCCTTGAGGCTGATGAAGAAACTATGCTTGGACTAACGTCATTTGTGTGGAGTGGAGGGTGGGTGGAATTATGTTCCCAAGGCCACAGCAGAAAAGACATGTTGCCTGGGTTCTATCAAATGGAACTCCTTTGAAGATGAGACGTACAACATATCCCTCCTGGGTGGTTAAAAATAACATTCCTAGTGTTAGGATGCCTTCTGACAATTATATGGCTTGAATACTGTGTATGGTTCTTGTCATGGTGTTTGGGGCTTGTTCAGTTATTGTTTAGATAAAGCTTAAAAACCAGTGGACCAGTAGAATAAGGCCAGTTAATGGTATACCAACTTCGTCATGTCTGTGTGATATATGGTGCTGGAACTGAAGTATGAAGTGAAAGACTTAAGGTAGAGAAAACAACAATTCTTTGTAAAAAAATTGGCTCTAGGATTCACTAAGATAATGCAACATGTAATTATGCTCATGAGTTTTGTACAACATTAAATGAGAATTATATATTTTTAAAATGCCCATTACCAATTTGGCTGTTTTCAGAATGATTGCACTGCAATTTCCACAATCCTTAGCACATCTCTGGAAAATGTCCCAAATAATGAGACCATTATTATTAGGTTATAGTGTCATAAGAATAAAAGCTGGCATTTATAGAATTAAAGGTGTATTTTGTCAACAGTTGTTTCAAATGCTATAATCTTTATCTTAAAATTGTAATTGTTAAATCTTAGCAATCAAACTTTAATCAGGATAAGAGTCTAACTGTGTGTGTGTGTGCACGTTTTTATTTTATTGTCTATGCAGAGTTTGCCTCTCAATCCAAAGCCATTTCTAAATGGGCTAACTGGGAAGCCGGTAATGGTGAAATTGAAGTGGGGAATGGAATATAAGGGCTATCTTGTATCGGTTGATGGCTACATGAATATGCAGGTAAATCAAGATGGAAGAAAGTATCCATATTATCCAATTGGTGAAAATATAGGGAGATGATACTTCTGTGCTGTACCTAAGCACAGTAAGAGATTAGTTTTGAGCAAATTAATTGAGGCATAATCTGTGCAAATATAGCATCAAATTATATGAATGCAGAAAAAACAAAACAAAATGTAAAGCCCAATTGCTAAGTTTAGCAATCAGGTTAATCTTTATATTTTATTGAACAGTGTTGAATAAAGGATTCATGCTTTGTTGTCTATAATTTTATAGTGTTCATACTGTACAATGTTATTAAATAAAGTATTTTTGATATAACTTCCACAAACATACCCTTATAAACTCATGTCTGTAAGAATTATGAACCAAATCCTGGATTTGGAAGAGGGGAAGTCTCCTTTGTTGATATCATTCAAATATAAATTGGATTCTTAGTTTACCAAAACCCCAGTCAAATAACCCAGTTCCTATTAAGCTGGCTGCTAAAGGAAGTTCCAAGCTCACCAGCTTATTGCATTTACATGATGGACAAAGAAGAGGGGACTCTTCTTCCATGGCCAGAGCGGAAAATAAACAGACTGCTGTGATCATCTTTCTTCCTGGTGCTCACCAGTCTACATAGAATTGCATGTTTACACCTATTTTTAGGTGGTACAGCAAAGTTTTCTTAAATAATAAATCACATTTTCATTATGTGTAACAAAAAAGTTATTACTATACGATAGTAATTCTACTTTGTATCTCTATTGTATATTTATCAGTCATGCTAGCCACATGACCACAGAAGTGTCTTCAGACAATGCTGGCTTCCTTGGCTAAGAATGGAGATGAGCATCACCCCCTAAAGGCGGACATGGTTGGGACAGAGGAAATCTTTAACTTTGTCTATATATTGACTGAAATAGATAAAAATTCAAAAATTGTGAATTAAATCTATATATACACATCTGGTCAGAAAAAGTTAAAGAAATTTAAATATAAATTAGAAACGTTTTTAATTATCAAACTAATTTATTTTCATTTTTGGCTGAAGGAGTCTTTTGTGTTGGCTTACAGAAGCCAGTGCTCTCTTCCTGTTCTGCACTGATTCTCCACTTGAGAGTGTATTCAGTGGTGGAAGGAAGAGACCTTTGTGTTTGGAGTTGCTGTTGGCTGAGTGGGACTGCAAGCATGGACCGGGGCTACTTCACCCCGTTCTATAGTGAACCTCTGCATTATGACCTTTCTAGTGAGAGGGAACAGAAAAAAACCCCACAGTCCTCATTATTAAAGCTGGTAGGTGTCAAAATGTATGGGAGAAGGGGAATATAAAAGGGAGTTTGCAGAAGGCAGGATGCACCAGGAGCCTCATCAATTCGCTGAGTAAGTCTGGCACCATCTACACAATAACATTGCTATTTTTATATGAGAGCATGGTAAGCTTATTTGGATCATAGCCAGGTATGATGCCAGGAGTGTGGCGGCAGCAAGAGTAGATAAAGATATATTGTATATAGGGAAGGAGAGAAATGTCAGCACTGATCAGGAGGAGCTTTCTGAAATCGGCTGATGTGCTTCCTTTCACTCCATTGACAAAGCCAACCAATTTTTTTTTCTCTCCTTGCCACCTGATACCACTGAAGTATCTTGATAACCAAAAGTGCCAGCTGTGTAATGGTTTCTTTTTTTAAAAAAATTCCATATGCATATGATAGACTCCTTGTAAGATCTCAGAACTCAGTTCATACTTGGAACCACCAATTTAGAGTATTAAATATTTGAACTATTAAATTTTAAGTATAGAATGTAGAAAATGTTCTAATTAAAAGGAATACATGTAACTCTCCTATTCAGTAATACTCATTCCTGTTTGTACAGCTTGCCAATACCGAAGAATATATTGATGGTGCATTGTCGGGACATCTTGGTGAAGTTCTGATAAGGTAACTTCTTCATGTAACTGAGTAGGTTAAAATGAAATATTGTAAAAGTGATTGAAGTGCTGGATGAAGATAGACAAGTTAAAATTCACAGCAGGAAATTTATTAGAAGTTATTGGGCCAATTGATCCATTGCCAGATGTACATTTCACCTATCTTGCTGAATCATTGTGAAAAATCAAATGAGAGGAGCCCTACATGTGATATGCCTTAAACTCTTAGAGTTATAAATCTAACAAATAACCTTTATCAACTAAAGGTCAGGTTATGACCACTGATTCAGCAATTGTTTGCAACCTTCCCTGCTGGCTCCCAACGAGCAAAGTCAATGAGAAAGCTGGCAGGAGGTTGCCAGTCACTCCTTGCTGCTTTTTCATCTGTGCTCCATAGCACTTTCCGCACCCACCTACATACTTGCCCACACCCACCTGCCTGCACTCTGTAGCATCTGCCTGCCCAAAGCTTTCACCTCAACTTTCACCCATTGGCATTTTGCTTGGGACTTACATCTCTTCCCACTTTGCAATCAGGTGAGGTCCTCACTTAATCTACACTAGGGCTGTCAAATTCGCAGCCCGCGAGTTGGATGCCAGTCATGTGCTGGCCATGCCTATACATGGTTTAATGAAGGGGAAAAAATATCCTGATACATCCTGTGACGCCATTGTGACCATGTGAGTTTGACACCCCGGATCTAGATGATCCTGAAATTGACAATGGCAACCAGGAGCATTGGAAATATTTGTAAGCGATGCGATCATGTGATGGTATGTTTTACAACCACATCACTTAGTGACAGAAATTCCAGTCCCTGTTGCCTCATAACCTGAGGACTACCTGTGTAGTACAAGGTACTGTGTAGTACCTTGACTTACAACCATTTATTTAGGGAATATTCAAGGTTACAATGGCACTGAAAAAAGTGACTTAAAACCATTTTTCACACTTGCAACTGTTGAGCATCTGTCACATACACAAAATTCAGATGATTGCAGGGTCCCAGGGTCATGTGATTGCCTTTTGCAACCTTATTTTAGAGCAAAGTCAATGGGGAAGCCAGATTCACTTAAGAATTGTGTTATAACTTAACAACTTAAGTCATTCACTTAACTCTGGTAGGAAAGGTTGTAAAATAGGGCAAATCTCACTTAACACATGTCTTGGTTAGCAAGGGAAATTTTGGGCTCAATTGTGGTCATCAGTTGACAACTACTTATATTGGAAAAAGTGCATTAATCAAATACCTTAGTGCTTTAATAAAGTTTTGATTTCAAATCTGTTAAATTGATAAATGCAAGTTAGTTGCATGATTCTCCTTGAACAATCAAAAGAAACCGCCTTCCTCTCCTGAATTTCCTTTGCATCTCCATAACATGCTCCATCCCCCAAGATTTTAATGACAAATAAAAATGGAAAGCATGGGTTTGGGAAAGCAAAATAGTAGAAAGATCTGTTGCAAAGCCAAAGTTTGCTTGTTTCACAATTTCATTCTTCATAAAGCACTGTTTCTTTAATGTATTTGACAGTTATAGACAAATGCACTTAAATAATGACACAAATTCAATAAAAACAGTTTTAATATTAAACACAACACCAAATACAGAATTAAATTTGTTTTATAGAAAACAGTCTTTTTAAAATTCATGTGAATTACAGCAAAAATAACTTATCTCTTTATTGCCAGGTGCAACAATGTCCTATACATAAGGGGTGTAGAAGAAGAAGAAGAAGATGGAGAAATGAGAGAATAATGTTGGAAAAATCTTGTGTTTTTTAATGTGTAAAATATATATATTCAGTTGTTGCTTTTGAAGAAAATTCATGTTTTGTAACTACATTTTGGGGCAGAAAAATACATATAGCTGAAAGAAACAGTCAATATGAAAGATGAACCACAAATTAAAAACTGGGATTATTTAGCCTTAATACAAATATTTTAAAGCAAATGGGATCAGATGTATTCCATCACCATTTACTTTATATGACTAGGTGCAAGATATAAAACTAGTACAAAAATACACTTTACAAAAAAACCTCAAGTAAAGTAGTAGTCATCTTCACTCCTTGTAGTTGCATCTGTAGCTTGTTCTGCTTCGTGCTTAGTCATTGGAGGCTGTGAGCGGTACACCAATTTTCTTCCAATCTAAAACAAAGACGAAAAAATAAAATCCGTATATGCATGGACTTTTAAAATCAGCCTTAGTTTTCCTGTTAAACTTCCCATACATAGTCTTTCACTTATATTTTATACAAATGTGGAAACACTTGAAATGTCTGTAGGTAGATCTATTTAGAACAAAACACACATTTCAGAGTTGCTTAGCTTGGAGTGGGGATGCGGGGAAGTGAAGGCTTTTTTGTCAGAGAATCCAGTAGTCACATCACTGGACATCTTCCACCACTCTCTTTGATTTTGTCACACCTGACCCTTAATGTACATTTAAATACTTTGCAGGAAAGAGTTTTGGCAATGTTTGTATAAATACTTTCATTTTTGTGACATTACTGAAAACATCAATTGAAGATAGTCATGGCTAACGTGGCCCCATTAATATGGATATATATCTTAAGGCTAGATGTTGTTAAATATCCTACTTTGATAGAAATTATGGCTGGGATTGCTCTAGAAACTAGGTGTCTGCACATTTTGTTACGGACTTTATGATGAAGAAACTATTAAAAAGTTTTGTTAGACAGTTGTCTATATTTTTATTTTATAATTCCTAATCCTTCAGAATTGAAATCAGAAAAATAATTTAGCTCTGATTTAAATGTGATTTTAATGGATTTTTTAAAAGTAGACAAAAGTCATTAAATCTGTTGTTGAGTTCAAAATGCCACCCCAAAATTAGCAGCTGTGATAATTTCTGTGTGAGCAGAGAAAGATGCATAATCTGCCTAATGACCATGTGTTCAGATGGAAGTTCTGAAATTGAATTGTACTGCTTGAACATGGAATGGCTACAACTGTCAACATGATCCAGGATCTTCCTTTGTCAGGTCTTGGATCACACAGAGACCTGAACTGAAAGTGAGCATATAAGATATAAGGCTTAAGGGGGGCTGCATATAGTATGTGTAGCCCAATTCTTCGAATCACCTTTCATACAAAAAACTACAAACCTCTAAAGATTTGTTCTAAAGTCACGGTTATGGAAGCTGAATTTCAGGATCTGAGAAATGTGTCTTTTTAAGATGGGGCTCACTGCCCTCTAATGGATATGTTTGCAGTTTGCAGTGTGGATTGGTGCTACTTAAGCCATGCAGCATCTAGACAAGGAGAGCTTGTATTGACTTTGGCAACGCATAGTGTATCTCTTCTGGGACAGGTACCTCGTGACACGCACAACAGTAATGTCCAAGGCTGTATTTTCTTTCATGTTGGGCCACTGGCCGTATTGCATGGAGATGAGAGGATTATAATCCAAAAGTGTGGGTGGAAAAGCTGATCTTTACTGAGAATATTTGCCATGGCTGAATCAAATAGTAATAACCAGATTATTAGGTGCAAAAGGGAGGGGCAAAATAATAAGCTTTCTAAGTGGAAAACTTAAGGCAAATTCCCCCATTGCAGGCCCCATTTGCCCTTTTTGTGTACCATGTTAACTATTGCCTAAGATAATGCTAAAGTTATAGCAAAGTATTAAAGAGGTGCTTCAAAATGCACAATAATGTATGCAAATCAGCTGCTTTCAAATTTAAAACTGACATTTTCAGATTTGTGCAGCTACTTCAGAAGTTGCTGTTATCTCCATGTACATCTATAGTTGTTTGGCTAAAGTTACTTGCTTGTGGAGACAGCTGGGAGCAGCTTCTGTAATAGTCAAGCAAGCTTTGCAAATAAATGTCTTTGTGCTTTCTGTGGTCTTGTGCATTACGAAGCATCTCCTTTGAATAATTGTTATAACTTTATTAGGCATTGTTCCAAAAATACTAATGTGGGTGGACAATGTTGCTACATTTGCTAATCCTGTTCTTATAGTGCAGGGGTGTTAAACTGGATTTTTTTAAGGGCTTGATCAGTTGTAGTTCTCTGCGGGCTGGGAAGCGGAAGACGGGGTGGACCCCTCATGCAGCGGTTTGCTGGCCAAAACAAGATGGGGTACTGCCCCCGTGGCCCCTTTTTGGCCTGGACAGCCTCCTACATTACTTTGCTAGCTAAAACGGGGGCACGAAATTTTATTTTGACTGCTGGGGGCACTGCGGGCCAGTCCTTTGCTATTTTCAGGTTGGCCCCGTGGGACAGATTTAAGCACTTCACGAGCTGGATCCGGCCTGCAGGCCTTGAGTTTGACATCGCTGAAATAGTGCCTCTGTTTAAGCCAATCTTTGTCCAAATATTCATACATCTTATTAAAAAAATGTTTTAATAAAATTTTATTTGAGTTTTCACAAAACAAAAGAACAATAGAACATCTTTTTTTAGCATGGTTCCAGGTTTTCACATCTCCATACAAATATAATCGCAGTTACATATTCATCTTTCATATTCAATTTCATATTTTATCACTACTTTATATATTCTCTTGATTTTTTTCTCAAATACTTCCCTCAGGCTTATTTATAGCTTTCTCATTCATTTCTAAGTATTTCATTTCCTTTTCAAACTTTTCATATCTTCATAATAATTATATTTGTACTTTTTTATCTGTCCTGTTTACAATGTCATTGCATGTTCTTATTTCATCATTTCCCAAAAAACTCCTCATTTCAAACATTACAAAACAAGGTTTCCCCTATAGTTGCCAATTAGAATGTATCACCTTCATATCTTATAATTAGTTCCCTTTCAAACCCTGTTAAACATTCAACTTTTAGATTGTCCCCTTAAACAGTTATAACATTCAACTCCTAATTATATTATAACATATATCCCTTTTCAGTCAGATTCTGCATGGTACTTTCCCCTTAAGGTACCCCCAATACACTTTAAATTTCAAAAAAAGAAAAGACAGTCTATTTAAATTCATTCTAGAAACTGATATTGATCTCATTACAATCATTCCCATAATTCATTTCAGTTATATTTTATAGGTCATTAAATATAATTAATATACATATTTTCATACCTCTCTTTTCACCTTATCTTACAATAATCCTCATAATTCATTTCAATTAAATTCCATATATTAACTAATATATTTATTATATTTTCCCTTCTTTCACCTTTATTCCGTTTATCTCTATTTGATTTGATTGTTAGCAAACATTCCATTAATGAACAATACCAGTTTCATCTTCCACTTTAATAATGTATATTTTCCTCTTTTCTACATAGTTTATTATTTCTAATATATTTATACTATCCCTTATCACCTTGTAGAATCCTCTCTCTTAATTTTTGTTTTTAACCATTGTGTTTTTTAAACAAACTATTTTCTTATTCTTGTTCATTCCACATGTTTCTTTATTTCCTGATTCTATTTCTTGTAATTTCTTTTCCCCTTTATTTCCCCCCTCTTTTTCTCACTCCAGTTTTTGTCCCCCGCCTTCTTTAAGGCTTCCCTCTGTAATCCTTCTGCTTATATTTTGTTTATTTTTTGAACTGTTCTCTTTTCTAATTACCTCTAATCTCTAATTTTTAATTCCCTTTTCCCCCCTCTTTTCACTTCAACCCTGATTGCCCCATTTGTTTGTTAAAGATGGCCTCTTCTTTATTCAGCTCTTCTCCCTCTGGAACTCCTTGTTGTTCTTCATATTCTAAAACTGCCATTTCTAGAAATTGTAGAGCAAAGCCAAACAATTCCCCTTTCTCTTGCAGCTTTTCTTTCATATTTTTAAATTCCATTTTCAGATCCAGAAAAAGTTCTGCCATCTTTAAACACTTCTAACCAATACTTTAAAGCAACTAAAGTCTAAAAATTACTTCCCACAGTTAATTTCAATTAGATCCTCTGCCAATCCAGTATCCAAAATTTCCAAAATCACCAAATAATCCCAGAACAGTTTCTTCTTACTTCTTTCTTTGTTCCAAAGCTCAATGCTCCACTTTCACTTTCCAGGAGCTCTATTGTAGCAAGATTTCACACTTTGTATTCTTTAAAAATCCTTTGAAAATTCACAATTAATTCCTTATGCCACCAGGTGGCACTCTATGCTATGTCCGAGTTCCCCCCCCCCTTTTTTTCCCTCAGCTTTTTTCTCTTCAATGGCTTTTACGTTTCAAAAATTCCTTATTTTCCCTTTGACACTTTCAAGTTCAGCTTTAAGTTTGCCTATTTAGTGTCAAGATTGTTTTATGCAAATAGCTTCTTCAAGCTTCTCTTTCAAAATTCAGAGCTGGTGTCAGCTGTCAGATCTTTTTTCCCCTCTTTTCTGCCGCCGCTTTAAAAATCTTTCTTTAAAAAGTTCTTAATAATTTTAATTCCAGGGTACCTTTTATTTAGATGTTACTTCTCCTTAAGCTGTCCTCTTCTTCCTTGCTCCTGCACACTCTTGTCCAGTCTGATCTTCCTCTTCAGGGTGGCCATTTTGACCACTGCTACTGCTGTCTTTGGAGATGACAAGCCAAGCCAAGGAGGGGAGATGCGGCTCCCCTTGACCCAGCTGGCGGTCTCCCCCTTCTTCATCACCTCTACGGGGTGGCTTTAGCCCCAAATCAAATAGATCGGTGCCCTTTGACGGAGAGCATGAACCAAAACCACAGATGATCGCGGATTTCAGTCCATCACCAAGGAAGTCTAACCAGAAGTATCTTATTAAAAAAAATTGTGACCACGGCTAAACTATATTGTGGGATGACTGTATATAGGAACATGTGTCTGGCCTTAAAAGGGTAGAACACATAATTCACAAGCCGTGAATAGGCATAATTAGTTAGATATAGCATAAGATGTTAGTAAAAGTTTTAACTACAAATAGCTAGTTTAGGCTTTGACAAAGTAGCTAGGCAAGCATTTATTTTGCTGTCATCCAGCACAATCCAAAAACACATCTCTAAAGCATGACTACCAACCCTTTTCTTTGGTTCTGCAATTGCTCTCTCAAGAGCAAGCTTTAGCCGTTCTTCCTGAATCCTTCTGAGTTCTTTCAATTTGTCTTCATGTATCCTTCAAGAATGGAAAAAGGGAAGACTTTAAAAATGAAAAGGTTATTGTTGGAAGAAAGCTTCCTTTTTTTAATGTTCCCTGATTTTATTTTATTATCTGAAGAACTCAGCATTTATTTCAGTGAGGGAAAAAAACATGTTAGACCTGAGAATGAGAGAGGGTCATAGTGACTTATTGGAAACCTGCGATTGATGCATCCTATCTGTGTAAGAGATTGCACTTCAACCTCTTCTTTCTTGCTCCAGTCAAAAGGAAATCTCAAAGCCCTTTCTTCATGCCTTCTGGATACAGCTCCCATTGGTACCACAAGGTTTCTTTCTAATGAAAAGTGTTTAGCACCTCCTCTTTATACTGTATAACTAGATCAATTATACATTTTTTTTTGCCCCTACTAGTACTACATTTTTTTCATTTTAGAAGACAAAGCTGAGTGTCCTAATGGACAAGAATAATATTTTATAAGAGAAGCCCCCACAAGTATTGTCCTACTAAATGGGAAATCATATGCATTATAATGGTGAGAAAGAATGTCCTAATGCCTGCTCTTCCCTTCCCTTTTTTATTAGTTCACATAATTTCCCCCCACAGAGTTCCAATGCTATAGGCTGAACATTCTCCATTTTTTAATCTCAGACTATTTTTGCTAATTTGGGAGATATTTTTGGTTTGCATACTCATGTGTTTTTTTATTTCTAAATCATAGTCTAAATACTTTCTGACCTTTAATGCAAGCTCCATATTTGTATTATCACTTATTGTAATGCAACAAATATAATATTCATTGTCACCAATCATGTGTTGAGGTTCTTGGGAAAAATCTTTCTATCTGTCCATATTCTCCATCACTTGTATAGTACAGCTATTCTCTGTAGTCTAACTGATCTTTTCAGACATATCCATAATTCTGTAGCTGTTCACCCCAAATTTGCTCATACAATTTTACTATAAAGGGGCCTTAGGGCATCCAGCAAACAAAAAACATTGATTCTTTCTGAAACTGTACCTTTTAAGTCAAAAGTTGAACACATGGCTATGTTGGAATTCAGAGTTAAAATTATGTTAATTGATAAGATATTTTGCAAACTCTTACCTTTGTCGTCTTTCTTTTGCTCTGAGCTTTTCAGTGACTTCAATCATCTCAAGATACTCTTTTGGAAGTATTTCAAACATCTCACAGAGTTCTGAAACTCGCATTTCTATTTTTTTAAGCATTTGGAATGAGGTCATACTGGATACTTCCTGTGTCCCACAGCAAACACTGTATACTTCTGCTACCTTTTTAGTAAGTGAATCCAATATTTTATTCTTATGATGTAAATAAGAAAATTAATATCATTAATAACCCTTAGCCTTGGGAATGGAATATATTTTAGTAAACAAATACATAAACAAATGAGGCAAATTCTGAGGTTACATTAGAAAACATGAATCAAAGCTTATAGTAAAATCTAAAACTAAATACTAGAGGTAAGCAATCCCCAAATTTAGGCTAAGAATTATATAATTCTGAACATTGCTAAAATGGAAGTAAATAATGTATAAGCAAAATGGTATTCGCTCGGTGAGCAAAACCTAACAATACAAAAGTGGTGATGTACACTGTGAAAATTCAAATGGATAAATGTTAAACAATAAATGCAGTTTGGTGGTCAAAGAGGCATGTGTATGCAAACACAAATGGAAGAACCTAATACACATTGGAAGAAGTTCTGGATGACTTTGGGCCAGTCACTCTCTCTCAGCCCTAGGAATATGAAGGGCAGCCACTTGGAAAATATTGTAAAGAAAACTGCAGAGACTTATCTATTCAATCATCAGGGCCAAGAATGACTTAAAGGCCCTAAAACAAAAATAAAAAGTTTATTCAGCAGCAGCAAGACTGTATTTCAAGTGGTCTACAAATATAGTAGGGAGATATATTTACTTTTCAGGAATCTGAAAGGGTGCCAATTGGAAAAAGATTAAAGACCTATTCTGTCTCTCCAGAATGTAGGACATGGAATAGACTTATGGAACAGGAAGATAATGCCAGTTGAATGTGTGTGTGTGTGGGGGGGGATAACTGTAAGAGGAATTTGACAGTTAAATTAGGCAAAAAAAGATAGTCTCTTCTTTGCTGCATATGTTCAAGTTAGAACATGCTCAAGCTGGATTTTTACACTGAGCAGCATCTTCATGTATTCAGATATAGAATCATAGAATGTAAGAGTTGGAAGGGACCTTTGAGATTATCTAGGTCAATTGTAGCTTCTGGCTCTATAGTTCCTTTACTTTAGTTACCTTGTTGTTGGAAAAGGTGCTAATGGTAGAAAAGGTGCAACAAGGAAGGAAAAATGGATAACCAGCAGCAGGGCAGATGGATTCAGTTACAGTGGCAATGAATGCGTGATTGGAAAATCTGAAGGGCCAAATTCGGGACAGATTGTCATGGAGAAAATCTGTGTGATCATTAAGAATTTAACTTATTCAATGGGATACAATAAATCAATAAACCAAGCACTTAATTGCCACCATTAGATATTATAGTGGAAAAGTCATTATTTCATAATCCATATCAATAATAAGTTGCTGATGGTCATTTTGGATGCTCTGCAATGTTACTCAGTAACATAAATGTTGCCCACTGGTAAACTGACAGGATTGGTTTCCTTTGTCTATGAATGATGAGCCTGATTCAGCCCATCCCCCATTTGAGACAGTGGATATGGTATGGAAGCTCTTTACCATTGATGCCTTCTGGGATATTTTTTTTTTTTAATTTTCCCAGTCTAACCTAAAACCTTGATATTTCTCCCATTCAAGAACAAATCAAGCCTGACCTTGCTTAGCTTCTGGGCTTAGGTAAAAGTGACCTGAAGTTGGACCTTAGACTCTTAGGGTATTACATACAGATAAGAGATACAAAAATGCATCAGTACAAACTGTTAATTATCTTTTTTAAGGATTGGACAATCTGTATTATGATGAAGATGGTCGATACATTCAAACTTACCATGGATGCTGGATTATATTCTCCTAAAGAAAACATCTTAGCTTTTAATGCCAGTTCAGCACTTTTTCCATCTTCTTTGAGGCAAGCAGCTATCAGAGCTTCTTTTTTGTCTCTAAGGTGTTTTACCTTTTGTTCCCTATTAAAAGAGAGTATAAAACTTAATAGCTAGAATTTTAAATTAGCTTGTCTGTTTTAAATAGCTGAAGTACTCATCAAGCTTTTAGATTCCAGCATTTTTCAGCAGAGGAAACAACACATTTTTGCTAACACCAAATTGATTTAATAGGAATTCCTACTCAGGGATTCCTGGAGATTGTCATAGAGTGATTTGTGGCAGACATGGTCTTGAGTTTGTAGCCATGTCATTATAAACTGGCTAATGCTGCAAAATAATTATCCAAATGATTTGCTACTAAGAGCTAAAATCTCTTAATTAGAAAGGACATCTTTTACTTTAATTAAAAACATCTTTTTGAAAAGATGGTGAAAAAGTATAAAAGAATACATTTGGTAGAATAGCAAATAATGGAATAATCATCAATTGTACAGAAGGGGAGTGGGGAGCTATCCTGTATTGGACAGAGGAAGGCAGCCTCTATAGGAGGCAGGTGTTAGAGGGGCATCTGTGGAAGCTCTGTAGCTTCCTCCCCTGAACCCTATCTTATTTTTTGTCTTATGTGCCATAAAGCCTGCCCTGCGTAGTCTGCTATTCTTAGGAAAGGTAGAAGATATTGTGTGATTCCCAACACTGCATTAAGATTCGATTGCCAATCCAACCAACTTCAGTGCATAGGATTGTGATTTGCCTTTTGAGCTAGTTCTGTATTGGCGTGCCACAATCACAAGATTTAAAGCAACACATGCCACTTACTTGCAGTTTCACAAGAACTGGCTCATTTGAAAATATGGTTTATTCATCTAAGAATATAATTTCTTAATTATATTATTTAATTACATTTCCTAATTATATTATTTCCAGATGCAATAATCTTAATTTCATTGGGCAATTTGTATTCCTAGGTTATTTTTTGAAGTGAAAAGACTTTTTGTGGAGAGTAGCTTCCATGTAATACAAACATTAAAAAAATGATGAGGAAAGCAGTGTGTTAAGATTCTCTAACTGAAGTCTAGAATGATTAGGATTATTCAGTATTCTAATTCTTCATTTTAAAGCCAAAACTTGTTACATTTTTGAGGTATGTCATATCTCTCAGCTTCTCAATTTTTACATTGAATCCCTTTCCCTGTGTTAACTGTTAAAGAGCTGAAACCATTCCATACTTACACCCTGCTTAAAATTAAGCTAATCAGCTTTGCCTGAAATACAACACTATATTGAATTTATCTTCTTTCCCTGGCTAAAATCATGAGATCTCAATAGGCTTGTTTGGAGCACAAATTGCTATCAGCGTGTATGCATGTTCACACTTTGAAAATATATTTTAAAACCCTATTAAATTAATAACTTACATATGCTGCTTAACTATTTTCTCTCTCTGCTGGCTTTCCTCCAATGTGCCACTAATATCTTGAATGTTTTGGAATAATGAAAGATTTTGCTCTTCAAGATATCTGAACATCTGAAGTAACTCTTCTGTGTCTTTAAAATATATTTCTGGCTCCTAATGAAGGAGAGACAGTAGTGCATAATTTCTGGAATGGCACATCTGTTTGCAAATATATTTTTGAAAAAAATGGAAATAGGGTAAAAGAGGGCATTTGAGGATTATACTCAACTGGCAATAAAGGACTAATTATTAAATATATAATGAGCCTTGGTGGCAGGGTTAGAGAACAGTACTGCAGGCTACTTCTGCTGACTGCCAGCTGCCTGCAATTTGGCAGTTCAAATCTCACCAGGTTCAGGGTTGACTCAGCATTCCATCCTTCCAAGATGGGTAAAATGAGGACCCAAGTTGTTGGGGGCAATGTGCTTACCCCAATATGTAAACCGCTTAGAGAGGGCTGTAAAGCACTGTAAAGCGGTATATGTCTAAGTGCTATAAATTGCTATAAATTAGCAAAAAAAACAATTAATTTCATTTGTCAATTTATATATTATGCAGACTGTATGGTTTGCCATGCCACTAATTTTCTGTAAATGTGCTTAAATGTGATGGGAACAGGTGACTGATATGCACAGAAATGCTGCATAATGTCCTTCACTGACATAAGGTTTTGTATATTTATATATTTATATATCATTTGCTGTAGAGAACACAGCAAAATAAGTTCAAGGATTATTTGTCAGGTCCACATGTGAAGTTCCAATTAAATTGATTTATTATTACTCATGCCTATGCATAGAAAGACTCTCAAATATTTGAGAATCTTCCTGCTAGTTGTAAGATCAGGGTCAATGCAATTCAAGAGAGGTTGGACTTAATCCACTTGTGACTATTTAGAGATTCTAAGCTGATTCCTCTTTTAACTTTGCCCCCAGGTTTTGCCACTCCTTCCTTACATTACTGGATTGAATCCACTAAAGACCTACTGAATAAAATATATAAAACAAAATATTTATTTCTTTGTAATCTAAATACTTTGTTAATTAAAGAACCAATCAATCAATCAATTCTTTATTTCATTTATTAGGTAATGTTTTCTGCTTCTTTGATTCCTATAGCACTTAAAATATGTACAGTGATTCAGATTATGTAGGTGATATCTGAAAGATTGTGGGTATTAAATAGTATCTAGAAGCACACTTCTTTTTCAAAAATAGTTTTATATTATTTTCACAAATGAGTTGTAAAAACATATCCAACACACCTTCCTCCTCCTATTTTCAACACAACAATAAACCTGTGAGATGAATTGAGCAGAGAGACAGTGACTGGCCCAAGGTCACCCAGCTGTCAGAATAGGACAATTCTTGGGTAATGAAACAACTGCAAGCAAACAACCAAATTCAGCACCAAGAACCCCAAGTTTAACTCTGATATATGTATATTTTAAAGATAAATGTCTTACTTTATCACAATTCTGGATATCATCCATGTTAAAAGTGTCCTCTGAAGATAGAGAGAAGCTGGTTTCACTTAAACCACTGTTATTAAAAGAAAAATTAACTTAGATATAATTTGTGTGTATACCTTGAAGCTTGCCAAGTAAGTGTTTAATGCCAAGCAGGAAGATCATGCTTGGTAAAGTAAAGATCCAACCTGAGGGAAGAGAAGGGAAGGGAAGGGAGGAAAGTTGGTATGCACAGATGAGCTTGATTTGGTTTTTTCCCCAATTCAGATTGCTATCACCTTTCTGATGATATATATTTATCATCTATTATTGATTTTGGGTCCACTATTCCTTGTGATGACTTTCTAAAGAACCTGTAGTCTCCTGCAAAAAAGAGAGGAAACATATAATATCATTCTTATTTAGCAACAGGAGTTTATTAGAATTATATCATACATAATGGATAAATGAATCCACTATGAAAGAATTGCCCTAAGCAGGAATAGGCAACTGTGGGAGCACATAACTCCTAATTCCACTTTTTAAATTTTTGGTGGCCTCTAGAATGCTTGCAGAATGTTGTGCTGTAATAAGGGGCAAACCAGATACATTAAACTCCTGCAAGGATTAAAACTTCTATTTTTACCCCTTAAACTCTCCAGGTGTCTCAATGCAAACTGAGTTCTTGGCCCTTAAACAAAAATGGAAGCATCCTATGTAATAAGTACTCATTGTTCAACTATTATCTTATGCATTTTCATAAAATGAACACAGAACAAACAAACATGCAAGTGAGAAAAAAAGTTGAAGAAAAAAGTATATGGAAGCAGCTTTTCATATTCTTCATAGCAGTTTTAAGCACAAGTATATTTTCTTTCTAAAGTTACATCATATTATGCTTCTTTCTATAATCTATCCCATTTAATCATCAAAACCATGAGTCACAAATTCATTTTTTCATTTTTATGCAAAAAGCCCATAAAAGGTATTCAGTCAACAATAAATAGAAACATGATTTTTCTCTAATCAAAGAAGTTATATATCCATTTCAGTAAAATCTGTCGACTTCAACCATCCCTCCATAACGAGCAGTGCCAATTCTTTTCATCTCTGTGCATACAGCAATCTCACTGCTATGATCATATACTGAAATAATATTTCATGGCTTCTTTCTAATTATTTATCCATTAATCTTAAAAGAAAAAGTTCTGGCTTCAATTGAATGTTGATCTTTAAAATAATCTGTATCAAAGTAGGTATTGGATCCATATTTTTTTTTAGCTTTTTTACATGTTCACCAAGCATGATAAAACATTCTTTCATCATATTTCCAACATACATTTGAAATGACTTTCTACATTCTAAATAATTTCTCTGGCATTATGTATCAATGATACATCATTTTATAAAAATTATCTTTGAGATCATAACACAATGTAAATTTCAAATCTTTTAAGATACCCCTGCATCTTTCTTCCAGTTTAGCAGCTTTTTTTTGTAGTTGCCATGGCGAGAAAGTAAAAGTATGTCAGTTACTATAATGGGAATAAAAGGTTCTTCTTCTTCTTCTTCTTCTTCTTCTTCTTCTTCTTCTTCTTCTTCTTCTTCTTCTTCTTCTTCTTCTTCTTCTTCATCTTCATCTTCATCTTCATCTTCTTCTTGTCTCAATTGGTTCAGCCTAGTCATAGTCAAATAATCTAGCTGATATTATTCTTCTCTTCTTGTTTTGTAAAATCCACCAATTAGTACTGTCCACATACATAAACAATCAATCTTCCTGTCTGTTACTCTAACTAACTTTATTATTTTCAAATATATTATCATCAAAGAAAAAATATATTATTTCTTCTATTTTTTAAAATCACTGTCCTCCTTTTCTGTTTGAAACATCCTAATACTGCAATCTTGATCAGCTTTAAATTAAAATCCTTTAAGATAGGTTTTTTATCTTTTTAATTAAAAAAGAAGACACTGACATTCTTGAATCTTCCTTACTGTTTGGAATACCTTTCTTAGATGTGAAGTACTTTAATTGTGAAGTGATTTAATTGTGAGGTGAACTTTTTGTCATTCAAATGTCCATAAAAAGGCTGTACAGCAATTCAGGGCAAATTGTAAACTCCTTACTTCTCAAGTGGACTCACAATTGACCACAACAAACTAAACTGCATTTTGTTTTGTTTTGTTTGCAAGGAGAATCTCTTTCAGAACACAAGTAGGCAATCCCCTGATTTCTCCTGCTTCTAGAGAAGTTTTTTGTCACCAGAACCAAGTCTTGGTTGGCAATTGAACCACTGTGTTGTCTCTACCTGCAAAGCTGCTTATAGAGATGTCTAATCAGCCATAACATCTCACCCCAAAGCCCAGACTTCTTTTTTCAAAGGTCTTCCTTATTCCTTACCTTGGTCATTTGAAACTTGTGCCTTTTCCTCAGGGTTGCCTAAGATGACTGAGACCAATTTGTCTACTGTCACTTTCTTGGCTGGCTGCGGCCCTTTATGATGTGCCATTTTGTCTAAGAGTAGTAGCCAAATAACACAAGAGTCACGTATTTTTAAAAAGAACAAAACATGAACAAGTCATCAGCTCTATTAATCCTTGCTAAATCCAAACAAGGCTGCCATTGACAGGAAATGGATTCAATCTGCAAACGGTATTAAAGTGTTGTCAAAGTAAATAGTCAAACCATGGGACTGGCGACTGAATTAATGCAGGAAACCTAGGGAAATCAGTCACACTAAGACTAAGGATGCAGCAAAAGAGAATGCTGATACATTATTTTGTTCATACATCAGCAGAACAATTATGCTCTTAAGATTTTTCTTTAACTTAATATAATGCCACTACAAATTATTTATTTAAATTGTAAAGTTAGCTGTTCAAACATTACTCCAAAGGCATACAATTGGTTAAAACTTCATTTTAAAACATGGAAGCAAATAGACTAAAATCAGCAACCTGGAGAAATACACAAATATTCTAAATATTTAAACAGGATCTTCTGGCTCAGAGCCTGTTTAAAAAAATAGTTATAAATGCTTTCCAGAAGGACAGAAGGGTAAGAGTCAAAGAGAGGGCAATTATTCTTGATACAGGAGTGACAATTTCACTATATAAATGTTTCACTATAGTTATTTCACTATATAAACATCATTAGGACCTTTAAAAAAAGTATATAGTTCATAATGTTTCTCATGAACTAGTTTTTTTGTTTTTTGTTTTGCATCTTCAATAATTCGGGATATGACAAAATGTATTTATACCAAGTTTTTTCTTTTAGGACATTGTTTCCTCCCTCCATATCTTGGCATACCTAGATAAAATTTCTATTTAAAAAAAGACCTCCAAAAGCAATTATGAAGAAACCAATATAATACAGGAGTAATCTAAGAGTGCTGCTTTACTATTCAGTAAGAGAATACACAATTTTACCAGACATGGGAATGGCATCCATTAGAATTGTAACTCTCTTGTTGAATTAAGATTTTTCATGAGTGCTCTTTGAATACAATTTTTGTGTCACATTGTACACATTTAATTGTTATACAATCTAACCTAACCTTTACAATAAATTTAGTCTTCTAGGATTTGGTCTTGACAAATTTTGATTCATATAATGTTTCCATGATTCCCTCTGGAACTGCTCAGATAGTGATGCCAGATTGACTAATCCAATAATTTCCTGACTCTTGTAAAGAAGATAATACTTTTCTTTCTTCAGTTTTTTTTAATACTTTACTTTATTGTGGACCCAGGGTGCACTCTGAGCATAGTTGTTTTCACACAGTTGTTTTACCACTCAATTAAATAATATCTACAGTGCCAAGAAGGGGCAGGGGGGAGGGTTGCCCTGTTATATACAGTAGCTTATCCTGTCAGTTGATGAGGTTTTCATTTTTTTCCTTGGTAGTTCCTTGAAACAAGTGTGATGCTTGTTTATTTGTCTGGGTTGCTAGTTCCTTGATTAGGATATTGTTTATTGCTTGATTGTCTGGTGTTAATCCTGTTGTTGATCCTTGCTTATCTGGGAATTGATTGCTGCTGAAGAGGTGTTCTGGAAAAAGGTTTGCTTCTTTTTTTACTTTTTTAACCTTTTTTTTTTTACAGCCAGATAAGCAGAGATCCAACACCAAGATTAACACTAGACAAACCATCAATCAATAAACACAAGCTAGCCAAGTATTTATCAAGCAGAAGATCACATCCTCACCAATTGACAGGGCAAGTACTGAGAGGACAACACCATATGCATTTTTCTTTAGTGACCTGTCTGGGTTCCATCACTTATGTATCACACGTTTTTAGTTTTTCTATTTGGTAAATTGATAGTTTGTTTCCAATTGTGGTTTTGGTATCCTAATGAGTCCCCATTCATCTTAATCTCCTTTTGTTAACATGAACACTTCTGGTACACTAAACAAATTGGCCAGAACGAATCAGCATAAAGGGTGGTGATTGGAACTGGATATCCCAGTGCTTTCAGGTACAACAAATGCCCCATGGATCATAATTATTACAAATGAACCAGTCAATATGACGCATGTCTAAGTTACATATTTGTTTGTTCCTATTTGCTACCTTCCCTGCAAACCTAAAGCAGGAGATGGGAATATATTAAAAGTATCATAGAGGAAGTACCCTAAATTCCTCCAGTTATTCAGAAACTTTATTCACAGGCAATCTCATATTAATGGAAGTTCAATGCTTCCCTTTCTTTTCTTTTTTTACATACATTAAAACTTCCTGCCTTTATATATTCTCCTTTATATATTTTCAATTTAGTTTGTTTCAGATGTGTTAATCTTGTATCACTCAAGATTCCTAGTTGGTGTGCTTGCTAGAATGATTACAGCAGTATTCCCCCGCACTGTAATTTAAATGGTCAATGAACCACTGAAAACTGTGTACTTACTCGGTTTATGTTGCAATATAATGGAGGGTGAGATTAGTTTGGCTTTATCAGCAGCTGGTGGGAAAGAAATAAGGGATTTTGATGGGCTTTTTTCCCATTCTTTCTTCCTCTTTGCCATCTTCTGCTCTTGCCATGCTTTGGGAGAAATACTAAACAAAAAGGCTTCATAGGATAAATACAGCTTCAAAAGATCTTCAGTGTTTGCAATTTCACTGCATATGTCAAAAGAAAACAAGGGATACAAGGCATACAAGATGTTACAGATGTACAGCACCAAGCAGACATTTAAAATATAATTGAAAAAGCTGAGTAGAACATTTCCCCTGAATTACAGTATATGGTTTTATAATCGTTCTTATTAGTACTGGAGCTACTTGTACTATGTCTGGGCAGTAATGTTTTTCAAAATTACTTGAATTTGGGGAAGATTATTTCATCAAGGAACTTTCTGTCCTTTATTATAAACATCTATGAACTTGTTCAGAAATTTAAAAAAGAACACTTGAATATGCTTTATAAAAAGAATAGAAAGTATTAACTTGGGCTTAATAAGAACATCTACTCAATTTTACATTTATTTTATAGTTCTAAAGGTTCATTTTTTTTTGTATCTCAGCTGCCACTTCTCAGTTGTCCATGATATAAATAGTGTACATTTTAAAGATTTTGAGCTGGATCATTTTGTGCCTTTCTGTATGACAGATGTATAAAGACCCTTGTGTAGGTATCTGGTACTTGAAATGCAACTTCATGGAGCAAGAAGATGCTGCATTGTGGAAAAATATACTAAGAATCACATCATCAAGAATCCTTCCCATAAATCTCTCTCATAAAGCAATAAGAAAGAGTTCACCTTTTAAGGGAGAACAGTTCATTCATGGCTATCCTCAGTTCTGTTGTTACTTCCATTTTGTATTTTGCCTCTTGAGTTGCCCTAGAAAAAGGCTGCATGTTATTTTAATACATTATGTTAATGTTCATATTGAAATACAGAATTAATCTGATGCACTAGCTAAGCCACCAGACTAGAAACTAGGAGACTGTGAGTTCTAGTATCATCTTAGGTATGAAGCCAGCTGGGTGACCTTGCCCAGTTGCCTCTCTCTGCCTTGGGATGCAAGCATTAGCAAAAAAAAAACCCCTCCAAAATCTTGCCAAGAAAAGTGCAGGGACTCAGGCAGTTGCCAGGATCAATACTTGAAAATACCCCTTTTCCAAATATTGAAATAGTTATACAGATGTGGTTTATATCTCTTAAATCAAGAAAGAAGGGGTATTTTTGTCTCTTCAAAAGAGATGATAGTTGTATAAACTATTGGTAATCCAGAAAATGAGAAAATAACTTGAGGATAATTTTAAAGAAAACTTAAAAAAACAAAACAAGCAATGTAATTTTTCATCAGAGTAGGGAGAAAATCCTACGTGGCATTCAGCAATTATTATTATTACTTGAAAATACTGAAAATGAAAAACACAATAAAATTTCCCTTGACGTAAACCCTTTTGTCTAAAGGAAATTGTATGTAGCTGATTCCTAATATCAGCTTCTTATAATAAGAAATTCTTCAGGAATCTTTGGAAACTCCCCATTCCTTTTGTGTGTGATAAGGTAGACAGTGAAATCTCATCTACAGAAACAGTTCCTTCACTTTATTTGTAATAGAATTCTGTTTCTAAAACTCAATTAGTTTATTGTTAGGTCCTATAAGTTCTTACCCCTTTAGCTGCTCACAATGAGCAATTATGAAGTATTACATCTGAGATCAAATGGGATAAATTAGAGAGATCCCAAATCTAGTAGGTGGTAGTCACCTAATGGAAGAAATTATTATTATTTTCAAATGTACACGTATGCTGTCACATTACTCTGCAGTTCTTCTAAATAAATTAATTTCTTATTCAAACAAGGACTTGAACAAAATTGGTTTAATCATGACACTAATGCAGCAGAGTCTCTTTTGGGATAACTCAGTGGGTATATGAGTATGCAAGCCCACTGCAGTTCTGAATTGTAACTAATAGTGGAAATGATTAATGTGGGAGCATCATAAATCCCAGAGTTATTATTGCAGACATGATGATGCTTGGGGTAAAGACAGGTTTGAGATATCTTGGCAGGGTGGTCTGGAATTAATCTAGAGGTGAATAGAAGCTTATTTAAGGAACTGGATTAGGGAAAAATAAAGACTCCTTATTACAGTTGCCACTGCATAGAGTACATAGATGCAGTTCAGAAAACAGCTATTTATGGGCCTTTATGTATGTTTTTATTCATATTCTGTAACAGGAATGTACAGTTCCTGAATGCCTCATGTTTGGCTCCATAAACTCCTGCAAAGGCTGCTGAATTACAATGTTTATAATGTGACATGGGGACATTATTAATGTCCTGAAGGATAATCATAGAGACATTATTTAATAATATTTATTTTTATTTAATGTAATATAAGCTAAATCAAATCAAACTTGTGCCTGGCCTAACACACTGTTTTTTCTTGGGCATCAATATTTTAGAATGTGACTCCTATGACACCATTCAAAAGCCAAGGATGACCAATTACTTAAAAAACTTCTAAAACCTAAGAAACACATCTAGCAGAGAGAAAAGGAAAGTATTTAGGGGGGAAAGAGAGTCCATTTCCTGCAATTTCTCTTTGCGGGCTTTTTTTAGTTGGGAAAACAGAAGAGGGAACCAGACAATGAACTTTTGAAGTCATACTCCAAATGTGGCCACTACAAGCCAGCTGTAGAGTTAAAAATAGAATTATAACGAACAATTTAAGGGCTTCTACAGAACTCCTATCATTTTGTCTGAGAAACTCCTCAAATGAAAGGGTATCGTCTTCTAATTTTGTTTCAGCAATTCTGGCCCTCCTCTCTTCCTTTGCTGCCATCTTCTCCAGCCTTGCCATGGTGCGCTGTTTTACTTTAACAGAGTACTGGTGAAAGAAAACAATAGCAAAATGTTATGTACAAAACATCTTAATGTACAGTAACTTGTCATATCCAAAGCATTCCCATGCACTTCTCTGGCACTGAGCATTTTGAAAAGATCTTGATTAAATATTGCTGTTTTTTTTTTTAAAAAGACTCAGATATTGATTTAAAATATTGACTTGGATTTTCAGAGAGACAAGCCTATATGTTCTGTCAAGCAAGCCATTGATCACTTTCTCCAAATTACTTTCCTGAATCATTTCTCACATGTGTGTCACCTTTCTCCATTTTGAAAATTATGAATACCATTTACTGCTACATGATAGATTCAGAAATGTGAGCTAGCATACAACTGTGTGTGTGTGTTCTATTTTTTTAAGTCTATAAAATCTTGAAATTGCATTATTAACTAGTAGTCCATCATATCCTTTTCTTGATTCTGTAACTAATAAAGAGGAATCATTCATTCACAAACCATTTAATGAAATCTTCCTAAAAGTGTCAGGATTCTTTTTTCTATTCTCTTTGTATCAGCTGCAATTACATACCAGTAGCTTATTCAAACTACTATAGCTATTCTTAAAGAGCCCCATGATTATTTTCCTGTTTCAGTTCTCCAAATTGGATATTTTCACCACATTTTTTTTTTTTTTGGTATTCTAGCAAAGCCCACTTTTCCTCATCAGCTGTGACCCACTTCTCCCTCAGCCTAGTGATTATGCCATAGCACAAGAGGTGTGTAAGTCTGTGCACATTTAAGTCTGTGCATGATAAATCTGGTTTCAGGAAGCTTATGCTATAACTGAAACAGGCTGTTTGCTCTGTTTGAGCAAAAAAAAAAATCTCTCATTGGATAAAATAGATTTTTTTAATAAATCTATTGCTCTGTTGCTTAACATCTGGAGCATCTGTTTAACAACTATCACAAAACAGGTTGTAAAACCGGGCCTGATCATTTAAGGACTTTCATGACTTATGACCATAATTCAGAGTTCATTTATGGTCCTAAGTAAAGGACTACCTGTATGAGAAATGCTATACAGATATATATTTAATTTAATTGATTCATGTTAGATGCTACCCAACCTAGTTTGATAGTGAAAAATAAAGCCAAATACGTTAAAGCAGAATGCAAGAATGATAAAAAAAAAAGAAAGATCCAACTATCTTCAGCCACACACAATTCAACCAACCAACCTAGCCTGAGACCTAGGAGAACAGCTAAATCTTGAAGGTTTTCTAGAATGCCTGCAGAAACATAAACACATATGCTACTATTTTTATAAAGTTTATAAAAACTGTTACCTCCAATAGAAATAGCTCCTTCTCTTCACTGATGTAATCTGCTATAGACTGTTTGTCACTTTGACAACCTTTAAAAAAAATTTTTTTTGTGATTTTTTGTTCTCCTGATATTCTGCAGCCTATGTTTTAAAATAAAGCTATATTATCAATGACTTAACACAATTAAACTGAAATTTTAAATATTGAAATATTAAGTGTCTGACCACATGTTAAACAAGTTGTATAATGTCAAACCAAAAGAAACTATGCTAAAAATAGAGCCAAAACTAAGAATTCATTTAATTAGTGAGCCAATAGGAGTTTGGCAGAGTAGTTCAAGCAAACTATTCTGTATAATACACATTTAGCAGATGACTATGTAGAATATTCCACAAAAGCAAGATTTCTTTTCCTCTTTTGAGATGTGCGATCATATTTCATTGTTCCCTGAAGATAAGAAGAAAACAAATCCACCAGACAAGACCTGTTTTTTTTTTCTTTTTATCTTCAGAATAGATTTCAGAGTGTTCCTGTTGATGTTCCAGTACAGCTGGATGAGATTTGGGAAATATGTATGGAACAGAGGTGATATTCAGCAAGTTCTGACCAGTTCTGGAGAACTGGTAGTAGAAATCTTGAGTAGTTTGGAGAACCTGCATATACCACCTCTGACTGGAGATTTTACAGTATCCTTCCCCTGCCACGCCCACCATGCCACACCCACAGAACCAGTAGTAAAAAAAATTGAATCCCACCACTGGCTTGGAAGATAACTTACACCCCTTATACAGATAATTTTAAAACAACTTCTTCTCACCCATATGGAATGAGTGAGGAGTGAGAAAAAGAACTCCAGAAAATAGTGTGACCTCACTCTACTGAGAATAACATGCAGGATCTGAAGGCACCAATCTATGGTAGTAATAAGTTGGAAGGAACTCCCCGTGTTATATGATTCAGGGGTTCCAAAGTCTTTATATAATTAGAGGCTATAAAAAACAAACAGGAAAAACTAGAAGTCTTAATGGCATTATAGGTAATCCTCAATTTATGACCATTAATTTATTGTTTATCACAGTGATTCTGCAGTCATATGATCAAAACTGGCAATCAGCATGTATTTTTGAGGATTGCAATGTCCAGGTGTCATATGATTATCATTCATAATCTTCCAAAGGACCCTGACAAGCAAAGCCAAAGTGGAAAGCTGGAATCCCTGAATGACCTTGGCAAAAAAAACATTGCAAAATAGGGTGTGATTCACTTAATGACTGCCTAGCTTAATGATGGAACTTGTGGTCATGAGGCAACAAGTAAGGACTACCTGTACTAAATACCTGGTGGAATAAAACTCATGTGTGGAATGCAAGGATTAAAGGGTACCACTTACTCCAAAGAGTAAGCCAGATTAAGGGTGGGGGGTAAGGGTGGCAGTAAATGTAAAAGACGTTCACACATTTTTTTAGACCCAGATACTGAGGCACAGGAATCCAGTTGAGAGCATTTGGGCAAAAATACCAGAAAGGGAAAACAAGAATGATATTATTGTGTATTAAAAACCACTAAACTGATAAGAAAATTCTGACCCAATCAGAGACATCTATGAAAATATCAACTTAATCAAGACCGCAAAAATCACAAAATTCCTCAGTGTTCCTGCAGTCTAAAATGTTTACTCACACTTTGCAAAAGCAAGAGCCCAATTCAGAGCAGGAACATCTTTTCCCATTGTTTCTGTTGTTTCTTGTTCAGTGACTTCCTCTAGTTTTCTCAAAGCTTTTCGACACCGGGCTCTTGAGGAAATGGTGCTCCTTTCATATGCCTTAACAGTCTGCTTAGTTTTTCTAATCTAAAATTGAAATCCATGTTTATTGTCGAGTTTTTCAAAATGTACAATGCATTTCCTAACCACCTGCCAAAGTCATAATCTTCTCAAGGCTTATGCTGGTCTATGATCATAGTAAAGATTTTATTTTATTTCCAAGTTGGCTTAAAAATTAAACACAATGTTAAAAATAATAAAAACACATCCAAATATAACTCTCCCAGTCTTTTCCAAAAAGTCCACATATTTTGTTATCCCCAACTCTACATGCATGGGAATGGAGAATGATATATCAGGAAATGAATTTTTAAAGAAAATCTATTTAGGCAAATTTTATTGCTTCTGCAGCAGAGGTGGTATTCAGCAGGTTCTGACCAGTTCTGGAGAACCAGTAGTGGAAATTTTGAGTAGTTCAGAGAACCGGCAAATACCACCCCTGACTGGAGATTTTATAGTATCCTGCCACACCCACCAAGCCACGCCCACTGAACCGGTAGTAAAAAAAAAAATTGAATCCCACCACTGTTCTGCAGGTTGTTCTCTATTTTTTGAATGTATATTATAGAATGTATATTACATGAAATTTGAAAGTAAATTATTGGAATTCCAATTAAATGAGAAACTAAATGGTAGCCAAGAGAATTTCTCTGTGATTAATTTAATGTGTTTTCTTCATGTTCTCAAACTACCGTTGAATCTTCATATTGTTGTTTCCAATAGTTATTTCCAATAATTTACTGAAGAAGAAGAAGGACAGAGAAAGAGCAAGGTAATAAGAAATTGAGAAGGAGGAGGGGAGGGGGAGGAAGAGGCAAGAAACTTGATTTAAGGAGCTCTGTTAGCCACAATATATGATACTTTATTTGGCTCCAAAGAAAGAAGCAGACCTTTCTCTTTTGGTTGTCCAAAATGAATGTTTAAAACATACAGAAAGTTCTGGTTTCTATTTATAATTATTTGTATTATTGTTATTACTATCTTATTTTAAATTGTTGATTTTTCATTGTCTAAAATATAACTGCAATTAGTTATTCCACATTAGTAAGAAGCCCTGATGACTTTGGTTTGTCTATGAAACTGCCCTTAGCTTTTTTGGAGATAAAGCAAACTATGATTCAATGGGATACGTGAAACTGATCCAAACAAAGAGGCCAAGAAGGCATTATAGTCAGCAATAGCTGACCAGTCGAATACTTACAATTTCTTTCTCTGTGCATTCAATATCTCTGTAAAGGTAGATTTCAGTGTTCATCCTTTCAAAAGGAGATTTTTGCCTGTATTCTTCTGATGGACAATATTAAAGAAAAATATTTTAGTACACTTCAAAATGTCAGCACTAACAACAGGCAACAGCAGTTTTGTATTACTAGGTTAGAATGTGCAGCAGGTAAACAAACATGTGCTTTTCAAGGACACATCAACCAAGTTATTCCCAACAAGCCATCCATGTTAGTCCATTGCAGCAAAAACAGCAGAGGGTCTATTTTTCAGCATCTTAAATACCAGCAGCTAATACTTATCTGTTGATGTCAACATATTATATTAAAAATAATATAATATATAATTATATTTTTTATAATAAATAAAAAGTTATGTCATAATATAACAGCACACTTCCTCAGATACCCGCATGTTCTCTGCTCTAGCAGAACTATGAATTTCATACTGTAGAGCAGAAATTACATAACAGTTAATTGTGTTATAGGTCATTTAAAGGTTATGTTACTTGGCATTTAGAATATAAAGGATGAAGTAGAGCATTAGTTCAGAGCTGTAAGTAGAAAACCTGGGGACCACCTCTGTCTGTTCCCATCTGGGAATTCTCCAGAAACCCACCCCAAGACAGTTCCTCTTATTCTGGCGCATAGATATTTTGTAATCCTGTGAAATAGGATTATCATGAAATAAACTTTATGTATTTGCACTTCTCTTAAGTATATAAAGTTATGTTACTTAAAGAACTACAATTTCCTTAATAAAGGGAATCAGGAATCATTAGTCCCCCACCCCCCAGATATTGTTGAACAATCATTCTAGGCATCTCTCATCACTGACTACACTGGCCAAGAAAGTTTAGCAGCATCTCCAAGAGAGATCCCGTGGCAGAATGAGATGAGAGGAGTTGTAAAATGGTCTCAGTGTTAAAGGGTTTTTGTTCTTGTTTGCCAGCACAATGCACAAGATCATGCAAACAGTGAGAAGTTTTCTCCCTAATTGAAAAAGCTGAGATCAGTCATGTCTGTCTTTTAGTGAAAATACTGAAGGGAATAGATTTCTTGGGTTGTGGAGTGGATGTTGGTGGATGTTGGACATTGCCGGAGGTGGTATTTGTGCTACGGTGACTGGATATTCTGGGTCAATCAAGGAACTGTTGGAGGAGTGATCTGCAGCTGAGGGACAGAAGGACCTGAAAGGGAGAACCGAAGAGTGGATTGCTGATGGCAAAGACTTCTGCATTTGGAAAGGCCAGATCAGGTATCAGTGAAGACAGTTTGATAAAAGGGCTGTATTCCAAAAAGTTTTTTTTAAAGTTATATTTTCCCTCTTTCTCTTTCCTAACAGTGATTCCATCTAAGAGTATATCAAAATGATGATATGGAATATTTGTGGAATCAGAAAACAAGTGGGACAATTAAGAAGCAATAAAAATATATGTATATTTCAAAAAGCTGAGGCCTCTATATATACAGATAAACCTTGAATTACAGTCATGCTGATCATTAAAGGGGTCATCGTGCAACCACAGCTGAATTTTTGACTTTATTGAAGCAGTTGCTAAGTGAATGTGGGGAACATAAAGTCACAGTCATTAAGGGAATCTACTATTTGCAAAACGGGCATTTTTTGCTGAAACTGGAAGTAAATGTTAATTTCTGGCAAAAAAAAAATGTAGTAAATTGTGGTCATGTGACTGCAGGATGATGCACAGGCCAGTTGTCAAGCACCCAAAATGCAATCATATGATTGGTGGGGAGGAATGTCCCCAGACATTGGAATTTTGAATCCAGATCACAATGAGCCATAGGGGAGAGGTGTGTTGTAACTTTAGACTGTCATAAGTCAAGGACTATCTGTGTTAGAAATAAATAGAAACTCTTTTACTTAAAAGCAATAAACATAATTTAGAGAAGAAATTTAGTGCTTTATTTTTCAAGTGGGCTTGGATTCTTGAGATCATAAAGCCTACTAGGTCTCCAAGACCCCACTGAAGCACCAGGTTTAGAGAACCACAGACTCCTTTCCAGGAATGGGATGCTACCGGTTCAGCCCAGTTCTATAGAACTGGTAGCTCTGAAGAGCAGCAGACACGGAACCGGTTCTCTGTGACGACCTTTTGGTTGCCTGTTTGACCCTCTTGGCTGTACTTTATTTCCTGCTTTTTCAACCTCAATTGCTTTGCACGGCACAGCTGAGGTTGAAAAAGCAGGAAAGAAGAGGATTTTCAAACACTGTGCACCCGTGTGCAGCACTTGTCAGCTGTCCGGGCGGCACAGCTGATGGTTTTTTGCAAATGCTGTGCACACACATGCAAAACGCACTCTCACTGAACCGGTAGTAACACCAGTTGAATCCCACCCCTGCTCCTTTCTTTTGCCATAGATGCACCAAGGAGAGATCCATAGAGTATGCAGCTTCTTAACTTACCAATTCAATTCACTCCTGCCATACAGTTAATTATTTCACTATGCTTTATTTTAGTCTCTATACATAATATATGAAGAGCCTACCAACAATGCATCACTCTTCCCAGATTCCTTCCTTATTATATCTCTTGATATGCATTTTCCAGAATTAAATAGCTTCCCTAATTAGAATTTTATAATTACTAAGATTACATAATTTTAAAATGTTATTATTACCATCTAGTTCCACGAAAGGACTAGGCGTAACACTTGTTGATGCCATTTTCATACAAAATTATTCTTAGATCTAGCAAAACAGAGAAACACAATAGCAAGAAGGACTTGAATCACATTTTATTCAATCTGCAAGTAAATAATTCAATACTCTGTAATGATACATTTGGCATCCTGAAAATTAAATGTGTGCTACACATGTGTGTATGTGTGTCTCACAATCATATTTACAAGAAGAAATGTTGCACCAAAATTAATTTTTGTTTTCCTTTTTTCTGATGTTTGAATGCTTACTGGTGACTCATTAATAGTGTATGTCAAGCTAAAATAGATGGTGGTGACAGTGGAGACAGATTTGACAAAGAAATATAAAAGTATGTGGTTCTACCTGTCTTATTATAGGGAACAAGCTTTAAGCTTGAATAGACTCTATTCTCGTCAACCAGAATTTGGAAGCTAACATTGGTTATTCCTAAATTTTGAAATATATTAGCTTTAATTTTAGAATACATTTTCTCTACAACTGTGACTGGCCTTTAGAAGAGGTATTGCCATAATTTTAGTGAACATATTCTTTTAAATTATCATCACTGTTCTTTTGTTTTGTGCTTTAATGTGTCCAATTTCCATTCTTCTGTTAAATCATGTCCAATTATCTGAGACTGCCTGGAAATGTCCCTGCAGTTTTCTTGCAAAGCCAGTTTGGTGTAGTGATGAAGTTAAGGCATCAGGTTAGAAACTAGGAGATCTTGGGCCACTTACTTACTCTTATTCCCCCGGGGAAGGAGGCAATGGCATACTACTTCTGGAAAATCTTGCCAGAAAACTACAGAGATTAATTTAAGCGGTTTCCATGAATTGAATTTAATGGAAGGAGGAAAAAAAGAATATCTTTACTATGAGTCTAGTTTTAGAGGTAGTCTTGTCATTCATTCAGTGACCAACCAAAATTAGGACGATATTGCACAAAGAGACATGCTCAAAGCTGCAGCCATTGCAGCATTCACGTGGCCACACAATTGTGATTTGGACTCTGGGCTTACAATTGTACTTACAATGGTTGCGGTATCCTGTTTGATTGCCATGTTCACTTCACTTTCTGCTTCCAACAAACAAAGCCAAGGGGAAACCAGTAGGAATTTGCAAATTGTGATTACATGGCATCACACCGACTGACCACATGGGTTTTGCCTAATCCATCAGAACTGGAACCGCTGTCACAAATCAGTGAGGTCATGATATATTGTGCTTTATGACTGTTTTGTTAAGCAACAGAGTTCTCGGTCCTAATTACTTACCTCCATTTACTGACCACTATCTGTACTTTAAATTTATTCAATCCTTTTAAGTGACTAAGCAAAGTGGAAGGTGTAAGACTCGCGGAAGTTCTAGGATTTAATAAAATGACTAAAAACCGCTTCATCCGCAAATCCTCCAAACACAGAATGTCTTTCTCCAAAACTTATTTGACCTATTCCAGCATTTATTTACTTATTTATTTATTTAGGAGCCTCTGTAGTGCAGTGGTTAGAGTGCAGTCCTGCAAGCTACTTCTGCAGCCACTGCCTACAATTTGGCAGTTCAAATCCCACCAGGCTGAAGGTTGACACAGCCTTCCATCCTTCCCAGGTGAGTAAAATGAGGACCCAAATTGTTGGGGGCAATAAACCGCTTGGAGAGGGCAGTAAAGCACTGTAAAGAGGTATATAAGTCTAAGTGCTATTGCTATTTCTGAAGGAAGTTTTTCTATTGCGGAAACGACTATATCGGCCAGCCAAGTTAACGTCTGCTCGCCGTCCTAACCCCGAAAAGGGAGGTGGGCACAGCGGAGGGGTGCGGCGGCTGCAGCCGCTCCATCTTACCTGCACCTTGCAGAGCTCAAAAGAGGCCGAAGAAACCCCGGCTCACCTTCACCAGCGGAGCTTCCTCGGGATGACACCCAGCAGCCCCACGCGAGCTCCTCAGCCGAGGCACTTGGGCTCGTCGCGATCAGACTGGACTTCCCGCGAGGAGACGGTTGAGCCCGGCTGCTGGGCACGAGGCGAGCATTCCCACGGAACTCTGGCTCGGATGACGGCCGTTCTCAGGCAGCCGCCAGCCACGGGCCCGCAGGGCAGCGGAAGCTGGAGGTCCTTCCCCGGCAGAGAAGCCCTTTGGCGCCCTGGGAGGTCGGGATTCGCCTTGCTTCGCCCATAGACTGGGGGGGCGCCGGATCTCTCCCTCCCTCTTCCTCTCTCTCCCCACTCCCATCCCCGCATTTTACTTGGCTCTTGTGGGCCGAGGGCGTTTTAATCGGCTCTGGCGGTCTGGACTGCGGCCACGGGAGCTGACCAATACAGCTCGGCACTTTCCGCCCGATCTCGACTCCAGCGACGAAACAGGGCGGAACTCCGCAGTTCAGCTGCCTTCTCTTTGCGGCTCTTACCGCGTCTGAACTGGGAAAAGAGCTCGTGGCTCGTGTTCAACAAGTCCTTCCATTTCTTAAATGCAAGGACGTTGCCAGGAAGAAACTGATATTTGTATATGACTTTATGAGTAATCGTAGAGTTTGAGATTCCTTCCTTCTTGTGGGGCACTTACTATATGAATGATGATAAAATAGGATCAGTATTCTATCTATAAAATTCTATTGTATTTTACATGCGACTAGATCCCTTTCTTTCTGTTGCTCTGACAGGCTTGTGTTCAGATCAGGAAGAATAAAGGTGACTGTTATGAAGATTCCACAAAATTCGGGCTTTGCGTTTAAAACTGCTACCTTTCAGTATTTGTTCTCATGGGACGCCCACCACCCCAGAAGTAAACTCAGTTCATCGGAGCCTAAAGAGGGACCAGGGAGTACCTCGGTTCCATTGAACTCTATGGCAGTTGCTTCCATTGATGCATAAGACTGACCTAATGTTTGCTCAAGCACATAATTTTGAGCGTGAGAACAAGGGAGATCGAAAATTGTAGTAAAATCGATTTGGAAATAATGGGTATTGTTTTGAGAAAACAATAAAGACGGTGCAATTCTCCCATGCTGATTATAGTGCAAGCATTGTGGTCTGAAGTTTATGCCATACATTCCTAAATTACTGCAGTTAATCTTAAAACAAACGTTTAAATTTTGTGCTAAGAGTTTACCCTCAGATATTTTAGAATTATGAGCAACCACTTAAAATAAAATCCCACAAGTAAAATTCATCACAAGAGAGAAATTGTGATTTTAGTGCTCCAGCTGATGCCACAGAGGTCCTAGTTAGTTATGGCTTGCCATCCAGGCTAACTCATCAGATTTATCATAGCCCCCTATTTTCTCTTTCTATATGGGAAAAGTGTGTGCGTGTGAATTCATTTATTAAGCTTCTTTTTCAGAAGTTGTCCCAGGCGGCACCATTTGCCATTTCAAAACCTCTCAATAGAAGGGGATTCACAGGTTTCCTTCTTGGTTGAGAAGACATATTTTGTGTCCAGAAAAGTTATATTACTTCTGCGCCTGAGTTGGGTTGGCTTCTCTGTGGCTGGTTTATACAGTTGGGGCATTTATTTCATGTTTCAACCCTTTCTCATGGCTCCCTCCCTCCAATTCTAAACAATTCCACTGAGCAGATTCAGTCCATTATGGCCCCTAAATCACAGTTCGTGGTGGCACTAGGCCGATCGCGACTTGCTTTGCATCTATTCATCAAGTTTTCAGGCAGCCCAGCTTCAAAATGACTCTAGGATAGCTTCACAAATTTTTGTAAAAAAAAAAAAAAAAAAAAGCACGAAGACATCCCAAGTGAAATCCTTGTTATCTTTATGTCAACCCAAAAGTTTCGTCACCGTCCTTAATCAGAGGGTAGCAAGAGCCAAGTTTGAGGCAGGCAGAAGCAAGCTGACTGATAGCACAGGGTCGTGAATAAATCAAGGGCGACAAAGTGCTACGCATTAAGCCGGGCTGCGCCTCGTCGTGCTGAATGCCGCCAGCAAATAAACTCGGCCCTTCCCGAGAGATCCACCCTGACCAAGCAAACTTGCTCTCCGCCCCCTGCGGCCGCTGTCCGGCTCCTGCCTTTGCCTCTACGGCGGACGAGGTGATGGCCGGCGGCGGGGAGTACAAACTGCTGCTCGAAGGAGCTCAGCAACTGGTGCTTGTTTGCACCCAAGGCGAGCGGTATCTCTTGGAGGCCGGCATGCAGCAGCTGGTCCTGCGGGAAAACGCCAGCGTGGTGGTCGGCAAGTAAGTGCATCTTCGCCAGGGGCGATGCGTCGTGGCTCTGGGCAGAGCGGCATTCCGAATGGCCGTGGTCAGCTGCCTTGGCCTTTCAGATGGCAGGCGGACGTGAGAAACGGTTGCCTGAAGCCTGGAGTCTCTCACCCACCTCATTGGCAATAAATCCAACTATTAACAACCTTTGGTTATTGCTTTACTTCATTAACTTTCTTGGAATTAAAGTTTAGGATAGACTAAATTCATTCCAGAAAAGAGAATGGGTAGCTCAAGATTGAGCTGTGGAGTCCTTGGGGGGTCTCTGAGCTTTTATTTTTTTATTCATTTATTTATTTGTCAAGCGATTATAAGATAACAGGTATAAGTATAACATAGTTATGAATAGGTGAAATGGATACATATAAGAAAAAAAAGAAACAAAAAAGAATCAATAGGACAGGGACCGTAGGCACTTATGCACGCCCCCTACAGACCTCTAAGGAAAGGGGTGAGGTCAATAGTAGACAGTCTAAGGTTAAAGTTTTGGGGGTTTGGGGAAGAAACCACAGAGTCAGATTATTCCAGACATTGGTCGTTTGCTGACAAACGTTTCATTAACACACCTTCAAGCAAATGACCAAGCTCAGAAGACCCAGAGCTCCCATAGGCATGAATGCCATGGCCTGCATTAACCGTGGAGGTTTGCCATAAAGCATGTTTTATGAAGCCCAACCAGCAGGCTAATCCAGAAGCAAGAAACCCACATAACATTGTGTGTCTATGCAGTCTTACTGTTTCTACTATAAATGAATTTATGAGTGAATTAAGATGTGACCACATGTGGAGGACTCATTAAAAAGAATGCAACATACTTCAATCAGTTACCCCATTGATATTGGTAGCTTACTCTCTCCTAATGTGAGAATATATTAATTCTGCTGAAATAGATTGATTGACGTCTGGGGCTACCAGCAAAGAATTTGAGCATCTCTTACTTTTCCTGAAAAAACTAAACAAAAGGGAAAACAAAAGAATAGAATATTTTATTGGCCAAGTGTGATTGCACACACAAAGAATTTGTCTTGGTGTAAATACTCTCAGTATACATAAAAGAAAAAATACATTCGTCAGGAATTGAGAATCATAAGGGAATCATAAGATACAACATTTAATGATAGTCATAGGATACAATAAGCAATCAATCATACCAGGAAACAGTCAATATAAATTGTAAGGATACCAGGAAGAAGGTATGATGGGAGCAGGGGTGGGTTTCTACTGGTTCTGTCCACCTCTGTAGAACCGGTAGCTCTGAAGAGCAGCAGACATAGAACCAACTCGATGTCTGCTGATGTTTTTGCCCACCCGCCCACCTGGGCTCTTACCTGACCTTTATTTCCTGATTTTTTTCAACTTCAGCTGCCATGCGAGGCACAGCTGCAGTTTAAAAAGCAGAAAAAAAGGGCTTCTTGAAAGGCTGCTTCTCTGCATGCAGCATGCTGATGATGATTTACAGGCGCACGCGGGCAGTGTGCAGGGAAGCACATCATAAATCACCCAACCTTGTAAATGACCAAACTGGTAGTTAACCCTGTCGGATCCCACCCCTGGATGGGAGGATAAGGAGTGAGCAGGAGAACATTTTTTGAGACCTTTTGCAAAAATGAGAAAAAGTAATCTCTCCAGATAAGACTCATTTGTAAATGAGCCCTGATCTAGGCCCCAGTTTACTCTTCTTTCCATACTGGTGGATCAAAAAAAGGTGCTTAAACCACTCGATGAAAGAAGAGATCTTCAGCACAGAAGAAAGGCATTAAGAAGAAACAGGTAATTCCATGACATATAATCTCAGGTTGTGGTTTGTTTTCAGAGATGGGTATATAAAGGCAGTTGGTGATACAAGGACCATTCGTGAGAAATTCTCTGGAGCAACTTTTGACAAAATAATTGATTGTGCGGGAAAGTGCATTTTACCAGGTTGGTATAAATTTAAAGATTTATTGCACCAAGCAGAAATTTATTTTTTTTGGGAAGGGGGGGAAGCTATATCTCTATCCTTTCCTTTCCCTTGAAATGAAAAGGCCTGGATAAAGGACACGGAACATTCTGAAAGAAAGATGGTTGTGTCAAATTGGATGTATCTGTTAAGCATGCCAGGACTTTAAATCTACAATATGTAAAATCAGAACCAGAAGCTTCAGTTGGTGCAGAATATGGCAGCAAATGTCAGGTCTTCTATGTCATTCTTGACATAGAAGAATGACAAGATTCTAGAATCTTGAATCCAACCCAAATTCAATTTTTTATTTGCTTACATGATATAGAGGAATCTTGCCAGACTAAACCTATACCATTCTAACCCTAATGGAAATATTCTGGGAGATTCTAGTGAGTGGTTATCCTAAATCTCTTCCTCTGTTTCCAATCTTACCCCACTTCTTAGAATATGCTACCTCCTTCCAAGGAAATTGCCTCTTAACTGTAGTCCATCACACCATCTCCCCTTTTATAGACACAACAATCCATCACGTTAGTGCTGTTGGTTTTAGGACATGAGATGCCACTGCTTTAGGAGCTATAGTGGTTTCTAGTCTGATTCCAGGTGCATTTTAAGCATTCATGTCTTGGGACTGGGCTGCTCTTCTCAATTTTTTCCTATTACATTCTATTATTAATGTTGTTATAATTGCAGCCTTCTCTATCTGGTGTTCCCCAGAGATCTTCAGAGACTGCATTTCTCACAATCCCTCAGCCAGCACCACAAAATCTTTCAGACAGCACACTACAAAACTGTTTGAAAGATCTTAGGCCAGGCTTTTCCCCCCCCAACTTGACAGAACTGACAGAACTGTTCTCAAGACTGTATGCTGCCCTGAGAGCTCCTTTGTGTTCCTGTAGGTTTACTGGTCAAAGAATGAGTAGCACAAAAACAACCTTCAACTGTATATGTTAAGCAGGCAGCATAAACTTAGATCAAGAAGCTTCAGAACTGAAATATTAGCAAATGAATACATTAAAAATGCCCTGAAAAATATAAAGATTTAATATGGTTTAATATTTCCATCCATAGCTGGATGCCTATTTACAAGACTGATGCTATAGAAAATTTTCAAACAAAAAAGAAATTATAAACAAATAAACAAATATCCCCAGGCAGGACATAATGGATCCATTGTCCCACAATCCCACTTCTCAGCAGCTACAATTCAGATAAAAGTGATACAGTATTTCGGACAGTTACTATGTCTTAGCCCAGTCTATCTCAAAGTATTGTTGTGAAGATAAAATTGGAGTTGGAAATACTATATATACACCACCCTGAGCCCCTATAGAAAGTTGGGATCTAAATCTAAATGAATAAATAAAATTACAATTACATTCTTCATTAGACAGTAGAAGTTGCATGAATATTCTCAAAAACAAGGGACGATTGATCTCTTTCTAGTCAATTTTCTGCAAAATTACATGCAAACAACAGTTTCTCTTCTCTCTGTTTCACATTCTCAATTTCTAAACATGCAATGTAAGGCATTTGCTAACTGCATGATTCATTATTAAAGTTTGGTAATTCTCTTTTCTGTACTAAGGGCTAACTTTGAAAACTCCAGGATGCATATTTACTTTATGTTTAATTTATTTCTAATTAGGTCTAGTAGATGCCCACACACATCCTGTATGGGCTGGTGACAGGGTTCATGAATTTGCAATGAAGGTAAGTTACAACATTTAGAGAAGATTTGGTTTTCTTTCTGTATGTGTCTGAAGTGCTTTTCTGTTTGCTTTGGAAATGCAGAAGTATTATAATGTTGGGTGCAGTCATTGAAATGGGATACACTGACCAGGTCCCTGAGATATGGCAACAACAGAATAATGAATGACTTACTCATTTTATAAGTTTGATAAAAAATGTGGTTCTTGCCTCTGAAAGTTCATTATTGTAAGTTCATCAGCATTTTCTAATGTTGCACTTGAAAAGGCTGTTTTAACCCACAAACAAAAATGGTTAAAATTTAAAGACATGTTATGCAATAGTTAGTTTTGCAGCCAAAAGTAAGTAAACATCAACTCTATGTTTTTAAGATAAGTTTTGGATTACATGAATAGATATAATAAGTCGAGCTCTGTGGGGCATTTAACATTTTGTTTTGAAATTAGCTATTTTTTATTCCCCAAAAGAATAATCTTTTTACACATCTGCCACATATGGCATTATTGATTTTATTTTTAGTTTTTGAAAAACTTTCAACTATAAGAATATTTTTTTTTTAAATTGTCAGGCTCTGATATATCTGTAGAAGTCCATAGTAAGATCTTCTGATTTAAGATGACACCATACCAAATACCTCTGCAGATCCCTTAAGTTTTTCCTTACTCTCTTTGGCTGCAGAGCTGGGGTTCAATGATGTAAATGTCATATTATCCACAAGGATGCTTAATAAATATAATTTATCTCCAGATTTAATTCTTTGAATTTGATTGTTAGTGCACAGTTCAATTGCTAAGGCTTCTAAAAATAAATTAAATGAGAGAACTGATTTGGCATCCTTGTTTAATACCTCACAAAATTACAATAAAGTATGATAATTGCTAAGTCTTATTTGCATAGTTATACAAATATAAATCTGATCAATTGAATTAGCAAAATAGGGCCTGAATTTATACATTTTAAATCTCTGGAAAATTGAATGCCTTAAAAAAGCCAGTGAACATATAGCTGACTCATATTAATCATATAATATCTGATATTTTCTAAGATACAATATGTTTCTTTTGTGCTTGCTGATATTTTGTATTTAATTTATACAAATTAATCTAAATTAAGAAGTAAAATTGGTCTATAGGAGATTATCTTCTGCGGATCTGTTCCCAATTTAGGAATTAAAGTTATTTTAGAATCTTTCCAGGAGAGCTTTCTTGATGGAATACTCTGAATTTTGCCCCAGGCACATGTTTCATGGATGATTCTGTTTTTAAGTTGGCAGGTGCTTCCTATATGGATGTTCATCAAGCTGGAGGAGGAATACATTTCACTGTGGAGCAGACTCAGAAAGCTCCAGAAGATAAACTCCTCACAAGTTTCAAAATCCGTCTGTTACGGATGCTCCGAGCAGGCACCACTTTAGTTGAATGTAAAAGTGGATATGGTTTAAATTTGGAAACAGAAATTAAGATGCTCAGGGTCATTGAGCAGGCTAAAAAGGAATTGGACATTGGTATTTCTTCTACCTACTGTGGAGCCCATGCAGTTCCTAAGTAATTATGTGTTGTTTTGTTTCTAAAATCACTTGAAGTAGAGTTGGCCACAATCGACTTTTCAGAATTCTCCACTAAATTTTTGACCAAATGTATAGTGTGTTGAATTATCTTGACTTTTTAGTTGAAGGAGAAATTATCTGACAATTTCTAAAGTCAGAATTGAGCCATGGTGGCATAGTGGTTATAATGCAGTATTGCAGGCTAACTCTGTCAACTGTCAGCAGTTTGATCCTGACTGGCTTAAGGTTGACTCAGCCTTCCCTGTTTCAGAGGTTGATAAAATGAGGACCCAGAGATTGTGAGAGAAATATACTGACTCGCTAAACCTCTTAGAGAGGGCTGTAAAACACTGTGAAGCAGTATATATGTCTAAGTGCTATTGCTATTGCTACTACTCATGAAAGTACAATCATTCCTGGAAAAGCACAATAAACGGGATTTTTTTCATGATGACTTTCTGCCGGAAATAATGGAAAGTGGGAAGCCAGGGAGTTGCAGATTGAGGGGGAGATGATTGTACAATGGAAGACAGGACATTGATAATATGGCCACCTTATAATTAAACAATTCTTACTTCTTCTATTGATTTTTCGGCATAAAAGAATGAGGAGCATACATTGCCGAATTCAACTGATTGTGCAGATTTGTTTTATTTTATTTTTTAACAGAGGGAAAAATGCTACAGAAGCTGCTGATGACATTGTCAACACCCATCTTCCTAAACTCAAGGAACTTGATCTTAATGGTGAAATACATGTTGACAATATAGACGTCTTCTGTGAGAAGGGTGTCTTTGATCTGAGTTCTACCAAAAGAATTCTTCAGGCTGGAAAAGCAATAGGGTTACAAATGAACTTCCATGGGGATGAGCTGCATCCAATGAAAAGTGCTGAGGTATGCCTTTGCTAAAATGCCTTTGGTTTTTATTCTGTTCTGAGATAAGAGCAAAGACAAATATATCATGCTAACGTGCAGTACAACATTTTGGCAATAAGTAACAAAGAAATTTAGCAGCAGCATATGAGGTTAATCTTTTAGAAAGCTGAACCTCCTAACCTTTGTTGATCATTTTTCAAACATTGATCTATCTTTTCCTTATGATATAAAATTAAAGGATGAACTCTCTTTTTCATTGTATTAAAAATATTCAGTTTAATAGTTGCTGCATCATGCTTTGATAGTTCCAAATATTATCGTTACTATTGTCTGATAATTTATATAATGCAATATATTCCAATATAAGCTTCAACTAAACAGTATTTCAAAGGTGCTGATGATATCCCAAATATATTAGATCTATTTAATAAACTAAAGCAAAAAAATAAAGTTATGGATTATAATTTAATATCATCTCTTTCTTCTGGTAGTTATTCTTGTTTTACTTAGGAAAAAATAACTCTCAAGCAAACATTGACATGTAAAAGTTAATTTTGATCATAACATACCATGCCCATATTTAGATATCATGATAAACCACAGTTTTGAACAATGGGAATTTGATTGGTCCTTTCTCCTCTTCCTTATTTTTATCTGACCAAGAGGAATTTAGATATATTTCCATTTTTAAGTGCTATGCCTTCTCTATCAAATAATAAACCATCATATGAGAAATCCTTTCTCAACCCCTTCTGGTTTTCCAGGAAATAGAGGAGGGGCTAGATTCCAGGAGCTGGACTCATTATATTGCATTAAGCCAAGTTCCTCCAATTATTTTGAGGGAAGGGGCACAATTTTGAATTATAGGAAGGAAACCACATTTCATAAAGTAGTAGTCTAAGGACAAATTAGCAAAATATTATTTAACTCGGTTGGCAATTAATTTAATAAATTTCTATGTTTTTATTATTTCCCCCAGTCTCATTACAAAAAACAACATAATATGCTAGCAGCTTTTGGAAGAGTTTTGGGGATTGCTTTGAAACTTTTGGAATATTATAGACCTCAGTTTCATACTTCATGTTTTCATGTGATATGCAAATGTGACCAGGAAATATCTGAAGCAGTGACTGTTTTAGCTTGCATTTTATAACCTATTGTTGCTTTATATTATTATTGTTCTTAAAACTGGATCTGATTTGCGTATTTTATATTTAATTGATGCTTCTTTGTCACCTTACATTTGGCATTATAGCTTGGAGCTGAACTGGGTGCACAAGCTATAAGTCATCTAGAAGAAATTAGTGATGAAGGAATTGTTGCCATGGCCCAGGCAAAATGTGCAGCTGTGCTATTGCCAACCACTGCCTACATCTTGAGGTAAGTGCAATGCTTTAATCTGAATATTAGGCTTTATATAAATATTTTATATTGGGGAAGGAAGTATAAGGAATATCTCTCATGGATCTCAGTGGACCCTACAACTGAATCAACACACTTAGAATTATGTTACATAGTTTCAGTTTCAAATTAAATATTGACTTTACACAGCTTGTAAGACTACTGAAAACCAAAGCCCAGTTTAGAATATACTTATTTTTCAATTAATATATTTAAAAGATTTGTATGGTCACCCATCTAAGAGCACAACTCTAAGGAGCTCACAATAACAAGAATGTCCATGTGAATGAAATACTCACACACTGGCTCACAAAGAGGACCCGAGATTCAGGGGAGTTCTATGCTTACTAACCATGACCATATAAAGTCTGATGGTCCTGTGGAGATGATGGAGGTAAGAATTCCATTGCTTCCATTGAGAGTGTCGACTAAGCTCTGCTGAATTGTTCTTTATGTTGCCTGGAAGTCTGTGTGTATACTCTATATGCTCTTATTTTTGACAATCTTTATATTTTGAATTGGAATCTACACTCATATGTGAGACTTAAATGAATCTTACTTCCAAGCACCCATGCACGGGAGTGAATTATAAATCATTTTTTAATTTTCTAGTTCTGGTGTTTCTAATTAAAACTTTGTTAAGGATTAAGATATATTCATAATGTAATGTTACTATCCTGAATCTCTTATTATCCCCATTACAGAAAAAAATCACTTTGTAATATTAGAACATTTGAAATTATATATGGCGAATGATCTAATTTTGTTTTTTCAATACTTCTTTTTCTTTTAGATTGAAACAGCCTCAAGCTAGAAAAATGTTGAAAGAGGGAGTGATCGTGGCTCTTGGCAGTGATTTTAATCCAAATGCTTACTGTTGTTCTATGGTATACTGATGGTTATTGGAACCATAATGATTGTTCATTCACTGTTCCTTTTATTCCTATAGCTTCAGATTGTAGATATAAAAATACTGTGTTTCATTTTTTATGTTGTTGATCTACAAATTTAATTCTGGGGATTTAAATACTGATAGTATAGCCTCACAAAGAAAGCAGTTTTCCACAAAATTTTCCAGAAAGAAAATGCTTTTGAACACTTGAAATTCATATAAATAAATCTGAGTTTCTCAAGTTAATGCATGGGTCATATAGAGATCATTATTCTCTCTTTTGTAGTTTCTGGATCTCCCAAGATAATATTGGCAAAGTGTGGTTTTAAACCATTAAGTAATGGCAGTGCAGTTTTGGAAAGCTGCCCATCCACAAAATATAAACAGTTCCCAAACTACCATCTCACACACCCCACTTCACCCCTCAAAATTCTAAGAAATGGCTGAAATTGTCATTCCTGTTCCTTCTGCTGACATCATTACACCCTGGTCAGATTCTCTGAGGCACTAAGCTACCGAAAAAGTAATTAATAAAGCAGAATGGGATTATCTGCTCTAGTGGTAGGATTCAATACCAGCTCTGTGGGCATGGTTTGGTGGGCATGGCAGGGGAAGGATACTGTAAAATCCCCAGTCAGAGGTGGCATTTGCCAGTTCTCTGAACTACTCAAAATTTCTGCTACCGGTTCTCCAGAACTGGTTATAACCTGCTGAATGCCACCTCTGATATGTTCCCTTTTGAGACTTCCAGCCCACCCATTGTATGAATCAGAATGCCTAATGCCATAAAATTGTGTTTAAAATGCTTGACATTGCTTATGGTTTGAATCATGCCATAGTTTGGAATTCATAGCAAACTGAGCTTGGAAGCTTTCAGAAGTGACTGATGTAACTGTTGATCTATTTAGTAAATTCTGACAGCACTTTTGGTTTTTTTCATAGCTGATGGTCATGCATTTAGCCTGTGTAAACATGAAGATGTCCATGAAGGAAGCCTTAGCTGCTGCCACCATTAATGCTGCTTATGCTCTTGGGAGATCTCACACCCACGGGTCTATTGAAAAAGGCAAACAAGGAGATTTCATTATCATTAACTCTCCCAGGTAAGAGTGTAAAATATTCATTAATGTTGACATTATTGGAAATTAGTTAGATTACACTATCTAGGAAAGTATTATAAGTAATAATGCTATTACTAATAATAAAAGTTGAAAATTCCTTTGAGTCACTCTTGGTTCATAGTGATCTCCTAGCTATTCATGCCTTCCTTTAAATAGGAAGGCACTTAACCATACCATTCTGTGCTCGTTTATCTTTTCTGATCATATATAGACTATCGAGTATTTCTTATTCTGTTCTCTGCATAAAATATGATTATCTACTTCTTTCAGGTGGGAACATTTAATCTATCAATTTGGCGGCCATCAAGAATTGATTGAATGTGTAATTATTAAAGGAAACATTGTTTACAAAAATGACAGCATTCTGCAATACTAGGTATATTCTATACCACAGTTGCCAGAATTCCAAAGCGCACACAGTAAGATCTCACAATTATGTAAAACTGAATGTTAAGCTTGTTTACTGTACACAAGTCCAGAATTTAATTGATTTTCATTCCTATTTTTAATGAAAACAAGGGCTTATTTCATTTTTAATGTTCCTTTTTCTCAGCAAATTATGAAATAAACATGTATAGGTCTTCTATCTTCTCTGTTTATTTCAATTCCAGTTCATCAATATGATTTGTAATTGGAGTAAGAATACAATAAAGAAGATTCAAATAACTGCCCATTTGCTATCTTGTCTTCATGAAGAAGTTGATTTGTATTTCTTTTGACTCTTATTATTTAATGGGAAGAACTGAAGAGCATTTTATAATGTAGCATGGGAGGGTTATATACACAGATATGGAAATTTTGTGTATGGGTTTTTTTGGTGTGGTAATCCACAGGAATCCAATTTCATAGCAATTGCATGTTCTGAGACATGGAATCAATCATAACTGGTAATTGAACCCATCTGGTAATTGAACCTAGGAGAGCTATAAATGTTTTTTCTGTTTGGATTAGAACATTGTCTTGATGTGGCTTCATATTTTCTGATTTCTACCACAATCCCCAGCTTTGCTTCACACTCCTAGTTTCAAGGTTATAGAATAGAATAGAATAGAATAGAATAGAATAGAATTCTTTATTGGCCAAGTGTGATTGGACACATAAGGAATTTGTCTTGGTGTAAATACTCTCAGTATACATAAAAGAAAAAAAAACATTTGTTAAGAATCAAGAATCATAATGTATAACACCTAATTATAGTCATAGGGTACAATCAGCAATCAATCCAGACAGCTAGTTAGATATCATTCATTCCAGTCCATAGGATGACACAATCTAAGACAGCATGCATTGTTTCGTCTACGTAACCAGTCTACACCTTAGTCATGATGCCAACCTGTGGTGCTGTCCTACCTACCTTATTGTGATTCAGCTTTAGGTGCAGTGATTAACAGATTTCCCAATCAGTAATTAACAAAACCAATTCTTATTTTCCACTTGTAGGCTGAGACTGGGTGTGGAAGCAAGATGGACAGACAGCTACCACAGTAGCATGTCAGAAATATTGTGCTTTGCAATTATCCTAGTAATAGTCTCTTTCAACACCATTAGAGAACGTGATAAGCTAGAACTTGTAGCAGCACCAAAGATCTACAGAAAGAGACTAAGTTCAGGTTATTTCCTCACTCAATTATGTTATTGCTGCTACTTCTCTCTTAAAGTCATGTCAGTCTAGCACAGGGGTGTCAAACTCAAGTCCTGTCGGGCGGATCCAGCCCAAGGGGTGCTTAGATCTGGCCCCTAAGGCCACCTTGGAAACAGCAAAGGACTGGCCTGTGGTGCCTTTGCAAGTGAGCTTGGGAGGGCCACTTGTGGTCCTCCTGGCCTCTGTTTTCAGCTGCAACAGCCTCCTGCAGCCCTCTGCCAGTGAAAATGCAGCCCCCTGAGCTCTGTTTTTGCTGGCAGAGGGCTAGCAAAACAAACTAAAAACAAAACGTATGAATTTAGTATTCATTTTTGAAAAGATTTAAGCATTAACTTCTGTAAAAATTGTAACATTAAATATGTTTATTTTAATATACTCAAACAGTTTATTCATATTAATTTTGGCTTGACATTGATTTTATTAACTTTGCCATGAAATATAATTTCTGCACAGGATTACATTCCAGTCCCATCTCCATTAATTTTGTAATAAATTAAATACATACATTCTCTTTTAAATTTGTGAAATAGTAAAATTATTTCAGCAACTTTTCTATCAGTATTTTTGGTTTTTGAAATTACCGCCCCCCCTTTAGAATAAACTACAAAAACTTTACAATTCATTAAACAATCCATCATATGAAATACTGAGATTCAGTTCTGGTAGTTTCACAGTTCATCATGCTCTTCAGAATCACTGTGGTGATGGTGGTGATAAGAAGCACTTTTACTGGCTGATAGAGAAAATGCAGTTGGGGAAATGGGTCTGGACTCTGGAATATGTTCCCTTCTGTATTTCTCAATGTATGGTTTGGCTACTTCCCAAACCTAGGAGTGAAAAATTAAAAAAAAAATGAGTTAGAAGAAAAGGCAAAGTCTGATCCTGAAACTCAGCAAGATATTGGAACATATGTCAATATAACTAATAAACAGGAGGCACGCTAAAATTAGGAACAGGCAGCTGATGCCCAATATGTCTTTTGCCCTACAGGTGTCTGCTACAGGCTATAAAGCTAAGACTCGTGAGGTCTGAAGTTCAGACTATTTAGAAGGCAATTTTTAAATCATCCATCCATCCATCCATCCATTCAGATTTGATAAATGTAACTGATTGAAGTCAGTTTGCCCATATCACCAAGGCAAGATAAAAAAAATCCTCCCAATTATTTTAATTCTGAAATTTAGTATCTCTGCCTAATACCCTCTTTAGAAACAAGAGAAGAAATACTTCCTTTTCTGCCCACATTTTACAATTTCCGTTTTTGCATTACCTAGTTTGAATATCTGTTTTTATTGGCTTGCTAATATTTTCTGCCAATTATTTCTGATTTTGTTTTGTTTCCTGACATTAATTAGCTGGCCTGGAAAACTTTTCACAATGCAAAACAGATAAATACACTGCTCAAAAAAATAAAGGGAACACAAAAATAAGTCATCCTAGATCTGAATGAATGAAATATTCTTATTAAATACTTTGTTCATTACATAGTTGAATGTGCTGACAACAAAATCACAGAAAAATTATCAATGGAAATCAAATTTAGCAACCCATGGAGATCTGAATTTGGAGTTACACTCAAAATTAAAGTGGAAAAAAACACTACAGGCTGATCCAACTTTGATGTAATGTCCTTAAAACAAGTCAAAATGAGGCTCAGTAGTGTGTGTGGCCTTCACGTGCCTGTATGACCTCCCTACAACGGCTGGACATGCTCCTGATGAGGTGGCGGATGGTCTCCTGAGGGATCTCCTCCCACACCTGGACTAAAGCATCCCCCAACTCCTGGACAGTCTGTGGTAAAATGTGGATGGAGCGAGACATGATGTTCCAGATGTGCTCAATTGGATTCAGGTCTGGGGAACGGGTGGGCCAGTCCATAGCATCAATGCCTTAGTCTTGCAGGAACTGCTGACACACTCCAGTCACATGAGGTCTAGCATTGTCTTGCATTAGGAGGAACCCAGGGCCAACTGCACCAGCATATGGTCTAATAAGGGGCCTGAGGATCTCATCTCGGTACCTAATGGCAGTCAGGCTACCTCTGGCGAGCACATGGAGGGCTGTGCGGCCCCCTAAAGAAATGCCACTCCATACCATTACTGACCCACTGCCAAACCGGTCATGCTGGAGGATGTTGCAGGCAGCAGAACGTTCTCCATGGCGTCTCCAGACCCTGTCACATCTATCACATGTGTTCACTGTGAACCTGCTTTCATCTGTGAAGAGCACAGGGTGCCAGTGGAGAATTTGCCAATCTTGGCGTTCTCTGGCAAATGCCAAATGTCCTGCACAGTGTTGGGCTGTAAGCACAACCCCCACCTGTAGACGTCGGGCCCTCATACCACCCTCATGGAGTCTGTTTCTGACCATTTGAGCAGCCATATGCACATTTGTGGCCCGCTGGAGGTCATTTTGCAGGGCTCTGCCAGTGTTCCTCCTGTCCCTCCTTGCACAAAGGCAGAGGTCGCGGTCCTGATGCTGGGTTGTTGTCCTCCTACGGCCTCCTCTACATCTCCTGATGTACTGGCCTGTCTCCTGGTAGCACCTCCATGCTCTGGACACGACGCTGACACAGCAAACCTTCTTGCCACAACTCGCATTGATGTGCCATCCTGGATGAGCTGCACTACCTGAGCCACTTGTGTGGGTTGTAGACTCCGTCTCATGCTACCACTACAGTGAAAGCACTGCCAGCATTCAAAACCATCAGCCAGAAAGCATAGGAACTGAGAAGTGGTCTGTGGTCATTGCCTGCAGAACCACTCCTTTATTGGGAATGTCTTGCTAACTGCCTATGCTTTCCCCCTGTTGTCTATTCCATTTGCACAACAGCATGTGAAATTGATTGTCAATCAGTGTTGCTACCTAAGTGGACAATTTGATTTCACAGAAGTGTGATTGACTTGGAGTTACATTGTGTTGTTTAAGTGTTCCCTTTATATTTTTGAGCAGTATATATTTGAAATAAATATGCTATTATCTTTTCACAGTAGCTGCTACAACCCTAATTCAGCCTTGCTTCTACTGAGTGGGAATTCTGAGAAGTATAGTCCTAATGCATCTGAAGAGTATCGTTGAACATTTAACATGTTGTTAAATATTTAAATATTTTTCATAGAGCAATGAATACTAAATCTTGTAAGGAATTATGAACAATTGCTAGACACACAAAGTTACATGCATCAGTGTATATACATAACAACAATTTACCTTCTGATCCACAAGCAATCGATGAGTTGCTTCGATGTCTGGGGCCATAAAACGATCTTTTATCCAAGGCCTGAAAAAAGTCAAATTAAAAACCTAAATTTAGTCTTGTTAGTATGGTTTTGTTAATATTTGACCAACGTTCCCAGAAGCTATACTCCATAGGAATCATTGTTTGATATACCTGACAACAGACCGCACAAGGTCATAGACTTTCTCCAATGGGGTTGTACTCCTGAGGGGGCGTAGAAACTCAATGCCCTGACATGCTGCAAGCAGTTCTATAGCCAGCACTAGTAAATACAAGCAATAGGAAAATAATTGGTTAGCTGAAAAGAGTTCAAGGTATAACACTCAACATTTGGAATCACAGAATCCAGTTGGCACTTTGAGGATGTGATCGAGAGTGGAATTCTGAAGAAATTACACAAATGTTTTGTCAATTACTTTACTTAACTTATTTTTCTTTACTTTATTGTCATTGCACCTTGTACAACAAAATCAAACACCATCTTCAGTGTACATCATGACCATGAAAATAAACACAAACACACATCCTTCACCCTCCACACATTGAACCAAAACCCCCCTGACACCGCACCAACACTGCACTATACAGCAGAATTCAAAAGAGCTGCTGCCCTGGGATAGAAGCTGTTTTTCAGTTTATTTGTCCTTGTTTTTATTATTCTGTGCCATCTGCTAGATGGTAATAGTTCAGAAAAAGGGTTCCCAGGATGAGATGGATCTTTGAGAATGTTTTGAACTTTCTTAAGGCAGCGGGAGCTATAAAGCTCTTCCAAAGAGGGGAGAAGACAACCAATGATCTTCTGAGCAATGACATTAACCCTCTGGAGTGCTGTCCTATCTGCCACTGTGCAATTGGCCAACCATACAGAGGTGTAGTAAGTTAAAATGCTCTCTATGGTGCAGCTGTAGAAGGTCACCAGCAGTTTTTCATTCAGTTGTTGTTTTTTCAGAAGTCTCAGGTAGTATAATCTCTGCTGGGCCCTTTTGACCAGGGCTGCAATGTGAGCATCCCAGGTCAGGTCCTCTTTTCTGGTAACACCCAGAAACTTAAAACTGGCCACTTGCTCCACTCGGTCTCCATTGATAAGCAAGGGCTGGATGTCTGATCTGTTCCTTCTATAATCTACTATAAGCTCCTTGGTCTTATTGGTGTTGAGGACCAAGTAATTGTCTCCACACCACAAAAGTAACCGGTCCACCTCATCTCGATAGGCAGATTCATTCCCCACCGCCTGGAGATGAGTCCCACCACTGTTGTATCATCTGCAAATTTAGTAATAGTATTAGTAACACAAGCAGGAATGCAGTCATGCACATAAAGAGTATAGAGTAAGGGACTCAACACGCAACCTTGTTAAGAATAAGGGCTGAAGAGGTATGATTACCTAACCTGACCCCCTGTGAGTAGCCAGACAGGAAATCCATAATCCATTTCTGTTCTGATTCAAACCCTGTTCCAATAAAACAAACAATAACCAAAGGGAACAGAAACCTTTTTATGAGTCTTATGAATCCCTGGTTTAAAGGCTGCTGCAAACTAATTAACTTTGATAAGCACAAACCTCACCAAAACTGTGTGAGACTGCCAAGAATCACAGATAAGAAATATTTCACAACACAAAAGTCTTCAAATATCAACTAAGATACTGCAATGTCCACGATGCAGGAGCTTCCTGCAAAGAACATCTGATTCACAACTGGCTTTTATCTTCTTGCAGGAGGGGCATTACCTTCCAGCCTTACTCCTGAGTCGCCTGTGCTGCTGCAGCTGTTCTTTCCTATGAGCAGCCCTGTGCGTACACACACTTGGCACAGGCTCCTCAGAAACCTCCTCATTACTGCTGCCAGCCTCACAATCTCTGAAGGCAGCAGTCCACTCCCTAATGGTCCTGGCCCCTCATCTGAGTCCTCGCTCTCCTCAGTCATCTGCACCTGCTGCCGGCTAACCAGAACAACCTCATGATGATAGGAGGGAGTGCTACTGGTCTGTAATCATTGAGGTTATTGATAGGGAACTTCTTTGGCAGCAGAACAATGGTGGAAGCCTTCAAGCAAGATGGAATAGTGGAGTGGGATAAAGACTGATAGAAGATCCTGGTAAAGACTCCAGCCAACTGATCAGCACAGTCTTTAAGCACTCAGCCAGAGATACCGTCAGGACCGGCAGCCTTTCTAGGGTCCACAGCCCTCAAAATGCTCCTCACCTTCTGTTCCTCCACAATGAGGTGGGGGCTACAATTGGCTGATGGTTGTATTTTATCTATCTTTGATCTCTCCATTTCAAAGCAAGCAAATAAATGATTCAGTTCCTCTGCTAATGAAGCATCCCCCTCAGCAGGGATGACATTGGTCGGTTGATGGTTTGTAGTTTGTTGAATCCCTCGCCATATCTGCCTCATGTTATTGCTATAAAAATTATCCTCAATCTTCCTCTTATAATCAGTCTTGTCCTTTCAAATACCTTTCTTCAGATTAGCTCTGACAACACTGTATCTTGCCCCTTCACCGGACCTAAAGGCCTTGGTCTTGTCACACAAGAGGTGCTGGACTTCCTTGGTCATCCAAGGTTTCTGATTAGGATACATTTATCCACAGTGATAGTATCTGTGCAGTGTTTGATATAACACAGAACAGTTGCAGTGTGCATCTCTAGGTCAGGGTGATAAAAGATGTCCAATTTGTGTTCGCAAAACAATCCTGAAGTTGTTGGGAAGCATCTTCTGGCCAAGATTTCACTGTCTTTATTATAGGCAGAGTCCATCTCCTAAGAGGGATGTACATTGGTACTAAAAGCAGTGACATATGGTCTGATTGTCCCAAATGTGGTAATTGTATAACCTTTTAGCCATATTTGATGTTGGAATATACTTTGTCCAATATGTTTGCTCCTCTAGTAGCACACTTAACAAGCTGATAGTATTTAGGGAGCACTGCTTTTAAATCAGCTTGATTAAAATCCCCCGCTATGATATGCACAGCATCAGGATACTTATGCTGCTGATTACTAACAATGTTATATAAGAATCCCAAAGCTATGGTAGTATTGGCATCAAGTGGGAGATAGACTGCTGTAATCAAAACCACGCTGAATTCCCGTGGAAGATATATGGTCTACATTTAAGAGTCATATACTCCAGATCCATGGAGCAGTGGCTGTTTACAGTCTTTGTATTGATCCACCAGCTTTTGTTCACATAAAGGCTGAAACCTCTCCCTTTGATTTTGCCAGAATCTCTACTCCTGTCCTGTCAATGAGCTATGTAGCCTTCCAGCTCAACAGCTGCATCTGGAATGAGTGAATGAAGCCAAGTTTCTGTGATTAGCAAAACACAGCAGTTCTTGATGAATTTAGTCTCTGCAATCTGTAACCTTAATTCATCCATTTTGTTAGTCAGAGATCTTGCATTGGTAAGAAATATACTTAGAATTGAAGGTTTGTGTGGAAACTTACTGAGCCAAAAGAAAATCTCAGCATGACATCTTCTCTTCCTCTTCCTGTTCCTTTTTCTCCGCCTCTTCTTCCTTCCTGCAGGGATAGTGATCCATGGCTCCCCCAGGGTCCTAGCTGCCTCCTTCGATATTTTATGAGAATGTATAAAATAATCCGTAATAGCCTTTTGACATTTCAATCCAATTTGTAACAAGGCTTGCTGACTACAGATGCTCCTTCCCCCACAAGATTCAATCAAGGAAAGGATCCAAAACAGACACAGAGTCATACACACTATACACTTGCCAATAAATGCAAGAGGTTAATCTGTAGGTTAAATATTATGGGGAAAATAAAAGTCAAATTAGGACAATGTATTTATTAGGCCAATTCAAGACCACAATTAACATGCATTGTACAAACATTAGGCAAAACTATAAACAACAAATAAACAATGAGGGCAAACATCATAGCCATAATCTTGGTAAATGATGTAATCATGAAACATAATCTTTATTATGGTCGTAAACAGCATACAATGATTTAATAATATCCAATCCATTAAGAATACATGTGCACCAAGCTATTCATAATACAGAAATGACAAAATAAGATACGTACAGAATAATAATAATAAAAAGGGTAGACCAACTTTTTCACTTGAGCTACCTTAGCCCCTAATGAAGTATACAATGACAATCTATCCAAGATCAGCAACTAAAAATGTATTTTTGGTTTGATACATTTCACAATCTTAAACCTTATACATTAGGACTGCTTACAATATATTTCAAAGCACTGAGCTGTCTGAAGGAGCCTAAACATACCCCTCATAATAGTTCTGTACTTTAAAAAGTCTTGCTATGTCACTTCGATGTTAAACTCTTCATCTATCCTCAAGCTCATTAGAGATGTTAAAGAATTTTAACCACAGATGCTGCTGGAAACAAAGGCTAGTTTTGAATTCCAGCAGATTCATGGCAAAATGGATGCCAGCATGAACAAAGTCTCATTGATATTCATGCTTCCAAACCTGACTCACTGTTGAAAATGTATTAAGTTATCAGGAATCTTTGCTTTTTCTTCAGCAAAAAAACCCACCTCCCCACAGTCACAACAGACGTGGCCTCACCTCAGGGACTGATTCTCTTTTATAGTATTCTCTGAAGCAGCTCTAAGAAAAGCCTGCTGTGGACTGTGATAGGCAGATCTTTGACTTGTGTGCATACATATACATGTACATACATAAAATGCTACATATATCATAAAAATAACAATTAAAAGAAATTAAAACTACTAATAAGTAAAGGAAAAGCAGAAAAAGAAAACGTAAAAGTGACAAAGAAAATCATTTTTTTCAGACAATATTTGCTACCTTACTCTTGTAGCAGCGAAACAAAATTTGGCTACCTTATGAGTAATAGTGATCTTATGATCTGCTAGAACAGGGGTGTCAAATTCGTGGGCCATGAGCCAGATGTTTCACGTGCTGATGCCCATACCCGATTTAACGAAGGAGGCAAAAGTCGAGATACGTCACATGATGATAACGTGACGCCACAAGTTTGATATCCCCGTGTTAGATGATAGGAGACATACCAATGATATTGTGGGGAAAAAAAGCCCAAGAGCCAGATGGTCTTACACATTTTCAAAGGAAATAAATTCTCTGTAGATTTTAAAAAGACCAATCCACTTGTGTCTGGATGGTTGATTAAAAACAAACCCTGTCAAAAAAAGAGCAAGAGGAATCAAACTGATTCACTCATTCACCTATTCCTATCTCTAACATTGCTACTGCCTGCCTTGGAATCCTGCGTTTGTTCAGCCTCACAGGAATCTAACACACAAATGTACCTCATGAAGCCTTATGTTGCCCTGTGTCTTTCTAGGAGGCTGCTACTGAGCTTTACCTTGTTCCACATGCTCAATGACTTTAAGCGCTTTTCTTGCAGCCCATCCTCCCATGGATACATGGTCCTCTGTCGCAGCACTGGTTGAAAGAGAGTCCACAGAAGAAGGGTGGCACAAAGCTTTATTCTCTGAAACTGCAAAAGCCCAGAAGAAATAAATGCTGGTCTCAAAAGCGAATAATAATGGAAATAGCATCCCAATGTAAAGAACAGTCAGCCATGAAAAATCTTTGTAAAAGTGTTGTATTCAAAACCTCAGGCACTGGTCAAATTCTAATTTCAATGTATCCTTTAAAGCCGAACGCCTACTTGTAACTGTTTACAGATTCAAAATAAAAAAAAAAGAAAAATATGAGAGATACATAAATTGGAAAATTGTTTCAGTTATAATATTTTGCTACACTTCCTTTGGCAGAAATAATGGCTTCCAAATGTTTCCTGTAGGTACCTAAAATCTTTCTGCTTCTGCTTTCAGAATGTTTTAATACTCTTCTCAGAACTCTTCTAGCTTAGACATGTTGTCATAAACATGTCTCCTGGTATGCTTGAATTCTCCATACAGATTTCAATAATGTTCATCTAGATATCATGCAGGCAGTGGTTGGATTCAAATAATTTAACAACCGGTTCTCTGACCTAAAGATTTCTTCCAACAACCAGTTCACCAAACTGCTCAGAAAGTTAACAACCAGTTCTCCCAAACTGGCGCGAACTGGCTGAATCCCACCACTGTGTGTTGGCCTTCCATAAAATTTGTATTTTTTTTTTCTTTGCTAACTGCCATAGTTGATTGGGAGGTAAACTTCAGATTGTTGTCTTGATGAAATAGCCCAACTGTGGTGGGATATTAGCTTCTATGATATTTCTATATAACTGAGTGCATTTTTTCATCTACCTACCCAAAATTTCCTATGCTTAGGAAGGCTGAAATGAAAATTCAGTGCTATAATATTATTTACATAACACACACACACAAACATACACACACGCCAGATTAATATTTATCCTAAGAAGATATTGCATATAGGGAATTGTAGTATCAATGTACAGAAGTATTGGCATAATGCCAGATTGTATGTACAAGTCATGCACAAGAAAAAAATTGTTGTGTATGCAATGCAGTACTATCATAAAACAGACAGGACGTACTGTTATTAATACTCCCAATTTCAAGTGAGACGTTCATATTTTCCCAAGTCCTCAAATGACTGTGACCCAAAGTACTCACCCAAGGCAGCTGCTGTGCAATGTGCAATCATGAAGCCAGAATTTAGACCTCCTTCTGTAACCAAAAACGGTGGTAATTCACTGAGTGATGGGTTACAGAGTCGTTCAATTCTCCTTTCACTAATTGCAGCAAGTTCATGAACACCAATTGCAAGGTAGTCTAAAGCCTGCAAATTAAGTAGTTTTAGACATAGGAATTTTAGCCTTCTCCACCCCTCGCCAATTCCAATATTAGCAAATACATGTTAGAGAAAGAAATTTTAGACACCTACCTTGGCTGGATATTCACCATGGAAATTTCCTCCAGAAATTGTCTCCTTCCGGTCGGCAAAAACCATCTTTACCCAAAAAATTAAGAATTAACATGACAGATTTAAAAATTATTCCTTTGATCAGATTAAATTCCACATTTTAAATTATATTAATTTATTTACTTATTTCATGATACAGGTGGGGCTTAGCAAATCATTTTAAAGTAATTTGAATGAGAGGTAAGCACCTACCCTTTTGAGACATAGAAAATATATGATAAAGTCAATAGGCTTGAATGTTTTTTGCATAAATATAGAATTGAAGATTGGTTGCTAAATATAGTAAGAGAGCTATAATAATGGAACTAAAAATAAAGGGGCATAAATGGAATATTTACTAAATGGTTCAGTTCTGAGCAAGGAGTCAGACCAGGGTACATGATGTTGCCTTAAATGTTTAATGCATTAATGTAGAAAGGTAGTGGATACTCTGTAGCTTCTTGTGAAGAATAAATCATTTATCTATCTATTGTCTATCTATATTGATCATCACTCTATCTAATCTAATCTAACTTAACCCAACTTAATCTTCTATTATCTATCTGTCTCACAACCTAAGTTCACTTCTTGTAATAGAACTCCTAAAGGGAAAAAATCTATTTTTAAAGGAAATAAAGATACCGGATTGTCAGTTGCACTATTGATCTCTGTGGCAATTATGTTCTTTACAAAGACAATTGTGTCATTCACAACACCATGAACCTACAAGAAAAAGACAGGTGTTAGTTATTTTTAGTAAACTATTATTCATTTTAGAGTTAACTTTCCCAACCTGTCGCCCTCTGTATGTATTGAACCATAACTTTCTACATTCTCAGCTAATATAAGCAGATGCTTCAGTTTAAAAAGTCTGTTAAAACAAGTCCACCCTTTCCATCTTTATTGATCAAACAGAACATTAGTTTCATAATAATGCATGATAATTTGTAGACAACAAAAAGTATGTATCGTATATTTACAGCATACTTTACAGGGTTTAAGTCTTGATGTTTGGTTGGATCACAAGTGTGGGTAGAACATACAAAGTTAAGGAAAAGTAGATATTGTGTTGACTCAAAAAATAATAAATAAAGTCTGCAAAATATCTCTAGTAAGTTTCCTGTGCAATATGCTACATGCGTTTAATAAGTTTAATTATAACTACAGTGCATGCAGCAATGCTTAACTTGTTGTAAATTCACATGTGTCACTTTCACATGTGTCACTATTCACGTGTGTCACTTTTTCACTATTGTTAAATTATTCTCTAGAACAGGGGTGTCAAACTCATGGCATCACAGTGTTGTCAGATGATGTATCGGGACTTTTTTCCCCTTCGCTAAACTGGGCATGGACAGGGCCAGCACATGATGCATCCAGGCCACAGGCCGCAAATGACACCCCTGCTCTAGAATTATTCAACTAATTGTTGAATTATTATTTGAAATGATAGTGCCATATAAATTCTATTTCTGTAACAAAGATAATCTCTGATTAGAATTTTTTTTTCATATAGTATAATCTCTTTGAAGTCAATCTCAGCTCTTGGTGACTTTGATAAAGATGTCCATAAAATGTTGGCAACAATAGGAAATGGTTTATTACTATCTTCTTCCAGGCTGTTTTTTGCAAGTACTATACTAAAGCCCTGATATTCAGAATAGGATCTACATACTATGCTATATCCAATCAGAATTACCTTTGAAGTTCAGACAAGATTGCCTAGATACTATAATTTGCTCAGACTGTGAATGTTTAGAAGCCCACATGCTGAAGTAAGTCTCTTTCAAGTAAAGATTGAGTGAAATTTTCCTGAGAACAATTAGAAAATTATCTCCTTCACCTAAGAAGTTGTTTTCTGAAATTAGCCTGCAGGCCTGGTATTTCCTGTTGATTTCCAATCCATGTGCTTCCCTGTCTAACTTTGCTTAATTTTTCTGACTTCAGTCAAAGTTGACTGGACGCTGCCACTTAGCTATATGCAGATGGTTCTATTTATTAACAAGTGCCATTCTTAAGTACAATTGTTGAAATTAATATTTTCTGTTAATGTCATCAGTTTTACTTGTGAATTGCAGTTGCTTATAAAACTAACTTTGGTTAACTTGGAAATTATATTAAGATCCTGAGTACATACTGTATATCTGAAGGAATTTCTGAAGTTTTACCTGAGGGCAACAACGTAATGTGTATGCATCTTGCACTCTATCACAAAATCTATGCGATTCTGTCAAAGAAACAAAGCAATTATTGTTTGTTTTAGAATATCTGCATTAATATTTTGGTGAAATCTTCACACTGCTGCATTAAAAGATGGAATATGCATTGAAATATTTTGTAAATGAGCTATGTGGCAACTGTTTCCACTTCTGTAACTCTGGATTCACATAGCAACACTTACAAATATATTGAACTTTAGTGATTTGGTTTTACTTCAAATCCATGTTCCTGGTCTTTTTTGTACCTTGTTTTTAATTGGAGATGCAGCCACTAATCTATATTCAGTCCTTGGTCTCTAAGTTCTTGATTTGTTTTTAATACTCCTTGGGGATCTAAAACTTCCTAATATATAGCCATCTTTCCAATTTCCAGGGAGGGTATTGGGGTGTATCAATGCCTCCATGGCGGATACCCATCCTGGAATTTCTATATAATGTTTGTTTTTTATTTTTCCCATATTCACATTAATGAATCTCTAATTATATGTCTGTCGAAGTAAGTTTGGGTCTTACTTCCTGGGTTCCACATGAAGGCATGCCACTCTGGCTGTAAATCATGCCCCTCTAAAGTTAAGATTCTTTTATTTCTTAGATTGGCCCAATCTTTAATCCACATTAAACCTGCTGCTTTGTAATATGTTTCCCAGGCAGGGAGTCCAAATCCACCTCTGCTTCTATTATCCTGCAATGCACTTAATTTTATCCTTGCTCTTTTACCTGCCCAAATGAATTTCGTAGTCATTTTATTTAAATCCAAACATTTTTTATCCAATTTTACCAGAATCGTTTGAAAGAAGAAAACTAATCTTGGTAAAATATTCATTTTAATAGCCGTGACCCTCCGTTGCAGAGATAGCTGTATTTTCTCCCATTTTTCTAAGTCTTTCTTTATTTGCTGTACTAAATTTATATAATTATCTTCTTTTGCTTATTGTTGAGCATCTGGCTATAAGCCAGATGCCCAAATATTTAACTTCCTTTGCAATTTGTAGACCTGTTTCTTCCACTAATTTCTTTTTCTGGTTATCTGTTAATTTTTTTGTTATCATTTTAGTTTTGTCTTTGTTAATTCTTAGACCGACTACTTCCCAAAATTTCTCTATGTCCTTCATTAGCTTTGGTCCTGATTCTATTAGTTCTTCTGTGAAAAATACAAGGTTGTCTGCAAATGCTTGGGCCTTATATTCTTCTTTTTTAATTTTTATCAAAAATTAAATTTTATATCCGGATTAGATCTCATTCTTATCAACAAGATTTCTAAAGTCAGGATAAAGAGCAGAGGTGAAAGAGAACATCCCTTTCCTTATTTCAAATGAATTTGTAGATTCCCCATTATTTATTATACAAGCTTTCTGAACTGAGCAAATTGACCCTATCATTTTTCCAAATCTCTCTCTGAATTTCATATCTTTTATTTGCTGGATCATAAATTGCCAATTTACCTTAATGAAAGCCTCTTGGGCATGCTGATAGTATTTAGCGCAGCTTGTTTCTCCAGATGGGCCTCATAGTACTCCAGTGCATTGATTACTGTTCTTGTTTGTGTTTTTTATTTGTCTTGTTAGTAAAAAGCCATTTTGGTCCTAATGTATTCTACTATTCAATATTTTTTTTCATTCTTTCTGCCATGATATTCATAAAAAATTTGTAATCTGTGTTTAATAAAGAGATTTATCTTTATTTTTTTTATCTATGTGGTATCTGTGCCTTCCTTCAGTATCAGGGCAATGTAAGCTTCTCTCTATGATTCTGATAGCCTTACTTCCATTGCAAACTTCCAAAAGTATCAGAACAATTGCTTCTTCTAAACTTTTATAGATTTCCCCTGGTAATCCATCCATCCCTGGTGTTTTATTATTTTTTTTGTTTTGGATTGCCTGTCTATTCTGGTATCCCTATTTAACATTACCCTTTCTTCCACTGTTAGTACTGCCATAGTCTCCCCTTTTAGATAGTGATTTATTTTCTCATCTGCAATTTTCTCGTGCTTATAGAGCTCTTTGAAGAACTCTTGTGCAATCCCCTTTTTCCTTTCCATATTATATTGTCATTTCCCTTCTTTATCCTGTAATTGCTGAATCATTCTTTTTTTCTCTTTCCTTTCTTAATCTATAAGCAAGCCACTTCCCCGGCTTGTTGGCATGCTCAAAGTGGTTTTGTTTTGCAAATTTCAAAGCTCTTAAATTATTTTCCTGTTCTAATATATTTAATTTATGTTTGGCTAATTGCTCATTTCCCAGTTTGTTTTGTAGCTGGGTTTCCAAATCTTTAATCTCATCCTGTAATGTATTGTATATACACATATAGAATATTTAGAATTCTACAACTACCGTAAATAGTAATCATGACTCAAAATATTATTTTAAATTAAGCAGAAATGTCATTTTCAGATTTTTAAAAAAAGATTGTACTACTTGTATAATTTATATATCGACCCCCAATGATTTACTCACCTGCTATTTCAGAAGGATGATGATCAGAGTCTAAAAGGGATCTGAATCGAAAAGCTACCTCAATCTGCCCTTGATGTGGTCGCAGTGCATGAATATCTGATTTAAAGTAAGGATAAAGAGGTAAAATATTTTCAGAAAATAAATGAGGGAGTATTGAGGTTTTACAAATTCACTTTATGGGCCTTTAAAAATTGAGAAAAACATGAAGATATGGAATGAAAATGTGCCTGTGCTAGGCCACCCAGGGCTTCACCCGAGGCACCTCTTTCTTTGTTTAATGACCCATAGGTTATTATTTAATGACTGCATCAGGGAGAGCAGGGATAGGGGAAGATAATCGGGCAAACATGTGGACAATTCCCTTAATGGCTGTCACATCTTCTGACCATAATGAGTAGCCTCCATTATGGTTGTGTGCCAAGAACTACCTGTATAGCAAGAATGTCAATGAATCTCAAGTTATGATTTATACAACATAAAAGGATATTTAGAATTTAGTGGATTTCACTGCATTTATATAGATAAGGAATGTCAAAACAATATTTTTGGAATGTCAAAACAATATTTTTGGAGGTGTAATAAGGATAATGCATCTTTAAAACAGATGTTTTTACAATGCCCTATATTTACCAAGTTTGGGGAGAAAATAATGGATTACATTAACATGATTGTATGACAAAAAGCTAAAATTGTCAGAGGATAATATTTCCTGAACTACATGAGATTCAAAACCAACAGCACGAGTGAATTCTCTGTGCTCTTACTACTACAACATTGGAAAGATAAATTTATGGCCTGTTCCACTTAGTGAAGACTTGATTATATTTGCTATATATAAGCTGACAGACATAAATTTTATATGGGCCAGTATAATGGAATAGAAGATTCATTTATACAAAATAAAGTAGGTTAAGAAATAGCTATTTAAATATGTTTATATATATGTTTTCTTAAGTTTTCGTGGGTACTTACATGTATGGCATTCAGCTTTGTTCGGGTATTTTCCCACGTCATTGTAGTTGTGCTTTTAAAGTTGTAGCAACGTTTCGGCAGAATCTCATCTGCCATCATCAGGCTTCTATATAGTGTTCATCAGAACTTTAAAAGCACAACTACAATGATGTGGGAAAATACCCGAACAAGCTGAATGCTATATATATATATACATATATATGTTTTCTTAAGTTTTTGCGGGTACTTACATATATATATATATATATACACATATACATATACATATACATATACATATACATATACATATACATATACATATACATATACATATACATATACACATACACATACACACACACACACACACACACACACACACACATATATATATATATATATATATATATATATATATATTTTCTGAGGTTCTCGCGGATATTTGTATGTGGATCTTTGGTTATTCGGGTTTTCTCCCGCGTAAGATTGAGAGTGTCTAGGCAACGTTTCGATGAAGTCTCATTCATCATCTTCAGGCTTGGTCTTCAGCTCTGTGCTTCTCAGAGTGATGTGAGCTTGCAGCTGCTTCTTCCTTTTGATTGGCTGGAGGCGCGTTCTGTTCAGGTGGGGGCTTGGTTGTGCTCAGGTTTGTCTTAGTTGCTGGGGGATTAGAGCTGGTGAGCTGTGATCTTGCTGTTTGGCTTCGAGTTCGTGGTTGTGCTGCATCTTCATGGTGGGGGTCAGTTCGCTTCATGTATGGCTCAGAGAGGTTTGAAGTGGGTAGCCAATCAGAACACAGCCAACCCCCCAACCAATCAGAACACAGCCAAACCCCCAACCAATGAGAACACACCCCCACCCAATCAGAACACAGCCAAGCCCCCACCCAATCAAGTCACACCCCCACTAGTAGTTAAAAGGAAGAAGCAGCTGCAAGCTCACATCACTCTGAGAAGCACAGAGCTGAAGACCAAGCCTGAAGATGATGAATGAGACTTCATTGAAACGTTGCCTAGATACTCTCAAAACCCGAATAACCAAAGATCCATATATATATGTGTGTGTGTGTGTGTGTGTGTGTGTATGTATATGTATGTATATGAACAAAGCTGAATGCCATACATGTATATGTATATGTATATATAATGTTTGCATTAGACAATATAGATAGATAGAGAGGGAGAGAGACAGAGACAGAGACAGACTGAGAGACAGACAGAGAGACACAGAAAGACAGACAGAGAGACACAGAGTGACACAAAGAGACAGATAGAGAGACAGAGAGAAAGAGAGAGAATTGAATTTGCTTATTAATATAATGAGATATACAAACATTTACAGGTAGTCCTTGATTTACAGTCATTTGTTTAGTGAAGTCACAATGGCACTGAAAAGAGTGATTTATGACCATTTTTCACACTTATGACAGTTACAGCATCCCCAAGATTACTTGATCAAAATTCAGATGCTTGGAAACTGGCATGTGTTTATGCCAGTTGCAGTGTCCTGTCACTATCATGTGATCACCTGTTCCAACCTTCTGACAAGGAAATTCAATGGGAAAAATAGATTCACTTAATAACTGTGCTGCTAATTTAACAACTGCAGTGATTCATTTAACAACTGTGGCAAGGAAGGTCATAAAATGGGGCAAAACTCACTTAACAATTGTCTTGTTTAAGCAATAGAAATTTTGGGGTCAATTATGGTCATAGGTCCAGGATTACTTATATGTTTTTGTCATTTTTTTCACTGTCTTCATTATAGCACTTTTTATGTGTTTTTGGAATCTCATTGAGAATATATGCCCCTATCACTATTATTTTTTTATTTGTTTGTTTCTGTTTTGTTATTAATTTAAAAGCAATAAGTAAACAAAAAAGCAATAATATCCGGATAAAGAGGTAACAGTTTCCCTTTACTTGTGAAAACAAGCCCTCGTTTTTAGTTTTGTATAAGGTTAAGACTATAAGGAAAATGCAGTGCAGCAAAAAATAATTTAAAGTTGCAATCAATTAAAATCTAGTAGTGTAGTACAAAACATTTGGTGATCATTCATTCAGTGTATTCCTATTTCTTTCAATGAATGGCACCTATAAATAAAATTGTTTAATTATAGAGTGTTTTTGTTTGGAATCCAAACACTATTCCTTTTTTTAAAAAAATGATTATTTACTTCCATGTTACTTTTATTCTCCACTCACAGCAATCAGCTAATATCTAGGCCAAAGAACATAATACATAGAACCTAACCTATTTTGGTTGAGTTGTTGGTCTCCCAAGCAACTGTTACTGTTAAAGCAGGAGTGTCAAACTCGTGTTGTCACATTGTCATCACATGACGTAACACAACTTTTTCCCCTTTGCTAAACCGGGGGTGGGTGTGGCCAGTGCATGACGCATCCGGCCCACATGCCATGTGTTGATACTCCTGTGTTAAAGCATTTTACTAAATATTTTCATGCTTCTGAAAAGTTTTGGATTATTTTTAAATTACTGGTTCTTTCTTCTCATATGTGACGATGCTTGTTTGGCTGCCACTGTGAGTATTGTTGCAAATATATGCTACGAATTTGCAAATTAATGCATATGTTTTATATAAAATCTGTAATACTATTGTTCATTGCTTGGTGGCAAGCTCAGGTGACTTACAGATGGGGCCAGAAGTATGTTTTAGAATTGCTGAGGGATTTTCTGGAAAATGTCTCTGAATAAAGAACATGTGGAAAATAATGAAGAAGCAAATTACTACAGAGGGAGAGAAAGGTCAGTATACAAACAGATAGTCTATACTATGCTTTAAAAATACCAACCCGTATCAAAGGCTTTTGTTGTGCCCTTGAGAACTTCCAGTGTGAGGGCAGCCACAATATCAGCTTGTCTAGCAATTGCACTGGCCCTTTCAACTGCTTCGCATCCCAGAGAAGTTATCATTTGTGTTCCATTGATAAGAGCCAGACCCTTCAAAGAAACATCAAGGGTTATATTCTGCAGAGATGGTGTTCAGCAGGTTCTGACCAGTTCTGGAGAACCGGTAGCAGAAATTTTGACTAGTTTGGAGAACTGGCAAATACCATCTCTGACAGGAGATTTTACAGTATCTTGATCCTGCCACACTCACTAAGCCATACCCATAGAACCAGTAGTAAAAAAATTTGAATTCCACCACTGATATTCTGTTAGTCTTTCTGTTCAAAAACATGTGTATGCAGGGGTGGGATTGTACTGGTTCGGACCGATTCCTGCGAATCCCTTGTTCCAATGATCAGCTGGCTCAGAACTGGTTTGCTGCGACAAGCATGTGGGCTCGCCTGCCCGCCCCTGCTCTTTTCTCTGCTTTATTTCTTTTGTTTAGAGCACAGCTGATTTGCACAGCAGAGCAGTTTGCCACTCTTCAGCTTTTTGAGTCAGAGAGGCTGCAGTTGAAGGTTTAGTCTGGGCTTTTTAAAAATGCGGAGCACATGTTTGGCATGAACATGCACCATCACAAAACCGGTTGTTTTACCAGTGGAATCCCACCCCTGTATGTATGCCCTTCTTATATTTTCCTGACTCAAACAACACAAAATGTCTTCTCTCATGCTTCAATCATGCTTCAAGGCAATCTCAGGAAACAGCCTGGGTGGGGAAAGAAGCAACTTAAATCCTTCGTTCCAACATTTGCTCAACTTGAAATTACTTTTCTGGCAGTTATAACTCATGGTTGGCTACAATTTACCTTCCCTTCCTAGCAGTCCTGTCATCTATAAAACTCCATGAAGACACGAAGCTTCAGTCTGAATCTCTTGAGTGTTGCACATATAGTTAATTTACTATTTAAATTTAAGATCTCTTTTCTGTAAGTGTCTATGCAGAGAAGCAGTAAATGCAAAACATTCAAATGTATTCCATTCAACTATACAAGGAAAACTTTCACTATATAAAGCAGAATTCAATTAATCCTGCGCTGAGTACTCACCTGCATTTTAGCCACAGCTAAATAAGAATATGTAAAAGAAACTTATGTTGATCTTGGGTATAGGAAAGGTATGAAATAGCTATAAGGGAAGGAAAAGATTGCACAATCCTAAAAAAGAAGGAAAGTGGGAGAAAGAAACTGTTTCCCTATGCTCAAGTCAACATTACATTTTTTTCTTCAGAATATACAGACCTCTTTGATTCACTAAAACAATCCAGTGCTGCATTATGTATATATATAATAAATTATCTGCCAATCAAAACTGTGGTACTAGGAAACAAACATGTATTTTATTACCTCCTTTGGCTTCAAAGTAATTGGTTTGAGTCCATGAGCTTCCAGCACCTATAAGGCAATACCAAGAATGCTTATTAAGTGAGAAAAGCTTTTCAATTGAATTGAAGTTTTCAGAATTCTACATCCAAATATTTTGAAATACCTAACAGCTGTGCATTCTAGAACAAAAATAAGGAAGTAGCCTTAACTTTGCATTCAAGTTTTAGTTTTGATTGAACTGTTGTTTTTACATTTCCAGATTTTTCTGTTTCCTTCTATTGAATTTATTTTTTTACTGTACATCACTATTTAACATATTTGTATTGTAAGAAATGGAAGGTTACCAGCGCCAATGTTTTTCTTCAAACTGGTTTAATTTAGTGAACTGCTTCTCCTCAGGCAGTAGGTAGTTTCTAATTGTGTTTCTTTCAACACAAACACACACTTTCCCAGGACCAGGAACCCCAAAATGTTAGTGGTTTCAGTTATACAGAGGCTTTTATTCATATTCTAGCAATCCAGAGTACAGGTAGTCCTTGACTTATGACATAATGAGAACCAGAATTTTGATTTAAATTGTTGTGCTTAAAAGTTAGGCACCACAGGACTCCAATTTTGGACCATTTTATGGCAGTTGTTAAGAGAACCATGCAGTTGTTAGTGAATTCATTTTCCTAAGTTGATATTTTTTTGCTGGAAACTGACAAAAATGTCAGAAATCAGGAAAAAATTGCAAATTACATCACTGTGCAATCAATGGATCAACCAGTCATAATTGTGAGCATGTTGCCAAGCACCCAAAATGCAATCATGGAAGAGGGGCACAATATTTTACAACAGATCTTTTTTTTAAAGAAGATATAGAATCAGGAGATCTTTTTTTTTTTTTTTAACATTTTAAGACATTACTGCAAAAGTTTGAAAATAGCCTTCTTCCCTTTTAATTGATGTTTTAATGGACCTTCCCATCATCACATGTATCCATTTACATTAGAAAGTATCTCTCTTACATATTTTGCATCAGCCCATCCACTCTTTGGGGACCACATCTTTCCTTCGCCAATGAGTCCCAGGGCAAGATGAGAAAGAGGCGCTAAGTCTCCACTGGCCCCAACAGTCCCTTGCTCTGGAATGTAGGGTAGGCAGGATGCTATGGAGGAAAATTACTTTGATTAGGGCTTCTCTTTGTTTGAAATTCAGCATTTTGTCTCCTCATCTTTAGCGGAGCCTTTTAATGATAGTATCCACTGAGCAGGAAGGCAAACCAAAATCACCCTGTTGCCTTTCAGCAGGGACAATAGAATCAGCTTTCACTATTCACTATCACTATCCTAGGTTACAGGGGTGTCCACCATACATGGTGAAATAAGTCAAGATGGCAACACACATTAAAAAGAACTAGTGGAACTTTGATCATAGCCACCATCTCAACTTTTTAAATCTGGCTGTGCAATCAACCCCACCCAAGTCCCCCAAAGCACTTCAAGTGCTACAATTTCTTGTCTTCCTCACAATTCATCAGTAAACCCAATAAAAATTTAATTGTTACTTAGGTGAGGGGAACATGTTTACATGCATTTTTCAGGTGGCAGATGGAAAAGAGGGAAGGCTTCTTGTTTTTTTAAAGTGTGCTGAAAATGAGATCCTTGACAAAGCCATAATGACTGAATATATAATAATTGCTGTTATTGCTGTCAGCAAAAAATACTAAATGCCACTACATCATGGTGATCTTGCCTGGCTGGGAAATGAAACTTCTGCTAGAAAACAGCCAAGTTCCAACAAATAAACAATTGAACCTTGTGTTCCATATATTCTCTACTTGAAAGATGTGGCTACCACTATATTAGAGCATTATAAATGATATTGATGTTGGCAAACATGGCTCAACTCCAGCATTCTATCATTTTATTCAAAATGCAATCACTACTTTAAATGCACAGAGAAAAGAGAAAGATTGTGCTCCCTTTTTCATAACAGATTCTTTGCTTGTTAGTAAAAAACTTTACTTTCTTCCAAAGGTTAACAATTGTATTTGAACTACTGAAGTCTAAAGGAAAAAAAATTAGGAGAACACTTATCATGTTTACCATTGAATGCTTCAATGACTTGCTGAAGAGTTTCTAATGAAAGTCCGCTGTATCCTTTGGCTAGCACATTTATCCTCAGAGCTAAGAGCATACGGCACCTCTCTGGAATCAAAGGCTTCCCAACTCCTGAAATGAACATGCTCATTTCAAGATTAACAGAACAAAAATTATTGTAAAAATGATTATAAAATAATTAGAAATGAATCCTCCATTACCTGCGGAATGTGACCGGATTAAGTTCACTTGTAGCTCCCTCAGAGAGAAAAGAGAGGAAAATAGTCAATTCAAACTATATAATGAAATTAAATTTAATGCAAAAAAATTAAAGAAAAACTATGGAAATTATTTCACTGAATTAAAAATAGCTTTGGCTGACCATTTAGAAATTACCTATATTTTCTACAAATTTCCTTTTAGAGAATTTAGAAAGAAATAAAAGTGACATACTGTAGTTTACTGTTTGGAATAACAGTCCGTGCAAACTTCCCAAAGCCTGTTGTGATTCCATAGACAACTGAAAGAAACAGATATATTATATTTGTTATTATTTTGTTTCAAGAAAGAGACTTTGGTATGTTTACTGCAATCACTGTTCAGGTAGGACTGTACAGGGCTCTGTAATCCAGGGCCATCTCAAAGTATTGCTTAGAAAATGTTATGTGATAGTTGCAGCAATAAAGACATAGACAGTGGGAGGGCATGTCACTATAATCAGTATTATTCATTGCAGCAACCTCATTGCTTTCTTCCTCTCAAAATGCTTTATAACCAGGGCAGTTTCCTTGGGCATGTGCATATTTACCTGCTGTTGTTCCTTTGGCTGCAGGATTCCGGCAGTTACCCCCATTTAAATCATGGGTCTTGAGCTAAACTTCCAAAACTTCAAAAGGATTTATAGGCAGTTAAAATGTCCAGCACTGCAAGGATATAGCCGACTCTGAGATACATAACTCATTGTCACCCTTGACCCTGGTTTTCCCCACCCCCTGGGTGTATTGTAATTCATATTCTCCAATGGGACACATCCATAGCCAAGAGTAATCAATCATGCTCTCCAGTTAGAATTTTGTGTGGTACAAACTTCAGTCACCTAGCTACTTTCTTTAAAAACTATTTATGGAATGCACTTTTGGTTTCCAAGCTGCTGCACTGCTTCCCTTCCCTTTCTGCTGGAAACTCTAAAAAGACCATAGAAATATTTTATGAATTGACACTAATCCTGAATCATGCGTCTTACATAACAGTATATCTCAGAAGATCTTCATCTTCATGCTACCTTTTTCATACCAGCGGGTTATTGTATTGATAGTCATGGTGGTGCTTTTCCCACTTTTTAACTTTCATTCTATCCCAATGACTGCAACATAGCTGATAGGTCTTAATACCTTTTTTATTATTTTAAATTAAGAATATGTTTTCTCTTTTTCTACAGAAAGCAGTGCTTATTCCCAACTGAATGCATTTGGCATTAGGGCAGCAGATGCAAACTCAGTTCTATTTCTATTACCACATTGCTGTGATTTGGATGTGTAATAGGTTCATTATGCTTGTTTCAGAACAAGATTGGCAAGAGGATTTTGTTTGCTCTCAAGTTCTAGGAATACAACGTAAGAAGCAGAAGAAGAGAAATAATGGTCTATGCTCCCAGAAAGTCATTCTATAAAATGAAAACAATGGTTACCTCTTTGTTCACTTATAATACTGTCAATAACATCTCTGGATTTTTGGACTCTAATTTCAGCTTCAGGAGTAAGCTGGAAAAAAAAGTTCTTACTTATTTTGTGTTTTAATTATGGATAAAGGGCAAAAACATCAAACTCTCTCCAAATATTTACCTTAATTTTATATAGCCCCTTTCCTAAATTGACCAAATCTTCTGTTGTCAAACTATTTCCATCTAAATAAAGATACTGAATGAAACAACTGTATCAGAGAAAATAACATGACATCAATAATGACAACCAACTGTAATCTGTGGGGTTATTGCTGATGCTTGTGCATAATCAAAGGCATTGAAGTGGAATCATCAGAGTTTCTCTTTCATTTTTACTTCTTTAATTCTTATATTGTTCTTCCTTCTGGAGGACCACACAACAGTTTATAAGAAAAAAATAAAAATAATCTTAATAATCTTATTTGCATATTTATCAACTAAATCATATGGAAAAGAAGAATAAACAAGGATTGGGAGAGAATAGGAAACAAACACATTTGGATTTATATTTCAAGTTATGGAGCCTGTATTATGGAGCAGACTTTAATTTCAGTTCCACTAATGTATGGTAATGGCCATTCTGGTTGCGGTGCTATTAATTTAATCACATGTGGACATGAAATTGCTGAAGGCTGCTAACTCTTCCTAAGTCACCATTCCTCCATACCTGTTCCGATTCTCTATATCTGTCTCTGTATCTATATCTGAAATAACATATAAGGAAAATAAACATGGTAAACTGGTAGATTATACATTTAAGAATATTTTGGAACATTTATTTTACTTTTGTTCATTTAAACTTCTTTTTAGGCTATTGTTATCAGCAAGGGAAAGAATACAATTATGCACTAAATTATTTTTCAAAGGATACAAATAAATACCTCCTGGCTGAGATGGAATAAAATCTGGGGACATTACATCTCCTTGTATCACTGAGAGGAAAGGGAAATTAATCCCATGAATACATAGATTTTCTTCATTTCTATGTCCAAATAAGTCATGTCTTGGTTACCTTTCTTTGATAAGAAAAATACCCTGCATATTCAGAATCAAGCACACTAAATCCACTGAGAATTGTGTGTCATATAAATGTAAACCATCTTTTGTCATCTTCATTATCATCTTTATCATCATCATCATTTTATTGAATCATTCAAACTTTATTATGCCATTTCCCTTTCTCTCTTTATGCTTTCTTTTTTCCTAATTCCCTTATTTATTTAAAAGATTTGTATGGCCATCCATCTTAAAGTACCACTCTGAGCAAGTTGTAACAACAAATACAAATATAAAAAAACAGTAAAAAAAATCCAGCCAATTCACAATCTCCCATCTCTACCCCAGAAGAACCTGGGAGAAGTCAGCTCTTTATGCTATTATTTGCACATACATTCTCCATTTTGGTGAGGATTATGGAAATAGCAGTCTAATTTATATTGTTAACAATAACTACAGAAGACCAACATGAAGCATAAGCCTAGAAATCAAATCCCTATATCAGAAACTTGATTGTCAAAAGCTTGATAGTGGATAGGGAGGAATGATAAAGGACAAACAGCATAGAGACAATTGCTTTTCAGCCGAGATACAATTGCAGTTGAAATCTGGGATGTTATGATGAATGTGACATCAAAGACAGCAGTTTAGATCTATGTAGTTTCTTTCAGTTCATTAATAAGGAAAATACATGGTTTGTAAAACCTCTTCTAACAATGCTTTTAAGATATTTGAAAGTAACTGTGACTAATTCATTGTACATTTAAAGCTAAACATATTCCTGATGTTGGTTTCTCTGGAGACCAGCTTATTATTATTTCCTGTCATTTTCCTTTGGGACCATTTCAATTCATGAAATGTATCATTTCCCTTTGATGTACACAAGATATTTTCAGACCTGTAATGTGCAGCTCGCTTACCAATTTCCACAAACTCATTGTCCTCTAGGACATCCTCCAAGGCATCATCATGGTCCAGCAATCCAAGTCCTTTGCAGCATCGGACAAAGAATGTTACTTCTTCCACTGAAGCAAACCCTCCATTGTCAGGCTTGTTTTTGATGTAACGCCTCAGAGCTTCTTTTCCCAGCCATCGCACTGTGCTTGTCCCAGTTTGACAAGGGACAGTGAGCCATTCCCCTCGGACATGCACCGTGTATCTTGGCATACCTGTCTTCAGTTCAGGATTGTCCTGTTAGTAGAAAGCTTCAGTTTAAGGCTGAGCACCTCTCTGATCTACATTCTGCAGCCCAAGCCACCTGACTGGCTTTTACTGTCCCAATCAGAAGACCAAAAAAGCCACCCACCCACCTGGAGGTTCCTGGGCTCTGCAAATAAATCAGGATATGTACATAACCAAGTATCTGATGAAAAACACAGAGCAAAGGAAGTCTTTGTAAATTAAATAAGCACAATAAAATATTTAAATTAACTCTGTAGCCTGTTTTGTTTCATTTTTGTTCTTGAAAGAACTGCTTCCTAAACTTGCAATCAAGTGATTCCAAACATTTGACTGAGATAAGAGTTATCTGAATTCAAACTTTTTCCTGGTGAATTTGATTTTCTATTAATTAAAATATCCCACACAAATTATTTTTTTACCATGTACCCACCTTCCAAAGACTTACCTGCTTGAATAGCTAATGCTGGCAATGTCTCCAGATGTACTCAAGCTCTGCGACAATACTTACTACAAAAATATGTCTGATATTAAGTATGTCAAAGGAAAGTGCATAAGTTATTTAATTGACCGTGCACTTCCTTTTTTGTTGTGCGAAGAACCCTAAGTTTTTAGTCCCTAGCATTTACCATTAAAAACAAATCGGGTTCAGAGTTGCTTTGAACTCTGATTGCACCTAGCAGAGCAAACATTACACAACTCAATCATATTCCTGTGTACTACAAAATAACATTCTTTTGGTGTGTTGATAAAAAGAAGTAATAATGTGAACTCCTGGCTTGATCTTCCATCTCTTCTACCAGAGATATGAGAACCTTTAACCCTAACTGGAATTGAAGAATATTATCTTCCATCTAGGCACTTTAATTTTTTATTTTTCCTCATGTCAATTGTAACTGCAGAACCTAATAAAAATGTACGTATTTACAATCATGAGCCAATAGTTTTCTATAAATAAGTCTGCCTTCCCAAATTCACTATCTAACTCCATTCTAGATGAAGCAATTCAGAAATGAGCTTAGAGTTAGGAAGACATTTTCCTTCAAGTAAGTTGTAATTTTCTGTATGGGCACATTTTGAAATAAAAGATTACTCTAATGATAAAATCAGTATTGATCACAAGGTAACCAGGGTAAAGCAACAACCTTTAGACTTCAGCCCAAACAGAAGTCATATGTATAGTAGACCTATTAGTATTAATCATTAATCTAAATGTTAATACACATTTAAGTAATATCTGTTACAGATTTCTCTGGTGTATTATTTCACATTGAAATGCAGTTCAAATTAGAAGCAAAAAACCATACAATAAAGATGGCTATGGGGAAATAACATGGAAGTACAATTCTTTACACATGCAATACAGTCTTCTGGGTTTATTTGGAAGTAGCATGTGAGGACTCTCTACTAATTTCCTTTTAGCTCTGTTTTCTCTAAAACATCTTCTTCCCTCATTGCAGGCAATGACACCCTTTTTGTGTAGGCAAAAAAAATATTCAGCATATTTCTAAAAACAAAACAAAACTAATCACCTTCCATAAACTATATGGAGAAACAAAAAAGGATGACAGCTATAAATCTTTAGCTATCTATAAAATTAAAATATGGTTGTAAAAAATATTTTAAAACATTAGGGAATTGTGGCTGCATCTCGAGTATCACAACAGACCAATTATTATGGTCACACAACATATATAGGGACAACGACTCCTATCATTTCTATTCAATCTAAACAGATCTAGCAGAGGGCATGCTCTGAGCCCGTTCCAGTGGTGGGATTCAAAAATTTTTACTACTGGTTCTGTCGGTGTGGCTTGGTGGGCGTAGCTTGGTGGGCGTGGAAGGGGAAGGATACTCTAAAATCTCCTTTCCCACTGCACTCCAGAGAAAGGATAGTGCAAAAACCCTCCCCACCCCACTAACCTGCTTTCCACTTCCATTCTCCTGTGCAGGGCAACAAAAGAAGACCCAGCTGATCAGCTGAAACTCAGGAGGCAGAGAAAAGATGGGGGCGGGGCCAGTCAGAGGTGGTATTTGCCGGTTCTCTGAATTATCAAAACTTCCACTATCAGTTCTCAAGAACCGGTTAGAACCTGATGAATACCTCTGGCCCCTTCTGTGAAAACCATGGTATCTTGTTAAGACCCTGCAGTTATGGCTTTCCAACAGTACAGGTAGCACTCAATTTACAACCACAATTGACCCCAAAATTTCTGTTGTTGAGACATTTAAGTGAGTTTTGCCTCATTTTATGACCTCTCTTGCCACAGTTGTTAAATGAATCATTACAGTTGTTAAATTAGTAACAAGGCTGTTAATTGAATCTGGCTTCCCCTTGACTTTGCTTGTCAGAAGGTCGCAAAAGGTGATGACAAGACCCTAGGACACTGCAACCATCAAAAATATGAACTAGTTGTCAAGCATCTGAATTTTGATCATGTGACTGTGGGAATGCTTCAACAGTTAAGTGTGAAGAACGGTCATAAGTCACTTTTTTAATGCTGTTGTAACTTCAGTCACTAAACAAACTGTTGTCAGTTGAGGCCTACCTGCCCTACAGAACAGCATCCCTCTGAAGATTCAGATGCCCCTTACATTGTTAGCCTTTCGCAAGGCACTGAAGCCTAGCTGTTCCCCCAGGTGTTTGAGTCAGGTGGTTAGATGAGCTCTACTACATTTCTAAATGAATGAAGTAGTTATTTTATCTTGGGTGCCAGGAGTTATATGGCATGGGTTTTGTGTTTTAATCCTTGTATGTCCCTAGAGCCACCATAGCAAACCACCATACCGCATAAATCTTATACATAAAAATAAAAGTTAATTGTTTCTGCCTTGATATTTTAAAGACAAAGATTTGACTCATGAATCAGACATGAAAGCTATACCAACATTGTTACAGAAAGAATAAAAATCAGAGATTGTTTTATCTGTCCATTGTTTATTTCACTTTTCTGATGAAATCAATGATTACATTAAGTATATCAACATAAAAAAAGATTGCAGATAGAACTCAAAAAGCTACAGTTAATACACAGTTTCAATAAAGTCCACTGATACCTGTATTTGTTGTGGTAAAAGTATAACTACTGTAGCAAGATGTAGAAAAATATAGGGGTTTCCCCCCAGTTTTGCAGAACATGTATGTAGCACAAGGGCAAAGCTTTAGAAAACGTAGAAAGAGCTTCTTTGTTCCAGGTTCAGAACACAATGTAAAGTAAGAAAGCAAATGAGATCTACCATGATTTTATTTGTATTTTTTGGCAAGAGAGTGGAAAAGAATACCAAAATTCTCTCATACAAGGTCAGCACCATGAACTCGGCAGAATTAAGCTATTTGTCCCTCCAGGCCTAGATCTTTGGATACCAACATTGCAGTCACTGGATGCATAGAAACTTTGTGCTGCTGGAAGGCACTGATGGCTTGGTCACGTGATTTTTCGAATTTATAGAGATCCCTATAAAAAATTCCACATTAACAAAAAAAATGTTTTAGTATTTTTGTTTTCATTATCAGCACAGTGTTCACATATGGTAATAAAAACTGTAGTCCGAACTAAGAAGGATTATATAGTTTATCTACTCCATTCAGATTATATTTGGAGTTTTGAGGAAAGTGCTGCATGATAAATAGGAGCAGGTTTACATGAACCTGTGTTAGAACTTACTTAGTTAATTTCTGCCTAATGTGGAGAATTTACATTATTTATGTAAAATATGTATATACCACCTGCTATTTTAAAAATCCCAAAGTGGAGTGATAGATAAAACAAGTTCTTGGTAATCTAATCATCCAATATTTAATAGACTGCTTGCTTCAATCAAATGTGATCAACAGCATAATGTTCATTAATCTCCAGTAATGAATTATTTTAAAAAGCCAAAATCCCACAGCCAAATTTAACAATATTTAGGTTCTCCTATGTGATCTTATAATAACTGCTATTCTTTAGAATTTATTAATGGTTTTAAGTTTTAAAATGACATTATAAAGCAGCATTGCCAGCTTCATAAAAAAAGGTGAACAACTCTTGCTCCTTCAATATCCAGGTTGTGAAATTTGTATTGTTTGGTATGTGAAAAGAAATAGACTAAACAGAAGCTACTACAAATTCCACATTAAGATGGTTAATAAGGGAGTTGTATATTTGCATTATAATTCTGATACTGGTGGTTTTGAAAAAATAAAAAATGATGTTTAAGTCAATGATTAAGAAAATGGCTAAAACATTTTGACATTTTTCTTACTTGAATAACGGGCGAACAAATTTCATGCGGCCTTGTTCAGTAGCCATCTTTAGAGCAAGAGGGATGGCATCTTCCCACTTGGCTTGAATGCAGAGGCGGAGCCATCTGAAAGGTAGCGAGATGAAGTTCATTTCCCTTTTTATTGTATTCATTTATTTATATTACTATAAACTATTTAATTTTTAAACAATTATATAAAAATCCTTTTTTTTTAATAATTAATAATAATCCAGTTTCCAGAATATGCTGTTCCTAAACTGAAGTACTTTGCAAATTAAGTATAGTTACTCATATAATTTATATTTTTTCAGATATCAAGTTATTATAAAATTTTAATTGGAACAAAAGAAAAGCTTTAAAAATGATAATTTGCCCCTATCAGTAGGGTTTAGAAGAAGCACATAGCATGCAAGATGCACAAGCTGTCGTGGCAAGATATCCCTTGCATCGACATATTTTTAAAGTTTTTATCCCCTAAAGTTTATTGCACACTGGACATATGCTTTCAACTTCTCCTTAGGTTTTCTTTAAAAAAAACACAAAAACGTCAATTTGCTTTATTCTACAAGCATCAAATCAATCTATTGATAGTGAGACTGTTTTTCAGTGCTTCATGAATAACTAAATCAATCTGCAAAACTCCTGCATATAACATATACACAATGAATAATCAAACTGATAATTCAAAATTTAGAATTTTAAAAACTGGCAGCACCCCCTGCAGATTAGATAATTTTAAGGATAATTTCAATGTAACATTCTTGGCTTAAAAATTATAGGTGAATGACTGTCAGACCCATTGATCATCCCCCCCCCCTTTCCTCCCATTTGGGATGTTTATTCTTATCTCTTTAAATCCCATGTTGCTTGCTGAAGACCAAAATAGGAAATTGTGGCTGAATGTCAATTGATAAATAGCTTTAAAATTTGAATTGAAGAGACTGGAAACAAAGCATGAAAGTCAGTGCATAAGGATGAAACAAAGAAAAAATATATAGTCCTGATATAATAATGGCTTATTTAGTCAAAAGTTTAATAGTCTAAGAATGTTTGTTGGCATCAAATTAAATAGATTAAGTTTGCAAAAGTTTCTAATTAAGCAACTGGTTTGGCCAGATATAATTCATCATTTAAAGGAGCCTAAGAACAAAACAAAACAAAAGTATCATCTTTCACCTTCTTCAAACTTCCCAGGTGTGATGCTCTCATTCTTGAACAGCTGCTTACTTCAATGTATTTGTTTCCATGTGTAATTTCTGATTTCCATAATGAAGGATTTAGGTGTACATGCAACAGGACTAAGTAGAAAAAGTTGATTTGAAACAATACATTTCAATGTATTGTTTCTATATTTGCAACGAACCTGAATTTGATTTCGGAATTGTTTGTTGCATTGAAGTCATAGATTTCCTGCATTCGTCTCACATGGCTCACTGGAAGAGGATTCTATTAATTTTGAAATGGTGTGTGTGTGTGTGAGAGAGAGAGAGATAGAAAAAGAAGGACAGACAAGGAGGAAAAGGAAATGGGGAAAAAACCGCAATGATATATCTTTAGTTCTAAGTAACAATGCCAGTTTCTAAGCAATGTTTCTGGAAATTCACTCATTCTATTGTAGAAAAATACAGTTCAGAGCAGATAATAATAATAATCATATACAACTTCATTGCGCCTTTGGCACAATATTCATTAAATAGAAGTAAGAAAGTTGAGTAACCAATTCCTAGCATTGTTTCTTTTGGCATCCAATCTATTTCTAAGGCAAGACCCACAGCTTTGCTTTTTCTGTTAGTTACCTAGCATACCCAGAGCCCTTCTAAACCAACCTCTACTATACTTAAAAAAATAGTTGGTTAATTTGTAATGTAAATCCTTGCTTTATGCTTACACAAATAAGGAAGAAGGAAACATATGGACTATTTGAACACAAGGTTTGCCCAAGTTAATTATTCCCCATGTTTCTGAATGAAAGAATATCACATTGAGCTATCTTTTCCCACAATTTATACATTTGCATAAAAAAAAAATAACACCGTGCAACTCCATGTTGTGTGCCAGTTGCACCTGTTCCTGAACCAGAGGCTGTATCCACTCATACCTTGGTCATCACTTCAATGGGTTACTGTATTGTGCTATATATGGTGTTGCCCTGGAAGAGCACCCAGAAGTTGCAGCTAGTATAGAATGTATTCACATGGCTAGTCCTCCAACAGAGCATTTTACTCCTCAGCTACATGAGCAGCATTGGTTCTGAGTTCAACTTAAGGTGCTGGTTATGACCTATAAAGACCTACACTGGCTTTGACCTTCCTAGTCTTTAGGAAGGCCCTGAAGATATGAACTATGTTGAACTGAGGTAGAATGAATTCTGTTGATCATGATTTCCTGTTTTGTTTTTTAAAAAAATTGATTGTGGATAATTTGTTTGTATATAGATAATCTTCAACTTACGACTACAATTGAGCAAATGTATGTTGCTAAGTGAGAAATTTGTTAATCTATTTTATGACTTTTCTCACCTCATTTGTTAAATGAATCACTGCAGTTCTTAAATTAGTAATATGGTTGTTAAGTGAATCTGTCTTCCCCATTGCCTTTGCTTGTCAGAGTCAGAAGGTTGCAAAAGGAGATCACATAACTCTGGTACACTGCAACCGTCATAAATGTGAGTCAGCTGTCAAGCATTCGAACGTAAATCATGTGAACATGGGGATGCTGCAACACTCAGAAGTGTGAAAAATTGTCATAAGTCACTTTTTAAAATGCCATTGTGACTTTAAATAATCACTAAATGAACTTGTTGTAAGTCAAGGACCACCTGTATTAGTTTTTATTTTTTTACCTGTTGTGACTTTTCCCAGAATCATTTAGACAAGATGGGTAGCCAAACAATTTGTAAACATTCAATTTTCCAAACTAATGAAATACTTGTCTAAACCAGGTTCATGCCATTTTCCTTGAAAAAAATCCTTCTTTTCAATGTCTGGCTAAACACATCTATGTTTGAATGACAAATGGCTGGCAACCACTTACCTCCAACATCAGGAGTGCAAGGAACTCAGTCACTTGGTGAGAAGACATATCATTTATATCAGCTGAGCTGAAAGAACCAAGATCACTTTCAGTGGCCTAAAGGAAACCAAATTGGGAAAAAATGTGAAATCCACAAGGGCAGGAATGTACAAAGGAACTCATAGTTTCTAAAATGCCAGGATCCACATTCAGAAGGATTTCATTTACCAAACCTCACTTTGGTAAATAAGGATCAAACACCAAGGACTTCAGTTTTTTTTAAAGACAAGAAACATTTTTGCCTTACATACTTATAGTTATAAAGATAACAAAAATCTTCAAAGACAAGATTAGAATATACTTCCTACTGAATGTGTAACTTATTCCAATTACATAAAAAAAATTAAAGCCTTGCTTACACATAATTATGAACAACTTTATATCATAGCATTACAGCAAGTACCTATTTCTATTGAGTAAATTTATGCAATGTCTCTCACACTCATACTATCATACAATAAAAAATATATGAAGAAATAATGTTCAAAACAGTCTAAAACAGCAGCTGATGAAACAGTATTTCAATATAAAGGAAAGTTGTCAATGACCTTGCATTAAATTCTATACTATGAAAGTGGAAGTCAAAGTAAAGTGGAACACTTAAATAACACTTGACAAACATATAAAACGTTCTGTGATTAGAAGTCATTAACTCACTTTGATCCATCTTTGGCTCAAGGCAACACAAACATTTGACAATGTAGTATCATATCTGATGATGGGAAAAAACAGGATTTGTTTACAAATATAAAAGTATGTGTGTGCATGTTCATCTGCATGAAATTACATGTTTATTTTTGACACGTCTAATGCTCTACGTGCATTGTAGTGGATTATGTAATATAAAGAACTTTGCTTACAGATATATAGAATTTTAAGAAGAAGAATTCAAAAATATTTTATAGCTATTTGGTAATCTTGAATTTTGAATAATATTGGTAATATTGATTTTAATAAATGTGTTATTTTTATAGAAAACTATTCTATATGTAGACTTGGATCACCTAAAAATGTGTACATATTCATCTAGCAATCAACTAAATGCTCATATCAACATAATAAATAAAAGATCCAGAACAAATAATGTAGATTTAAATAAACAAACATCTTTATTGAAAAATAGCTTTAAAAATACAACTAAAAGCTCTGCCTGTAAATAAGGAGATGGAGAAAACTACTGGAGGAAAACTCTTACTCAGGTTTTACTGGTGGCATGCCTGGAGTATGCATCCATGCATTCCAGTCAACTTTGTTAAGAACATTAACCTAGAAAAAAATGACATCCTATTAACCAAAATATGGGCAGTGAACCAAAATTACTTTTAAAGTCATATCAATTTCTTACAATTTAACATACCCCAGTTTTTTTTAAAAAGTCACCAAAACAAACTAAATGCAGTTGAATATGTAAGAAATCATCAAACCTCCAGATTCTCAGATATAGATTTCACACATAATGAATAGAATACAATTTATTCATGAACAACTAAAGCATTGGTTGACTTTGCTGGATGTATGCAGGCATAAATATTTAAATAAGATATTTTTTATGCATGTAAACATATATCTTCAAAAGTAGTATTATTCTGACCTCCAGCTATATAATCCTGAATAGCATGTAAATTTAAATTACTGTGCCAATTACATCCCCATGCTGGAATCCTCATAATGACATATTTCAACATATTTGTCAGGTAATTTGAGCAACTTTGAAGACTACTTTGTTGTAATTTTGGACTGCAATTTTCTTGAAGTGCCAGCTGCCAACATAACTTTATTCGTTTAGTGCTTTTCTACCTGTCCAGATATTACCAAAGTTCCTTTTAATAAATAGTGCAAGGATAAACAATTTGCTGCATCTCAGATATTAAGTGATGTTGTGAATTGCATTTCAACAATCTCTAGAGGATCACAGGCAATCTATCCACTAAAGGAATGTGGGAAAATATAGATTATATTTTCCCACTTTCCTTCAATATGACCTATAGGTCCTAGGATTATCCTGTTTTAATCAATTCATTACGTATATTTATACTCATGTCTGTAACTTTTAAGTGGGTGAAATGGGGCATCTTTAGATAAACCTTTTATCAAAGGTATCTCAAATGAAATCAATGAATCCAAAGGAATGCAGTTTGGAAAAGTTATGGCAGCTTCAGCACTATGAGGCTGCTGCAGTAATGTAATCCTCATTTTCAATATTCTATGATAGTTTCCCAGCCATGCTCACTACTTCACCTGCAACAAGCATTTACCTGCCTTCTTGGGAGAGGGGGGGAGGAAAGAGGAAGTTTTCTGTTGTTCAGTTCAGGTAAGGAAGAAAGGGGGAGGTAGGAAGGAAGGATGGAAGAAAGGAGCAGAGAAGTAGGAAGATGGACGGTGGGAGGGATTTCCAATGCCCTTTATTAGTTTTTCATGAGAAAACTCAACAGGAAAGCTGGCAGGAAGTCATAAGTTACTCCTGCTCCCACTGTTTTTTGTTTTTTTGTTTGTTTTTTTTACCTAACCATGGTCATTCAGTTTCTCTGTTTAGGTAAATAAGGAAATCTCTTGGGAAGAATATCTGAATGGATCATAGATTAAACTGCAGTTGAGTTTAAAAGATTAAAAATTCACTCAAGTGGCTGCTAGGTGAAAAGGAATAATAGTCACTGGTTTCAGATGGGCAGCTCTACAAATTGGATAAATAAAAAAAAAGCAAACTAGTTTGTTGAAAGGACTGTGTATACAACAATTTGATTTCATATCATTCCATTCTTTTAGTTTAAATTGTAAGTAAAATCTTGAATTATAAGAATAGCAACTAACCTTATCCTTGAAATAGGAGTAGAGGAAATTTTTCCAGTCTTCAGTCACTATACTCTTGTATGCAAACTGTTGGATGTATGCTCTCAAGAAGCCAATGAAGACATCTGTGAGATATTACATATATTAATCAATAGCAGAATGTCTAAGTCAGGGGTGTCAAACTCACAATGTCACGGCGGCATCATGAGATGTATCGGGACTTTTTCCCCCTTTGTTAACCCGGGTGTGGGCGGGGTTAGCACATGACACATCCGGCTCGCAAGCCGGGAGTTTGACAGCCCTGGCCTAGGTTAAAGAAGGTCACGTAATTTTAAAATAAATTAATACCTGGTCCACCAAGTAGCTGCTCCAGATGAAGCAATAAAGCAAAGCCTTTTTCATATGGAACAAAAGAATATGCAACATCAGGGTTTACCTCCTTCAGACTAGGGATCAAATTAGTTACTTCATTTGTGCTTCCAAGGTTATTAATCTAGAAAACAAAGAAGATTTTCTTAGCAGCGCCTCTGCTCTGCAAGCAGTTACTTTGCTACTTTATTTATTGATTAGCCCTTGAGACATATCAAAGTGCAAGCAGCTTTGACTACCTGTATGCCTTTGGGTACAATTCTTTTTTGAAAAAAGTATATTTATTCTGTTCTATCAAAGAAGATAAAATACAAAACAGAAAAACAAGCAAACAAAACAAAACAAAAATGTCCAGCACTAACAACAAAGAAAGAAGATTGGTGTACAAAGGAGAAAAGGAGACCCAAATATCAAGTACATTTGGGTACAATTCAAGGTGCTGGTAATGCCCAATAGAGTCCCACATGATACAGGGCTGAAATATTTAAGGTACTGCTTCTTCCCGTTTACATCTATCCATCCCATCAGATCTTCCAAGAAAACCATGCTATGGGTCCCCTCTACTAAGGAATATCAATATGATGGGATCCAGGAAGAGAGCTTCTGTGCCTATGGTTCACTTTGATGTAGTGCTAAAAACATTGGCCTAGAAACCAGGAGACTATGAGTTCTAGTCTCATTATGGGTATGAAAGCTGGCTGTGGGACCCTGGACCAGTCCCACTCTCTAAGTCCAATCCACCTCACAGGGTTGTTGTGGGCAAAATAGGAGAAGGAAGGAGTATTATTTAGACAAACCTGAACACTCTGCAGCCACCCGGAACAGTAAAAAAAAAAAAAAAAGAAAGAAAGGAAATAGAGCATTTATACAACATATTCCAACAAAATGGAAATCCACCTAACTTTATCAAAAAGTCCCTGACCACTCAATCCAATAAAGCATAACCAACACAAACCCTAAAAAGAATTACACTGCCATACATCAAGAATATCTCAGAAACCACCCAGACTCCTACAACCACATGGAATCAGGATAGTACACGTGCCAACTAAAGCCCTTCAAAACATCCTAAGCAAACCAAAAGACCCAACAACCCCAGAGAAAAAAACAACAGGAATCATCTACAATGTAACAACCACTGCAACAACCACTATGTAGTACAAATAGGCAAAAGACTGGCAGAAAGCATCCATGAACACCAATTAGCAATCAGAAGACATGATGAAAGTTCTTTAATTTCACAACGTATAGACAGATGTGATCATAGTGTCAGTTGGGAGAATGTGACCATCCTAAGACCAATCCAAGTCCAAAAACACCAGAGAATTTCTAGAAGCCTGGCACTGGCAAATCAGCCATCAATAGACAAATAAACATTAACAACATTCTATAGACTGTGCAAAAGGGACAATCAACCAGCCCAAAGGGGAACAAAAAGACCCAAACACCTCTCCACCCACAATCAGCACCCAGCATAGATTAACTCCAAGGTTAACATCAGACCAACAATCAAAGAAGCCCACATCAAACAGCCCAAACAAAGACTCCCTAAGACCACCCCCACCAACACTGACAGGCAAGCCACCAGAATATAACTGAAAGAAAACTGCACTCTTTACTAGTACTGATGATGTTACATAGTTGGGTGATGGAATATCTGCAAGAAAACAAGCAAGCTCAAGAGAATGTAATTTTAACCCTGAGCTACAAATATTCTCCTTTATTAAGGAATATTATGTAATATTTGCTGCCCTGAGTTACTTATAAAGTACTAAAGACAGGATAAAAACAAAATCTAATAAATAAATAAATAATTTCCCAGGGCTGGTCTTTATTCTTTTGGCATCTAGAAAGGCTCTGAAGTGTGCTACCACATTTAAGGGACCAGTAGAAATAGTAAGCCTCTTCAATGGTTTTGCTGAATCAGATGTATTGCTTGCATTTACCTACTGATTGTGATTGTTTTGTGTCTGAATTTCTGACAGTAGTTTTTAATATAGTTGTATGCTGTTTTTATTTGCACTTTTATTGTTTCTGTTATTGTTTTTAATTGTTGTAAGCTGTCTAGAGTTGTATATGTGAAATTAGCAACTATAAAAATAGAATAGTCTATCCATAAATCAGGTTCTTTCCTGGCTCCTGAAGCTTTGGGCACCGTTATGTCTACCCTGCCCACATCTAGATCAGACATAAGCAATTTTTAAAGAGAGAGGGAACTTGTATGAGCTCAAAATGTTTTAAGTAAAGTCATTTTAGATTTTGTTCCACAAAATATACTTCCTTTTTATTGCATTAATGTCTGGCTCATTTCCGCAATACAAGTCAAAATAGTACTGCCTGCTATCTAAAAAACTTCAAAAAATGTAAGAAAATTTTGAAAGCTTTCCTGCCTAATGTAAGGAAATTTGCATACTGTCTCCAAAATCTGACTTTTGTTCCTTAAACTGCCACTTTGAAAGTGCATTTCAGGAGCAAGATATGAGAACATACCTTCAACAATACTCATATAATGGAATTTCCAAATCAAATAAAATGTTTGATTATTAGTTTTTTCTGAATTAAGTTCCACAGATCTTCATTTTGTTTAAATATTCTGTTTGATAAAGAATTTTTCAACTTATAGACTTATGCTGCCACTTTGTGGATTTATTTAATGTAATCTATGTATTTCTTTCTCACTTTGAGTATCGAAAATGCTAAGCAGGGAGCAATAAAGGAAACATTTCCAAAAATTAAATGCTGGTTTAGGGAGAGGCAGTATAGTTATGTTTCTTGAAATCAGATGCACTTACTTTAAATGCTTAAAAAATATCTATTTGACACTTAAAATGTCTTTATTTAATACAGGTAGTCCTTGATTTATGACCACAATTGAGCCCAAAATTTGTGTTGCTAAGTGAGATGTTTGTTAAGTGAGTTTTGCCCCCTTTTACGACCTTTCTTGCCACAGCTGTCAAGTGAATCACTGCAGTCATTACATTAGGGATATGGTTGTTACGTGAACTGATTTCCCCACTGACTTTGCTTGTCAGAAGGTTGCAAAAGGTGATTACCATGCTCCCAGGACAATGCAACTATCAAAAATATGAGTTCATTGTGAAGCATTTGCATTTTGATCACGTGACCATAGGGATGCTACAACGGTCACGTGAAAAATGGTCATGTTACTTTTTCCAATGGTATCCTAAGTTTGAACACTCACTAAATGAACTGTTGTAAATCAGGGACTACCAGTTCAGTTCAACGCATTTTAATACAAAAAAATGCCATTATTTAATCAGGCAACATTTTAATTTTTTAGCCATAAAAAGTGTCCAGGACACTGCAAATAAACACAGCACATCTTTCCCACATTTTAAAGCAGCTTTTCCCAAATCATGTGGCTGCCTGGTACACAATCCCAGGAAAGGATACAACTGCTTTCAGTATTATAAACAAGTGCTATGGCCAGAGTTTGTGAAGATCATCTCTGGAATTCTGCATGTTTCTATTTATTACTATGCTTATTATCTTCATATTACCTGGAAGATTTGGATGACTCAGGACTGTGGGCCTTTCATAAGGTGCTAAAGACTTGTTCTTCTTCCACAGGTACCAGGCTAGATGTTCCTGGTGTTCTGTTGATACATGTATTGAATTCCTCCTGGATGCTTGGGGAGTTTAAACTGGTTTTAGGTGGATTTGCATTATTTGTTCTATTATTCTATCCAGGCTCATGTGTCAAAGGAGTAATATTATACATTTAAATATTCCATAAACCAATAATGCACTTACTGTGTTTTGTAATTCTCGCCAGCCTCCTAGAGCCTGGAAGTGCCTGAATTGTTCTCCAAATAGCTGACCACCAATTCTGCGTTCTAGATAAACAGTATGCCCCTCATTTAGCCTAGAATATGAAACAGATAAATGAGTATTTTTCGATAGGCCCTTAAACAAGCAACAATTCTTCAAACATTTGGATTTCACCTACCAAAAGTGTTCCCAAGTCTTGTTTGTTACCAGATTCCCTGTCCAGCTATGAGAAATTTCATGTGCAATAACCTGAAATGTATAAAAACATATTGTGGCTTCTTTAACTCAAAGAGACAACAAATAGGAGCAAAATCATGTTCTGTTTTACTAGTTAATGTCTGCAGCACCAAGTACAGAAATTACATGAAAGAGAATGCCATCACAACTGTATGTAGCCAAAAGAAGACTAATGTTTTTCCAATGCTCATATAAACTCCTAAATCTCTTAAAATGTGCTTCAGTTGTAAATTTCTGTATCAAATTCTATAAAATAAACCTTTACCATTTTTCTTATTAATATGTATTGAATAATTTTAAACTAAATAGGTAATAATATTGGTTATCTGAAGCTATTTATGAAGTTTTGAGCAACCCATTTGCATTTCATAGCATAGTGTATCCTCATAAATCAGTCAATTTAGATTTATACTTACACTGGATAATGATCTGTCACCAGCCTGCACAAACAAAATAATTTAATTAAAACTCTAAATTCATACCAGACAAATAAGTTTTACAATATTATGGTCTATTATTTGGACAAAAAAAATAGTTTACAGGTGGTCCTCGACTTCCATCAGTTCATTTAGTGACTGTTAAAAATTACACCAGCACTGAAAAAAGTGACTTAGGACCATTTTTCACATTTACAATCATTGCAGAATCCGCATGACCCATGATCAAAATTCAGACACTTGGCAACTGACTCGTATTTATGATGGTTGCAATGTCTAGGGGTCACATGACAGCAAAGTCAATGGGGAAGCCTGGTTCATTTTACAACCATGCTACTAACTTAACAATTGCAGTGGTTCATTTAACTGTGGCAAGAAAAAAATATAAAATTGGGCAAAACTCACTTAACAAATGTCTCACTTAGCAACATAAATTTGGGAGTTAATTTTGGTACCTATATAAAGACATATCAAAGACAAGACAATTTCGCCAATGAAATGGGGTAAAAGTGATTCAATATTTTGTTCTAGGTAGGGGTCCCCAAACTTGACAACTTTAAGACTTGTGGACTTCAACTCCCAAAATTCATCAGCCAGCATCGCATAGCTGGCTAAGGAATTCTGGGAGTTAAAGTCCACAAGTCTTAAAGTTGCCAAGTTTGGAGACCTCTTTTCTAGGAGATGCGATCCATAATAAAGTCAAACTTACTAATAAAGTAGGAGTTACAAAAGTGAGGCAGGGATTCTCCATACCACCATATGGAAAGGAGGGGGGCAATACCAACAAGTCATATTGACCCCAGACATAAGGACCTGCCAGATCTTCTGCTATTTTCAGCATGGCTTCAGCCTGAAATAAGAGTGAGCAAACCAGTGTTTAATTTTTAACATAAGTATACCGAAGACAAATAAATATACCAGCAAATATGGCTATTATCATTATGCAAGTAACCCACCTCACCGAATTCATAAGCTGATTTGTCCACCAGTTCCTTTTCAGCCCACACCAAAGTTCTAGGGCCAATCACTCTGTAGAACAACATTCAATTAGATAAATGAAGAATACTGTTTGGATTTCATTACTATGCAAGACAGTATTAGTTAAATTGTATTAACTAGAGCAAATGAGTTGCAGGGAATAACACTGAATTGCAACAGTTGCTAGGTTATTGTTTCAGTTATTTTTGTTCCTAATTCTGTTTCTTGACTAATCTTCCACTCATATACTGATCACCACAGAAAGAACAGGTATATGCCTCACTTTCTCCTTCACCTGTTGCCCTTAGGCAAGTGGATGCCTCTTACCAGCTGACAGAACTGCCATTTGCAATGAGAAAATGAAATCTGATTCCTCCCAATCAGCTGACCAGGTGGCTGGTACCTGGTAGGTACAGGTTCATTGCCGAAGATGTGTCCAGTTGAGGAATCAGACAGGCTTTTTCCAGTGATCCAGAGCCACAAACAGCTACTGAGGATATAGGATGCTTAAATCTCCCCCCCTGCCACCCCACCCACTTACCCAGCATTCAACTATATTATCCTCACCTGCTTTCCAAGGCACCAACTACTAAAGCAACCAGATAACTGGGTATTGGAACCTAACACAGAGGAAGAAGGAAGTAAGTTCTTAGGAAATAAAACCATAATTACCACAGACCTATATGTTTGACAGTTTAAATTTAGAAGGCTGATTGCTGAAGAAAACTCATTCACATACAATATGTCATGTGAATACTCTTACATTTTGAATAAAACGGAATATCTTCCTAGATGGGTCTTCTGGATCAAGCAAGTCTCCATCTCTCTTGGCACTCATAAGAGCCACCAGCTCACTTGGAACAGATATCTAATTAAACACAAAACACATCTGAAATTTATATACAATATGATAACACTTTTCCTTTTTATTAAAATGCTAATTTTGCAACAGTGCAAATCAGAAATTTCTGTTATGTGTTATGTATACACTTGTGTCTCCTTCTAGATGCTCCCCTCTACATCTTGCTGTTTTCAGCTTTGATTCTATTGTACTACATCATCAACAGCTCATTGAAGCTAAATTAGATATAAACATGTACCTCAATTATATAAGCTTGTAGTAAATGTTTCATTATCTAGCATTTAACAAGAAAACTAAGTGCACAATTTTAATTCAAATAAATTATTTTAATTTATTTGCAAAAAACAGCTATTCAAAAAAGAGCTATTCAAGCTGACAAATCCTTTAAAAATGTATCATCCATGCATTTAGCATATACAAATGAAGGCTTGAAATATGGATATGTCTTTTATACAAGGGTAAGTCTTGGCCAATTGTAGTTCCCTCATACACTAAAACCTATACACTGTATGTGTATTTAGGGGTAGAATGTCTTGCCAAATGGGTAGAAATACGGCCATTTTAGCAAAAGTAGCAAGAAACAGTGGAGTTGCAATTACAGAGAATGCTGGGGAAAACAAATTATCTGTACCTATAGTAGCCTGGTTTCAGATTTGGCTTCCAATGGGATTGTCTGTCTGTCTGCTTATCACTTGTGAATGACCTCAGAAAGGATTCAGAGGAACAAACAAAATGACTCTCGTCTTTCAGGATTTCTCAGTGGCTTTCAATGATGTTAACCACAGTATTCTCTGAACTGTTTGCAAGGTCTGAGAGTTGGAATTATGCAACAGTAGTTCTGCTTTCTATCTGAAAGATCTTTCAGTCAACGGTGGTATGGGGAGAAGGTTGGGTCCTTCATCCATCTGTTATATCCAGGGCTTGTTTCACCTATATCAGTACAATCAAACTCCGCCTCATGGACTGGATGTATCATGCGCTGGCCATGCCCACGCCGAGTTTAGTGAAGGGGGGGGAAAAGTCCTGATACGTCACGTGACGCCACTGTGACAAGATGAGTTTGACACCCCTGACCTATTCTATTTAACATCTACACAAATATGCTAGGGGAGGTCATCTATAATTTGAGATGCACTATTATCAATATGATGATGATATCCAGTTATACTATCCCCTTTGATCTAGAGGCAAATGTAGTAGACGTCCTTATGCATGAAGGCTGCTAGGGTCAGGATAGAGAAAAACAGTTTCAAATTCAACTCAGGCAAGCAAAGTGATGACTAATTCAGAAATCTGCTAATTATAGGACTATACCATTTATGATTCCCAGGTGCACAGTCTAGGGATCCTTTTTGACTAGAATCAGGAGAGGCCTTTGATCAGCTTCCGCTAGTACTCCCGATGTGACAATATATGGAACAGGATACTCATCTAAGTATCATATCTAAGGTAGGATTAGAACTCACAATCTCCCAGTTTCTAGCCTGATAACCACTATACCAAATAGGCTTTTATTTTCTTATTAGACTATAGTAATTTGCTCATTATGGGTTGCCTTTTAAGACCACCTGGAAACTTCAGTTAGTTCAGCAGCTTGTGTGCTTATGGGACAATCCCAGTACTGCTTTGCACTGGTTGCAATGATTTTCTTAGTGTTATTCAAGTGCTAATTGCCCTCTATAAACCTTGGGGTCTGGCAAATAATACATGATAACAGACATTTTTTAAAAAAAATCTTTAATCAGAAGGAGCAAACATGACAATATGTAATACTAGGCTTTCAACTGTTAGAGAGTTGAATAATTTAAGTGGCTTTTGAGTTGTTGCTATAAAGATTTGTTGACTGTTGGATATATTTATGTATAACTTTTATTACTTGTCAAACAACTATAAGAAATTACTTTTCTTCTTTTGTCCCCTTTTATTAATATCAGCCCATTTAAAATAATTTCCCTACTTATCTCTCGGAAAAACCCATATGCTCAAAAAACATTCATGCAAAATGTAAACAATACTGCTCCTAGTTATGTTCCGTTTATTTTTCTTTAAAACTCACTTTTCAGACTTGGGTAAATTACCTAAAATTGGGTAAAAGTGATTTTTCTTTGGGTATGTTATATGAACCCATCAGCTAATTACAACAGGGATATTTAAATCAGGACTTTCTGATAAGCAATTTTGATAAGAAAGGAAAAAGTTTGATATGCATCACTTAAAGCTTAGCTCTTTAAAGCTATAGAACACTGGAAATTTCCAACTCCAGTAACAGGTAGGGCTAGCACAGGGGTCTCCAACCTTGGCCCCTGGAAGCCTGGTGGACTTCAACTCCCAGAATTCCACAGCCAGCTGGCTGTGGAACTCTGGGAGTTGAAGTCCGCCAGGCTTCCAGGAGCCAAGGTTGGAGACCCCTGGGCTAGCATATCAGATTTTCATAAAGGTAATCCTTTATGTAATTTGCAATGCAGCAAACAGGATGATTTGAGTAATATCTATATATTGCAAATTATCTGCTAATCTCAGTACTTTTATGTGGAAAGGCAATTACATCATTTTGGAGGCTTTTATTTAATGCTCCTTCAGCACTTTTTACTTCCCTCCACTTCTTTTCTGAGAAATCAACCACAACTTTTTTTTTTAATGTTTGTGGTTGATTTGTTCATTCTGCAAACCAAAATGCTGCCTTCTGACAAACTTGAGTCTAAATCAGTCTTTCTCAATCTCAGTATCTTTAAGACCTGGGAACTTTAACTCCCAGAATTTCTCCAGTCAGCATTTTAACATGGGTGAAATGGGTCTTTAAGATCTTAAAGTTGCCAAGATTGAGAAACATTGGTCTTAACCATATAAGTAATGTACACCAAAGTTAACTATCCAGACTTTACAAACAGAAGGTCAACATTTGGTACCTGGCAAGACTAACAGAGACTATTTGAATATTTTCAGTGTTTAACTATTTCTTTCCTCAAATAAGTCTCTCTGGCAGAATCTATGCACTTTTGAAACATATCCTATACTAATTCTGTTGGGCCAACCTAGTACAAAAGGAAGGCATTTATGCAACATGAAGTACTTACCTATTAGAATCTTGGGGAATAATTTAATAAAAGATGCTTCAGAGTATGCAGGAATATGAATGTAGCATCCATTTGCAAGTCTTTAAAACTATCAAAGCCCCATCTTTACCCAGGATCATACAGCTGATCTCTGCAGCTGCCATGTGATCCAGGGAAAAGATCTGGATGCTCCAAAGAGTCACAGACAGTTTCACAACCCTTTGCTCTCCAAAGCACTCTTTCAGCACTGACCCTGAAGCACTGAACTGCCTAGTACGTACCTCCGCATAATATGTTAACTTCACAGAGGGGGTATCTTGGCAGGGGAGAAGAGCTCTGCAATGAATAGCCTAATGAAGAGACAAGGGCACTGATTAGTTCTTATATAGATAGTGCAGCAAACCACTAAGAGTATGGCTAATATACAGGCAGTCTTTGGGTTACAACTATTCATTCAGCGACTGTTCAAAGTTACAACAGTGCCGAATGAATGATATTTACAACAAGTCCCTGCAGTTCCAGTTGTCACGGCATCCTTGTTGTCACATGACAATGTACAAAATTCTCTGCTGACTTCCCATAAGCAAAGTCAATGGGGAAGATGGCAGGAAATTGGAAGTCACAATCATATATAAAGCATTGCTTATTGTCAGCAACCAGAACTACAAAATTTGTAGGTTAAAAAAAGCAAGATGGTCATATTAGTGTATCATATAGTTTACACACCTCTGAATGTTTTCATTAGATAATTAACAATTATACATAGGTCTAACAATATAAAACTTTATTGTGTTATTATACCTTATAGTTTATTTTTTTCTGTATTTTTTGATAATGTATACATTTTTGTGTTTTGTTCCTTTTGCTTTATTTTTGTTATTTTAAAAAATTATATCTATACAAAATAAAAAAAGGACTACTGGAACTGCTGTTGCTGAATGGTATGGTCACATGACTTTGCACTTTACAACTGCATAGCTTAGCAATGGAAAATCTGGTTCTCATTGCCACTGTAACTTGAGAACTACCTGTAAAATGTTTATTCTATACTACAACGCAGCATAGTATCCAATTCTTGCATAATCATATCCAGTCACAGTTCATTCAGGCTCAAATAACTCAATTATTCATCTACACTTTATTGCATCTCATTCAGTAGACTCCTTTCTAAACTTTAAGTTCTTAGGCAATCTGAAATTTGGCAGGCAAATGGGAAGTAGCTCAGTAAGATTACAAAAATGCATGCCATACATTTGTACGTACCTGAGTTATAAGCAGAGTCTCAAAAATGACTGTGCTGTGAAGTGTCCAATCCGAAGTTGTACAGTATATATACAAATCAAAATGTGTAAATTTATAATTTAAGATGTGTGTAAAGCCCTATAATTCATCTAACTGTGTTAAACCAAGCATTAAACTCCGTATGACAACCAAGCATGTGTTTACCCACAATGGCACATCTCCTGTATATTAGGATATATTAACAACATACTATATGCATGTTTTAGGAAGTAAGGCATTCTCAGACTTTTATCAGGCAGTAAGATCAGTAGCACTTACTTATGAGACATGTCGCTAAAGCAACCTACTCACCTGACACTGACTAAAAAGAAATGGATGTCTTTTCCCTGATGTCTGCTCTGGAGTAAACCACTGAAGTGCTGAAGACCTTGGAGAAGTTTCAAAAGAGATCTCCACAATCACATCTTGGCCCCTGCAGATATTTGAATATTTAGACTGGGAATATCACATAGACTTTCCTAAACCATCCCTCAAACCTCAACTGTAACAAAGATGAATACCTGCTGAAAGACCTTAGTAGTTTGTGGTCCACCCACAAAGCAAGAGAGTAAGAAAATTTTATACGCACAATAGAACATGGGAAAAAATTAAGTTACCGACTGGAAAAATAAAATAAAAAAACAAATCCATGCAGTATCTTAATGGAAGCAGTTGTCTATTACATTTTTAAAACAAATCAAAATAATTTTATGTGCTGCTCAACAATTATAATCAGTTGCTGAGTCCTATTTGCCTGAAAAGAAGCAAATAACAAAATGAACCTATCAAATACCAAGATTAATCTTATATCATGAGGCCCCAAAGAAATTCTCAGAACAGGTATCAAAAATATTTTAATGGTTATTGACAAAGAGAATGTAAGCAATATTTCTTCTGAATATGTGGGCAAAGAGCCACAATGTACTTGTGCGAGTCTGCCCACGTATAACTTACTAGGAGTTCAACTTACTCTTATGTATTATTCTTATAATGCACACCTATAATGTTGATTTTTAAAATTCGTAGCACTTTTTTGATCAAAGAAGAAAACATGTTCCAGAAATCACCAGATTGACAGATATGGAGGACTCTAGTCTTTCTACAGTATGTTTTAATTCGCTGCAATACACTTTCTGTATTGGTGTCTTTGGTGTCCAAAACCTCTTAAATAAATCTGAGTTACAATAACAAATAAATGTTCTAACAATAATGACAATATTCTGGAAGTGGAAATGAACCACCCCCTCTCTGGTAGCACAGCTTAATTCTGGCATGATGTGTTAAGTTTCTGTAGAGGGTGTGGTTGAAAATTTTTGACATCCCATTCTTCTGCAGCAGGATCACCAAGAAGGACAAACAAAAATAATTAGCAAATGGGTGGTGTTGAGAAAACAAGTATCCCTGATTTTAAAATTGGAAGATAAAACTTGTGGAAATGAATTTGTCCAGCAGTGCATTCCTCCTGATATTACTCATCCTGCTGCTGATTTTTGAGGTTTTTCCTCCATTACTTTCTGTTTTAGAAGTAGGGAACCAGCCCAATTTTCAGAAAGCAGTCTTCTAAGTTCTTTTGCCTCCCAATCTACAATTTTCAAGTGGATTGCTTTACCAAAAGTTTTATAGATTTGTCTTTTCTTTCTATACTTTTCAAAATATTTTAAAACTTTATTTCTGGAAACTTGGGTTTTTATTTATTTGTTATATTTGCTGCCTATCTCACTGTAAGGCTACCCTAGACTGCTTTTTTTGAATGAAGAACATTTTGTCCCTAATAAAAGATCAAAAGTAAAGTCTTTGGAAAGATGTGCTAGATTGCAAAACAAAAAGAGAGGATTGTGCAAGAGAAAGCCAAAAATGTCTTGAAGATTTTAATAATTATAAGACTGTTAAAGATAACATACAATATTGTGCCCCACCTAATAGTATTTATAGTACTAGAATTATTTTACTCATTTTTTGCTCCACCTTTATTATTTCTATAAATAATTCAAGGTAGCAAACCTATGTAATTCACCCTCCTTCTATTTTCCCCACAGCAACCACGCTGGGAGGTTGGTTTGGCTGAAAGTACTTTGAAAGTTCATAGTCACCCAGCCAGCTTTTATGCCTAAGACATGACTAGAGCTCAAAGGTCTTCTGGTTTCTAGCCTGGTGCCACAAGACCATAAGCCTAAATTGGCTCTCAGCATTTATAGTGCTGCAATATTAGTTATTCAGCAAGGGCAGGGTCATATATACACAAGTCCTAATATCAAGCTCATAGCAAGATAACTATGATATGAAGATAAAAATGCATACTTCTTCAAGTGGAATGGCAATGTGATTTCAAGTGGTGCTCCTTTGAAGCTGTGTTGTTGTCCCAGAACAAACTGAGCCACTTGATTGTTAACAATCACTTTCTGTATTGTTAGGTCTTTGGTGTCCAAAACCTGTTAAATAAATGTGAGTTACCATAACAAATAAATGTTCTCACAATAATGAAAATATTCTGGAAGTGATAATTAAAACACTTAATATTTTACTTATTAAAATTCTCCAAAAGAATCAAATACACGTAATGTTAGGTCTTCTCTAGTCTTAAAACTGATATAAGCTTCCTTTATAAGGCTGCTTAACAGTTGTGGGATTCAATTTTTTTTACTATCAGTTCTGTGGGTGTGGCTTGGTAGACATGGCAGGGGAAGGATACTGTAAAATCTCCAGTCAGAGATGGTATTTGCCAGTTCTCTGAACTACACAAAATTTCCGCTACTGGTTCTCCAGAACTGGTCAAAACCTGCTGAATACCACCTCTGCTACAGTATAACCATTCCTACTCTCTGGCCCATTTTTTCCCTTTTTTATATAAAAAGAGGAAAAAACATTTAGCTAGTGAAATGTGTATTTTGTGCTGTATTTGTTTCACAAACTGTCACGCAAGACCTCAGTCTGTTCCAAAAAAAATGGAGAGAAATTTTGTTTTCAACTTAGAAGCAGAGTTGGTCAAAGATCTGCCTTGAAGTTTATTCCCTACAGCAAGACCATCCCACATTCCTCCATGAAGAACTATACTTTGACCTAGCAGAAAGCCCTGGAAGGATTATGCTTTTGGAACATCTGCTATCAGGGAGATAAAAAGCAACTTCCATGAAGCCTTAAAATTTTATTAGTGCTAGCTCAGCACATTCATGCATTAAATTGTACATTACCCTTTCATGATATTGTGCGTGAGCCACCATGCATGGTCATCCCTCCACACCCCTCCTTTAAACGTACTGCTCCACGTTTACACAGTAAGTCGTAGGGACACCACGTCGCCTCATGTAAGGAAATCGTTATTTTAATTCAACTGCTTAAAATAGAAGCTAAAGAAACCTTACACCCAATCGTTCCAATGCATGCATACTTAAGGAGCAAGATCTCTGTCAGCAATCACTCAAAGACAGCTTCCTGGCCCATCAAGAAGGGAATTAAGTCCGGGGGGGGGGATTGGGGTCGTCCTTTATTTCTTCTTCACTCGACCCCGAATTCCCGGGCAATTCTGAACACTGAAGCCCAACGCAGCGCGAGAGAACCTCTCCCCTCCCCAATTCGAAGCCCCCCTCAGAAGAAGCGGCGTTACCAGGGAACTCAAGTTGTCCCTTTCCGACCGCACGGTGAGGGCCGCGGTGCCCCTCAGCGATCGGCTCTCGAAGTCAACGCGGCAGCTCAAGTAGAGATGGTGAGTGCGGCAGGCATCTGGAGCAGCGAAAGAAGTCGGGTCCCCCTCAGCCATGGCTGCAGCACTCAGTTACACATTGGTCGGCTCAGGGCGACGCTCGCTATTTAATGAATTCCTAAGACCCGCCTTGTGGGCTGAGAGTCCCCTCTTCATTGTGGGTGGGCTCAAGGAGGACGCTGGGAGTTATAGTTCTTCACGAGGTCCAACGCTCATGCAACTAATGGGAAACAGACTGCTACTCCCATGATGCATGACAACCAAGTAGCTTCTGGATAGCGATCAAGCAACCTATTAACCTATTACCAGTCTGAAATTTTCAAGGAAAGCAATTTAAGTGGGCAGAAAGCAACCCTTTCACTAGTACTTCCTCGTTAGTATAGTGGTAAGTATCCCCGCCTGTCACGCGGGAGACCGGGGTTCGATTCCCCGACGGGGAGTTGCAGCTTTTTTTTCACCGTATATTTCTTCCAAATCTTAATAGAAACCGAGAGAGATCTTCAGATACAAATGATGTGTGTTTTCCAGTTTACAGCAACAGCCAGTAGGCTACCTAATTTAGTATCTTTCAATATTGCGTATTTTTTCCAAATCTTAATAGAAACCGAGATAGATTTTCAGATACAAATGATGTGTACAGTTCCCAGCAACAGCCAGTAGGCTATCTAACTTACTATCTTTCAGCGTTGATGTTAATAAGCCTACAAATAGTATCTGATGCTATTCTTGCAAGGACCACTTCGTCTTTAAGCCAGCCAATTAAAAGTTTAAAGAGGAGTACCATTGATATCGTTTTAGTTGTTGCTTAAAAATAATATAAGGAACTTACTGGGACTGTTTTAAGCTTGGAAATACATTTATAAACACTGAAATCTGACCATGGACTAGATTTCAGACTTGAATACAAAATGTCTTTGCTGAAAGTTTTCCTCTTTGTCTGCTATGTTCTGTCTTGCTTTCCAGTATATCATTTAACCTCTTTGAAGTCAAGAAGCTGTGGTGCAGTGGGCCAAACATTAGCAATTGCTGGTGCTGCTACTTATTATACTTACATCATAGACCAGTGTTTCTCAATCTTGGCAGCTGGAAGATAGAATAAGTTGCTTTATTGGCCACGTGTGATTGAAGACACAAGGAATTTGTCTCTCGTGCATAAACTCTCAGTGTACATACAAACAACAGAGCGATAAGTCATAGATCATATGAAACAAACAACCGATAAATCATAATACACCAATAGGAGAAGATAGTAGGAAAGAAGAAGTGAGAAAGATGAGAAAGATGACAAGATGACAAGAACAATTAACCAGTGGAACTCCTTGTCTTCAGAAGTTGTGGGTGCTTCGTCACTGGAGGTTTTTAAGAAGAGGCTGGACAGCCACCTGTCTGAAATGGTATATGCTTGAGCAAGGGGTCACTAGAAGACCTCCAGGGTCCCTTCCAGTTCTATTCTGAATTAGTAATTTGGTGAAACTATTAATATTTTATAAAAAATAGGAAAGGTGGTTAGAAATGAAACATAAGCTTTTGTGCTTGTATTTATTTATTCATGGACAGAAAACCTTAAAAATGCAGTGTTCACTGCTTTGTGACTTATTTATTTGTTTAACTTATATGCCACCCGTCTTGCTTAGAGGCAACTCTAGGTGGTTACAGCAAATAAAACCAGCAGAATAAAACATTAAAATAATAAATATTAAAATTAAAATTATCTTAAGAATCAACAAAGATGGAGAGGAAGGGAGCAAGATGCATACTGAGAGGAGTTGGGGTCTTACCTCAGTCTATTAACTGTTTCTAGTATGCTGCCTCCATCTTGGCCCCAGGACAATATATTAATCTTATATTTTTATACAATCCTCAGGTTATCTACCCACTCCACTAGATTTATTAGGTGGAACTCATTAATTGTTCCTTGATAGTGGTCCTTATCTTATGGAACGATCTTGCTCTTGGCGTAGAGTTGGCCCCAATTCTGCTTGTCTTTAAAAAGACTGTCAAGACCTGAGTTTTCCCCCAGCCTTTAGGTCTGCTGGAGCCCAGGTTAAATTACAGTTATTGCTGTTTGGATCTCAATTTGATTTTTTTTAATTGCTTACAACTTTATGCATTGTGGTTTTGTATTATTTTTGTTAGGATTTTTTTGATTTTTTTAACAACTACATAGAGTCATCTTGGTTGAGTTGGACAGCCATATAAATATCCTAAATCAATAAATAATTCCAGTTCTAAATCAATTCCTGAGCAGTCATTCTTTTTAAGTAGTAAGGAATGTTTTATACATATCTGATTTAATAATTCTTTCTTCAGTATATTGAACAGCATTTTCAGGAACATACCCTAAAGGAATAGAACTTGTCTTTATATTAGAATACACCTTAGTTTACTATAGGATGCAAGATATACGTAAGGGGTACCAGCCTTGATATATAATGAATAATGAGAAAGCCAATTAATACTAAAAACAAATCAAAGCATTTTTATTGGCTATAGAAAGTCTTTCAGTTATGCTACCCAAGTTATTCTTTGGAATATTGTAGAAATATGAGAATCCCAGAACATCTTATTGTCTTAATTCAAAACCCATATACAAGGCAGAAAGCCGCAGTCTAAACAGAACATGACAAAACAGCCTGGCTCCTAGACAGTAAAGGAATGAGACAAAGCATTAAAGTCTTTATTTATTTATTTAATCTAGATGCTGAATATATATTGAATTGTAAGAAGGTAAGTATAATTTTAAAATTACAGGAAGAAACTCCAATATATTTTGCTGTGTTGATGACACTATTCTCATAGTGAAAATGAAAATGATCTCTGGGTCCTAATAATGAAAGTCAAGCACCAGTTAAAACATGGAAATATAATTTATTATAAAGAAGGCCAAATTCATGGCAACAAGTCCAGCAACCAGCCTTTGAAATGACATTGAATATATTAAGGCAGTGGGTAGCCTTTTAGAATAAATTATCAACAGTAAAGTAACAATTAGCCAAGAAATACATCATAGACTGCTGTGATATGCCTATACCTACAAAGATCAGAACCATGCAGGCAATAGTTTTCTCTATGATATGTTATATAAGTGAAAGTTGGACTTTAAAGCATAGAAATGTGCATATATTGTATAATTTTCACGGAATGTGTGGGAAATCATTTCATTATCATCACTGCCTACTACTAATGCTGTCATAAAAATGCCCATCCACTGAGTATGTTTTTTGGGAAGAATTCAGAAGTGGCAGCATAAGAATTATACCTCTTGTGCTTTGTCTTCAGATCTATGTGTTCAGATCTTCAGAAGTTGTACCTTAGGATTCTTGACTCTTGACAAATGTATCTTTTCTTTTTTATATACTGAGAGCATGCACCAAGACAAATTCCTTGTGTGTCCAATCACACTTGGCCAATGAAGAATTCTATTCTATTCTATTCTATTCTATTCTATTCTATTCTATTCTATTCTATCTACTTGCTAGAACATGTGCATTAACACTGGCACCAAAGGAACAAAGGAACCTGAATGGAACAATTTATGTAAATGTTGTTTAAATTGCCAGACAGAGCAATGCCTACTTGTTAACATGCCTGGGGAAGAAGTGCAGTGACAGGCCAATTAAACTAAAAATCAGAGCCAACATTCTTGTGAAATCATATATGGATTACAGAAAGAGCCTGCCAAGCTATAGCAGGTGAGACACATTAAATTAAATATAATCTATTATGAGATTTTGCTGCTCATTAAAATGTGTTTGAATGTCTTTTCCACAAAATGCTTGCAACTCCACTTAGTTAGAAACAATACATTATGCATGCAAAACACCCAAGAATATTCTACCACTGAGATAACTTGATTGGCAAAACATTCTAATGTCTCTTTTTGGGTAAATAAATTGGCTCCTGAAATGGAAGAGTTTGCTCACTTTTTAATGTCAGCAATGAATACTATTTTAAGGTACATTGTAAGTATTTAAAATCTAAAACATTACCCTAAAACGTTCTTTAAAGTCAAACAGAATTCACAGCTGAATATCACCAGGAAATATTCAGACTAAAACACTGCCTCTTCTGCCTTTATTATGAATTTAAGTTCAACAAGGCTTCCTCTGAATTTCAGTACCAACCTAATGCCACACCCAAAGGAGAAGGAAATGTTCAGCAAATGCTCCTCATGCGCTGAGTGTGATGGGCAAAGTTGTGTTACCTTTTCTAGTTTTCTAGTATTAGGGTAGTGGAGATCTTTTCTCTGATGATGGTGAAAGCTAACAGGCATCATAGGAAGGAGTATTACTAACTCAGTTGTGGCCAATAACATTTTCAGGCACAGCATCTCAAAATAGCAACTAATTTGGAATAACTTGAAAGGGCAAAATAGTATTTTTGCTGTATGTTTATAATGTTGGTATTTTTAATGTATTTTAATGTATTCTTGCTGTCAATGAAATACTGTTGTGAGATTTTCTGCTTCAGCCTCACCCTTAACAGAAGAGAAGTGCCATTTGGTTTTCTCCTTCATATAGAACAGGGGTCACCAATATTTTGGACTTCAGGGATCACCAAACTCATACTTTTAAATCCCATGAACCACTAATATGAATTTTGACTGATGGTGGCTTGCTGACGTTTTCCCAGGGTCTCTGCAGAAAGCAGCAGAGACCCTGGGAAAATCTCCAAAAAAGTCTGCAGGAAAATTCCCCATCCCATTTTCCTACTGACTGATCATTCTTTATTTGAGATCGCAGGATACCATCTCCAGCTCTGCTCTTGGAGAGAGAGAGAGAGACTTTTGGCTCTGTGCAAGGAAAGCAGCAGAAGTCTTTTTTTTCTCTCCCCCAAACTCTGCCAGAAATGACTCTTTGCTGGCACAACCTCTTGGAGCAGGATGCCTTGCAGGGTCCCAAAGACTCATTTCTGGTAGAGTTTGGGGAAGAGAAAGAAAAACTTTTGCTGCTTTCCTTGCATGCAGCCAAAAGCAGAAGAAGAAAGAAGTGGAAAGAAGCAGCCCAGTGGCCAGGCCAGGCACCTGGGGTGCGTGGGGCAAGTTCCTCCCCTCCGCCCTTTCCCTCCTTCCCTAACTACTTCATGTTGTTCGCAATGCAAGTGACACAAGCCTTCTGTTTCCATGGGCCATGTGGGTGGAACAGCCTTGTGTTCCCACGCAGTCTGGATTAATTGCTTTGGAGGGTGCTTTGGGGGTGACATTTCTCTACGGACCACCAAAATTTTCTCACAGACCACCAGTGGTCCCCGGCCCACTGGTTGGTGACCACAGATATGGATTTAAATTTTTTTAAAAATACCAAGACATTTGTTATAGTATTTTTTCCCTTCTGGAGGGTGATTTGTCATATTGTAAGCTACCAAGCATCTTTTTGATTGCAGTAGCACAGAAATAGGTCTAATTAATTATTTATTTAAAATTAGCTATATTTCAGGAGAGATTAAAAAGTGAAGGGGGAATTCAATACCACAATCATGCGCTTTCTTTACAATTTTCCTCAAAACATCTGGCAGAATTAATATAAGTTGGTACATTTTCTTGACCTCCTCCAGCTGAATTGCTGATCTTTCCATTTTCAGTTAAATATAGTTTAGCATTTTGTTCTACCTTGGTTAACAATGCTGCCGTTAGTTTAAAAAAAGTATTTAAAAAAATAGAAACAAGCTTCCGTTCTTATGATCACAGCAGAATGAAAAAAATGACTAGAAACATTCCCTGAATGGTCACCATTAAGTTGCTGTTGAAAACGTATTCTTTTGGATGTATGTGTATATCTAATATGTATACCTAATAGATATTATTTATGTATGTTCTCTTTTTATTGTTTTATTTATATTTTCTTTTATGTATACTAAAACTAACATAAAAAGAAAAAAGTGGAATTCATAAGCATGCCAACTGCTTAGGCACATTCACATAACATTTATGCCAAGTTTAGTGTTATGTGCAAAATAATAACCTAGATAATTCCTACAGTCAATAGAAGTTTGCATTTGAAATTATATTATTTTCTAACCTCAGGCAAGTATAAGAATGTGTGTTTTTTTTAATGGAGAATACGGTGTAGTTGTTGCTGAAAAAAAAATCTGAATATGAAATCCTGCTGCTTTACTGTAAGCATAGCAGGCTTTATCATATCGAAACAAGACAAATACTTGGGACAAGAGTAGCAGCCCTATAGCTATTCCTTCTGTGTTCCCCATTCTTTTCTTTGGAAAGACAATGCTCTGTGCAGCAATAAACCAAAGCACCTAGATTTAACTTTGTCGTTTGTGTCCTTATGATTTATATTGCCTGTTTTCTAGAATGATTTGATTGCTTGTTGTGCCCTATGACTATTATTAAGTGCTGTACCTTATGATTCTTGACTCTTGACAAATGTATCTTTTCTTTTATATACACTGAGGGCATTAGCACCAAGACAAATTCCTTGTGTGCCCAATCACACTTGGACAATAAAGAATTCTATTCTATTCTATGTATATACTGCTTTACAGTGCCTTACAGCCCTCTCTAAGTGGTTTACAGAGTCAGCATATAGCCCTCTGCAAGCTGGGTCCTCATTTTACCCACCTTGGAAGGCTGGAAGGCTGTGTCAACTTTGAGCCTGGTGAGATTCGAGCTGCCAAATTGCAGGGAGGCAGCAGGCAGCAGAAGTAGCCTGCAGTACTGCATTCTAACCACTGTGTCACCATGGCTCATAATAAAATACAGATTTTATTGTAGCAGCTGATTAAAATGCAGTTTCACAACAAAATTGCACTTTGGAAAGTTTTAATACAAAGTCTGCACGGTGACTAATGAATCAGTGAAAGGAAATACCATCATTTTAATTTCTGCCACTGCACTTTTTTCATGAAATAAGCAAACATTTAAGTATAAAAATGACATAATAGTTTGCAAATCAGAAAACAATTATCACTCAGATGCCATAGTTCTTCAATTATTATGATGCAGTTCTAAATTCAATACATGTATATCCTAATATTTGCATTAGATAAAGCTGTTTTTAAAAATAAAGGAAAGAGTTTACCATGGAGCATTTTGGCCCATTTCTTTTAAACTACCTTGCAGCCCTTTGGAATGGTGGATGTCATGTTCTGTCATTAATGCTAAAATTAAGTAAAATATAGGACCAGTTTGTTTCAGAATAACTTAATTCTTCCTTTCAGAAAGCAAAATATTTGAATGGATCTCACCTGCAAAATCATCCAAGTATCAAGTCAAGAGATGCTAATCTAGCTCCTGTGCATACCTACCTCATATTTTAAAGTTGTTTATCTTTGTTCTAAGAGATACTATTTAATGTACAGCTATTAAAATTAAAAGTGCTATTGATGGCTTGGCCTTGAAAAGCATCCCACAGTGAATCACAAAAGATAGCATTTGCATAGAGCCATCAAATCCTAACTGCAAAAATTTTGATAATATAATGATGGGCAGTGAAGAGATATGTGTTAAGTCTAATTCTTTGCTGCCATCCAAAGGTCCTCCTAATTGTTGCTTCCAACTGGTTTTATAGATTGTTATGCATGGCAGCAAATTGAGCTGAGCTTTTGAGTTCAGAATAAGATCTCTGTGAGCACAGATTCAGATCTGAAGCTCTATCACTATTATGAGGTCTTTTTCAAGTCCCATAATTATTTTAAATATTGGAGAATAAATGTATGTATCCTAAATGTAAATTAATGATTATAATTTATTGGAAGTAGTTGGAAGTAATCCTTCTGAAGGATTTGAAATTCTAATAAGAGTATGATTGTTTATGTTCTTTTGTAAATCTATAATTTGAACTTCGCATGTATGCTTGTCTAGAGAGGCATGTGTGTGCATGGACAGGCACTCCACCCTAAGGAAGCTATTACAGAAATTCTGTGCAAATGTGCTTCCTCTTCCTTTTACTGCCTAATTTTAAGGTTAGAGGATTTGGAAAATCTTCCTCTACCCACTGATTTGATCTGATGATTGCAATTGTGGCAGCTGTTCCTGTTGCCCCCACCTCTATTCCACTTCCTTTCTCCACCTTTTCCTCTCCTATTCAACTATTAACTCCTTAAATACTGAAGACTGATTCTACTGTTCTACTTGTATGGGAGGAAAGAGGGAACATGCAGAAAAAAGAATTCTTTATTAATGAAATCATTTTTCGTGTTCTGAATGTCTTACAAATAAAGTTATGGTTGACTCCCACTCCCATAATTTCAAAATATGTTGTTTGGCACTGTGGAAGCTAATGTCCAATACATTTAATGGCATAATTGTAACTTTGTTAACTTGAATAGAGATTATTCCACTGTGCTCCCAAATTTTCTGATCTATATGGCACATTTTTAGTATATATGTGAAATGAAGAAAGTTTTACTTCATTGATGCACCTGTGAAATGTTAAATGTAAACAAAGAAGCAGTGATTAAAGTGAACTGAAAACTATTCCCAGCACACTCACTTTTTCATGTTAAAATTTATTTTGGGGAGGTAGAATTCTTAATACAACATAGCATTAAATAATTACTTATTAGGAATGGAAAAGAAAACTCAGGAAATGGTCGCAATTAGAACTGCTTTCAAATGGGTACTTTTGCTTAGATGGAAATCACTGTCCCCCCTGCAACCAAAAGTTGCCAATGCATATGTAAAAATTTCTAGAGTTGTACAAACCAAGCCCATGTACGCACAGAACTCTCCGCTTCCCTCACTTAGCTGCAATATGGAAGATGAAGGCAGCAGAGGAACGGAGCAAGAAAACCAGTGTAGTACAAAACCAGCAGCTAAATCAGAGAGAAACAGAAGAGGGAGCTATGACCACATCTGTCTAAAGGGAAGTGAGGCCAAGGGTTAATATGCATACCAAACCAAGACAATACAGTTCAAACTAATCCTCCATGTTCTAATCCTAGGAAACTTATATTTTCCTTTTCAAAACCATAACTAAATAAATCTTTGATGCTGCTCTGCTTCTGGATTGCTTGTATTCTGCAAAAATGAAATATGGAGGAATTGCTAAAATACTCAAGGTATTATGTTAGATATTTTCCCCATTTTGCCATCACGTTTTTTGTCTAAATTAGATATTTATCATAGTTTGTGTGGAATATGTGCCACACCACCATTCTGTAATGATTTTGTTATACTTTGAATTATTCCACAGTACCACAAACTTTGTTCTGAATGCAAAGAGCACATCTTTGGGGATATGAGAGTTGATGTTATTAATCAGAACAGAGGCCAAGTGACCATAGCAATGGAACCAATGAAGCTACAGAAAAAGCAAACAATTTATCAGATGCCTTTGCCCTCACCTTACACTGAAGAATCAATATCTTAAGAACTTTACTTAATGTGATTGATGTATATGGTTTATATAGCTGCCAATCTCACACAAGTGACTGTGCAGCTTCCAAGGATTAAAACACAGAAAACTCAGTACAATGCTCAAAAGTAAACAATAACCTCATTCATTGAGCAAACACACCAGTGTCAACAGAAGTTGTCTAACCACCTGACCCAAATGCCCAAGGAAATAGTAGGTCTTTAGTGCCTTATAAAAGCTAAAACAAGAGTATATATATTTAAACATAAGAGAGTGGAAGTTGTAGTGTGGGCTTCTGTGGATTTTTTTAGGTTGTAGGTGATGAGAACTATGTTGGTTTCTTGGAAGCTTCGGAGCCTACCTGCCTGATGCATCTTGGTACAGCTGGATTGCTAAGAGTTGGATCCTGACTATAGTGTTGAAAGAAACATCCATCTGGGTTCAGTTCCAAGTGGGGAGAAAGACACTAGAAATATGGAGGCTATTTGGAAAGATAGTTTAATGGTGGACAGGACCACATGGTTTTTAGGTCCTGGGCAATCAAGCACATGAGTAAGAGAGAGAGAGAGATTTATACCCTCTTGGGCTTTGAACTTGCTTCCTGTTCCTGTGAAAGAAATGTATTCTGATTGGTTGTCAGACTCCGATGGGACCATGCAGAGGTAACTTTGTAGGTTGTCTTGAGTCCCAAGCTTGGTTGAATCTTGGTTGAATTCCTATTATGGCTTAATGGCTTTGTCCTAGTTTGGATCTGAGTAAGGGCTAATCCTATCACCCTGGAGCTTAAGGCCTTTTGTCTTGTAGATAGGATGGCTCAGTCTTTCTGGGGCTATATTCACAAAGGTTGGGGCTGCTTTCCAAAAGCATCTCTTTTTCTCTTCCAGGGAGGTATAATATTCTGCCTTCTTAAATATTTCCTAATACATTTCATTTTTCTAGGGGAAGGGTGGGCTCTAACTTTCTAAAACAGTAGGATGACCTGGACTGTAGGACTCAGACTTGACTGCAAAGGAAGAGCTGTGTGTATTCTCAGTCCCACAAATTACCAGAGGCAACGTGAGCTGTACACAGAGCGCTTGACACAATGGGGTGAGACACAATGCTTGGCAATGATACTGTACTGCCAAAGGGAGCACTTTGCCTGGTGGTAGTGGCTGGACTTTAGGAAGCCACTCCAGATGCAGGAGCAGTGGCACTCATTTGTCTGACAACAGTGCCGTACAATTTCATGTATTTAACATTGCTTTATGGTGGTGCTTAGCTGAATTATGCAGAGGAAAGGCACTGGTGCGTTTTGTGATCTCTTCAGTGGAGGGCTTAGTAAGATTTAGAAGATGGGGAGTATGAACTGGGGTGGCTAAATCAAGGTTTAACAGCAGTAGAAGTTTCCTTTCTGGAGCCATCTTATTGTCTTCATCTTCCGGTGTGCAAAAGGGATAGCATGGCAATCATGTTGTGGTTGGTCTTTGCTGTCAAGATTTCACCATCTGATGGACCAATGGCTATATATAGTTGGGGGTTGAGGATAGTGAGTGGCCTTCCCAATGCAAGGGACTGATTCCTTTTTTGGGGTGAGAGCAGATGGATGGGGGCAGGAGTGGGGCCTATGTGTTGTATGGAGGGCAATCTCTAGCCAGTCAGGTTGGAGTTGCTGAGGAGTGATGGCAGATGGATAAGTTGGTAAAGGTAACCATTCCTTGGTCCTGAGAGGAAGTGCTAAAGTGCCATGGAGTTAGATACCAGCACCACCCTATATGCCTAATGGTGAGATGTGGAAATATCCTTTTGGAGGTCTGGGTTGGTGGAAATTGGAGTCTAAGAGATGGCTTGATGTGGGTCACTACATACTAGTGTGACAAGTAGGGGGATATATGGTGGGAAACAGAGAGGCTGCCCTCAGGGAATGCAATCTTAGTGTTTTATATGGGGTCACATTTCATCTCTGGATTCAGCCCCATTTCCTGGTCAGCCAAATTATAAGATATTTTTGTTACTTTTTTAAAGTTAGTAAGCCACTCTATGAAAGAGATACTGCTTCTTTCAAAATAAATTGAAATCGTGTCTTCATTCCACCCAAAAGCAACTTACCATCTATCAGTGATTGTGGTTTACAGATTCTTTAAAAAAACCCTCAAATATTCATCTTCTTTGTCTGTCTAGTGCTTCTAGGCACTAGATATTGCTCCTGTCCTACCCACAGAATAAGTGCTTCTAACATTAGCAAAAACCAATATGAGCCAAACAAAGATGTCTATATAATTATATCTTTACATGCAGTACCATTTATTCCAGGAACTAAGTCCTGTTTGGTTGTTTTAAGGAAGCTAAAACTCATGAACTCTTAGAACAATACTTTAAAAGTGCTTCTCTTGACATGACAGTTATACAAGATATTGTTCCATAAAAATCTTGCTGTGTTTCAGTTCATAGACAGGAGAATTTAGAAGCATAAAGACGTAACAAAAGTGTTACCATACTTAGATAAAATATCTGGTGGGTTCTGAATAAGGGGAAATTGGTTTTAATAAGGTAAAATCTACCAGCTTGCTTGGTTAAAAATATGCAAATATTTATATAATTATTTATATAAATACTTTTATATAGTATATAAATATTATTTACTGTACATAAGCATATAAATGTTGTTTGGTTAGAAAATGCATAAGAGTTTATATAAATAATACTTATCCTTTTATAAATAATAACATTTATTCATATATATATATTTGTAAATATTTACAGTTTCAACATTCATTTATCTAGCATGGGTGGTTTCACTTCTTTTTAAAAAATTATATTTTAATCAATAACTACAAAAATTCATTTTAAAATTTATTTTTGTTATTTATGTTATGTGGCTCTTTGTATTGAAATGCAGCATTCTGACAATTAAAACAGTATATGAATCACAATTTTTACCTTAATATATAGCATAGCCAGATGTTCAGACTTGATTTAGCATTTTTCTCCACCTATTGAGTCCTTCCCAAGAACCTAGGATAGACAGATGTGGATGTTTTATGGCGTTAGAAGTATTGTTGCAGGATGTAAGCTGTTCTGAGTAAAACTGTCTTTTGCAATTGACTGATGGTGAATTTGTCAATGCCAGTGGTGTTCATTATTATTATTATTTATAAAATTTCTATGCTGCTCATGTCCACTTATAAGGTGACTGGGTGGTGGTGTATGAATTTAATACTATTTAATACCTGCATTATTAATTAATTAGGTTTCCTATCAAAAAAACAGTCACAGTTATGTTGATAGACTATTTACCACCTATTTCCTTATGGTATTTAGACATGACATAAAGCTCATGTCCTTCCTTGCTCCTCTTTAACATCTAAATGAAACTGAGGCAATCTGTCAGCCTGGGATTAACTATCATCAGTATGCTGATGGTACTTAATCACACATTTCTGCCCTGGGTTATCAGAATCCAAAAATCTTTGCATAATTGTAAATGATTGGCATTTTCATTAACAATGCATTTCACTTCAATGCTGCACTCTCTCTTTTTCTCCTCACTGACTTCTTTTTCTGGGTAGAACATAGAAGTAGTGATGGGGCTATAGTTGGCTCCAAGTTCTCATTTTCCTCCTAACTTGTATATTTCCTTACCTGTTTTACCATCACTGGAGGTTTTCAAGAAGAGATTGGACAGCCATTTGTCAGAATAGTATAGAGTCTCCTGCCTGAACAGGGGGTTGGACTAGAAGACCTCCAAAGTCCCTAACAACTCTGTTATTCTGTTATGCATCTTCATGGGAGACAATCAGTTTCAATATGACCAGCATATAATCCTTCATCAAAAGTGGTATTTCTACAAATGTATTTTTATGTGATATTTTAAATAACTAACTAGGAATTGTGTACCCTTACCTTTCATCACAAGTAAAACTTCCAGATTTTAGAATGATCAGAGACATCTCCTGTTGCAGACTGAGGCAAAATTGAAAATGACACTGATCTCCCAATTCCAAGTGGATTGTATCAACAGGCCAATCAAATGTTTTGGCTTTTGAACAGATGTCAGAGGCCCTCCTTCTCTTTCTTGGAGATTAAAGACACAGTGAGGGTAAGATAAATACTTATCCATTTGCTGTTCTGTCATAACTCAATACATGGATGGGCTGTTAACTAAAAATGCCAGGGCTTCTCATCAGACCCTCAGAATGATGACTGTTCTGCAATCTCCTATCAGGAGAAAGTGTCTGGAGCACATGTGGGCAATCTCTTCTCCTTTATCCAGAGGAGTTCTGTTGGATCAAATTTGTTCCTGGTCTGTTGGTCACAGCAGCATCTCCAGTCTTTCAGAAATATGTAGTTTACCAAATCCAAATCCAAAGATTACCTATCACCCATTTCTACAGGACTTGAGACTTACTCATTTTGTCTAACTTTTATTTATTTTGCATATAATTTTTAGTCTGTATTTGTGTGCTTGGTTTAACTGATGAATTCTGTTGGAATGTAGAAAATGAACTTTGGCTACAGTTTGCTCCCCACATTTTTTGAAGTCTACCTTTCAAAATGTCAGAAGGCTTCATTACTTAAAATATGGATGACCAGTGCAATTTTCCTCATTTTGCTGTCTTTTGTTTCCTATCTCCCTTTTTGTTCACTGGCTGAAGATGATGTGGCTTATTCCTGTATTATTCTCTATATTTTATATTTTTTGTTCAACTAAATGACAGGGCCTAACTATCTTTGAAGTAATTTAGAAAAGTTAAGTAGAACTAGTATGGTGGTGGCTCTGAACAGGAGCAATGCAGCAATGCTGACCAAGCAACAACTTCCCCAAATGTCATTCCCATGGGAGTCATGAGTCTTAGCATTTTGTAAGTTAATCCATTTGAGTTACATTGACTGAATAATTGTTGCCTTATGCTTTCTGATTTCATCCAACTGTAGGTTACAAACAAACAAACAAAGGGATTTTAGTAGTATATAGATTCAGGTTCAAATTCAGGTTCAATGATTTGTAACCAAATCTGAAAATGCAAACCCCAAAAGAAATCGATATGGAGATAGAATGGGGTGATAGACAGATCTTTCTACAAATCTTAAGGAAATCCTATGAAATAGAACAACATACATATAGTACAGCAGGATTATTACAGAAGGCAATATGAATGAATAAATCAAGACATCTGTCCAATATATAGGACATAGGGATGGGTGAAATCCGCAAGAAACAGGTAACTGAATAAGGAGGTAAATGGAGAACATTCTTATTTACCTGCATGTACAGTAAGTGTTTAGGCACCCTTGATCAAATTTTATTTCAATTAGTCTCTAAGTAATAAAAAATGTCACGTACTTATGGTGCAAAGTTAAACAAGATGTTGTTTTATACTTTGGAATGAATACCTACTAGTTAGGTACAACTGTTTACAGTTTAAATTTTTTTAAAAAAAACAACTAGTAAATATGCCAAGAGCAGAAAGTGGGCACCTTTCTAGCTGATTCTGTGTTATTTGTTATTTTTAACTATAAAATAGAGTCTTTATGGAGGTTGGTGGCTTTTTAAATTTGATTAATATATAAACAAACAAATATAATAATCTAACGTAGGTTAAAAAGACAGGCTGAAAAGTTTTTTTTAACGAAGTGCTATAGACAGATGATACAAAATTTAAATTGTTCCACATTAACTACTACAAGACTTTTGAGAAAAAGAGATATAGCATTTAGAGCAGGGGTCCCCGACTCCCAGTTCATGGACCAGCATTGTGGCATGCCAGAAAATAGTCTGTGCAAACAAGCAAAGCCTCATCCACGGGATACAGGCAGCACATGAAACCATGCCCCCTCCAGTCCATGGAAAAACCTCTCTCCAGGGAACTGGTCCCTGGTGTCCAAAAGGTTGGGGGCTGCTGATTTAAAGAAAGGAACACTTTGCCAATTGATCAGGAGCTATGGGTAAAATAGCACATGTGCTTACTTCTTTATTGTCAAAGTTACTACAAATGGAGATAAATTTTATTATACCTTGATATTCTCAAGCTTAGGTTGCACTAATACTTTTTACCTTATTATACTTTTAATTTATTTGTCTTGCATTTTAACCTTATTTTTTTATCTCATTAGTCTTATTTTACTAATAGTTCAAGTGAGTAGTGCATGCAAGGAGATTTAAGAATATTTCTGAACTAAAAAAGTTCTGAAAGAAAGAGTGGGAAAAATTCCAAACAGAAAACAAGGAAGAAAGATATATAGGTAGCTCCAGGAATCGTTTAAGAAGCTATTATTTCTGTCAAAGGAGGTACTACAAAATAATACCTGAAAATTGTCCATACCTCTGAACCTGCCATATTCTTTACTTTTTATTATATAAACACATATGCACATATTTTAGAAACATATAATAATGTACATATTTATATAGTCAAATTAAATACAGTAAAATAATAGTCAAATTTGCAACAAGATGTCATGTTTTTCTCTGTACCATGTAGAATTGTATCAATTTCTGTTGATTTGGGAATTCACTGAAATAAGTTGACCAAGAGTGTTTAAACTTTTGTATGCAACTGGGTGTGATTGCAGAATTAAACATTTACCCAAGAAAAATCCAATACTTAACAATTAAAATTAGTTTAGAGGGAATGATGTGCTGCCTTAGAAATTTTAGCCAAGCTGTTCTGAGAGGACAATATTGTTCCATTCCCTTCCATTCATTATCCCTGAACAGATCACATCAAGGGACACTAAAATTGTTAGGTTTAATTCTAACTCGTACAATTAAATCTAACATATATCCAATTTATTGTAGCCTTTATACCTGATGAAAAAAAAAAGCTGTAGAACAGCACACATTTGTTTTAATATGGCCATAAAAGTTCATGTCCATCAAATTGTTAAGTTTCTTCCTGGTCTGGAATTTCTATAATTGTACTAAAGATTCAGAAGAGATTGCCTTAATTAGGAATACAAATAAATTTCAGAGGTGGGCGACAGCCTGTTCAACTATTAGAAATAGAAGACAAAGCATAGTGTACATCTGACACCATTTTTAAAAAACTTGCTGGTTGCATATAAATGTATGTGTGTATGTCTTCTGATGAAGTTTTGTACATGTATAGAAATAATTTAACATTTCATTGTTTAATCTAGCAAGGAAACTTGCTATCTGTTTCATTTAAAAAGTTAGTTTTACATACTAACATTATAAAAAATCATTTCTATGAAATTTGATTAGCAGAAACTATTTTACATATGGTCACTAATTAATTCTTGAAACCAGTGTAAATGTTATAATAGATAAGCAATTTGGGATATTTTTGCTGTTGTAAAATTATGTATTATATGAAGTAATATTTTTGTGACCCTTGGTCACCTTTTATATTATCTGCTATTAGAACACAGCAGTACATTTTTTTATCATAAAATAGAAATAGTGGTAGTATAGCAACTGAGGCATTGTGTCATCATTAGGAGTTGAATACTGGCTGTACAGGAAAAAAAACTATGGAAAATGGTTGGGAGTGACAGTGCTAGTGTTGAAATTCCATGTGTTTAATTTATGTTTTAGATGTAGACTGCAGAATATGGATCAGTGTTACATTCCATATTCTGTAGTGTGACAGAATGTAATCATGAGCAGCCTATTGTATTGAAATGTCACTGAACCTTGTGCTTTTGCATATAGACCTGTTTCACCTTCAAGCAAGAACCCAGGAAATTCTGAACTGATTTTTCATGTGTTAATAGTAACTGTAATTGTGGATTTGGAATAGTAAAATTGCTAATAATTTGCTTCACTGTGATTTCTATTGGGATAGATTCCTGTTAGTGTTAAGTATTACCAAATATGGCCATGGAATGGAGCTGGCTAGCAGACTCCACTCATTGGCCCAGCCACTGGCGGGAGAAATAAACTCCCATCAGTGGCTGAAGCTTTGGACAGCGCCAGCTACAAAAGCTGGCGCCTGCCGTGGCTGAGCAGCTTTTGCTTAATAGACATAATAAAAGAGTTTTACCAGCTCCTGCCGTGTCCTGCCTCTTATTCCCGTGGACCCACTTAACAATGGTGACAAGGATGGGATACTGAGCTGTGGAGACAACAAAGGACACCTTGTGGGAATTTGGATGCCATTTTACTGGCCACCGCAATGATCGCAACCCCACCGACCAACATGGCACACCGCCCGATGTTGATCTCTATGACCCGGCAAAGGATAAATGGTCCTCATACATGGACCGATTTGATCTGCACTTGGCAGTCAACAGACTCCAAGCAGCCCCCGATGCAAAGAAAAAAGCTTTATTCCTGACCTACTGCGACTCTGAGATCTACGAAATGGCAGATGCCCTCGTATTGGATGACCTGTGAAGCGTATCCTGGGACAAAGTCCAACAGGCACTCAAGGGACATTACGCCCCCTGTCCCTCCTACCTGGTGAGCCGACATGAATTTTACACGTGGAGCCAGAGATAGCAAAGAACTGCAGGTTTCCAGACACCAAAGGGATGATCTGAGACCGAATCGTCCTGGGAATGAGGGACCAAATGCTACAAAAGAAACTCTTGGCCCCAGGAGAACATCTCATTCAAAGAAGCCATCGATGAGGCGTGAGCCACAGAGTCCTCTGACAACTCGGCAGTGTGGATCAAGGGAACGGGGATGGTCCATGCAACCAAGGTTGATCACCACCCCGACCGAAGTGACTCCGCCTCCGAAGCAAGTGAAGATGACGACGGAGAAGTGCACAAGGTAAAGTCTGGTAAACCAGATGGGAAACAAGGAAATAGACAGTGCAGGAGTTGCGGAGGAAATCACCACCACTTGGCATGCCATTTCAAAGACACTATCTGCCGAAGATGTGAGCGCAGAGGCCACATCACAGAGGTATGCCGAGCCAGCCAACCAACCAATAAGCAAGGCAGGCGGGCATCATCACCAACGAGTCAACATGGCCACCAAGGGGGAGAGTGGAAGACACCTGGCAGGAAATTCAAAGGGAGAGATTACGCCAGAGAAGAATAAGCGCACTTCACCTTCATTGGCTATGCCCAGACCCAGGTGAGACACACTGATGCCTATGAGGCCAACAAAATAATGGCCACAGTATCCATTGAAGGCAAGCCCTGCAAGATGGAAATAGACTCGGGGTCCTACATATCCATGATCTCGTGGAACACCCTCAAAAGACTCCAACCCAAACTGTGGCATGACCAATTGGAACCACAGATTCTTATATTAAAGGACTACTAGGGTTGCCACATACCTGTCCTGGACAGGAAGACAGCCCATATACAATACAGCCATTTTCAGGGAAACCTGCCACTCACCATAGTAGACTGGAACCTGCCAAGCCTACTAGGAAGAGCCACTCCAGATTCACATCACCAGTGTTCACGCAGCAGAGACCACCACCCCGTTCCCCACAGCAGACATCACAGAACTGCAATGGGAATTCAATGACGTCTTCGACAACAAACTGGGCAAGTACACAGGGACCCCAATATTATTTAATTTAGACCCCAAAATAGCCCCTGTCCTGATTCAAACCACGGTGAGTCCCGTTTGCTCTCTGGCCCAAAGTCGAAGAATAATTAGATAAGTTAATTGCCCAAGGGGTTCTCAAGCTGGTTGACCATGCCAAATGGGAGACCCCAATCATCATCCCAGTTAAACCAGATGGGTCAGTCAGAATTTGTGCTGACTACAAGATGACCCTGAATAAAGCTCTCCAGCAAAGCGCCTATCCCATGCCAGTAGTGCAGCACCTCCTACACTCCCTGGGCCGAGGGACTATATTCGCCAAATTAGATCTGGCCCAGGCCTATCAGCAACTGCACATCGACGAGGCAACTGCTGAAGCGCAGACAACTGTCACCCACCGAGGTGCTTTTAAATGCAAGCGGCTGCAGTTCGGAGTAAGCATCGCCCCCAGCCTGTTCCAGAGCATTATGGAAAGGCTATTGCACAACATCCTAGGGGTAATACCATATTTTTATGATGTGATCATTTCAGCCAAAAACAGAGAACAACTGATAGAGTGACTAAGGGCTGTACTGGGGAGATTCTAAGAAGCTGGACTGAAATTAAAAGTGGAATAAGTGTCACCTAGCCGTCCCCCAAGTGGAATTTTTGGGCTTCCTGATAGATGCATCCAGCATCCGACCCACAAACAGGAAGCTAAAGGCGCTATGGGAAGCCCCCACCCCACAAAATAAAGTGGAACTGCAAGCCTTCCTGGGGTTACTCAATTTCTATAATGTTTTTTTTACCACAGAAGATGACCATTGCAGAACCACTCCACATACTGCTAGATAAAACAACCAACTGCACCTGGGGGCAACATGAGGCTGACACTTTCAAAAAGATAAAAAAACATCCTAACATCCAGCAGCATTCTCATGCAGCACAGTGAGACACTACCAATCATACTCACATGCAACACCTCTCCCTATGGAATCAGAGCAGTCCTCAGTCACCAACTGCCCAATGGGACAAAAGCCCCTATAGCATATTACTCAAAGACACTATCTAAAACCCAAAGAAACTATAGCCAAATCGACAAGGAAGCGCTTGCCGTAGTCGTAGGAGTCAAGCGCTTCCATGAATACCTCTACGGACTTGACCACAAACCTTTGCTGGGCATCCTTGCCAGAGATAGACCCACACCAAGCATCCTATCATTCAGGATGTTAAGATGGACTGTGTTCCTGGCTGCATACAGCTACCACCTCTGCGAAGCCACAAGATGACTTTGAGATGGTTCCACAGGTAGGGACTGGAGCAATGGTGGACCCGTCCATTCAGGCCACTGCCCCAGGAACAATGAGGTGCGCAGGTCCAGTCGTACCCCTCGAAGGCCCGTCTACCTACGTGACTATGTAATGTATGCAAGTGCTGATTGGAGGAACACTAACTAGGAGGGGAGGGGTGTTAAGTATTACCAAATATGGCCATGGAGTGGAGTTAGCTAGCAGACTCCACTCATTGGCCCAGACACTGGTGGGAGAAATAAAGTCCCGTCAGTGGCTGAAGCTTTGGACAACGCCGGCTACAAAAGCCGGTGCCTGCCACGGCTGAGCAACTTTTGCTTAATAGACATAATAAAAGAGTTTTACCAGCTCCTGCCGTGTCCTGCCTCTTATTCCCACAGACCCACTTAACAGTTAGCTCCCCTGATAAAATAATTTCCTGATTAATAGAATAATTTGTTGCCATTATTTTTTGTCAGTTCTTAAAAAAATTCTTAATATAGCTAAATTTTATGAAATTGCTTGTGGAATTAAGTAAGAACTGGTTAATTTAATCTTGATTATTTTAGTAAGCAATTTATACATTCAAATTTAAGTTGTAAAATATTATAAATGTCAATTGGTGTGATGAGTATTTGTTTTCTGTTTTCTCTCTTTTCTTCTTGATTTTACAAGTTGCTGTATTTTGTTCGCTCTTATATATTATCTGCTGTGGTATAGAATAACTATTTATTGCTTTAGGTAACTTTAAATCATTCTGTTTTCCTGGACAGATAATACTAATGAAAAGAAAATAAGTCAAAATCACATTTAACCAACTACATCTTCACCATCTGTTTGTGTTTTCAAACTGGAAAGTTTCAAAGAACTGGGACAACCTCAACTGGAATTATACAGCGCACCAAGCCAGAAAGTAGTTTGTTTTCTTGGCTGTTGTACACAGTGAAAATTCAGATTATTATGGTTTTTAAATCATGATTCATGGTTTGACTTAATAAAAACTCAAGCTTTTATGGCTTATTGAATATACTGTATTATGGTTAAAGATTCATGGCTTGGTATGTTTCTGTTAAGTGTCAACCATAAAAAATATTCTGGTATTATTCAAGTTACTCCAAATATGCCTCCATTCGAAATATTGTTGAATCAGTATGAAATTGATCCAGTCCTATAAAATTTACCTATCTAAATACATTATGGAGAGCATTTGAAGATCACTGGGATATCTAGTATCAGATCCCATTTCTTTGCATTACCAATCCTTCTGCTTAACATCCAGTTTGCATAAGAGTTCTGAAGAATTTTTTTTCACTATTAAGCAGGTTAGTTGATTCTAACAAGAAGTTACCTTGTTGTCACTTGTATAATAGACTACGACAACTGCTCTTTACATTTGTACGTATGCTTAAGTGACAACTTGACAAAAATGATGTTCAGCTTCTCCTGTGTATGCCTTTGGGTAGCATGCTGATATGATGTTTATGCTGGTCTTTGACCATAATAAATATTTATTTGATTTGATGTTAAAAATTTGAAACTTATTTATGATTCTTGATTCATGGGCCAATGCTAAAATTATTATTTTATTTTGACAGAAAGACTCTGCTCAATGATATGGGTACACCTTCTCACTGTGAACTTCTTTTGTATTAAGATAAAATAAATATTTTTCTCGGTGATCAAAGTTTAATGTATCACTTAAAATCATTATTTTGTCATATATTTACCATATTTGCCGGCGTATAAGACGACTTTTTTGCCCTGAAAACATGCTTCCAAGTGGGGGGGGCGTCTTATACGCCGGCAAATACGTTGTTGTCACTTGCTGCAAGAGCGACGGGGGCGGAGCTCCGCAACTTGCAAAGCCCCTTCAAGCCCAGCCGGAGTCTCTCTTCCTCCTTCTCCCCCCCGCCCGGCTTGGGGCACTTGCGGAGGCCAATCTGGAGGTAGGGTGGGGGTGGAGCGGGAGGGTCTCTGACGGGGCCGCTTTGCCCAGCCAGCCCTGAGCCACGTAATGCCCCGTGGAGTGGGGGGGAGAAGGTGGTGGGGGTGGACTGTGGCACCCCTCCTTCTGGGCAGCAGGGCGGGGCCAGCAATTTGCTCCTCCCGCTTCTCCCTCCCTCTTTGAAAGACCGGGAGGGCTGTGCTTGGGGCAGGGGGGTTGTCCTCGGGAAGTTCCTGATGGGACCCCACTGGGCAGGGCCACCCGGCTCCCGAGCTGCTTTCCAGGGTCCCCTTGGGAAGAAAAGGGTCCAGTGGCGGTGGAAGAAGGTGAGGGACCTCCTCCCGCCCCCTGTCCCATCCCGTCCCATCCCTCCTCTTGTCCCCTCCTCCCCTCCCTGCTTAAGAGAGAAAGATCCACCTCCCCGGCATCGAGCTGCCACCCAGCGCTGCATCTCCCGGCCAGTGCGCGCTTGCAACTTGGGAACCGGCCAAGCGACTTTAAAACCAAGCGGAGGCCAGAGATAGCTGGAATTACCCTCCACACCACACACACACACACACATACACACAGAGTTGGCAGCTGTACATCCCCCACCCTTGGAGTCCCATGTTGCGCATGCGGGGGCTGCTTAAGGGAGGAGGCCTTTCACTTTCCCCTGGGGGGGAGGGGGCAGGTGCGTCACTTTCACTTGGAGGCAGCAGCCTTTCCTTTCTCTTCCCACTCACCCACCCACTCCGCTCGTGCGAGCGGACCGGCAGGCTCCAGGCTTTGCCCCCATCCCTCACCTCCTTCTAGCCCCCTCCACCCCCCCAGTGGCAGAAACTTCACCGCACGTGGGGATGAGTGGATGGGGTGGGAGAGCAGTGACACCTCTCAAAGCTGAGAAAGCGCCATCCTTGCTTTTGCGCTTCGGGAAGAGTTCGTGTTTTTTGTTTTTTTGTTTTTCTCCCAGGAATGGGATGCTGCTCGTGCGATTTTCTTTGGGAAGTTTTCTCTTCCCGGTTTCAGCCTTTGCTCCAAGTGGGGGGGGGGGAATCGTCTTATACGGCGAGTATAACAAACTCTATATTTTGAGTGGAAATGTTGGGAGGTCATCTTATACGCCCAGTCATCTTATACGCCAGCAAATACGGTATATTGTTCCGCATTTATTTTTTGTTTTGATATAATTTAAGCTCTATTTCTGATTTCTTAATGTTCTGTAAATTGAAAGAAGTGGAAAAAAAAGAAAGTAAGTCATTATAATGTGAAATTTTGAGTCAATGTGCAAGGAATGAATTTGCATCAGCTAGGCACTTAAAAATATGTCTTTTTCTGCATGAGAAATAGTTTATGGATTTTGTACTGTGCAGAGTTGTGCTATTTTGAGTCATAAGATGAAAAAGAGAACAACTTGGAAACTGAGCCAACAGTTACCTTAAGCACTGGTTGCAATTAGGAGGAATACTATCTCTGTTTTATGTGTTAGGTGTAGCATTCAAACTGTAATTGTATTGTTATGATTTCTAATTCTGGTTGCTCTTTTCCATGTGCAGAGAGTACAAGTTATATTTGGAAATGTCATACCTGAATAAATATTACTGAGTTGGGAGAGAAAAAGGAGATGTGATTGTCAAAAATTTCAGCCTGTGATAAATCTATACAGTATTGCTTTGCTGTTGGACAGATAAATCCCACTCTTTCAGTTAATTCACTCAACCAATGAAAAATAACTGTTCACTATTTTTCTTGGTCTTTTTCATGATAAAGCCTTAGAATGCAAATCACTTTGAAACAGATTTAATTATATTTCTGTGAGAAAATTTTATTATGAAATAATGAATACTTTGCTTCCAAATACATTTAACTGCAAAGATTTATAAATTCAGAAATGTACAGAGAAAAACTAATGAACGAATATTTTGATAGGAACATTCCTAACAATTCTACAAGGAAAAGGATATCCTTGCAGGAAGGAGAAAGGTGGAGTTCTGCCTATGCTGCATTTTTTCAGGAATTGTACAGTCTTTTGTAGGACACAGGAAGAGGATACGGAAGTTTCTACAGGAAGAAAGAGAAAAGTTCAAACATAAACAGTAGCCAAAAATTAGCAGCAGGTCATTAGATTTCCTTTTGCTTGACTATTTCAATAAAAACCAATATACTTTATTTATAAAGTTAGCATGTTAAAATGCATTTGTTAAATGTGTTAAAGAAATACACTTATAAATAATGTTTATATTGCATATGTCAGATTGTAGTGCCTGCTGTGGATTCTACTGTTAGCTGCAAAAAATATAAGGAGATTTAAAAAGAATAAAGCCCTTATTGGGGAGACAGAACTTGAAATAAGCCTACATAAATTATGCTTGCATATGGGGTAGAAGTATTACTATTTGTGACCATTGGTTTCTCTTTTTGTAAGTAGTGCTGGAGGATTACAGTATATTCCTGTGCTTGTGTGTCTCAGCTATTACCACACAGTAGTAATAATCAATCCATTTATCAGTGTCCCTAAAATAGTATGTCACTAGATATAAAAAGGTTTGCCACTGCTAAATCTTGGGCTTTTCAGATTACTAAATCCTGGATGATACTTAAGACTTGCAGCAATGCAATGAAGTACATATCTATTAATTGCCATTAATTTCCTGGAACCATGTTTTTCAAAATGTTTCCCCATCAGAATCTGGTCACAAAAGAGCTGAAATCATCATAATAAAAAAAGAACTATTTGAATTGTTTTATTCTGTTTCGCCCCAGGATAATATACTGTATTTTATTTTATTTTTCTCTCTATCTAAAGTAAAGAATCCACAGACTCCAAAGTATCCCACTATTGCAAATTCATTAGAATAATGGCTGGATTTTTCAAATGCAATTTGCGGCTGTTTTGAAGTTTTGATGAAGTTTTAAGAGTTGGAATGAGAGCAGCTGGCCCATGAGAGGTTTCCTGAACTGCTTCCCTTCATTGACATTTCTACAACAACCCCTCCTTCCCCAAAGCCATAGACTTTTATATTGTATCCCTGCAAACCTTTACAGTGCTACTGAAACCTGGGAGCCCTTCAGAAGCTACCCATTTTTGCTCTAAAGAACTTATTTTGGATATGCTTAATGCAAGGTGACTTCATCAATGCAGCATTTATGTCCCTCCTGTTTTTTTAGAAACATAATCTTTTTTCAACCACTTGTAGGGGGAACTCAAGTCAATAATGGTAAATTAAGGACACAAATTATCACCTTTTATAACTTACAACTGACTATGTCCTATATATCCAGGAACCAGGAATTCATTGTTTGTTGGCCACTAGTAAGAAGCAAAACCAAGGAATCTGCAAGTGAACCTGACAATATTTTGTACAGATTTCAAGATGAGACACAAATTGCTATCTTTTTCTGATAATACCTTATTTATGTAGTGTAAGCCAAAGGTCAGAAAGTAGGGAATAGGAACAGAAAGATTTTTTTTCTTCCAGAAAGTACTCTGAATCTGCAAATGTAGTAATATCTTTCGATTCTACTTCATTTATTTGTTTGTTTATAACATTTACATAGCTGCACATTTTAAAACCAACTCTGGGAAGCTCCCAATTAAAAGTTAAAACAGGATAAAAGACATATTAATGGTATAAAACTAAACACATTAAAAACAACAAAAAACTGCCAAGTCACTTCATCTTATCCCAGTGCTTGGAGGAAAAGTAGGTCTTCAAAGCTTTATGGAAGGCTCAGAGGTTAGAGGCCTGCCAAACTTCAAGGGGCAGAGTATTCCATAAGGCAGAGGTTGCCACAGAAAAAAAAACAAGCTTCCTAGCTCCCATCAAATGGTAATATTTAAGGAAAGGGACTAGGAGTATGTCCATTCTTTTGGCTTAGCAGGAAAAGATGATTCCACAAATAACCTGGCCCTGTGGCTTTAAAGGTGATGACCAGAATCTTGAATTGCATCTCGAAAAAAACCCTGGAAGCCAGTGCAGCTTGTACAACAGGTGTTACAGTACATAGGGCAGATCTAGGGTCCCCCATTACTGTGCATAACACTGGCTTCTGTACCATTTATACTTCGTTAATTCTTTAAAGAAGACTGCAGTCCTATAACCCTTGACTGTAAATAACCATAATTGAAGGCCAATTGAATGAATGAATGGAGATATTGTGGTATTAGAATAACATTGCTATGATGGTGAGCACATCCAGTTGGTGGTTTACTCAGTCACACTAGTTAAATAAATCTTAGATAAGGGCAATGTAAGAACATAAATCTTTAAGCTGATAATGTTGTCATAATTCCAAGTTTAAATTTGAATTTTGCAAAGGAATATATTATATATATATATATATAAAATCTCCTGCCATTAATTTCATTAGATGACTCCTAGTATTATGAAAGAAATAGAAATGATATTTCACTCACTTTTTCATGTGCTCTCCAATTATGTGTACTATTATATTTTCTCATTGCTTACCTTTTCTAAAGTAGAAATCCACTACTGCTGTATCAGAAAGGAAGTGGAATGAATGGATGCATGTATTAGTGTTTATTTCTACCTCTGGGTTTGTTTGTTTTTTGCTGTAGCCCTACCTATTGCTGGTATGTGACTTTGGCCACATTTGCCTGGAGGAAACACATTCATCCAAGGAGAAAACAACAGCAACAATTCCTGTCTTATTCCATGACTACTGACTTTACTTAGATTGTTTACTGAAGGACTTGAAAAAATAGTTTGAAAGTCGGTATTAACGGTACCTTTGGATGGCATAACAAATCAAAGTTAGAACTTAGCTGTAAATACTCTGTACTTGCTAGTTCCTCCTGTACCCTGGCATGGATATGGATAATGAGCTGTCCGTTGTACTGTAAAATTGGCTTGCCATGTTGCACAAAATAAAAGTAACGGTTTCTTCCAGATGGAACTAAAATAAATATGTTTCTTTGCTTCACTTTCACAACCAGAAAATTCATATGCAGATTATGAAGAAATAGGCAGGTACAATAATCATATGATAATTAGGGAGAAACCAATGGCACAAGTTATTCACAGCTAAATTATTAATTTGTCATCAATTCTCTGTATGTAATGTTCCCTACATTCCTCTGTCTGTTGGTTGCTGATACATAAATGAAGGCATGCTGATTCTTCTTCAGCAAGTCTTACTTTTCTGTTTGTCTACCAATGTAATCTTTAATGCTTTCTACTAATTTACCAAAAGCTATTAAATTAATTTGTTGTTTCCCAATTTTGTCTTCCATTTTTTTTTAAAATCAAATGTTAACAATGGCTATTTTCCAGTTGTATCCTGCAGTATATTATTAAGTATATTAAGGTCTTTAATTTACAGGTTGTTTCTACTATTTATTCCATTATCTCTGACTGAGAAAATATATACTCTACATCTGCTAAGAGATAATATATATAAATAATTCACCATTTTGCAATCTTCAGTTCACTTTTCGCACTGCTTTAACACTCTCATTAACATGTAATCTGGTTTCCCTGCTGTTATTTGGTTTCTATTTCTTTTAAAAATATTGTTGGACTAACTTTTTTTAATTATTATGGAATATTCTCTACATTCCACTTTGCTAAGAATTGCATTTGTTCCTGTTCTACTAATTTATGCAATATTTCCATTTTTTAACAAAATAAATTTATGCTGGCACTTTCCTGGGCTTCATAAAATCTTGCCTAATCTGTGGTGTGGATTCTATCTGAACTTCAATTATAGTTCAAGTCACATTTCTCAAACTATTTTGTAAAATTTTGGCTTCCTTTTCTTTTTAACTTTTTTATCCTCCTCATTTTTGAGGTAAAGTTCAAATATCTTGCCAATTGTTTATTTATGTATATAGCATAATCTCTTTGGTAGCTTTGTTGTTAATATTTCCAGATAGAGGTTTTCTGCTCATTTGATTACTGTATTCTGACTGCAGCACTGTATGAAACATTTTTCTCTCCCTATCGTTGTTTCCTTTTCTTATGAACAGTATTATTGCAAATGAAATATTGTCTTTCTATTTTTCTAAAATTGTATTTTAACCAAGTACTTCTAAATCTACCAGTAGAATTCTTAGAAAACTGAGCATGATGGAGAAAATCTGAAAAACAGAATTTGATGTCTCGCTAACAATTTACCTGCGTTAGTAGGCATATTGATACATGCACGGTATACATGCAATATAATAAATGCATTCTATGGACTTTCATGGTTTTATATATCATGCAATCAAGTCAAACAACTTTTAACTAGTATATATGAACAGTTTGCAATTTCCTTCTATTAAGGCCAAAAATAGTTGAATCACTTAGAGCTGGATGTTGTTGGTGTTTATTTTTTTTTTGTTTTAAAGCTATCTTGTTTCGAGTACCTCAGGCTGATGAGCAAAATTGTAGGTCTGGTTTAAAGCTCCTCCCCGGGGGAGGGGGGTGCAGAACAGGAAGAGGTGGAGGTCAGAGGGAACTGCTGGAGTTCCTTGGTTTGTGTGTGGGGCCAGTCCCGTTACCGCTTTACTCTGCGTGTGTCTTATATTACAGCAATGCTGCCTGCACATCAGTGGCCAGAGAGGGGAGAAGGGAGGAAAAGCCTGTTTACACAGACTGCAAACCGCCTGGGGAATAATGCAGGAAAGGAAGTGAGCCGGCTCTCTGTCTGACTGCTCTAACTTCCTGCTCTCTCTCTCTCTTTCTCTCTCTCTCTCTCTCTCACACACACACACATTTCGCACACACACACTAGGGGGGGGGTGGAAGGGAGAAAGAAACAAGGGGAAAAAATCAGGATCTCATTACAAGAGCAACAGAGCATTTTAGAGGACTGTCAGCATGGAAAACCGGGGGATTCTACGCAGCTCTCTTTAAAACGGCGAGAAGAGACTGGCGAGAAGCCCACCAGACCAGGGGCTGGGTACGTAATTCGAAAGTTGGAAGGGAGTCTGGAAGCGAGGAAAAGGGTTGTCGGGGAGACAGGTGGGAGCCGAATGCCAATGCAATGCTTCTGGGCTGCTATCGATTGCAAAATAACTTGCAGGAGCACTTTACTTTTCCCGATAAAACACCAGAAGGGTCGTGCCAGGGGGATCCCTGCCTCGCCGCAAGGCATCCGGTTGGGGCGGTCGGGAAAGGGAGAGGAGGGGAAGGGAGCCGAGCCGTGTGTGCGTGAGTTTGGGGCCGGTGGGGGCGAAAGTTTTGGGGTGATTTTTCTTGCTGCTGGCGACGTGCCGTCAATGTATACATGGGGGGGGGGCATATCGGGGGAGGGGAAGCAAAAGCTTTGGAACGTTATTCCTCGGAGAGAGGACGACTTAAGGACCCTTCTCTCCCCCCCCCCGTCGAGCAGGAAGGGACTCTGGAGACCGACAGAGAGGGATGAGGTGAGGGAGCTGCCAGGAGCCTCCACCTGCCAGCAGGGAAGGCAAAGGAAGGATCTTTTTTGGGGAGGCGGGGAGGGTTGTATGTATAATGCAGCTAGCGGGATGGGATCTGAGTCCCGCGCAGCTGTTGCCTCTGCTCGCTGCAAGCGCTTCTCCGGGAGTGCTGCGGCCGCGAAAGGCCCTCTTGTTCTGTGTGGAGAAAGGAGCTTTGGAGTCAGAGTTTGCGGAAAGGGGGGGGGGAAGCGTGTCTGACAGTTTCGTGGAGGAGCTGCCTTTACTCCCAAGGAGCGCTGACGGTCGTCACGAGCCAACTCCGACGTGTGGGAGGGAGCGCTTTTGCGTGCGTTCAAGACCTACAGAGGCTCGTGGCGACAATAGCTCGCTTGAAGGAGCCCGGGGGGGGGGTGTGGAGGATAATTTCTGAGGCAGTGAATTTGTATTGGCGAGGGGAGGGGGCAGTACACCGGTCTGGCCTTCCTTGAAATCAGGGGAGTTGCTTAAATTGTTTCGGGCTGCAAAGAGAAGATTGTCCAAGGGGCTTTGGGAGGAAGGAGGGGGGAGCGTTGGGAGAGTTTCTGGCTCGTCTGGAAACAGCAAGACTAATTGCCATGCGCTTCCGGTTTGAAACTGGCAGCAGACAACATCTTGAAAATGAGTCACTGCAGCTCACAAAGAAACTCTGTGGTTTTCTCCTTCTCAGGTTTATGTATTCGCTCTTTTACGGCTGTCTTTGTGGTCTGGAGAAAAAGGGAGCGAGCCTGGCTCCTTCCCGTTCATCCACTTCTTCCACGAAGCAACCCCATCGTCCATTTTAAAGTTGTACACCGTCGGTTCCACGAGAGGGAAGGTGGGGGGGGGGATATCGCGTGAGGGTTGTTTTTGGATCTGGCTTTGCTGAAGGTTAAGGGACCGTGGTGCTGCAGGAGGAAAAAGTTCCCTGAATTTTCCACTGGTTGCAGGAAGAGAGCCCATTTACTCATGGCTAAGTAATGTCTGCACACACCAACTAATCTCATTAGGCGTTTCCGTTCCCGAACACAGGAGGGTTTTATGAAGCCCTCTTAGCCTTTCTGCATTACTGTTGAAAGAGACAAGTTACATCTTTATTTAACGGGGATGGGGGGGTTTGGACCAAGCTAATTTAATGCTGCATTGGTCATGAGGTCTTGAGTGACTTTTTAAAGAGAAGTGAACGGCAGAAACATTTCATTTTCCTAATAGAAGAGATTTGGCCTTTAAATGTGGTTTGTTTTAAAGCATCAGTGAACAATTATGACATTTTGCATATCATGATAAACTACTGCATGTAAGAGTATAATCTCAGTAAATAAAATGCTTATCTCAATAATGGATAGGTATGTTCACTTGGATCTCACTTTTTTAAACCTCTTTTTGTTTCTTAAAATAGCAATCTTGATTATAGACTAAATTATATATTTGTAATTGCATGTGGGCAATTTTACCATTTTAATTAATTTTCAATTTTAACATATATAGTATAACTTAAACACTTTTTTTCCTACTCTTAAATGAGCATTCTGGCACCAGATATTTTTCCAACTCTGATTGTATTAATGCACAAACCTCCCTTTTTTAAAAAAAAATCCAGAACTTGAAACCCGTTAAATACATATGGAGATTATCATCAAACTGATTTCTAAGTGTTAAGAAGTTTGTGCTTTTGCTTTAGATATCTAGTGTGTAACCAAAATGAAACAGGCAATACTTCCCAGAAGTGGGGTTGCTTGTAGAATCCCAGGGGGGCTATATGACATCTCAGAATAGCTTTCATTCATAGAATTTGTAATAGTTTGCATTAGAGTTTCAGTGAGCTATTCAAGCTATGATCTTACCAGGAATGGGCATCCTTTTTTTTCTCTGAGGGCTGCCGTTCCTGCAGAAGCAATCAACTGGAGGCTGAATTGTATGCTAATAGTGGATTGATTCAAGCAAGCAGTGGGTAGCAGCAGAGCCAAAAGCTCTGCAGTGGATATGCTCTCTTTTTGGTGTCCTTTTGCTGAGTACTATTTTTTCTTGTTCTCCTCATGCAGCAAGCTGCCAGGGAAGCAATAAATTGCTTTTGACAAAGACAAAACAGCCAACAATTAGTACATGAGCTCATTTGGCAGTGGAGAACTCCTAAAACAGAAAAAAAATGAAGTTTGCTGATCAATTCCAGTTTGGTGCAGGAAAATTGATGGATATCAAACCATATCTGTCTTAAAAGTGGAGCTTTAATCTTTGGTATAAGAAAGTAACTGTGTTAAATGTTAAAAGTACTAATGTCCTAGGATATCATACTGCATCTTCTGTTTATGTTGATTGATATATTAATTTTCTACATTGATCTCTGACTAGTTACCTGAACAGAAAAGTGCAGGATCGTTGCTTTTTCCTTCTTGCTTAAAAACTTTATTCAAACTTGAGATTCATATTTTTAAATTGAAATTTATGACTTCTTATCCTGAAAGTCATTATAAATCATATACTTGTGCTCTAGGGATCTAAGTTGAATTATCTGTAAAGTAGCTTTTGTATGATTTTGCTGATATTTTAATTTATATGTAATAAAAATGAAAGAGAAAGCAGAAAATACAATGTTCTTTTTAAAAAAATATTAGTTTCACAGTGTCACATTTGTGAGGTAAGTGGCTATATAATTTTGATAACAAATGAATTAGTTAAATAAATATAATTACTGAGTCCCAGAAATGATACCATTTACAGGTTAGTTATATGATATGCATAGTTTGATTTCTATATTTTTCAGTTTCTGTTTCATTTAATTATTTGCATAACACAGCTAGCTTTCTGTATTGCATTCTTTATAGTTATAGAAGATACGTTTCCTTTTGTTTACTTTTCTGGGTGCTTATTGATTTCTCAATAAATACCTTTACACCAAATAATTGAAATCAGAGATTTCCAGTCATTGTTCCAAATTTTGAATATGTTTGATACTAGTCCGATTAGACTGATTAGAGTTATTCTATGAGGAGATGCGTGGGCTCCAGATTTAATAAATAAATAAAGATGATCTGATCATTCATAGGTAGACTATAGCTTTGCCTTTGTTCACACATTCACATGATTCCAGAATGGAATTGTGAACTGATGCTAGCTATAATTTGTACTGTTACTTGAGATATAAGTGAACACATTTATATATTATGAATTTAGGCTTGCAGAAAGGCAAAAAATATGAAGCAGACTCTTTTGTATTCATTCTAGACTTCTTTAGTTTACTTTTCTAATTACAGTTCATTATATATAAATTTTGAAATCATACTTCAAGATTTTTAAATATTTTTAAATAAATTGATGCTGTGGGGATATAATTAGGATCCTTCTCTTTAGTGGAGTCTTCTATTAAGCTGTATAGCTGTAATCAATTGCTGAGAATCAGCTGGTTAGATAATAACAATTTCCATTTCTATGTTGTCTTATTTTTGAATTTTCCATGGACGGTCCTGCAAGAAATACACTGTATTAGCTATAGTGGTCTTTGGTTTAATTTGTAGTCGAACTGCTGCAGGATATATTTTAACTAAATCATGTCCAATTTAATATGTATCTTTATAATATAATACCTTTCACTTCCACAGCTGACTCATGCTCTAAATGTGGATATTTACCTAAAATTTACAAACTAAATATTGATTTTATGTGCCACATTTAGTACAGGTGTTCTTTGGTTTCCAGAAAGAGATCTGATAGCCTTGGCTGCCTCCCCTGTGTCAGTTGTAGTCCTGTTATATTTGTCATAGCTTTCTATAGCAGTGCAGCTTTGTTTTCTACAATTATTCTGTAGTCTTCAATGATTATATGAGTTCATTTAAGGAAACCAACTGGTATACTTGAATCTTCTGAGAAACACTTAAAAGACAAGAACATATTTGGACATTGATTTTACTAAACATCAGAATAAACTGCGATAATGCAGATTTGCTAAAATGTATATAAACAGGATGAATACATATATATATACATATACATACATACATACATACATACATACATACATACATACAATAGTTTGCCCTTTTTAAAAAACAAATTTGATTTTTTCTTATTGGATCACCTATTCTTGCAGTTATGTGAACAGTATGAGTATCAATGTTTAGGAACTAACTCTAAAAATACTCCAAAGAATTCACAAATCTCAAATGAAGTGCAGCATCTTTTAAGTCAGCTTGCAGCCCAAGTTTAAAATCATGTTTGCCTGTTGAATTACTGTTGAGTAGAAAGCATTTGTAGGTTTCATTTAACTCTAAATTTTAGAACTTGAAATACATAATAAACTTTGAAACTTTGCAGAATTACTTTTCTAACAGGGGAACAAAAACTGAATATGTTGCAGGTGGATTATTTAAATAGAAGCAATAATTTGGTAATGGCAAAATATTGTAAGTATTTATTTAACCTTTCATGACATAGGTTCACTATTTGAATATTCATTCTATGTAAAGGTATAAACTGTTTTAGTTATATTAAACAACAATAATACATTTTGTTAAATTTAAGGATGTTCACAAGAGCTTTTTATGCATTAAGAAGATTGATAAATGTTTTTATTAAATCTACCATTTTATATATGAATAACAAAGGATTTTTTGGTAGTGATTTTAGGCTATATTGTATATTAGGACATCTGCAAAACAGATTTCTATTATAAGTTTGTCTTAAGTGAAAATATCATGCAACAGTTTCTATGCAAACTTATTTATCTTAGTCTATTCAGAACTTGATTGTATGCAAACCCTTTAAACATTTTATTATTGCTTGTTAGGCATGTTACACAAAGACACATTGCAGTAGAATGTAACTTTCATCTATTTCTCATAACATGTATAAAAATATGTTTACTGGAAGTGTTTTTCCCCTTGAAATGTTTCTACTAATAATCTTTGTACACATGAACTTAAATAAGTAAAAAATATATACTTTAGGTTGAATATATTTATGGATATATAATTCACCTTTTACAAAGTTTTAAGGTGGCCTAAATGTCAAGTACAATAAAAAAAACATAATGAAATAATTAAATGGTATAATTAAAACAAAGCAGATAACAAATTATGAATGTATGTGAAAATTAAAGGTAGGCTTTGATATAAAATGTTGACTATACCATATGCAAGGGTATTTATATAGAATATATAGAATAATTTGACTCTGGCAATTTGATGCTGAATTTGGGACTTTAAATACAGTGCATTTGGAAAATATTTCAGACCCTCTTCACTTTTGTCAATTTTGTTATGCTGCACCCTGATTCTACAATTGTTGAAAATATTTTTTCCCATCAATCCACACTCAGTACCCCATTATGATAAAGTGAAAACAGAATTTAGGAAATGTCTATAAATTTATTAAATTTATTAAAAATTTATTAAAAAACATCACATTGGCATTCATATCCATATAAGTATTCGGACTCTTTGCAACAATACTTGAAATGTCGCTCTGATGTCCCCCTCCCCCCATTTCTCTTGATCACTGCTGACATGTTTCTACACCTTGATTGGACTCCACCTGTGGTAAATTAAATTAATTGGACATGATTTGGAAAGGCACACACCTTTCTATAAGAGCTCACAGCTGAAAATGCCTACTGTAGTAGTGCAAAAGCCATATGGTCAAAGGAACTTAAATTAGTTTTTTCAGCCAAGCTCCACTGAGGAGAATCACAGGATTCTACAGTCCTACACTGATATTATACAGGTAGTCCTCAACTTACAATCACAATTGGGAAAAGAATTTCCATTGCTAAGCAAGGAAGTTAAGAATGCCTAACTTTCACAACCATTTTTTGCCACAGTTGTTAAATTAATCACTTCAATTGTTAAGTGAATCATGAAGTTGTTAAGCAAATCTGACTTCTCGCCTTGATTTTGCTTGTTGGGAGTACTGCAAATAGTGATCACATGATCTTTGGATAGTACAACCATCATATATACATGCCAACCCCACAAATTGTGATCATGTGACCATGCGGATACTGAAATGGTGGTAGAATATAGTCTGGATTCCCAGGAGTGACAGAGTGCATTTCAGAGAACCATGAGACAGCAAATTTTAGAAGAAAAAGAGTTAAGACAGCTCTTCCCTAGGCACTCTGTAGGCATTTTCAGAATATATGTTTAATAGCGTAATTAGTCTGCTTCAGTTTTCTCAAGCATTTTTGTCTATAGATGAGGGACAATAAAGGAAACTGTTTAAAGGAACTTCAATGGGTCTTGGTTTTTGAAACCTGACATCAAATCGTGCCAAATGCATTATTTAATACTTGTTTTACCCATATCTATCTACAGTCTCCTGCTTTCTCCATACATATGCATACCCCCTCCCACACACTTACTGATTTGTATTCATATTGTTCAGTAAATTGTACAATAAGATTAAGAAAGACTTTATATATTAAAAGAATTTCAAAATAATCATAAGTGGCTTCTTTGTTTTCTAATGTAAGTGAAAAATAGAATGTCTACTGTACAAACTGCTTCCATTGTGACGACTGACTCTGAATATTTTATAGATTTCCAAACAGCAATAGGATTAAAAATAAAATATGGCAATAATATCAAAGATCAAGACATCAAGAAACAACCAAAGCAAATCTAAAAATTTACTCTTCCAAGAGGAAAGCAAAATCTTTCTGACCCTGAAGGTTGCTGAGATTCCTGCATATGGCATTTCCGAGAATTGGGACTCGGAAGAAGTCCTCTATTACAAATAATGGACTGGCAGGGACCATTGAGAGAAAGCAGTCATCCATATATATATGAATCAATGGGTCAAGAATAGGCATGGGCACAAGTTGGCTTGCCATATATAATATAGAGGTGTTCTGTGGTAAACCAATTGGTGCCTATGCCTATTCTTGACCCCTGAGAAGAACTTATCACCACAACCCAACTGGAAGGTGGTCAAAGCAAAGGCTGTAACTAAAGCATAAGGTGGAACTATGCAGAGGTCTCCAAGCTACAGCTGCTTCCTTTTTTTCAAGCAGGAGGTGTAGATACAGGAAGACCTTTTGTTTGAAAGCTAAACAGGGAAGCATAGTCCCATCCAGAGCCATATCTCTGAAATGTATCCACAGCCACTTTATTTTGCTGGAATTGAGTCTAAGCCTGTCCCTATCTAGCTAGAAAACCCTGAAAGCCTCCAGGTATTTGGACAAAATTTCAATGACATCCTTTTTGGGTTGGAATTCAAATATGCAGCTGAATATAGTCCATTTACTGATGATATTTTTATGCTAGAGGGTGACCTCTCCTAGCAACCTCATGTAGATACTGAAGTGTCCACTCTGAAAAGAATACTGCTGCAATTAGTATATTTTGCTCCCAACCCTTACAGATAATCCAGAAAAATATAATAGTGAAGGCTTCCAAGAAGTCAAGAAAAGATAGGCTTACATTTCCCCTATCCTGGTTCTACTACAGGTTATCCAGAAGCAAAATTAATATGAATTACATTCTCTACCTAGACCTAAACCCTTGCTGAAAACAATCCTGATAATTGTTTCCTCTTGAGATACCTACAACTGCAGCCTCTTCCAGGACCAATAGTATCATACTTTTTCCTAACTGAAATTAGTCGCCTGTTATCTCCTCCCTGGGAAGGACAGTGATCAGGCTGTATGTGGCAGAACTGATGCTGTGGAGAATCTTTTTAATTTCCTCAAGGTAACAGATTCAAACTTCGAAATAACCTTGAAAGATATAGTCTCTGCTGCTTCATTAGAACCTGACTAGCAAGCATTCATCTCCATGTGACTTCTAAATTCCTCAGAATACCTTTTGCAGTTAATAAAAATTATCCTCTAAATGCCCACAATCTCTTTGAGCAGCCTAATGAATGTTCTTCCAGTTCATTCTTCCCAAAGGAGTTTGGGTTATATTAAATAAGTCTCCCCAGCAGGAATCTTGATGATGCAATAACAGCATGCAAATATTGCATTCCTCTAGAAAGCCAAATTCACTACACCAATTATCAAGTCTTTGTGTCTTTTTTAATGGTCTAGTAAACTGAAATGGGAATATGAACTCTGACCAATGTATGTCTGGAAAACTCCATAATAATTTAGATCTCTATTCTTTTTAAAAAAATAAAGTTTATTTAAGTTTCATATATTTAAAACATTTAAAAAGAAACAAACATATAAACAAATATATATACATATATACATTTTGCAGCAGGTGTTGAGCATTGGTTACATTTTTCTTTTCTTTTTTTGTTTTACCCCATAACATTGACCTTGTTACAATACCTTCCTCATTCTTTTAATATTTTAATTTCACAGAATACTTAATGATTAAATGCACGTCCTTCATAGTTTCATAACTTGTTCAGTTATCAAATGTTGCTTTTTCTTTAACCATTTGTACCAACAGTTCCAAACTTTGTAGTATTCACTATCTTTGTTGTTTTTTAGTAATTTGGTTAGGCTGTCCATCTCTGTACACTCGTGAATTTCTTTAATGACCATCTCCTCTAAAGGGACAATAGACAGTTTCCAGTTTTGAGCATAACTTAGTCTGGCTGCCATTATAATGTGTAGGATTAAATATTGATATTTTTTTCTATTTTTGAGTCTATCATACCCAGCAAAAAGGTTTCGGGTTCAAGTTTTACTTCATGTTTAATTATATTTAGAATCCAATTTTTGATATTTTTCCAAAACTTCTGAGCGTATGGACAGGTCCACCATATATGGAAGTATGTTCCCTGGATGCAGTTACACTTCCAACAGTTTGGGGGGAGGTTCAGGAACATCTTAGCCAGTCTCGCAGATGGCAAGTGCCAATGATACACCATTTTATAGAGATTCTCTTTGTACGAGGCTGACAGTTAGTTTGTAATTTATTTCCCAAATATGTTTCCACTTGTCTAATTCAATACTGTGGCCCACATTTTTTGCCCAAATTATCATACACTCCTTGACTGTTTCTTCTTTTAGTTTATAATTCAATAGATATTTATATATTTCACTAATAAGCTTCCTTTCCTCTCCATGCCAAATTTTATCTAATTCTTTGTAGGTCATGTTAAAACCAAATTGTTCTTTATCTTTTTTGTAATGCATTTGTATTGCGCATAGGCCCACCATGCTATCTCTTTTCCTTGAATTTGTATTTGATTCCTATCCTTTAACTCTCCGGTTTGATGTAATAGATCTTTTTATCTAACAATATTATCAAAATCTAGAACGTTTGGATGTGTAACTGTCTCCATTGTAGATAACCACAGTGGGACCTTACAGTAATGTAATTTTTTTTTATCTTTTCCCAAATAGTAACACACTGCTTATATAATGCCTTTGAAAGTACAAGTGGTGTTTACTCTTTCCATCCAACATAAATGTGTGCCATCCAAGTTGGAGATCAAAGCCCTCTAACGTTAAGATCCTTTTATTTATCAAATTAACCCAGTCTTTGAGCCAGGCTGCTAGCACAGCATAGTAGTATGTTTGGAAATCTGGAAGACCAAAGCCTCCTTTCTATCATCCTGTAATAATTTATATTTTATTCTGGGTTTTTTCCCCTGCCATATAAATTTGGATATGTGTTTATTTAGTTCTTCAAAAAAGCTTTTTTCCAACTTGACTGGCACTGTCTGAAATAAGAGCAACAATTTTGGTAAAATATTCATTTTTACTATTGCAATACAGCCTAATAGAGATATCTGTAATTTAGCCCAATTATCTAAGTCTTTAAATATTTGGATTGTTAATTTATTGTAATTATCTTTTTTAATTGATGAGCACCTAGTTGTCAGCCATATCCCCAGATATTTTACTTTATTTACCACCTGTATCCCTAATCTCTTTGTTAGTTCTTCCTTTTGTTCATTTGTACAGTTTTTTGTCATCACTTTTGTTTTTTATTAATTTTTAATCCTGCCACCTTTCCATATTGTTCTATTTCTTTCATCAAAATAGGTGTCGGTTCCAGGGGATCTTCCACTATAAAGGCCATCTCATCAGCAAATGCTTGAAGTTTGTACTTCTCTTTTTTAACTTTTAACCCCCCGATTAGATCTCTATTCTTATGACTAATTAATTGTCCATTTATTTTAAAGACAAATTCCAGGAGTAGATCAAGAGATTCAAAAAGACCATTTCTTGAACCATTTTATATATCATGGAATCAACTATATCTTTAATTAAAAATACTGCTTTGCAGCTCCAACTAATTTATTATGTCTTGAACTTGGGTAAGCAATAACATACCAGCAGATACAGCACTATTTTTGCAAGAGGGAGACAGGTAGTGGAAACTAGAAAGAAGAATCTGAAAATATATGCATATTCCAACAATCCTTACACTGGGAACTTCCAGTGATAAGGGATAAACTAAAATTTCTATTCAATATCTCTGGCTTTCAGCAGGATTAAAGCTGTGTTCCTTTTTTATTCCATTTAATATTTGTACAACTTACCTTCTGATGAGATAAATGAAATGGTTCAAGAAAACCAAGGCAATAAGTATGCTTAAAAGCTTAAATAAAATACAGATTTGCTTGATAAATAGGAGTAAAAATAAATATTTTTCAGTGAACATGTAAATGATTCACTGTAGTCAGATTACAGAGCAGTAATTATAGAGCAGAGCAGTATTTTTGATCCTGCTCACATCTATAGTATTTTAAATTGTAAGAAAATGGCTTTTTATTAAGTCAGCAAAATAGTTATCACTGCCACATTGCCACAAAAAGACAACGATAGAGATACATATGGAAAATATAAAGATTAGGTCTGGCTTTGAACCTGGAAGTTCTTTTGTGTGCAAATAAATGTTTGCCAGTATATTACAGATGCATACCATATGAGTGGGGCAGGAAGTATGAGAATTCTGTATGCATTTTATTTTAATATCATTAATTTTTAAAATCAGTGTAGATTCATGTGCTTTTCCAATGGCTTATTTTTTAAAACATTGAACAGCTAGTGTTTTAAAAATCTTAGCAAACAGGAACTATCTTCATTTCCTTCCTGTTCTCAATCCAGGAAATAGAATCCATGCACTGAATCAAACTTCCTGGTTTGGACTGTCTTATGGCAGACAACCTTAATGCACACATGGCTGTGTATATCAGCTGAGTTGTGTTTGAATCCTAATGACTATATAGACAAATGCTTACCATCTTGCTCTGTCTTCAACAAAACACATAGCTCTTCCAAGGACATTCCAGCCATTTCTTTGACATTCACTTTATCCTTTGTCTTCCCTTGTCTTCCCTGCTTCTTGTTAAACTTATTTTTCCAGCCCAGGTTGGTTGCATAAGAGAGACCCAACAAACCTGATACCCAAAGGGATATGGTTGTGTATACCTGATTATTATTTGTGTGCGTTTCTATATTCTTTCTTGTTAACTCAGGAATTTTGTCAAGCTGTGAAATTTTTATGATGAAATAGACAACCCTATATAATCTCTCTCTCTCTCTCTCTCTTTGTGTGTGTGTGTCTTTGTCTTTGAATCAGTGCTGACTCCTGGTGACTGCCTGAACAAGTCTGTGCCTTATTCTTGGCAATGTTGTTGGAAGTGGCTTGCCATTACCCCCTTCCTAGACTGAGAGACAGTGATTGGCCCAAGGTCACCCAGCTGAGCTTTGTGCTGAAAGCAGGACTAGAACTTATGGTCTCTTTATTTTAGTTTGGTGCCTTAACCACCACACCAAACTGGCTGTCTATATAATCTTACTCTAAAGTAATTTCCTCACAGGGGAATTTACTCCCACATAAATGAAAGATTCTATGCACTTTAATGGATCATTTGGGTATCTTGGGTCTGTCTATCTATCTATCTATCTATCTATCTATCTATCTATCTATCTATCTATCTATCTATCTTATCTATCCTATCTATCCTATCTATCTATCTATCTATCTATCTATCTATCTATCTATCACATTTATATGCCTGCTCATCCCACAAAGAATATATTGAGTATTCAAATGAAAAGTAATAATGTTTTTAAAATAGAAAAAAAAACTACAGAAATTGGGATAAACATTAATGCTGTTAGCAAATATCAGGCGCTTCTCCTGGATCAAATATGCTATAGGCTATATTATATTGAAATATTATATTAAAAGTTTGCCCAAATGTCCAAATTAAATAAAAATGCATACTAAAAACAAAAGAAATTTTTTTAGAGTTTGGTGTTCTTGTGAAATTTCAGGGTTTTTTTAAAAAAATGTTTTTCTGGACATCTCATTAGGCAAACCTTGCAGTGGCATTGGGAATAGAAAAGGAGAATAGAAAAAGTTGGCCTTTTTCCTCTTTCTTCTCACCCAGATATTTTGTTTTGTGCCTTGAGTTATAATTGTTGATATCACTTGTAAGTAAATTTGGCTGAACTGGTATCCTGAAATGTGGAATAAAAATAGCTTTCATAAGTAATGAGAAGTAGGAGAAAATCTTTTTAAAAAAGCAAAGTGGCATAAAAGCTGGAAAAATTAAGAAAATTAATAAATATTATGTTTTATCCCTTAAAAATGAAAGATAGAGATAGATAGGTAGATAAATAAATAGATGTAGATAGGTAGATTGACAGATGATAGATAGATGATAAATATACATATAGATAGATATGGAGATAGGTAGATGAATCCTACTGTGCTCATTCCAATGATATTTTTTGCTTCTGTCTTGAGCACCTTAAAAGTTTACTACTCTACCCAACCAATTTGTTTTTTTACTATTTACAGAAACCATCTTGGAAAGTGCAAGATAACTACAATTCATAAAAATATTTCTAATGTGTAGCACTGTAGGACTTTCTACCTTTTAGCTATTATTTGGCTTTTCCAGAAACAAAACTCTGAAATATAATAGGCAGAAATCCTGATTTAGGTTTTTATCTTACTTTTTAATTATTTTTTTTATTAGTTTGTAATATAAAATACAAAAGCATATAATAGGAAAAATAGGGGATGGAAAAGGGAAGGAGAAAGTGTAAAAAAGAGGGAAAAAAGAAAGATAAGGCATTGACTTCTGACTCCCTTTGGTGCAATAGAATAAGACAGTAACATCAGACCTCAACTTTTTACTTTAACAAAATAGTATAAACTAGCCACTTCTATAACAACAAATCTATGTAATCGGTAAAATCCAAAATCAAAGTATTATTTTTCCATCTTGAGCACAAAGTCCAGTAATGGTTTTCAAGTAGAAACAAAAGTACTTGTGTTTTTTTCTTTTATCAAAGCAGTCAATTTAGCCATCTCTGCTAACTCCATTAACTTTTGCAGCCATTCGTACATTGTGGGAATCGAAGTGTCCTTCCATTTTTGAAAAATATATAACATCAAAGTTCCCCCCAAAAAATTCCAAGTCTTTTTCCATTAACCCCCCCCCCCCAAAAAAAAAAAATTTCTGGTTTTATCTTTATATTCACTTAAGAATCTTCTGTATTAGAATATGAATCCTCCTCCAGTATTTACATTTGCATTTCCTATGTTCATTTGAAATACCATTATACATTCTTGATAACTTGTTTGGTGTTAAATATCAACAATCTGCGTAGTGCTGCAGGACTTTCTATCTTTTAGCTATTATCTGGCTTTTCCAGAAAGACAATTCTGAAATATAATAGGCGGAAGTCCTGATTTAGATTTTTACAATTAGAGGCTTTGAAGATTTGAAAATATCACTAAATTTTGTCTCAATTTCAGAGAAAAATATTTCTAATGTTTAGCAGGATTTTATTTAAAAAAACTTAAAAACAACAATGGGGAAAACTGCATCAATATAATATTTTAAGAGGTGTAGTTGTGAAAAATGGAGAAATGAGAAAACTACAGAGAAGGGATTTCATTATATAACTATATATTATATAGTTTAATATTTCTGGGCTATAAAGTACTAGATGTGGCTAAACAGACAAAACTCAGTTCTGACACGATGAGCGGTTACTGAGTCTAGGGGCTGAACTTCAGAATTCAGGAGAAATGCTGTGGGGCACTTCGGGATGTGAGTGCACTTCTGTTTTATTAAATGTATAAGCTGCCCTCTAAGAAAGAACCATAAAACCAATAGACTCATGCACACCTAGAAAACATACAACATAACAAAAAACAACTGAGAAGAGGCTCAACGCACTGAGACTGGCCAAGTCTTGAAGGATGTTTGTAATGTCAAGTTAGAACCCATTCTGATCTTTAAGGATTAGTTTTGACTCCTTCTAGCACTCATATGGGACAGCCTTGTAACACCTTTAGTAAACTACCTTTAGTAGTTTACAAATCAACTACCTGATATTAAGTTTATTAGAATGTAACTTACTGGTCATTTGAAGATGGTCTAGAAATTGCTGTTTGCCCAGATGTGGTAGCATAATAATGTGTAGTGCTTCTTGATGTTGCCACAAAACCTCCTTATTGAAACAACTTCATTGGGTTGGCAATTGCCTTCCAAACCTTTATATTTTATTGTTCACATGGAATATAAAGCCTTACATATTATAGAACCCAACAACTACTTTTGTGTAAATTAACACATATACTGATATCTTCATGCAGGGATCATGTTGTGGAACAAACTGCCATTAGAATTGAAGAAAGCCACCTTTTTTTAATTATTAAATTTTTATTCTTTAAAAAACAAAAAGCAAGCCACCTTTTTAATATTTGTTTATCCAAGGCTTTCCATTCTTTCAAAATATATCATTTTATTAATATTTAGGCTTAATTTTATTTATTTTAATTCTATTTCTATTTAATTCTATTTTTAATTTCTATTTGTCTGTTATTTTTAGTTCCTAAGGGACTGGGTTATAGAAAAAACCTATAAATAAATAAATTTAAAATATTATTTAAAAAGCATTACCTGAAATGTTAATATAAGATAGTCAAGCAGTTTTTGGTTTATAGATCTATAAGTCTATTGATGAGTTAGAATTCATTTTGTTAAAAGCTTATGAAATTCCTATGAACGTGGAATGTATCTTTGCATCTGTCCATTGTCCTATTTGTATAAGTTTTTTTACGGGTCACAATAAAGATAAGTCCAGCTCACTCCTTATGGTTTCCATATTATCATATATCAGAATAATCCTGGAAAAAGTTTCCTCCTTTCTGTATAGCAATAGCATTACCATGTAGACTTATATATTGCTTCACAATGTTTTATAGCACTCTCTGAGCAGTTTACAGACTCAGCATATTACCTCTAACAATCTGGGTCCTCATTTTACTGACCTCAGAAGGATGGAAAGCTGAGTCAACCTTAAGATGGTTAGGATCAAACTACTGGCTGTGGGCAGAATTAGCTTGCAATATTGCATTCTAACCACTGTGCCACCATGGCCTCTATAAAATTCTCAATGGTAATCATTTGAGATATTGGCAGATATCTCTGTAACATGCTGTTAGGATTGATGTAAAATACAATTTTCCAACATTTTAGATCTTCTATACTCTGAACATTAGTACATCAATCAACCACAAAAGTCATGCATTTTATGATTCAGTTATGTTTCTAATTTTTGGTGGCTCTATTACAGCAATACTCAAAGTACTTTCTGTAGTTCACAGGGATGTTTATTTCAAGAATGTGATATCCTACCCATACAGGATTCATTTCACAATTCAACTTTATGCATTTTTTTCAGATATTTTTTTTTTACCAGACTTCATTACATTCAAACATCCTATGCTAGTAATATATTATCCACATCTTACTATAGTCCCAAATTTCTCTCAAACAGTTTCATTCAGTTTAATTATTCTTTCCCTTTGCAATTCTATTCTGTGAATGAAAATGCATTTGAGCTTCTTTCTGGATATTTAGAGTTCATGTGATACAGTTTTAGGTGAGCCTTGGCAGCATTATTTTTCTGATTTATATTATCTAGAATGGATAATTGACCACGGACTTCATAAATCTTGAAGTATTTCATCACATCTCTGATTGTTGTTCCAGGCAGGTAGGAAATTTCACAAGCCAGGTATCTGATTAGCATAGATTTGTTTCATTTATGAATTTTGTAAATCTGCATGGATTCCCATTGGTTTACATCAATAAACAGCAATACATGGTGTAAAATAAATAAATAATACTATTTGGAAAGCCTCTATTTTTAGTAACCTCTGAAAAGTCATGAAGGTCTATGCTAGCTTGGCTCAAGGGGTAGACTACTCATAAGGTCCACATTGTAAAAACATTACCTATTGGGCTATCCCTGTGACTTTTTAATAATGGCAGACCTTCAGGCAGATTTTCTTCAGGAAATACAATTCAGAGAGCTTGAATATCTTCAAACAAGGCTGTTCGGAAGGTACACAGAAGCCAAGCTGCATAATACTTTATTGTTAAAACCAACACATTAAATTGTACTTCAAAACCTGTTAGTAAACAGTGAGCCCATAGCCTAGATGTCTAAGGTGGCTCTTGAAAGCCAGCTAGCCAGTTAAACCACTGCAATTTGTACCTAGTAGTTTCTGAAGAGTAGTTTCTGACTACTCTTCAAAGATGCCTTTTTGCAGTACTGTATTTGTTTTAGTTCCTTGTTCTAGGATGTCATCAACCACTATGATTCTTCTCTTTGTCTACTTTCAGGGCACTGTTGTATCCTGTTTGTTCTTCAGGGATCTAATGTCCTGTCTCCTGTTCCACAGTTTTGAGTTTTCTTCTTCTGAAGAATCAGAGGTTATTTATTCTGTGAGGGCCTCAAAGTTATGCAGCATATCTTCTATGACACTTGTTTTTGGTAGTGATTCTCATCCACTGGGCTTGTTCCTTTGTTTATCTTCCTTATGGAAAATTGTTTCTGTTGAAGCATCTACTTTGTTTCATCTGGTAAGTTTTCATTTTCTGCTGTCCCTATGTGTTCATTCCTGAAATAAGTAGATTGAAGGTCCTTCATTCTTACCAAATGATTGAATATAAATAATAATCTACAACACTAATTTAAGAAGGAGAACTTGTAATGCTACATTACCAAGTATAGAAGACCTGGGCAACTGTGACTGAGACATTGGGCTAAACCACAATGTGCATTTTTATTTGGTTTCTTTTTTAACTTAACATCCTGGGTCAACCTAGCAATTAACATAAAACTATATATTTGTGATATAAACTGCTATGATTCATGGTTTAAATTTATAACTTTAGCTTTATGTATGAATGCTGCCAATATAGTCTGTTCACAGACTGTTTAAATTAAATATAGCTTAGATAATGTGGGCAAACCCTTGCATATAATCCCATCTTTGGGTCAGGAATTTCTTAGATACCAAGTTTGGGGAACTCATTTCATCATCATTAATTATGGCTACTTTATGATCAAGGTATACAGGATTACAGAGAAAAGTGCAGAGTAACAGTGTAAGATTAAGTATATGATAGGAATTGGCATGTCAAGGGTTACGATGATTTCAATAGAATAAAACTAGAGCTGAGATTGCAAACAAGGACAGATGTAGATGGCCAGGTTTCCTCTGGTCTTGTTTCTCATTTCCTGCCTGCAGCCTACAGAAATAGAGGAAGCTGTGAGTGTTAATGAGAATGGGAAGCTAACAATGCCCTACGTCACTCAGCTTAGAAAAAAAAAGTTTTGCTGGACATCATTTATTTTTGGTGATAAATGAAAATTTAACATTAGTGCCAGGAAGACTTTAGAAACAATAAAAATTGCATGTTTTTGCTTGTATCAATATTGAATGGAAGAGAAAGTGATGAAATGAGAGCAGAACTCCTCATCTATTTGCTTTGATCTTCTCCCCAAAAGGGAACTTGTTCAAAAAGACCTAAATAAAATATCTGATGCAAAGTTAGAGTGGAAACTCAAGATAAATAAAAACATAGGAAATATTCAGCTATCACAAATGAATTTAAAACTGGAGGACCAAATCATTTACCTGTATGAGCCATAAAGAAGCTTATGGATGTATTCTTGGGGCCCCTCCAGTGACCTGTGAGCAGTCATGGAAGATAAGCAGAGTGCTAACCAATCGGAGACCAGCAAATGTTCTTCCTATCAAAGACACTGGTCTTGGACATTATGAGAGCCCATGATTGAGTTTGAATGGTTTATTATGAATTGTTATGAGTCCCTGGCATGTTGTGTCTTTTTTGACTTGCTAATATTGTTTTTCAACCCATATAAGTTGCCCAGCATTAAATACCAATGAATAATTAATTAATTAAAGAAATAGAATTTGCAGATAACTGAACAATGAATAAAAGAGAACTCAGGTGGCTACAGAGTGATCAGCTGGATGCTGATATCTGGCAAAACCTTAAAAGAAATTATTAAACAGTCAGCTTGTGAATAATTGGAGAAAAAATGCATTGCTTAATTAAGGCCCACTGTGAAATATGAACCAGACCATATTACTATTATCAGTAGAACATGTATAATCAACAAGTATAAATCAATGGCTCAGTGTCAAGATGGGATAGCATGTGTCAGCTGGTGCTCCATTCAAAATCCAAGAAAGAAATACTTAGACTCCTTTAATCAGAGAAAAGATATCTTTTACTGGAAATCAAGTGGTAGCAACAAAAGAATTCTGAATCTGAGAAAATGGGTACGTAAATCACATATACAAAGTAATGGCAACATTCCCACCCCCAACAGTTCAATTGGCTCATCCAATTAAAAGTTGTGTATATCATCATGTGGGCATCTCCAGGTGGTGATGAGGCTTCTGTCCGTTGACCTTGACATAGTTTGATAAAGGGTTGCAGCTGCGCATAGCATAGGATAGAAACCTAAGCAAGAATGTACCCCCCCCCCAGTTTATACAGTTCTGGTTTGTAACACCTCCAGCTCACTTCCCATAACCATTCCCCCCTCCTCCCCCCGTTACTTATGACAGCCGAAAGATGCAAAGCAAAGGGAGAAAATCTTGAAGGCTGAAAGCATGGCATATGGGCATAATTGTAAGCCCTGAAGTTCAGAGGAGCATAATTTTAGGATCTGAACTTCAATACTTTTAATAAATCACATGGATAAAGGGTTAAAAGTATAATCTGCAAATGCATAAATGTAACAGGGATAGCAAATACCTTAGAAGACAAGATTTAGGGAGATCTGAGGAAATCCAAACAATTGGCAGAAACCAGCAAGATGAACTTCAAGAAGAACAAAGAAAATGTCCTTAATTTAGGTAGGTTAGAAACATGAAAATAGGAGAGACCATACTGGACATTTGTACATTTAAAAGAATTTGGTACTTCAGTTGAGCTGAACATGAGTGTCATTCAGCTACAAACATAAATGCAGTATTTGTTTGTTTGTTTGTTTTATTCATATACCATCTGACTCCCAGCAACTCTAGGCAGTTGTATCAACAGAAGAACAATGTCAGGATCAATATTCATTGATCTTAGGCATTTTGTGTCCATCTTACAAAAGACATTTACAAAGTTGGAGCATGACTGGATGATAATGGGTCAGGAAAGAAAATTTTAGGAGGAATTGTTTAGGGCTTAGGTATGTTTGGCCTGGACACAAAGAGAAGACTGAGGAGAGATGTAATAGCTGTCTCATAGTGTCTCAAAAAGATACATTATGTAGAATATTATAATAGACTTGATCAGAGTATAATCAGAAGAGAAGAAAAGGAACAGAGATTTCATATTACAGGGAGAAGATTTCAACTGGCGTTGGGAGGAATTCCTAAAAACCATTTAATAATGGAACTATCTAGCTTGTTTAGAGAAGTAGCAAACTTTGCTGGAACTACTTAAGCCAAGACTTATGACCATATGTCAGGAATGCTAAAGTGTAGTCTTCATCAGGTGAAGATTTGGACTAATTGATTTTCACACCCTCACATTTTATGAAGCTATAATCTTTAAACCACCTGAGAAAATAGGGAAATGTCTAGAGGGACAAACTGTTTGCTAATGCTTTCTAATGATAGGACCATACTTTATCAGGCTTTTAGAACTGGGTACATGCAAAATGGAGATTATTACATTGTGTTTAATGACCTGCAACTTGATAGGTAAATACTAATGAATCAATTCAAGGTAAAAGGAATTTGATTGAAAGTAGTTTTTTGGGCTTTGTGTGTGTTAATATGATCTCTCAATTTGATAAATAACTTAGGTTTTCAAGAGTGCAAAATAGCAAGAATTACAAATTATTTTATTATAATTTTCCTGGGTTGAACTCCTATTCAGAACATTAATGATTTCATTGGAGTTACATTAGATTTGGTCAGAAATATGCAGTTTACTTTTAATAGTTGCATTTTAATTCGTATATCATACTTTTAATACTTAGATTTTAATTGATATATAATTTGGTTCTCAAAAACAGCAATGTGAACAGCAATGCCTGGAGTAAATTTTACTAGTATTCAAGTCTGCCAATGCAAGCCTGAGAAGTTTATTATTTTTTAAAATATAACTTCCCCTCAAGTTGTTGATGACCCTCCAAGAGTAATGACCCACAGTTTTGAGAAACCCCGGTCTAAATGAAGAAAAGTATAGAATTAAGACTGCAAAACCCAAAACCTTTTGCTATTACTTTTTAGTTTAAAAATGGAAATGAACATGTGAATGCACAAGCCTATAGCTTGTACTGAACGTTCTATTGTACTGTATTGAATGTACTGTTATATGCCATCCAGATGATGTCAATTCTTAGTGTCCCAATGGATAGATTTTTCTCCAGGAAAATCTATTCCTATCCTGTTTTTTTCAAATCCTCCCACGGCGCACTCACAGTTATTATAAAGGTAAAGGTTTCCCTTTTCCAGTCATGTTTGACTCTGGGGGCCAGTGTTTATCTCTGCTTCTTAGCTGAGGGAGCCAGCATTGTCCGAAGACATTCCCATGGTCATGTGGCCATGACTCTATGCCTAAGGGCAAGGAATGCTGTTATAGTTGAGGCCATTCACCTGCTGCTAGTTGTCATCTTTTTGTGTTTTCTTTCCCAGCAATATAGACTTCTTCAGAAAGCTAGGCTTCACATAATGGGTCCAGTATAGCTTGTGCTACACTGCAGTTTAGATAAAGGAAGATTTTGGGCTTCCCTCAGGGCATTCCTGCTATTTTTATCTTAGCACAGAAGTGGGGTTACCCCCAATCTCTGTAGAATATACCTTGAATTAGGAGAAATTAGAATGCCTTTAAAATCCCTACTTAACCTCTATTGTTTTGCATTTTATGAATGGCAATAAATGGAACAAATTCCTGCCTTTGATCTCCAATTGATATTTCTGGCTGTTGGAGAATTTAGGTTTTTTGGGCAGTGAAAAAAATCAGAAATATGTTTTTTTGAAGAACTTGCCTATAAAAATGCTGAAAGTGGGAATTGATATTCTGGTACATTCAGTATTTTCCTCAGTAAATTGCTTTGGAGAGTTAATAAAACATTTTTGATTGCTTGGTTATTTGCCATAAATATGGATATGTGTTATGCACACAGACACATACAGACAGGCACACATATACATACATGTAATATATATACGCAAGCAACTTAAAATTCTGTCTGTGCTGCACTCAGGCCTGATACATTTGTAAATCATGTGAAGTGGTTCTTTGTGTAGTTTATCTAAGATCTTGCGGAAAAAATGTGACATTTTTACTGCCTAAGAAGTACAAAAGAATGGGTAGTATATAGAGACGGAAATCGTGTGCCATCTAGTGGCAGACATGTTCAATGAACTTTGTTTAAAAGAAGGGTCCTTGGTGCCCTCAGCTTGCTTGTTTTCGTTTCTTTACCCTAACCAGTAACAGCATCAGTGCTCGTAAGAACCAGCAGCTAGTTTTTAGTTAGGGTAATGAAACATCTGCAAGAAAATAAGCATGTTCAGAGAACACCATTTCAACCCTGAGCTACAAATATTCCCCTTTATTGGTTTGTTTGAAAACTCACACGATGAGTTGGATTCTGGGTGACATCAGGGACAAGTCTGTGCAGTCACCTTGGGACCAAGTGAAAATCAGTTTGCCAAGAGTATTTTTTTAACTTTAAAGGTGAGCCTATAATTCTGAGATTTCCTAGTAGGTCCATATATTCAGCAAGTGTACTTTAGATCCAAACACTAACCAAACCTGACTCTGACATATTCAAAAACATGAAAAGGATCATTTTCAAAAATTTATAGTTTTAAAAAAACCACTAATAAGAAAGCAGCAAAAATAAAGAACCAAATATAAAGTTAAATACACATAATTATATGACATTTGTAATTTTAAGATGATTACATATTAAGATGATATTGAATAGATTTTTAAAATCTATTAAATATTTCTGTGCAAAAAGACATTTATATATTTATCTTACCAAAAATGTTAACTAAATATGAATAAAGTAATTATTAACTAGGGATTCATTAAGATTTTGCTGTTGCATTCATTTTTTTGGTCAGTTTTATTTTCCATACTTTTAAGTACCATATCCAAACAAAATAAATAATTTTAAAAATTGCAAGGGTTAATATGCCTCTTTTGGATTATTATTATTATACATAATGAATTTTAATGTGTGATAAAAGTGTAGTTTATTTAAATTGGAAATTATTCAGGACTAAATGAAAACACGTTTCAGGGTTTTTACTTTTGCATGAATACATATTTTCTTATATAACTTTTAATTTTTTTACGTACTGAAGTATACTTGAGGGGTTCTCAAGGGAACTACTACAAATAGTAAAATATAAAGTCAGATACTGCAACTAATTGCAACAGCTAAAAAGTCAAAGGAGGACAATGTTCACTGAAATAAAAATGGTTTCAGTTTGCTAAAAAGTATTAGGGGTCCAGGTCAGTCTCCACAGGGAAGCTGTTGGGCATATTTAAGTTTTAGTAGAAGCGTTGTTGCTCAATCACACAATGCATCATAAACAAACTATAATAAGATGGATAATTCCATTTGCAGTCTGCCCATACTTTACAAATTTTAACTTCATTTTCCTATAGGAAGACATTAAAAGATAGGATGATGGCATACTCTGAAACAATGTGATATTGTTATCTGTCTGAAAGCACCTGGATTTATGGTGATTGCCAAGAAGAATAGAGTCCTCTGTAACACTTTCATTTAAAAACTAAAGCTTAAAACAATGGCTCTAGTTCATATGTTGTATATTGTGTACTATTTTATGTGAACTCATGTTCCCCAAATTGTAAAACATAGTTTTCTAGTGTCACTTGTATAATATTTGACCTTGGTTAAATAAACCATAGATGAATGGAATGTTTGAAGTAGTTATTGGGATTATTAGCGAGCAAACCACCCCTGGCCATTTCAGGCAGGTCAGCTTTATGACTAGTTGTGGCATTCTACAGACACGTGACTGCAATTTGTGATGTTTTTTGGATTCACTTAATGACTGATTTATTTGTTTAACAACCATGACAGTGGTTTACCTACATCCGCTGCAAAAAAGATCAGAAAATTACTTCTGGTCACATGGGTGCCTTGATTTACAACCGTAACAACTTATGATGAATAAGTTGCAATTATAGCTGTAAGTCGAGGATTACTTGTATATACATACTTACATGTAGAATCCTACTTGTGTGTTGTATTTGAAACTAATGTGAGTTTAAGGCAGATGTATATCTCTTTTGTAACTGAGTTTACACTTTCTAGAATTATCCCCTTTTAGTGAAAATCTGCTGGCTAATGATAGTTGTCATGTGATAATACTAATAGTGGATGAGAACTGACATGGTTTTATCTTTTTTTCCTCATTTTCTTTTTTTAAACTGAGAAAATCAAATTACATTAAAACATTGAATGCATTTTACAGTGGAATTAGTGGGAAAGCATGCTAGTGTTATTTTTTTAATAGCTTACTATGATTTTCCTTTTCTATTGTAATTTTCTTTCCAGTGTCAATCCAAACAACAAGATGAAGGACTTTTCAAAAATAGATCCTACAAATTGTAGGCTAACTTTCAAGTGGCTTGCTCATTTCTGAGTGACGCAATATTCACATTCTCTTTATTCTCCTCTTTTTATTTTGGTTTATTGTAGGCATGGAGAGTGCAATCACACTGTGGCAATTCCTGTTGCAGTTGCTTCTTGATCAGAAGCATGAACACCTGATTTGTTGGACTTCCAATGATGGTGAATTTAAGTTACTTAAGGCAGAAGAAGTGGCTAAGCTGTGGGGACTCAGAAAAAACAAAACTAACATGAATTATGATAAACTGAGCAGGGCTCTGAGATACTATTATGACAAGGTATTTAAAAAAAATTAATACACTATTTTGGGTTTCTTTGACCCAGAGGTTTGGATGCTTTCCTTTCAATGCACTTGCAGAAATACAGTATATTTTTCTAATTCTTTGCTGCATATTTCAGTGTTTATCCTGAAAACTTTAAAATTATTTTTTTTGCAGAAGAACAAAAACAAACCCCTGTTCTAATGTAATTTACATGACTTTAATTTTTTTTAATTGTAAAACAAATGATTAATTTTAATGTTGGGATAGCACTATAGTAACACGATGTTATAAGAAAACTTACACAGCTGCTTTGGAAGCAATTCCCAGCTGGCTCCGCACAATCTGCAAGCAAGGCCACTTGGCTCTGCCTAATGCCTGAATGCAGAGACAGCCAGGAGCACTTGCGAAGCAGCTGTGCGAACATGAAAAAGTGGCAGCTGCTTAAGAATTTGAAAAGGGGTACTTTGTATGCCCTTCTATGCTTTCTGAAGCACTTCTTTCAAAGGGTTTCACAGCCCTTTTATGATATGGGTATAGTAGTAAAAGATCCTGAAACATGGCTGTCAAACTCCCAACCCGCAGGCTGTATGTGTCACACGCTGGCCACGCCCACATCTGGTTTAGCAAAGGTGGAAAATGTCCCGATACATCATGTGACATGAGTTTGACACTCCTGCTCTAAAACAAAAATTAGAATTATATAGGTAGTCCTCAACTTGCAACAGGTCATTTAATGACTGCTTAGAGTTACAGCAGCACTGAAAATAGTGACCTATGACAGTGTTTTACACTTATGACCATTGCAACATCCCCATGTTCACATGACCAAAGTACAGATACTTGGCAACTGGCCATAAGTATGATTGTTGCAATGTCCCCAGGTCATCTGATCACCTTTTGCAACATTTGGACAAGCAAAGTCAATGGGGAAGCCAGATTGACTTAATAACTGCAGAGATTCACTTAGCAACTATGGCAAGAAAGATTATAAAATGAAACAGAACTGTTTTGCTTATCAACAGAAATTTAGGGCTCAATTGCAGTCATAAGTTGAGGACTATCTGTAGTACATGGTATTGTAATCCTGTAATGCAGGCTTGTCCAACCCACGACCTGCGGGCCTCGTAATGGGGCCCAACGCCCAACCCAACCTTCGTGAAAGATCCAGCGAGGAGGAGGAGAGGCAGGCGCGAGGCGGGGCGAGGCGAGCAACAGAAAAGGCGGGCAGCCGCAGCCCAAAAGTCCCGCCCCGCCACCTCCTGCTGTTGCCGCCACCCCCGCTGCCGCCGCTGCTGCATTTGCAGGAAGAGAGGTAGGCGCAAGGCGAGCAACAGAAAAGGTGGGCAGCCGCAGCCCAAAAGTCCCACCCTGCCACCTTGCTTCTGCCCCTGCTGCCGCCGCTGCTGCATTTGCAGGAGGAGAGGTAGGCGCAAGGCGGGGCGAGGCGAGCAACAGAAAAGGCGGGCAGCCGCAGCCCAAAAGTCCCGCCCCACTACTTCCTGCTGTTGCTGCCGCTACCGCTGCTGCTTCTGCCCCCGCCGCTGCTGCCGCCGCATTTGCAGGAGGAGAGGTAGGCGCGAGGCGGGTGAGCTTTCTTACCCCCCTACCCTGCAAAATTTGGCCAGAAAATTATAAAATAAAAAATAATTTTTTTAATAAATAATTAATCATAAATAATAAAAAATATTTTATTTTATTTTATTTATCTTATCATTTTTATTTTTATTTTTATTTTTATTTTTATTTTTATTTTTATTTTTATTTTTATTTTTATTTTTATTTTTATTTTTATTTTTATTTTTATTTTTATTTTTATTTTTATTTTTATTTTTATTTTTATTTTTATTTTTATTTTTATTTTTATTTTTATTTTTATTTTTATTTTTATTTTTATTTTTATTTTTATTTTTATTTTTATTTTTATTTTTATTTTTATGTGCGGCCCAAACCAAATTTTCATCTTCTAATGTGGCCCAGGGAAGGTGAAAGGTTAGACACCCCTGCTGTAATGTCTTTTGTGTCTTTTAAGAGCATTTTAGGAGTAATTAAAATGGTGCCCCTCCAATATATTACTGTTAGGCAAATCAATAAGGATGGACTATAAAATGACTACAATAAAAAAAGTACAATAGTCCTGGATAGTAAGAAAATACAATGTTGCATGAGGCTTAAAAAGAAAGAACAGTATTTTAAGTATATTAAAAATTATGTTTGGAAGGGTAGAAAAGAAAGAGGAAAGTACAAGAGAGAATGACAAGAAAATACAGAATCCTGAATTTTCTGCAAAGAGCTGTTGTTAACAAAATTTCTCCTGTCTCGCATTAAACCATTTTGGCCCTAAAGCCCAGTGCTGGTGGATTGAATTAAGCTTTTTGAAGTCTGTGACAATGTCATTCTTCCAATATTTTTATCCAGAGGTGCCAGGATTGAACTTGGAGCCTTTTCTTTAGTCAGTCACTTGTACTACTTTGAACTATTTTGTCAAGTCACTTACATATTTTTTCATACCTGCTTTGATATTTTGTACAGAACATTATCAAGAAGGTGATTGGTCAGAAGTTTGTGTACAAATTTGTTTCTTTCCCGGAAATCTTAAAGATGGATCCTCATGCTGTGGAAATCAGCAGGGAAAGCCTTTTGCTGCAGGACAGCGACTGCAAGATACCTCTGGAGAGCAGAGAACAGCATAAGCATGGTCTCCCAGTCTTGAAAGGCACAAGCCGCAACGAATACATTCATTCAGGGCTGTACTCATCTTTCACCATCAATTCCTTACAAAATCAGCCAGAAACTCTCAAGCAAATTAAAACAGAAAAGCTGGAGGAGAAATTGGAAGAAGTCACACCTCTGGAAGAAGTCCGGACTGTTATTAGATTTGTGACAAACAAAACAGAGAAACAAGTCATGAGGCCTGTTGTGTCATTGCCATCTACATCTGAAGCAGCAAATACTTCTACATTTTTAACATCCTCTGTCTCTGCAAAGATATCATCCTTAATGTTGCCCAACACAACTAGCATATCCTCAGCTTCATCAACTTCCTCTCGATCACCGTCTCTGTCACCTAACTCACCCCTTCCCTCAGAACACAGAAGCATCTATCTGGAGTCTACTTACCAGGATTCAGATTCTCTTGAGCCATTGAATCTTTCTTCAGGATCCAAAGTAAAATCTCCTTCTCTTCCTCCAAAGGCTAAGAAACCCAAAGGCTTAGAGATCTCTGCACCTCCAATGGTTCTTTCAAGTACTGACCTTGGCTCTATTGCCCTCAATAGCCCTGCACTTCCCTCAGGATCCTTGACCCCTGCTTTCTTCACCGCACAGGTAAGACGAACATCTTTGAATTCCTAGCTGTAATTTTAAAAATTTCCTATCACAATACATGCTTCATAGTTATTGTAAACAATTTCAAGGTTTATTTAGGCAGAATTTAGAGAAATATATCATCAGGGATGATTAGATAGATAGATAGATAGATAGATAGATAGATAGATAGATAGATAGATAGATAATAGGTATAAGTATATACATAGTTATGAATACATGGAATGGGTACATATAAGAAAAATAAAAGAACAATAGGACAGGGATGGTAGGCTCGTTGGTGTGCTAATGCACGCCCCCCTACAGACCTCTTAGTAAAGGGGTGAGGTCAATAGTAAACAGTCTAAGGTTAAAGTTTTAAAGTCTGCAGGAAAATTCCCCACCCCATTTTCCTAACGATTAATCATTCTTTATTAGGAATCGTAGGATACTGTTTCCAGCTCCGTTCTCAGGGAGAGAGAGAGAGAGACTTTTGGCTTCATGCAAGGAAAGCAGCAGAAGTAGCAGAAGTCTTTCTTTCTCTCCCCCAAACTCTGCCAGAAATGAGTCTTTGTTAGACTTGTCGTGCCGGCACAGCCTTTTGGAGCAGGATGCCTTGCAGGGTCCCAAAGACTCATTTCTGGTGGAGTTTGGGAGAGAGAAAGAAAGACTTTTTCTGCTTTCCTTGCGTGCAACCCAAAGCAGAAGAAGAAAGAAGTGGAAAGAAGCAGCCCAGTGGCCAGGCCAGGCACATGAGGCAAGTTTCCCCCCCTCTGCCCTTTCTCCCCTCTCCTCACTACTTCATGTTGTTTGCAATGCAAGTGATGCAAGCCTTGTGTTCCCGGCGCAGGCTGGATTAATTGCTTTGGGGGGGGGGGGTTCTCTGCAGACCACCAAAATTTTATCATGGACCACCAGTGGTCCCTGGCCCACAGGTTGGCGACCACTGCTCTGGTCTACAGTGAATGTGTAAGAACAAGTTTTGTTTTTTTCTCTGGCCAATTGGCAACTGGAATTCTTTGCTGATTAATAACTCTTTGTATTCTGCTAGCACTAGGCCTCTTGCAAACAAAATACCAATTGACACATTTAGGTCAGACTGTTTTATTTAATCAGAAAATGGCTTGAAGATGTTCAGAGAACAAGAAAGGCTGACCCCATAAGGGTAAACAACTACTTCTCCCTTTTAAGGCATGGAGGATCAAATGAACTTTACTCTCCTCTGCTCCTGTTTTTGCTTCTCTGACTGGGAACTGCCCTAGCAATGAAAAAGAAGGATGTGTTCTGCAAACTAAGCATTGGATTTCCCTTCTGTTTCCAGAAAGAAGTTGGTGATGGGTAATTGCAAGTCTTCTCTTCCTATATTGTCCTTTTACAAAAGGATGTTGTTCATTCAGTAGCAAAGCTAACCCTGGTGTTTTAAACAAACACTGCAATCTTGACAACATATTTCCAGTCTGTTCTAATGCATATAGGCTCAATTATACTTCATGGAATCTAGCACAACATATAGTGCTAGTCATAGAAATTTAATTATGCAAATATTCAGAGAAAGACATTCTTGATATTTTTAAAAGATTAAGGCCCAGGCTAGACAGAAAGTAAATGTAAAATGTCAGTATGCAAGCTGATAATATGTAGATATCTATGCATGGGAAGGATAATTCTGTAGCCTAGTAGTTACTGACCTCATTGCTTGAAGATGTGATTTAGGATGTAGATTTAGCACCTATAAACAATATGGTTGACAATGGTATTGATGAAGCTCTCAGTGAGTTTAGGTAAAGGCACATGAATTCATTCTTTTCATTGTTCCAAAGCTCTGGCAATAATTTTGATTTTAAAAAAAATGAAGATATAAAATAAAGTTGTATACAATTTTAGTGGCTATGAGCCTCAATGGTTTCCTCAATTAGCCTTACTTAATTAAAAACCATTCTGAAATGCATTTATCAAAATCATGAATAAATAGGCCATTGCAAGAAATAGTGCTATTTTGGGTTAAGGTGGATTGTTCTTTCTCTGCTTCTCCAGTATTATTTTGTTAATTGCAGTCAAGGGAATGAGAGGATAGGACAATCATGAAGATGCAGAGAAATGCTATATATCTGTGATGGCGAACCTGTGGCACACGTGCCCGAAGTGGCATGCAGAGCCACTTCTGCTGTCACCCAAGAGGTGGCTCGGAAGAGCCCCATTGCGCATGCGATGCCTACCTGACAGCTGATTGTTGGGTATCTGGAGTGCATGCACAGGAGTATGGGGGTGCACGGGAGATACGCATGCATGCAGAGGCACACAGCATGTGGGGGTCATGCGCACATGCACAGGGGGCGTGGGGAAGACCCACACGCATTGCCTTCTGGTTGCTATCATGCAAACGTGCCTGCAATTTTTGGCACAGGAGCCCAAAATGGTTAGCCACTACTGCTATATATTATCAGGAAAAGAGATAGATGCATTAGGAACAGAAATAAACAAAATTAGCCATAAGAAGATCTGCTTACTTTTAACGTAGCAAGATCTATGAAGCTTTAAAAAATATTGATCACTGAAGCCAGCTCCCCAGCTGCGGTACTTAAGCTAAGTGTTATTCTTTCATCCCTTAACATGATACATATATGCACCAGTAACTGTTGGCATGACAATGTCTTGCTTATGTTGCCTTTGCCTCATTCTCCAGGTTGCTCCTGAAATCACTTAAATCATGTTTCGGTTTTAAAGTAGCGCTTTCCCTGTTCATCCAACTCAAATTTTGCCATGGATACACTTTAGTATGCTTTGTTGATAGTGTAATTAGAGGTTGGGATCTGACCAGCTACAATTGACCATTTTAGGCTACTGAAGGCATACTGTACTTCCTTTCCTCCGAAAGAGATTGCTTTGCAAGATTATACTTGCCTTGAATGTTGTTCCAACACGTAATGCTACTCCTTATATACCTTGGTTTAGCACTCTTTGGAATGAGAATTATCTTCATACTGAAATAACTGGACTGTGCATTGTTACTAAAGCGTACATTGAAGTTTTTTCCACTGCTTTTGCTGATTTGCATGATTGCACTTTTTACCAATTCTGTTCGTTTGTTTTGGTTTCTGAGGGAGGAATGCATATCATTACTTTGTGTACTATGTGGGGTACTTTTTGTTGTGGATATTTGCTACTGGCACTCCATTCCCTTTCAATTGAAGATAGATCCAGAGGTGGTATTCAGCAGGTTCTGACCAGTTCTGGAGAACTGGTAATAGAAATTTTGAGTAGTTCAGAGAACGGGCAAATACCCCCTCTGACTGTCCCCACCCCTAACTATTCTCTGCCTCCCGAGTCCCAGCTGATCGGCTGGGTCTTCTTTTCTGCCCTGCACAGGAGAACGGAGCTGGAAAGCAGGTTAGTGGGGTAGGGAGGGAATGGGATTTTGCAGTAACTTTCCCCCAGGAGTGGGGTGAGAATGGAGATTTTACAGTATCCTTCCCATGCCATGCCCACCAAGCCATGCCATGCCCACAGAACCAGTAGTAAAAAAATTTGAATCCCACCATCGGATAGATCTCATTCATTTCTGACAATCTTTCACCATGTATTCCTATCAGACAGATTTTCTACTAAAGTGTAATCCTTTTGGACTGCTAAACACAGGTGACACTTATGGAACTCTTCTGTGCTTTCAGTTGGTTTGTTCAACAAATTGATGGGTGGTTAAGCAAATTATGTCTGACTTGTCTCATCCGGGAGAGTGACTGGTAGTTGTTTTCCTACTGGCAAGCAGCACATGGTAAAAAGAAAAAGAAAGCGTGTGTGTGGCCATTCATAATTTTGCAGTCACTTTCCTTAACTTAACTCTAATATTAAAATTGTAAAGATAGCACAAGTTACCAGCCTTATTTCAGTAGAATAGGACTTGGATACACAAGGACAGCATATTTTTGAAACAGTACAAGATTGAAAAGCGCTTTATTGCAGTCATCCGGCTTTTCCCTTAGATGCTTCTTTCTCAAACTCTAGGTAGTAATGTGGGCCCTGTCCTATAGTTATTTCCAGTGAATAAGAGGAAGTGAATGAATGTAAGAATGAATAATATCCACTGGAGTATGACCAATATGCAGCATCTGCATGCATACACAGTCATCAGAACTCAGTGCTGACTTTGACACACGCAAAAATATACCCAGACTCCAGCTTCATTTGTTGTTTTCTGACATAGGAAGAGTTCTTTGACAATCTTAAGTATATTGCAGTTGCTGACTGATATTTATCCACTTAGAAGTCATCAAAAATAGGATGCCTGTGCTATTTTCTTTCCTCACTTCTGTTCAGGTATATTTAACCAGCATATCTCAACAGAACATAAGAAAGAAAACAGCACAATCCTATTTTTGATCATTTCTTCCTGGATAAATATTAGTCAGCAAGTGTACCACATGAGGGCAGTTTCAGAGCACTCCATACAAAACTGATGCAAAGTCATTTCAGAGGTTCTGCATCATGCCAAATATAACTTAGGGCTTATAATTCTGCAAGGAAGAAAGACATTGATATCAAAGGCATGCAGAAAATTGAAGGATCACTGCAAAATTCAAGAAAAGTTTTTTTAAAAAAATGTAAGTGCCTCCAGATACATCAGTTTTCAACATAATCTGCTTATCAAAAATATCAGGACAAGTCTCAAGACAGGCAGTCTTTACAATACCTCCAGTGCTATTTATCATTTTTATTTTTCCAGAACCTCAAAATATATAGAAATACAAGTTTACAACTTTTACTGTTTACATACTGGATTAAAAACTCATATTTAATTATATGAGTCAACTCAAATTCTGAAACTGAATTCTTCTGGAAAATGGGAAAAGTTAAAAGAATACTGTAGCAACCTCTCTTTCAGGACTAACCCCTTTATTAATTAGACTGGAGTTCTGATATTCAGTATGGGCCTTTCTCTGGCTTAAAGTCTCTTCAAATGTGCTTTGTACAACATAGGGAGTTAGACATTTTGCCGATTAGCCACTTAGGTGCAGTAGAAGAGTTTAACACTGAGCAATGATCAGTTCACTCTAAAAAAGTACTGGTACAAAAAAAGGAACATGGTTATTTTAGGTACAAAAGCCTGAGTTTACAGTTCTTGTAAAAATAAATGACCTGACAGTTGCTTTCAAAGGTGTGGGTTGTTTGCAAGAGAAATCTCAGCTTTTTTGTGAGTCATTCTGTTGAAAATAGCAGTTAATGAGCAGAAGAGCCACACAAGCTGAGTTGGGACTGAAGCTCCAACCTCTAATTGTGTGAGATGAGCCATATTGAACTTAATAGGATATACTATATTTTGGATAGGAGTTTGAGTTTCAAACTCCGAACTAATGGATGCATGTATTTGCTTGATTACATTCCAACTTTCGTCTGCCAGGTTCCAATAATGGAAACAAAAATAACTCAGAAGGACTGACAATTTGTTTACTTTCAAAGAATCACCATGTTGAATTTCTTACCTGGATTCTCTGCAAACCTCAAATATAAATTTGGGATGGAAGTCACTTTTGAGTTTACATAACATATGTCTGTATACTAGTTAAAAAGTGGTCTATGGAGGAGTGAGGTAAAACCAGTATACTTGTGCATTTACCAAATTTGTGGCATTGTGTGAACATGTTGTCAAGGTTCCAAGTAATATGTCCCATTCAGTAAGAACTCTGAGGCAGGCATCTTCCTCAAATAACATTTTATTGGAACATATCAAATTGGCATTTTCTTGGTGAAAAACCGGCTCTAGATTCCAACCGGTTTTACACCCAATTAAAAATAAAACTTTACACTTCCCCCCAGTGACCCATCACATGGTCTTATCAGCATGTAGTCCAGTTGCTAGGTGACCTCAGTCTCCACCATTCAAATACCTGCACCAATGTCCTTGATTTCCAGGGGAAATAGTTTTATTTTGGCTACAACTCCCCATTTATCTCTATGCCCCACTTCCTGTCCCCTTTGCTCCAGGCTGTGACAGCCCTGAAGCTGTGAGAAGAAGAAACTCTATAGAGAAAAATTACAAAAGAAAATGGTCACAGTTCGGCCACCTTCAGTGTTGACATGTGTATAAAATCAAATGAGGAGAGTAAACAAGCTGGGGATTTATTACGAACACAACCTAATGTATATTCCCAAGATTATTGATATACTCTGGACACAGGGAACTAAAGGGGAACAACGGGTAGCTGTTTTCAATATATATATTATAGAAAAAATAACAGTTAAGTTTGGATGACTGCAACAATCTAGTGTGGGGTATAAATTAGCCTTGCTTTATGATTAAAAGAGTGCTGTTTTGAATCCAGCTATGCCTTCATCAATCATGTTCCAAGGAAACAACTAGCAAGTGTTCCATTAGAACTGATGCTGGGATACGGAAAAAAATAACAGTATGTTAGAATATGACTCTACATATCCCATTCAAATGTTCATTAGAAAATAGGATGTAAGCAACACTGAAGAAACTATGGTAAAAGTGAGAAAGTTAATGGCATACCAGCCTCCTTATAGTAATGTTTATCAACAGATGACTAAGCTAGTATGTTTTGTCTTGTAGACTCCAAATGGGTTACTGTTGACCCCAAGTCCACTGCTTTCTAGTATTCACTTTTGGAGCAGCCTCAGTCCTATTGCTCCCTTGAGTCCTGCCAGACTGCAAGGACCAAACACCTTGTTCCAGGTAAGTTGGTGCATGTTGTCTCAGACCAATCTTTGCCATTGGGAACAAAACAGATATAGGAAATATGTAACAGTTAAACCCTTTGCTCAAGAAACAAGAGCTTCAGCTTTAGGGTGAGACATATTATAAACTGTGATTATTCAGTGCTTGGCAAACATATGTAACTTCTCTGAAGCCAGGAGACAAGGACATCAGTGCTGCAGTAAAAATGGCTCTGATCCAAAGTTGTTCATTATATTGCTGGTAAATGAATTAGGATTTAATCTGCTGATAGTATAGTGTACACATCAGAATACTTTCCTGATAAAACATCAGCTGCAATATTTCATTATAAATGAAATAAAAAAATGTTGACAATTTTTAGTACATGATGAAATCAATGAAAAAGACCACAAAGAATTTTGATGATTGCTTAGAAGGTTAATATGTCTTATCTGAAACCGCAATCTTTCAGTAACAGGCATTGAACATTGTATTAGAAAAGTTACTATCAGTCTCAAGGATTTGACAGCTATATGGGTGACAGCTATATGGATCCAAGGCACACTCTCTTAATCTCTTATCAAAGAAGAGAAAAGTGTCATTGTAAAACTGTATCTACACATGAATTTGCTCTTTTGGCTGTGCTTGACTGACAAAAGGAAAACAGAAAATATAAGCAGCTTTAACTAATATTAATGGTTCCTAACAGCGATAGAGGGACTCTGGATCTGTTATAGCAAGCAAATGTCCCTGGCTGTTGAGAATGAGTCCATAGGGATTTAACTGACCTCGATTAAAATTGGATGTGGTTTACTCTGATGGGTCAATGTACCCATCAGAGTGTAAAGACCATAAAGACCATCCAGTCAATTACATGGTCTGAATAGGGGTAATAAGACACTTAATGGAGAGTAGTGCCATCTGCAGCAGTTGATCAAAAGGGTCAAGATGGTGCAATAGTAAGCTCATCCCCATGCATGCATACAGTGCAGACGTACATTCAAGAGGGGCACTTTAACTGCATTTCCACGATTGCCATCTTGATTTTTTTGACTGCCCCGTGCAGACAAGACTGACGAAAAGAGAGCAGTGACACTGTCCCAACTTGTGGCAACTGTGATTCTCTTAATACAGTTGCCCATGTGTTCGAAACTTCTTTTCTCATGTGATGCCAGTACCCATGAATTAATAGTTATTCTGGAGAGCTTTTGACTGAATTAACTATTGTGGCAATCAAGACCCTAAAAAATTCATTGGATTAAATAAATAAATAAATAAAAAAGTTGGTCATGGACTTCCTACAACAATTGAGAAGAAGCTTTTTTGGATTGAGATTAGCAGAAGTAGCCTATTTCTTTTATGGTGTTTTGTCTCTGTAGAGAGAGTTGCAGAGAAAGAAGCAGGGAGAAAATCAGGTCTCTCCTCTTTATAGTATTTTCCAAATGAAATACGACTAGAGGAGATTTTTAAGCCTTCCCCTCCCCCTTTCATACAAAGCTTGAAGAATTTAAATAATAGTATCATCTACCCAGATAGTCTTATTTAGTGGGTAAGTGCTCTGAAATGTAAATTCAACCTGATGAAGGAGGAAAAGGAGATCCAAGTTTCCACCACCCTTAGAACTTGCTTTGTTCATTCTACCGGTAGTCCTCGACTTTCAACCACAATTGAGCCGAAACTTTCTGTGCTAAGTGAGATATTTGTTAAGTGAGTTTTGCTCCATTTTATGACCTTTCTTGCCACAGTTAAGTAAACCAATGCAGGTGTTTAAGTTAGTAACACAATTCTTAAGTGAATCTAGCTTTCCCACTGACTTTGCTTGTCAGAAGTTTGCAAAGGGGAACGACATGACTCCAGGACACTGCAATTGTCCTAAATATGAGTCAGTTGCCAAGGGCCTGAATTTTGATCACATGACCACAGGGATGCTGCAATGGTCATAAGTGTGAAAAACAGTCTTAAGTCACTTTTTCCATTGTTGTTGTAACTTTGAACTGTCAATAAATGAACTGTTGTAAATTGAAAACTACTTGTGCGTGCTTGGCTTTCCAAAGGGAAGTGACGAATGGTATCGCTTCCCTTCCCGTCATCTGCTCCTTCAACTTTATCCCTGAACTCTTCTCAAAAAAGGTGTAATGCTGTTTCCAAAAACAAAGACATGTTATTTTGTCACAAACACTACCTGCTTGAATCCATTTCTTTTGAGTTGATGTACAGGTAAAACTACTTTCGTTTCCAAGCATAGTGGGTAGAAGTGATTCTGTGGCAGCCAACTGACGTCAGTGGCTCAGGTTAATTGGCAGAGCCTCTGCAGATTGTAATTAACTCATTCTGGATCTAAAAGTTTGTGTGTCGTTAGGATAATGAGAGACTTGTTCAGAGTTGCAGTTTACCAAGCAACTAAGGTAGAAATAATAGCAAGGAAATACAGTTGAAATTCATCAACACCTTACACACGCTTCTCCATTTGAATTCATGCAGTTACTTGTTTGCTTAGTATTTATAGCTGCACTGAATGACTTGAGGGAAACCCCCTAGAATCCTTCACATCCAGGCACAACAGCAAAAGGACCTCTTCTAAAGAGCCAACTCTGACATAGCATGTCAAATACAAAGCTTGGATGAGTCAAGGATAGACAAATTGTGGCAATTTACAAAATTGTTAGTTAGCTCAGCAAGTAAGCTCCAACCTACTGGGCAAATCTCTGCAATGAATCAGAGCTCTTTATTTTGTTTGTAAAAGGAATTTAGGAGCGTCTTTTAAATGAGTTGCTAGAGATGCCTTCAGCCATATTCCCTGGATTTCCAGAAATAAAACTTTTTCCCATGGAACACTATAGTATATAATCTGTGGAGAATTTAAATTGTGTATGACCATTTATTTTTATATTCCGGATCACTCCTTGCTTTTAAAATAGGACAGAAAATCAACAAGAACCATTGGAAAGTCCAAAATATTCTAAAGGTGACATTTGTTACAGAAAAGGAATGTGGTAACTATTCAACAGCTTCCCCAGTTTTATTGGTTAAGAAATGGATGCAAGAGTGATCTAGTTTAGACTCTAACTAGATCACTGCAAGACCTCTGCTGCTTCTGTAATGCAAAGTTCATGCTCAGATATTGAGGAACTGACATAGAAAAGCATGTACATATTGAATAAAGTAATTAAGAATGGCTGTATTTAATAATCTGTTTTTCACTATGTAAAACTTAGTTATACACTATGTTGTACACAGTGTTCTAAAGTTGCAATGATTTTTTAATAGTAGAACTATTAAATAATACTAGAACTATTACACTAACTCTATGGCAGTCTGACAAATATTCCCTTTACTGATTGTTTAAATATTTTTTTACCTGTAAAGTATTAAAACATTTACATTTTGCCATAATATAATGGCCAAATGGGCAGTTTATATAATAGGATGTTATCAATTGAATGTATATATTTTCAAAGTTATAGGAGCACTTGCTGTAAAAAAAAAAAGTCAATTTCCTTTTTCAGAGTATTTCGTACAATACAGAAAAAAGTCAAATCTGTGAAATTTTAGCTTGTGCTGCTTCATACTGCAAACAAGTATGAAACTGAATGTTACACCTTGTAAAGGATTTGTCAAGCATAGTAAAGGAGCACCTGAAGACTCAAGAATGTTAACTAATATCTGGGAATTTACAAATCGGGCCTTAATTTACCCCACCTTCAATCTGGGAGAATCTAATTCCCAGCTGCTCACAGCTTGTGGGTGTTGAGTAGCGTAGACACCAAAATCAGTCAGTTTCTCAGTTCCAAGATTCCTAATAATATTTTGGGCAGAGAACTTTGAACTTTGCCAAGAGAAGAGCCACAGGGACTTTGCATTAAGCTATCATGCCTTGGTTTATCAGAACAAATGCATTAAAAAGGGTGGGATACAAAATACAGAGTTATCTTACTAATAAAGGAGAATTATTTATAGCTGACAGTTTGATACAAGCGGTCTTTGGTGCTCTCTGAGCTTGTTTTCTTGCAGAAGTTTCATTATCCCCAAATCATCAGTGGTAGCTATCTCAGAGCACGGGTGTCCAACTCGCGGCGTCACGTTGCCATCATGTCACATTTCGTGATGTTTTTCCCCCTTTGCAGAGCTGGGGTGGGTGTGGCCTGTGTGTGACGCATCTGGCCTGTGGGCCACCACTTTGTCACCCTTCTTAGCTACTCAGTGGTTTTTGCATCCTCCTTGAAGATACATTCCAGTAGTTCCACTACAAATACCTTTTGATAGCCAAATTCAAGTTACATTTTAGAACTTGTTTGTTCAGAAAGATGCTGGCTTTAATTTAGTTCTCACAATGACTCTGGACAGAATTGTGCTTCCACTGAAAGAAAATGCCCATGACTCGGCTGGAGTGTGTGAGGTGTTTTATGGCTCTTGCTAGAGCAAAGAAACGCTAGAACCTTTGCTCAGTTTTGGTTGATGTGCAGTTATAGTCCTTACTGGACCCAAAAGCTGTTGAATATAAGAGTTCTATAATGTGCTATATGTGGGAGTGCTTTTGAGACTGACTCAGAGCAACAGTGCAATGAATAGGCTGCTGGTAGGCAAGTACAATTTAGTATGTATTGGTTGCATAAAAGGTTCTAAGCCCAATAAAGTGTGGCACTGGGTATTTGATTGTAGTCTTTTTCAAAATAATTTTTTCTCACCTTTGAGATCATTGAGAAAGATATTAAAGTTCCATCCCTTTGAGTTGAAGGGGACAAGCTTTGCCTATAGTAGACTTAAGTCACTGGAATACCTTGCCTCCAATTTAGTTTTTGGTCCTTTTTTTGATAACCTTCTGGAAAAATATGAACATCATTTTATTTGGACTTTCAATGAGTAGTGGTGTCCTGAACTACTACAATATTTTTGAAATTTATTTTGTTCTCTGTTTTTAAGCTCTAAACTGTTCTGAATCATGGGCCTGAGGTGATATACAAGCCATTTAAATAAATCAAATTAATTTAAAATAAATTAATTTATTAAATATTAATAAATTAAAAATATTAGTCCTTTTGAGGATTATTTGATTTTATTAGGCATTCATTATTGTCTTGAAGATTAGAATGCCTCACAGAACATATGGACATGTTTGCATTGTTAATTCTTTTCAATTTTATTATTTCTATGATTTTTTTTATCATATTCTGAATGCTAAAATAAAATGATGTGCACCTTATTCATCAGCTTTGAGGTGTTGTTACTCTTGCAGATTCATGTGCTTCTTTCCCAACCCAATATTATATATACAAACCTGTAGTTCTGAGATTTATTTTAACTTAATTCATTTACAAAAAGAAAAAAAAAACATTTGTCAGATTGATACAGATTTATTTTAGAATAAAATGAAAAAGTATTAGCTTACTCAAAAATCACAGGTCCCCCCCCATAAGAATCTATGGGTTCTCACAAATATTATGTGCTTTCCCTGAATGCTTTCTTCCGAACCATCTCATATTCATCCAATCCAAAATGTTTAACTTCGATCCTCTGATGCGTCTTTTTAAAAGTAATTACTTTACTTGTACCTGCTACAATTAGCAGTCTCCATGTATCATTAAAAACAATGTTTGAGAGCTTACACATATAATGCAAATGTGACATTTTCCAATGCCTTTTTTTTTTTTACAGTTTCCAACTCTGCTAAATGGTCACATCCCAATGCAAATCCCCAGCTTGGATGGGGCCTCTTCTCCAGTTCTCCTTTCTCCAAATGCTCATAAATCCTGATGTCTCAACAAACTGGGGACTCACTAATAAACTGGATTTGACACAGCCATTCTGATGGGTTTCATTTTTCTGGTAACGCCAGGAGGACATGATGAAACTCTTTTACTATGGTTTGCACTTTCCATTACACAAATGACCTACTTGTATGGTGTTTATTTAGCATTTTTATACATTGAGGGTTTTTTTTGTATAAGAAATCTTTTGTGCATTAAAACAACTTATAATTTTTATATCCTGCTCTCCAAGTGTTGAACACTGTTAATGAAGTTATCTTTAATACATTTCTAAACAATATGTAAAGGATGTGAAATGTTTTACTTCTGTACTTCTGCGTATTATGCATCCTGCTTTGTATAAACTATAACCGGCTGTGCCTTCTTTTGCATAATGTTATATAAATGATTTATATATTTTCCAGTATTAAGATTAAGGTTGGAAAGAACCAAGTATTGAACACTTTTCTCCCCATCCTAGTATTCCAGTATTCCCCTTATGGTCATGTGGTGCAGTATATTCATGTAATTTTGAATTAAGCGCTTTCCAAATATATAAAGAATACTTTTGTTTACTTCCTGAACTGACAGGCCATAATATTTTGACCTGTGGGTTAAGAATAGAACACTATTTAGACATTAGTGCTTGAATTCTTCTGAAATAGTAAGATGGTCTTAAAATACTTGCAACATATTTTAGGGGCATTTTTTAAATTGGAGGGAATAATCTTATTCAGTGCCACTATCTTTGTATATAAAGCTGATTGTTAAAAGAGATGTCAATCTAAAATTTATTTTTGTGAACAGGTAAAATTCTCACATGCTTCTTATCAGGGATGGAGAAAAAGTATCTCCAGTGGTGCATGGACCAAGGCTTTAAGACTTCAACATTTTTGATTTTCAAAAAATATTTTAGTAATTCTTACAAAAATGAAAGTCTAAAAAGATGACAGGTGCCTCTCCATACCTGGGAAATAAATACCATAATACCCAGAATAAGTTTTCAGTGATTTTTCTCTCCTCCCCCGCAACCCCCTTTGTACTAACCTTATATTGAATATTGTGATTAAAAATTATCCAGATTCTTGGTCTCTTCAGTAGGCTAGAATTCTGAAAGCAGAAAAGAGTTTGCCGCTTCCTAGAGTATCATGTCTGGTTCCCTGATGATGAAATATAAAACAAAATAAAACTGAGTATAATGTGGGTTGTAGTAGAGAAGCAGCCTCTTAGCTGTAATTTGAAAAATAACCTATACATGCACATTTTATGAAGACATTAACAATATTCAAACAAAACACATTCAGATTAAAGAATTCAGATTTATGTCATATTTTCAAAATCAATGAAAATATTCTCCCTCTGTGCTCCAGCTTTGGCAAAAATGACAAATTCTCTTGTACATTTTGAAGTTAAAAATATGAAGCAAAAATTAATACAACTGATTTTCACTTCACATTCTGTTTCACAAGATTTACTTTCCTTCTTTGAGAACAAGTTATATATATATAGCTTTGTTCGGGTATTTTCCCATGTCATTGTAGTTTGCTTTTAAAGTTGTAGCAACGTTTCGGCAGAATCTCATCTGCCATCATCAGGCTTCTGTATTGTGTCCGTCTGAAGCCTGATGATGGCAGATGAGATTCTGCCGAAACATTGCTACAACTTTAAAAGCACAACTATAATGACGTGGGAAAATACCTGAACAAAGCTGAATACCATACATATAAACACCTGCAAAAACTTTATACACACACACACACACACACAGAGTATATTCATATTCATTGCCAAAAATGTTCTGCCTTATGCACAGAATCATGTTAGATTTTTCAGGGGATATTTGGACCCCGGTTCTTTTATGCATACTGATCCAAGAGTGCTTACATCCTTTTCTTTAACTTCTGAAATATATAGCCTACATTCACTTCAAACACACTGTTACACAGCAAAATACAGGGAGGGTACAGGTAGCCCTCAACTTTCCACCATTCATTTAGTGAGTTACAATGGCACTGAAAAAAGTGACTTATGACAGTTTTTCACGCTTATGACATTGTGGCCTCCCCATGGTCAAAGCAAATCAAAATTTGGGCATTTGGGATGTATTTATGACAATTGCTGTCCCCTATCATCATTTGTAACCTTTAAAGCTGGCTTCCGAAAGCAAAATCATATGCAGAAGCTAAATTTACTTAATGACTGCATGATTCACTTAACAGCTGCAGTGATTTGTTTAACAACTGTAGCAAAAAAGTTGTAAAATAAGGCACCATCCACTTAACAACTGCCACTTAGCAACAGAATTTTGGGCTCAATTGTAGTCATAAGTTGAGGACTACCTGTATATAGCTATTATATCTTAGAAGCAAATGTAACAATCTTACATTTGTAAATTTAAGCTTAATAAAATAACATCAGAATTTTAAAGAAACCAGCATATACACCTTTTCTGACTATGCAACAAAAGCTAATCTTAAAGCTCATTAATTTTGGCAGGAAAAAATAATAAAAATTGGCATGCTGGAACAATTTGGAATCCTTCCAATTTTCATGCTAAAAAGATGGAAAAGCATAAGAACAGAACAGTATTATTTTGTCATTTTAAACAAATGATCAAGTTACTGATTTATGCACATTGGAACCATGAAAGAAAACTGTTCTAAACTTTGCCTAGAGATAGATAACATGTAACATTAACAGTGGATTACTTTATCATTTGATTTATGTTTTTTTTAAAAACATTAAAAGGTTTGTGTTCTCATTTGAAGCACATGCAGAACGCTATTATTTGGCTATGTTGAATAACATGCAGAAGTGAGATGAAATTTAAGCTGAAGAACAATTTATATCAGAAGAAGCTTGCAGATGAGGACCCTGAGGTTTTCTGCCAATCATCAGGAAGTTGTGAGACTATGAGGTCATCAGTTATATACTGTAACCATAATATTGTAAAAACCAGAAAATGTACATCCGTAATAAGCTACATATTCAGAGCCACATTTCTTTCCTTAAATACAAATTAAAGGATAGTAAGTGGCTAATAGATGTCTGATGTCTTTCTAAGTGCCCTTCAATGCTTGTATCTAACTCCTTCTCTGTTTAAATCTCATGTGCCTTAGTCAGTCCTGGACTGGATGGAATTTTGCTACAAAATGAAATCTTAGTAAGCCTTTCCTACAAGTACCCAGCGATTAGTCAGACCATTGCTTCTATAATTCGTAGCTAGCATACTACATTTAGGCATTGTAAGGACCCAGATTAAGAAAGATTGGTTTAATTGTTTAGTTGAATATTTAGCAAACCAATTAACAGCAATGTTCTCTCTATATCGGGTGTCAAACTCATGTCGTCACAGCATCATGTGACTTATTACAACTTTTCCCTTTGCTAAATCGGGTGATGGTATGGCCAAGTGCGTGACACATCTGGCCCATGGGCCACGAGTTTGACAGCCCTGTTCTATATGTTTTTGCATACTTATAATGTGAGATGCTGAGGATACTACAATAGAAAGATAAATATCATGGCAGCAAATGCACTTCTGCATTTTCATAGATAGCTTCTGCGGCAAACACATACAATGTGAATTACCTGTTGACTCTTTAAAGTTACAAATGTTTTTATGTGTTTGCTGTGTAAAAATAAAGTATACCAAGCAATCAAGTTTACTGGATAATGGTGTGAAGTTCTAACTGCTTCAGTCAAGAAATTATTCACAGATACACAGAGAACACTGTTATGCATTAATGTGGGTGTTGTTTAACACAGCTATTTGCATTCCATTAAAAGCTGGAACTCTTTTTCTTGATAATAATGAAACTTATTCTGAAACATAAAATCTAATTATAAATAAAAGCGATGATTTTCCTTCTGTTGCCCAATCCATAAGATTTGCTCCGGCAAGACACACCCAAATGTTTATTGTTCACAAGTTTCTAAACAAAACTTTTAAATGGCACCACTGTTAGTATGTATTGTATACATCTTCTCTACCAAGTGAGATAATTAAGATACTCATATTCGCATACAATCCTTTTGAAGTAGTTGACTAAAGGTACCAATAAAGTATCTATTAAGTCAGATTTTCCTCCAGATCACTGCAAGTACAACTCTCAATTGGCACTGTATTATTGGCTAGGATTACTGGGATTTGTAGTGCAGCATATCTAAAGAATGCCAGAAAAAAAATGCAGCATTAAACATTCTAGATTTCCAACATAAATACCATTTAAGCCTGAAGTTCTTTAATTATTTTCATTCACATTTTACATATGTAAACATTGTAATAGCTTAAAGATATTTATTTAAACCTACCTCACAGAGCTGTTGTGAGGATATTTAATGCTTATGGGGGAAAAAAAGATTGCATACATTTCAAGTAGCATTAATGAGAATAACATTGAGTCCAGCTGGTGAAACACTCAGATTTATAGATTAGAAATCTGCAACAAATTCTTAAATAACAAATGTAACATTTGGTAACTATATATAATATTTCAATTATTTTTCTATTGGCTATAAAAACTTCTGTTTTGTAGTTTATCTGTTCTATTTGTTAGCATTTAACCCCTATGTGTTAGAAATTCTGATTAAAAAGATCACTACATTCTGAGAGCTGGATTCAAAGTTTTCTTGCTGGAGGAATGTAGAAGAAATTTTTGCCAATGTTTCCTTTTTCAGAGAGAGATGGATGCTGTAAGACAATGAAGGGATTTTTCTAAACAGCATATGGTAGGTGGTGAACGGCAAGCAGAGTAAAGAAATGGAATTTCAATTCCTCCTTTGTGCAGAGTCAAAGAGGGAACATACAGGGTTCCACCCAAAAATGGAAGCGCGTATCAGAATTGCAAAATAGATCAAATCTCTTAAACTGTAATAATATTTTGTTCAAATATATTAGGAGAAATAGCCACAACTCTACTGAATAAAAGATAATTTCTGAGTTACTTCAATAATTTAAAAATCCTGTTTCCTCCCTCCGTTCCTGCTATGCCCAATTCAACAGATGTCTTACTGGTTTGTCAAGCAGTTGTTTTCTAGCTGAATCTGGAAAGTTGGATTAAAACATTGTTTCCAAACAAGGACAATAGTGTATTTCAAACATATGTAGAAAACATACATCTTACTTTAGTAAAACTAAATTACATCTGCCAACTAGTTTTTGTGCAGATTTCACTGGATTAGCTGTTCAGTTTAAAAATGCATAATACAGGGTGGGAAAGTTTCAAGCTTTAAGGGAAGCCATATTTTAAAAAATATGATTTATTGTTTTTCCTGAAAAGTGACAGGAATGTTTTTTTCAATTCAATGATTTTTGCAAGCTTCAGGAAAGTGAGGGATTCAGGATTTCAGGAAGGCAGGAGAAATTCAAAATTTTCTTAAAGCTACATAGTGGGATGCTACAGAATATCTGAACACTACTGAAGATTTCCATATAATATTTATACTTTCAAAAGTACAACATTAATACAGGTCCATCTGTTAGAAATAAACAGCAGTTGGTTAGCTCTACTGGGCTTCATTAAGTGTAAAACCAGTTTACAAATGCTGAAAAGCAGCAGTGGTCCAATAGTCACCATTTCACATAAATTTGTCTTCTTTTCCAGAAAAGAGTTCCCAAATTAATTTTACTATTATAATAATAATAAAACATTAAGAAAACATTCCAAAACATGCCACAATTACTATTCACAAATAAAGTTAAAGAAACATACAAAATCTTTCACTTAATACTGTTAAATAACAATAATCAATTACAAGATTTCCTGAACAGAAATGATAGGACCCCTGAATGTTTTACAGTGAACATCAGGAAAAAAATTAAGTTATCTAGGAATATTTTTCATGATATATCAGCCAAAGATTTACATAACCATTTCAAAATATACTAATAAAGATTTACAGCCTCTGGAAGATGCACTAAACAAAGAGGTTCCAAAAGGTGAACACAAATGCTGAAAAATACTGTTCCTATACCAGGAGGTACTTATGATACTCACTGAGATACATAAGCTTAGTAGTACTGTAATATGATGACTTAATTTCAATAAACAGGTAACATCTAAAACCTTTAAAACCCTCCAAGTTCTCATATTCCGCGAAGCCTGCATGATAAAGTAACAGATTCTTTACTGTGGACTTGCATTCTTTAGTGGCTTTCCAATGAACGTGGTCATAAAACAGCCACCAAAGCAGGCGGCAATTAGAGAAATGAGCTGGGATGCTTTGCACCCACAGTTTGCCTTGAATCACTGGAATGTTTAAGGAAATACCAATATCAAAAATATTCTAACAAGTATGTCTATTAGAAAAAGTTAGAGAAGAGAGATAATAGTTAAGTATCACATATAAGTGGTTTATCATTTCTGATAATAAGCCAAAATAAGAGATCTGGAACCTGATCTATATAATTTTTCATTTGTCTGAATTGGTATCTGTACTACTAAGTGCTTTAAAAAGATATTTGGTAGCATTCTAAGTACTTTACATCTAATGTTAAATCAGAAATTTACAGGCCAAGAACAAGAGAGTTTTAAAGTAAATAGTATCGTTTGTCAAGAAAGCTGTGTTTACATTCCAGGAAACATTGCAGTTAAAGAAAAAACAAGATATAAAACTGCAGCAATGAAGAGAAGAGAAGAGAAACAAGGCATTCACATAGCATATACAGTAAACCCATTGCAACTCTTTCAGGCATTCGGTTCTTAACTATACAGACAGTAGTTATTTAGCAGCAATGATTACACAATAAATAATGCACTGTGTTTCTCAGTCCTGCATAAAAATTGCAGCTACTGTTACATTAACAGTTATAACCTACTGGATCTAATGGAGAAGACCTTAAAATTGACTGTACAAAAAATTGTCACATTGTGACAACATATATATATATATATATATTTACATATATATTTAAAAAAAATAACCAGTAGGTCCAAAATAAAAAGACGGCACTGTGAGGAAGACAGTGTAGACAAACAGATTTCAAGTCCACCAAGGGAAGAATTGCCTTTAGACTAAAGTCCTTGATGGAAGTAAAACCAGCCTTGGTTTGAAATAGCACAGCCTGCCTCAGAAAAGCATGCTTTGTCTTCTGTTCTTCCCATGTCCTAGAACATAAAACATGTATTTTGTTAAGAGATTAAGGTGACATTTCAGTATACATACTGATACATATCATACAAACAGATTTAGAAAGGAGCATCATATTTAAAGCAAACATCGCATGGAGAAACTGAATTTGGTCCAGGCTAAAAACTGGGACACCATGAATATGGTGCCTTAGCCCTGCCTTAGCCATTAAAGTCAGCTGGGTGACCTTGGGCCAGTCGCTTTCTCTCTTAGCCCAACTCATTTCACTAGGAATGTTGTGGGGCAAATAGGTGGAGGAAAGTATATTGGATATGTCCACCACCTTGAGTTATTTGTAAAAATAATAAAGGCGGCATGCAAATGAGCAAATCTATGCTTAGTCACACATTGTGCTAAGTTACTGTAGTTTGGTTCTGGCTTAGCATTATGTTTGAATTCAGCCAATGTGGTTTGGAAATTTACCATATATGGCTTAATAGTATTTGTGAATCATTATGGCTTAACAACCTGCATTTAAACAAATCAAAACTTAGTATAAGGAATGGCTCCAACCATTCACAGAATGTACCTGAATACATCAGTATATGATGCAACAGTGCCAAGTTACTTAATAGTGCTTTTTTTCCATGATCCACAAGATCATAAAGAAAAAAAATCCAGATTTTGCATACTACTTTAAAGAAAACCTCATTTGAGGAATCCATGGAATTCTATTTAATAGGTTTTAATTGTTCTCTACCTCATGCAATCCTGAGAAAGAAATACAAATATTACTTTACATACCTGTCTCTGGATAAGTGGAATTTCGAAAGCCTGGATCTTTTTGGAGTTGAATTTCTTTCAAAGTGAATATTGATACACCTGAAACAATACATGTAGTGACTTTTTCCCCCAATTAAGTGTCTCACTTTCAAAAATATATTTAGAATCAGAAGAAAACTTTATCAAACAATATTTATAGAATGCACCAATCTGAATAATCCTGAAGGATTTACAGGAACTGCAGCAAAGAAAAAAGAAAATAGTATTTTTCTTTCTTGCTTTTCATCTCTGCTTCCAATCACAGCTGGACAAAAGCAGGAAGAGCTAAAAGCCTGTCTAAATTTGATTTAAACCTGATATTGGGTATCAATAAAAGTCTTTCAGATGAAAGATACAAGGTTAATAACTGTTGGTTTAAACACAACCTAACTCAAGTGGATACTTTTGAGTCAATGTAATATTTAGAAAGGTTCTTAATTTTTTGAGCAAGTAGAGTAAAAACCTCATATCAGATGCCCAGCTCATATCAAAGGCAACTTACTTTCTGGTAAAATATGTATTCTAGTTCCAAGACTTCTGAAATATGCATGTTTCATAGCCTCTTCTGCTGATATTCTTTTCTTTGATTCATACTGGCAAACAAAAAGATAGATACTATTTTAAAACACAATTGATGCAGTATAGGTTTTATTAATTTCAAACCCCAATGTTTGGTCTTTAATACCTGTAGCTACAGAAGAATTCAGGCAAAATGACTGGGATAAAATCTAGGGAACTGCTATCAGTAAAGGTAAGTGAAAGCCTCCAACTTTTCAGCCTGGGAAGCACATTTAACATTTAATAAAGATGTATTGGAGATTTTTTAGGGGTCAGAAGTAATAGTGCAAATAAAATTTTAGAGATGCAACTTTACCATTTCCCATTCTTTTTAATGAAACTAAGCGTTTAAAGTGGTAAAAAGCTCAAGTGGGTCAGGAAGCTGGTGGACACTAAGGGAAGTGGCAGTGGGTACTTCTTGGGAATATCAGAAATGAACGAAGTGAAACAAAGAAATTAATGGACTGACTCCATAGCCCATGGTACAAATACACTAAGACGCATTGTTTGTTAGATTTTCAGTTTAGTATATCTCATTCAAAGACTATTATTTAATACTTTTGGCATAGCACACTGGATGAGTGCAGCCCAAAATAGTAAGGTTCCATATATAAATTCAGACAAAAACTGTAGTATGCTTTCTTGCCTTTATTTGTATATGAGCACGTGCAAAATTATTTTTTCTGTTGACTTTCAAAATCTTTTAAGGAATTCATCATTTATGTACTTTTTCAGGGTTTTACTATATGAAATTATTAACTGAAGAAAGAAATATTTGATTGAAGGAAGAGATCTTTACAATAAACAAAAAAAAAAGCTGCAAGAGCAACATCTAAATAATGCTCTTTTTTGAACCAGTTTTGTATTCTTATAATCTATCAAATAAAGAACTTGAAGAGTACACATTGAAACTATACGTGTAAAGAATACAAAAAACAACTTACTTGAAGAAATTTTACTATCAGTTCAATCCCTTCTGAATCCAGCCTAGAAATAAACCATATATTCACTCTTTACTCACACTTTCCAGATTGAATTATAATAATTTAAATAATGTGTGTGCTTTTGCATAAGAAACACTTTCAAAATATCTTGAATGTAATTATGGATTCTACTTAACACTAATAAGGTGATATGTCTACTGTTATTACTAAATGTATTGTATTAATAATATTATTTCATTGTATTTAATATAAAAATAAAAAGCAATACTTTTAAATAAACTGAAGTATCATGGAACTGGCATTGAAAATATATAAGAATGTATTACACATGCTTACCACCAAAGAAAAGTAATTTATTTTGAAAATGCAAAAGTTTTAAATCACTAAATGAATGTAAGTCCACATGAACTGGACAATAATTGCCTAATCTAATTCAAATAGTGTAAAGGAAAATGTGTAGCAAACAGATGCCTAAACAAAATTAATTAAACCCTGGAATATCGCTTTTCAAATAAATTACAGATTAACATTACTTGCTGAGAGTCACTGTCTTGAGATTTCTTTATTATACAGCGGCTGTCTTTAGCCTTTATTTGATCTTTGGGATAAACTGAGTATCACAGAAGGGGACTTCCACTTATGCATTACCAACATCTTTAGCTTTTTTCTTTTGTGATTGCTAAATCTTCTCTGGAAGTTTTCCCAACTCTCTTGAACAAAACTGAAGACTATTTCAAGGAAGGCAATACAATATGTTGGAGTGCCTAATTATTTAAAACTGGATTGCCACCATACATTTTTAATAAAACAAAACAAACTATTACAAAACAAACTATTATGCTATTCAACAAATCTATGTATAGTTATAGTTAAAATTTAGAACTTCAACAATGTAAGATTCCTGGAATCAATGTTCACTTTTGTAGTTGATGCCCTATTTATAAAAACTATTAATTCATATGATTAGCAGCTATTAAAAAGATAAAGGTTCCCTTTGCACATATGTGTAGTTGTTTCCAGTTCTAGGGGGTGGTGCTCATCTCCGTTATCAAATCGAAGGGCCAGCGCTGTCCAAAGACATCTCTGTGGTCATGTGGCCGGCATGACTAAGCGCTGAAGGCGCACAGAACGCTGTTACCTTTCCACCAAAATGGTCCCTATTTTTCTACTTGCATTTTTACATGCTTTAGAACTGCTAGGTTGGCAGAAGCTGGGACAAGTCACGGGAGCCTACTCCATTACGCAGTGCTAGGGGTTTTAACTGCCGAACTGCCGACCTTTCTGATCAACAAGCTCAGTGTCTTAGCCCCTGAGCCACTGCAATAGTAATATACAAATAGCAGCTATTATACACATTCAATTATTCTACTATTCTTTATGCAAAGGTACGAAAGCTCACTGGACAAATATCCACTAAAAATGAGAATAATCCATTTAGAATTAATCCCTCAACAAAAAGAGTTCCTAGTGAAGGGGTTTTTTTTCAGAGAAAGTACTTATGATATACGTGCAATTTGAATTTTAAATACCTTGGAGCGTGGTTGATCAAAGGTTGTTGCTTGTATTTGGGAAAGTTGTAATTCCTAAACTCATCACTGGAAGTAATGCCTGGCCATGTTTCTTGTGAAGGAGTTCCTGAGTTGAAAGATTAAACAAATCAACATAAGGGGTACTAATCCCATGTAGACATTAAAAGAAATAAAGTAAAAATTTAATTAACAGCTTCCAAAATAACTGATTTTAACAAAAGTACAGACTTAAAATATCAAAATCATATCCCCTCTTTATAAACATATAAACATTGCAATTACACTGGAAGTCTGAAGTTTTCAGAAGTTCTCTTAATAAGAGCAAAATAAACTCACAGCTTTAAGCCAAACATATTTACCTAGAAGTCTGAAAATTAAGTGCAATTCATCTTCAACTGTTGACCCAGGAAAGAGAGGTCTTCCTGATGCCATTTCAAAAAATATACATCCAACTCCCCTTTAAGAGAGAAAAAAACTCAAATAAGTATTACAAAGGAGATGAAAGCATTTAAATATATATTTTTAATAACAGGTGAGATGGCCTACTTAACTTAATCGTTAAGGTAATGAGATCATGTAACTGCCAGTGAGTTAGTATCCCAATAGTACATTATTGCTTTTTCTTTGGTTGTGAAAAATAATGAACAAGATTTGTATTCACTTGAAATACATTTGTCCAGTCTCACTATTGAGATTTTACATATGAAGATATTTAAAGTTCAAGGATTCAAATCAACTAAATTTTGAGATTTTATAAGTAAGCAATATTTTCTTTGCTTGCTTCCTTCTTCTTTCCCCATAGTTTCAAGTGTGGACTGGAGAACCATCTCCAGCATTACTGCTTATTATTAACAAAGGTTTTAAAGTCAAAGAAAAAAATAGGCAGGTATGTTTAATTTGAATGAAAACAAGTAGATTAATATTTGAGACTCACCACATATCGATTTGTGTGGAATATTCAGAAGATCCAAGGAGAACATCTGGAGGCCTATACCACAATGTGACAACTTCATTTGAATATGTCTTCGTAGGAACAGATTTTGCTCTAGCCAGGCCTTCAAAAATAAAGTACAAAATGAATTTCCTTAGCCCTATTCCATCTTTCTTCAATTTTATATTACATAATTCTTTTTCATAGAAGTTTCACGTGGTTCAAAAACTATAGCTAAGCATTTGTTTGCTGCTATAAAGCAGGAGCATTTATTTTTGAGAGACCAGTGCTTTCTACAGAATGGCCAACTGTATGCACTCTCCGCAACTTTGATTAGAAATAACATGTAAAATTAATGATATGTAAAAACATACCTGTTATATCCTCTGGTCTCTTGTTTCTACTTTAGATGTAGCACTCATGTTTAGAAAATCATGCATCCATGTTATGGAATTACTACTGCTAATAAATCATTCTGAGAAACACTTTTGTCATTCGTGTTGATGCTTCTGCTAAACCTCCTCACCTATCCTAACAGCAGTCTCCAGATAACTATGGCCTTTCAACTGTCCCTTTCCCCTGCAGCCTGGTAATTCGGGTAGAGATTAATGTCTTCCTGTGCTGCGAGAAAGTTTGCATTCCTTTTTATGCATCTAGAAAGGACAGTCTTTTATTAGTGTACAAAAAAAATACACCAAAATAAAGCAAAGGAGAAGAGTAATAATAATAATACTGTATTTGCAGTCACAGATCAAAACACAAGTACAACAAAGAAGAACATGGGAAAATTAATCATGAACAATTGGGCACCAAAAACTTGACGAAGGGGAATTACAGTGTTCTCCTCAGATGGTTACAGCTCTTTAAAAAAAAATGGAAACCAAAGAAGTGATATATGAGGAGCCATCCCCTAAACAATATAAGAACAAATTATTAACATTGGGTCTAGAAGGATCTGTTTCAAGGAGAGACAGTAACTTAGATCTACCTGTGTTATACATAGGGCAATATAAAAGGACATGCTCCACAGTTTCAACCTCAGCTTGGGGCATAGCCGCTCGTTAATTGGGAGTCTCTTAAATCGCCCATCCAGTAGTGCTGAGGGCAAAACATTAAAGTGAGCTAGGGAGAAAGCTCTTCTATACTTGGGAATGATTAGAGTATAAAAATAGGAAGCCATCCTCAGTCCGTAATTATTAAATTGGCTGAAGATCAGAGGGGAGCAAGTTTTCTTAGCTCTGGCTCGTAGATATTGCAAGTCAGTCCACAAGCCATTGGACTATCCTAAGTTGGGCAAAAGGAGAAGAAGAAAAGAAGACATGAAGGAAAGAGAAAGATGAAAAAAAAATAATATTAGTTCCACATGTTTAGCCATATCTAATTTCTGAAAGTAGTCCTCAGGAGAAATAAAAAAAATATTCCTTGAGATGAAAACATTATCCATCCTGGTACATATTTACAGTCCTACTAAGGAGGAAGTGCCTCTGGCAACTTTCTCCAATCTGGTGTCCACCCAATGACTCTTATTGGCTATCCAGCTAGGACACGAAGGGAACTGTATGCCACATCATCTGGAAACAACTTTAGCCTATAGTACAGGAGACTTAGAACTGCTTTGTCAAGAAACTGCATAAGATATTGTCTGCAGTATTTCTGAGTGTGAGTGGAAAGTACTACTGCAACAAGAGTCACAAAAAGGGAAGATATCCTTACACAATAAACAGTTTCTTTGAAAAGCATATAGACAGTACCAAGTGACAAAGTGGAATAGGCTGTTTTTTTTAAAAAAAATCTTAAACATAATGCCCAGAATGTTCCTGGGAGGCTATAAAAACCAGAGGAATCTAATAAACTGTTTTTTTTGAGGGAGAGGTAAGGGGGGGAACAGACAGGCAAGAGGCGCTCTCTGTGTTTTGTGTTCTAAGTATTCCCACTTCATCCTGCACATTTTAAGTGGTTTTTCTTCCAAGAACAGTTTGATTTTCCCTATCACCTAAAAGTTAATACTGGCTCTCAGGCAATTAACCAAGCATTTTTGGTTCTATAACACATATAGCTGGCAAATCAGAGAAGGAATATAATCCATAGTTCAAACTGAAACAGCACTGTAGCATGCTTTTACAATCAGAAACTACACAGTGCAGTGGGCCTTAAATCAACGGAGCAAAACTCAGCAAATGTGAATTGTGGCTATCTCAGTATGCAAATATGTATGTAGGTATCTGTGTACAAACACACAGAGACTCATATTCCTAAAACTAATGTAGGCATGAAAGGTGTTCATTGAAGTAAAATAAAGCAAATATTTTTACTAACCAAAGTCTGCTAGCTTTAATTCTCCTCTTTCATTAATTAGTAGATTTTGTGGTTTTAGGTCCCGGTGTAGTACTTTTCTTCTGTGACAATAGGCCAAACCACGCAGAATCTGGTATAAAAATAACTGATAGGGGAGGGGGGATTAATAAAAGTTTCAGGAGCAATCACCAAATCTACATTAATTGAACCTCAAAGCTGCCAAGGTAATACAACAATATGTTTATCAATACATAGAAAAGAAAAAACATTTGAAACTATAAGCTGTTTTCATATGCAGGTTGTAATTAGTCGATTTATCTTTGTTACAGAATATAATAATTTTAAATTTTATTTATTTAGCTTGGAACGCAAAACTTTCTGTGTCTGATTATCTTCCCTTCTGACCCTGCAGACATCTGTTTAAAATGAATAAAAGCCAAACCACAGGTTAATAAGCCTGCTGAATGATATAACAACCATTTCTAATAATGCGTTTCTATCTATGTTTAATCACATATGTCATACTTTCATAACATGGAAAGTTTGTTTTGATGCAACTGTATTCCCTTCTCTGTTTTTCTTATGCTTCTGCACTGTTTTTTTCTGCATTTTTTAAATATCTGGCTAACACTTACAGTAACAACCAGGTACTCAAAGATACTTCTTTTTCATACAGTGCAGCGATTTTCTCATAAAAGCAACAAGCGATGGCTTATTCATACTTGTTACATAAGACATGCACACATACAATACCTTAGCATTCTGCTATATATTTTAGTGCTCAGACATAGTTTGCAAAGTGGTTTTAGAACAAAAAGCTTCTTCCTGGGATTTGCAAACCAATTTTTAAAAGAGGTGTGAAAACCATTATGTTCTCAGTGCTTTTCATGGACCTTTATTATTGTGTCATATTAGGCTATCCACCTTTCTACTGATTCTTCGCAACCTGGAATAAAATCCTAAAATCCTGCATAGATTTTTTCCCCCCTCATTTTTTTTGAATCAGTGCATTCATATCTCCAATTCTAATATTTGCAGACATACTGCATCAAAAATGGGCAAATTAAAAATAAAACAAACCCTGCTCTGAAGTGCTAATTGCTAGTAACATATTAATTATTTGCACAGTGACTGGAATGATACATTTTATTTGCCTTATTTTATTCTTGTCTTTGATCCAAGATGCAGAGAAAGCTGCATTTCCTCCTATTTATTGGCTTCCCATTTGTGTTGAAGGTGAATTATAGCAAGAAATACAGCAGTGATTCACCCAGGGGTACATTAAGAAATCACCGTACTGATCATGGGTTTGAATAATTTCTCATGCATAAACTCAAATTTTCTACTCTCAGGTAATAATTGTCCTGCTAGATTATATATGGGAAACTGTGACTGAAATATCATCACTCTCACAGAACCCAACGAGTTTAGGTTTTTATTCCACATCCAATATACTACTGGTTACATTAGCACTCGGTGCCATTCAAGAGGAGATTTCTGTGGTCATGTAATAACTGCAAACTCACACTACTTCCAGGAGAGTTCACTTATGTGAATAAGTACTATGAAAAAGCAGAATATTACTATCCCATTTTCCTATAACCATTTTCTAGCAAGCCAGGGAGCTCAATGATGAGAATACTAGATTTTCCTATTCTAAACACAGAAATCTAAATGCAGCCTGTTTCCCCACTCAGCCAACACTGTCTACTCTGATAGTTCTCTAGAACTTCAGGCAGAGCAAAGTCTTTTTCATCATCTATTTCCTTTTTCATAACTGAAAATACCATCTAAGTACCTGCCACACTGAACAGAAGAAAGGAACCAACTGAGAGCATTGAAGAGGTTTTTCAAAGCTTGCCAATTTATCCATAATGACCAAGGCATCCAAAAGACGGAGTTATACACCTATGAGTTGCATTTGTCACAGAACAATTTTTTTCCCCAGACAGCTATTTATCTTTCAATATATATAGTTATAAAACTTTAGCTATCCTGTCACATTACTCTTGAAATTTACTCTAGAAATGGTCTTTCATTCTCTTTTCAAAAGATGTTTGTTGCCTCTTCCATGTCTGGATAAACCTACCCATACCAGTAAGTTAATGATTTACATTTGGAATCTATTACTATCTCTATCAGATATAAATCAACAGAATTTCAAAGAAAAGTTGCGATATTTTCCCTACCCCAACCCTGCCCCCACCCACATTAAAAAAAAGCCCTAGAGGGTTAAAGTTGGAGACAAGAACAGTTGGATGATTGTATAATCCAAATCTCATGATGTTCTAGTACATTATGCTGTCAACCACATTTATTCTGTCAGCTGTTGTTTATTGAGCACACTACTCTTACTTGAAAGAAAGTGTAACAATATAAAAATGTCTATTGGATGGCAAGAATCAATTTATGAAGTCAAATTCCTTACATATTTGTTGCAATGAGTCAGGTTCTCATAGTCAATGTTTAAATACATTTTAATAATGAAATTCATTTTTAACGAGAAAAAATATTTAGAAAAATGTATGAACATGGATGGATAGCATTTGCATTCAGGAAAAGTTCAAATTGAAAATTAGAGATCAGAACTCACCTTTACATTATGCACACTCATAATGTTCCCGCAGTCATCCATATATTGCTTTAGGTCTTTGTCCTGTCAAAATAAAAATAATTTGCATTAAAGATAAGAAGACATTTTATTATTTATTGTTAATTATTTACTTTGGTGTATATCATGCCTCTAACTGAGGACAAATGGAAATAACATATGTTAAAAGCTAGCCTTAAGGTGTTTATTGCTTTAAAATTCTAAATTAGCTTGTTTAAAAGGGTAATCAAAGTAGTTACAATGCAACTTTTGATTAATTCATTGTTTCATGAGATGATTAACTAACAAAAATGTTTCAGATGACAGATCTATTTCTAATTTTAATCCGTATTTGAGAAAAAAAGGTTTTTGCCTTAAACAGAATTCAAAAACATCTCCATGTACGTTTACGGTCTGAACATTTTGCTCACATTGAACATAATTAAGTGGTTTTTTTTTTAAATAAAAAAAGGAGACCTAAAGAAGTGCTGCATGTCTTATACCAATCAGCTAGTGAAAAACATTTTTCCAGGTACCACTGTGAGTTCCTGGAAAACAATTAAAATTATGGCATCTAAAAGACTACAAAAATTACTCTTCTTCTTTGCTTCTTACCATATGTCTGTCTCTATAACTTTCGATGAATAAACTAAACATTTGAGAAAATTTTTAAAAAAACTTACCAGATATTCAAATACAAGAGTTAATGATTTGTCTGTATGGACAATATCATGTAACGTAACAATATTTGCATGTTTTAGATCTTTTAGCAATGACACTGAAAAAAAGAACAGAATAAACTGTCAAATACAGAAATTAGTGAACTAAACTATATTTTTACAGGTAATCCTCAACTTACGATCACAATTGAACTCAACATTTCCATTGCTAAACATGACATCTGTTAAATGAGTTTTGCCCCATTTTACAGCCTTTCTTGCCATAGTTGTTAAGTGAATCACTGCCTTTAGTGACATGAAGTGAATCTGGCTTCCTCATTAACTTTACTTGTCAGGTGATCACATGATCCTGGGACATGCAATCGTCATAAATACATGTCAGTTGCTGTGTGTCTGAACTTTGATCATGTGACCACAGGAATGTTGCAATGGCTGTAACTTTGAAAAGAAATAGTCTTCAGTCACTTTTTTCAGTGCCATTGTAACTTCCAATGGCCACTAAATGAATGGTGATAAGTTGAGGACTACCTGTACTATTGGGTGGCAAATGTGTCGTACTAATTTAATTATTTTGATAAGTCTTCAAAAGTAATTAGGAAGAAGTACTTCAGATCTCAGGTAAGCACAGCAGCTTTATGCTATTCATTAAAACAGTGCTTTGTACACCTTAGAAAATATGCTGCTGCTTTAAAAATCACTTTAGCTAATCATTGTTAAAGCAAAAAGATCTTTTTAAGGCTTGGGTGAAATCTGAAAAAGGATGTGGCTGCTTTAATTAATAGCAGAGAGATATTCTTCTTATGCTTGGTCTAAAGCACAGTTTTCAAACAGTTTTATACACACAGCTTTGTAGATTGGTTTAGGAACTTCACATCCAGGAAAAAATAATTCAATTGAAATAAACTACAGCTGCAATTAGCAATTGGCCTAAATTGATCTTTTCAGTGCAATTACACAGAATTTGTATTCTTTTGTGCTCAGAACAGATCTATGAGAAGTCTGATCATCATCAAAATAGCTTAGATCCAGTTGCATAACCTGAGTTGATCAAAATCATACATAAAAAGCAGCAACAGTTATCTTGATGATAAAAAGGAGAAATGAAATAAGGCCTGTGCTGACTCTAAGAGCCTGAAATCAGTGGCATCTGCAGACTTTCACTGCTTTTGTCAGCTCCATCCCTTTTGCAACATATATAGCAGGGGTGTCAAACTGGTGGCCCATGGGCCGGATATGTCACACCCAGGCCACAGCAACCCTGGCTCTGCAAAGGCAAAAAACATTGCAGTAGGTCATGTGACGTCATGTGATGCAAACGAGTTTGACACCAAAAGAGCTGAATAAGAACATAGTTTTCTGCTGTTTATGTTAAATTTGATTAGAGACACTCCATTCTGTTACTTTAAACCTTACATTTCAACACATTCTTTTTTGTTGGTTTGTTTGTTTAATTCTAAAGCATTTTGCTTTGGTCATATGTTGGAGAAATAAATTTATTTCAAATTGGCAAAAATATTCGGTGCTTGATTTTCTGATACTGGGCCATAAACAATAGCAAAAATTCCCAGTCTAAGCACTGAATATGTTAATTGCCCCATTTCCTGGATATATTGCTAACTGGCCAAAGATCTTGTTTTGTTAATGTTGAATTGGATGCTCTTAAGTTTTTTAAAATTAGTTTTACTATTTTTAAATGTGTTTAAATTTTTTAACCATAATATATTTTCTGAATTATAAGTTGCCTGGAGTCATTGCCTGAAATGAGTGGCCTAGAAATGGAAGGAAGGAAGGAAGGAGGGCGGGGGAAGTTATAAGCAACAGGCCTTCAGTTTATGTTTCCCCTATCCCCAAATTTGTTTCATTCTATGGAGAAATAAAAAATGCATAAGTCACTTTCTACTCTGGTGTTTCTGAATTAGAAACCAAGCATACCAGGCCTACCTCTTTAGAAACAATTATGTAATTGTAATTTCTGATCATGTTTTCATCCAAATTAAAAAGTGTTACTTACCTTCTCTAATAGCTGTGCACGGTGCACCCTCTTCATGCTCTAATCTGATTTCTTTTAAAGCTACTAGATTTTCAGTCAGCTTACTTCTTCCTTTATATACTGTTGCATATGTACCCTGAATAGCAAATAAAGAATGTATATGAAATTTGATTTACAAATTTTGCATTAAAGGGGAAAAAATAATTAGAACTTTATTAGCCCAGAATCAGATATATATTAATTAAAATATTTTCATTGAAAGAACCCAATTTTAAGCATGGTGTTATTGAAAGCATAGCCATTTATGCCTGATTCATAACATTTCCAATATCTTCACCAGTCCAAACAATTTAGGACCTACTCTAAGTTAGGAAAGAATGTCTACCCATTTCGCATTATTAATCCATCCAGTTTAGTACTTTGTACTAAGCATGTGCAAACTCTGCAATTCTTGGAAGGGAATGTTGTGGATAACTCTGGAACATTCTGCTTCTCCTCTGGATCATGCCAATCTATCCATTCCAAGGGTGTTTCCCAGAAGTTAACTAATAATCTGGAACCTGTTTATATTGCACTGGACATGATAGTTCAGACAGGATTGCTTTAGAACTGGCTGAAAGATTGTATTTTGGAAAACAATTGGCTTACCCATGGAACAAAGGGAGTGGTATTACCCTAGAAGTGTAACTGAACCTAATGTTTACAGAACAATAACTTTTGCACATCCCTACAAAGTATTTACACAGGAACAACCCTCTCACTTTAAAGATAAATTATGTGGGAGAAAAATTCTCTTCCTATCAGTTGAATATTATATCTATGTATATTTAATTATATACTGATGATAGCGTTACCTAGTTGGGTAATGAAACTTCTGCAAGCAAACAACAGCTTATGACATTTGTGGAAGCTACCTAACAGCAAAAAATGAAAATTTTGTATTGATTTATTTTTGAAACAAATTCAAATTCACTTGGGGCAGAACAATAGTAATGCAATATAAAGGTATGGAAAAGAATGTTGTATTCATCAATAAAGGAGAATATTTGTAGCTCAGGGTTGAAATGAGGAGTCCTGATGCTCTCTGAGTTTGCTTGTTTTCCTGCAGATGTTTCATTACACAAACTAGGTAAGATCATCATTGCCAGTAAAGAGTGCGGTTTGCTGTCAGTTTATATTCTGGTGGCTTGCCTGTCGGTGTTGATGGGGGTGGTCTTAGAGATTCTTTGGTTGGGCTGTTTACTGTTGACTCTTTGGCAGTTTCTTGATTGTGGTATTGTCTACAATCTTAAACAGGAGCCATTTGCTACATACAATGTAAGAACTGCAACAACCACTATGTAGGACAAACAGGCAGAAGACTGGCAGAACATATCAATAAACACCAACTAGCAGTCAGAAGACATAATGAAAATTCTTTAATTTCACAACATATTAAATTAACAACAAACCAACAATCAGGTAAACAATACCTCATAATGAAACATCTGCAAGAAAACAAGGGAGCTCAGAGAGCACCAAGGACTCCTCAAATGTATTTATACAATATATCTATAACAAATACTTCATAATATGTTTATCACAAGTACTTTCATTAAATGAAATCAATTGTCCACAATTATCATGCAGAAAGCCAAATTATCAGTAAGGAATATATATTCTTTGATTTCCAGTGTGCTCTATCTCTTATTTTGAGCTTGGACAAGTCATTGCCCTTTATTGTCATTTAAAACATAATTAATACTAATTTTGTTTGATAGCTTAAAAAAGCAGACATACCTCACCAAGCTTTTCCAATTTAACATACGTTTCCATTTTTCCAAATCCGATTTCAGACTGTAATAAAAACAAGGAATAAATACAATTAATTCATACAAAGATCAGTTTGTCTTCTTGAAGAATGTTTAACATTACATTATATTCATAAGCACACCTCAGTGTCTCTGAGCCATACTCATAATATTTGAATAGATAAGAGAACTAAAAAACCCACTTAGATACATAAACTTTGCACTTTGCACTAAATCTTTAGTAGTATTGTTTCCTTTGCCCACGTCAGTGTATTCACCATAGAACTTCATAAGGGAATAATGTGTGCTATCTTAAAATGTTATTACTATCTCTATCAGGGCATATCATTGTTTACATATGATTAAGAAACTATTACTCTGTAAAACATAGAGGCATAGAAAGTGTATTAAAAATAATAGTCTTTTCATTTTCAAGGACTGAATATGCTTCAGTCTGATCATTTATAGAAGTCCTGTTCAGGATGGACTAGAAGACACAACACTCTTCCCATAGAGGTCCATTCAGCTCAATCCCTTTTGCATTCTATAAACAATTAAACTTAACAAACAGCCCTAGTTGAAAGAGTAACTATCAGAGGAATTTTGGATATATTTTAGTTTATACTGGCTTTTATTACTCATTTACTTTTTTGTTTATGCTTTTCTATTTACTACTTATATGCCAGCAATATACTGTCAAATAAAATTTAAATTAATGAGCAAATTAAATCTTTGAAAAGTCATAGTACATATCTCTTATTGTGTTTCATACCAATTAGATATGATAACTAAGTGCTGTTCACAAGACAATAGTGAATAAATATTGCCAGTTGGTGAGCACATTTAGAATTCTGAGAATTTGACATGGGAATATTCCCCCAATGGCTAACTCAGGGAGCTGCCTATTTGCAATATGATTCACAGGAGGAACTTTCTGAATGATAACATCTCCATTTATCAGAACAAAGATGAATGAGCTTGTTTCTGGTATCCTTTCAAGTGACTTAGGATGCTCTTCACCACTCTTATTCTACTTTCTGGGCATAGGTAATTTCTATAGAAATTTGATTTTTTTTTGTTAATCCAGAATGTCTCTGAGATTTACTTTGGAGCAAGAGGCATTCTTGGAAGAAGCATTTGTGCTTAAATGTATATATTGTAGCAGCATGTCAGTTCCCCATTGTTGTTGCGGTAATTTTTAAGATTAAAAATCTTTCAGAAAAATTGAAATTAGGCTGTATAAGGAGTCTAATCAGACAAAGGAGGCTGTTCAGAACACACCCACAGGGGCTGTGCTCCTGACCTTTTATTAGGAAAAAAAGTTGCATTGAATCCAGTGGGACTTATTCCAAAGTTTAAAAAGATACTGCAGATGTTAAAAGTGATAGCCATCATCTTGAACTGCACCTGGAAAGCAACTGGAATCCAGTGCATCAGTGGTGTTCATCAGGTTAACCATGGAGCACTCAAAACTGCATTCTAAACCAATAGAAAGTTCTCTATGGATTTAAAAGACAATCCTCTAGAGGCAGAGAATGGATTGTGGTTGTTGAGTGAAGCAGTCACATGGTGTTTCACTTAACTACACTTTGTTTAACAACCATGATTCTGTGCCAAATCGTGGTCATACAATCTATCAAATTTCTTCTGCTGAGCTGAAGAAACATATATTCAGTAAAGGAAGGCTGTGTGCAGCACTTCAGATTTGAAAGAGAAAAGATTTTTACTTGAAAAACAGTTATATATCAGAGTTTGTCTTCAAGGAGTTAAAGAACTCCTCGGTGTGGACAGTGTCATGAATGGCTCTGATGAGGAGGAGACTGACAATGAGGAACCAGAATCAGGTCCAGAAAGACTGACAGATAATAAGCAACCAGCTCCAGCACCAACAGACAAGACGGCTCTCTCTGTGCAAGCAGAGGAGGCTGGACAGGCCAGTAATTAGCAGGTGCAGCTATTATCAGTCTCTGAAGATGACAGTGCCACTCCCTTCCATAGCATGAGCCCAGTGGGCTGCAAAAAGTAGCACAAAAGTAAGACTGCTCAAGTGGAAGGAATCCCACTAAAGAGACTACACCAGGGCCTTTTCTATTAAAGCAGAACAGCAAACACAAGTTCTCCATTGAGGATAACTGCCTGTTCATGCTCACTCTATATGCCTTGACTCGTGAACCCTGCAACTCTGATTTTGCACTCGGATTGACGGACAATTCCACAAGTTCTGACCTTTGGACTCCACCTGACTACTCTCCTATGTGTCACTTTGAATTGGAACTCTGGTTAAGCCAAACCTGCTGAAGTCTGGAAAGTACATTGTTTCTATAATGCAAGTGGGTGTGTTTGCAAGTTTCATTTAGTAAACAGAGATTAAAAAAACCCAAAAACATCTTTTTGTGTAGCTATGTGCATGCTTGACTTGGGATAGAGGCCACTGAGACTGCCCTCCACAAGTGTGGTCTGATCCTTGGAAAAGAAATGTATTTCAAGGTATCCTTTTACCTTTAAAACTGAATAAGCCTTTAATTAGATAAATTAATAATAGCACTTTAGAACAAAGCCCTGGTGATGGGTAAATATTTGGAAGGCCCAAGGGATCAGGCTGAACTAAAAGTGAAAACATGATGAAACAGTACTAAATGTTTTAAACCAATTTGTTTGCATAATTCATAATGAACTGGATAATTTCAAAATCTATAAAAAACTTTTTTTCTATTTATTTAAATAGATATTATTTACTTTACTCAGGATCCTAAACCCTACAGATAGTTCATGGTTTATGAATACTCATTCAGAGTATGATGCTGTGATGGAACTGAACAAGCGTTCTGAACAGTATTCAGAGTTCCAGCTGTCACAGCATCTCTGGATCATATGATTGATCCAGGGAGGAATCCGAGCATTTGGTGCCTGGCTCATGATTACAATACTGCAGCAAGACAAGGTCATGTGATTGTGATTTCTGATATTCACTGCCAGCTTTCCATAAGCAAAATTACTGGAGAGGCCAGCAGGTAGTTAGAAGTTACTCTTGCTGCTTTTTTGTCCACCCGCTCTCTGTAACACTTGAATGTGGTTCCTTTCACTCCCTTTGTAGCATCTGTGCTCCGTAGTACTGCTCATGGTTCCCTGCCGCGCCTGTATTCCAGAACACTGCACAATCCTCATGTGCCTGTTGCTCTCACCGCCGGCCTTGCTTGCCTGGGGCTTCTGTCTCTTAATGAACCGCAGAATCCTGGGTTACGATGACAACCAGAACTGCAGGGTTGCCGTTTCTGGAGCCATGGTAGTGCAGTAACAAATACAGTATTGCAGGCTAACTCTGCCCACAGCCAGGCATTCTGGCTAAAGGTTGCCTTCCATCCTTCCGAGGTTGGTAAAATAAGCACCCAGATTATTGAGGGCAATGTGCTGACTTTTGTAAACCACTTAAAGAGTACTATAAAGCACTATGGAGTGGTATGTAATTGTAAGTGGTGTTAATGTTGCTAAGCAATGTGGTCACCTGATATCGTTGTGGAGATGACCACATCTCCACAACAAAAACTGTGGTCCCAATTGCTGTTTAATGCCTATATTTTATAAACATGGTTTATTATCCACTGTTTTGTTATTATACTTGACCAATATGAGATCCCATCCTCACATTTGTCTTCCAGTTTTTTAAACAAATTTCATAAGTATAATGGAGAAATCAGTTAAGCTTTATAATAAGAAATCAGTTAGCTTTATAATAAGCTAACATTTATGTTTGTTGCCTCGTTGATAGAGGATCCTAATGAGTATAGTTTGTAAATCATGAATTAAAGCTTAGTATTAGGAGTGAATCTAGACCTTGAACCTTATTTAAGAAAATAATATGTCATAAGACATATTATAATAAGAAAATAATATGTCATTTAATTAAATGAATTATACCACAGTTCAGCTGCAAGCGCTCTGAGACACCTATCTTTTTGCTGTAACATATCTAAACTTCTGTTCTGCAATGAAAGTATGAAGGATATTGTAAAGTTATCTATTTCAGGTAAACAAGCTTACCAATGATGCTCTACGAGATCGTCGACTCATTGGTTGATCAAATGGTGGACTATTTATTTGCAACTTTTCAAGATATCCATCAGGTATCCTAATGTCTGCAGGTAGTGACAAACGTTTATTCAAGTCCTGGAGAAGTAAACCAACACTAATAAGAGGGCATACATATTTTCAGAAATTGTTTCCATAGAAAAATAAAAATGTCAGTAAGTACTCAGTAATGTAGGCATAGTCTGTTACTGGTTAAGAACACAGAAATGAAGCAAACAGGGTGTTTCTATGGAAAAGCACAATTGCAATGCTTCATATAAAGTTCAAATCTTTACTTCTCAAAATAGCAAAAGAGAATTTTACTTTCTTTAATGGAAATAAAGGCTTTCTTTAACCTTGCCAATATCTGATTTACAAATTCTTTCTATGTGCTGCTATTTAATGGTTGACCAGATTTTTGCAGACTAAATCTGGAAATGCTATCTTAATATCCTTCACGTGTAGTCCAGAGTTCTTCAGAAAAATTTAAAAATTTGGACCCAGGTTATGCAGAGGTTATTTCGTGATGGCATAAAGGTATCATTGCAGGATATTCCTGGTCCAATGCCTTTTATATTTGACTGATGGTAAGTATTCAAGTGGTGCTTCAGTTATTTTGGGATTGTACTCAAGATATTCTATTATTATTGGCACTATCTGTTTTCTTTTGCCACTATCCTTCTAGCATCATCTGGCATACAACTTCAATGAACCAGATTTTCTTCTTTTCAATAACTGATATATGAGGTCTGTTGTGAACAACATGCCTGTATATTTGGATCTTAAAGTCCCATAAGACCTTAACCTGCTCATTTTCCAATATATCTCAACTTGAGAGTCCCAGTAGTTTAATGGTTGAATTCAAATACAACCCTTTGGCAAAATTTCCAATGAATATTTCTGGCAATTCAATCATAATATTGCTTCAATTTGTGAAATTTTGCTGCAGCCACTGATCAGATTTACTTAACAACTGTGGCAAGAAAGGTCGTAAAGTGGGGCAAAATTTACTTAACCAATGTCTCACTTAACAATATAACTTTTGGGCTCAATTGTGGTTGTATGTCAAGGACTACATGTAAATGTACCTTGAGTCAGAGGTTCCCAAGACTTGGCCAATACAATGCATTTTACTTTTTTGCATAAACACATGGTAAATGAATAACGAAGTCTGTTCTCTATATAATCTAGTGAAACAACTGCTCTAGTGAAAATTGATTTCCAAGTGTTCTGTGCTATACGTTAACCCTATGCTGAAAAAAAAAATTTTTTTAATCAAACCATGTTATAGCATATAACCTGAGCATTTGTGTTTGATTTGATTAAAAAAATTTTTTTTCAGCATAGGGTTAACGTATGGCTGGCCTGCCACTTGTGCAAGTCAAGATCAAACCAAACACAAATGCTCAGGTTATATGCTATAACAGCAGTCTCCAACCTATGGGCCATGGTCCACTACATATTAAGAATAGGATCGCGTGAGCAGCGGATGGTGTGCATGCGTGATCTTGACTTGCACAAGTGGCAGGCCAGCCTGTGTCCACACGTTGCTCATACAAATTGAGATGTATGGATGCGAGTGCTGGCCCAGTTCCCCTCTTCTCCCTCCCATCAGGCCAAATTGCAAAGATTGAGGACCACTGTGCTGTAAGACAAAGTTAAGATTCCTACTTTTCCCTTGATTGAAGGAATCATAGGACTCTCACCAGTGAGATTTTTAAAGTTATGTTATTGTTTAATTCACAATAGACAATTTTATGAGATAAAAATATTTACATTAATAGTAAAAAGTTAATTGTGTTCAAATAAAATTGTGCTCAAATAAAAATAATTCTAAATGTAAAAACTGTTAAGTTCTAAAAGTAAATGTAAGTCAGTTTTGAATTATGAATCATGGTAAATCATTTCCTTTTTATTATATCACTATGACTGAGGCATGACAGGAACACACTCAGCTAATGAAAATGAATAATACTTTCCTTGCACAAAGTCTACAAATTCTACTGCAAAGAATGACTCTAGGTAATTACTACTACAACATTTTAATCATCCTGTGTTGTTCAATGTCTTTCTGAAATATAGGTAAATAAATGAGTTGGGGAAGAATCTTGCATTGCAAAAACAGCTATCACACACAATTTACATGACAATAGTTTCCTGTCTTTATTGGTCTTTCAAATTTTCAGTACCTTTCAAAGATGGTGATGTTATACTGACCTTCTTCAAATGTGCTTTTCTGTATTGTATTGATAATAAATTAATCTTAATAAAACTGTGTATGCCTGTGATGCAGGCACTACTACTAAGGAAGATGAAACACCCAATAATATTTGTAGGCCTCACTGCTACTTCATGATACTAATGTTTAAGCATGACACTTGCCTGTATTTTTAACTCCAAAAGACTATGCAGTGGATCATTTTTTCCACAGAAAATACACTACATTTTTATGAAGAATTATATATTGGGCCAATGCTTTATGGATAAGAATCTCTGGACTGGGATACTAATACAAATCACTAGAAAATAACTTTTACAATGGATCTAGCAGGGGCAGAAGGGGGAGGAGGAAAGGGGAGAAATCTCTGTGGTGTGAAGCTCTCAAATAAATGTACTCAACTTCTTTACATTTCTATATGGCGTGGTAAAGTTTAGTGCTATCATCACTAAGTCTTTGCTTGTCAGAAACTGTTTTGCTCCTTTGAATTTCACATGGCTTTCTAAATCTCCCTTTCTAGGAATCTGCTGCACAACTTGAGGTTTCCTCATACAAGCCCACATTGCCTAAATCATGCCATTTACATCTTTGGTCATATCATATATCCTTTTCCAGGGAGTGCACTTTACACACATTTAAGATTCCAATGCATCTAAAACAGAACACACCTCAAACAGGGCAGGGAGCATGAACAGACTGATTTTACAACAGAACTGTGTTACCACAAAAATGGGGAGGAATCACTATTCCACAGATAAAGAACATAAAAACATTATATTTAGCATTTTGAAATATTAGAGACTCATAATTGTAGACTCTAGCATAGTTTTGGTGTGGTAATTAAAAATAAAAACTTCCCTATTTTAATTAACTAGTCAGTCAATCTTTTTAAATTGTTAACTGGATACATCAGAAAAAAATGTCATGTTTGAAATAAATTATCTGCTGGACAGTGCATACTATCAGCAAACTGAAACAAAGATCTTAACAATTGGAGAATCCAAGTTTATAAGACACGAAAAGAGATAAATTCTGATAATTAAGGACAGGACAACTTTCATATCCAAAATGTGGTTTTAAAAGTGAATAAATAGAACCCTAACCCAATTCTATTGACAACAGAATGAAGATTTAAAAGCAGTTCTAATTCAGAATCATAATGAAGAAATATAAGTTATCATCTTTGATTTTTCTAAATTATCTTTATTTTCACTGCTTCATTTTCAGATTCCCACTGTAGGAACAAGCAGTTCTGCTCCTAAAGTATTTTTATTATTTCACCTCAAATTTTGTCAGACCCTATTGTATCTGATTTAATCTTTCAGTCCATGGACAATTGTGACAGGCATCTTTATTAGCTTTAAACCCCAAAGAATTTTAAATGAATGAATGAAAACTATATGTTATAGCACGTGTGTAATTTTTTCAAATGGCAGTGCATACTACTTTATTATTTTGTACCTATGTCCAAGTGTCATCAGATTTTATATAGGAAAACAGACACCTCATGACATATTTTGGCCTTTTAAAAAATATTAGTAATTGCTTTAAAAAGTAACTGAGGTCAGTGGTCACCATCTTGGTGTTCTATGGCTGTTCTAATACCAGCAAATAATGCATTGCTGATCCATGAATTATTAAGAATATTATGCTTTCACTATTGTGTATGTTAAAGGGTGTAAAAGACTTTCAGTTTAGATCTTTAACTTGAACAAGAATGAATGCCAATATTTCCCTCCCTCCTTCTTCTAGTTCTTTCAGATTTTACCAGCTTGCCAAGGCTTTAATTATATTGTTGGTACATAAGCTAAAACTATAGCAATACAAAATGTTTATCACTCAGCTCAATATGGAAAATATGTTAATTAATCGTGATATATATTGGTTTATATACATGTATATATACATATTGGTTTAGTTACTGATTTAAGCTTTTGAGTCAACTCTAAGAAAATCACAGTAAAAACAGCATTTGTATTTTTAATGAAAAACATGTTTAATTCAGAAAGCCACAATTAAAAGAATATATATTTAAATTAGAAGTTTAATTTGAATATAGATTCTTAAATTGACAAAACATTATTTCAAATTTTACTGTAATTTCCAGAAATACTGGCATTCATACAGATTTTTATAAATGAAGGAAATTAAGTACCTTTTCCTCCTTTTGTTTACTGTCATGAACAATTCCGTTTTTAAACAGGAAAAGAGAAATCTGGGGAAGTCAAGAGCTTTCCCATTGTACTCAGTTTTGGAGTATTGTGCAGATTAATAAGCAGCATTAAATGAAAGCGTCATGAGTAAGAAATTGTCTTTCCAAATCTACACATTTCAAACTAAAGCCTACATTGCCATATTTTCAGTTGTAGCTCAATTTTCAATGTTCTGCCTAACTTTGATTTCCCAGTAAGTCCAAAGAGAGGAAATGTTCTTGAAGCATAGTTACCTACTTCCTTTGCCATTTTTATTATTTAACTTTTAGTAGTACAACTTTCATTCACACAAGTGTTCTGCAAACAGTAAATAAAGTTATTTTATAGCTAGCCAATTCAATACAAGGAAATGACATCACTTGAGTGAAGAACCCAATTCTGGATACATTTCTAACTGCTGTTTGTATTAAGTTCTTTTAAAAAAAGTAATTTGTGCCAGGAAGAAATACTATTCAAAACAGTGAAGCCATATATTTTTATGCAACAGTTATATTAAAATTTCAATGATTTCCAAACAGTTGCTAAACGTGATTCAAATAGTTGAATAGTTAACAAACAGGATCCCTCAAGAACTACTTCTACTTCACAATAAACTTTCTTGATCACAAAGGACTGCACTAAAGTTCTCTGCTACATCATACTGAAGGCAGAGATACATTTAAAAAGGAAAGGGGTTTTAAGAGGTCAGACCTAACCTCTGGAATAGCCTTTTCTGACAAATTGTTGGTCAAAATCTTTGGACTGTGCAAAGCTCCAATACAGCACATTCTAGAAAAATTGTCTCAGCAGAAATTAGATATATAGAAAGAATAAATAGAAAGAGTGGAGTGAACTTATCTGATGGTTATATACATTGAAAAATACTACACTATTTGGCCTTACTGCCTATCTACCAAATGAAACAATAGCATGATTATTTGGCTTTGCTAAAACAATGACTATAAAATTCTTTCAGCTTTCTCTTTGCTGGATCACAATCATGTCTGTCTTACTAATAGCTAGAAAAAGACAAACAACAGTGCCTTTTGTATTTTTATAACTGCATGTGGGGGAATGGACACTATTTTGTTTTCATTTGCTTTCTTATTTCTTCCCAGCAAGTTTTTGAAAATATGTATTTATTAAAAATACATTAAAAATAAATTTTATCCCAGTTGCCTGACAACTCTAACTCTAACCCTAGAGAGATACACTGTCCATTACAAATATATTTACAAATGCTTTTATCAGCCTCTACATTATTTATATTTCATCTCATGGTTTCATATTTTGAGAAGCTGCTTCAACATTATTTTGATTGTCTGAAATTTTCATCATCATAGCTATTGGAATCAAACATATATTATATTAAGCTACAGGCTTGGACTTTCAGGCTTAGTATGAACCCATCCAATAGTGGCTTTTTCCACTGTAGTGGCAAAATAAAGCAAACCATGGCTTATCACAACATATAAATGCAGTCATAATATACCATGTAATAAGCTGTTTTTCCTGTAATTTTAAAATAAACAGACATTTCAGAATCCTTAGATTAGATGTGACAGAACAATTTTCAGATGAAGTATTTAAAAAAGGAAAAGAAAATCCAGTACAGAATTCAAAGTAGGCAGCATTCTGTCTAGTCTCACACCTTTCTTTATTCAGATAAAAGCATTTAAATGTCAGCAAATCTGCCAAGGAAGCTGAAATTGCTCTAGGCTTATTTTCCTACTTCCTCTTAATTACACCTATAGAATGCTTTGTGATAAAACATATTTACCAACAGAAAACAGCTCTAATGACTGCCACAATTGAACTTCTTGTCAAACAGTATTATGCTTGAATAACCTTCCTTAATGTATTATACTTCAGATGTATTATACCATTCCTAAGAGCCTATCAGTTCTAACCAGAAAAAATAGTTCCTGGCTGAGAGTTATAAGAAATGCAATAAGCCCTTTGTCTTCCAGAACTCTATGCCCATATCCTTTCACCATGTATCCCTAATATACCTGAAGGGTTTCGGAATGAATAAATCTGATTTATAAGAAAGAAATGCAATATATCAAATATATATCAATATATATTTCTTCAACCTGCTACTTTTCAGCTGTGTTGGATTACTTCATCTCCAGTAACTAACTGGACAGAATTGATGGAAATTCTATCTAGGGCATGTTATGTTTTATACATTACACATTTAATAATAACTTTCAATTAAAAAATCAGATTAAATCTGTTGTACAGGATTAGTTATTTCTGAACATCAATAGCTTTACTTTAAAACACCCTAACCGGGATAAAAGTAATGTAAACAAATCCCAAGTCTTTTGTTCGGGTAATGCCTCTTCTATAAAAAACTAGATTACCTCCATAGATATTCGTCTGTGTATCCTGTTCCTGAGACAAACACCTGTTGGGGACTGAACTTCATCAGATGATGTTCCAGAAGCTTGGTCACTTTCACCATCTGATCCCATTTTTAGGTTTTCGTGTACAATATCTAAATTGAACAAAACCAGTAATTATTTAACTGACACTTGTGAAGGAGTTTCCATCACTGAGTGATAGTTCTCAGGCTTTAATGTGACTCTCTGTCAGTACAGAGCAAACCAGCTTACTCTCTGTTATTCTTTGGCAGGTGACAAATATATTTTTATTTAGACACATTTTACTAATTCAACTGGTTTCTCTGCTGAGGCAGATTTTAAAATTTTACCTGTAATTGTTTATGTGCTTTTATATATTACTTTTATTTCTTTTTTATTTGTATTTTATTGTCAGTCACTCAGATTATATTTGGAAAAACAAAATATAAATTTAAACCAAATTACAGATCATTAGTACTTTGGAACTATAAAATGTTAGTTCAGTTACAACACTTTTGTCCTATCCTGTATCAGCCTTCCATCCTTCTGAGGTGGGTAAAATGAGGACCCAAATTGTTGGGGGCAATATGCCAACTCTGTAAACTGCTTTGAGATCTAACTTCTCTCTCTCTCCCTCCCTCTCTCTCTCCCTCCCTCTCTCTCTCTCTCTCACTCACACACACACACACACAGAGGCAGGGGTGGGATTAAAATTTCTTAACAACTGGTTCTTGGGCATGGGCTAATTTGTGGGTGTGGGTTGGTGGTCATATGACTAGGTGGGTATGGCTTGTATGTAAATATTATAAATATTTATATAGATATTGAATTTTTATTAAAAAGAGCAATTTTTACCCCAAATTAGCCAGAGCAGGCAGGCAGATTGAATTGCTCACAGAATCACAGATTAATTTAGAAATCTATCTATTTGCAATCGGCTATCTGACACTGTCACATGCAATTTGGTTGCAAACAAAAAACTCATAAAATTTGCTAGCAAGCAAACTCATAAAATTAGCTCACAACACACCATGAATGTAAATATTGAATTTTTTATATAAAAAAGAGCAACTTTTACCCAAAAGCAGGCAGGCAGATTGAGTTGCTCACAGAATAACAGATTCACTTAGAGACATCTGTGTTTCTGCCATTGGCTATCTGAGTCTGCAACTGAATAATAGAACCTTTAGTCCTAAGGGAGTTTTGGCTCTGCTTAAAAGCAGATTGGAAGATCTAAAGATTAGCTAGAAAACAAGAAATCCAACGATTTCCTGCTAAATCTAAATCACCTGGCACAGCAGAACAGCTGATGGTCGGAAAAAGGAAAAATAGCAACTTAGCAGGCAGGTTTGCCAGGTAAAGAGTAAGTGGGCTGGGAGGGTTCCCATGGGCCATGTGGGAGGCGCAGCCTTATGTTCCTGCGTAGCCTGGATTAATTGCTGTGGGGGATGCTCTGGGGGTGACATTTCTCTGCAGATCACTAAAATTTTCTTGTGGGCCACCAGTGGGCCATGGCCCACCAGTTGGTGACCACTGCTGTAAAGCACTATAAAGCAGTATAGAAGTCTAAGTGCTATTGCTATTAATTGATTACTGATCTTTAATTTCATAATCTTTAAAAAACCAAAGCAGCAATGTACTCTTCATACAGCAAGAAAAAAGAGCTGTATTAAATTAAAATGTAAAATTCTAATCTTCCAAATATTCAATATAAAAGGAGGCATTTATTAAGAGATGATAAAAGAAGTTGAACTTAGATAAATGTTTGGCGACAGACATCTTCAAATAGCAGCACTGGTTATTTGCCAATAACTACAATATTTGCTACAGTAAGTATCAAACTGAAGCTGTTAAAAACGTTCTTTCCTGAACAACAGAAGAAAATGGCAAAAAATTAACATTTTTCTAATAAGAAGTATCTTGTGTTTTTGATTAGCTGCTATATGCATCATTTAGATATAACAGTGACTGGAAAATATATGGCATATTTGAGGGAAGTTCGACCAAAGTTCAGCCATCATATTTCTAAATTTAGAAAAACTAGTTTGCAAACAAGTTTTGCCAAAAAATTCAAGTTATACTGTAGAAATATCCAATTACAAGAGGTAATCATTTCATCTCTTCCTACCCTCTGCATCTTTCTTGTTATTATCCCCCCAATGTTCCCCTTTCAATTCTTTCATTTTATGGGAGGTCTCTGTGAACACTAAACTGACCTCCAGCTGCCCATAATCTTTATTTCTCGAAAAGGAAACATTTTTAGCTGCTGGGAGGGACAGACACATTTTGTGGAGTAAAAATGGCACATAGTCACAGATTCCCATCTAACCCCCAACCTCCACAGAGAGTTATCATTGGGCACTTTCTACAAAAAAGAGTTGTTGCCCATTAATCTCCAATATATGTTAAACTATAAAAAAGCCCCTGTCTGAAGGAGATAAGTGGTTAAGAAAGATGATATATATAAAATATATGAGATATATATATATAAAATAAAGGTCCATTAAATATTTTTGGTACTTTTTAGGTACATTAGTATTACTAATTACTAATAAATAGCATTTCAAAGGAAATTAAATCTGAATGAGGTAAAATGCAGATAAAAAAAATGTGTAATAAAATTGGATAGTCTTGCATATATTGTATGACAATATGCATTTTAATAAGATATACAGGAAACACTGAGGAAGATCAAGACATTGTTTGAAAAGGCCATCTATAGATGTTTTGTTTTCAGAACTAATGTTCAAGACACCAAAAATTTTAATCATTCAGTTTTTCAGTATACAAAAGAGACTAAAGGTATTTATTTTTACATTACAATTCTGAAGCTTATAGTTCATCAGAAATCACAATTGTCTTCTGAGATGGATTTGCTTTGGTCTACAGAATTGAAAATAAAATATCTTTAATCCCGAATAAGCTTTTATTTAAAAGCAAAAAATGATTTTTTAAATTAACAAAAAGCACTGTACAGTAAAAATAATTCAAATTAGGCAAAAAATCTCTTTCTTAAAGCTTATTTAATAAAATTAAGTTACAGATACAGGAAATGGGCCAGACCAATCTTTACTTTTCCTTATCGATAAAACAATACTCTATTCACAAGAAATGTTTCTATGTCACAAGCTTATTGACATAAAAATTACACCTCTGGGAAACCTAATTCAGACAAAGAACAGGCAAGTCTGACAGTTAATTTTGCTGTAAGGAGAGGAAGAAGACCTCACGCACTCATGAATATTAAAGCAATATGCCATGGATACAGTAACATAAATCCATATAATTGATTAAGACAACAATATAATTGAAAACGGATGGTTTGCTGATAGATATAGGAAGGGACTGGATTGGCTATGAGCTCTGGGCAAGCAGATTTTCACAGCTGTCAGTTCAAGCTAATGAGCTCAAGATACCCTGTATTATCTTTTCTTCCTACTTAGAAAAGCCATTCATAAATGTTTATCATATGAATGGGAAAAGGAACTGAAAATAAGACTGTTGATATAGCAATGTCCATATATAAATGTCAGATACCACTATTCTTTATATACTATGTGCAACTTGGATCAACATACTTGCAAAAAGACACATGAAAGTGAAAGTAGAGCAGCACACTTTCAAGAAAATACTAGAAGGGGGAAAAGAAGAGTGATAAAGGAATAGCTCTTTAGATTATATAAACATTGAGTATTTTTTGGCATAAAATGCTGTAATGGATCCAAGGTCCTGGAGGATCCGATTTTAATTTATCACTTTTGTGTGACAAAACGGGTAGAGGCTTGCAGGCATTCTTTCCATTGTTCTACTCATATTTTGGAACAGCCTTCTCTAAAACGATGATTTATCCCGTCTTTCCTTAAATTATTAAAAAATGAATTTCATTGGGGCACTGTGAAGGGATGAGTTGAGGCTACTGCTTGACTGTGTAATTATTTGTTAATTTAAAAATCTGTTAATGTGTAATTTTGTAAAACATGTTGATTGTTTATATACTATAGATGTTCATTTTAATTTACTGGGTCAATGTAAGTGGCCAAGTGTTTTTTTGATTGTAGAGGGAAAATCTAATAAACAAATAAATAAAAATTATGGTACCCAAGTTCATGGTAAACTGGCCATTAATCACTATTAATTTTGATGTCTAGGCAGACTTCACTGAATAAGAATCATATAATAAGCAACAACTGCTAGGCTGTAACACTGGAGAACTGTCACTGTTTTGTAATATTGTCCCCACTACAGAGCTTCCTAAGTACACTGAATGGCTGCTGTCTAACAGAAAATATTAAAAAATGTACTCTTAACCTGAAGCAGCAGGAGGAGAATTAACAGCCAGCTGATGTGGTACTAGCACAATGTGGTAGAAGTGAGTTTAGATTATTTCCTGGTTTATTTATTTATTCAACAAGGTTTATTCATACAATTATTCTAATATCATAACCATCATATTTGAAATCCCTGCTTTACGCCATTTGATATGCAATGAACATATCTACTATCTTAATTTGGAGCTGGTATTCCACAGGACTGGTATACTAGTTATTACAGCATAAAGGTAAGAAAAGAAAAAAGAGAACTGATTAATTTAAAGAATATTAAAAACGCACATTACCTAATCTGCTCCCATTTCTTGGCATTGCCATAAAAGAACCCAGACTTCCCCCTATAACGCTGTGTGGTCTTCGTAATGGAGGTTTTTTGAAGGATCCTGTATACTGATGAAGAAATGAGTGCATGCTGTGTGATGTTGGAGGTCTGCCATTCTTCACAATGGGTTCTATGATTTGCCAGCACCAGCCAGTTCATCCCGCAACAGAGAAATTCAGCAACATGTTGAGAAAGAAAACAGGAGAGTCAACATACAGCCATATTTGGAGCACTCATGTAAATTGTCTATTAACTTTTCTTTGGGGCATAGGACACACCTACTACTCCCTCAGCCGTGATCTAGTGCTGGATCAGTTATAATGCAAATTATCTCTAATGGGTTGACTGAGAAAGCGTTGAAAGAACAGGGTTGTTTTCTAGACTTAAAGTACACCAGTATTAAAATAAAGTATAAAATAAAGCTTTAAGTAATGAGAAATAAAAGATCTGATTGGATTTTAGTTACCAAATATATACTGAAGCCATAGCGTATACCACCAAATTGACTAAAGTTGGTGCATAGGTGCATGGCAAGAAGACTTCCTAAATTAAATGGCTGAAACTTGCAGTGATAAAAATTTTAAAGTATTACAGAGGACACCAAATGAGTAGAGGTTAAATGGTCAAAGAAAGGGAAAAGAAGGGGACCAGGAAAATATAATGATATGAAGAAAGAGAAGAAGTGCTGTGACAGTGGCTTTTGTTCCAAAACACCTTGTTCATTTTGTTCCTCATATAATTTCTCATATATCCACATAACTATTACTGTATATACTCGAGTATAAGTCGACCCGAATATGAGCCGAGGCACCCAATTTTACCACAAAAAACTGGGAAAACTTATTGACTCGAGTATAAGTCGAGGGTGGGAAATGCAGCAGCTACTGGTAAATTTCAAAAATAAAAATAGATACCAATAAAATTACATTAATTGAGGCATCAGTAGGTTAAATGTTTTTGAATATTTATTTCAAAGAAAAACAGTAAACTAGCTCTGTAAGTGGAAAAGAGAGCCAACAAAAGCAATATGGTATCAACAATAACTTTAAAAGTACAAAAACCTTAGCTCAATCAGCAACCAAGCTAAAACACAAGAGTTAAAATCCTTCAAAACTGGATTCCTCATCATCATCTGTATGTTATATTTATGGACAAAAGTGGATATTCATTCAGGCTAGAGTGCTTTAAAATGTAAATGAGGTTAGTTTCACACACACATGCACACCGTTTCGCTTTCCATAAACTAATTTTTTAGTGCATGACAGATGAAGTGCCTGACAGATGAAAGTCCTCTTAGGAAACTTTAGATCTTAACTGGCATTACATTTAAAATCAAACATGTTCACATTCTTAACATTTTTCCATGGCAAAGTGTTTCTCAAATAATCCATAATAATGCCACGGGAGGGAATTATTGTCTAATTAAAACTTTCACTAGGACAGTTGAGAATAAGTTTGATGTTCACAATTTCCTCTTTGAAAGAGACCAGTAAATAGGGAACAAGAAGATGAAGAAAAAGAAGTGTGTTTTTTCACATTTTTCACACTGCAGTGAACAAAAATGGCATCATAGGAACAGGCTTATTCTCAGTCCAAAGGTTTGTTTCTGATTTCTTCCCTGATTTAAGGGAAATTTGGGAAACGATCTCACTATCATGAAAGGTTTAATTGATTCACTAGCCCAAAAGATGATGATGATGACAGTGGGAGGCAGGAGTCACTCTCTCCCTTGCAAGAAAAAAGCATGTGTATGTGCTGCATGTACATCCTGTTTTGGAGAGCCACCATCTCTTTCACAGCTCTCCTTCATGCCTCCATTGCATGTGCACACATTCCAGTAGTAGGTCAACATACAGATGTCACACTAGGTTCCCTCCTCAAAAGAAACATCCAACCTTTCTTGAGAAGTACAAACTTCATCTGTTCAGGATTGTGGTGACAAAGGTGAAGGAGGATGGGGCTGAGAGAAGGGAAGGGAAGAAAAGATCATTGACAGGGAGAAACACCTGGAAGTGTGAGCCCTCGAGTTTCCTTAGGGAAGACCAGACAACAAGGGGAGAGGAGAGGAGGAGGAGGAGGAGGAGGAGGAGAGTTAAAAAAAAAGAGTGGGAAGCCAACTCATGCGTGCCATCAAAGCGGGTTGCTATGGTATCCAGGAAGGTGTTTTGGGGAGCCAGGAGGCCCCTCATCACCGGCATTTTAAGACTTGCTCAAGGACATCGCCATCGTCCAGTTGGAAGGGGGAAAAAAACCCAGAGGTATCTGAGAAGGACGGGAGCCGAGATGGGGCCCTTCGCTTCCTCTCCCCGAGACAGGCCAGGGGGAAGCGGGGCTTTCTCCGCCTGCTGCTGCCAGAGGGGTGCGGGGGGGGGGCTTTGCAAAAAAAAAGAGAGAGAGTGAGTGAGAAAGAGTGTGAATGAGAATACTGACCGCTCTTGCGACGGCGGAGGTGACTTAAGATGACTCCCCGTGTGGGAAGTCACCCGGTGCACACCTCCTCCTTCCAGCCTGCTCGAGTAACCCCCCCTCCCCCTGTGCGCGCTTTCGTGGCTGCTTGACGTGCTGGGAGAAACCCAAAGCGGACGCCGCGGCCGAGGTGACCGAGAGTTGCTGGCAATTCCCTTCCCAGCTCGCACTGCAGTCTGAAGGGAAGGAAAAGCCTTGCTGGAGCCCAGCCCGCCCTTCGCTTTCCTCCTGGGCTCTCCCGACAACTCCACAGACAGCTTCTCTGCTGTCTTGCTAACAAACCCTGCCAACCCTCTGTCTCGCTCTCAATCGCTCTCTCTCTATGTGTGTGTGCCACCGCCGCCTTCTCCAGACGAGCGCCCTGACAGGAGGCGATCGCAGCCGTGACGGCAGAGACCGCGACTCGCTGAGCCCTGCAAACGGCCGGCCGAAAGACGAGAGGAGGACGCCCGGGCGGCTGCCGCCCCTGGATCCTAACTGGAAAGACCCCACCGCCGCCGCCGCCTCCCGCTCAGGCAGGGTCCCCATTCCCCTGGCCGGCCAGGGGCACAGCCGCTTCCCACTCCCGAACAGCCCAGGCGCCGCTAGTAAGCCTCGCTCAGCGCCCGGGGTGGCATTGCAGGCACAGCCTTTTGCAGAGCCGAGCCGGGCCGCACCTCACCTCACCTCCTCACCTCCTTCTCTTGCTCTTCTTGCAAAGCGCCGCCGACTTGGCGTCGAGCGGCTCCTTTACCTGCCTGTTGTATGGGAGCTACCGCGCTCGCCTCCGGAGCAGCCGTCCGCAGTTTCAACCGGGGAGGGAGGGGGGCACAAAGCAGCCCAAACGCGTAGCAGTGGAAGGAAGGTGCGCTAGTACGAGGAAAAGAGAGAGAGAGAGACACACACACAGAGACACACACACACTCACACTCACTTCGCCACTTTGCACCTTGCAAATGCAAAATCCTGGGGTTTTTGCATTTGCAAGGTGCAAAGCGGCGGGGGCGGATCCCGCGTGCTGGAAAGGGCTTGACTGTATTATGGTGAGAGAGAGAGAAAGGGAGAGATCATAAGAACGGCTCTTGCTTTTTTCTTGCAAGGGAGAGAGCCTTGCTTTTTTCTTGCAGTTGGAGCTGAGGAAACGAAGCTGAGTGGAGCCGAAGCAACCTCAGCTCGCGTTGTTTTCTTAGCCTCGCTTTTGCCTTCTCCCTACATCTTCCCTCTGTTAAAATCCCCCCCACACACACAGAGGGGAATCTGACTCGAGTATAAGCCGAGGGCGGTTTTTTCAGCACAAAAAGTGGGCTGAAAAACTCGGCTTATACTCGAGTATATACGGTAATTATACTATTTATGGGGGAAAAGATGAAGATATTAGCATTCTGCTTAACATATAATGAATCAAATGTTAATACCACATTTTGTACTGTCTTGCATTTGATAGTGCTCCAACATTTTGTGAAACATACTAAGTTCGGGCAGGGGGTCCTTGGTGGTCTCTGAACTTTCTTTCTTTCTTTTAGATGTTTCATTACCCAAACTAGGTAACATCATCAGTGCACTGGCAGTGTAATACAATTTGGGTAATGAAATGTCAGCAACAAAACAACCTAGCTCAGAGAGCACCAAGGACCCCTCATTTCAACCCTGAACTACAAATATTTTCTTCTATCGGAACATAGAAAGTTAATAAGAGCATTCAACCATTTACAAACCATTGTGAAAATCTTCTGATGGCTACATAATGTTAACAGAGTTTATAAAAAGACTCTTCCTATTGCTCAACCACAATCCATTTGTGTTCATTTAAGGATAATGTTCAGCAACTCATCTTCTTTTCTCTAAAGCAAGCTATAGGGTGGTTTGTCGAGCATCCTATATTTTACGTGACTCTGATAATAGCTTTTGTTAGAATCAGAATGAATTCCAGTGCTCCCAAAACATAATGTTTAGTCAGCATTTTTCATCTAAAAACATCCTTAACAGCAATAGGAAGAATTCCCTCTTGTAATCTGACAATTCTGACAATTGAATTCTGCTGTATAGTGCAGTGTTGGTGTAGTGTCGGGGATTTTCAGTTCAATGTGTGAAGGTTGAAGGATGTGTGTTTGTGTATATTTTCATGGTCATGGTCATGATGTGCATTGAAGATGGTCTTTGATTTTGTTGTACGAGCTGCAATGACAATACAGTAAACTAAACAATGCATACTCAAAATCAAAAGACAGACAAAACAGAAATAGCTATATTTGATAGTCATCATCATCACTGTCACCATCATCACCATAATTTCATGATGCTAATATCAGTGTAGTCAAGACTGGTATTTTATTCTTTCTGAAGTTTTAGACAATTACAGTCAGGGAATTCTAGATAATTTCTAATTTGATAAGGGATTCACTTATCAGATATGTGGGCATTTCACTGCTCATATAAGACAGGAGAAACAATAATGAATAAGATGTGAAAGCCTGGAAAAAAGAAGATAAGCCATTTTCTCCCACACACTTTGTTTTTTCCAGTTCTAAATATCTTTAAAAATTTCCCCTTCTTTGCAAAGGTCTCAATCTATGGATTGAATACTTCATTTATTTTACAATATTTGTAACACATCCCCACCCTAACAGTTCTGAATGGAGTACAACAAAATAAATCACCAAAGACAAACACAAAATACTCAATATAAATAATTCAAGTAATGTAGTTATCTCTTTAGTGTATATCCTGATATTATTATTATTTATTTTTATAAATAACTTAAGTCAGCAAACATACGTAATATTCCTTCCTCCTTCTATTTTCCCCACAACAACCCTGTGAGGTGAGCTGGATTGAGAGAGAGTGACTGACCCAAGGCTCAGCCAGTTTTTCATGCTTGGGCCAGAATTTATAATCTCCTGGTTTTTAATCTTATGCCTTAACTACAAACAGCAAAATAATTAAATCAAATCTAATCTAATAATTCACATTGATTTAACTTGTTTATGAAATGTCAGCTGATACAGTCATTTGTATCTCTTGACGGAGGGCATTTCATAAAATGGGAGCTACCAAGAGAATATTACTATCACCGGGTCTATGCTCCATGTATATTATGAGGATTTGACCTAACTTGATGACCAGGCGGATGGGTTCAATTTGGCTATATAGTATTTATATATGTTAGAGTTAACTTGCAGATTGCTTTAAAGATTAAAAAAAAGCCTAACGTCATTAAGTGAAATATAAAATTTTCTTTATGTGACTTCATTTCCTTACTCTGTATAGCTTCTTGTCTAATGCCTTGTGATGAATTCTCATATGGAGCAAGTCACAATTCCCTAGAGGAGGATGTCTATACACAATCTAATTATTTGGAAAAGAAGCAAAACTGTGTCCATATGACCACATGAGTAGTTACCAGGTAATAACAATAGTTTGCAGTGGGGGACTGATCTGGGTTTGCAGTGGGAACTGATTTGGTAACCCCGCTCTTACTTTATTCATAAGAGAGAAACAAAGGAGGCAGCAGATTTTAGGCAAACAGTATTTTCACTCAATTCAAAATGAAGCAGTTGCTTAGGAACAAGATGAGGAAGCATTTTATATAATAAGATCGTGAATTAAACCCTTTGGCAGTAAAAAGATGTGGAAGCTCTACCGAACTTCCTTCTTGTAGTGTATTGTTATTTGTGAAGTATTATGTATGTCTACTGAATCACTTTCAAAATAAAGAGCAATGATGCCCATAGCAGAACATAGCATTACAGTATGTAATCTACTTTGAAACATATAGACAGGGTACACTGCAAACAATAAACTGGTCCATAATGGTGCTGGAAAATAATCCCAAGGGCATTATTTAATTATCACCTGAAACAATTTTAACATGGGTCTATACTGTTATACAGTATGTTTGGTTTCTAAAATAACATGTATGTTGTAATAATTGTAAACCTCCTTTAATATTGGAATAAACAGAAAGATGCTAATATTAAACTAAATAATAATCAAAAGTTTATTATAATTTTGTGAATAGAATCAACAAATCTTATATTATAAATTGTTCATTTTATAATTTAAATTTTACTTTAACTTGCTACAATCTTATTTTTGTTGCAAAAAACCCCCCAAAAGCCATAACATCTCCTTTGCACTTATGACTGTAGCAGTGACCCTACAGCCACATAATAAAAATTCGGACACTTTGACAACCAGCATGTATTTATGGCAGTTGCAGTGTCCCAAGGTCACATGATTGTCATTTACAACTTCCTGGGGGTTCCATCCAACAAGCAAAGTCAATGGCTAGATCAAAGAATTGACATGGGTGGCAGAGAAGGGGAGCAATGACAGAAAATGTGTGGTGATGTAAATACACAAAATGTTGTAACTAAAGTAAGTAATCATGGCATTTGTGTGATTGTGTTATCATATATCATTACAGTTTGTTGCAGGTGCCATTGCAATTTATTTGAAACAGATTTCAACAAAACATGAATGCTGGTTTATCTTTGCAGCCAGCTACTATACGGTGGTTCAACTGTATCAAAAGGCACAACTTATATTTGTATTTCTTGAAGTACATACAACTTGGGGTACACTATACCAATTTGGATAAGACAATTTAGATGATTTTGTCAAGCCAGATGCTCAGTTCATGTTTCCACACATCCTGAAGCACCTTTTCTAAACTGAATCTGAAGCATTCCACTCTCAAATTATTTCTATAGAACCTTTGCAGTGCTAAGAGCAGTTTAGATAATGATCACTGAAACAATGCATGTATGCATTTCTAAATATTGCACCATGTTATAAGTTAGGGTAGAGAGAAGGAAAATGTGTCTATACCTGTTAAACAAAATTAGAACTCCAAATTTCTACTGCAGAATGGAAAACCATTTTGTAATAATTCATATATGAAGTTGAACTAAGTAACTATAGTTTAATTATGTTTTTTATGAAATCTGATTATCCTATTCTACATCTGGATGTTATATGGGAACTCATTGCAATCTCAGGTATCCTAGGTGCCTATTCTATGCTGGAGAGGACTGATAACTGTCATATTTACTTACAGTAGTTTGCATTTCAATTGTTTCCTTTTTCCTTTCTATATATGCTCAGATATCTAATGTTCTCTTTACTTCTGCAATTATTCTTTTTATCTAAAAGATTTTAGTTTCCATATATGCATACTTACTTAAAAATGGAATTTACAACATGACTCTGTTCTTCAGGACATCACAGTAACAGTTTGATCCATTAACTACCAACTCTGAATCTTCCCGGTTTTGACACCCATTTGCGAGGCGGCTTCAGTGGAGGGAAGGAGGCCTTAGATGATGCTACAGGAAGAGCTGCTGATCTTTCTTTCTGTTGCAAAGCTAGCTCTCCCTCCTGTGGTGCACCTTGGGATGCGAGTGTGTACCACAACAGAGCTAGTAAAATGGTAGCCAAGCTACTACTCTGCATAAGTAATAAGTATAATAATAATCACATCCTGAACACTTATTCACATTTTTTTTATAAATTCAAAAGGAAAAAAACATAGTGAATATGGCAGATACAGAAGTTTGTACACTTTTCACAGTTGCATTTTGTAACATCTCCTTTGGCAGTAAATAATTTTCCTGTAAGCATTTTTTAGTCTTTTTATTGTTGCTTTTGGATTCCCTCATTTCTTGCAAAAACTCTCTAGTTTAGAAATACTTTTAGATTTTCTTAATATGCATTAATATGCTTAATATTTGAGCTCTCCTGATAGTTTTTCAACAATATTTAACTTAGAGGAGTGTGAAGGGCAAGCCAGCATTTTTTATTTTTCTTTCTTGTACTGTAAATACTTCATGACTGATTTAGAGGTACATTTCACGCTGTTTTCTTTCTGAAACAGAATCTAACTTCCTTTCAGCTTCCATTTCTGAAGAAGATTAGCTCTTGAAGACGGTCTTTTTACAGGAATTCCTGTCCAGTTACAGGAAAAGCTGTTGTTTTTGACAAAGGAGGTATTAATCAAAATGATTTCTACGTTTTGCATCTGTCATAGTCACTATTTTCTTCTTTTAAATTTACAGATAACTGCACATAAATGCTCAGTATGCATTTCAAGGAAGATGTCATATAAATTTGTACTACTCAAGAGTTGCATCATTTTTTGTTCATTTAGGGATTAACTGAAACACATAATTTGACCAAGGATATTTAAACTTTCACATATAATTGTAAATATATGGAAGAGCAGGCTGGTGAAAAAAAATAGGATCTCTGCCTCTCCTATTTGAGCCTTTTCCTTAGCATCAACATGGCAGAGTTACCCATAAATCTGTAACCTTGAAATAGGTAATGGAAGAGAAAAGAGGAGATGTGCATTTTGGAAGCTTTGCAGCCAGCAACAAACAGAGAATACAATGAAGTAAAAGAATATATTTTTCCTTCACAGAAACTGAATAGCCCAAAGGAAAAAGAAGAGGCACAGTAGAGCAGAGCAAAAACACAGCAAGGCACAATGTGACAAGGTGCAAGCAAGTGCTTTATGCAGTGCCCCTTAATAAAGAAGAACAAGGTAGAAGAAATCCTAGAGAGAGAGGAATTAAAGAAAGACCAATGTCTCTAAGGGGAAAACACTGGTCTATGGGCACTCAAAATATAGAAATAATAATAACTGTGTAACAGCAATAGTAAAAGAAACAGAGTGTGGGATAATATAAAGGCAAAAGAAAGCACTCACGTATACTGTAGATTTGTATTTTTCTTTTTTGTATGTTGTTCCCCCCCCAAAAAAGATCTCCCTAAGCTGTGTGTGTGTGTGTGTGTGTGTGTGTGTGTGTTCTCTGTTTTAATTCCAGATTTTCCATAATGGCTGGCAAACAGCCACTTGCATATAAATGAATGGTGACCACTATTCAGGGAAATGATTTCCATGAAATTTAGAGATTAACAAAAAGCAGATTTTTATGTGCAGTTGTTGTTTAAAAAAACAACAGAAAAAAGTCAACAAAAAGCTTTAGTTGACAAGATCTTACCTTCCTATTTGCAAAAATGTATTTGTTTCTGAATCAGAGCAAGATCAGGAGGACAAGGTAGGATTTTATGTCAGAGAATATTGCCTAGCAGGTACTGTAACTTTGTGGAGCAGGGTAGGCGGGGGTGGGCTAGAGGGCACCTATGACATTCTCAGAGCACATAATTAATATTTTTTCCCCTTCTTTTAAGCTATCAATATTTGTTTATATACAGGAGAGCTGCCTGGAGTGCCCAGCAAATCACATAGCAGCTACTTGAAGAAATGAGCTCCCTTCCTCAGGTTGCTTTCGACTCCTGCAACTTACCTTTACCTTCTTTTCAGGGCACATTTCCAAGCGGTACCAACTGATAATTCTGCTTTCTAAAAATAACTGTGCACCTTATCTGGAGACCAGACCACTATGTAGCATATCACCCTCTTATGTCATTTAATTAAAGTCAAACAAAAATGACATACAGAAAGCAACCTTGCTAGTTGCCAAGGAAAATTACAATTGAGATGCACTGCCTGTCTTAGATCAGGGATTTAATAACTTCCAGAGCTCTCAATTTTCCTTCAATAGATACCCAAAAAGATATTAATTTTATACGAATCTATCAATGATCCTCCTTTCTTCTCTAGTTTCCTCTAGGCTAGTATTACAGATAGTCGTCGACTTACAACAGTTTGTTTAGGGATTGTTCAAAGTTATAAAAAAAGTGTTTCCAGAGTTTTACAGAAATATGTCTTAATTTTAATTTTAGTCAAACAAATTTGTACTTTTCCTTTTTGCTTCTAACAGCCTTGTGATTTCTTTAACGTTTTTTGGAAATAATCTATCCATAGTAGAAGACATCTTTGCTTTAGTTTAGTTTAGTTTAGTTTACTGTCATTGCACCTCGTACAATGAAATCAAACACCATCTTCAGTGCACATCATGACCATGACAATAAACACAAACACACATCCTTCACCCTTCACACATTGAACTGGAAACCCCCGATACCACACCAACACTGCACTATACAGCAGAATTCAAAAGAGCTACTGCCCTGGGATAAAAGCTGACATTGTAGCTGCTAGTTTTTGTCCCCATTCAACTATTTCCTGGAATATTTCAAATGTTCTTTATCATTTTCTGTTCTTTTATCTCAATGCTGAGCGAAGACAAAATGCAAGCCTCTTCTTTTAATTTTTGTTTTCTTTTAGGCTTTGAATCTTTAGTTCCCCTTGAAATAATAAAATCTTGAATTTCTGTTATAACTTCAGGTAGACTAAAAATTTCCCATTAACGTGCTATTTGTATAATTATTTTCAAAATCTTATAGGAAAAGTGCTGTTAGTCCAAATTCATCTGTTCTCTTAATTTGTTTATATTTTCTTGAATTAAAGTCTTATTTAGCTTTTGCTATTCTTTTTTTTAAACTCATAGTTTTTTTTTAATTTCTGAAATGAAGATAAACTTATCAGGTTGCTTTGCAAATTTGTTATTTTGAAGAACTTTATTAGCAATGTCCTTAAAAAGGCTCTGCTGTGGTTGAGACTATGTTGGTTTCCCTTCATCTCCTGGCACAAAAACCCTTGGGAAACCGCTGTTGTGTGCTCTCCTTGTGAGAAGTAACCCTCTAAAAGGATGGGTGAACTCCCCTCTTTTTATCAGCAGAAGTTCTGTGGGACCAGTCTACTTGCTGGTCCTTCAGTCATGACCATAATCTTGTCTCTGCCCATTCAGAGATCCACTAGCTCACCATTCATGCCTGGAAATCCAGTACTATACCATTTTTCAAAGATTGCATAAGAAATCAAGCTTCTGATCTGAAATTCTTTTAGATTTACAAGGAACTGAATCAAAAGACTGTATATACAAAATATGATCCCTTTGCCTGAAATACATACTTCAACAAATTATTTAAACCAAGGAAAAATATACTATACCAGCAGTGATGTGCTGACTTAGCTTGTACCAGTTCATGGAAACTGATTGTTAATTTCTTGGATTGTTGCAAGCTGAATGTATCACAACACTCAGCAATGATACGAATGGAGCTAGCAAGTTCGTTATCATGGTTTACCAGCACACCACTGTACACCAGACAAAGTTTCAGAACTTCTTTGCATTACCCATAATATATGTTTAGCTCAGAATCTTTATTTTAGAAAAGAAATTCTAAACATCTTAAGTATTTTGTACTTGTTATAGATCTGTATTATTTTACTAGATGGAATATACTTTTCAATCCATACAATTTTATCTGTTAAAGTACATAAATATCAACTTTGGACTTGTCACTATTTTATTCAGCAATACTAAACATCCAGCAGATTGCAAATATATCTTTCACTTTTAAACAAAACTGCTCCATAACTGAAATTTCAAATAGCTGCAAAACACTGAAAATAAAATGCAATATGAAATGGAATATATCTGCTGGGCTGCAAAAATATGGATGTAGCAATGATGCTAATAGGAATGGAATGATGCAGGATTTTTGCAATTCAATCATAACTTCAATTTGGTAGCATTCAATTAAAATATGTTTTTCAATAATAATAAACTAAACAAAACACATTAGAATATTTTATGAAAAGCAAATATAGTTATCAAAATTAAAATGAATGGCTACACTAATTCCAAACTCATAATTCATCTTGTTAAGGTGTTTATTATCAATAATAGCATGTTCATTTTCCCTTAGTATAGTCCTTTACAAAAATAATAAACATGGTGCATGTACTTACCGTTATCTTTGTTGCTGTTCTCTTCAATTGTCATTTGTTCAGCCAGTTCAGAAAGTGACTCATCAATAGTCTGACTCCCACGCAGTGTTAAAGAAAGTCTTCTCTTAAACTTTTTCATTCTACCAGCTATAAACCTGGCTTGAGAAAGCCTATTAAAAAAAAAAAAGTGCAAGCTGTAATTATCTGAGTTGAAAGGATTATCAAAATTTATAAGCCACCTGAGTACCAGAAATTCATTGTAGCTAAGAGAAAACTACCGTGTTTCTCACAAAATAAGGCCGGGCCTTATTTTTTTTTGAGGCCCCTCCCCACGGACCAGCGCCGTCTCCAACAACAGCATCTGAGTCACTCCCGCTTTTCCCTCGTCCCCTGTAACAACAGGGAAAAAAAACATTTTGAGGTACCTAGGAGCGCTGCACGCTGCGTTTTAGCTTAATCCCGAGCGGCTGGGTGGGCATGAGAAGAGCTGAGGGAGTGTCTCTGCTGCTGCTACCCTCGGTGTTCCAGTCTCGGGCTCTGCAAGTTTGCAAAAGTCCCGGTGCACAGCCCGTTCCTGCATTCCAAGCGCTCAGGCCGAGCTGCAGCTGTCCCTCTCTCACCAGCGCCATCTCCAATAACAGCGGCAGCAGCGGCAGGAACCGTGGAAGTTACGGAGGCAGCTCCCCCATCTGAGAAGCAGCTGAAACGCTTCCATGGTTCCCGCCGCTGCTGCCGCTGTTGACAAGGGAAAAGTGGGAGCGACTCAGATGCTGTTGTTGGAGATGGCACTGGCGAGAGAGGCGCCAGCACTGGTGGAAGCTATGGAGGCCTGAGAAGCAGCTGAAACGCTGCCGGACATCCACACCGACACCTCCCACCTGCTGACCCGGGTAAGGGAGCCCTCCGTGCTCCACCATGATTGGCTGTTAGGAGCGGCTGATGGTGAGGCCGTAGCTGCCTGCAAGGCACTCCTCATGGCAAGTTCCCCCCCACCTTCCCCCCCAATTTTGCATGTTTTAAACTACGCCTAAATTTGGGGGGAGAGGCTTAATTTCATTTTATGCCTAGAAAACATGCTAGGTCTTCCTATTGGGGGGGGCGTATTGTTGGAGAAACTTGGTATTACCATAATCATAAAAAATATATTTATTGTTGCGTTTATCTATCAATATGTATTTCATAATTAAAAGCAGAATTGACAATTTAGTAGGATTTATTTATAATTGATATTTAAAAATATGATATGGAGTAGACAAATTAAAAATTGCATGATAAAATGTATACAAAATTTTGACAAAATAATAAAAATGGGACAATGGGGAAAAAAATCAATACAATTTATACCAAGCTATAATTTGGAAGAAAATTGGTTCAAAATACTCTACACATGCTATAACTGTCCATGACTGCCAAGATAAACGAATCACATCACAATAAATATTAGAAATACCACAATAAAGGAACATTGACCCAAAGAAACATACAAAACATACAGAAAATTCTGAAAATAAGATTCAAATTAGAACTACACATGTTTTTATTAGGTATAATCACAGAGAATGTAAACAAAAAGCTCCATAATTTATTAAGATATATGCTGACAGTGACAAGAATTAATCTGGTACAACACTGGAAAAGAAAAACTGTGCCAAGTGCTAACAATGGGAGACCAAGATAATATCCAACTATGGAAATATTCACTGTATATATTCATAGCAAAATGATGGAGTGAACATTTAGGAGTAGATGCCATTTTTATTTCAAATGATAAAAGCCTTGGCAGCATACAAAAAAATAAAATAATCGTTAACAATAAAACACTTATTAATCTGACAAAAATATATCCATTGCAATAGCTTGTCAATATACATTAAAAGTGAAGGTTTGGGGCAAGAAAACAAAAGAAGATCAAAATTTTGAATATATATTCATGTAACATTTTAAAGTCAACTTGAATTAATGTGCAATTAAACAATTCAACCCTTTTTATATCAGAGATCATTCAAAGTATACCTATTATTTTTAAAAGAGTATATGCAAAAGAGTACATAAATATTGTGCAGCTTTAATAAAAAAAAAATGCACCTCTCTTAAGTCTTAAATTTTTATTGTGCTGTGTGTGTATGTATGTATATATGTATGTATGTATGCATGCAGCCATACCCATACTAGGCAATATATATAATTCAACCGTACAAGATGCTCCCCCATGTGAACTACCTAAACTACCTTTGTGAGAAAACATTCATAGCAAGCTGAAGTGATACTGTATGTTGGCAGAAAGGAGAATCAGACAGAAACCAGTGACCCAGTAAACCACAATGTTCATATTTACTAGCCATATCTCAAAAATAATATACAATAGCTACCATGCTGACCTAATATGCAAAAGAATGTCACAAGACTGCCAGAGAAAATGGGCATTGGTTCTTACCTAACACGCCATTTCTCTGGAGCTGGGAGGATCATCCAGAGAGTGGGAGGTGCTTCAGTCTGCATTGTTGAAGGCTGAGCTTAATTACTGAGGAATGCTCCGCCCTCCATCACGTGGCTCCCTTGCATTCCCCAGTTTACGCGAAGACGAGAGTGAAGAGAAGATCGTGCTCTCATCTTACTATGCTAAGCGGTTCCTTGGCCGAAACAAGACCTCACCAGACAGTGAACTAAAAGGGTGGGGCTGGATGATCCTCCCGGCTCCAGAGAAATGGCGTGTCAGGTAAGGACCAACGCCCATTCGCCTGAGAGCCGGTCGGATCATCCAGAGAGTGGGACATACCAAAGCTTGGCTGTCCTATGGGAGGGACTCCGTCTGGTTCTGAAGTCCCTGCGGTTCCTTGAGGACTCACTGGAGAACTCGTCTCCCAAATGAAGCCTCCGCCAAGGCAAATATGTCGATCTTATAATGCCTAATGAAGGGAGATGGGGAGGCCCAGGTGGCCGCCTGACAAATATCAGCAATTGGAGCCTGGGTGGCCCAAGCTGCCGAGGTGGCTGCACTTCTGGTGGAGTGTGCCGTTATTCCGCTGGGCACCGGCAGAGCCTGGGACAAGTAAGCTTTGGAAATAGTAGCTCTAATCCAGCGGCCGATGGTTGCCGGGGACACTTTGTATCCTAAGGATTTAGCTTGAAAGGAAAGGAATAAGGATTCGGACTTCCTAAAGGGCTGGGTACGTTTAATGTAAATGCGGAGGGCCCGTCTTACGTCCAGGGTGTGCCAAAGCTTCTCCCTTTCCCGCGAGGGATTGGGGCAGAAGTTCGGAAGTGTGAGTTCCTGTGCCCTGTGGAAGGCTGAATTGACCTTAGGCAAGAAGGTAGGATCCGGCTGTGGAACCCGATCGGCATGGAAGATGCAAAGGTCTTTCCTCACCGACAAGGCAGCTATCTCCGATATTCGGCGAGCCGAAGTAATGGCCACCAGGAATACGCCTTTGAAAGTTAGGAACTGGAGTGAGGATTCCCTGAGAGGCTCAAAGGGATGTTTAGTAAGGGACGCCAGGACCTTGTTGAAGTCCCAGGGAGGGTATCTGTGTACAGTTGGGGGACACAAGTTAGTTGCTCCCCTAAAGAATGCCCTAATGTGAGGGTGGAGGGAGAAGGTACCCAGATTGTTGCAAATAATCATAGTTGAAAGGGCTGCTACCTGATGCCTCAGGGTGTTCGGAGAAAGTCCCTTCCTCAGACCTTCTTGGAGGAATTCCAAAACTTGAGCAATGGAGGGTGAAAGAGGGTTGATCTGGAAATTATGGCACCACTTGCAGAAGCTATTCCAGGTGGCATTGTATATTCGGGTTGTTGAGGGCCGCCTTGCGGCTAAAATGGTATCAATAACCTGGTCAGAGAACTGCTCCTTCCTTAGACGTTCCCGCTCAACCTCCAAACAGCTAACTGGAGCCACTGAGGGTCTCGGTGTTGGAGGGGCCCCTGGGAAAGGGATATCCTGTGCGGAGGAATTTTCCAAGGGGGGGGGCACCGATAGATAGCGGAGGTCCGCAAACCATGGGCATCTGGGCCAGTAGGGTGCCACTAAAATCAGCTCTGCTTTCTTGGAGATGAGCTTCTGGATGACTCTGGGGACCAGGGCCAATGGAGGGAATGCATATAGAAGTACTGTGGGCCAGGGGCAACGGAGGACGTTGTGATTCTTGGCCCCGTGGGAGGGATACCTTGAGAAAAACCTGGGGAGTTGGGTGTTGAGTGGGGATCGAAGAGATCTGCTGACGGGAGACCGAACATCACGGTCGCTTCCCTGAACAGTGACGGGTGAATGCGCCACTCGGACTGGTCCACCGTGGTCCTGCTCAGCCAATCTGCTTGGGTGTTTGAGACCCCTGAGATGTGCTTGGCTTTGAGGGAGAGGAGATTGCGCTCCGCCCAACGGCAGAGGCGCTTGGCCTCTCTCATCAAACTTATGGACTGGGTGCCCTCTTGTCGGTTGACGTGAGCCTTGGCAGTGACGTTGTCTGTGAGTATCAGGATATGCCGCCCGCGTACGTGGGGAAGGAAGTTGCGCAGGGCCAGGTGGATGGCACGAAGTTCCAACCAGTTTATACTGCGTATGCATTCTACCTGTGACCATTTGCCCTGTGTCGAGAGCGAGTGGATGTGAGCGCCCCATCAGGCTGGCATCTGTGGTGAGGATGAGGCGTTGGGGTTCCTTGAAGCAGTGTCCCTTGTTGATGGCGGGACTGGTCCACCAGAGGAGAGACGTGAGGACCCTTGAAGGCACCTTGACCGCGGCCTTTGAATTGCTTCTGCCTGTCCTTTGGAACGGGAGCAGGAACGGGAGCAGGAACCATTGGAGGGATCTAGTGTGTAAACGGGCCCAGGGAACAATGGAAATACATGAGACCATTTTACCGAGTAATTTAGACAATTCTAAAAGTGTTACCTTTCTTGATCGTCTGATATGTTTGACAGTCTCCTGGATGCTATGGAATCTCTCAGAGGAAAGGAAAACCTTTCCCTGAACCGAGTCAATGACGGACCCCAATGATCCGTGTAGATGGTAACAGATGGCTCTTCTGCCAGTTTACTAGGAACCCATGATCTTGGAGGGCAGAAAGAGTAGTTCTGATATCCTTTTCTGCTTGGGGTCTGGAGTGAAACAGGATGAGGATGTCATCCAGGTAACAGTAGAGACGAACCGGGAGGTCCCTGAGGTGGGCTGCTAGGGCCGCGAGGACCTTAGTGAAGGTTCTCGGGGCAGAGGCCAATCCAAAGGGAAGGGCCACATATTGGAAGTGGCAATGGTTGTAGCAGAACCTGAGGAATTTGGAATGGGAGGGCCGGATTAGGATGTGAAGGTACATCTCTGAAAGTTCTATGGAGGATAGCCAGCCCCCCTGCCTGATGCCTAGTAGAATGGATTGTAGGGTGTGCATCTTAAACTTGCGATAGGTCAGGTAACGGTTAAGGCGTTTCAGGTCTAGGATAGCCCTCCATCCCCCTGAGGATTTGGGGACCACGAAGAGGTGAGAGTAAAACCCCTGCCTCCGCTGGGATGGTGGTACAGGTTGTATGGCCTGTATGGAGAGGAGATGGCGGATAGCTGAATCCATTAGGTTGCGTTTGGTGAGATCCTTGGAGGGGGGGATGCCATAAAAAATTCAGGGGGGGCACGCTGAAATTCAAGCACGAGGCCCAGTCTGATGGTCTCTCGGACCCAGGCATCGGAGGTGGAAGAGTCCCACCGGTCGGCGAAATGTTTGAGGCGTCCCCCGATGGGGAGGGGTGGACGGGGTCTATCTGTTGCGCCGAAAGGGCTTCCCTCCTGAACCCCTGAAGGGGCGCCTGTAGCTGCCGCCCCTCCTGCTCCTGTCACCCGGATCGGCTCGATCCTGGGGCTGGAAAGGCCGGAAGGGGGGGGTCTCGGGTACCTGGGCGGGAAAGGAAACTGGTAGAAAGGTCATGAGGAACCTCTCCAAAAGGGCTGTGCTCTTGACTCTGACCTACGGAAAAGTGGGGGAAGAAATTTTTTCTTGCTTCTGGTTTCTGATAGAAATGGCTCCAGGATGGTGTTGAATAATTTGTCCCCTTTTATGGGGGCAGTGGCCAGCTTAACTTTGTTTTTTACGTCCGCCTGCCAGTGCTTGAGTCAGAGCAGGCGGCGAGCTGTAACATGAGAGGATATTGCTCGGGCAGAGAACTTAACCGCGTGGTATGTGGCGTCGGCCAAGAATTCTGCCGCAGCCGTCAATTTTGCTATGTCCTGATGTGCCCTTGTGTTAGAGGGGGGGACATGCTGATGTGCCCTTGTGTTAGAGGGGGGGACATGCTGCCTCAGTTGACGGAGCCACCGGATCGAAGACCTGGTGAAGAAGGAAGTGGCAGTGGCCGATCTAATGGCCCAAGTGTCCGCTTGGTGAGCCCTACGTAAAGCAAGCTCGGACCTCTTGTCCTCGGGCTTCAGGACCTCCAGGGGATCACTGGGGGAGGACGAGGATGCCAAACCAACGATGGGCTCATCTACCTCGGGAGTGTTAAGCAGGTTGCAGAAGCTCGACTCAAGGTTAAAGAACCTCCTGTCCTGGTTGGATGGGGCAGGGGGGGGCCTTGTGGAGTCTAACTGGTTTGAGACTAAGTCATGAAAAATGGGCGGGGCCGGGATCACCTCCACCTCCACCACGGGCTGCCTAAAGATGGCATCCTTCTGTCCCTCTGCTGGGGAAGGGAGAGCCGAGGAGGACTGTACAGACAGGCCAGAAATGTTCCTGGTGTTAAATAGAAGCGACTTAAACATGTGCGGCTTGAACAGACCCACAAAGGTGGGTTGATCCGGGGTGAGGCCCTCGTCCTCGGACATGTCCCCCTCCATAGGGTCTATCTCCGATAGGGGCTCCCCTTGGTGCGTAGACCCCCATTCCAATTCCTCCTCCTCCCCGAACCGATCTAGGTCCTCCATGGCCTCCTCAAGATCCCTTTCTGGGAGAGGACTGCCCTCCTGTAAAGGTACCTGACCAAGAGTGGGGTCCAATCTAGGCAAGGACCTGACTGATGGCGAGTCGTGTTCGGGCGGCATCGAGGGAGGACCAGACCTGGACATCTGTTGCAGGCCCTCTGCAATCCCGTGGTGAATAGCCCGTTCCATCCTTGCCTGCATGTGCGCAGGGATCTCAACTGTGTTGGCCTCCTCATGGCACAGACCAGCGGCCATGGGCGTAAATGTTGCTTCCGGCGTCCGCCTGGTTGTTGGTCTGGAAACCTGGTGTCCCTGGGATGGGCTGTGCCTGGAGAGGGAAGAGCAATCTGGAGGAGGGTGTGTGTGTCTGGAGGTAGAGGGAGCAGAGGGTGGGGGGGCTGGAAATACCGGTTGTGTCTCTCTAGATCGTCTGTCAAATTCTTTCTCCAGTGCCCTATGAGGTCTTAGAGTGTCCCTCTGAGAAGCTTTGGAAGTTTCTTTAGGGGCTTCCTTAGCCTGTTTGCGCAGGTGGTAGGATTTAGATTTGGTCTTCAAAGGGCCTTTAGCGGAATTGTCATCTGCCATTGTTGAGGAAAGGATTGTAATACAAATGTAAAGGGGGTTGGCTCTGTTAAGCCTGTGTTCCCCAACCAGGGTTAAGGAGACAAGCTAAACAGAATGTGCAGCGTTAGTCAGATAGGCACACAGATAAATGTGTGAGATAAGTTTGTATGTTTGTTAACATACAGTAAAAATCACAGATACGCTTGTGCTATCAAAAATATAGTTTATTCCATTATGTGTTCATAGCATAGTCAAAATAACAGTCCATTAGTCATGTATCATTTAGTCAGTCCATTCAAGGATATTCAATTAGCAAAATCCGTGTAGAATATCCAATGTCAGTTCACTTACAATAAATCAGTCCTTTCTCTCTCCCGTTCCAGTAGGGGAAAAACGCAGTCTTCAATTCATCAAGTAATTAGGGATCATCAAGCCAGAGATAGCAAGCTGCCGTTGTCTTGCTTCTTTTATTGTGTTATTACAACCACTCCCTTAATTACATTCCTACAGTTAAAGTACAATCAAGATATATAATCCAACCAGTGTTGGCAACGTGAAATAGCCAAATATTGATAAGATGTAAAAATATATATATGCAAATACGTATATATATTTATCTATATGTCTGGCATTCAGCTTTGTTCGGGTATTTTCCCACGTCATAAAGTGGTGCTTTTAAAGTTGTAGCAACGTTTCAGCAAACACCATACAGAAGCCTGATGATGGCAGATGAGATTCTGCTGAAACGTTGCTACAACTTTAAAAGCACCACTATTATGACATGGGAAAATACCCGAACAAAGCTGAATGCCAGACATGTAAGTACCCGCGAAAACTTAAGAAAACATTTATCTATATATCTATATATCTATGTCTATATCTATCTATATCTATCTATCTATCTATATATATAAAATTGTATATCTAAATATATTTAGATATCTATCTAATGATAAATATTACTATTAGTATTATTATTATTTACAATATTTAATCCAAGGTCTGGTTGGAGCTCCCAGGAAGGAGTGACCCCAGAAATTGCTGTTAATATTGCTAATGTGCCAAATAAAACGCCTGAGGCTGGAGTGAGGCCTCTGGCAGCTGGAGCTCCCAGGCAACAACCGGGAGGGATAGGCTGTTATTTTCTGCCCTGAGCGTGCTGCGGAAAGCCAACAAGTTTGCCAATTCCCCTAAATATCTGATAGCTCTCACAGGCTGGAAGGCCTATAATTAGAGCTAGTCCCTTCGCAGCTCAATGAGGCCTCTAAAAGCGGCGCCCGACACGCGGTGGCGCCCAAAATGGCGGCCGCCCACGCTCCCTTACTCACGGGCTGCTCAGGGCCAAAATCAGCCTCTCCGGCATGTCTAGGGGCCGAGAGAGGCAGCCAGGTGATTTTCGCCCCTTCCTGGGGCGATCGGCGTTTACGGTGGGGGGGAACACCAGCTGCACTATTACAGCGCGATCAAATAAAGCCGCTATGAGTGCAGCGTAGAAAAGCGGCAGGAAGAGGATCGAATTGAGGGGGGGGATTGGCACCGGAGCGCGGAAGCCACCCGCTGTACAGCCCCCCTGGGGGCGAAAAAACGCGCTCCCCTGTTTAATCACTATCCCAATGCGCTTAGAGGCTAAGGAGAACCGGGGCAATGATCATCAAACCTGATGAATAAAGAGCTCTTGAATCGGCCAAGGAGTGGTGAAATACACAGCCTACTCTCACGAAGGCTGAGCGTAAACTGGGGAATGCAAGGGAGCTATGTGACGGAGGGCGGAGCATTCCTCAGTAATTAAGCTCAGCCTTCAACAACGCAGACTGAAGCACCTCCCACTCTCTGGATGATCCGACCGGCTCTCAGGAGAACAGCAATTTGTTTATTCCACAATATAAATGATGTACTGTAATTGCATGCTGAGAAATCCAGTTTGGTCTAATAGTTAAGGTGCTGGGCTATGAATGAGGAACTAAATTCTAATCTTGACTTAGGTTTGGAAGTCAGCTGGATGACTTTGAGTAGTGACTTCCTTTCAACTCTAGAAAGAAATGACAACTACTGCTGAAAATGTTGTCAAGAAAATTGCAAGAACTTGTCCAGGTAATTCTTAGGAGTAAAAAACTGATTCAAAGTTGAATAATTGACCTAATTAAAAGCTTCCAAAAGGAGACAGCTGTCCCTTCCCTGCAATGCCCTGCTTGAGAGAGAGAAAGAGAGATGGGTCAGAAAGACAATGAGGGAGACAAAAGTAAAATTTCAGAAAAAATACAAAAAGGGTGGCTGGGAAGAATGGATGTCCCAATTCACTTTATTTTCTGCCCTTTGCCATTGTTTAGTTCAGCATCTCCTCAAATTATCCTGAAGGTATGTATTTTTTGATAGCCACAAGGTTGTTTATCTCTGCTCAAATTTTTATAACATCCTTATTGTTTGTCTTCTGCTTTCATGCTATTACCCAAAACTAAAGAAGAGCTGTACAGTAGTGCTAAACCCCAAAGAAAATACTAATCTAGTTCATTTAGTTCATTTCCTATATCTATATACCATGATATACAGTTCCATTGAACTTACTGTTTTTATTGTTATCTACAATATCTTTCTAGATAAATTTTGCTTTATAGAAACATTGTGAAACACAAATGACAAACACAAGTGGATATTATGTAGATTACTGTTATATATGCCCCAATGGATTCCATTTTGGTGGAATCCATGCAATTTTTGGTTCTAAAAGTGACTTGATTTACATCCCTTTCCATTTCCCGGCCAACTTCCACCACAAAATACTAGCAGAAACAAAAAGCAAGCCCACACGCAATTTTCATGGATTGCAGCCTGAGCTGCATTTAATCATCAATCTGTAAGGGGGTATGAGTCAATGTGCACTTTAAAGTAGTCAGTTTTTACATTGCTTCCAATTTCTTTATTTGACTAGCTCTCAAGAATTAACAGCAGAATCAAGTCATCAGAGGACAGTTGTTAAATTTGAAAACATCCACAGCTACTCTTCTATTTTCAAAAAGGTAAATACAAGAATTTGAAAAAGGAAAGACAGCAACTTCCACAAATAATAATTTGATTTTTCTATCTTTATGATGTAAAAATCATACTTTATTTAACCTTCTGACTACAGCATTTAGTTTTCAAATGCTAATAAAAATGGATTAGAATTTTTAAAAAATCATATCAGAAATAATCAAGAGTAGATGCTATCAATTCATTCTTATTCAAAAACTCTATATCAAATAACACGTGTTTCTTACCACTGGTTCTATATCTTCCATACTAAAATATCTGTATTTTTTACACCAATCAAAAAAATCAAAAGGATGAATTGAAAATCAAACATTCCTGAATGACACTCAAAGGTAGCTAATCAACATAGAGGTTCTTGAAAGGATAATGAAATTAAAGCTAATGGTATCCAATAATGAACAAGAAAAGTATAACCCAATCAATAATTGAATGCCTGTATAATGTGTCAAGAAATGGTTGGCATCAGCAACAGAACTCTGGGGGAAAAAACCTTGCACAGATTTCTGATGATGTCACAGTTCCAATGGAGTATGGTAACTGTTCCCAATAAGAAACGATTTTTAGCAGCTTACTGATGAATTATTCTTTGGGACTCATAAGAAATGATTGGAATGCATTTCCAATTTTTAGAAATATAAAATCTACATATTTTATTATAGATAAAATGCAAATTTCTACTTATTGGAAAATAATTTTTCATGTTTCTCTTGACTCTCCACTTATGTAGGATGTCTTGTGCTAATTTGGGTTTGGTTTAGACATAGTCTCTCTCTCTCTCTTTCTCTCTAAAGAGAGGAAGATACAACAGAATAAGATACAGGAAAGTCACCCAGAAAAGCATTCCCGGAACCTAAATCTTAACATCTGAGGGGGAAAACCAGATTGTATCTCTCAGCTTCCCATGCCAATTTGATGAAGAAGAACAGTCATTCACCTTGTGAGAATCAAAACATGCAACTTGTAACTTGGAGAAAAAGAAACAGAAAGAAAGATATGAAAAAAAAAAGATCTTCTGGAAAGAAGGCACACAGAATTTATTCCAAATACTTTCCTTAATTCCCTCTGTAATAAATAAGATGAACTTTAATTTGTAGCACCTACTTGTAAAAACTGAGTATGGTGAGGAACAACTGTTGTAACTATGTATCATTCATGTGATTGCAACTATGTATCAGTGCAACCATGTACCATCCAAGCATTGTAACGATGTATCTTTCTCGTGTAAACATTAGACTCCTGTCTCTTCAGTGATCTTTGCCAGACATGCATAAGAGAAGGGGAGTTAAGCAGCTGTCAATACAGAATGATGTTCTAACTGACCTGGATCGTTATAACTCACACACTTCCTGCTAACCTGGTATCTTAACTAACCTGAGCTATTATAAATCATGTGTATCCAGTTGACCTAAGCTATTATAATTCATGAATATCCTGTTTACCCTGGGCTTTGAAAAATTTCACCCCCCTGTGAAAAAGCATAATAAAAGAGCGTGTGCTGAGGCATTCGGGGCGCGCTCATCCCAAGAAACCTCATCTCGTGTCGTTTCTTCCTCCTTCGCTCCCTCTCATGAGGCGCCCATCTAATGCGGGATGGCAGATACCGCAGACAACTAGTATTTTTCAGGTCACAAAGGACCACTAGATGAATAATTTTAAATTAAGTATATACATTAATAGAAAATACAGGAACACAAAGATTTAGAGTTTAGAATTGACCTATATATTTTACTTCTTTGCACTACCCAAAGCAATTCACATTTGTGTATGTTTTGATTCTTGTATTTAATAAAGAATCTCTTCTAGCAGAGTTGCATCTGGTAATCTTCTGAGTTAAACCAATTGATAAAGACTGAATTAAGTCATTCAATGCTCTGATCCGAACCTTGATCACATGATATGCCATAGTCAATGTCTATAACTATGGAATTAGATCTTTCAGCAAGTCACCAAGTATTAAAATATAATTATAGATTACCAATACTCTTGCAGTACTGGTAACTTTTTCTAGCATCAGAAATAAATAGTAATCCAAATAGATTAGTTAGTATAGATGAGAAATGAGTTGGTGAAGTAGGGTGGGACAGAATATTTTACAACTACTGGTATGAAGTACCATGCAAGCTACTTCAACCTCATCCTCTGACACTGAACACTTACCGTATATACTCGAGTACAAGCCGACCCGAATATAAGCCGAGGCACCTAATTTAACCACAAAAAACTGGGAAAACTTATTGACTCGAGTATAAGTCGAGGGTGGGAAATGCAGCAGCTACTGGTAAATTTCAAAAATAAAAATAGATGCCAATAAAAACTTTCACTAGGACAGTTGAGAATAAGTTTGATGTTCACAATTTCCTCTTTGAAAGAGACCAGTAAATAGGGAACAAGAAGATGAAGAAAAAGAAGTGTGTTTTTTCACACTTTTCACACTGCAGTGAACAAAAATGGCATCATAGGAACAAGCTTATTCTCAGCCCAAAGGTTTGTTTCTGATTTCTTCCCTGATTTAAGGGAAATTTGGGAAACGATCTCACTATCATGAAAGGTTTGATTGATTCACTAACCCAAAAGATGATGATGATGACAGTGGTAGGCAGGAGTCACTCTCTCCCTTGCAAGAAAAAACCAAGAGCCGTTCTTATGATCTCTCTCTCTCTCTCTCTCTCTCCCCCTCCTCCCGAGTGGACTGAAAGCAGCTGGAGCTGAGGAAATGAAACTGAGTGGAGCGACCTCGGCTCGCGTTGCTTTCTCAGCCTAGAGCTCAGAAAAGCCTCCCCTTCCCATGCTTAAAAGTTGCAAAGGAAACACGGAAGCAGGGAAGCGGCTGCCCAGCTTCGGAGCTCCACACTATTTTTTTTTTCAGAGGGGAATCTGACTCGAGTATAAGCCGAGGGGGTTTTTTTCAGCACAAAAAATGTGCTGAAAAACTCGGCTTTTACTCGAGTATATACGGTAGCTCTTAGCCTGACAAGTATAATGAGAATCCAAGCAAATTTACTTCCTTCCATCTCAGATATAAATTATTCTGTTGTAGGAGGTGATTCTGTTATTTGAGTTACTAACGGATTATGTCACATATTGAAAGTGAAACATGCAAATAACTACAGAATGTTATAAAAATTTTAGAAGTTGAACCTATTTCTTTAAAAAAAGTACTCCTCTTCTTAATAAAGGTCTTAATGTGGGTCAAACACTATGACAAGAACCCACGGATTCCTGCCATTCTATGAAAAAGGAATAATTTCCCAAGTTAACACAACCCATACAAATTGTAGAAGCCAGGCATCCTCATTAACATGGCATAATTTATTATATAATAACCAATAGCCAACACTATTATTACAGACATTTAGATACATACTTTACACTAAGGCATAGTTCTTCCTTAAACTATGGATTGCTTATTCAAGAAAACATGATTATTTAACCTATAGCTCAGTGTGAAAGGTACAGTATGTAGTAAACAGAGATGTATGAATTTCTTTCTTTAAAATTCCTTAAAAAGAAATTGCATTTAATTACTGCAGCTTGCAATGAGGTAAGAAAACAAGGAAACATGACTTGCAGTGATTAAGAGGTTGGCCTGGAACCAGAGAAACCCACTTTCTAGTGCGTCCTTCAACCATGGAAGTTCATTGGGTAATTTTGAGTCAGTCATTTTCTCTCAAATATGTCTTACAGGTCAGTGTTGTAAAGAAAACGGGAGGAAGAAGTGCTATATATCAGACAGAATAACTTTATTGTTACTTTGAATGTACACTAATCGGCATACATTAAAACAAAATTTTGTTGCGTACAGCTCACATATGTGATATATATGTGATAATATATACCATATATATGCTACCTTCTGCATGAAAAGCAGGATATAAATCAGATAATAAAAGGACTATTTTCTCCACCCTCTGTACAAAAGATAAAATTAAATAAAATGTATTAATAATTTAAAATAGTTATTTCTATATATAATGAATTGTTTTTTGCTTCGATGTAATTGGAAAAATATAGAACCACATAGTTAAATACTGATCTGCGCATTTGAATTTGGATCTGAACTAGAGCTGTTTTCTAAACATTCATATTGATGAAAAATTGATAGTAATCTATGACATATCATTTTTACAGATGAATGCTTAATAATCATATATGGTCCACACCCAAAAGCCTATATATATATATATATATATATATATATATATATATATATATATATATATGTTTTCTTATATATATATATATATATAAAAAAAAAACTGCAGTTCCAGAAACAAGATGCAAATATAGTATGGAAATTCAAATACACTAATAATGCTCTTTATCTGTTCATTGCTAAAAGACTGTATAGCACATTTTATGCTTCCAAGCAGCTGCACTATAGATAATGTGCTCATTCATATATGTGTGTGTGCAGGTGGCAAATCTGAGACAAATGCAGAATACATGCATAGAATGATGCCATTCTCTACACATTAATTGCCAATGTAACTTGATTGTACCATTTACTGAATGTCTTCACTAATCACTTGCATCATTCTGCTTAATATTAGGAATTTACTCAGATACTTCTAATTTGAGGTATCTAATTTGATGGAGAATTGGAGCATGGCTAGAGAATGTATTTATTTATTAAACAAACATATATAACCATCTATCAGAATAGCAGTGAGAAAATTAGAAACACTATTAAAAAAATTAAACAATAAATCACACTAACCCCACAATAATTGAAAATATGAAATAAATGAATAAAACTTGCACTCACTGATCAACCATGCTAGCTTCATCAACAAAATGGCTCTAGGTGTTTGGGTGCCTAGGTGATAATTATGATTTTACCATTTCCTGAACACCAACAAAGTGAAGGCAATTTGTAAGACTGTTCCACAAGACAGATGCCACAGCAGAAAGGCATCTTTTTTAGACCGTACAGCATACCCACTCTTCCAGATCTAGTAGGATGGGCATAAATCATCAGAATTAGTGGTCTCACAAGGAATTCAATCCCATGCCATGCATGCAAGGTTTTAATGACTGTAACTGGCATCTTGAATTGCACCCAGAAACCTACTTGGAGCTAATTCAATTTCCATAGCAGTGATGTTAAAGGAGTTTATTGAGGGGCATCCTTGCTATCTATGCCACTCACTGCCTTCTGGACCAGCTGAAAGTTATTATTTTCTCTTTGAAATTGTGATAGGGATTTGATTTTCTTTTGCTACCCCATCAACTGTTTTCCTACATTAAAGGTTTAGTGCATATTTGGTTGTGTTGGGAAAAAAGCCTAATATAACACTTATTCCCATGAGAAACTGCCACTTTTGCAATTCTTGGGCCAAAAAATATTAATACTCTTGATCAATTGATTTTTAAACAACCTTTTAAAACATTTAGGTGTTATAAGAAAAATCTGAATTGTCCAAAATTACAGAATAGCAATATATGCATTTAAAACATCTCCTGACCAAAAAGATGCGTTAGCATTATCCCAAATTATTACTATTACATAAAAGAAATTTAAAAGATTCTAAACCAACAGGTTTCTGAACAATTAAAAAGTATTAAGATGAATAAGGTTCAAGTATGTTAATATAATTTAGAATTATATACTAAAATTTGGAATGAATTTATGTTTAAATAATTCTATATGAACTATAATTAATAAACATTATTTACTTTAATGAAAATCTCATAAGACTTTTTCACAAATCATATTGTAAATAAATATGAAAATGCTTATAGTACTTTAATGATTAGCCAGGTCAACAAGTACACAGAGTATGCTACTCTATCCTTAAATATCAAACCAAACACAGCAGGAACTCAAGAAAGGATTACTAAAAAAAGAAATGATTTCAGTGTTATGCCAGAAACAGAATGTATATCTGAGGAGAATGTTTTGGAGGGCAGTGTTTTGTTTCAAGGAAAATCTGTAAATATTCAAATATTTTTAGAATTAATAGTTTTATTAATTGTATATCTAGAATGAATAGAAGCAGGCACTGAAAAAAAGACATTATGTCATTCAAAATGTTATTCAAAACATTAACCCTTATCTGTTTAATAATCATGATCTCTTTGACTAACATTTTTACCCATGATGAACTATTGAAGATAATAATAAGTAATCTATTTATTATTTGGGAGGAACCAACATAAACAAAGAATTACATATTGAAATCACCTAAATAAGCATGACTATATAGTTATAGCATTTATTGAATTTCAACAATGAAAATATATTTACTTAATATTCATTTAATATGATAAATGAGCAAATGCATTGCAAATAATTATTTCCACCTAAAAAACATGAAAACAAATCCATAAACTTGGATGTTTGTGTTCTCAATGCAGAAGAGAATGTACAAAAAACTTTCATCATGCATAGCATAGCATGCAGAATATTTAATGCTATGGATAAATAACTTGGTTTCATGTAGTTATACAAACTGGGACATTAATTTTTAAATACATCATCATCAAAATCATGATTAGGGATATTTCAAGCCAGATAATAATGCTCAGTTTCGCATAAAATGATATCATGTGACTGTAGGATGCTGCAAATGGATGCAAACGCAGGCAGTTGCTCAGCACTTAAAGTACGGTCAAGTGATTGAGGTGGGGGGGTGCATAGCTATCAGATCTTCAGAAACAGATAATAAATACTTTGGGGAAAGAGTTCATTATAACTTTAAACAATTGCTAAGAGATTAGGCGTTGGCTTACTTGGACACAGTTTTTCAGCATGCCTTGGAAGAATCCACACATATGGGTTGAATTTGTCTTTCTGCCCAGAGACTGAGTCATCAATTTTTGCCATGCCTCTTCCTGTTGAGCTAGGAAGTCCCCAAGCCCCAGTCACAACGAAGGCACAAGCACCTGATGATCTTCTTTGTGGTATTGGCTCTGCCTCCCACCTGGACACTGGACCAGACAATTGCCAGGGTGGGAGTAGATTCTCCCAAGGCATGCTGAGAAACTGCGTTCAGGTAAGCCAACGCCTATTCTCCAGCATGCCTATGTGAGAATCCACACAAATGGGACATACCAAAGCTGGCAGTCCCTATGGGTGGGAAGAAGTCTGGTCCTGTGAACCCCTATCTGTATGCACTCATTGTAGCACTTTTCCGCCGAAGGCCGCCTCTGCTGAGGCATTTGTGTCCAGTTTGTAGTGCCTTACAAAAAGAGAGGGGGAGGACCACGTTGCTACCTGCAGATGTCCTCAAGTGAGGCATGTGTCACCCAGGGCAGTTGTGGTAGCTGCACTTCTAGTTGAATGGGCGGTTACTTGTCTGGGTACAGGAAGAGTCTGAATCTCATAGGCCTTGGCTCTACAAGCCCTGATCCAATGGCCTATGGTTGATGAAGAGACTTTGGTATCATCGAAGACAGCTGAAATTATACAAACAGGGCTTCAGTTTTGCGATATGTCGATGTTCTCTTGATGTATCTGCGGAGTGCCCTCCTTACATCTAGTTTGTGCCATCATGAGATGGAGAGGGGCAGAAGTCAAGTAGGACGATTTCCTGAGTCCTATGAAATGGGAGTCGATTTTAGGGATGAAGGACTTTGATTGTTAGATAGCACAGGCTTACAGGCATGCTGGAGAACACTTGTAAGTTGCAGTCTATCTGTATCCTAGCTTTTGCCTGAGATAGACCCTAATGTGACTTAGTTGGCCAAAAGTGAGCTATTAAGATCTCTGATTGAGGGGCAACTTGAATTCAGTAAGCGCTTCTTAATTAATGCATTGGTGTCATAACATGCTTCACTTGTTTTCAGCTTAGAACAAAACCAATCCCAAACCAAAAAGGTTTTATCTCTCATGTTTTATTAATTTAGATTGTTTGTATATTAAATATATTTCATAAAAACATTTAAGTAACATACATTTTTGTACATTGCTGTTATACTCCTTCTAGTTTAGTTTATCAAGCAAAATGTAATAATAACCACTGAAGTTTGAAGAGAAAAAAATTGCCTTATTTTTAACAATTGCATTGTAACCCTATAGTACACTGACAACTACAAGTACAACTACAAGTACAACTATAGTACACTGACAACTACAAGTACAATCTAAAGGAGTGTAATAAAAAAAGCCATTAACCACTTTTGACAAGGTTTATAGGGCTTCTTTAAAAAGCCATAATCATTTCAATGATTAATTTAATGTAAGATGTTTTTCAAGGTAAGAGAGTTTTAATGTGCTAGTAGTACAACTAATAGAAGTATTAGTTATGGTATGCTTGTACTTTTATATATTTTCTATGTGTTTGTATATGGTGTTTTTCAATATTGGAGTTTTAATATGCTATAATAAATATTAACTATGGTAAGCCCGTGCTTTAAACATCAGACATGGTATGCCTATGCCTATCCCTGTACATTAATGTACATTCTCTCTCTGTACAGTAAATATATACTGTATGTATGTATTTAAGAAAGTAATCTAGTTTAACTGCATTTATCCTTACTTAAGAATGTTATAAAGAAGCAGACAGACTGAAATGGCTACCAGCAGTTAGAAACAAGAATATAGTACCTGCAATTGGGTCACACAAAAAACATGTTCAATATTGTCTCGATATGAGTCCAAATAAAAGCAATTAGATAAGGTAGTGGACAAAAGAACTGGGACAGACTACAAAATATGAAATGAATTTGTCAGCTGGTTAAGTAATGCAAAGATTAAGAGTAGAGGAGTAGAGTAGAAAAAACATTTTTCTCCATTTATTGGATCGGTAGTTGATTCATCTTGTCAGGGAACATATGGATAAACTTTGAATTTTTTTTCCCTTCATCTTCTAATGAAACATTGTACAAGTAATGGTTATGGGCAGGGGTGTCAAACTCAAGGCCTGTGGGCTGGATCCAGCCTGTGGAGTGCTTAGATCTGGTCCACAGGGCTGCCCTGGAAACAACGAAGGACTGGCCTGCCTTTGCCAACGAAAATGGAGCCTGGAAGGGCTGCATAATGTTGAGCTGGCCATGCCCACCCTGGCCACGCCCACTGTCATATCATCATTATACAAAAGTTTCATCTGCATAATGACATCATCATGTTATTTGTCATCATCAGGCTTGACATAGATGATGCTAGTCAGGGAGTGGAAGAATGCCAAGATAGAAAATTATATATGGTTGTCAAAGATTATTACTACCTAGATACATCAAGCGAATCTTTATTTCCATGACAGAGTGCAAACTTTTATAAGGAAGGGTATAAGCAAGCAGAATGTCAGAATATAATATGTTATGCACTTGGTAAATCACATTCTGCAAAACTGAGAACTATTCCTACAAGAACATGCTTCCCTTTTCTCTCAAAATTATTGCTAAAGTGTTTGTGCAAGAAGCTATTTAACTATCTGCAACTGTAGTTCTTGGAATGACTTCACACACACTGCTTATGTTCGTATGGACAGGTTCATTCAAAAAATTCTACAGTTTACTAATTTGGCAGGAGCGAAACTATATAACACATGACTAGGCATGATCCCTGCTAGTTACTTTCAGTTTGTAACATTCCATAGCAGATGTGAAAGAAGAGTAAGTTTCCAAGAGTGATAATACTCAGGTAGGGCACTGAAGAACTGCATTAGAGGTTAAAATGGGCATGCACAAATGCTTTATTTTGAAAAATTTCCAGTATGAAATTCTGTAAAACACCCATCTTAATTCCAAAACTGAGGATTTTTGTTTGAACATATTGTTTTTATCATTTGGTGTGATCTCACACCTTGAGTTTGAAATCCCTCTGTCTCAAGGTCAAGCTGCTTCGACGGTAGTTAGAACATCCTGTTTTATGCTTAAAACTTACATTTTGAAAAAAATTCACATTTCATTTGTTTCCAAACAAAATGTTTTTGCACATTTCTAAATGTAACTTGTTTCATTGTGCCTCTGTGATTCACATAGATGGGTAAATAAATTTCTGGTTGCAGAAGAATATTGAGGAAAATAGGAATGTAATTATTCTTACAGAAACTTACAATGTAGCTGTAAAATTAGCTACTTCTAATTTTAGTCCTAGTAAAATTAAGAGCAGCTATTGGTTTAAGAAATGGCCTCTCTCTTCTTTCACTTCTATAAATATTCAAATGGTAAGAAGTTGATGACATGAAAACTAACTTGGACCAGGACTTTTCTTCTGTCTTCAACAAAACTGTAAGCAGTGGAATTAGGAATGGTAAAGCAATAGCATCTTGGGCTTATACAGTGGGTTCTCTACCATTTGAAAAATCATGGCACTTCAAGGCCAAGACAATGTGCCTTTTTACCTATTTGTTCACTCCAGGAATACTGTAGAAGTCTTCCAAAATATAGTCAGCATTAGAACGTTGACAATTTCAAAAATACAGTGCATTTAGAAAGTATTCAGACCCCTTCACTTTTGTCAATTTTGTTATGCTGCAGCCTGATTTCACAGTTGAAATTCATTTTTTTTCTCATTAATCTACACTCAGTACCCCATAATGACACAGTGAAAACAGAATTTTAGAAATGTCTGTAAATGTAGTAAAAAAAAAATCCTGAAGTATCACATTGGCATAAGTATTCAGACCCTTCACTTTGTACTTTGTTGAAGCACTTTTGGCAGCAACTACAGCCTCGAGTCTTTTTGAGAATGATGCAACAAGTTTTGCACCCCTACATTGGGAGATTTGCTGCCATTCTTCCTTGCAAATCCTCTCAAGCTCAGTCAGGCTGTCACCACCATGCTTTACTGTTGGGATGAGAGATGATATTGGGCAAGTGATGAGCAGTAACTGGTTTCCTCCATAAACATTTAGAACTGAGGCCGAACAGCTCAATTTTGGTTTCATCAGACCAGAGAATCTTGTTCCTCACAGTCTGAGAGTCCTTCTGGTACTTTTTTGCAAATTCCAAGCAGGCTTTTATGTGTTTCACACTTAGAAGAGGCTTCCGTTTAGCCATTCTGCCATAAAGCTATAGTGATGGTTGTCTTTCTGGAACTCTATCCCATCTCCACACAGAATCTCTGGAACTCAGTCAGATTGACCATAGGGTTCTCTTATTAAGGCCCTTCTCCCTCAATTGCTCAGTTTGATCAGGTAACTAGCTTTGGAAGAGTCCTGGCTGTGCCAAACCTCTTCCATTTGAGAATTATGGAGACCAATTCCATTTTCACTGTGTCATTATGGGCTACTCAGTGCAGATTAATGGAAAAAATGAATTTCAATAACTGTAGAATCAGGCTGCAGCATAATAAAATTGACAAAAGTGAAGGTGGTCTGAATACTTTTGAATGCACTGTATGTCAAATAGACTAAAGAGTTAGAAGCATCATCTATAGATTTAGCATAAGCCTTTTTTAGAAAAGCAATGGGCCTGGTCCCACAGTTCAATGGCAGTGACTTCAGCAGTCATCAGGCTCATTTACGTAAGGTAAAACAATCATGTTTTAGAAAAAAAATGCTGGACTGAAACTTAGTTGTGAAATCTTCCCTGAAGGAGCATCTTGGAAAAGGAAAGAGTCACAAGCACAAGAGAATAAGTCCTTCAAAGATGTCTATTACATAATTGATCCAAGGCACACCTAGAGTTAAAGAATGTAATTTGAGTGGAAGACCAATACATATAACACCTTGGACTGTTCTGTATAGAAAGGATCTACTAAAAGACATTCTAAAAGACTGAACTGCCCAAGAACAAGAGAACAGGATGGAATTAATAATTTTAATCAAGCAAATATTCCTTTAAAAAGTAGAGTGGTGATGAGAAATCCAACTACAACCTCAGTGATTTTGAGATAAATGGAAGAAAGTTTCACAATCTTGGAACTAGATCAAGGGGGATCTTTCATCAATTTCTGAAGAATGAAGAGTGTAAATCAGATCTACTAATTTAAGAGTGTCAAACTTGATTTCATTGAGGACTGCATCAGGGTTGTGTTTGATCTTGTGGGGCTGGGGGTAGTGGTTGTGGGAGCATGGCCAGATTGGGCTGGCGAACTTGACATCACTTGTCGAGGCTCATTTTCAACCACGACGGCCTCCTGCAGTCCTGTGCCGGCGAATGGGTGTTGGTTCTTACCTGACACGCCATTTCTCTTGAGCTGAGAGGATCGTCCAGAGAGTGGGTGGATTTCTGAGGAACGCTCCACCTTCCATCACGTGGCTTGCCATCGTGTTCCCCAGTTTATGCGAAGACGAGAGGAAAACAGGCATTCGTGATCTCCTCTTACTAGAGTTAAAGTGCATTGGCCGAAACAAGACCCCGCCAGATGGTGAAAGGAAAAGGGAGGGGCTGGACGATCCTCTCAGCTCAAGAGAAATGGCATGTCAGGTAAGAACCAACACCCATTCTCCTTAGAGCTGTTTGGATCGTCCAGAGAGTGGGACATACCAAAGCTGGGGCCTGTCCTACGGGAGGGACACCGTCTGGTTTGTTGACTCCTCGGGATCCCTGAGCACCCTCTGAAGGACCCTTCTACCGAAAGAAGCCTCTGCAGTGGCATACCTATCGATTTTGTAGTGCCTAATGAAAGGCGACGGGGAGGCCCACGTTGCTGCCGGCAAATGTCAAGTATAGGAGCCTGGGTAGCCCAGGCAGCTGATTTTGCCGCACTCCTGGTGGAGTGAGCCATGATACCCCTGGGCACTTGGAGGGCCTGGGCCTGGTGTGCCCTTGAAATGGCCACCCTTATCCAACGGCCTATGGTGGTTGAGGGTACCTTGAACCCCTGTGACTTTGATTGAAAAGAAATAAACAGGGCCTCAGATTTACAGAAGGTCTGAGTACGCTTAATATAGATCCGCAAGGCCCGTCTGACGTCTAAGGTGTGCCTTAGGTAGACTCTCTCTTTCATGAGTCGGCCTGGGGCAAAAATTGGGGAGGATAAGTTCTTGAGCCCTGTGAAAAACCGAGTTAACTTTAGGTAGAAATGAAGGGTCAAATCGGAGGACCACCCAGTTGGAATGGAAGACGCACAGATCTTTCCTGACTGACAGAACAGCGATCTCTGAAATCCTCTGGGCTGATGTGATCACCACCAGGAACACTACTTTATAGGATAGGAACTGGAGAGAGACTTCTCTTAGGGGTTCAAAGGGTGGCTTAGTGAGAGAGGTGAGGACTCTGTTGAGGTCCCAGGTTCGGTACCGGTGAAAGGACGGTGGTCGTAAGTTTGAGGCCCCTTTCAGAAATGCTCTGATGCGGGGATGGTGAGAGAGGGAACTAACACCCTCGCAGGAAATTACAGTGGATAGGGCTTCTACCTGATGCCTTAGTGTGTTGGGGGACAGTCCCTTACTGAGACCCTACTGGAGAAAATCGAGGATTTGGGCCACAGATGGGTTCATTGGGTCAATGAGAAGATTGGCGCACCATTTGCGGAAATTGACCCAAGTGGCGTAAATCCTTCTGGTGGAGGGACGCCTGGCTGCTAAAATGGTATTGATGACTTCAGTGGAGAAATTCTCCCTCTTCAGACATTCCCGCTCAACCTCCAGACGGCTAGTTGCAGCCATCGGGGGTCCGGATGAAGAAGGGGGCCTTGAGACAGATAAATCCTGTCTGCTGGGATCCTCCAGGGGGAGGGGCTATGGATAGGCTGTGGAGGTCCACGAACCGGGAGCGACGGGGCCAATAAGGAGCTACCAGAAGCACTTCCGCCCTCTCGTGGAGTACCTTTTGTAGTACTCTGGGCACCAGTGCCAGAGGGGGAAAGGCGTAAAGAAGGCCCGAGGGCCACGGGCATCGAAGGGCGTTGTGGTTCTCCACTCCTAGGGACGGGAATCTGGAGATGAACCGTGGAAGTTGGGTATTGAAGGGGGAGGCAAACAGGTCTACCACTGGCAGGCCGAATATTGCTGTCGCCTTCCTGAACAGGTCTGGGTGGAGGCGCCACTCCGCCTGGTCTATGGTGGCCCTGCTCAACCAATCTGCTCGGGTGTTGTTGATGCCTGAAATGTGGTCTGCTCTGAGTGAGAGGAGGTGAGACTCTGCCCACCGACAGAGGCGCTCGGTCTCCCTCATGAGGCTTGAGGACTGAGTGCCCCCCTGCCTGTTGACATGAGCCTTTGCTGTTATGTTGTCGGTGAGAATGAGGACGTGGCGGCCCTGAAGCTGAGGGAGGAAGCTGCGGAGGGCCAGGTGGATGGCGCGAAGCTCTAACCAGTTTATATTGCACAGCCTCTCTGACGCTGATCATCTGCCCTGAGCTGTAAGAGAAAGAAGGTGGGCGCCCCATCTGGACAGACTGGCGTCTGTGGTGACGGTGAGTCTTGGAGGCTCCTTGAGGGGGCAGCCCTTGTTGATCGACACCTTGTTCCACCAGAGGAGGGAGGTGAGAACCCTTGGCGAGACCTTGACCTTGCGCCTTGAGCTGCTTGACCCGGCTCTTTGGTACGGAAGCAGGAACCACTGGAGGGATCTAGAGTGGAAACGGGCCCAGGGAATAATGGAAATACAAGAGATCATCTTACCTAACAACTTGGTTAATTCGAGGAGAGAGACCTTCCTAAGTCATCTGATGAGCTTGACTGATTGTTGGATGTTGAGTATTCTTTCCGGAGAGATGAACACCCGCCCTTTGACTGTGTCTATTATAGTCCCCAGGTGGGGTAGCCTGGTGGAAGGGGCCAGTTGGCTTTTCTTCCAATTTATGAGGAACCCGTGTTCCTGGAGGGAGGAGAGGGTAGTTTGGGTGTCCCTGATGGCCTGTTCCCTGGAAGGGGAGAGGATGAGAATATCATCCAGGTAACAGTGGAGCCGCACCGGGATGGTTCTGAGGTGGGCAGCCAGAGCGGCCAGGACCTTGGTAAAGGTCCTGGGGGCCGAGGCCAACCCAAAAGGGAGGGCCACGTATTGGAAGTGTAGGTTATTATAACTGAAACGCAAAAGCTTGGAGTGGGAGGGTCGAATCGGGATGTGTAAATATGCCTCGGAGAGGTTGATGGATGACAACCAGTCTCCCTGTCGAATTCCCAAGAGGATGGATTGCAGCGTGTTCATTTTGAATCTGCGGTATACCAGGTAGCGGTTTAACTGCTTTAAGTCCAAAATAGCCCTCCATCACCCTGAGTGTTTGGGCACCATGAATAAGTGTGAGTAGAAGCCCTGTCCCCTCTGGGATGGAGGAACTGGCTGGATGGCCTGAATGTCCAGTAGGTGCTGAATTGCCGAATCCATGAGGTTGCGTTTGGTGTGGTTCTTGGAGAGGGGACATGTAATGTAGAAATCGGGGGGGGGGGGTTAGAGAGGAACTCGAGGGCAAGGCCAAACCTGACGGTATCCCTGACCCAAGCATCCGAAGTGGATGAGTCCCACTGGCTGGCGAAGGCTTTGAGTCACCCGCCAATGGGGATGAGGTCAGGTGGCCTATCTGGAGCGCCAGAAGGGCCTGCTGCCGGAGCCACGAAAGGGCCTCTTGAAGTTTCCACCTCTCCTGTGTCTATCGAAGGGGTCGGACCTGTCCTGGGGCTGACTCGAGCCAAAGGAGGGTGACCTTTGGTACCTGGGAGGGAAGGGGGGTTGGGGATAGGGACGAAAGGGACGAAAGGGAGCCCTCTGAAAGGGCTGCAGAGATCTGGGTTCTGACTTACGGGTGAGGGAAGGGAGGAATTTCTTTTTATTCCTTCCTTCAACTAGGAGAGGATCCAGGGAAGGTCCGAACAATTTATTACCCGTGAGGGAGGCGGAAGCTAGTTTCACCTTATTCTTGAGATCCGCCTGCCAGTATCTTAGCCAGAGCAGGCGGCAGGCCGAGATGTGGGAAGAAATGGCGCGGGAGAAGAATTTTACTGAGTGAAAAGTGGCGTCTGCTGAGAACTCCGCTGAGGCCATAATCTTGGTGATGTGCTGATGGGCGCGGATATTGGAAGTCGGGACATGTTGCTTAAGCTGGCGAAGCCAGCGAATGGATGATCTGAAGAAGGAAGCAGCCGTGGCCGCCCTGATTGCCCATGTGTCCGACTGGTGAGCTCGCTGCAATGCCAGCTCAGGGTCAAGGTTAAAGAACCTTTTATCATGGGCCGAAGGGGCCAGGGGGCCAACTGAGGAGGCCAGTTGCTTGGACACCAGGTCCAGGAATATGGGGGGGGGGTTGGGATGACCTCGGCCTCCACCACCGGCTGTCTTAACATGGTGTCCTCTGGCCCTTCCGGAACCAAGGGGGTGGGATCAGAGGGGCTCTGGGTAGTTAGGCCCGAGATGTTCCTGGCTTTGTAGAGGAGGGATTTGAATAGCTGGGGCTTGAAGAGCCCTATGAAAGCGGGTTGGTCAGGGGTGAGCCCTTCATCCTCAGACATTTCCGCCTCTGATGGATCTGAGTCTGGAAGAGGTTCGTTGTATTGTAAGGACCCCAGGTCAAATTCTTCCTCCTCCTCCTCCCTGCACAAATCTAGGTCCCCTTCCACCTCCTCCTCGTCCTCCCTGACTGAAGGGAAAACCTCCCCCTGGAGGGGCATCTGATCATGAAACGGTTGCGGCATGAGAGGGAATGATCTTACAGATTCGGTGGCCTGCGGAGGCAACCCTGGTCTAGCCATCTGCTGCATTCTTTCTGCAATTCCCTGTCGGATAGTCATCTCCATCCAGGCTCTGAGCTGCTTTGGAACCGCCTGAATGAGAGGTTCCTCCTGGCGCAGGCCGGCGGCCGTGGGTGTGAAGGTAGCCTCTGGAGTTTGCCTGGCTGGTGTTCCCGGGGCCTGTTGCCCTTGAGAGGGCGAGCTGTGCCTGGATAGGGAAGAAAAGGCTGCAGGAGGGGGGGGGAAGAGCGGAGGTGGGAGGAGTGGCTGGTGCTGGAGGCACTGGGCCTGTCTGTCTGGTGCGTTTGTCTATTTCTTTTTCTAGCGCCTTATGTCGTCTTAAGGCATCCCTTTGTGAGGCTTTGTTGGGCTCCTTAGCCTGACTGCGCAGGTGGTGGGTTTTTGCATTGGCCTTTAAGGAAGGACCTTTTGGAGGATTGCTTTCTGCCATTTTAGATAGTTGAGAAAGGTAAAGGGTCAAATATGAGGCGGTTGGCGTGCCGAGGGGTCAACCTACAATGAAGGCCGGGAGACTTGGGAAATTCTTATACACCCCCCCCGTTTATTATTCGCTTATAAGAAATCTGTTTGTCTTACTTGTTGTTATTCTCTGACTTCTTGCTCCGTAAATAAATGATTTCCTCCTTTTCTTTCTTTCTTTTTTTTTTTGTAGGCTTAGGCCTACTCGAGCCTCTTAATTTTTCTGATTTAATAACTTTTGAAGATCTCTCCCTCTGTTTCTTCTTCTTCTTCTTCTTATTATTATTATTATTTGGAAGGGCTGATCGAAGTGATCAGAGGACAACAGATGTCTACAGGGCGAAGCCGAGCCTGAACCAGACTGCCGTCCCAGGCGGAACCGGGCGGGAGTGGTAGGAATAAACCACAGCCGCTACGGCTGGCTGAAGGATAAGCCAACAAAAGGAGGTGGGAACAGAAGCCTCAAACTAAAAACGCACAATTTTATTTCCTCAGCAGACCTCCCAGTCCTGCTGTTTAAATAGGCACGCTGCAGAGATCGGAGCGATAAGGGTGAAACAAAATGGCGCCCGGCCACGAGGCGTCGCCCAAAATGGCGGCAGCCACTACTTGGGCTTGCAGGGGCCTTTCTGCAGCGACTAGGAGAACCCCCAGGGGCAATCCAAGAACCCCAGGGGAAGGACAAACAGAAAGAGGCTAGTAACATTCAAACGATATAAAAAATGGAGTTTGGGGGGGGGAAAACGGAACGAAACGGAGCGTTTTAAACTAACAGAACTAAAGCGGCAGAAAAGCAATAGGGGAGGGTGGGGGAGGCAGCTTGTAATTTTGCTGTCCTACCCCCTGGCATTTCCTGGAGGGGAGGACCTCCCAGGGAACTCTACCAAATAAGGAGGACCAACTGCGCAGGGCTAAGGGAAAAAACACAATGAAGGGATGATATACAACCTGAAATGAAGCAAAAACGATTCAAAATGGAATTATCTTGAAATGGCCAAGAGCACATACAAACACTGCCTACTCTGCACAAGGGCTGAGCATAAACTGGGGAACGTGATGGCAAGCCACGTGATGGAAGGTGGAGCGTTCCTCAGAAATTAAGCTCAGCCTACAACAGCAGAGACTGAAGCTCCACCCACTCTCTGGACGATCCGAACAGCTCTCAGAAAAAAATGGAGTGCACAGCTTTCCTGGGCCTCCGTTTTCATTGGCAGAGGGCTTCAGGAGGTCATCGCAGCCAAAAATGGAACTCAAGTGGGCCTTGTGAGCTCTGTTTTTATTGGCAGAGGCACCACAGGCCAGTCCTTTGCTGTTTCCAGGGTGGCCCTGCAGACCAGCTCTAAGCATCCTGCAGGGCAGATCTAGCCCCCGAGCATTGAATTTGACACCCCTGTACTAATGGGGGCTAGTGATAGTGGAGTAAAGATGCTGTGGGGAGAGAAACTTGAGACTGCTGGAACCAGAAATGGGATGGGAAAAGTGCCTTTATCTCTCTTTTTTCTTTTTGTCTTTGATTTGGCTGGGAGAGGCCATAAATTAATCCTCTTCTCAGAAGTTGTTCATTGTGTAACATATTTGGGAGCTAGAATTTCCAAGAGCAGGAATTCTGAAAAATCAGTAATGAACTCTAGTACTGAGAATGGGAAACACAAAGCAGAAGGCCCATTAAGGTGTGAAAAAGAGCTTCTGAGTTTAAACTTGAGAAAATGTAGAAGAGCCTAAAGATTCATTCTCTGAGACATGTCAACAGTTTGAGGGTTTAATTCAGATGTATAATATGTTTCTTAATAGTTGTGCCACATCAAGTACTCAAGAAGTGCTAAGAAGGGAGCTTAAACATTTGTCATGTTCTGGAACATTACATTTCTAGAAGATGTAACCTGGGGTGGGATTCAATTTTTTTTAACAATCGGTTCTGTGGGTGTGACCAAGTGGGCGTGATCATGTGATTGGGCAGGCGTGATTTCTTCTTTTTTTGCAGCAAGCCTTCCCATTTCTGTTTTTGGGCCTCAGGGAAGTCTCCTGGGGGAGGCGTTTTTGCTCTCAGAAGGCTTCCCTGGGGCCCATGAAGGTAAAAAATGGAGCCGGGGGGGGTGCTGCAAAGCACCTCCCACGCTTCCTTTTTGGGCCTCCTGGGCCTCAGGAAAGCCTCTTGGTGGGTGTTTTTGCTCCCAGAAGGCTTTCCTGGGGCCCAGGAAGGCAAAAAATGGAGCGCAGAGGAGGCGCAACACCCCACCACCACCCCCGCTCCCTTTCTGCCTCAGGGAAGCCTCAGGGAAGCAGTAAGACAGTGAAGGGGATCCCGGCACAGCTGATCATTGGAACAGCTGATCATCAGGAGGGGGAAAAATACCTTAAGGAGTTACTGGGCGGGGGAGAATGCAGTCAGCGATGTTAGGCATGTGCGTGATGTCGCGTATGCGTGATAAAGACTGACTGGGTGGGTAGGGGAGAGGGAGCAGAGAGGGGAGGGGCCAGCCAGGGGCACGATTTGCCGATTCTCTGTTCTACGCTGAATCATAACAACCGATTCTATAGAACTGGTCCGAACCGGTAGAATCCCACCCCTGGATGTAACAGACCGATGAATAACCAATCCAAGCTGAATATTCTTCCTTTATCAGAATTTTCCAGTTCTAATGTATACATACAGTAGGTACCCTGGCTCCAAATTAAAAATAGTTTACTTGCTGGAGGATCTTTGAATTAATCTTGCTTAACAATACTCAGTGAAATTGGGGAAAATAAGTTTCATTTCAGTCAGCTATAAAAGGTTTGAGAACAATAGGTCTTGGACATTTATAATTGTATTTTCTTGCCTACTGTGAAAAATTGTGGGAGGCTGCAGAAAACGAATAGAATAGAAAGACATAAACAAACAAAACACTGCAAGTGAGTCAGGAGACAACTTTCATAAATGGTGATTTAGACCAGTTGGAAAGAAGCCTGGGCAGAAGTGTTTTATGTCAATCAAAGAGACTATGCCTTAATTAGCTTATCAGCAAGGGTCCCAGGAAGATCTCCCTGGCATATATGATTTTAATTTTAAATTTTATTTTTCTTTCAGAAAAATGGGAAGATAGCTCCCTGAAAAGCAAACCAGCAACTTCAAGCATAATTCTTACTTATAAGACATTCATCCCAAAGGAATTATTGGAAAATAAAAAAGGTATATGGTAGAATCCAATATTTTATTCCTCAAATGCCCACCTAACCAGAAAAAAGGCAATGGTACAGCCGGATGGATTACAGAAAACTGGTTTACAATAACTATATTTTCAGCTAAAGAAGTTTTTTGGGAACTTGTTAATAATGCTATAGGAAAAAGTGGACTACCATAAAAGTTGGACATTTCTACTGTAATACTGTAATATAGAATAAGTAAGTCATTTGGTTAAATCTACTCATGGGGACCCTTAAATGTGAATGATGGGAAATTAGGTTTGAGTCTTTCTTGTAGATACCATGTTCCAGATTTTGTATTCTTTGCACTTTCAGGATTCAACATACAACTGAAGAACCTTATCAGTTATACTTTATGAAGTTTCCCCCCTCATAAGTATGGGGGGTTACTTTCCAGCATCATCTTGAAGGCAAATTTTAAGTTATAAGAAGAATTAGCAGGAAAGATAGGATCCAGCAACAACTTGATGAAAAGGAACCAAAACTGTACCTTCCCTGGCACAGATCCCATCTGTAGGCATAACACCACATTATGGACATATTTGGAGACTGCAATGATTCCCTATAGAAGTCTGTCCCTAAAGGTCAGCAGTTCCTGTGTGAAGCATTACAGCTGCAACAGCATCTTCATGTCAAAAACTTTCCACCTAGCTGGGAAATAACAATTGCCTCTTAACAGAGAAGCTAAAAATAGTTACTGCACTTCTCCAAAAGCATTCTATATATACATTATGCATTTTCAGTTGTTGGGACACAAAAGACTACCTGTCAAATATAATGTGGGAGAGAAGGTTCTTGAAATAATCATAATTTTTGATTTGATGATTTGCCAGCAATGGTTCAAAAATTGATAACAGAGAGCAAAGTGCTCAAAGTATTCTTCTCAGACCAACAGGGGTTCCCAGAAAGGAGAGTCTGCATTCAGCAAGGAAAGAGTAGTTGTGGGGGGAGTGGAGGTTGATATGAAAAATGAAAAATATGTCTTTATATAACATTTAAACAATAGAGGAGGTAAGGTGGATAAGAGAAGGAACATCAAATGAGAGATTTATAGCCGAGAATTCATTCCTATTTTCAACAACCACTCTAACTGCTTTTCAATCTCAACCGTACAAAGTGAAAGGAGATGAATCAAAGCTGGGGAGACTCCCATAGGCTGTCCCTTTTATATTGAACAGACTCAGCTTAATGATGTCATCAGGAGGAGTCTAACTCATCCTGGGCTCTCACAGCAGCGTGGAAGAGAACAGAGCGATCATAATATAAATCAGCTAAATCCAGATTATATTTAAAGTGGAAACAGATGGCATTAAAAGCATATTTAAAATTATGTTAAATCTTCTTAATATACAAATAATGGATAATGGTCACTAGATGAAAGAGATAGTGAAGATTACCTGAATGATTATACATGTAAAAAATTATTCAGTTTTACATTTTTGATTTTCAAATTCACCTAATATTTTTCCCTCACTCATCTAAAAGGCCTGCAAGAATTCTACTTCATACTTGTGCAAACAAATCACATTTCTTATTTAGCAGCTATTCAATTTTGTTTCAAGTTAGAAATACAGCTTTTAAAACAGAGTTTAACAAATATTTAGCAAATACTTCCTTAAATATATTTACATACTTCTCTTGTTCAGCTCCTGACAAAGGCTTGGTACTTAGAAACAACTAAGACAGAGGATTCTTTATTCATCACGTAAAATATTATTTCAAAAGCCACCAAGCAGAGTGCTGACTGCATACAGCATTAATGAGGAGATAATGCTGACAAGAGATGCAAGTTCTTCAGGGGATTGGGTTTCTTTTCAATTATTGCCAGAAGATTCTGTTAAATGAACAGTGAAAACACTGAATCAAATATTTATGGTTTACACAGCATAAATCATATGCTCATATTCCCAACATAAATTTATAACTAGCTCAATGTACATTATGAAAGAATGGAAAATATACCATGGGAAAATCATCTCATACATGTATTGCTTATATACATGACAAAAAATTCACAATTATTCTACATATATTCCATTATGTGGCATTCATATTTTGATTCAGCTAGCACATTCAGCCATAATATGGGCTGTTTACTTTTGACTGATTGTAATAGATGAACCCAACTATCATGGCTTGCAAACAAATGTTTTATGGCAGAAATGAGTAACCTATGATATACATATATATCTCTCACAGAACATTATGCCAAAATGTATTGACAAATAAGCCTAATTTTAGTGGTCCAATTTCAAGCCACTTATCAGGAACTGGGGAATTTAAAGGTGGGGATGGGAATGATTTCCCTTCTAAAGGGCTCTTATTTCATACCACCTGAAACTAAAAAGTTTAACTCCTTAAAAAAAATTAAACATATGAGTTAGTAGGCCACCACTGGATTACTAGTTCAGGGATTGTAATCACTGACATTTCTAGTTGCTCACCTCAGATTTATAATTTAATATATTGCGTAAGCCCAACCAGTAGTAATTTATTCAATAAGCGATACTTTATTAGCAATTACTACAAACCTGCCTTCAATCGAAGACCTGTATACTGCACAAGTCAAAAAGAGGGCTGTGAAAATATTTACAGACCCTTCACATTCCAGTCATAAACTGTTTCAACTCCTACCTTCAAAACGACGCTATAGAACACTAGACACAATGCCATCATTGTGTCGAATGCCATCACTCTGCTAAACAAATAATTCCCTCAACATTGTCCAATTATTTACAAAGTCTGCACTACTATTACTATTAATCTTCTCATCACTCCTTACCAACCATCCCCTCCCATTTGTGACTGTATGACTGTAACTTTGTTGCTTGTATCCTTACGATTTATATTGACTGTTTCCTACCGTGTTTCTCATATAATAAGGCCTGGTCTTATTTTTTTTTTGAGCCTCGAAAAATGGCTAGGCCGTCTTTTCGGGGGACTTAATCCCCCCCCTTGCATCTTCGGGCGGGCGGGCAACAATGGCTTGGATGTTGACTTCAGCGTTGATGGGGCACTTCATATTGGGGTCAACGCAGGCAGCACCATATCCGGGTGTGAAACAAAAGTACTTCCTAATGGCAAGCCCCCCCCCCACCATTCCCCCCATTTCGCATGTTTTAATATAGGCCTTAATTTGTGGGGAGGGGCTTAATTTCATTTCATGCTTATAAAACATGCTGGGACTTCCTATTGGGGGAGGCCATATTGTTGGAGAAACAGGATAGTATGATTTGATTGCTTATTGTATCCTATGGCTATTATTATTAAGTGTTTTACCTTATGATTGTTGACTCTTGATGAATGTATCTTTTTTTTAGGTACACTGAGAGTATTTGCTCCAAAACAAATTCCTTGTGTTTCTAATCACACTTGGCCAATAAAGAATTCTATTCTATTCTGTAAGGTACCATTTTCATGTATCCTTACAAATTACAGTTTAATGTCTGTTTAACAGGTAAACAAAGACATGCATGAACTCTCTTTCAACAAACTGACCTTCATACTATTGCAAGAACCATCTGCTACTTACATAAAATTCATAAACTGGTTGACTCAAATCAAAGGACTTACACTGGCATGACAGATCTGCAAAATGACATTGGCAACAACTTCTACCAAATAAGAGAATATTAAACCATTTGTAATTTTCAACATTTTTTAATATGCGTTAAAGAGGATGTTATTCAGTTGTTACATGTTGCTACATGCAACATGCATTCTTAAATGCCCAACCAGTACTACAAAGAAGTAAGCTCTTCAGAATATGTGATCCAAATGGTGGTTATGAGGACATGAAACACACAAAATACTGCCATTGTAGAATAGGGATCTGAACAAAAAGAATAATTTCTTTTACAAAATACTGATCAATGTTTTCTTCTGTTCAATCATGTTCAATTCTAAGAGACTGCCTGGACCAATCACTGCAGTTTTCTCGGCAAGATTTTTCAAAAGTGGCTTGCCTTTGCTTCCTTCTTAGGGGACAGGCCAAGGTCATCCAGCTGGCTTTGTGACTAAAGCAGGTCTAGAACTCACAGCTTCCCAGTTTCTAGCTTAATGCCTTAACCATTACTGTGCTACAAATTTCAAAATAAACTCAATAGAATTCTCTTAATAAGGCATAATTTTCATTCTTGATTGGTTAATTATTCCTACACTAACCTTGGCTATAAACATGGTATACATTAACAACTATTAACTAAAATTAGCAGGGATCCTTTTCTTCATTTGTAGAAATTTCAAGGTGGATTATTTGTTTAATCAATGGGGCACACAAACAGTGAGGACTGTACTAGTGATTTATTTAAGGTAATCCTTTCTAAAGGCTGTATGCAATTTTGTTCTTTAACAAACTTTCACATCATTTTACAGATTTAAATACTACCAGAAACTGTTCATTATCTACCAAAAGTTGAGGTAACCATTTTAAACACAAACAAACCATATTTCCATTTGATGTACTCTGCTCACATTGAAGTAATGGTGAAGAGAATCACAGAAGCTCCTTCTTTAATATATTTAGCATGGCTGAGGAAGAAGGCGGAGCCTCCTCGCTGATGGACCATAGATCGCGACTCTCTGTGGCTATGGTCCGTGCTCTTTCATTGGAGAGCCCCGATCATTATGATTAGGGGCTGAAGCTGCCTTGGAGGGGTGGCAGAGTAAGGGGAAGCCGCAAGCCAGGTTTGGGGGGAAGCCGCATCTCCCCCCCTGGGCTTGGTCTTTCCCCCCCCCCCAAAGACGACTGCAGTAGTGGTTTAAAATGGCCACCCCGAAGAGGAGGACTCAGCTGGATTAAGGTTTGTGCAGGAGGGAAGAAATAGGTGGATAACATCTGAACCAGAACAACTGGGCAATACAACTAAACAAAAGTACCCCGGGATTAAGGTAACATGGAATTTTTAAGAAAAGAAAAGTGAGCGGCAAAATTACAAAGGAACAGGGGGGAAAAAAAGAAAATATTTTTGACAGCTAAGCAGGGCTTCGAACCAGGAAATGAAGAAGCTGGAACTAAAGATTTAACTAAATTGGACTAAAATGTTTTGGGAATAAACAGACATAAAATAAAGCTGGACTTAAGATTGTCAAAAAATAATAATAATAAAGTTTACAAATTGGATACTGAACTGTGCTGGAATATTGAGGTTCGTAAAACCCTAAATAAAAAAAATAGGGAGAAAAGGTGAAGACTTTGTATAATGGAGAATGCCACCTTTTGACAAAAACTTGAGCTCAAACAAAAGGGAAAGCATCCTGTTTCTGAATGAACTTGTGTGGCTATAACATTAAAGAAATATTGAAACAAAGTAAGAATCTTAGAAAGTGAAAGCAGAACCAGAATAAAGAAAAAAGCAAGGAAAGTGACTGTGGGATTGATTGATGTTTTAGGTATAGGCCCTCGGCTGGAATAACTGAGAACTTTCGAAAATTGAAAGAAGAAAAAAGGAAAGTAAAAGTGGTTCTTTTGTGTGGACTTTAACGATCATAAAATATAAGAGTGTGCAATGATGGTATCTCTTCGGGAATTAAAAATGGAACTTAAAAATATGAGAGAAATACTACAGGAAAGAGGCGAATCACTTTGCTCTGTGTTACAAAAAATGGAAATGGTGATTGAAGAACAAGAAGAAAGAGCTTCAGAGGAGAAGTCGACTCAAGGAGAGGACATTTTAAATAGACAAGTAACACAAAGAACACTACAAAGAAGTGGGGAAAGAAGGAAGGTTAAAATGTTGAAATTTAAGAAGGAAATTAAAAGGGGGAATACCTATGAAGTCAGAAAAGGCAGAAAGACCCAGCAGAAAAAGGGAAAGGAAGATATTAAGAAAGAGAGGGATATAAACTGGAATGCGAAAAGATATGGGGAAAAGAGGGGGAGGAGAAGCAGTAAGAAACAGATGCATGAAATAAAGAAATACGGAAATAGTAAAATGTTGAAAAGAAATTGTTTTTTCAGAGATAATGGTTGATGAATTAAAAAGGGGATTCTGCAGGATGACAAGGGGTAATAAGAATATTTCTGCAATTAAAAATATTTAGAAAATAGGGTAATATAGATGCTGATAACTCTTATTAAAAATCAAGGGGGGGAAATATGCTGCAGAATCCAAGTGAAAAGATGAAATGATTATTATTGTAACTTCTTAAAAATAATGGTTTATTGGGAATCAAGATGAGGGAATAAAGGTATATTTTAATCATTGAGGTGTCACACTCAAAACAGTAAAAGGGGGGAAACCTATACTTGTTTGTTTGTTTTTTAGTGTTAAAATTTGTATTAAGCTAGAATTTATAAAAAGAATGTGTAATGGAAAGGGAATATGACAGACCAAAGAACCAACTAAATTAATAAATTAATATAGACTATTAAAAGCAAGGAGAGACATTGGTAACTTTTTATCATTATCATTATCGTTATCATCATTATCATATGATGATGATGATTATTATTATTATTAGGCAAACACATATTATCTTTATTTTTAAAATAAATATTAAAGGATTATATTTGAAATAATTGAAATGAAACAAAAAGATGTTTCGATTGAGATTAATGAAAGAGGCTAGAATTAGTGTGTTTGTTTCTCTCCTTACTGAAAATTTGGAATGGAAAAGGTAATAATAGAATTAAGTATGCATATATGAATGTATAATTGCTGTCATATTTGTATGTAAAGGTGATGACTTGGAAATATGTTGTCCACTAAAAAGAGATTTTTGTTTTTAATGTGAAAAACTGAATAAAATTTGTTAAAAAAAATAAAAATTAGCATGGCACATAAACCAATTAGATTGGGGGTTTCTACCCCTGGGCCGTGGCCCACTATTTGGACCGGGCCCTGCAAGTGTGGGCCTCTGCGTATATGTACAGCTCGACTTGAGCAAGTGGTAGACCAGTGTGCATGCACACATGTGTGCAGCTCAACTTTTTTATTTATTTATTTACTTTGTCAAACAATTATTAGATAACAGGTATAAGTATAAACATGGTTATAAATACATGAAATGGATACGAATAAGGAAAAAAAAGAAACAATAGGACAGGGATGGTAGGCACATTTTGATGCGCTTATGCACGTCCCCTACAGACCTCTTAGGAAAGGGGTGAAGTCAATAGTAGACAGTCTAGTTGACGATTTTGGGGTTTGGGGAAGCAACTAGAGAGTCAGGTAGAGTATTCCAGACATTGACTACTCTGTAGTTGAAGTTGTATTTCCTGCAATCAAGTTTGGTGCGGTTTATCTTTAGTTTGTATCTATTTTGTGCTTTTGTATTGTTTTGGTTGAAGCTAAAGTATTCATTGATAAGTAGGACATTGCAATATATAATTTTATGTACTATACTTAGATTGAAGAGAAGGCGGCGTAGTTCTAGGTTGTCTAGGTGTAAAATTTCAAATCTGGTGGCATAAGGTATTCTCCTACGAGTAGAGGAGTGGAGGACTCTTCTCGTAAAATATTTCTGGACTTTCTCAATTGTATTAATATCAGATATGTAATGCAGGTTCCAGACTGATAAGCTGTATTCAAGTATTGGTCTAGCAAATGTTTTATATGCTCTAGTTAGTAGAGTGATATTATCAGAGAAAAAGCTATGCAGGATTCGGTTAACAACTCCTCATGCCTTTTTGGCTATGTAGTTACAGTGGCCTCTAGCACTTAGATCATTTGAGATGAGTACTCCAAGGTCCTTGACAAAGTTTTTGTCATCAACAAGGTCTTGACTATTCAGCTTGTATTTTATTTTTTGATTTTATTTTTTTTTGCCAGAGCATTTATATGTTGAGATTTGAAGTTGCAGCATTTGTTTGATCATTCTGACACATAGTCAAGGTCTTTTTGAAGGGTAGCAGCATTGTCAGCGTTACATCATCAGCGAAAAGAATGTAATTGCTCTTAATATAATCACAGATGTCATTAATATAGAGTACGAAGAGAGTTGGTCCTAGAACGCTGCCTTGGGGGACACCATGTTGACAGGTACAGGATTTGATAGGACACTCCCAATTTTGACCATTTGTTGCCTGTTTGACAGAAATGCTTCTATCCAGTTATGCAGGTATCCAGAGATACCATAAGACCTTGGTTTTAGAAGTGGTTTGTCATGTCCCACTGAATCAAAGGCTATGTAAATTGCGTCAATTGTTTTGCCCTGATCAAGTTGCGTAGTCCAAATGTTTTTACAGTGCAAGACTTACAGATTACAGGACAGTTTCCTTCTGAAACCAAACTGTTTGTTAGAAAGTAGGTTGTTTGTCTTTAAGTGGAGGATAATGGATTGGTTAATAATTGATTCCATGACTTTACAGGTGACGCAGCATAAAGAGATTGGTCTGTAATTTTCAACTAGGCTGGGGTCTCCCTTTTTGAAGATGGGAATGACTGTGGCTAGTGACCATAGATTTGGCAAGGAGCTGGTCCTGAAAGATTTTTCAAAGATTAAACTTGTGCAAGTCGAGCTGCATGCTACATGTGCGCCATTTGCATAGCCCAGTTCCCCTCTCCCACCTCTGGGCCAGCAAGCCACAATGATTGGGGACCACTGAATTAGATCATAGTTTCTAACCCTGCTGCTCCCACTTGCATTTTTTAACAAGGCATAACCTAACATGCTCTAACAATACCAATCTTCCCTCAGAGCCCCACAATGCTGCTCTTATACCATCACCAGCTCCTAAGTGAAAATGGTAGAACTATGGCTTAGGAGTGTTGGAAAAGATTAACCCTAACCTTTTCCCCGATCACTAGCCAGCCTCCACTGCAGCCATTTTACTCCCAATGTTTGCCCTTTCTATTACGCTTTTCTTTCCTGAGTCCTTTTTCTACCCTTCATTCTTCGGCTTTCTGCTTTTGACCCCAATGGGTATTCCAATCAGGAAGAGGGGAAGAAAACTCCAGCTTTATTTGGTGAAAAAGAGGATCATATTACTGTTATTCTGCATTAAGAGTACTCTGAAATGGTCAGAAGTCCACTATTTAGGGAAAGAAAGGGAACCCAACAAGGTGATGAATAGAGATTTATAATGTATATTATAATGTACAGTAGTATAATGTATAATATATTCTGGCTTATACTTTACCTATAGATTCATAGTCCAGATTTTTGTACTGCCGTAGTTTAAGAACAAGGGGTGTTATATCTGGCTCTTGTTGCTTATATACCATTTTCTTTATATTTGTCATACTTTCAACCACTTCCCCACCCCCGCTTCCAAGCAAGAGACCTGGTTGCCTAGCAGCTAGTCACTAGCTATGCAGGACTTAGCTAGCTGCATTATCATGGAGGGTCTGCTTCCTCCTTTCTAAGATATTTTTGCCCTGGTATCTTCCCATACAGTTTTGTTTCACTTTATTTTAATTTGGTAAGTGCCCACATGGAACATAGGAGGAGGACAGACAATATCCTGATGTAAACACCCACTTATTCCTGCTAGAGTGCCTAGACTAGCAGATGTTTTCCTTGCTAGCTACTGATATACTAAAATTGAAGATGACATTCATAGCATAACCACACATAAGGAAAACATAGTTTGATAACAATTTGGAAGCAAAAACAACAGAAGGGTGATAGAGATCGGTAATGAGTACAGGAAAGTTTTATGATTAAAAGTGACTTCAAGATGTCAAAATTGACAAATCCACTCTCAATATGCTTTTTATTTACCAAAGCTACTTTACCAGACATTGTCTTATTCCAATTCCATTACATGTCATTTCCCTCTCCAAATTCATTTTTTAAATTCAATTCATAAAAAAGCTTGGGACACACAGAAGCACTGTACCTAGTTTCAAAAATCTAGTATCATTTCTACAATCCTGCTGGCTAGTACAATCCGGTATGAATATCAGATCCAATGTACAGATTTCTAATGCCATATATATCTGCTTTTCTTTCTTTCAAACAAAGAAAAGCCAGTATACTACTGCAAAGAACTACTCCCATACAAAGCCTACTGGGATAAGAAAAAGCACAGCAAGACTGTTCTGCCACGTTCCTTTTGTTCTTTTTTCTTTGTTTCCTGCTTTAGTTCACACAGTTAATAACTAAAGTATATAACAAAATAAAAGATTATCAAATGATAAGGGCAGGTTAAAAGGGAGATCCAGATATGCTCATCTGACACACTGCTTTGAAGAAAGATATCCTTACTGCATTCTTTCCATCTCTATTCATTCCTTCCCCTAGAGAAAAATGATTAGATATATCTCAATTTTAAAGGCACAGATTACTTGGTATCGCAACACATCCTTTTACCTTAACATATAACTCAAGCGATCTCAGCAGTTGGCATGCAATCTGGAAATTGCCTGGAAATTATATCTGATGGCCATGAAGCTAAAATGTATGTTGCTTTTTTACTAATGAAAACTATGTCCATTCCAAAAGCATGCTTGACTTGGTGGTAGAGCAAGATTATATACACACACACACGTGTGTGTATGAATATATATATGTGTGTGTTTGTTTTCATAGTTTTTCAAGGGTATTAGGTATGCAGGTTTTGGCATGTTCGAGTCTTTTCCCGTGTAAGATTGAGAGTATCTTGGCGACGTTTCGACGAGGTCCCACTCGCCATTTTCTGGCTGGTGCTTTCGGCTTTGTGCTTGTGTGAGCAAAGTGTGATTGGAGCTGCCGTCTCCCTATATATACTGGTGGGGAGGTGTGGTGTGCTGGCTCTGTTATAAGCAGGCTAGTTGGCTGTGTTATTTCAACCAATCAGGAAATAACAACAGAGCCAACCAGCCCGCTTACAACAGAGCCAGCACACCACAACTCCCACCAGTATTTATGGAGAGACAGCAGCTCCGATCATGCTTTGCTCACACAAGCACGAAGCCGAAAGCACCAGCCTGAAGATGGTGAGCGGGACCTTGTTGAAACATCGCCAAGGTACTCTCAATCTTACACAGGAAAAGATCCAAACACGTCAAGACGTTAAAGAATAAAGAATAAGTGCATGCATTGAAGAACATAAGAACTCAGTCAAAAAGGAAGAACCGACCTCTTCCCTGGTCCAACACCTCAAAGCCACAGGACATGAGATTGACTTTAAAAATACCAGAACTATCGCCAAAACCGAACACTTCAGCAGCAGAATAATCAGAGAAGCCATAGAGATAGAAAAACGCCCATACAGTATGAATAAACGAGATGATACCTCCCGCCTACCAGCCATTTGGAAACCCGCCCTCATGAACAGAAGAGTACCTAACATGAAGAATGACACCAGACCCACACCTGAGAGCCACACAAGATGCCACCACCACACTTCCACATAGAAAGCAGACTCACACCCACACAGAAGATGAATCACGACCATAGACCAGAAGCCGCACTGCACTTGCATCACTACCCACTTCAAACCCCTCTGAGCCATACATGAAGCGAACCGACCCCCACCATGAAGATGCAAGCATGACCACGAACTCGAAGCCAAACAGCAAGATCACAGCTCACCAGCTCAAATCCCCCAGCAACTAAGACTAACCTGAGCACAACTAAGCCCCTACTTGAACAGAACACGCCTCCAGCCAATCAGAACACAACCAACCCCCCAACCAATCAGAACACAGCCAAACCCCCAACCAATCAGAACACCCCCCCAACCAATCAGAACACAGCCAAGCCCCCACCCAATCAAGTCACACCCCCACTAGCAGTTAAAAGGTAGAAGCAGCTGCAAGCTCACATCACTCTGAGAAGCACAGAGCTGAAGACCAAGCCTGAAGATGATGAATGAGACTTCATCGAAACGTTGCCTAGATACTACCAATCTTACGTGGGAGAAAACCCGAATAACCAAAGTTCCATATATATATATATATATATATATATATATATATATATATATATATATATGTATGTATGTATGTATGTATGTATGTATGTATATATATATACAAACACACACACACACAAACACACACACACATATGTAGGTCTAGGTGAGTTCGGGTCTTTTCCCATGTAAGATTAAGAGTAGCAACATTTTGGCGAGGTCCCACTTGCCATCCTCAAGCTGGTGCTTTCGGCTTCATGCCACTGCGGATGGTGAGTGGGACCTCGCCGAAACATCACCAGACAATCTTAATCTTAAACGGGAAAAGACCTGAACACACCTAAACCGACATACCTGTTTTCTTAAGTTTTCGCGGGTTCTTACATGTATGGTATTCACAGACGAACACAATACAGAAGCCTGATGATGGCAGATGAGATTCTGCTGAAACAATGCTACAACTTTAAAAGCACAACTATAATGATGTGGGAAAATACCCAAACAAAGCTGAATACTATATGTATGTATGTATGTATGTATGTATGTTTTTCAGCTTTGTTCGGGTATTTTCCCATGTCATTATAGTTGTGCTTTTAAAGCTATAGCAACATTTCAGCAGAATCTCATCTGCCATCATCAGGCTTCTGTATTGTGTTCGTCTGTCAATCAGACTTTCACAGCCGTTTCAGTTTAAATTTGGGGCTAGCCTACTGCTGTGCCAGAATGGTTTTTTCTTCATCCTGATTGGTTGGGAGTCTTGGTCTGTGTTTATTGGTCTTGGAGTTTGTTGTGTTCTGCTTGATTGGTGTTTCTAATATCTGTTTTGTGGCTTTTTTTGTCTTGATTGGCTGGCAACATTGTGTTTCCTGTATTAGAGGCTTTTAGTGCGGCTTGGCTCCGAATAAATGGGCAGCTATCATTTATTAGGAAGCTAGGTTTCATCTGGGTGCCTGGTTGGGGTGTGTTTGAGCTGGAGGTATCAGGGGGGATCTGTTTGTGCCCAGGTGTTTGCCTGGCTTGTGGTGTGGAGATTTTTTTGTTTGTGAGTGCAGACTTCCAGATAACTGACAGTCTGGTGGAGTCATCTCTTCTATTCATGCTTTCAGGTCTTTTTTAATCTCTATGGCTTCTCTGATAATTCTGTAGCTGGGGTTTTCTATAGTGGCTTGGGTTTTGGTGCCATTGAAGTCGATGCTATGGCCTGTGGCTTTCATGTGTTGGACTAGTGAGGAAGTGTGTTCCAGCTTTTTTACTGCATTTTTGTGTTCATCCTGGTAGGTACTTATTCTTCTAATGGTCTGTACAATGTATGTGGCAGGGCACGATGCACAGGGGACGTCATATATGCCTTGGTTTTCCAGGTCAATTTTATCTTTGGGGTTTCTTAGGACGGCTGCTATTTTTCTGTCTGTTTCGATGGCAGTCTTGATGTGATGCCTGTGTAGTATCTTACTGATTTTGTCTGTTGTACCTCTTATGTAGGGCAGGACAGCTGTTCCATAGGTCTGTTTATCTGCTAGGTCTCCATTATGTCTCAGTGTGTAGGGCCATTATGTCTCTTATGTAGGGCAGGACAGCTGTTCCATAGGTCTGTTTATCTGCTAGGTCTCCATTATGTCTCAGTGTGTTTTTGTGGATCAGGCCTGTGATTTTGCTTTTGTGGAAACCGCTGGCTGTCAGTACCTTAGTCAAGGTGCATAGTTCAGTCTTTATGTGTGTCTTGTCTGCCAGGTGTTTGGTTCTGGCAATTAGTGTTTCGGCCCCGGAGTTTATCTGTGCTGGGTGATGGTAGGATTGGGTGTTGAGGTAGCGGTTGATGTGTGTTTTCTTCTGGTATATGGTGTGTCCTAGTGTGCCATCTGTTTTTTTGTAGATTAGTACATCTAGGAATGGTAGTTGTTTGTTTGTTTCACTTTCCATGATGAATTTGATTTTGGGGTGTGTGCTGTTTAGGTGTGCTAGGAAATTGCTTAGGTTTTCTTTTCCATGGGGCCAAATAACAAATGTGTCATCGATGTATCTTAACCATAGTTTGGGTTTGTGGGTGGCATTGGCTAGGGCTATGGATTCTAATTCTTCCATGCACAGGTTTGCAATAATGGGTGACAGTGGTGATCCCATAGGGGCTCCTTCAATTTGCTTGTATCTTTGTCCTTTGTATATGAAATATGTGTTGGTTAAGCAGTGTTCTGCTAGTTCCATGAGGTGTTTCGGTGGTTGGTATTTATTTTTGATGATTTCTAGGGTTTCTTTTATTGGGACTTTACAAGCAGATCTTTTTGTTCCACGTGTAGATCTTTGATCATTTCCAAGAGGTGGTATTAGTTTTGTACATGTGAAGCTGCTGCTTCAACATGGGGCTGTAGCTGCTTTGCTAGGTATTTGGCTAGGTTTTGTAGTGGTGCTCCTCTGGAGCTGACTATGGGTCTGAGAGGTATGTCTTCTTTGTGTAATTTGGGGAGGCCGTATAGTTTGGGGGCATCTGGAATATTTTTCTCTTGGGATGATTGTCTGTTGGATCTCTTTGGTCATGTTGCTGGTCATGATTTTCTTCTTGGTTATTTTTTCCAGATATGTGGTTGGGTCCGTGTTTATGAGTTTGTATGTGGAGTCTTGGAGTAGGTCTGTCAATTTTGTTTCGTAGTCTTTTCTATCCATTACTACTGTGGCATTACCTTTATTTGCTAGAAGTATGATTATGTTGCTATCGTTCCTTAGGGCTTGCAGGGCTTTTAGTTCCTCTTTGTGTAAGTTGCTTTTGGGTGGTTTGCTCGTGCATAGGATGTTAGTGACTTGGTATCTTATTCTATCAGCTTCATCTTTATTTAAATTAGTTAGGCTGGATTCTACTGCACACATGATGGATTCTGTGGAGATTTTTTTGGGTGCTATAGCATAATTGAATCCTTTGGTTAGGACATCTGTTTCTGTTTTGGTAAGTTCTCTATTGGAAATGTTGTATACTAATTGTTTCAGGTGTTGTTATGAATTGTTGGGGGCTTTCTTGTCATGTTCTAATTTCTTTAGTTTCTTCAGGAGTTTGTCATTTGTATAAGTGGTTTCAGTTTCAGTTCTCCAAGCAATAAATTGTTTTATCTTGTCCCAAAGTAGAGGGTGGGTGTTGTTGCTCAATTCCAGGTATAGGGTTAGGAGGTCTTTGTTTAACTGGTCAAGTTGGAATCTCTTTCTGTGGAGCTCATTCCTGAGTAAAGCCATTTCAGTTCTTTTCAGGATACATTTGATAACAGCTGTGCTATGATGAAATGTTAATTTGAAGCAGGTTGGTGTTTCTGCAGCTGCGTAGGAATTTGAGGTCACATCTGCCTGATGATGGCAGATGAGATTCTGCCGAAACGTCACTACAACTTTAAAAGCACAACTATAATGAAATGGGAAAATACCTGAACAGAGCTGAATACCATATATATGTATGTACGTACGTACATACATATGTATGTATAGTATTCAGTTTTGTTCGGATATTTTCCCACGTCATTATAGTTGTGCTTTTAAAGTTGTAGCGATGTTTCAGCAGAATCTCATCTGCCATCATCAAGCTTCTGTATTGTGTTTATCTGTGAGTCAGGCTTTTACAGCCATTTCTATTTTAAATTTGGTGCTAGCCTACTGCTGTGTTAGAATGGTTTTTTCTTCATCCTGATTGGTTGGGAGTCTTGGTCTGTGTTTATTGGTCTTGGAATTTGCTGTGTTCTGCTTGATTGGTGTTTCTAATATCTTCTGTCTGTTTTGTAGCATTCTTTTGTCTTGATTGGCTGGCAACATTGTGTTTCCTGTATTGGAGGCTTTTAGTGCGGCTTGGCTTCAAGTAAACAGACGATTATCATTTATTAGGAAGCTAGGTTTCATCTGGGTGCCTGGTTGGGGTGTGTTTGAGCTGGAGGTATCGAGGGGGGGGCTGCTTTTGCCCAGGTGTTTGCTTGGCTTGTCGTGTGGAGATTTTTTTGTTTGTGAGTGCAGGCTTCCAGATAATTGACAGTCCAGAAATGGGACTCTTGCTCATGCCCTCATGGGTGTGGAAGCCGCAAGAAAGTTACCTTGCCAGCTGTTACTTTTTCTTTGCACCTTTTATTCAGAGGTTTCTGACCATATTTATTTATCCATATGCTGATGAATGGCTAAAAAACCAATTACCTTACAATTTGGGCAGAATGAGCAGCAACATTCCTCATATCTGCAACGGACAAGTAAAAAGGTAGGATTGAGAATGAAATGTAAAGAAATGAGAAAGGGATGCTGCATGGCAATTACATACATAAATACAAGAAAAGAGAAAGAATAGATTGCTAAAAGAGTAAAAATCCTTTAGAAAAATAAAATTACATGAAGGTTGTGGGAAGAATTCTATTAGAACAATACAGCACAAGCCAACATGCTAGAGGGTTTGGACCCTGCTTAACTTGACGAACAGCTTCTTCTATATGAAGTGTGGCCTAGGATGTCTTCTTTGAAGGAAGATGCTTAGTGTGTGTTCTGAGAAGATGTCAACAAACATACCACTACAGAGGTAAGAGTAACAGGCAGAAGGAATTGCCTTGAAGAAAAAGAACTGCTACCAAGACAATGGTCAGATAAAAGAAATTTTGAGGTTGGGGCAAAACTGTAATTTGAGTAAGCGCCTCAGGCAAGACTGTCCTTAGTTCTCACAAAGATAAAGGGAGGGAGGAGGGAAAGCGTATCCAGACTTGCAGGATTGTTTCTGCAATGTTATATCAAAAATATTACTAGCATTCATAATTCTGGTTTCCTACTTTGGCTAACCATACATGCCTTTGCTTGGTAATGCCAACACCAAGAAATTTCTTTCCCTTGTTTGGTTTGTCTGTGTTCTAAGAAAATTTTAAACTTGCTTTTTCTATGTTAGATTTTCTCCCACAATGACCTTATTTTAATTTTATTGGACTTTTAAATATTGATGCCATGTTTCTATCCCTTTTCTATCTCTCTATTAATTATGCTTGTATAACATTACTAGCTTTATATTTGCTGTGGAAGTTGTGTTGTAAATCACTGGGAGTCAGCTTTGTTAGGAGCAATGAGCAATGATAAATTCGCTTAATACATCTTGTCTAAAATGAATCTGCCCATCCTGTCAGGCATGATCTAGAGGAATGCTTAGGATTCTGCCTGCATGGGAAATAAGAGTTGTAGGGGCCAGCAGTTAGAATTTCTCCACGGTGGCTCCAAAATCTTAAAATATACTGTCTATAGCAGTTCTAGGTATTTAGAAGAACATTCAAAATACTTGTTTTTTTAATGACCTGTGACGTTGGTGCCTAGCTGAATATTCCTATTAGGTTGTGTTGAGGGACTTTTGTTATGTTGGAGAGACAAAATGATTTTTTTCTATGCAATTCCAAGTACTACCAGAAGATATTAGTCTTAGCTTTTAATTTCCCTTACCTGACAAGCCTCAGGAAAGAGACACAGAGAGAATGGGGGGATGTTGATGACATCACTATATGGCCTTCTGCAAGCCTTCAGAATAGCAGGAGACTAAGTTTCAACTCTCAGCCTCCAAGAAGGATCTTTGCCCTATTGTTGTGCAAATTATGACTAAGACTAGTTGTGAGACTGGCGATAACACCAGAATGGTTTAAGGTCTTCCAGTTGAAAATGCAATGTGCTATTTGATCACAGTGGGCTTAAATTATTGTACATAAAAATGATAGAGTCCAAAAGGAAGGAGAAAGAATGAAAGAAAGTTCTACATCAAGAATCTGGAAGGCTAGAAAACAAGCTCCATAACAGAGCGGTAAACTTCACCTCTTGATCCACCCTGTTGAACTCTGAAATAAATTATACATTCCTGCATTTGCAACATTGTATCATTCACATGTAATCATTAACTTCTGTCTCTTCAGTGACCTTTGCAAGGCACGTACAAGGGACAAGGAGCTAGACGGTTGTTAATAAACTTATCCACATTGTAAATAATCTGTCCGGTATGCAGCTTTGTAAACATGCACATCCTGATGAGATTACCATGTCTGACTTGAGCTTTGATTAAATCATTTTCTTGTAAAAAAGCACAATAAAAGAGCGTGTGCCAAGACATTCGGGGCGCGCTCATCAAGAGGAAACCTCGCTTCCTGTCGTTTCTCTTCCCTTCGCTCCCTATCATGAGCCGCCCATCAGATGCGGGATGGCAGATACCGCATTCTGGTGACCCCAACGTGATTCCCTAAGGGGGATACGTAGCGACGCGCCCATATCTTATCAGCTCGATGGGAGCTGTGCATCGCCAGGCCTGAAGCGAATTGCACATCATCGGATCTGAAACACAGTCTCGACTTTCGTAAGTATGGGTGGAAACTTTTCTCAACAACAGACGCAGCATCTGAAGGAATTGAGGGAGTTAGTCGCTTCTTCTTCTAAATATTCTGCTAATTTAAAGGGCTCGCCTGTAAAAATGAAACCTATTGCTACATTATTGGCTTATGTGTGGCAACATTGTCCTAATTATTCAGAGGAAGGGTCCTTAAAAATTTCCACTTGGCAAAAAATTGGTGAACATCTCCATAGTCCTCCTCGTGCACCTATTGGCATTTTGGTCACTTGGAGGAAAATTATGGAGGCTTTAATGGTCCATTATAAAATAGAAGCAGGGAGTGTGTTTGAATCTCCCCCGCCAAGTTATGATAACTTTTCAATTTGCTCTAACTCAGGCAGAAGCTGCTGCCATTATTCAACAATGCCCCACATGTAGTAAGCAAGGACATTCCATTCCCATAGGAGTAAATCCTAGAGGATTAAAAGCTTGTGAAATTTGGCAAATGGATGTAACTCAGTATCCACCTTTTGCCCCTTGGAAATATTTGCACGTTTCCATAGATACATATTCAGGGTTTATTCTGGCTACTCCTCAAAGGGGAGAAACTGTAAAACATGTCATCAATCATTCAATTCGTACCTTTGCCTCGCTGGGACGTCCAAAAGAAATCAAAATTGACAATGGACCTGCCTATACAAGTTCTGCTTTCCAGGACTTCTGTAACAGATGGGATGTAACCCACAAGTTTGGGATTCCCTACAACAGCCAGGGGCAAGCTATTGTGGAACGAGCGAACTTATCTCTGAAACGTGCTCTTGATCGATATTCGTTGCGGGAAAAAACCCCGAACCTCCCAGCATTGCAAAATTCTCTTAACATTTGTCTTTACACTTTAAACTTTCTCAATCTGACTGGCATTCCTCCCACTTCTGCTGCTTCGCGTCATTTTTCCTCCCCCTCACCCCCGCCTAACAGACCTCTGGTATATTATCGCAGATTGCCAGATCCTGCCTGGCAGGGTCCCGCTGAGCTTCTCACTTGGGGACGAGGCTACACTGCGATCTTACTGCCAGACAAAACCACTTGCTGGATCCCTGGTAGGGCGGTTAGACCCTATCATGGGAATTCCTCTGCTACATCTGTATCTTAAAACTCTTCCTGATATTCTTGCCTATATCTTCTTTGCAATTTCTACCTTACTTCAACAAAACCTATGCTTCCTGTCAAAAGACTATTCGTGTTAAAATCATTTCATTAACAGAAGGCTATTATACTTGCTCCATGTGGGTACGTCATGAAAATGCTACCCGTAGTTTTCACTCTGTTACTTCTGTTTTATTTAAAGAACACTCTACCACTCGCTCTTTTGTTCCTTTTTTACTCTTCCTATGGAAAGGAACCTTAAAATCTTTTCCTCTATTCAATCTAAAACATAGGGGGACTTAGATGTCCTTCTATTGTATTATGGGTTTCCCCACCCCAACTAACATCCTTGATGAATGACCAAATTAATCTTTATTGTCATTATTATAATTATTATCCTTTTTCTACTAATTGAATTCCCTCCTCATTTCGCAAATGTTCTACAACTAACTTGTCCATAAGCCTCTCTCCTGCTTGTGATGTTTTTATATACCCGAACTCTCATCCTGTCAACAAACGACGCTTCAAAAGAACTGTCCATGACGATCCGCAGAAGCCTCATAGAAGATATAATATTACTTGGACTATAACTGACTTTCAAGGCGTTCGTTTAAGTTCTACAATCAATTTTTCTTGCATAGAAGACTTCTACCCACCACTTCAATTCGATTTGGCAGACGCACCCACACAACCAGGGGATATTCTGCAATCTACACCACTTCAGGAGGAACTTTAACATCACGCCTGAAAGGAATGTATTTTATCCCTGGCAATAATTTTGTTTGGACTTGTTCCACCAGTCTCATGGCATGTGTCCACGGGGATGAAATTGTTAAATCCAAATCATTTTGCATTCAAGTATGGCTTGTATGTATAACTCTGATGATTTTATATCCCTACAGGTACCCATGGAATACCCCCTTTTGCAAAATCGTAAAGATTTAGATCTGTTATTTTTTAAAAAAACAAGGGGGATTGTGTGCTATGCTTAAAGAAGAATGTTGTCTTTATGCTGATAGCAGGGGGGGGGTTGTTTTCTATTTCGCCATGGCTTACAACCTTTTTAACTGCATTGGCAGGATCATTAATAATCACTATATTGATATGTATTATAGGACCTTGTTGTTTTAATAGAATATTGCAATTTTTTAAAAATTAATTATCCTCCATAACTGCTGATGTTAATGTGCTATTGCAAGCTCATGTTATATCCTCAACACCGGACAAAAAAATGTCATTGCTGAGTTACCGCTCCTTGGACAACCCTGACGCTGACGGGTCGCACTCTTGCCTAGATGACGGGGACGGCGAACATTTCATAAAAATGGTTCCTGTCTTCTCGGACGAGGAAGAAGACTCGTCATAAATAATAAAAACAGAGGAGATGTTGTAACTATGTATCATTCATGTGTTTGCAACATTGTATCATTCACGTGTAATCATTAACTTCTGTCTCTTCAGTGACCTTTGCAAGGCACGTACAAGGGACAAGGAGCTAGACGGTTGTTAATAAGCTTATCCACATTGTAAATAATCTGTCCGGTATGCAGCTTTGTAAACATGCACATCCTGATGAGATTACCATGTTTGACTTGAGCTTTGATTAAATCATTTTCTTGTAAAAAAGCACAATAAAAGAGCGTGTGCCAAGACATTCGGGGCGCGCTCATCAAGAGGAAACCTCACTTCCTGTCGTTTCTCTTCCCTTCACTCCCTATCATGAGCCGCCCATCAGATGCGGGATGGCAGATACCGCAGAGGTGAATCTCATTAACTTCAAACACAGTTAGAAAAAATGGTGGTAAAAGCTACAGCTCTTTTCCAGAGTAGATTTAGACAAGGTAAAGGCCCAAGTCATAATGAATAAAATACATAGCTTATATTCTAAACTAGTTAAGGAAAGAAAAAAGTTTAAAATTGTATGATTTACACTGATGAGATTTTGTAGCAGACTCTGAGAATGGTTGAAACAAGATTTAAATGAACAATACTGTGAGCAAGTCAACTCACTTTGGAAAACAAAAGATAATGAAAGAAAAAACAAAAGTGGACCAAGGCCCATGGTTTAAATCCTTGTTTAGCTATAAACCTCACTGGAACAGGAAAACATGGGTTTCTGCTGGGGATGGGAAGGAATGAAATATGTTAAAGTACTGAGCACAACCAGGTGATTGAAGCCTGCTCACTTTTACAAGTATATAATGCAACAATACACATTAGAAAGGAGGAGAGCTATGACTGCCCAATTGTGCTTACCATCTTTAGATCATTGATGCCCCTCCTAACACTCCTGCAGGAGGCAATCATTTGCACAAGGCAAAACTAAGAAACTAAAAAAAGGGAGAAGCACCATGAATGTCATAGGATCTGCCACTCTATTAGACTGATTATTTTAAAAATAAATATTTGAGAATGACTAATATTTCACAAGGTAAGAGATTCTTGAATATATTGATCATTTTGATTTAGATATATCATCATCCTTATGTGCACAATAATATCCACAATGAACCCTGCATCATAATATCCAATGGTAGGTTATAGACCAGACCAGACTAGCTAGAATAATTGACCTGTTTCAAAAGAAAAGGAGAAATGCATTACAATAAATGTAAGGAAAAGGAGATAAGCAAAGGATAGCAGGAAGTTAAAATAAAGAGAGAGAGCTAGCTGTGATTCAGAAGAATGTTCTTCATTCTGCTTCATGCAAGGATTCATGCGTGGGGGAAATTGGTCAACAAACAAACTAGACTCTCACAGCTTAATTTAGAATTTGCAGGTAGCTGCCTGATTTTTTTTAATGGGATTTAACTGTAATATTCTACACCTATAGTCATAGACCACTATGCTATCCTGAATATATGGATTCAGCCAAGTGTCAGTAATATAGCTAAGTTGTCCAAAAATTGTGGTATTCTTGCCTTTTGAAGCATTCATCAGGATTTGCAGGGAACACATTTGTCATAATGAGCTATTTATAATATGAAGGTAACATTTGAAAACCCTATCTAAATCAGAATAAGGTCCAAGAATTGAGAGCAGGATACAGTCAGATAAAAGTAAAAAGGCACAAAAACAAGAAAGAGTAGTATTTAGCTTGCCTCTTTGTCTTAATGAATTAAAGAATATTCTGTGTGATGAGACTTGTTTATCAAAATGCAGTCCATGAGATTACAGTTGTTTATTGACAATTCCATTAAGGGAAAAGCAAATATTCAAAGAAAAAGAAATAATTTTCTTATAAGAAATTAGAAATAGAAGTTTATTACTTCTTATTATTTTGTGGTACCATCTAGAGCAGTAACTATTATTGTGCTATGGTAAGTTGATTAACCACTTTACTGTATTTCCTAATACTTATTATATGAAAATATTACAAAAATGCATCCAAATAAACATGATATAAATTCAAAGTACTAAGTAAAATGTATCAACAAAACATAAAAAATAAGTGAAGAAACAGGTTTGAGAGCAGAATATTTTATAAAGGGATATTTGGGACATGTCTAGGTTAACCAAACTTGTGCTGCCAATAAAGAGAATTTAAAGGAAATGACAGATGACTTGTTATTTAGAGTCTGAAAAACTGGCCAGGACAAAGCAAATATAAGTTATCACCTGAAATGATTTGTCGAAGAAATTAAAAACCACTAATGAAATCAAATTTTCATCTGTCATTTTTGTTTATAAGCAATATGACACATGACATCATAAACAAATCCTCCCTAAAAGAGAATCCAATAAAATGAATTATTTTTACCACAAATACCAAACTTAAAGATAACCATAGCTTTTGTCAGTTCCTAAAGCAATCATTATTCCAATATTACTTTTATATTTCAAGCATGATTAGATAAACATGTTGTTCATTTAAAATTTGTAAAATCAGGTTTAGAACTGAATTCAGCATATGAAAAACATGCTTTTATTTAACCACAAGTTTTTCTTATTGTCAATTAAAAACTGTGTTCAGATATTACACTAAAAACATAGGTCAGTATATAATAATGGAAATAAAAATTTTACATTACAAAGCATTTAGTGGAAACACCCCCTAGTTTGGAAGGAGGGGAGGAGGAATATTCTATCAAGATGAATTCCATCCAAGAAAGAATTTGGTTCCACTGTATTGAACATTACGCACACACAAAAGTTTCACTCACATAGAATCTATAACACAGATCTTGTAACTTGCATTTGTATGAAACAATTTTTTTGAATTCTAGCTTACAACACTGCTACACTGCTTCAATATCTTGCACTAGACTGGCCTGTAAACAATTTTATCCACAAAACCAGCCTTGGGTAGATGACCCAAGGCAGATATTGGATGTGGCTTATGAATCATTGTTAGCTATAGTGCACTTCTCTGCATCATTTGATGCCAGCAATTACTACAGCCTGCTAAGATATTTAGCTGAGACCTAGATCTGGAACTACTACAAAGCAATGCTCCTGTTTTGCTGAAGGCAATATCCAGGTTTATGACCACTGGCATATAGCTTCACAACACCAGTGTCCGCTATGCATTTTAGTATCTGTTTCAAAAATCCTTGACTTTGAGGAGGGAGGGGGAAAACTGAGCACATTTAGACTACTGAAAGCATGTAATTAAAAATAAGAAATGGAAATGTAGTAGATTACAAAGCCAAATGCATAATCATATCAAAAATGCTTTGGATGCCTATACAAGACCAGGAGGCATTCTTGTAAAATGATCTGAAAAAAATGTGCATTGCCAAGATAAAAAGCACCCAAAAATGCTGGAAAGGGAAAAGGGTAAGCTCATCAGTTTGTCTTTGGGCAAAATAAGATTGCTATTGCAGTCATTTGGGGAAAGTATATATTACCTCACAATTCCAAATGTTTCCAACAACCCAAAAAAGGTGCAAGAAACTAATATCTAGTTAGGTTAATCATGAAAGCCATCCTAAAAAAAAAAGAAAAGAAAGAAACTAATCTGGGAAAAGCAGCTGCCAAAAGGGAATGAGGCAAATATTGTAGATTCTAATGCTTCTTAAGAAACCACAACGAAAAAAGGCAAGATGAAAATGAGAAAAGAAACACGCAATAATCAGATGCAGACAAAAATGGAAGTTTCAAAAAGGTATGAGAGCTTTAGAAAAAAATAAATTTATGAAAAATAAAATAAAGTAGAATTAAGCAGGCAAAACTAGTCAATGAAATGAAATATGACCCAATCAATATGAGTTCATGTATTTTCTTTAGCAACCTGAGTCTGCAAGTCTGAATTCAATTGCTTGGGAATAAGTAGAGCTTTACTTTAAGTGGACATGTATAAATTACCCTGTGAATTAATCATCCACAACACTAACAGTGAGATATTCAAAACATTTTTACTGGGGAATAAGCTTCTTTGAATAAAGAGGGATCTACTTTCAAGCAAATATGTATAGGACAGCATTGAGCTGATCATTAGACCAAAACTTTTTACTTACATTAATCCTAAACAAACATAGGACTTGCACTAATAAATGTTAATCATATTAAATCATTAATCACTTTTCATTTTCAAAAGTACTGCATATGATTTTTTGTGTAGTTTGGGAATCTTATTCACCACTTCTCATCACCATATTCTGTTCAAGAAAACAATTGTGAGCTTTTTAGAGCTTTAGTCCAGTTAGTGAAAAATATTTTTGTACCTTTAATTTTGCAGTAAATTGAAGAAAAAATGGCAAGGAGCCAGTACACTGCAACAAATAATAGATACAGTTTTGAAAAGGTGAATTCAGATCCTTGCACAGTGACAAAGTTTAAGTATAAAGCACACCACACTCAATGCTTGTTTCACTTTATGCAAAACAAATAAGGGTTGTAAAAAGGGTGCAGTTATAGCCAGTCACAGCTTTCTAAGGTACATTATTACTTCCACTGGCCAGTCATTATTTCTTAACCCAACTTCCCTCCATATGGTAATTGTTGCAAGAAAGAAATAACAGGCAACACCCATCTTCACCACCTTGAGTTCCCAAAGAAAGGGCACAATGTATATTGTAATAAGAAATAATAAACTGTTTGTCTACTTTCACAATGTCCTGTACAATTTTATTTTATCAGCCTTTTTTCTAAGTTAAAAGCATATGACCTATTTTGAAATAACCCATAGAACTATTTTTAAAAGGTAGAAATACTAAAGAATAAACTTGAACTTATACACTTGCACTGTGTAACAAAAATAAGGGTAAAAGAAGTCCAAATAGAATAATTTGGCTATATCTTCTGTCTTGTCTCATCCTTATGGCCCACTGAACACTGGCAAATAGTAGCTGTTGTAAACAACATGCCAAATGTGTTTTAAGCTACTTGAATAGTCTTTGCATGAAGAGTAAGGATAGCCAGGGAGCAAAAAGGAGCTAATTCATTTCTGAAAACACCACACAATTTCCACAAAATTGTAAATGGTGATTCATACCAAGTAGGCTGTTCTCCCAGAATAAGCTATTTTGTTTATGCAGAATCTATGATAATACCAATTCTAAAAGGAAGGAGTTCAGGGTCAGGGTATGCCTTATATCCTGTCATTTTAAGAATGCTTTAGGAGGAACCTAAAGAGAGGGAAAAGATGCAGCTAAAGCACTCTCAAAATGGTTTGTTGTAAATAGAAATATAAATGTATAGATATTTTAACATGTTGGCAAAGTATGAGATACAGGGAAATTGCCAGGAGAAAAAAACACAAAGCAGATCTTAGAGGACATGCATGGTATGCGCATATCAAATCTTATGAAACATCAACATCGGATAGTGATTGATGATTATCAAAACGATCTGTGTGTAGTGAGAGTGAGAGAGGGGGAGGGAGATAATATTTAATATGCTGTTCCTGCTTTCATCCCTGCACAGCTTTGCAGAATTGACACTTCGCTGAAAAGCCATTTACCAACAATCTGAATGCCCTCGGTGAACCGATGCACAGAGCTCGGAAAGCAGGAATAGTTCAAATCAGGGCAATCAATTCTTTACTATTAAGCCCCATTTCCTTCCTTTCATCCAGGACATACGCACTGAAAACAGAAGCGAAATATTGTAAAGCCAAGAAATGCTTTCTCACCACATCCTATCCCTCATGCGCAATTACCATTCGGTCCGGACTACCCTCTCCCGTGCACCCCCCCAAAGGAAGGATAGTGGGCGACAAACGAAGTCGATGGTCTGAAGCTCTTTTTTGCTTTCATAGTCGGTTTCAGCAGAGCCCGAATTTTAAAAAGCCAAAAGAGTAGATCCTTCACGGACGTCGTCCTTCCGCCTCCAATTTCTCCCAAGCATCGGAGACCGGTATAGATCGCTGAACACCCACCTCACCACCTTGCTCCCTTTCGGGGCTGAAAGGAAGCCGCCCCGTCGCCCTCTCGCCTCGGGCCAGGCCCCTGACCTGCGCGCACGGCAGACAATGAGCAGCCCTGAACTCACCAGCAGCAGGAGCCGCGCCGAATCTCTGCCGCTCCGGGGCGGTCCTCGTCCTGCCTTAGTTTTCCGTGCTTCCTCCTCGCTGGCACCTCCGCACCGCCACCGCCTCCTCTTCTTCCGCAGGCGAGCCCCCGCCAGCTAATGCCGCCGCCCCAAGTACGCTTCCTGTTCTGCCCCGTTCTTTCCCGGCTCAAAGAGTCACTTTATGCCCCACGCCAACATGGCTGCTCCCCCCGCCCGCCCGCCCGCCAACTAGATCGGGGATCGCGCCGTTCGGCCTTTGCTGTCGCGGCGTTACTTCCTTTGCTCGGCCACGGTACGACTCCGGATGCTGCCTGACGACTCCGCCGCCCTGCGCGTAGTTGCCAAATAAGAACGACTGAGCGGCCGCCCAGGAGCACTAGATCCCTGCGAAGCACCCGCAGAGCAGACCAGAACCAGTGCGACAGCTAGCGGCTGGCGAGTGATTTACTGCCTCTGCTGCTGCAGATATGGGACTAGGCTGGAAAGGACGCCCACGGCCTTCACCGACTCCAATTTAAAGTTGAAGTAGCCTTTCTGAAGGCAATCCGGTCCGGGATTAGATACTTAGACTTTACCACTACGATATTTTATCTACATATTCCAGCCAATGCTGGAATATTTGCCGGGAAATTATACCTGTTTCTAATTCTAAGAGCATTTCTGTTTTGTTTTTCAAAATATTTTTCCATTCTGTATCCTACCTATAAATTAAAAGTTGCTTAAGGTGTTTGAATAGGAACTATTAAAACCAGCAGAGGTATGGACATTTATTTTATAGGTCACATAGCCCCACTCAAAACATATGACTTAATATTTTGAATGAAAATTTTGAGACTGAAATCTCAGTTTACAATACAATGGAGAGATTATGTTTTGTGATTGCTCCTGATGAAAATACAAACATTCAAGTTGCAGTTTCTCATGGTCTCTTGATGTTTTTTTCATGGCTTCAATAGACCTTTCTGAGGTTTTATTCTTGTGTTTAGACATTTTTCTATTAGCCCTGAATTTGTATAAGATAATCATTTTAAAATAATTTCAAGATGCATTTATACACACAAACACACATTTATACATATGCATACATAATGTACTACATGTATGTGTATACATACAAACACACACACATAAACACACACAAAATGCTAACACAATAATACCATGTTTTTATAATATAAATATTGAACTTGTTTGCAAAATGAGAAAATTAATACCTTGCAGATTGTTAGGCCCTAAACTATAGCATGGCTGCCAACTCTCACGCAATCAGCGTGAGACTCACGCAATTCAACCAATTTTGACTGTCTCACTCTGATAAACGAAATCTCACGCTAAACCCCCAAAATGGAATGTACAAAAATAAATATATCTCTACATTCTCTGATATTCCGAATATCGATATGCCCAAGCCCAAAGTTTCGAGAAGTGAAGCCTCCGATCCTGGGCGGCTTCAGTGGGCGAACAGAGCATGTGCGAGTGGACGTTGCCCGCATTGATTTCTGTACTGGGGTGAAGAGAGAATTCCACGCTGCAGGAAGCGGTTGCTCCTTTCCGCTCTAGGATGTCACAACTCTCTGGGCTTAACCCTTGCGCTGCACTCTGCTCTGGCAGGCGGAGATGAGAGAGACGAACTCTCTATCCCCCATGAAGTACGACTACAGGGCATCCCTGGGCCTTTCTCGAGAGCTGAGCTCCCATCATCCCCTCCCCGCACCCGTCTGGTCTCAAGGCCGCTGGGATTGGGGCGCAAAGGCGCGTCCCACTCCGGCCTCCCTCTTGCAAGGGGAGCTGCCGTGGCTGGCCTCTTGCGCGCCTCGGCTTCTCTCGCTCCCCAGCCTGATGGGAAGTCCCTGGAGAGGGAGGGGGAAGAGGGGGGGAGGGCTCCTTCCCGGGTACATTGTGTCCCTCCCCCCGCCCTTTGCACCTAGATATGCGCCCCCCCCAGCCTCCCCTGGGTCCAAGAGGCTGCAAGAGGGTCTGGCAGGGAGGAGCCTCTCCAGGAAGGGGGTCCCGCCAGAGGGCAGGCTGGAGTGGGGCGGGGGGGCTCGCAAGGAGGGGGGGTTCCTGTCCCCTCCGAGCCCCAATCGCAGCCGGTGCAGGAGTTTCTCTCTTTTTAGGCTTCTTTCCCCACTTGATGCCAGGAACGTTTGGATGCTCTTTGGGAGCCCCTGGGAAGGAATCTCGCTTTGAGGGGTCTCCCCACAAATGCCAAGCAAAGGGTGGGGAGTGGCCACTGTCCTCTCCTCTCCTCCCCCAGACAATCCAGGACTTCCCTGCAGGGGAGCAGCTGATGGCAGCATTGCTGGGGGTCCCATGCACAGACTGGGAGGGGGGCGTTTGGGGAGTGAAGGACACCAGCCTCCCCCCCCCATTCTGTGTGTGTGTGTGTGTGTGTCCATCTGCCTGCCTGGCCCTTTCCGACCCTTCAGCTGGACTGTGAGGCTGGTGGGTCCAAGACTCAGCCTGGATCCCCCTCCCCTCCGCAGGTGGGAGGCCCAGAGGGTGGGAGAGGGCTGGGAAGGGCCGTTTCTGCCGAGCTACAAGGCCGGGAACCCTGGCAAGGCCCCCTCCACCCCCGGGGCCATGTGAGGGAGGCTTCTGTGGCCCTGAAGAGGCAGCCTGGAGGGGCCGGATCCCAGGCACTTGGGACGCCCCTCTCAGCCAGGGACCCTGGAGGAGGAGGAGAGCCGGAGCAGCCCAAAGGGACGGAGCAGATGGGCAGAGGCCCAAGAATGTGGACCCTTTCCGGCCAAGATGGTCAGTGAACTGCATTATTGATATCTTACAAATCCGGTTCAAGTACATTGGTGCTGCTTGCATGTATGTATGTATGTATATGTCCAAATCATGACTAAAGTATGCATCAGATTGCACCATTTAAAATGTAAAATTGTCAAAGCTCCCTACCGTGGAAGGGGGACACCCCCCTTCCACACCATCCCCCCCTCGGTCGCTTCGCTCCCTCGCAGTGTCTCACTCCGAACTATCACTCAAGGTTGGCAGCCCTGCTATAGCTTGTTTACTTTATGCCTAAATCTGGCATTGTTCAGGGTGCAGTTTGCTGCTCCACTTCCAATGCACTCTTCCTCATGTTAAGTTAAGTCCATTTCAGACAGTATACTTCAGTTTGTTGCTGCATATTGACCCGAATAGTTTATTGCCTACTTCACAGAGACAGGAACATATTTTCAACTAAGTCAACAATCATCATTCTCTCTAATACCATCCACTATCACTTTTACACATCCATACTGAATTTAGGGAAGTGTTTACTGTACACTTCCAGAAAATTTATCTGGCCTATGACTTTTAGATTCAGATTCACTTGAACTTTCATTTGGAGAAAGTGTTACTTAAGATATCATGTTCTTTATATTTTAAGCATTTGGAGGCTGGTCTGTCAGCAAGTCTTCCCTCTATAGTGGGTTGGATGATACTTGATGTGATATTGTTGCAGATGCACGATTAGTGTGGCTCCTAGGTTAATCCTGGCTGGCTGGCAGTAACCCAAGCAGTAACTCATCTCAATAATTCTTTGAGCCCAAATTTTGGAATCCTCTACCTTCTAGGCAACCAGACCACTACTTATATCATCATGGTTTATGTCAGGAAGATTTCATTATAGAACTCTTCAAGTAGTTAGGCCATGAACTGCTCAAGTTGCATCAGCTCAATACTTCCTCAACTGTGCTGGTTCCTGTACATTCATGCCAGATAGCAGACAGTATAATCATTTTGAGAACAAAAGCCTGATTAAAATTGGGCAGTTCTTGACATAAAGACTTTTAGTTCTGTCTGATATTTTCTTGTAGGGTATTTATCCTTGGTCTTAAATAATACATAAATATTAATATTGATCTGACGCATGTTGTAGATCATTAATAATAGGGAACTAATTAAATTTTCAGAGTTGTCCAGAAAATGGTTGAGAACTTTAACCTCCTTTTATTCTGATAGAATAAGAATGTGAATTGCTGGAATGTTGTGGTAGAAGACACATTGCTATTTAGCTTCCCTGTCTCCAATTGATGAGACCATTCATTCCTTTTCTGCTACCTAGAACTCCAATCTTCTAAAATTCAGCTTAATTCTTCTGAATTATTTTCTCCATCTGGTGCCAGGACCATTTTCTTCATTTTTTTCTGGGTCTCCAGATTTCTTCAGTAGCATATCTATAGACTAAATAAAATAATGTAAAACAACTAACCATCATCACTACCATCACTAATGCCACCATCTTTACTTTCATCAGTGCAGGATAGGGACCAACTATTTAACAAATCCATGAAAGTTAGGCCTTGACAGCTTTTCTTTCTTTTTTTTAAACAAATTTTATTAATTTTACAGAGAACACAATAAAACATAAACAAAACTAAAAGATCTTTTCTGAAGGTTGTCTGATCCCGGGTTGAAACTCTTCACACAGACACAAGTTCAAACATCATATTCACTTTATATATCCTTCCATATCTTATTATCATTTTCTTTTTTATATTATATATATAAACCATTTTTATCAATTTTATATAAACAATGCACAAGGCATAACAGCTTATAAGTTCTTTTCTAAGAAAAAATAACAAAAGAAGAAAACCAATAGAACATAACAATCCCAAATTATAGTATCAATACTTTGTCTATTTAACTTCATATCTTATCCCAACTTCTCCTTTTCATCCAAATTATTTCTTATTAATTAAACTTTTTTTTTGCCTTTTTTCAATATACAACATCCAAAAAAAAAAAAAAAAACCATAACAAAACCTTTATATATCCTTTCATATCTTATTACCATTTTCAATAATATTCTTTGTCTGTTCTATTTCCAACTATCCATTCATCTTTTTTCTTTTATTATACTTCTCCTATACACCAATTGGAGTAACGTCTATAACTCATTACCCTAACTTAAAAGTACTTCATATAACAATTTTTCTTGGGATTCTGTTTAAAAGATTCTAAAATTACACAATGAATTTTATACTCTAAATACACATATAAAAAACACAATCTTATGTACCCTCCAGAATCCCTCTTTTATCCTAAATTAAATTCACCCATTGTCTCTGAATAAACTTTTTTTCTTTAGCTCTTGCTTCCCCCCATTGAGGCTTCTCCTCCCCCCCTTTCTCTCTTGCTTATTCTTCTCCTTGCCCTTTTTACCCCTTTGTCTTTCCTCCTCCCTTTTCTTACTCTCTTTCCTTTGCTTTCTAACCTTGCCTCCACCTTTCCGCTCATTTTTCTCTTGTTTGGTTGTTTTTATAATTCTTAAAATCCCCTTTTTCTTATCCTTTTTCTCCTCCTCCCCGGAAAGAACCCATTGTTCATCAAAGATGGCTTCTTCTTCCTCTTTTTCTTTGTCCCAGTCCTTCTGCTGCGTAGTCAACTTTTCATAAGTACATAACGCCATTTCTAAGAATTGAAACAAAGTGCCCAAAGTATCTTCTTTTTTATATTTTGGATATTCAGTCTTTAGTTCATCCACAAGCGATGCCATTATGAAAAAAGAAACTTTTCCCAAAACAACCACAAATATTTTTAATCAAGAATAATTCAAAAAAAATTCCAAAAATTAATACTTTTCTTCCTTCTTCTCTTTCTCTTTCTGGGGTTAATGTTTAATCAAAGAGGTCCAATTACCATATATCTTTCTTTGGGATTCTAGGCAATCTCCTCCTTTTTCAGCTTCTGCTCCAATTTTTTTTCCTCTCCCTTCCCACTTGCAATATCAATTTTAAATAATCAGAAATCCATACCTCCAACAAGGGTTTTCCAATTTCTTAAGTTTTTCAATGTCCAAAAACCCTTTTGTCCCTTAGCTTCAACTCTCAAAACAATTCACTTTCAATGTCCAATATGTCCAAACATATCTGCTGTTTCCATGGGGTGGGAGAGTGAAGAAGAAAAAAAAAAAGTTCCCTTTAACAGCTTCTCCGCCGCTTTCGATCTTCTTAGGGATACAATGTATCCTCCAGCAATTCAAACAGCTCAGTTCCAACCAATTTGAAAGATGTTACTTGACCCGGCTCAGACAGCACTTTCACTCTTACTTCCTCCAGCGCAATCTTACCCGGTTGCTGGCTTCTTCGTGGCGGCCATTGCTGACCGCCGCTCCACCGCCTTGGGAAAAAGGGGTTTTTCCGGAGGAGGAGGGGGTCTGCGACACCCCCAACCCCCTGTCCGACTCCCCTCTCTCTTCAGCTGTCCCTACAGGGCAGCCATATCCCCCTGACCCATCTGGATCGGGGGTACCTCGGCGGCTAGCACAGCAGGAATCGCGAGCTGTCGTGAATTCCTGCTGCCCCGAAGCCACGCGAAACCGGAAACCTGGCCTTGACAGCTTTTCTGATCCCAGTAGGTTTGATGTTTATCTGACCCTTTAATAGAGCGCTATTAGAAAGGAGAACAGCAAAGGCACATCTACATGGAGCCTAATACTGGCACACCTTCAGTGGCATGGATGACTGAAAAGTTTTGAAGTATTTTTCTTCACTATAAAGACATTGTAAAGTCTTGTCTGGACAGGGATTGTATTGTTTCTGGAAAGCATTAAAATTCCCTTACATACCGTAGGTTTCTTTTAGCAGAAAGATATTGCTCTCATATAACATTATCATTCCAGTGCACATGGCACTAATTCATTTTATAAACATTTAGATTTTTATCTCATGATGCTATTCCTGCCTTCTCTTTTTTCCTTGTGTGGTCTCCTATATCAGTTTATTCTTATTTTATTCCATGATATATTAATTTTTTTTGAAAAACCAACAATTTAATTATGTTCCTTCTAAAGCTGTAAACCTTGGGATACACATATGATTCTTTTTTATTTTTTATTCTCAGTCCCATTAATTTTATCTTCAGAACGGTTTGTTTATTCAAGCTTTTTCAACCAAATTCCTATAGCCCCGTTTCACTATTATTTCTTTTCTCAATCATTTTTATGACTTTACTAGGATATTATTCAATGGGATTAGTCTTTCTTTTGTTTAGTTTTAACCTGTGGCCCATGCAGAAGCTTAAGAATGATTGCAGCAATCATCTATTACTGCAATTTATGAACTTGTAAACAAGCTATTACTCAAGCGTGTGAAGGACAGCATTAGAAACATTTATTTTTCTGCTCTTTAAGTTACTTAGGTTCATTTCAAAAGTGTATGAGTAATAGAAGGTTATAATCAGAATGCTGAGTTAGAGACATAATGCAAAACACTGGCATTATAGAATCTTGTTCACAGGATTATTGGTAGGGAAATGAGAAATAGGGGAAGATAAAGGATGTGGACAATTCTGACTCATTTGAGGAACAAGATGAAAAACTAAGGAAATGTGCTGAAAACCATGCATAAAACTTAATCAGGGTATGTTATCCATAGACTATGGCTTAGTACCAGGTATGAATGTAATCAGTGAAAAAAAGGTATAGGTGGTTTTTGAGTTACGACCATAATGGAGTGCCTGCCCTATATGGTTGTAAGTCATAACAATTGTAAAAATGGGGTGGTCATATGACTAACCCTTTTATGGACTTTGAACAGTCTCTAAGGAAGAGACTGGAGGAAATCTGAAAGAAAGCAAGCGAAGGAGAGAGATTTGGAAGAAAAGTACTGAAAGATTAAGAAGATAGTAAAGTAGTTGGGTCTATGATGTGCTGGATTCCCAAGAAAAACTACTACATATGCCTTTTTGAATAAAGTAGAGCATTGCTCCACTTATAAGAATACAATTTTCACTTATTTTGGTTTTTATTTTAATTGTTTGCTGCTCAATTCTTGTAGTCAGAACTTCATACAAATATTTCATTGCATTTAAAAGAAGTAACTTTTATTTATGCCATTGTGTTTTATAGTTCATATTCGTGTGATTTTTTTTTTGTAGAGTAACCAATTTATAACTGCCTTTAAGTTCACAAAAGCTTTTAGAACAACATGAGAAACTCAAAACCTACTATTACTGCACCATGCTCAACTAGGAAAGTTAATCCACTGAAGATGGGGGCAGGGAGAGAAAGAGAAGAATCTATCCAAAATATAGCTAAAGATTGAAACTCTCAGGCATTCTCCACACATGAGGCCATTACCTAGGAATTTTAAACATTTTTCAGTCCTGACATTTCATTTGTATTTTAATTAATTGTTTTTCCAAATGGTTGTAGTTTAATCTGCCTGCTATTGCTACCAGACAAATTCTCTATAGAAACAGCTGTATCTTAGTAACATGCCAAGAATAGACTGAAGAGGTGTGTCATGGAATGCATCAGTGCACGCAATAATTTTAAATCTAACTCTGTATCAATATGGTAAGTCGTGCTACCAAATTGGTTTCTCAGTTGATGAGGTAAGGCGACCTGCAGGTGGTCAGAGGCACATATTTCTTTGTTCCTGCCTCTTCTATTTACTTTGTTGATTTTCTTTCTAATTTTTCACATGCTGCAGAGCAAGTATGACTATCTGTACAATCTATTGTGAATGCTGATGCTCTGTTCTAAGGTTCTTGCTTACCATTTAGCTGATTGGCAGGCTGCTAGGGAGTGCTCTCCATACTGAGGAAGTTCCCCTGGGCAATAGTAGAGTTTCTGCTAATAGAGCAGATCAATGGATTTTAAGGGGGCGTAGGGGATAGTTTGCGAAGTAATCTAGGTGGTTCATTGGAATAAAGAGAACACAGCAGTGCTTCCTCATCCTGTACATCATCCTTTTTCCCTCCCCAGTGACTAGTAAAGCATGCATTACAAAGAGGAAGTATATGTGTGATGTGTGAAACAGTATATTATGAAATTATTTTAATTTTGAGCATTTTAAAAGTTTCATTCTAAAATATTGTTGAGGTATCTAAACTGCATTATTAAGAAGTTCATGTTCAATTAAGTGAAGATTTTATTTCTTCATAAAAATTTCTTGACATCTTTATTTCACTTTTCAAAAACAACAGGCTTCAGTTGGTCAGTGTCAATTCGGTTTTCTGAATTTAGAGTTATATCATCATGCTTTCTGATTGTCACATATTAATTACTGGAAACCAACACTTGCTGTTAATTTTCTGGATTGGTAATTTTGGAATATACATATCTACATAGTAGCTTTGGTTGGAAGGATAGTATTAAGAATCAAAATACACACAGCTTTAGTTTCTCTGGAAACAATTTTATCAGTTGGAAAATTATGATGTCTAATTGAAAATTTGATCCTTTGTCAATGATAAACTGTATGGGAAACCCAACCTTTAAAATTAAGAAAAAGATGACAATATGGAAAAGGGGTGAAATAGGGATATTGGCTATTTATTTATTTATTTGCATCCTGCCTTTATTGTTTTTTAAAAATAACTCATGCACCTTCCCCTTTTATTTTCCCCACAACCATGTGAAGTGAATTGTGCTGAGATAGAGAGAGATAGAGATAGAGATAGAGATAGAGATAGAGATAGAGATAGAGATAGAGATAGAGATAGAGATAGAGATAGAGATAGAATAGAGATAGATAGATAGATAGATAGATAGATAGATAGATAGATAGATAGATAGATAGAGGTCATCCAGCTGATATTCATGGCTAAGGTGGGATTAGAATTCATGGTCTCCTAGTTTCTAACCTGGTGCTTTTTTGTAGTTGACTCTGGATCAACTGATAGATGATGGAGATGGAATTTTAACATGTGTTAAGAGACAAATATCATTTGTCATATGCAGCTCAGTTGTAGCTTATAGCTATATCATTTGTTAACAACTGTATTTGAACCAACAGCATGTTCAGATTTGGATCCAGTTGAGATCCCAGAACATTTTGTTATAGCCTTTAAAATTAAGAAACCGTATGTGTGTATATATATATGTATATTTGTTTTCTTAAGTTTTTGCGGGTACTTACATGTCTGGCATTCAGCTTTGTTTGGGTATTTTCCTACGTCATAATAGTGGTGCTTTTAAAGTTGTAGCAACGTTTCAGCAGAATCTCATCTGCCATCATCAGGCTTCTCCATCTTTTAAATACAGAAGCCTGATGATGGCAGATGAGATTCTGCTGAAAAGTTGCTACAACTTTAAAAGCACCACTATTATGACGTGGGAAAATACCCGAACAAAGCTGAATGCCATGTGTGTGTGTGTGTGTGTGTGTGTGTGTGTGTATATATATGTATGTATGTGTATATATATATATATATATATATATATATATATATATATATATATATTTGTTTTCTGAGGTTCTCGCGGGTATTTGTATGTGGATCTTTGGTTATTCGGGTTTTCTCCCGTGTAAGATTGGAAGTATCTAGGCAACGTTTCGATGAAGTCTCATTCATCATCTTCAGGCTTGGTCTTTAGCTCTGTGCTTCTCAGAGTGAAGTGAGCTTGCAGCTGCTATTTTATGTGACCTCGCATTCCTATGCAACTGCCGAGATCAAAATTTAATTCCCACAAGCTTCCAATTGAAATTCCACACCAACACAGCAGCCACCAAACACATCCTAAAAAGAACAGAATTGGCCCTAATTAGAAATGAACTTCACACAAAAAGATTTCTCCTAGACCAAATCAACAAAGATCTCCTCACACTTCACCTCAGACTCAGCAACAAGATTCACCCCTTACTTTGGGACAAATCCAAACAGCTCGCTGTCTGGAGAGCCGAAACACAGACCACCCTCAAGACAGACACACACACCAACAAACTCAGAAAACTACAACAACGCCAGAAATCAACTCCTTCCCCCTCACAGCCACACATGAAACAAACAGTGCACAACATCTCAGACAAGATCCTCACCGAAGCCGAAACCAAGGTCCTTTCCAAAGGATTCAACTTTGCTGTCGCTCCCAAACACATCCCCACAGAAACCATCATATGCGGAGTTGAAACCAGCCTGACCAAAACCAACCCTGATGATGCTAATAGAATCAGACTCGAAATCACCAACATCCTCTGCACTAGCAAACCACCCAAAAGCAACTTATCCAAAGAAGAACAAACTGTACTACTTAACCTGAAAGAAGACACCAGCATAATAATCCTACCAGCAGACAAGGGCAACGCGACAGTGGTTATGAACACATCTGACTACCAATCCAAGTTAACCAACCTACTCCAAGACCCCACATACAAACCCCTAAAGACAGACCCCACCACCTACCTAGAAAAAATCACCAGATCCAAAATAAAAGCCTCCCCCATCAGTGAAGAAATCCAGCAAAGAATCATACCCAGAGAGAAATCATCCAGATGCCCTAAACTTTATGGTCTCCCTAAGATACACAAAGAAGGAACCCCACTTAGACCAATAGTCAGTTCCATGGGCTCACCTTTACAAAACCTAGCCAAATTTCTCGCCAAACAACTACAGCCCTATGCAGAATCCATCAACTCACACGTAAGAAACTCATTCCAGTTCATCAAGATCATAAAGAAACAAAACTTACAACCCAATGACCTACTAGTGAGCTTCGATGTCATATCCCTCTTCACCCAAATGCCAACAAAAGAAGGCTTGACAGCCATCCAAAACAAATACAACCTCCCCAAGCACATCCTAGATCTGACCAACCATTGCCTATCTGATACATACTTCACCTACAACGGACAAAAATACAAACAAATAGAAGGAGCATCCATGGGATCACCCCTCTCACCTGTCATCGTGAACCTCTACATGGAACATTTTGAAACACAAGCTCTAGAAAAATATGATCACAAACCCAAACTCTGGCTCAGATACGTAGATGACACCTTCATAATCTGGCCACACGGGAAAGAAAAACTGAACAACTTCCTCACACACCTCAACAGCCTACACCCCAAAATACAATTCACCATGGAAACAGAAGCTAGCAACCAACTTCCCTTCCTAGATGTCTTGGTATACAAAAAATCCAATGGCTCCCTAGGACACACCATCTACCAGAAGAAAACACATACAAACCACTTTCTACACGCACTCTCACACCACCACCCAGCACAGATCAATTCCGTAGCTGAGACACTCATCTCCAGAACAAAATGCTTAGCCGACGAACAACACCTAGAGACCAAACTACACACTCTCACCGGTGTGCTGACAGCCAATGGATTCCAAAGAAAGAAAATCACCCACCTAATCCAAAAAGAAACCCCAACCAAAATCCAAGACAGAGAACAAGAGAATGGCAAAGCCCTCCTCCCATATATAAAAGGCACTACAGACAAAATCAGCAAGATCCTCCAAAAACACAACATTAAGACAGCATTCTGCACAAACAGAAAGATATCCACCATCCTAAGAAACCCTAAGGACAAAATCGAGTTAGAAAATCAAGGAGTATACGAAATCCCTTGCACTGCCTGCCCCACCACATACATTGGACAAACTAACAGAAGAATAAGTGCGCGCATTGAAGAACATAAGAACTCAATCAAAAAGGAAGAACCGATCTCTTCCCTGGTCCAATACCTCAAAGCCACAGGACATGAGATTGACTTTAAAAATACCAAAACTATTGCCAAAACCGAACACTTCAGCAGCAGAATAATCAGAGAAGCCATAGAGATAGAAAAACGCCCACACAGCATGAATAAACGAGATGATACGTCCCGCCTACCAGCCATTTGGAAACCTGCCCTCATGAACAGACGAGTACCTAACATGAAGAATGACACCAGACCCACACCCCTGAGAGCCACACAAGATGCCACCACCACACTTCCACGTAGAAAGCAGACTCACACCCACACAGAAGATGAGACACAACCATGTACCAGAAGCCGCACTACAGCTGCATCACTACCCACTTCAAACCCCTCTGAGCCATACATGAAGCGAACTGACCCCCACCATGAAGATGCAGCACAACCACGAACTCGAAGCCAAACAGCAAGATCACAGCTCACCAGCTCAAATCCCCCCACAACTAAGACTAACCTGAGCACAACCAAGCCCCCACCTGAACAGAACACACCTCCAGCCAATCAGAACACAGCCAACCCCCCAACCAATCAGAACACAGCCAAACCCCCAACCAATCAGAACACCCCCCCACCCAATCAGAACACAGCCAAGCCCCCACCCAATCAAGTCACACCCACACTAGCAGTTAAAAGGAAGAAGCAGCTGCAAGCTCACATCACTCTGAGAAGCACAGAGCTGAAGACCAAGCCTGAAGATGATGAAAGAGACTTCACCGAAACGTTGCCTAGATACTTCCAATCTTACGCGAGAGAAAACCCGAATAACCAAAGATCTATCTATCTATCTATCTATCTATCTATCTATCTATCTATCTATCTTTTCTGAGGTTCTCGCGGGTATGTATATATGTGTGTGTTTGTGTTACCTATATCAATTTGATAATACTAAGAAATGAGTAATAGAGAATTAGAGATTCCTATGTTGCCTAGAAAATGGGACAATGTCTTAACTTCTATCCCAAGCGTGTCAATGGATCTTAAACTACAACTTATATAACAAAACTTAATAATTAGAATGTATGGAACTCAATTTCATTGAAATAGAAAATATATATTTAAAACAGTATTTTGTTAGAAATGTATTAAGAATAATGCTTCTTTAAAACACATTTTTACAGTATCCTATACTTACTATATTTTGGGAGAAAGTAATGGATTATAAAAATATAACTAAAAAAATAAAATTTTCGGAGGATAATATTTTTTAAATTACATACCCATGTCATGGAAATTATTAACAGAACAACTGAATAACATGTCTAGTCTAATGAAAAGAAGGACGAGGGGTGATCTGTTAGCAGTGTTCCAATATCTCAGGGGTTGCCACAAAGAAGAGGGAGTCAAGCTATTCTCCAAAGCAGCTGAGGGCAGGACAAGAAGTAATGGGTGGAAACTAATCAAGGAGAGATGCAATCTAGAACTAAGGAGAAATTTCCTGACAGTTAGAACAATTAATCAGTGGAACAACTTGCCTTGTGAATACTCCAACACTGGAAGTTTTTAAAAAGATGTTGGATAACCATTTGTCTGAAGTGGTGTAAGGTTTCTTGCCTAGGCAGGAGATTGGACTAGAAGACCTCCAAGGTCCCTTCCAACTCTGTTATTCTATTCCTATCCTATCCTATCCTATCCTATCCTATCCTATCCTATCCTATCCTATCCTATCCTAAACGGATTCACTATGCCCTTATTATGGCCAATAATAAGAATAATAATATTGCAGCATTAGAAGGATAAATGTACAGCCCCAATTGCTATAGATATAGACTTTGTACTGACAAGTAAAATGAAATAATGAACCCATTTATAAACAATATTTAAAAATTATCTTATTTTTGTTTCGTATTTTTATTGATTTGCAGTTCCTACCTTCTTCTCTGGTTTGTGTTGTTGCATAAGTACTTTTGATCATTCAGTGGAAAACAGATAAAAGGGGAAAGGCTGTAGACAAAAAGCAGTGGAAACAGGGAGATGGAAATATAATCAATGATATACGTTCTGATGGGTATACTATATTATGTAATGCTATAATTATAAGGGTTTCAGAAATACCATTTTATATAGCCTTTTCTGGTGTATTTTATACTTTTTCAAGCTATTACCAGCATAATGAGCTCTACTTTTGTGATATTATGCCTCAGGTTTATTGCTAGACTTGCTTACAACAGGCACATTATTCTGGCTGCAAAACAGCACTGGCACTTTATAAAAACTGGAAAATTCTTCTTCCACAAAATTAGCTTCTTTTTTTCCTCTCTGTTGCTTCAATGCCAGCATGAATATTTGTTTTTCTTCTCTTTAAGTGTTCATTAGCTTGATGATCTGTCTGCCACAGTCCCCGTTTCTTGTTGTACTCATTCAGTCTAGTCTGTAGAGAAAGCATTTAAAAAGAAGCACAAAGAAATACAAACTACAGGATTCTACCACGTTTGTAATACAAAATACCATAAATATCTTTATTTCTTCTTTTATGAATGAAAAAGGTAGAACTGCTTATGCTTTCATTAAATGCTGGAAGCTCTGGGAAGTGATTGTCAGATAAATAATGCATTTAGAATGCTTATGCGGTGCCTTGGGCATGCTTCACACCAGTGATGGTGTCCTTTCAGTACCACACAATTCAATCCTTAGCTACACATATTTCCTTTTATCAGTTATCCAAAATCCCCCCAAATGATGGGGAAATTGTATTTTTCTACAGGTAAAAAAAATTCTGGAAATAGGGATGTAAAGATTGTATGTAATATTAGATGGAGAATGGACAATGGATGTTCCAGAAATATTTCTTTGTAGATTCTAAAAAAACTGGTAAACTAGCAACTTACAGTAACTCAAATGATTATAGATTATAGAACAACTAGGCAGGAATGCACTTATCACAGTTTCTGGGCATGTGCAGGAACCAACAATGGTATACAGCAGTGATGGCTAACCTTTTCATTGCCATGTGTGCATATGCGTACATGTCTCCTGCATGCACCCCTTCCCCACACATGCATGGCAGATACCCGAAAATCAACTGGCTGGCAGAAGATACCTGCGCCTGCACAGTGGAACTGAGCTCTGGCGACAGCTTGCGTGCCCATAGATATGGCTCTGCATGCCACAGGTTCACCATCATGGGTATACAGCTAGTAAGGAATCAAGGAAACATTACAGTTGAATTAGGGTCACTTACAGGTGTAGATATAAAATGAGTGTGCCAAGTTGATTGTATTACACAAGCTAGAATAGGATTTTAAGACAGAATTCTCTTATTTTTTCCCCTAATCATCTCCATAATATATGTTTCAGCTTTTCCATGGTACAAGTTTCATGTCCATTTGCCTGGGGTCAAAAGATTGATAAGCCAATTAAATAACACATTATATGCAACCCCTTGCTCCCCACAGGATAAGTACATTTTTTCACAAGCAGATTTTGAAATTGGTGAGCTTCAGAAACCATGTACCGTAGGCAGCTGTCTAAAGCACTTAACAACGCAAAGTGTGTAGGTTGCAATGATAGCCATATATAAAAGGCAAGTCAGTACCATTAAGAAAACTGCATGGAAAATAAACACTTTCAATTGTTAATTGAAAATTGTGAAAAAACAACTTTTTTCTTTTGTTGTTATCAACTTTATTGCTATGAAGAAAAGTTTAGTAATGAAAGGTCATGTAAATATGTTCGCATCAGTTAAAGTAATATAGTTGCTTTTGTTTGTAGTTCAGTAGGAACATTCTGATTTAATACTAAGCTACTGGTTTTACCAGTAACTTTCTCGATAAAGAATAAAATGCAAGGATAAAGCTGCTGCCTGAATTAGCAAGGTCAGCTTTACCAATAAGGAGAGGAGATTGCTGCCTTAGGAAATATGAGGTCCTAGTATGGCATACAGCAGGAGTAAAGAACTGTTCATGTGATTTGTCCAAAATGAGTTGTTTCATTTTGGATGCAGCGCACTTTAACATAGATGCATCCATTCCTTCCTTGGTTCAGATACAAAATTTCTTCAGCCAGAATTTTGATTCTATAATCCTCAAGCATTGTTAAAATGATAGAGCTTTAGAACATATAGAACTGAGCCATGTGAGTAAAAGCTTCCTCTCAGTGGTGAATAAATACATTTTATGTGAGTATTTCAGAAATGAGAAAAAATCTTGTCAGAAGAGTGGCTTCCAGATTATTTTATATATTACAAACCTAGTAATTATTCACTGGTTCTACACTGAATATTTATATTGGCAATAATGTCCAGGCACTGGAATCTTGAATAAAGTCTTTTACTATAAGTAATAAATACTCAAAAGGGATGTCACAGCAGCCACCATCTTAGAATGTAGTAATGCATGACTGGTACCTTTAATCAGTAACTTAAATAACAATAACAAAAATATTATTCTCCATTTTGCTACAGAAATGGAGAAAAAAAACCCTGAACAATATTTCCCATAAAAACTGAGAATGCATTTCCTTAGAATAATCAGGCAAGAAAATTGATTTTCTCCCATTGGTAAAATAGAACAAATGGCAGCCATTCTTTATTTCTGTGATGTCATTGGCTAAAGGCTTTTACAACTCTCAAGCAGAGTTTTTTCCCCCTAAATTCTGTGCATTCTTGGTCTTGCTAGAGGCACATACATCAAGCTTATATTATTTTCCTGGCAGATTGTTCTAAACATTTTTTTACCGATCAATCAAATTCTTTTCTTCACTGGAGGCAAGCTTTCTTTACTTTTGATCCTGTTGACATGTTCTATTGTATAATGCTGAAAAAATGCTTGATGTTGAAGATTGTTCCAAATTTTTGAGAAATCTCAGTACAGTGTGGTGAAATAAATGACATATACAAAATTGCTGGCACCCTTCAAAATATTATCTTTGAAGAACCATTACAATATTTTTGTTTATATCCATACAGGAAATATTTGCACATTGCTATACAGGTGGTCCTCAACTTGGGACCACAATTGAGCCCAAAATTTATGTTGAGTGACACATCTGTTAAGTGAGTTGTGCCCCATTTTATGACCTTTCCTGCCACAGTTATTAAGTGAATCACTGCAACTGTTAAGTTAGTAACTCAGTTGTTAAGTGAATCTGGCTTCCCCATGGACTTTGCTTGTCAGAAGGTCACAAAAGGTAATCACAGGACCCCAGGACCCCACAATCACCATATGAATCAGTTGCAAAGCATCTGAATTTTGATCATGTGATCATGGGGAAGCTGCAATGGCTGTAAGTGTGAAAAACAGTCATAAGTCACTTTTTTCAGTGCTTTTGTAACTTCCAACAGTCACTAAACAAACTTGTAAATCAAGCACTATCTGTATTACAATGTAAAAATATTTATATAGAGGTAGACTGCTTATTTAAATTCTGTGATATTTATCAAAGATACATCCTAGATTAACAGAATGTTAAAATACAATGGAATAAAATATTGTATCTGGAAAATGAACTGGATGGCAATATCTTTCAGTACGGCACCTGGAAAAGATATAACTCCTTCATATCACTAGTTCCTCCCCCACCTCTTGGCCAATGGTTTATCAAATTAATACCAAATTTTAAAAGTTCATCTATAAAGGGACAGAAAAGTATTAGCTGTTAGATTTGCATAGCAGCAGTTGAGGTAGACAGGCTGAATATATCCTTTCTGTTTTATCTGAATATTTTTTCTAGAATCAGATTGTGCTATTAAAATACGAGGCAAAAGTATGGATTTTGGAATGTTGCCTTCCCCTCTGTCTGGCATATTGGAGGAGGCTCATTAGAAACAACCTGATACAGCCCATTCCTTCATACCCAGGTTTTTTCTATAGCCCAATATGTCATGTTCCCCAGGCAATAAGCTGCCTGCTGCCAAAAAAGCTTGTGAGCATTCCTGTGGGAAGCTGCCTGTATTTTCATCTACCTTTGTTAAGGAGCTTCTGAGTTCTTTTGTACTTGTGCCTTTCATAGAATTATACAGCTTTAATACGCATGCTTACATTATATCCGTGGGTTCAAAAATAAAATAAAAAAATAAAAAATGAATAATCATGATAGAAAGGCAAAATGTCAGCTTTATTTATACTAATTTTGGTTCTGTTTAATCATGGAACAAAAAGTAGATAAGCACATTTATATTCTTTAGATGCTAAGATGGACCTTCCTACCCATTATCTCAATATCCCACCAGCCATCTATTGTTCTTGACAAAAAAGGGATTGGTATCAAGTGGTAGTTGTCAAATATCTGGCAGTTCATAATACATGACGAATGCCCTCAGCTTTGCCATTCATGAGTTGCACAGATATGTCTGAGAGAATCATGGTTTTCTTTCTCCAGTAACAATAGACTATGTGACTCCAGTTTTTCTTTCCTTCCTGTAGTCATCTACAAACTACTTGGGAATGATATATTGTTGGCCCTTTCATGCTACTGAGTTCACCTCCAGCAAATTTTTGCAGCTGCAGGAAATAACAAGATGACTACTGGAAACAAATAACTTAGAAAAACAATACAGCATTACCCAATATGTTAGAAAAACAGTAATATCAATGTATTTTTATTTTGGTATCTTCATCTGGAGATGGTAAATTAAAATGATTTACAGTTGTTTGCTTATTACTTGGAAGGACTGAAACAGATGAAATGGGAATTAGCACTGCTAAGGCCAGGCAGGACCATGATGTACTCATGAAACAAATACCTCCAACTGTGCAGACTGGAAAAAGAATAGCCGACAATCTATTGACTTGAATGTTTGAGATTTAAACCACGGGTCAGGGCAATATTTTGTCATTCAGAATTATGATAGCACCAAGAACTTGCAAATACTGCTGATGAATGTAAAACCAAACTTTTGCAAAACTGATATTTATTGCTGTGTCTGATGCTAAGTCTATGCTATAACTATACTATGTAAAAAAGAGAAAAGAAAATAATATTCATGGGCATTATATATTTAAGAAGTATTTTTTTATGCCTGATCTGGTAAGCAATGTTAACTAACCGTTAGCCATTACTGAAGACTGAGTGCTCTGATTTAAAAAACAACAGTCAGTTAGGAGTCTTTCAGTGAATTCCTTGTTCTTAAATGAACAATTTTTTATCAACATAATTTTTTAGAAGTTTCATTTTAAGGCAGCACTTTATGGGTGTATTCCCAAATGTTAAGCATTTTGTTTATTTTATAAAAATGGGTATGCAAACAAATATGTATAATTTCCTGGTTCCTTACTTGTAGATTAATTCAAGTTATATTCCAAGGAGCAAAATATAATTGCTTGGATATAATTTTAGAAATTACATGTGTTCTACATGTAGGCTATTTCAACACTGATTCGACTCACACATTGCATTGTCCTAATATAACTTTATTTGGTTGGGGTTAATTATTTCTTATGTTTTGCTTTCACTTCAAGAGCATGAAGTGGCAAAGATAGGGCTATCTTTACTAATTTTATTTAATATTAACACTGTGAGATGTGTTGAACTAAATAAGTGATGGCAAATCTTTTGGGCCCCAGTGCTCAAAGCATGTGTACACATGAACACATACCAAAAATGCAAGGTGTGCAGCCCCCACACATATGCCCCTCCACACATGCGCGGCAGAGACCTGAAGGCCAGCTGGCCAGTATGCACACATGCGCGGTGGAGCTGAGCTGGGGCGATGGCACGTGTGCTCACAGAGAGGACTCTGTGTGGCACAAGTGGCACATGTGCCATAGGATCGACACCACGGAACTAAAGCAAGTGATTTGCTCAAAGTCCTCCTAGTGAGATTCCATGAGAGAATTTGGATCATTTCTAGTCCAATCCTTAGCAAACTCCCTTTTTAAGACCCTATATTATACTGACTTACTGTATTGTGTAAACCCAAACAGTGCAGTTTGTGAGTCATGGTTGACTGCTTAACATATGTCAGTTAAATAGACCATGAAATGACTTATTGCAGTGGGTGAACTGGTCCTAGCCAATAAAAAATCAATTTCTGCATAACAAAATAATTGTGGATAAATGCTTTTAGCATCTTGAAACAGTGAATGCATTGCATGGATTTTTTTAAAGAATACAAGAACTACTAAGTCCAGCTGGTACTCAAAACAACCTTTAACATTCAGTAGAATGTATTTCCAGTTAACTTATGTTTGAAATGAAGAAACCTGACAGAGTAAGAAGAACCCAGACAAAAGAGTCTGTGTCATTTAATGTTTCCTGTATTTATAGATAGACAAATGTTGTTTAAGTTACTTATTTTACTATTTATAGTTAACTATACTGTATTTTGTGGAATATATTAAGCTGGTCTTAAATAATAATAATACAGGAAGTACCTTACTATAGGTTGTTAAAATCTGAAAAATTAAAAAGTAAATGTTGAGTAACAGAATGGCCAAGGTATATGTTTGACCATACGTATTTCAATTAAAGTACTCTCAACTCTCTTATTCTTTTTCCATACGCATACATACATACATAATGCATACTTGCATACATAATATGTGTATGTATAGTGTATACATACATTATATATATTGCCATTGTTGGGAAAAAAAATCCAAGGCTGCTTTATAATTGTTCCTTTTTGATATAACTCAAAATATTATACTTCCAACTATGGCTAATTAGACATGTTCTTAGCAAAGTTTTCAGACCTAATTTCTGATTGAATATACTAATACTTATTGCAGCTTAAAATATGCCATTTAATGCCTGGTTCTCTGAATATGCATATCATTGGATATGCATATCATTGGATAAACTGTATAGTGTAAGATATAGAATAAGTCACTGTAACATTCAAGCCTTTAACATATGTTATATACAATATAACATAAATATAGCTTGTAAATATATATAACACAATAAATGTATTGTTTATATGATGCTAACCTTTTTGGTACCAAGTGCCCAAAGCGCATGCGCAAGCATCCCCAATAAATATGAAATATAAGAAATATGAAATACTAATAAGTACATATTCAGAGAGATAACTACAAGCTGCTATAGAATTGAAGTTTTGAAAATATGATGAAGTTATTAAATATATGGGGATAATATAGTTTTGAATTGATTTTAATTAAAATTAAATGAAAGTAAATCAAATTTTAGTTTGGGTTCTGTCTTTATATATAGCACAGAATTGCACTGCTGGCATAAAATGCCAAAGGCAAAAAAGCCTGTGTCTCATGTATCAGGGTGAAGCCTGAATTGTCTGGCTCAAACCCCACCTATTTTCTGGGCTTCCCAGAAATTCTAGCTTTTTCTCTGGCCATGTGCCAATCAAGAGCACAGATGCCATCCCAGTTTTCTACACAATTAGTTACAGGTACTATTTGCTGCCACTTTCTGTTTTAATGCATGCCAGTCATTCACACCGAACAAAGTAAGAAATTCTTTATATTTTATTGTCAGATTTGTGATTACAGTATAATGGAATACCTGATGATTGGTTCTTGCTGTTAATAGTTACAGGCAAAATATTAGTCCCCAATGAGCAATTCAAAAGTCAGAAGGACTGTATTATATATTATAAAAGCAAATTGCTGCTATACATAAAACTAAAGGCACTTAAATAAAAAAAATATCACCGAAAGCTTCTACCACAACTTTATTTGGTAGCAAATTCTATTCTGGAATAACTACACTTCCAGATCTTCATTCAAAATACCTCCTGAAATCAGAACAATTTTTTATTCTATTTTCCCTTTTATCCATTGAATGTCCCAATAGCCTTCCTTCAAAATACTTTGCCCCCTCCCTTTTGGGTAAGAAGAAACAATTTTAGCCTCTAGGTGGCAACCAGGCCTATATACATGCTTCTTTTCTTAATAATAATATTTGACTCATGGGACATTATGTGTTATGGAAAAATGAGGGCACACAAAGATGTTATCCTATATGATTTATTTGGTCCTGTGGTTCTCAGAGTTACCGTGCTTTCAATATAGCATGGTTCTATTTATCATCATTATTAGGTCGAAAATAATACTGTGTTATACTTTTATCTACCATGGCTTAAAAAAATGCTTGGTTTTGTGTGGTCTTCAGTTGCTGACTTCTGTCTAGGAAGTTTAGATGAGAGCTATTTCATTTCATTCTCCCATGGCTTTCTCACCTGTTGTCCTGCTTATAAAGATTGACCTGTAGGAAATATTTTAAGACCATTTCACAATATAGAACTTTAGAATCAGTAACAAAGCCCAATACATAGCTTTGGTTTGTTCATGAAAGTTGTTCTTGACTTACAATCATTCATTTAGTGACCATCAGTTACAGCGGCACTGAAAAAAGTGACTAATGGTCATTTTTCACACTTATGACTGTTGCAACATTCCCTTGGTCACATGATCAAAATTTGAACACTTGACAACTGGCATGTATATATGACAGTTGCAGTATGGGGGGGTCATGTGACCATTTTGTGACTTATTGCAGTGACTTATTTTGCTCTTAACAAGCAAGGTCAATGGAGAAGCCAGATTCACTTTAGAACCTTGCAACTAACTTAATTACTGCAGTGATTCACTTAACAACTGTAGCTAGAGAGATTGTAAAACAGCGTCAAATTCATTTAACAACTGTCTTGCTTAGCAGCAGAAATGTTGGGCTCAATTGGGTTCCTTAAATGGAGGATGCATTTACACTTCAAAGATTTCCCTACTAACTTTTAACACTGCATTCTGGAGCTGAGTGTTCATTTGCGAGAATATCTAGAAAAACTCGATGAACAATTTGGTGAACAAAAAATTATTTCTGTACCCTATTAGTGGGGGAGATATCCTGAAATATACAGCATTCCGCTAAATCCCGTTTATAGGATCAATTTCTGAAAAAGCATGCACTTTTTAAACGAAACATGCTGCTTCGCGTTTCTCACAGAGTGGGAATTATTCTGCCCTGAGCCCACTGGATGGTCACGGACAAAAACTTGGCCGATGTCGCCACAACCGTACTTCGAAACGCTGGGATGCAACGTACCACGTCCGAAAGTACCCCGCGAGCGCCCGGGAGGACAAAGAAAACGCGAGCGCCCGCCCCTCCCTTTGCTCCCCCCGCCCCGAGGTCATCCTGCCCCCCTCCCCTTTGCTCGCTCTGCCTGTTGGTCTGTCTCCTAGCAACCGTCCGCGTGCAGCTGCTTGAGCAGGAGGGGCGAAAACGAGGGAAGCGCCATGGCCGAGCTTCCCAAAAGCAGAGCGCGATCCCCGACTCTGCCTCCTCCGGCCCCCGCCATTTTCTACGGCTCTGTGGATCCAAGAAACCCAGTGGTTCACCGGTTCGAGTCCGACCTGAGCGATTGCCTGGGCTTCCTCAAGCGGAAACGGGAAGCGGGGGCCGCGAGCTCCAAGGATCAGGAGCTGCACAGGCGAGGGTAAGAGCGGAAAGGGACCTTCTGCTTGTTTCCCCACTCTGTCCAAGGTGGCCAAAGCCCCTCGCCTCCCTCTCCTTCCTCAGGGCGACTCCCTCCTTTTCCGTCCTTCCCTGTAGAAATTTCTGATTACTGAGCGGATTCAACATAACTCGCCTGCATTTGTATGCCAGCCTGTTAACGGCGGCTGTCGAAAAACTAAGCAGGGTTGGACATCGTTAATATTCGGGTGGGAAAGTATCAAATAGTCCCCGGACCCTAAGCGTTCCCGGGAAAGCGAAAAAACCTTCGGAAAAGCTTATGGCAAACCCGTTGATTGTTATCAAGAAAACACATCTTACAAACATCAGGAGTTCAGCATGACTCAAGGGAGACTTTACCTTTAACACTATGGAAAACCATTTTTAAAGTGTGAGGCTGTAATTGTCATTTCCCCTCCTCTCCACCGTTCCAGTCTGGAGTATTCAGGCAGTAAGAATATTTATCAAGTGATGTTTCTTCCCATCAGTGAGATATTTTATTCTAGTCTGTTGTGAAACTGTTCCAAAAGCAGAGGAGCTTTACAAGTGGAGGATGAAAGAAAGATAATTTGATTTTTTATTAAAATTAATTTATTTGATTGCTGCATTCAGTATGGTTACTAAAGCCATACTAGGTATTTCCTATAAGGTTTAGCTGTATTTGCACATGAAGACTTATAATTTTTCACAGATCTAATTTCAATTATATTTTTTATTTGCTGAATTGGAACAAAGAGGCTTTTAGTTTTTAGAAGTTGCATTTTTCTAAAAAGTTGCAAACCACAGATTTGAAAGCTTTCTTGATATAGACATTCCATAGAGTGGAATTAGGCGAATTAACTGTACTAACAGATAACAGATAATCAGAGTTGGAAGGGACCTTGTAGGTCATCTAGTCCAACCCTTCTGCCCACTCAATCCTTACCTGTAAACTTGCCTACTAAATTGCTATTTTTCTTTTTTCCGACCATCATCTGTTCTGCCATGCTGGGAGATTTAGATTAGCTAGGAAGCAGGAAATGGTTAGATTTCTTGCTTTCTAGCTAGTCTTTAGATCTTCCTCTAAGCACATCCAAACCTCCCTAAAGGACTGAAGGTTTGCTTGCAAGCAAATTCAGTGCAGACTCACAGCAAGCAAATTTGAGAGACTGAGCTAGCTGATGGCAGATAGATAGATCACTGAATGATTCTGTGAGCAACTCAATCTGCCTGCTTTGCCTGATTTTGGGTAAAAGTTGCTCTTTTTTTTTTTAATAAAAAATTCAATATTTACATGCTTGGTGTGTTGTGAGCTAATTTTGTGAGTTTGCTTGCAAGCAAATTTTATGTGACAGCCTGAGTTAGCCAATGGCAGATAGATAGATCTCTGAATGAATCTGTTATTCTGTGAGCAACTCAATCTGCCTGATTTGCCTGATTTTAGGTAAACGTTGCTCTTTCTTTATAAAAAATTCAATATTTATACAAACATTTATAATATTTACATACAAGCCATGCCCAGCTAGTCACATGACCACCAAGCCACACCCACAAATTAGGCCATGCCCACAGAACTGGTTAGTGGTCCCTGGGATCTAAAATTATGAGTTTGGTTGTCTCTGAGGTCCAAAAGCTTGGTGACCCCGGGATAGCAGACATTCTCAAAAAGTAGTAGTCCAGGGGTGTCAAACTCAGTTGGCGTCATGTGACATATCAGGACTTTTTCCCCCTTCACTAAAACGGGCATGGGCGTGGCCAACATGTGATGCATCCAGTCCGAGAGTATGGGCCGAGAGTATGACAGCCCTGTAGTAGGCCCTCTAATAATCTGACCCTTTAATGGTAATAAACAGCATCTTGAATTGCACCTGAAAATTGGAAGCCAGTTCATCTCACACAGTGGTATAAGATGGCAAATTGCAGAGTGCCCAGAACTGCATATGCAGTTGTAGACCCATGATTGCATTCATAAAAGTCTCATGGAGAGCATGTTATAGTAATATAATTTGGGAAGTGTTTTAGATATTGCATGTTTTTATTTGCTATCCTCTTTTAATCTTTGTTTTCTGCTTCCCAGTTTGATTTAATCTTTATGTGATGCATGTCGTCATAAAATTATGTTTTGATTTCAGAGTTCTAGCAGTGTATTTGTTTCTATTGGATCTCTTTGACTGCTTCTGTTGCTTTTCCAGCTTTTGTTACTATTTTAGTCTCATAAACTTTCTACATTGTAATCTACTGTTTTACTTAGATCTCAAGGAGGTTTTATGGAAGTAGTATTTCAATATTTTATGGTGTCCAAAACTGCTACAGACAATATATCAATCAAATGATAATTTAATAGGTTAAAATATTTCAGATATCTTATAAATGTTACTGCTATTTATAACTTTTTTGGTCTTCAAGTCAGAGTTAACTCCTGGAATAGTTCCTGCAGATTTCTTGGCAACATTTTTTGGTAGCGGTTTGCCATTTTCTAAGGCTGAGAGAAAGCAATTGACCCAAAGTCACCCTACTATCATTGTGTCTCAGCCAGGAGTAGAACTCACAGTCTGTTGGTTTCTAGCTTGTTGCTTAGCCACTACACAAAACTGGTGTTAATATATATGAGTTAAATATATGTTACTTTATAAACATTTATAAACAGTTTTTGTTCTTGATATACTTAGGAAATCCAGTAAAATATTGCACGACTGTCTTATTGCCATTCTAAAAAAATTAATACAACAAGATTATTACCATACCTCTCAATAAGTGATTTCCTGTTGTAATTTTTATTTAGAACCACTTCTTTGTTCAATATCTGGAACAACTATAGGTCTCGACTCCCAGATTGGTATTACAATGAAACACTTGTAAAAATTGGTGATCAGCTTATGGAAATGAAAGTAAGTAATGATTCTGATAAATCACTTTTATCAGTGTTTTGTTAAATGTGTAGGCATGAGTGTTCATCAACTTGTGCAAAATGATGCTTCATATATAATATTTTAATTCATTGGGTTCAGTTCACTTCAATTTTACATAACAGGAAATGGGAAATGCAAACAGGATCCTGCTGTAAAGAGAAGGAGTTTTTATTGAATATTAGGGAACTCTGAAACAGATGGGAATAATGGTAGAAAGTTGCAAGAAGAAAAAGGAATTGATAAAAATTACTATACCTTAACCATAACAGTGCTTCCACAGGTCTTCTTTAAGAGAAATGTCCACTTTTTCTCAGAAACAAACTACAGTATACACATAATATTTTAAATATTAATTTCAGCAAACATACTATCTTAAAATGATAAGCATTGATTGAAATATTTTTTAAATCTGATATTATTTCATACTGCACTGCCTGCTTATAATCTAAAAATGATTTAATTGCCTCAGCTTAGTCTTACATGATGTGCATTTTGGAAAACTACTATATGATTTTGTATTCACAATTTTGAGCCCTATGTCTTCCATTCTGTATACAGGTAGTCCTCGACCTATTGACATTTGTTCAGTGTCTGTTTGAAGTTTCATTGGCACTGAACAAATGATGGTCATGGCTGGTCCAGCACCCCCATGGCAATACGATTGCAATCTGGGTGATTAGCAACTGATTCACACTTATGATCACTTTCAGTGCTCTCTTGATTGCCATTTGCAACATTCCCTGCTGTCTTCCTCAGAAAGTCACAGTCCACCTGCACCCTCTTCCACTCCCTTGTGTTCACTTTTCACTGAGCACTCATGCCCCCCCCATGCACTCTTTCCAACCTGCACTGTGCTTCTTACTCAGCTTCTTGTAATCTTGCGCACCCTCCCTGCTGTTACCACTTGTCCCATGCACCATCTTGTACCTTCATGCACCTTTTCTGACCCTCACCGTGCCTCCTTTGTACCCGCACACTCCCTTGCTACCTTACCATCCAGCAGCAACCTTTTACCTGCATGCAGGCTTGGGAGTTGCAAGTCCCTTGTTAGCTTCTCCACTGACTTGGATGGGGAATCTAATCTTGGTTAGAAGTTGTTTTGTTTAATGACTATGGGATTTGATTAACAATGACAGCTGGCTCTTCAGTAACGGTTGTCACTTAGCAGATACAGATACAGATAATCAGAGGTGGAAGGGACCTTGTAGGTCATCTAGTCCAACCCCCCGCCCAAGTGGGAGACCCTACACCATTTCTGACAAATGGCAGTCCAATTTCTTCTTGAAAGTCTCAAGTGATGATGCTCCCACAACTTCTGAGGGCAAGCTGTTCCATTGGTTGATTGTTCTCACTGTCAGAAAGTTTCTCCTTGTTTCCAGGTTAAATCTCTCCTTGTTCAGTTTCCATCCATTATTTCTTGTCTGGCCTACAGGAGCTTTAGAAAATAGCTTGACCCCTTCCTCCTTGTGGCAGCCCCTCAAATATTGGAAGACCGCTATCATGTCTCCCCTGGTCCTTCTCTTTACTAGACTAGCCAAGCCCAGTTCCTGCAACTGTTCGTTGTATGCTTTAGTCTCCAGTCCCCTAATCATCCTGGTTGCTCTTCTCTGTACTTTTTCTAGTGTCTCAACATCTTTTTTATAATGTGGTGACCAAAACTAGGTGCAGTACTCTAGGTCTTACTAAGACTTTATAGAGTGGTATTAGTAGTTCCCTTAATCTTGACTGTATACCTCTGTTAATACAACTTAGAATTGCATTAGCTTTTTTGGTGGCTGCAGCACATTGCTGGCTCATATTTAGCTGGTTGTCCACTAAGACTCCAAGATCCCTCTCACAGTTACTGCTATTGAGCCTGGTTTCACCCAGTCTATATGGATACTTTTGATTTTTCTTGCCTAAGTGTAGGATTTTACTTTTCTTTACACTGAATTTCATTTTGTTAGATATGGCCCAGTGTTCTAGTCTGTCAAGATCCATCTGGATCTTGAGCCTATCTTCTTGGGTGTTAGCTATTCCTGCCAGCTTAGTATCATCTGCAAATTTGGTAAGTTCCCCTTCTATTCCCTCATCTAAGTTGTTAATGAAGATATTGCAGAGTACTGGGCCTAAGATGGAACTTTGTGGCACCCCACTGCTTACTTCCCTCCATGTAGACTTAGACCCATTAAGAACTACTCGTTGAGTATGGTTTGCCAGCCAGTTGCGAATCCATCTAGTGGTGGTGCTGTCTATTCCACTTTTTTCTAGATTACTAAGAAGTAGGTTGTGATCTAGTTTATCGAATGCCTTGCTGAAATCTAAATATATTATGTCCACAGTATTTTGCTGGTCTACTAATTTAGTCACTGTGTTGAAGAATGAAATAAGATTGGTTTGCCAGGATCTGTTTTTAACAAACCCGTGCTGACTGCTAGTTATTACTTTACTTGTTTCTAGATGTTGGCAGATCTGTTTTTTTATTATCTTTTCCAGTATCTTCCCGGGTATTGATATTAGGCTGATTGGTCTATAGTTTCCTGGGTCTTTTTCCTTTTTTGAAGATGGGAACCACATCAGCTCCTTTCCAATCCTCTGGTAGTTCCCCGGTGCTCCAGATATGGTGTAGTGGTTCTGAGATGACCTCTGCCAGCTCTTTTAAAACTCTGGGATGTAATCCATCAGGCCCCTGTGATTTGTTTTCATCAAGATCAGGCAGGTGTTCTCTTACTATTTTTTTTTGCTTATTTTAACTTTTATTTCTGGTCTGTCTTTTGCAGTTATGTTTTTGGTGGGTTGAGCTATCGTTTCTTTTTGCGTGAAGACAGAGGCAAAGAATGAGTTAAGCAGTTCTACTTTCTCTCTGTTGCCTGTTACTTCCTTGCCATCTTCTCTGTTTAGTGGATCGATTGTTTCCTTGATTTTTTTCTTGTTATTGATATGTTGGAAGAAACTTTTTTTGTTATCTTTGACTTTTGTTGCAAGTCTTTTTTCGTTCTGAGCCATTGCTATCCTGACTTCGTCTTTGCAGATTCTGGTTATCTGCTGATATTCTGCCTTAGTTGTATATCCTTCTTTCCATTTTTTGTACTCGTCCTTTTTTTCTTTCAATTTGCCAGAGAGATCTTTGTGTAGCCATGCTGGTTTCTTCTTGGATTTGTTGTTTTTCTTTCTCAGTGGTATTGTGCTGGTCGGGGCTTCTATGATCATACTTTTTAGAGTTTCCCAAGATTCTTGAGTTGTTTTCTCCATGAAATCTTTCCCAAGTTCTCTCTGAGTTTATTGAAATCAGCTCTTTTAAAATTCAAGACTCTGGTGTCATTATGTTCTGTTGCTTGTGTTTGTGTTATGTTGAATTCTAGTATGACATGATTACTGTCACCCAAGGTTCCTGCAGTTTCAACTCCCTCTATTACTTCTTTTCTGTAAGAATTAAGTCCAATATGGCTGTTCCTCTAGTTTCAGCCAAAGTTGTCAGCTAGGTTGGTAACGAACTTATTTGATTTCTCACTTGGTGCACAATTAGTTTTCCAATTGATATCAGGATAATTGAAGTCTCCCATTACTATTGTTGTGTGTTTCCTGCATATGTTTGTTAGTTGGCTGGCAAAAAGGACATCTATTTTTTCTGCTTGATTGGGTGGCCTATAATACACGCCTATGGCCATGTCATTTTTTTTTCTTTTATATTGATCCATATGTATTCTAGGAGGTTTTCATCTTCGGTTTCATGCATTTCTGTAGCAATATAGTGGTCAATAGCAATGCAGTTGTGCTTTATGATGGCACCACTTAAGGACGGAAATTCTCAATTTATCATCATAATTTGAGGACTATTTGAATATATTTAATATTACTTAAAGATACCTATATTAACTTATTATTTTATTCATATTTGTTTTTCATATTTAATACAAATTTGTATGAAATCAATTTGAATGTTTACTTATGATTCTTATTCAAGGTATTATGCCTCTTAGTATGTCTATGCTTTACCCTAAGGTCTAACTCTAATCCATAATCTATCTTAAATTGTTTTGCTAAATAAGCATAAGTGTTTGGGTTTACACAGCAACAAGTCATAAATTGTAAACCATTTAAACATAGTACATACAATATACTGATCCAAAGCCAATGAACCCTTATGATGGCTATTACTGTATATTAACTCAACTAGTATCAGTTGCTATGTAGGGATAATTTTACTAATTTTGTCTTTATTAATGTTTCTTATCAGTGAAAGTATTTTTTAAAGTTTATTTGAGACTGCTCTTATTTGGAATAAAGAAGAATTTTGTTTTAAAACTACTAAATAAATAACAAAGTATTCTAGTATCTTTTGTACTGTATCAGCTGTATTCATCAGTCTGGTTTCCTAACTTACAGCATAATAGTTGCTTACTTGAAAAAGAATTCCAGTGGATTCAGTTGTTATATGAGCTTACTGGACTGTAAATTTTTAACTTTAAAAATTCAATAAGTGTGTGAAACAACTGAATTAAATATAATTCATTTTCAAGCAAGTATTATAATTATTGCATTTTTATCCTATCTGTTTGTGTATAACTATTAACAATTTAGTGGAAAATACATGTAAAACATATTATTTTTGTTTTCAGGAACATAAGCTAGCATTTTTGTATTGCTATGAGCAGTATCTTCAACAAATTAGTGGTATAAATATAAACAAAAATGGATTAGATGCACATCAGTTAAAGTCTATTTTTTTCCCAAATGGATTTAGAGATCAAAGTGCTACACGTACAGTAAGTATTTATAACAGCTGTTAATGTTATTTAATGTTTCTATAATTTAGCATTAGTCAGGATTGATGAAATAGGCAATGAATATGGCCCATACTATATTCCAAATGCATTAATTTGATGAGGAGAAAATGTGTGATTTTTCCCCAAGATGATTACACTTCATTCTAGGAACAAGTTTAGAAAAATGAGAGCCTAAAGAAAATATAACTTCTTTTGTAAAATCCATTCATAAATTGTGAGAGCAAAGTATTAGAAATGTAATTTTTTCTTTCCCTCCCATAGTTAATTTCTGGATTTTGACAGTAAAGTATTTTGGATTACAGGTAGTCCTTGTTTAGAGACCCACAATTGGGATAAGTAATTTGGTTGTTAGGTGATGTAGTTGCTTAGTGGAAAATCATGTGACCACGACTCTGATTATGATTTTGTTTCAGCTTTCCTTTTCCCCCCACTCCTCCACCCTTTGAAATGTTCATGCTGGCACTGGGATAATTAGCAAGAAGGGATTTAATGTTTATATTTGCATTCATTGGAAAGGAAAGGATTATACGAAAGTAAACTAGCACACAGTGGGGAATACAGATTGAAAGAAATGTACTAAAGTGAGTGGTTATTCCTCGGTCTTCCTGCACATCGCCTTCTCTTGCTATTCACCCTCAGCCTTCATGCATGCATGCTGTACTATTTCATCAACCCCTGGCCTTTGAATATGCATGTGCTGTGCTGCAGTACCCCCCACTTCCCCTGCATCCCCCAAACTCATACATGATCTGCATTGGGTCTTCCAATCTCTCTCAGCTTCTCCAAGCTCATGCTTGGCCTGTGCTGGCCTTCCCCTCCCCCTGATCTTTCCTAGCTGCTGTGGCATATTTCCAGTACCTCCATATTCCCCTACGGTATTCTTGTCCTTACCTGGGATTCCCACTGCTTCCCCACTTCACTTGCATGTCTTGAAGTTAAGATGACCATCAGGACTCTGGCATAAGCAATGCAGTTGTGTGATATTACACTTTACAACTGCATTGCTCAGTGACAGCAATCCCAGCCCCAATTGCTGCCATAACTCAAGGACTGCCTGTATTGTTTTATATTGGAGAGATGTATCATATTCTCCTTCTGTACTGTAAATTAATTTTGCTCTACTTTTGCTCTTTTGCTGCTGGTAAATGTGTGTAAATAGTTCTTTTCATCTAGGACAGAGGTGTCAAACTGGTGGCCCATGGGCTGGATGAGTCACACGCAGACCATGTCCATCCCAACTCCACAAAGGGAAAAAAACATCGCAATATATCATGTGACAGCAATATGACACGGTGAATTTGACACACATGATTTATTTAGGGTATCCTCCTAGATCTACATTCCCTTATGGGCAAAGTAGTCAATCTAAAAATAGAGACTATTAACTGAAATACAATAAAATAAAATAGCAAATTGTGAAGTATAATGGACATCAATCCTTTTCTCTCTTCTCATGAGTACAATATCTAATTTTTTATTGTTCTTAAAATGACAACTTAGAGCCATAGTGGCACAATGCCTAGAATGCAGTGTTGCAGGCTAATTCTGCTGATTGCTGATTACCAGTAGTTTGGCAGTTTGATTCTCACCAGGCTCAAGGTTGACTCAGCCTTCCATCCTTCCTAGGTAGGTAAAATGAGGACCCAGATTGTTGGGGGCAATATGCTGACTCTGTAAACCATTTAGAGTGGACTGTAAAGCACTATGAAGTGGTATAGAAGTCTAAGTGCTATTGCTAAATGCTGTTAAACAAATGGTTGTAATGGAGGATTACCTGTACTCCACAGGTATGGTGAGCTGGCTGTACAGGCAAAGTAACTGCTGAATTGCCAATACCTTGTATTTATTTTGTCAGTTCATTACTGACATTTATTGTACTAGTTTACTATGGGATCTTCATGATTGTCTTTTAAGAACAATGTTTTAATTCATATATTACATTGTAAAAGATTCAGCATAATCTAATACATATGAAATAAAATGTTACTTGTTTAGTACATTATTCAGGAATGGATCTGTTTTGTGATGGTATCTATTCTTTATGCATTCAAAACAGATAATAAATATTTCATTTTCAAGGTTGATAACTGAAAACCAGGTGTTTGTAATAGAAGAATGAACTATTTGAATCCATTAATTTTTCAATTTTTTTCCAATAAATTGGTCCATGATTTTAATTATAACATTTATTGTAATTCTTTGATAACTAAATACTACATTAGAGCATTTTAGTGATTATAACTAAATTAAGCTAAGTGCAGAATTATTCAATAAAGAATTTCCATTTTACTGCATTAAAGGAATATTTTGTTCTAAAGTTTAGGGTGTTCTAAGATAAGGTGAACTTTTCAATATTGAAAGATTAGTTTAGTTTCCAGATGCTTAAAAATATCTTTTTAGATTTAACCAATCTCTCTTTTAAATTAAATGATGATGATTGTTTCAATTACTATAGTTTACTATGATTGTATCATGTTTTTCAATACTGTGTTTTTCCCTTTGTAATATTTATTTATGTTATAGTTTAACTTACAGGTAGTCCTCGACTTAACAGTTCATTTAGTGACTGTTAAAAGTTACAATGGCACTGAAAAAAGTGACTTATGACCATTTTTCACATTTACAACTGTTGTAGCATTCCTGAGGTCATGTGTTCAAAATTTGGATGCTTGGCAACTACTACATATTTATGATGCAGTGTCCTGGGGTCATGTGAACAGCTTTTGCAATCTTCTGATAAGCAAAGCCAATGGAGAAGCCAGATTTACTTAACATCTCTGTTACTGACTTAACTGCAATGATTCACTTAACAACTTTGGCTAGAAAAATCTAAAATGGGGCAAAACTCACTTAACAAATGTCTCAATTAACAATATAAATTTTGAGCTCAATTGTGATAGTAAGTCGAGGACCACCTGTATTTCCTAGTTTTTGTTTAATACTAATATGTTTCTTAATATTTGCTAAGTATTCCCCAAAATAATTAGCAATGTTGATTGTCACATAAACATTATTTTTTTCTAGTTACTTAACTACAGGAAAATATACTGCATTTTAATGTAGAAGCACTCGGTTGAAGAAAGAAACATAGCAGATAATTGGACAAGAAACTGTAACAATTCTCAGGCAGTGATTTTACTGTGTTTGAACTGGGACATAGGTTTGGCATAAAGAAAACCCCATAGTTTCAGAGTCTCTGAAGAACTTCATAGATCATTCACTCATTTACTAGCTCGTTCACTCCACTGCTGTCTTCCATAGTCTCTCAATGGCTTACAGAATATAGAAAGCAAGAATTAAAACATCCACAAACAGATTAAAATTAATTTGAATAAAAACGCAATATCCCCAAAACAAAAACCATGTAAAATAAAATATAAAAATAATGGGGAAAAAAGGACTCTATGAGATAAGATAGCATGAATAGAAGCCTAAGAAAAAGCCCCCTGAAATATCCTTAACACTTCCTGAAAAACCAGAAAGGAAGAAGCCAGCTGTCATCAGCAACATTGTCGATGTTTCATTGTCCTTTACATTTAAATACAGATAAATAAACCATTGCCCAAAACAAGCATTAAATGATACCAAAGTGTTTATTCGACAAATAGTGAAAGATTTAAATATCCAGGGATAAAAAAGCAAAATAATCTTGAAAGAAGGAGTAAATGGATGACTACTGCAAAGTAGGACCAAGAAAGAAGTTGAATGCTATAAGAATGATCTGAGTACTATTGGCTGGGGTAATAAAATAAAGGAAAAAGATGTAGAAATCAGATTGGCACATTTTGATGGTAATTTCTTATTGTTCATCTTAGCTTCATGTTCTGCAAGCAAGGAATATTTGTCTTTATAAAATAGTATGTGATAAAGACAGTGACCTCCTAAATCAAGACTCTGTAAAAACATGTTTTGGCATCTTAACCATACTGCAACTCATCATGCAGATGACTTTGCCCCATGAACATTTATGTTGGATCGTCTACAACGGTATGCTACATTTTTAAAACTCCAAATGCAGTCCTAAATATTAAATATCATTCTTACGTCCCATACTGAAGAAATCTTTCAAAATTTCAACATGATTTTCATTTTGAGAGTTTATTGATTTATTAAATTTGTTTGCCACTCATCTTGTTTTGAAGTGACTCCTTTTAAACAATTAAATCATCTTATGAAGTGTGTCAATTTCTCTTTACCTTTAATAATTTGCTGTATCATATTTTCAATATTAATAGAAATGTAATGGGATACTGGTTTTAAAAAAAATATTAACACTAGCATGTAAAATGTGCACAACTGAGAGGATAGGGTTTTTTTTTGGAATTCTAATGTTTAGGAAAAGTATCATAAAACTTTACTATTGAGATATTTTAAGAGGATGATACATTATATGGTATCAAGAATTTTATTATATATAAGGTTGTATACATTATCCATAAGATATTTGAATTGTAGAAATGATACACAATTCATCACAATAAAGAACTATGGTGTTTATATGATAAAATGTTTTTTCTTTTAGGTACAGTTCATATGTATACCATATGTAGGCACTTGATGACTATAGGCCAATCAGCTAAGGTACATAAAATTAAGTATAAGCATGTATCTGTCTGCCTGTTCTTTGTCAAATTACTTGTCTTTTAAAATTACTGTTCATTATAATTTTTTATTAATTTTTTTAAATTTAACATTGTGGAATGTTTAAACTTTTATTTGTATTACAAATATGTATCATTAAAGTGTGTTCCTTAAATAATAATAAGAAATCAAAACTTACTGTTTGAATAGGAAACTTTTAACCCACATACCTATAGAGATAATTAGGAAGAGAGATGTGTATGCTCCAGAAGAGAAAATTCACTTATAAAAAAGGGAGGTGAGGGGGAGAACATTGTTTGACAGGGATCAGGTTTAGAAACAGGAAATAAAATTTGGAATTCATTTTCAAAATGACTGCCATGTCATTTTAAAGTATGATTTATTAAATATTTTTATTGTCTTTGTATTTAAATATGCATTATTATTTGAACTTAGAGGAAAGCTCCAAAAGGTTCCTGTGAATCATTGAAATGCTCTTTAAGGGCTAAATCAGGAGTCTCCAACCCCGTCCCCCTGGCCATGGCCTGGTACTGGTCCGTAGCTTGTTTGGGAACTGGGCTGTGTGAGTGGCAGGAGCAGGCGCTCGTGTGTGAAGCTTCATTTGTGCCAACGCTTGTGCAAATGGAACTGCACATGCAAGTATGTGTGCCTGTTACTCACGTGGAACCATTTCCTCCCTCTCGCCCGCCAGTCTGCAAAGCCAGAAAGGTTGGGGACCTCTGGGCTAAAGGACTTGTGATGCTGTTTTTGTTATAAGAATATGTACTAGTCCTTTGTGATTGTTGAGAGAGTTCTTATCTTATGCCGGGAGAAAGCGTGATATTATCCGTAAGGCTGTGGGACAACCTGGTTCAGAATATTTTATCTTGCTCCTTTTGATTTGTGGTTGATTTGTGAATAAAAAGTCAAATGAGGACTTGTTTGGCCATGGATCCCTTTTTCTTTAAAAGCAATTATTTGTCTTTCTTTTTTCTTTTTGCTGACTGTATAGGATTGGTAGCTCTCTAGGGAAGTTCAAAAGCAAATAATAATATTTAAATAAGAGTATAAAACTTGCCTTAAGAGTGTGAGAACTAAAATGGGTTCAGAACTATAAAGATGTGATTGTGGAATATTTATAAAATATACCATACAAGTAGTTTGTACATATTTTTACTATTTTGTGCTTTCACATGTTTAATATAAACTTAATGTATAAAAATATAATGCAGCTATTTAGAGTATAAAAAATACATGGATATATAGAAGACTCTTATTGTATTAGGTTGAACTCTAGTGGCATCTAGTGGCTATTTTTCACCGTTACATTTTTTGTTTAATTTGAAAAGAGTTGATTAAAAAGGTAGTTGCTTTCATTACTATGCAGGATAATTTAAAACAAAAAAATTAATTTTAGAAATATCAGCCAAACCAATAAATGTTCATTATAAAAGGAGCAATGTTATCAGTTCTTTCCCAGTATCTAAATTTTAATTTGCTCTTAACCAACATGATAGGTTTTTCTTCTTTTTAGTATCTAAATGTATATATGAATTATAAATTAACTTTCTTGAATTTCTGTTTTGAATGTAGCAAAATTAATATTTTTCTGATCAATCTGTATTTGTTATACTGTCATTATTTCATGAAAAATATTCTCATTTAGTAATGATTAATATATGTATACATACATATTATATATATGTGGGTGGCTGTGGGTGTGGGTGTGTGGATGCACACATGTGCCTTCAATCCAGTATTGATTTCTGGTAACTGCTTTTTCTAGTTCCTGTAGTTTTCTTGGCCAGGCAGGGCAAGTTAAACTATATCATTCTCTGATATTTTAATGAATGAATTAGAAAAAGAGACACACCAGAAAAAGGGGTGTTTCTGTATTGATAAAGAGGATACTTTGTTAGTGGTAACCATCAACTTATCTTTGTACTTAACTATTAGTTACCAGCTCTAAGTGACGAATTTGAATATGTATTATTCTATATTCTAAATACTCCAAGGGCCTAATTATCATTAAAACAAAGCAAGCCTTCAGTCCCTCCCTTCAATTTAAAACTGAAGTTTGAGCTATGACTTAGGACTTTCTTTATGTGAAAACACAACTCCCTAATTTTATGCTTGAACCTGGGAAGAGAGGATGGAGTCTGAAGTTGTGTTCTATTTGAGAAGAGAATGTAAGGGTATTAACTTAAGAAACAAACAACATATCTGGAGAAGGTATGTGATTTATACACTTAAGCTTGGGAGCCAAAGGTAGTCAAAATTTGATCTATAACTCGAAATGCATATATTAGAATATCAAAGAAAAAATAATCACAGTCTAGTTTATTAATAAAAGGATACTTTTTAATAGGTGCTGGAATATTTATTGTGGGCATCATTATGTATGGAATCATCAATTCCACTTTTAGCTGTACACTATTTGACATGGAGATCCACTCTGTATGCTGCTGTCTGTCAGTGTTATTATGATTGCCAATCAGGTATTCATGGAGAGGTAATCTCTATTTTAACTTTTATTAAAAGATTTAAAAGATACTACTGTTTGAGCTGCTCTCTCTAAAGCATAGCTAAAAGGGATTACTTTGTTCATATTCCTCATTTAGGAGAGGAAGAGTTTACATTAATATTTGGGATTTATCAGTCTATATTTAGAATAGGAATCATTTACATGAAATTTTAGGGTTTTAATTCATTCTTTATAGAAAATGGATTAACTGCCTTTTTTCTTTTTCTGCTCTCCAATCTTTTGAATTATTAGTGTTATCAGATTTGGGTTTCAGTGCACTACCAACTTATTAGTACTTTTCTAAATAATAGGGCCACCATTTTTATTTGTCCCTTCTAACTTTTTGCTACCATGGGGCATTGATTGTTTTTGCTTGTTTTACTAATCAAACAAGTTTTTTCTATCCTACCTATAGGTTAAATTCTCATCTGCTTTTTCCCCATTCATTATTTGTTATTTGCCCAATGTAGTCTCTCTAATGTGTTTCCAGTTTTGCTCTGTCTATTTGCTCATGAAGTCAAATCAGTTGGACATTGAGCAGAATGACATTTGCATCCCAGATATTGCCAGCGTTTCCAAAATCATCTCCCAGCCCTGTTCTCTTTAATACTTGCAATCTGACTCTATAATAGGGTTTGGGCTATTTTATAACATGTCAGTTGGACTGCTAGGTTAAAATGAACAGACAGTATTGCCATTTCCTTTCTCTACCTGTTGTGTCGTTATTAAAAAGGGGAAATTTCAAACATATTTTTATGCAAAAGTTTCAGAGTGCATTTAATAAATGAATGAGTATATTATGTTGTAGGTGTTTGCACGGCGTGGTTTGATTAAAATTGATGAACTAAAGCAAATGGAGTTTATGAGTTCATCACCTCTGAGTACAGAAACAAAGCAAAAATTCAAAGAAGCAACTGTGAAGGTACATATTTTTCACAAAGATTACCATATTTAAAAACAGAAGTAATATAATAATTATGCATTTCTTCACTTTGAGCCAGATGGCAGCAATGATTTTTAAAAGAACAATATTTGAACCAAGAAGGCGACCAAAAGGAGTTCTGAGACCAAGAATAAAAGCTAATCTGAAAGAAGCACAGCATGTAAGTTTTAGGAATGTTAACTTGTCCTGGCCAGAAATAGGAACTCATGAAGGTGGCTTTCGTTCATGTCTCTCTGCCTTCCTGCCTGCCTGCCCTCCTATCTGCGTGTCCACCTGTCCGTCTGTCTGTCTACTTAGAAATAAATCCCTTTGAGCTCAGTGAGACTTAATCTCAGGTGAGCAGATAGAGATTGTAGCATTAGAATACCTGTTTTGAAAAGATTTGGGGCTCAACTGAAGGCTTTATATTATTTATACTTTTAGATTCTGTCCCTTCTTGAAAAATGGAACTCTTTAAAAAGAGATCTTTACATTGAAACCTAACTCTTCATTCTGCCAGGTCTTGTTTTCTCTGCTGTCTGAAATTGCAAATAAGCATTAATGTATTTGAAACCACTACCTGATGCATAGATCTCTAGAGGGGAATTTGGCTTTTAGAAGGCTGTAAGTCCAGAAAATAATTTCTGTTGAGAAGCAGTTGCTGTCAGTGCATGGCCATAGAAACTTTTACTACTAGCCTTTTGAATCTTACTCATTCATCTTTCCCTTTGGTATAAAGGCCAGAATCATGGCTTTTAATAATTAAATGGCATAGTGTGTTATACCTATGCATATTATTTGCAGCATGTTTTATCTTTCTCTCCCAACAATTCATTTTTTTAAAGAATCAGATTTATTACATTTTGCTTCTTATAATGGATTGAAAATGGAAGCCAAGTTTTACTTGACACCAAATTCTACAATATAAGATTCAGCAATCATGGTAACTATTTTATAGAAATGTATTACTATAGTTCAATTTATTTGAAATACAAACTGGTCTTGATGTTTTTATTTTATTGTAGTTGCCTTGGCCTCGTACCATCACAGAACGGTTGCTGATGGAAATATTTGATTGCAATTCATCAATTTTTTTTTCCATTATGGAAGCTCTCTTTGATAAAAATAGACGGACCCTTATTCCTGGACCTTCTGTTCCCGATGAAATAGAAGTGCGTGATATTATTGCGGAACTCTGTTTTGCAGGCACAGATATTCTTGATGGTAATTGTATATATACATATAACATACGATAGAATGATAAGAAAAATAAATAAAAGTTGGGTACTCTATACAAAATTAACAGAGGTTAACTTTCCCCAAATAGGCCACATTCCAGATGTATAGACTTCTATTATCAGGGTTCTTAGCAATAACTATGATGGTTAAGGAATTGAATATTATATATTCTAGGGAAATCAGACTGATACCAATAGAAGAGAATATATATATATATATAAGGCTGATCTGTAGATCTTGGTGCTCTCTGAACCTGGTTGTTTGCTTGCAGATGTTTCATTATCAGACTAGGTAACATCTTCAGTGTTAGAAGGGACAGAGGTTTGAACAGTATTCTATGGTCAACAAGTCAAATTGTGATAGGAAATTATTTTCCAGGTATCAAACATTTAAATAAGTGTTGCCTGCTTAGAAATTATGGGTAAGATGAAACATAATTTCTACCTCTGTGGGAGAAGAGAAAGCAAATCGGACCTGAAAAATACCCTTTGGCTTTCAACTGCCACATTATAGAAAACTGCCACATTACAGAAGAATGAAAAGGTGCTTATTGGAAAATGATCTCATTGTCTAAATTGAACCTTGTCCTCAAGCTTGTTAGCAACAGCCAGTTTATAGTACAATCCAGAAGATTTTCACCATGACAAAAATTCTAGAGATTTATCTTTCAGGACTGACTGCTATAGTGTTGAATTAGTTTTCCCTGGTACGTGTATAGGGTCTTAGAGATGAAACTGCTTGTGCTAAGCTCTGCATTTAATGTGAAATTAACTCCAGTAATGGGCTTTTTGCAAACCTTTTAATAGTCATGGAAGTTCCATTTATTTAATTGATGGGGCTCTAATGTAAGATTCATTGGACTTCAGATGTACCATTTCACCATGCTGTGTTTGTATATATGCCTAATACAGAATGAAACTTGAGAACTCTTGATATCTAATTTCTCTTTTTTTTCAAGAGACCAGTAAAACCCTAAAGTTGATCTTACAGTTGCTATGCCAATTCTGGGATTTCTTTCTCTGTGCATGTTTTTTAAAATGTTTCTTATATATTTGCTCATGGCTGCACATCTTAAGCCTTAAACATATAGGGGAACTTAGCTAGGAAACAGCAACTTTGGGAGGGACTTCTATTGATGTGCTTGTGAGCTTACTCCTGATTGAGCAAGAACTTTTCTTTAACTACTAATATGTATTTGGCCTTCTGTTTTGTGGATATTCCCATTAACAATCTCCAAGAATTAATAGACTGTGCTGGTCAGGTGGTTTATAAGCTAAAAGTAAAGTGGCTTTGTGGGGCAAGGCTTGAAGAGAGACATTCTTGTTTCAGGTTTGGCAACTCAAGGAGTTGAACAGGCATTAAATAATGTTTAGCATTTAAAAAGATTTATGTTTTTTTAAGGTGGTGGCATCAATGTTTCAATTAATACTTCTGAAGTTTCTTCAATAATAACTACTTCATCACTTATGCAGCAGATATTAGCAGGTATTTTTAATTTTACAGTGCTTAATTAAAATGATGAAATATTTATGTAAGATAGTGCTTTATAAGATGAGTGCTTTATAAGATAAGTCTTTATAAGATAGTGCTTTATAAGATAAGTCATAATAACTATAATTTTACTGCAGATAAAAATGTTTTGACACCTGTTAAATTATCTTCTACTTGCCTTTTTAAAAGAAAAATAAATAGCCCATAATTTGGCAGTTTAGGTGACCATGTATTTATTTTGATTTTTTATACATGTTTGTAGCTTTTAAAATAACAGAAAAAGAACAAAAGGAACAAAATGCAAAAATACATTATTAAAAATACATGATAAGAGTTTTAAAAAAGAGAAAAATAGACAACAGAAAAAATGAAAATCCCATAAAATAAAGTATAATATTTTGCTATAATAAATAGAATAACAGAGTCAGGTGAGGAAGAGGGCCATTTTTTAATCTTTAAGGCCTTTACTGGGTAGCCATGCAGTAGAATACAGCAATGCATGCCATGGAGCATTGTCCAGCCCACACCAGTAATCCACCTCCACATTGCTGGCATTTGAGTTGAAATGAAGCTCTGTTACTGATCCAGCCACGGGCCCATCCATCTAGTTCTTCAAGAATCATTCTCATCATTCTCATCTCATCAATCTATAAAACCTTTGAAAAACCTGTCTTCAGATATTTCTTGGCTCACTCTTGCCGTTTCAATTTATGTGTCTTGTTCAGTGATGGTTGGGTTCCTTACCTTGGCTATGTTTCCTTACTTTGGCTATGTTTCTGAGTACTGAACACCTTGTATTTCTGGGCACTCCAGGTAGGTTGCAATTCTGGAATATGACAGCACTGGAGGATAATGAGTTCCTGGTAGCTTCACATTTGATTTTACTCAAATCAATTAATGTGTGTCTTTTTTCCTCAATATGTTTCTTGTGACCCTGTTGACTATTTGCAACAAAATGTTTTATGGTTCTGTGACCACTTCCCAATATCTTACCAATTTCAAGAGTGCTGCATCTCTTTGAAATACTGTTTTTAATTTTTGATTTTTCATAATCAGTTAAATCTCTTTTTTGGCCCATTTTGGCTGAGGAAAAGAAGCTGCCTAATAATTATGCATATAGAGTGATATAGGGTGTTGATCTCCTTAGGTCACACCCTCCCTCATTACACAAAAGCACATCATTTGATATGCTTAATATCCACTAAGCATTCAGGTGTATCAGTTTGAGGAGGAAAATATCCATAAAAATGATGATATGTTCAAAATACTTACCGTATATACTCGAGTATAAGCCGAGTTTTTCAGCCCATTTTTTGTGCTGAAAAAACCGCCCTCGGCTTATACTTGAGTCAGCCGCTACGGCACCATGCCTGGCCTGCGCTGGCGTGGCTGCAACCGATCGCGCCTCCAGGGCAGCATCGCCACCGTGGCTGTCTACCCGCTGAGGGACACACAGGCGACCCCAAGCGGCCTCTTCTTCCCCATTAACGGGTGCCCGGGGCCCCCGCGAGCTCCTGTGTTGCGTGCTTCCAGCTTCGCAAAGAAACCGCCAGGCTCAGGCAGCCTCCCCCACCCCCTAGCCTAGCAGCGAAGAGCTGCTTCGGGGGCAGCGAGACAAAGTGCCTGGCTGCGCCGTGGCGGGAGCCACCGGAGCAGCTCTTCGCTGCTAGGGGGTGGGTGGGGGTGGCTGCCTGAGCCTGGCGACCCCAAGCGGCCTCTTCTTCCCCATTAACGGGCTCCCGGGGCCCCCGCGAGCTCCTGTGTTGCGCGCTTCCAGCTTCGCAAAGAAACCGCCAGGCTCAGGCAGCCTCCCCCACCCCCTAGCCTAGCAGCGAAGAGCTGCTCCGGGGGCAGCGAGACAAAGTGCCTGGCTGCGCCGTGGCGGGAGCCCCCGGAGCAGCTCTTCGCTGCTAGGGGAGGGGGTGGGGGAGGCTGCCTGAGCCTGGCGACCCCAAGCGGCCTCTTCTTCCCCATTAACGGGCGCTCAGGCCCCCCGCGAGCTCCTGTGTTGCGCGCTTCCAGCTTCGCAAAGAAACTGCCAGGCTCAGGCAGCCTCCCCCACCCCCTAGCCTAGCAGCGAAGAGCTGCTCTGGGGGCAGCGAGACAAAGTGCCTGGCTGTGCTGTGGCGGGAGCCCCCGGAGCAGCTCTTCGCTGCTAGGGGAGGGGGTGGGGGAGGCTGCCTGAGCCTGGCGACCCCAAGCGGCCTCTTCTTCCCCATTAACGGACACCTAGGGGCCCCGCGAGTTCCTGTGTTGCGCACTTCCAGCTTCGCAAAGAAACTGCCAGGCTCCCCCACCCCCTAGCCTAGCAGCGAAGAGCTGCTCCGGGGGCAGTGACACAAATGCCTGGCTGCGCCGTGGCGGGAGCCCCCGGAGCAGCTCTTCGCTGCTAGGGGAGGGGGTGGGGGAGGCTGCCTGAGCCTGGTGACCCCAAGCGGCCTCTCCTTCCCCATTAACGGGCGCCCGGGCCCCCCGCGAGCTCCTGTGTTGCGCGCTTCCAGCTTCACCAACAAACGGAGCTGCAAATCTGGTAATCGCTTGTGGAGCCTCGGCACGAACCCCCTTTCCCCGCACTCCCCCCCCCGCACTCCTCTGGCAGCAGCAGGTGGAGAAAGCCCCACTTCCCCCTGGCTTTGATGGCACGTGTGAGTTGGCTTCCCACTCTTTTTTTTTTTAACTCTCCTCTTCCTCCTCCTCCTCTCCTCTCCCCTTGTTGTCTGGTCTTCCCTAAGGAAACTCGAGGGCTCACACTTCCAGGTGTTTCTTCCTGTCTTTCTCCCTATCAATGATCTTTTCTTCCCTTCCCTTCTCTCAGCCCCATCCTCATTCACCTTTGTCACCACAATCCTGAACAGATGAAGTTTGTACTTCTCAAGAAAGGTTGGATGTTTCTTTTGAGGAGGGAACCTAGTGTGACATCTGTATGTTGACCTACTACTGAGCCATGGCATGTATGCAGATGCAATGGAGGCATGAGGGAGAGCTGTGAAAGAGATGGTGGCTCTCCAAAACAGGATGTACATGCAGCACATACACATGCTTTTTTCTTGCAAGGGAGAGAGTGACTCTGTTTGGACATACAGATGATGAGGAGGAATCCAGTTTTGAAGGATTTTAACTCTTGTGTTTTAGCTTGGTTGCTGATTGAGCTAAGGTTTTTGTACTTTTAAAGTTATTGTTGACACCATATTGGTTTTGTTGACTCTCTTTTCCACTTACAGAGCTAGTTTACTGTTTTTCTTTGAAATAAATATTCAAAAACATTTAACCTACTGATGCCTCAATTCATGTAATTTTATTGGTATCTATTTTTATTTTTGAAATTTACCAGTAGCTGCTGCATTTCCCACCCTCGACTTATACTCGAGTCAATAAGTTTTCCCAGTTTTTTGTGGTAAAATTGGGTGCCTCGACTTATATTCGGGTCGAGTATATACGGTACTTTGGCTAATAATTGTGCGCACAGTATATACATATCTACCTAAATATCTATCTAATATATTTATATAATTATCATGCATTTGTTAACAGCTGTATTTTCTATAAAGGAGTCCCACACTTTAGTATACTCATTCAGTAGCCATACATTTCATAACATGCTTGTCATGATCAGGTCAGTACAAGGAAAACTAGTAATTTGGAGTAAAGGTGCTAATTTTGGCTCATGGCAAGGTAAATCTTTCTTTTCTCAAATATATTGTGTCCAGTTTGTAGATTAAGCCTCTGTTGGCACCTTTTTAATGGCACAGTAAATCTGGATGAATTGCTTGGTTTATATTGCTCTCTTAAGCATATATTGAAACAGGAAAAATAATATATGACCTGTTGGCACAGAGAACAATAGTCGAAGAATCAACAATCAACATTTGAAGGACAAAATACAGACTATAAGTGCAAAGTATAAACACAATTATAGCAGAATGTAAACTAACAAAATCAGAACACAAGAGGTAGTGATAAAATAAAGGTATTAGTTTCAGCAATGCCCAGTGCAAATGAAGCTAAGTAAGAGAGAAGATATTATTCATTATTCACAATTCATTTTCAAGTGTATTTGTACAGTGGGAGGTGAGTCAGCTATGTTACTCACACAATATAAGTGTTGTGTACAGAAATGTATATTGTTGAGTACAGAAGTAATCTTGGAGAAAATATACTTTTAGTAAATATGAGCGTACCTGAAAAAAAGCAAAAGAATGAGAAAGAGACTTAAGATTGCTTTGCCTTGATTGTTATAAGTTGTCAGATTTTTAAGTTATTGTTACTGTACAGATAGCAATAGTAATAGTAATTTAGACTTATATACTGCTTCACAGTGCTTTACAGCCCTCTCTAAGCAGATTACAGAGTCAGCATATTGCTCCCAACAATCTGGGTTTTCATTTTACCCAACCTCAGAAGGATGGAAGGCTGAGTCAACTTTGAGTCTCTGAGATTTGAACTGCTGATAGCAGTCAGTCAGCAGAAGTAGCTGCAGTGCAGTACTGCATTCTAACCACTGCACCACCACAGATAACCTTTCTTTTTGTCCATTCATTCAGAGATTATTCAAAGATACAATGGCATTGAAAAAAATAGATATATGACCCCACAGTCACAACTTGCAATTATGACATTGCAGGAAAACCCAGTGATGTAATTGCCATTTGTGACTTTCCCTGCTGGTATCCCATGAGCAAGCTCAATAGGAAAACTGGCAGGAAAGCCAGGCTCCTGTAACTGCATAACTTGCACCAGCTCTCCCAAGCTCTGACCCAGATCCTCATGATTCCCCTGTGGCCTGTATCAGCCATCCCAGCATTTCCCTGGCCTTCTGTGACTGGTATGTGACCTGCACCAGTCCTAACAAGTCCTCCCCAAACTACCCCAGCTTCCCATGGCAATTTCCCAAACTTTTTCAGTAGCCCTGCACCTCTGAAATTCCTGCATGTTCCCACTTAACAACCCACACATCTGGAATTACAATGGCAACCAGAACTGCCTGGGATTTCCGTTTCTAAATGATGTGGCTATATAAAGTTGTGCTTTGCAACATCATTTAATGGGGGAAATCCTGATCATAATTGTCGTCATAACCTGAGCCTACTGTATATCAGGAAAGTAGAATTTTAATATTTAATATTTCTTATGATACTGTCTTCTGACCTGGCCTCCCTTGAAGGGCTGAAAGTACTGGATCATAAATTAACCACAGACCTATAGAATATATTGAACTACAACCAGCCAAACACATTCTGGTTACCATGTTGTGTAACCTAACTAGAGTTTAGACCAGATATCTCTATTGTAGGGCTAAAAAAGTCAAGAATTCAAACAATAATCTGTACACATTCACTAGTTAGTCATCTGCTTCTATTTGATAGTGAACTAGTTAGAGTGGCTGTTTTACAAGCAAGCTTTTTCTTGCTAGACTAGTTGTTTTTGGAGAACCTTGCAATTTTCAACCATTTTTCTTAAGTCGGCCCTTCTGTATCTATACTCCTCAGAAGTTTGCTTTCCTGAGGGTTGGTAACATTCATCTTCCGTTATCTGAGTCAGGTATTTTCCTTCCTAATGCTTGCCAAGGATACCTCCATTAAGTATTTTGCTCTATGACCATAGTTTTAGGAATACTTTTCTGCCCACATTAGGCTGCTATTTTATCATTAGGGTATCTTCTCACACATGTTTTTCCCAGAGAATCAATCATATTATCCATATACAGTAATATAGAATAACTATTTGGTCCTCTATTTTGTTCTGGATCAGCTATCATAGAGTCACTACTTGTGTCTGAGCTAAAGCTTTATTTGATAGGCAGTCTGCAACAATGGTTTCTTGCTGTACAATGGTTTCTATTGTTGCCCTTCTTATCCTTTGTCTCATTATTTGCAGTTCTGTGTTTTCACAGTTAAAGAGATCAGATCTTGGTTTTCCCATATCAGTGATTTTGGCCTTGTTTTTTTGCTGTAGATTTGTGGATGAGCTTTTGCACACAAATAAAGGTCTTGGCTAGGTTCATAGAACCATATACCAAAATTTATCATGATTGGTTGCAATCTGCAATACTATAACCAAGCAAACCGCATGTTGATTTTGTATATTTTGTGAAGCCCAGTTTATCTCAGATGTAAAAATAGTGTAGAAAATGCCCAAGGTGCAACTGACATATAATAATCACTAATTACCAGAGAAGTTGTTGTTCTCTAGAACTTGTAATGTGAACCATGCCTTATAACATTAACAAAATGGAAAGGAATATGGGTTTCATATACCTATGTCCTGACTTTACTATATACTTCTTCCACAATATAGTTAATCTAGGCCTTAAGGAAACATTATTTCCTCTACAAGGAATTACCTCTTCTTATGTATTCTTTGACTAAAAGTTCCAATTGATTATGACCTGATATACTAAATGAAAGCAGTTAAAGACGTACTGTTGCAGCAAAATTAGTAATACGGATATACTGTGTAACAATTTAAAACAGCCTGGGTTTTTATTAGTTTATGAAGAATTCTTAAACCGTTTATATTACTCTTACAGGGAAAAATGGTATTTCCGCAGATGCTGCATTAAGATTTATTAAGATAGTCTTCAGTTATGAGGAATGGGATTCATTTGATCATGCAATTGTAGTGTTTTTTTCATTTCTTCAGGTAATGAATTTTATTAGTTTTATTCAGTTCTATAATACAATTATAGATCACGTAGTTTCATTATTTAAAAATAATAAGCCCTGTATTCTTATTTCTCTCTATATTAGAATCAAAGCAATCCAGTATGGAAGAAAGCAAAAGCAGAAGTCAAGCTACTACTTGTAATGCAAAATTTATTGACCATAAGAAAAGCAAGACATGGTTTGTGTGTTCAAGGAGATAAAATCCGAGAAACAGCTGCTTTTCGTAGTCAAGGGAAAAAATATATAGGGTTTCTAGGTGGGTTACAGATTACCACTAGAGTGATTTGCTAAATTTGATTGATTTAATTAAAACATGGTCTTTCTTACAAATAAAATAGTCCATTATTTGGCATTTCTAAATTCTTAACATTACATATTACATATTAGTTGCAGTAGTGATCTGGTTCCACTACTAGCATATTAGTATTGCATTTTGTTGTAAATTGTGTTGATAGTCTAGAAATGCTGCGGTAATGTCTACTTTAAACCTTGAACGTGTGAGTTGATGGCATAACAGGATTAGGCTATTACTTTAGTTTTGATCAGACAATTATATTACATTCTATTAAAAGAAAAAAAATCACAGATCATATTTTCACACAGAAGATGAAATAAAAAAGATTGGAAGAAAAAGAATATTATTGCTGATGTGTTATACTTTAAACTTACTGTTATTAAATAAAAAATGAATTCTTATTTAAGTTGGCATTTTCTTAGATATAAATTTATTTCCATTTTGTTAGTTTTATTCAAAAGGAAAAATGTGTAATTGAAACTATACTTCATTTTCATAATTTTCATTTTCAACCTAATCCTAACAAACTGAAAATTTGAATTTAACTAATATCTTAATATTTTTTTCTGTTTAAAATAAACTGCAACTGCAGAAGGATCCGTACAATCACCAAAAATTACTGATGATCTTTTTCTGCTAGCGAGGACACTTTATTCTTCTGTCTGTAAAGCTGAAGAGGTATAGTAAAATCATTGATCTAAAGTATGTGAAATGGAAGTGTTAAATTAATGGGGTGTAAATGTGGTTTATCTCTATGCTTCTGTTGATGCCTGATTTCAGTTACCCCCTAGCATTTTTGTATTCAGTTTGATCTAAAATGTTAACAACTTCTTTGTTGAAACTTTGGTTGAGTTTTTGATGTGCAGTGAGATTAAGAAGATTTTCATCCACCTCACAGGCATGTTGTGGGGAAAATTGGAGAAGGAAGGAATATTCGATATGTTTGCACCTCCTTTGCACTGATGATATTTCCCCACCTGGTAATGAAACCTTTGTAAGAAAATAACCAGGTTCCAAGAGCACCAACCCCACCCCACCCGAAAAAAAACAATTAAAAGAAAAGCCAGCAGTTCCACTGTGCGCTATATATATATTCTTTTCTATTGGATTTGTGTTCTTCCTTGATACAAAAGAAAATAGTCCAAGATGAGTAATATTCCTCCCATTTTAACTTCTTTGGGCCACTTAATTCAAAAATATTGGACTTAGACATTTTTCTAATCTGTGGTTTATTTAACTGTGGTTAACTTCAAACCATAATTTATCAATGAAAATGGTTGCCTACTTACATTAAGCAAAATCTAAATGAAGTGCAATTTGAATTAGCACATGTTGAGCCAAGTGGTACTGGAAGTATTAATGATTGCACTGGTTAGTCTGTGGATAGGAGACAAGAATACCTGAAAGCGTTCTGATTTTTTTCAATATTTTCTCAGTATGCACTGAGCTGAGTAACTTTGGAAGAAATTGTGAAACCTAATTAGCTTTAAATACCAGTGTATGCCAAGTGCATCTGAAATTAGAAACTAAAATAATTATGTGTAAAGTTGAAAAACACTATATTTTTACAGATATTACAAAATCATAATGTGAATCAACATAATGTGGAATACTTCTATACTTCTATTGAAGTATAGTTTTGATTTCTGATTTTTCTTATTTTCACATTTTAAAGGTTGCACATTTTAAATATGTACTTTGTGAGGGATGCAAATATGCAAGTCTTTCGACTGATTGAAGGAATAACAAGGATTGGGCATTTGGAAAAAAATAATTTATCAAATAGAAAAGTATTTGATAACTATTGCTTATCAACAACGATTTGTTAAGGAGCAAATATTTATAAAAATATTTATCTTTCAGGTTCACCAGCCATCCAGAGAAATGATAATTGATGCAACCATGTTTCTGTGGCGAAAGTGTAAAGTAGGAATTCAAAAGATCCAGTTGAGTGGAAGTAACTTCTTAAAATTCATTCATAAATACCAAACACCAAAGGTGATCTTTTATCATAAAGTTTTACTTACAGACTTATAGATCAATATGAAGCTACATACATATAATCAGTTAACTTACTGATTTTGAAGTGGGCATTTGCTTGCTAAACTCTGCCTTGTATAACTAGGATAATTTCTGTAAGTAAAGTTAAGTTCAATTTGCTTCTGATAATGCTATAGGGCAAGGAGACCATATGTAATCAGCTAAAAACTGAACAGTCTTCATATACAGTATTTCTATTTTTGTAAAGGATAGTTGCTTCCATCACATCCATATACCACTTCACATTTGCCTTTTTCTTTTTAAACTTGTCATAAGAAGACCTTAAAAATTTCATCCAACCATAACTTTCCCAGTTTTCCTCTTTCAGCCCATTTACTCTTCTTTTATATACTTTTTTTACATTTTAGTCTTGATTCATATATTCATATGACTAGACCATCTCAATATGTCTCTTTTGTACTGGTGACTTACTTTTGAAGTCAGTTTTGTTCAATATTGAACCATTCACTGAACATTCCAAGAATGGAATCAATGAAACCAAGCTTTCGTCTTCACATTCTTCATTTATAAGTTTCATTGATCTGATACCATAAAAAATTGAGGGGATCCTCAATTTTTTTATTTTATCAGATCAATGAAACTTATAAATTTCATTCCTTTTCCATTAGTAGTTACAAATACATGCTCAAACTGCATTTAAAACCAATTGGTACTTATCATTGAATATTCATTTTTGGTTCTTCAAAGGGCCCAATAATTATCTTACCTTGTCTTTACCTGTCACTTTATGTGATTTTACAGACTAAGTTTGATCAGATTTAATTAATTCAGAATGTTATATAGTTCTTTTTAAAACTTCTTCATGTTTTTATCATCCATTAGAAGATAGTATGCAAATGACAGCAACCTATGAATTCCTATTTTCATACATAGCCACATCACTCTAAATGACAGTGGTCATAGTTTCTTAAATGCATTTTAGATTTTTCATTTATACTACATTCTCATACTTCAACCATCTTCCATGTATCATGGGCAAGCAAGGGTTTTATATAAGTTTTAGGAAGGAAAAGAAAAAAGTAGATTACCATATCACATTTGGAACTCCTTAGTAGTGATATGATAGATAGTTTTGGCATAGTTTGGTCAGTATATCACAAGTGTGACCAAACTGAGTTTACGCAGTCATGCTGACATTATTCTCTGAACGCTAAGTTCAGAGAGACCATTTTGAAATCACCGTATAGTCTATCTCTTACCAGTCAAAGAGAACATGCATTGTACTGACGGATGCTTAAAATACCATTTCTTGATAGTTCATTAAATAGTGTCTGTGAAAGCGGTGAATATGTGAACTGAAATTTGGCTAGCTTTAGAAAATTTGAAAAGTTGCCTTGGCTAAGTGGGAACTGGTATGTGTGATTGCGCTGATTGCCTGGCCAAAACTATGGGTAAGCAAAATTGATATGCATTGTTCATGTCTGTATACAGTATTTCTTGACTTAAAACCACAATTGAGCCCACAAAATTTCCATTGTTAAGCAAGACAGTAGTTAAATGAGTTTTACAACCTTTCTTGTCACAGTTGTTAAGGAATCATTGCAGTTAAGTTAGCTACACAGTAAGTTAATTGGCTTCCAAGTTGATCATATGACTCTGGAACACTGCAACCATAATAAATAAACACATGCCAGTTGCCAAGCATCCACATTTTGATTATGTTACTATAGGATGCTGCAACAGTTGTAAGTGCAAAAAATGGTCACAAGTCAGTTTTTAGTTCCTTTGTAATTTTGAACAGTCACTCAATGAATTGTTGTAAGGTGAAGACTAACTGTATTTATTTCCTATTTGTAAATTCTATAATAAATTTCTAACCTTGGGTTTAATTTTGTTTGTTTGCCTAGTGGCTTCACATTCTTTATGTAGTTAATGAAGTAATTCACACCATTAATCTTGGAATCACTAATCCTGTATTAATAGCTGAAGTATCATTAAGGCTAACATCAGTGATGGAAAATATTGCAGATTTCAAATCTGGAGACATACCAGGTACATTGTTTTTACAATTTAGTTGACAACACGTATAATGCTATGTAGTCTTATAAAATATTAAAGTCATCCTATTTTATTTAACATATATATGAAGAAGCTAGGAGATGCCATCTGCCAGTATAGGATGAAATGTCATCAGTATGCTAATAATAATACCTTGCAATCTGTTTTTGTCAGTTTTATGTGGTAGACAAGACAGAAAATATAACTAGATGAGCTAATTCTACTGTAAAAGTACATTAACAGAATCTTGCACATTTGAAAGTACCTCCCCACCATCTCCTTTATAGCCCAAGAAATTACAGAGGGCCTCTTCTGAGCCTCTTGCCCTGCCCACATTTCTGCTGCAGGCTCAACACCCTTTTGTCTCACTGTTCCTTGTCCCGCATCACCTTGTCCTATCTCCCAAGGTCATTCCCATACACCATTACATCATTTTCCTCATCAGACTCCGCGTCCCCTTCTATGTTCACAGAACAAACTGTGGGTTGTGAGAAAAGTCTTGTATGCCTGAGGTGGAAGGAGATGGGTCACTTTCCCTTGGTGTATTTTCTCTGAGATGCTTTCTACACCATAGAAGAACATGTCCATTTTGAGCAGTGCTAAACTTGCAAGGCTGGTAATTGCTGAAGATTAGGCTTATTAGAGTATTGGTCATGAAACACAAGCTGTGATACACAAGTTGTGATGCATCCATGTCTGTTGCTGCTGCCCATGACCTCTTTGTTCTGGATAGTCTTTCCAGTGGACCAAGTTTACTTCCCTTCCCTTATTTCCCAATAAAATAAGAATAAGCTAGCTGGCTCCTTAATTGATTTGGATCATTTAAACCAAGTGAGGCAAAGAACATCACTTGCAATTGTGGTATAAAGGAGCTGAAAATGCTACCTGGCAAAGGTGATTCCATTCAAAGCAATTGTCTAAAGTACATTTTAAAGTTTAAATATGTAGGCATTAGGCTATGTAATATGTCCTGGGTGGCGCAGTAGTTAGAGTGCAGTACTGCAGGCTACTTCTGCTGCCTGCCAGCTCCCTGAAATTTGGCAGTTCAAATCTCATCACGCTCAAGGTTGACTCATCCTTCCATCCTTCCAAGGTTAGTAAAATGAGCACTCAGATTGTTGGGGCAATATGCTGATTCTGTAAAATGCTTAGAGAGGGTTGTAATTGTAAAACACTGTAAAGCGGTATATAACAGTGCTATTGCTATCTCAGTTACTGAGTTACTCAATTACAAACTGAGAACCAGTTACAGGTATTTTATGAGAGACTACAGGCCTATTATAAATCTTTGTTTTACTTTTCCCTTTCCTGCAGTTTTAGCAGAAGATGATTCTCTGTTTTCAGAATACTACACCAGTAACATTCCTTCATTATTACAGGTATTTTTCCCTTAACTACCATAGATTAATATATGTTGATTGCTTAGAATTTTTAAAAACCACTGAAACAACACCAAATAAAAATTGTAGTTAAAAAAAGTTTATTCCAAAGAAGAGAAGATAACTAAATACTGGAAAGACTTGCTGTGTTTCAGTCCAGAAATAAGAATTTTGGATGTGAAATGTTAGTTTCCTAACTCAAGAAAAATCCAAAGTAGAGAGGAATTCCCAGATTATAGACCAACTGATGTTTCCTTTTTAAGAGTTTCACTTGCTGAATCAGTAATATCCCACTATTTCAGTGACTGGGGAAGAGAGATGATAGAAGTATTTATTATTTTCATTCTGTGGCATGGCTATTAAGAATATCTTTTGGAACAGCTAAAATTTAATTATCTGTTATTAAACAAGAACAAAAGAATCTTTATCTGCTTTGAGCCAATCTAGTTCAATCTTAAATGGTGCAGTATTAGTCATTACCTAGACCCACCTGCATGTCACCGTCTTGGAAGATTTCACCAGCCAGGAGGGACAAGGATCTAATAAGCAGATAGTTGCACTGACAGCTCCAAAGACCCTGCCCACTTCCTCAGTTTCAACAGGGTGAAATGATTTACTGATAATTGGGCATATACATTCCCTTAGGTCTTGGCTGGGGCAGAACCTTAATTTGGCTGGACATATTTTTGAGAGGGGAAGTCCACCCTCTGGTGTCAGTCAGGTCTCTGATTTGTTCTCTCCAGAGAGGTCACAAATATGGAGGGGCGGGGCCTTTTTGTTAACCAATCTGGCATTCATCAGCAGTAGTAGAAGGCCCAGGCCTTCAAAGGTCCACTGTCCAGGGTTTGGATGTGAGCTCAAAGAACTGGAACATGCCATTGATATTAAATATCAGGGTCATATTTCCCTGCAAGGGCCTGCTTTTTGGCTCCCAAATCATCATGTCTATCACCACTTGAATTTGTTATCCCGTTCCAAGCCCCAAGAGAATCCCCTGTCTCCTACTCCTTGGCTGGTGTCTCTGGCCCTCACTCAGCCATCCCCAAAAGTCAATCTAACAATGCAAAGTGTGAGGGGGAAACTCCAGGAGCACTTAAATAATAGCTCTCAAGGCCAGGCAGAGCCCTCACACTCTATATACCTCCTCATTACTCCTTAGTAACTGGTTTCTCTCACTGACCACTTAGGGGAGGACCCTCTGTCTCTCATTCTTTTTAAAATGTTATGTGCCCCTGTCCAGAAATAAATTGTGTCAATAAGTCTTTTCAGCATATTGATTTACCTTGAGGTTGTTTACACAGCTTTACTATAATTTTTAACTGACTCAACTGTATTTAATATAGTATTTGAGATAGCTGCTCAGAATGTAATTCTGTTACTTAAGAGTTAAAGTTTCACAATTTCTGGCATTCAACAACTAGAAATAATAGATATTATTTTATTTCTCTTGGTTTTCTCTGTAGTCTTTAAAACAAAATCTTAGAAGCAAAAATTAATTGCCTTTCTCTCACTTTTGTCTTCATTAATCAAATGTATGGATATATTTCAGCAACCTCCCCGAGAACAATTATTTTTGGCTTATGAGTATATTGACAGAGCAATTATAGCAATTAATCGAGCTCATGTACTAACAGTTTTACCTGATGGAACATCAGTGTTTGATAATTATTGTAAAAAGGTAAGCTATTCAAAGTAACAGATCTCTGCAGGTTAGCTAAAAACTTAACTGTCACTGGAGCAATCATCCACAGATTACTTATAGTTTTGGGCAGCATAGTCAGAAGAATACTTTTTTCTTAACCTTATCAGAAAGTACACAAGAGAAAACCATGATAAACTGATGAAACACAAATGTATATTTGGAGAAAAAGGGTAAGCACTTGAAGAAAATAATTAATCATGGTTAGCTCTGTTTCCTTTGTGATTGTGTGGTAGCCAATAGCATAGGTCAGGAAATGTATTGCAAGTGGAAGAAGCAATGGATTCAATTATATAGCAACATATCCTACAAGCCAATTTCTCCTAGCCAGTGAAGAAGCTGAAAACAAGTTGGATATTCCAGCAAGACAACAATTTAAAACATAGTTAATCATGGTCATACTAAAAAAAAAAGGAAACAAAAGTACTGAAGGGAAACATACAGCATTATTGCAAAAATTAAGATTAAACTTGAAATTGAAACATCAGGATTTTTTTTTTAATCTAACCCTTCTAATTATTATTGGAACAGTATATTAAAGGAAACATAGAGTATTTAATTATGATGATTAACTTAATAATATTTCTGAGTTAGAAAAGTTTTTTTCTGTTGTCTTTTGTGGAAGTCCTCCCCCCCCACTTTATTATTTGTTTTTATTTATACTTGTGATTTGGGTTATACTAATTATCACTTTTGCCTTTTAATTGTTTTAATAGAACTAATATTTAATATTCCAAAAGAAAGCTGAATAGCCATTTTGAAAAAAATGCTTCCTAAAATATATAAAGATGAATTGGCAAATTTTCTTTCAAGCAGATGACTACAGAAGAGCAGGTTGTGAATAAAACTTTATCATCAGATAATGAGAGATCACCAATAGGGAACAATTTTATTATGGATCTACACATTGAACTTATTCAGGCTCAGCACCGAATAGCAATTAAACTACTTGATGCAACTCAAGGTAGGTAAAGTAAGGTGGTATAAGTACTTTTTGGTAATTACATTTCATACTGGAGGACCATTCAATTTTATTATGTATCATAAAGATGAAAATATAACTTTTAAAATGTGTAGTATTTATTTATTATGTCTTTATTATGGATCCAGATTATTTTTTATCATGGCACTATTCTCAGTTAATAGTATTTATGTATTTCCAGGATAAAGTTGTAAAAATTATATTTTTCTATCCAGGTAAATTTTTGCTTTGCTTATGCCACATATTACAGACTTGCAAACATGGCCACTGTTGCTTCATGTTTACAAATCTGAAATTAATTATATTGCCTCTTTTCTTTTATAAAGATATTTCTATGCTTTTTATAAAATGAATAATGGAGACTCATCACTTTTTTTCTGACTGTATGTAATCAAAATGCCCATCTTGTTCAACTGCAGCCTTTTGTATTCAAACATTATGTGATCATAAGTTCAAGTAGTTTCTGATTAAGCAAGGATCACTTGTACAACTGTTACTTCTTCTGTGTTTCTATATAATTGTAGACCATATAATATGTACACACACACATTTATGCTTTTTTTTTTAGACACTCAAAGTGGTTACAAAAATCCAAAGGCCAAGGGTCTTGCAAGGAATGTAAGCCAGTTAAAATGTCTAACAGGTACATACTTGTAAAAATATCCAGCAGAATTAAACTTTATATGAAGAAATTGAATTAACTTTCAAAAATTTGTTTTTACAGAATTGGAGATAATGGAGAAAATAAAAAAGAATAAATTGTCCAAAGCTCTCTACTTGATGCAGAAAGCTACGTTGATGCTTCCAGTAGGATTAGATTGTTCTTCTGCAAATCAGCTTCTGAAAGTATATAAATTATATTGTTAATTTAAGTAAATTTGGTGTGTAATTATATTTTTCATTCATGTGATTGTTTATTGGAGCAGTATTTATGAATTGTAGATTCCATACAAACTCAACATTCCTGAAAATTGTCATAGCAATTCTTTTAATAATAGATATTATTTAAGAATTTTCTGTATCAAAAAGTAAGATAGAAATACTTTTAAAAGTAAAATAAAAATAACCTACAAATTTAGGTAAAGGCACAATAATAAAATCCTTTTTATTACTGTAAATGAAAGCTGAATTATTACATTACTATAAAGCAGGAATAGTGATTTATAGGCTAGTTCACATAGCATATTGTAATGAGTAGAAGATAGAATTGGGGTCATTTAAGGGACGGAATTGTGCCTTAAGCCTTGTAGGTCTGCAGGTTACCCATTCAGAAATTCTACAAGCTTCTTGCAAGCTAGGCACATTTTGCACTGTGCACTGTTTTCTAATACTTCTAAAAATACAGGCAGAAATTCAGTGATATAAATTGAGCATCATAAATAATTAGAGTATTAAAAGAGAAGGAACCAAACAGTATCTGGAAAGAAAGAACAAGATTTTAGTTCTGGAAAACTGAGTAAACTTCTGCATTTGTTAATAAATTATAAATCTTACAAAAAATAAAACCAAAAGCACAGCAATGGACTGGAAGATATTATGTCTTTCAGGAATGTAAATAACTGATCATTTGAAAAATCATGTAATAATTTTAATACTGTCCACTAAACTGTCCTTGGTTGTAACTGTGATTCTTTTATACTTTGCATATGAAAGAAATTTAAATGAAATAATTACTTTCTTGGGATTTGTATTTAAATTCTAGGAAGCATTTATTCTGATTCAGAAAACTGAAATGGAACAAAATACATTAAATGCCACTTTATTAAATCATACAAATAGCACGAAAAGCAAAGTTCCACCACCTCCAATACTACTTTTTAGGACAAATTGTTCCATGGCATTTAAGCCAGCACCATTTTCTTCAGATGTGAAGGTAATTTTTTGGGGGGTGGGCGGAGGAGAAACACTCTTGTGATTTAATGTATAGTATTTCATCAACTTGTTTTACTCTAGAGAGAGACATATATAATTTTGAATGCTGTATTTGCTAGAATTTTAATATACACTACAAGATCATCATCCAATGTTGAAACATTTTATATTTACAATTTACTTATGTTTTTTGTCCTCATTAAGTATTGAAAAAGCAACATTATTGTTCACATACTGCATGTTGCTATTTTTGCACATTTTTAAATAAAAAACCCAAAATGTAAACCAAGTGCCACTAGATGGTAGAATATAATCATTTTTCAATGTTCTTTCAACAGGATTTTTAAAATACATACATATTGTGAAAATGCAGCAATTTTTGGAAAATAAAATAGATTTTAACTGGAGTTGTAAAGTATTAAAGCATAAAAATAATATTTTGCTGGTCCAATTTGTTTTGAAAAAATTATTATAAGGAGTGTGTGGTTTTGGACAATTACTGGTATTTCAAACAGCATAGCTTTACATTTAAGCTTAAGTATCGGAACTAACTCACTTCAAAAGAGTGAGAAGTACAGCTCAGCACCTGGCAAGGAAGGTAGCTGCTCTCCAAGTTCTATGCTGCGCCATTAGTCCAAGTCCTGCCAGTTTGTTGCCTGAGCACAGAGCATGGAAAATCTGCAATGGTGGCAAAGGAAGAAGTTTCCAGACCTAAATATTGTAATATTTCTGAGGGGTGAAGGTAGGGGTAGAGCCACCTCATAGCCTGTCTTGTAGTTACAGAGCCATTGTTCACTTTACTGTTTGCTCAGGAATTGTTAAACTGCTGCTCAGATACTATCAGGCTGTGTGTGAATAAGGCAAGAGCCACATAGAATGAGCTGGAAAATCACGTATGACCATGAGCTATGAGTCTGAAACCATAATTAGACAGAATTTTAGCTGTAGAACTAACAATACTTGTGTATTTGTTTTTGTGTTTTAAGGTTTTTTGGTACAGCATTTTTGGGTGTGTAGCAGAAGGAAGCAATCCAAAAGCTCGATTAAATAATTATAGTCTCAAGAATACAGCAGAAGCGGTAATGTCTTTCATAACGATGAAGGTGTTAGTTTGTATGAGTTTTCTTCAAAGCAATTGCTAGGCATGAACAGTGGTTTGAGAACCTTAAAAAAATCATGTGATGTGAAAATGGACTTTTCATTTTATATAAATGAAGCCCACCTTAAATTCATTTTCTTCTCATTTAGTGACTAGTTCCATTTTCATTGGTTGTAAATTGAGGACTAATTGTGTAATGTCAGCTTAATTATATAATAATTGAGAATAAAAAAATTAAAATGGGGTATGCCCATCTAGAGTATGGATGTTAACTTCATTTTAGTTTTAAAACATTTGAGAGTGGGATTGTTTTGAGGCTTTTGTCAGAGGAATAGTATAAAGCATAATAAATATAACACGTTGGTATTAACATTATTTTGATATTAATTGTCATGATTTTTCTTTTTATCTTAATGAATACATTTTTTATTATTAGATACCAGCTGATGAAACTTGTGTCTTAGAAGTACAAGATTTAGAGGCCAATCAGAATTATGTATTTGCAGTTGCAGCCTATGATTCAGATGGAAAAATTATCGGTGATAGCATTGGAGAAACAACTAAACCAATTCTTGCTTATCCTCCTCTATCTGTTGCTATTGTCCGAACATATCTGATTCAGGTAGCATATAATACTTTTGCTTTGATAACTCCAATTCTTTTGTAATCCGACTCTCAATTTCAGGATACATATCCTCTAAAAACAAGATCCCCCTCCCCCATAAAATATTTCTAAATCTTTTTTGGCAGTAATTCAGTTAAGGAAAGAATGCTATTTGTTTTAGTATTTTTGTGATTCTAATTTAATACAAATATAGTATTTTTAATATTTTAAAATATTGTTTTTATATAAAGTACAATTTTGTTTGCATTATGCTGAATTGAAATTACCCATCCTTCAAAAATTTATAGGAAAAATTCTCAGCAGCCAATTCTGCTGAACCTTCTTTAAATTGCTTTATCTGTAGCTTATATGTTGTAACTATCAGTGCAATTCTGTACCATCCTAGCATTGTATTTAGCTTTCTTGTGTAAACATCAGACTCTTGTCTGCATTGTATCTTTTTGTAAACATTAAGACTCCTATCTCTTCAGTGATCTTTGCCAGGCATGCAAAAGAGAAGAGGAGTTTAAACAGCTGTCAATACAGAATGATGTTTTAATTGACCTGAATTCCTATAAATTACACTTTCTGATACCCTGTTGTCTTTACTAACCTGAGCTATTATAAATCTTATGTATTTCCTGCTGACCTAAGCTATTATAATTCATGAATGTCTTGTTTACCCTGGGCTTTGAAGAATTTCACCCCCCTGTGAAAAAGCATAATAAAAGAGCCAGTGCAAAGGCATTTGGCGCGCTCATCCAGAGAAAACCTCGTCTCGTGTCGTTTCTCTCTCCCTTGCTCCCTCTCATGAGATGCCCATCTAATGCGGGATGGCAGATACCGCATTTTGGTGACCCCGACGTGATTCCCTAAGGGGGATACGCAGCGGCGCGCCCATACTTATCAGCTCGGTTCGAGCTGTGCATCGCCAGGCGCCTGAGCGAATTGCACCTCATCGGATCTGAAAGATGGTCTCGACTTTAGTAAATATGGGTGGAGGCTTTTCTCAACAGCAGAAGGAATTGAGAGAGCTAGTCGCTTCTTCTAAATACTCTGCTAATTTAAAGGGCTTTCCCATAAAAAGGAAATCTATTGCTGCATTATTGGCTTATGTGTGGCAACATTGTCCCAATTATTCAGAGGAAGGGTCCTTAAAAATTTTCCAATTGGCAAAAAATTGGTGAATATCTCCATTGTCCTCCTCGTGCACCTATTGGCTTTTTGGTCACTTGGAGGAAAATTATGGAGGCTTTAAAAGTCCATCAAAAAATAGAAGCAGGGAGTGTGTTTGAATCTCCCCTGCCAAGTTATGATAACTTTTTAATTTTCTCTAACTCAGGCAGAAGCTGCTACATTCCATTCCCATAGGAGTAAAATCCTAGAGGATTAAAAGCTTGTGAAATTTGGCAAATGGATGTAACTTAGTATCCACCTTTTGCCCCATGGAAATATTTGCACGTTTCAATAGATACATATTCAGGATTTATTTTGGCTACTCCTCAAAGGGGAGAAGCTGTAAAACAATTATTCAATTCGTACCTTTGCCTCGCTGGGACGTCCAAAAGAAATCAAAGAAGACAATGGATCTGCCTACACAAGTTCTGCTTTTCAGGACTTCTGTAACAGATGGGATGTAATCCACAAGTTTGGAATTCCCTGCAACAGCCCGGAGGGCAGGCTATTAGGCTATTGTGTAATGAGCTCACTTGTCTCTGAAACGTGCTCTTAATTGGTATTCATTGCGGGGAAAAAACCCCGAACCTCCCAGCATTGCAAAACTCTCTTAACATTTGTCTTTTTACTCTAAACTTTCTTAAATCTAAATTCCTCCTACTTCGACTGCTTTTTGTCATTTTTCCTCCCCCTTTACCCCTCCTAACAGATAGTCATTATTCTGCTTGGCAGAGTCCTGCTGAGCTTGGGGGAGAGGAAACGCTGCGATCTTACTGCCAGAAAAAACCACTCTCTGAATCCCTGGTCAGGCAGTAAGACCCTATCATGGGAATTTATCTGCTACATCTGTATCTTAAAAATCTTTCCTGATATTCTTGCCTATATCTTCTTTGCAATTTCTACCTTACTTCAACAAAACTTATGCTTCCTGTCAAAAGACTATTCGTGTTAAAATCATTTCATTAACAGAAGGCTATTATACTTGTTCCACGTGGGTATGTCATGAAAATGCTATCCATAAGTTTTCACTCTGTTATTTCTGTTTTATTTTAAAGAACACTCTACCCCTCGCTCTTTTGTTTCTTCTTTACTCTTCCTATGGAAAGGAACCTTAAAATCTTTTCCTCTTTTTAATCTAAACATAGGGGGATCTGAATGTCCTTATATTGTATCAAGGGTTTCCCCACCCCACTTAACGTTCTTAATGAATGATCAAGTTAATCTTCATTGTCATTATTGTAATTATTATCCTTTTTCTATTAATTGTATTCCTTCCTCATCTGGTAAATGTTCTACAACTAATTTGTCCATAAGCCTCTCTCCTGCTTGTCATGTTTTTATATACCCGAGCTCTGATCCTGTCAATAAGCAACGCTTCCAAAGAACTGCCCATGACGATCTGCAGAAGCCTCATAGAAGAGATAATATTGCCTGGACTATAACTGACTCTCAAAAAGTTCGTTTAAGTTCTACAATCAATTTTTCTTGCATAGAAAACTTCTACCCACCATTTCAATTCAATTTGGCAGACGCACCCACACAACCGGGGGATATCCTGCAATCCACAAAACTGCAGGAGGAACTTTAACATCACGCCTGAAAGGAATGTATTTTATCCCTGGCAATAATTTTGTTTGAGTTTGTTACACTGGTTTCATGGCATGTATCCACGGGGATGAAATTGTTAAATCCAAATCATTTTTGCATTCAAGTATGGCTTGTACCAAAAATTAATGTGTATAACTCTGATGATTTTATATCCTTACAGGCACCCATGGAATACCCCCTCAGAGCAAAACGGGAAATTTTTAGTACTCTCACTTTAGGTCTACTGCTTGCTCTGGGCGCCACGGGCGCAGCCACGGGCATTGCAGGACTAGCTGTTTCTGACAAAAGAATTACAGCTCTGGGTTCAGCCATTGATGATGATTTATTACGTATTGAAAAATCAATTGTAGCTTTGCAAAACTCCTTGACATCGCTCTCAGAAGTAGTCTTGCAAAATCGTAGAGGCTTAGATCTTATTTTTAAAACAAGGAGGATTGTGTGCTGCGCTTAAAGAAGAATGTTGTTTTTATGCTGATAGCAGGGGGGGGAGATTTAAAGGAGAATGTTGTCTTTATGCTGATAGCAGGGGGGGTGGTTTAAAGGAGAATGTTGTTTCTATGCTGATAGCAGTGAGGTCGTGCTGGATTCTATGAATGAATTAGAAAAATGCTTAATTGGTATCAAGGTTCGTTTTCTATTTCACCATGGCTTACAACCCTTTTAACTGCGTTGGCAGGACCATTAATAATCATTATATTGATATGTATTATAGGACCTTGTTGTTTTAATAGAATATTGCAATTTTTTAAAAATCAATTATCTTCCATGACTACTGATGCTGATGTGTTATTGCAAGCTCATGCTATGTCTTTAACATCGGATGAAGAAATATCATTGCTGAGTTACTGCTCCTTGGACAACCCTGATGCTGACCGGTCGCACGCCTGCCTAGATGACGGGGACGGAGAACATTTCAGAAAAGTAGTTCCTGTTTTCTTGGACAAGGAAGAAGACTCATCATAAAATAAAAATAAAAACAGAGGAGATGTTGTAACTATCAGTGCAATTCTGTACCATCCTAGCATTGTATTTAGCTTTCTTGTGTAAACATCAGACTCTTGTCTGCATTGTATCTTTTTGTAAACATTAAGACTCCTATCTCTTCAGTGATCTTTGCCAGGCATGCAAAAGAGAAGAGGAGTTTAAACAGCTGTCAATACAGAATGATGTTTTAATTGACCTGAATTCCTATAAATTACACTTTCTGATACCCTGTTGTCTTTACTAACCTGAGCTATTATAAATCTTATGTATTTCCTGCTGACCTAAGCTATTATAATTCATGAATGTCTTGTTTACCCTGGGCTTTGAAGAATTTCACCCCCCTGTGAAAAAGCATAATAAAAGAGCCAGTGCAAAGGCATTTGGCGCGCTCATCCAGAGAAAACCTCGTCTCGTGTCGTTTCTCTCTCCCTTGCTCCCTCTCATGAGACGCCCATCTAATGCGGGATGGCAGATACCGCACTTATATCTTTCACTATATTCTTCCCTCCTGGCCAGATATTTAGCTTGTGAGATATCCCTACCATCCCTGATTTATTCACGTTTACAGTAATCTAGGATTTGGGACTTCATTTCATTTAATTCATTTAATTAATGAGTATTCCAAGCTCTGTAAAGGACTTTGGAATAGTCATCTCTAATGATCAAAATGCTAGAGCCCACTATATCTACATAGCCAAAAAGGCATTAAGAGTTGTTAACCTAATCCTACATTGCGGTATCTGCCATCCCGCATCTGATGGGCGGCTCATGATAGGGAGCGAAGGGAAGAGAAACGACAGGAAGCGAGGTTTCCTCTTGATGAGCGCGCCCCGAATGTCTTGGCACACGCTCTTTTATTGTGCTTTTTTACAAGAAAATGATTTAATCAAAGCTCAAGTCAAACATGGTAATCTCATCAGGATGTGCATGTTTACAAAGCTGCATACCGGACAGATTATTTACAATGTGGATAAGCTTATTAACAACCGTCTAGCTCCTTGTCCCTTGTACGTGCCTTGCAAAGGTCACTGAAGAGACAGAAGTTAATGATTACACGTGAATGATACAATATTGCAAACACATGAATGATACATAGTTGCAATGATACGTAGTTGCAATGATACATAGTTACAACATCTCCTCTGTTTTTATTATTTATGATGAGTCTTCTTCCTTGTCCGAGAAGACAGGAACCATTTTTATAGAATGTTCGCCGTCCCCGTCATCTAGGCAAGAGTGCGACCCGTCAGCATCAGGGTTGTCCAAGGAGCGGTAACTCAGCAATGACATTTTTTCGTCTGGTGTTGAGGATATAACATGAGCTTGCAATAGCACATTAACATCAGCAGAGGATAATTAATTTTTCAAAAATTGCAATATTCTATAAAAACAAGGTCCTATAATACATATCAATATAATGATTATTAATGATCCTGCCAATGCAGTTAAAAAGGTTGTAAACCATGGCAAAATAGAAAACGAACCCCCCCTGCCATCAGCATAAAGACAACATTCTTCTTTAAGCATAGCACACAATCCCCCTTGTTTTTTTAAAAAAATAACAGATCTAAATCTTTACGATTTTGCAAAAGAGGGGTATTCCATGGGTACCTGTAGGGATATAAAATCATCAGAGTTATACACACAAGCCATACTTGAATGCAAAATGATTTGGATTTAACAATTTCATCCCCGTGGACACATGCCATGAAACCGGTGTAACAAGTCCAAACAAAATTATTGCCAGGGATAAAATACATTCCTTTCAGGCGTGATGTTAAAGTTCCTCCTGAAGTGGTGTAGATTGCAGGATATCCCCTGGTTGTGTGGGTGCGTCTGCCAAATCGAATTGAAGTGGTGGGTAGAAGTCTTCTATGCGAGAAAAATTGGTTGTAGAACTTAAACGAACACCTTGAAAGTCAGTTATAGTCCAAGCAATATTATCTCTTCTATGAGGCTTCTGCGGATCATCATGGACAGTTCTTTTGAAGCGTCGTTTGTTGACAGGATCAGAGTTCGGGTATATAAAAGCATGACAAGTAGGAGAGAGGGCTATGGACAAGTTAGATGTAGAACATTTGCGAAATGAGGAGGGCATTCGATTAGTAGAAAAAGGATAATAATTACAATAATGACAATAAAGATTAATTTGGTAATTCATCAAGAATGTTAGTTGGGGTAGGGGAACCCATAATACAATAGAAGGACATTTAGGTCCCCCTATGTTTTAGATTGAATAGAGGAAAAGATTTTAAGGTTCCTTTCCATAGGAAGAGTAAAGAAGGAACAAAAGAGCGGGTGGTAGAGTGTTCTTTAAATAAAACAGAAGTGACAGAGTGAAAACTACGGGTAGCATTTTCATGACGTACCCACATGGAGCAAGTATAATAGCCTTCTGTTAATGAAATGATTTTAACACGAATAGTCTTTTTACAGGAAGCATAGGTTTTGTTGAAGTAAGGTAGAAATTGCAAAGAAGATATAGGCAAGAATATCAGGAAGAGTTTTAAGATACAGATGTAGCAGAGGAATTCCCATGATAGGGTCTAACCGCCCTACCAGGGATCCAGCAAGTGGTTTTGTCTGGCAGTAAGATCGCAGCGTAGCCTCGTCCCCAAGTGAGAAGCTCAGCGGGACCCTGCCAGGCGGGATCTGGCAATCTGCGATAATATACCAGAGGTCTGTTAGGCGGGGGTGAGGGGGAGGAAAAATGACGCGAAGCAGCAGAAGTGGGAGGAATGCCAGTCAGATTAAGAAAGTTTAAAGTGTAAAGACAAATGTTAAGAGAATTTTGCAATGCTGGGAGGTTCGGGGGTTTTTCCCGCAACGAATATTGATCAAGAGCACGTTTCAGAGATAAGTTTGCTCGTTCCACAATAGCCTGCCCCTGGCTGTTGTAGGGAATCCCAAACTTGTGGGTTACATCCCATCTGTTACAGAAGTCCTGGAACGCAGAACTTGTATAGGCAGGTCCATTGTCAGTTTTGATTTCTTTTGGACGTCCCAGCGAGGCAAAGGTATGAATTGAATGATTGATGACATGTTTTACAGTTTCTCCCCTTTGAGGGGTGGCCAGAATAAACCCTGAATATGTATCGATAGAAATGTGCAAATATTTCCAAGGGGCAAAAGGTTGATACTGAGTTACATCCATTTGCCAAATTTCACAAGCTTTTAATCCTCTAGGATTTACTCCTATGGGAATGGAATGTCCTTGCTTACTACATGTGGGGCATTGTTGAATAATGGCAGCAGCTTCTGCCTGAGTTAGGGAAAATTGTTTTTGTAATGCTTTCTTGTTTTGGTGAAAATAATCATGGCTTTCGGCTGCTGTCAGATTACAAATTGATTTTCCGGATGCAGCTGCTGCAGCTGCGTCTGCCACCTTGTTTCCCTCCTGTAATATACCAGGAAGAGGTTGATGGCTCCTGATATGTGCTACAAAGAATGGATGCGTGCGGCTGTTGATACATTGCTGTAGAGGAAGCAACAACTTTAACAAAGAAGCAGATATGCTAGGAGATAAATAGGCTTTATATATATTTTTCAAAATCTGAGAAACGTATAAGGAATCTACTATTAAATTAAAAGGAGCTTTTTGAAACTGTCGAAACGCAATAAGAGATGCAGCAAGTTCTGCCTGTTGAGCAGAAGATTGCGGAGGGGTAATTTTAGTTTTCCACTCTCCCTCCTGGTACCATGCACAAGCACCATACATTTTTCCCCCATCTGCATAAAGCGTAGGTGCAACTACTAATGGAGATATTGAGAGGGGGGAATGCCATTCAAAAGGGAGAGTTTTAAGAAAAGTGAACCGTGGGTCAGCTGGTAAATGGCAAGAAATTTGCCCTGGCCACTCTACTAAAGCATATTGTAGTTCTTCTGAATTATACCATAGCATTTCCCACGTGGTCAATGAACAAGGAGTGAATATTAAAACAGGCTTACACCCCATGAGTTGTTTACATCTTTGTCGACCTTTAAAGATCAACTGGGAATATGCAGAGGCTTTACTAGTGATTGTGGTCCGTGGGGTGTGAGACAAATGCAGCCATTCTAAAATCAAACCTGTGTCTGATGAAATTGCATAATGACAGCTGTGGGTCTCTGAACAGTATTTAATAAAGCAATTGATAAAGGACAATTTTCTATAGCTCGATCCACCCATCAAGTAGCCAGTAAATGGGAAATGTCTTTTAATGCCTGCAACTGCTCTTTATTTAGAATGATAACATCGGACGGGGCTTTACCTTGCGTGAGAGCATTAAAGAGAGGAGCTAATGTAGCTGTAGTCAAACCCAAATAAGGACGTGCCCAATTTAAGGTTCCCAGGAACTGTTGTAAGATCACGAGTGTTGGTTTTGGGGGAAGTGTTGGGAGGGGAAGGGAAGGAACAGCAGCTGAAGCAAGCAACTTGTGTCCTAAATAGGAAAAGGGAGGTTTGGATTGTATTTTTTCTGGGGCTATAATGAGCCCTGCTTTACCTAAAATGGAGGTCAGGCACGGCAGAGTTTTTAATACCGTGCCCTTTGGGCCAGGTGCAGATACCAATATATCATCCATGTAATGATAGATTAAAAAATGAGGATATTTGTCTCTGTAGGGTTGCAAGGCTAAATCCACAAAAAATTGACACATAGTTGGACTGTTTAACATGCCTTGCGGTAAGACTGTCCATTGATATCGTTTGGTAGGTCTTTGATTATTTAAAGTTGGTACTGTAAAAGCAAATAATTTTCTATCTGACTTGTGTAATGGAATGGAGAAAAAATCTTTTAAATCGATAATGACAAGGTCATACTCTTGAGGAATTATGTTAGGATTTGGAAGACCACATTGCAGGGGTCCCATTGGAAGGAGGACCGAATTCACAGCCCTTAAATCCTGAAGGAGGCGCCAAGCGCCGTTTTTTTGATAACAAAAACTGGGGTATTATATGGACTCAATGAGGGTTCTAGATGACCTCTATCTAATTGTTCTTGAACAAGAGAATGTAAGGCTTCAAGCTTTATAGAAGGGAGAGGCCACTGATCAATCCACACAGGGTTATTGTTAGTCAAATATAAGCGAAGCATGGTTAATGGAGGGTGAGTTGCGCATTAAACTGTGACATAAGGTCTCTTCCCCACAAATTAGTATACAGAGGAATTACAGCTGGTTTAATATAAGCAACACATTGAGACTCAGGGGAAAAGGCTTTTACCCAGTTTCTGCTAATGCAAGTCCCCCCACTCCTCTCACCGCTGGTGCCACATCTGCAGGCCAGGTGTCCGGCCACTCAGCGGTTCGGATGACGGAAATATCCGCTTCAGTATCTAAAAGACCAAGAAAGGATCAACCAATAAGAATGTTACCGTAGGTTTCGGTTGACTAATTGGTCTTTCAATTGCATAGAGTTGCTCTTGTTGTTGGTCTAAGAGCACAATCATTTTTGCCACAACATCCCCCTCATTTATAGTAACTTCTGTATTAGCTAGTACAGACAGGCAGACATCAGACAATACAGTGGGGTCATGCAGAAAAGGAGAGGCAAGAATACCTTGTTCAGCTAAATCCCTTACAGGAAAGACTAGCACTGGAATATCGGGGGGCATGTGAAAAGGCTGAACAAGGTGCACGAAGAGAAAGTCAGCGATACCAGGGAGATAAGTAACAGTTTCATTAGCAACAAGATTGTAAGCGAAAGAAAAAAAATTGCAAGTTTCAGCAGCCTTTGTTGTGGGGCTAGCTGCCTGCCCCGTTTCTAGTTTCCCTGATTCAAAAAGGGTTTTTGAATGATTGTAGGGTTATTCTGCTGTTCATTCTTTTGGACTCTGCACTGACTAGCCCAGTGATAGCCCTTTTTACATCGAGGGCATGGTGTTTTTGGGTGAGCTACCTGGTTTCTTGACATAGTTGCTTCCCCACCTGGGGCTCTGCATTGGCTCTTAAAGTGACCTGGCTTGCCGCAATTAAAACAATTACCCATTTTACGAGTATTTTGTTGGGAAATGGGAAGAAGAGAGCCCATGTTCTGCTGCATACCTTCCGTAATGGCTGTAGCCAGAGTAGACATGGAATGGGATGTGGTTCCTATGATTCGGCAGGCTGCAAGATAATCTGCCAAGGTAACATTTTTCTTATTAATTAATGGTTGCAAAACTTTCTGACAATCAGCGTTTGCGTTTTCATAGGCAAGTTTTAAACTTAATTCATTACAAGCCTCCTCATTATCAATTTGTCTCTCCAAGGCTTCTGTGAGACGGTTTATAAAGGAGGAAAAAGGCTCAGAAGGTCCTTGGATAATCTTAGAGAAAGATTTGGGCACGCATCCCGCATTATCAATTTTTCGAGCCACGGCCAAAGCACAATCCTGTAATATAGGGAAAGCAGCTGCGTCTGTAGCAGTCTGCTGGGCAATGGTAAGCATGGTGCCGGTACCGTTAAGCATATCTAAAGTGACATTTGCTGGCAAGCCTCTAGCGGCTGCAGCTGCGGTACGTTTGTGAAATTCGGACTCCCAGACCAAAAATTGTGAAGGCGTGAGGATCATGGTAAATAATGTACGCCAATCAGCATTTATCAAGTCAGCGCCTGCTTGGGTTATTGACCCTAAAAGACCCTGTACATAGTGGGATTGAATACCATTTTCCTTGCAAGCTGCTTTCAAATCCTTAATTATTTTGCATGGCATTGGGGTATACTGAGGAGCTGGGGGATTGCCGGCTTGTATGACCGGATAGAGGGAAGCAGCTGCAAGGGTGTCCTCATCCATTTCCCCTTCATAAAAGGCTTGTTGAATGGCTTTTACAACACCCCCCCCACCTCGGGAGGGTGGTGGAGGACACGGGGACTCTACATTTGTGGAAGTGGATTGAATGGAGGGAGGCTCCCGTAATGACTTATGACCATCGGGAGCGGAGGGTTGAAGGACAGAAAAGTTATCATAACTTGGCGGGGGAGATTCAAACACACTCCCTGCTTCTATTTTATAATGGACCATTAAAGCCTCCATAATTTTTCTCCAAGTGACCAAAATGCCAATAGGTGCACGAGGAGGACTATGGAGATGTTCACCAATTTTTTGCCAAGTGGAAATTTTTAAGGACCCTTCCTCTGAATAATTGGGACAATGTTGCCACACATAAGCCAATAATGTGGCAATAGGTTTCATTTTTACAGGCGAGCCCTTTAAATTAGCAGAATATTTAGAAGAAGAAGTGACTAACTCCCTCAATTCCTTCAGATGCTGCGTCTGTTGTTGAGAAAAGTTTCCACCTATTCTTACGAAAGTCGAGACCATGTTTCAGATCCGATGACGTGCAATTCGCTTCAGGCCTGGCGATGCACAGCTCCCATCGAGCTGATAAGATATGGGCGCGTCACTACGTATCCCCCTTAGGGAATCACGTCGGGGTCACCAGAATGCGGTATCTGCCATCCCGCATCTGATGGGCGGCTCATGATAGGGAGCGAAGGGAAGAGAAACGACAGGAAGCGAGGTTTCCTCTTGATGAGCGCGCCCCGAATGTCTTGGCACACGCTCTTTTATTGTGCTTTTTTACAAGAAAATGATTTAATCAAAGCTCAAGTCAAACATGGTAATCTCATCAGGATGTGCATGTTTACAAAGCTGCATACCGGACAGATTATTTACAATGTGGATAAGCTTATTAACAACCGTCTAGCTCCTTGTCCCTTGTACGTGCCTTGCAAAGGTCACTGAAGAGACAGAAGTTAATGATTACACGTGAATGATACAATGTTGCAAACACATGAATGATACATAGTTGCAATGATACGTAGTTGCAATGATACATAGTTACAACACTACGTAGCTTTTTCTCTGGTAATATCCCACTACTAACTAGAGCATACAAAACATTTGCTAGATCAATACTCGAATACAGCTCATCAGTCTGGAACCCACACTACGTATCTGATATTAGCACAGTTGAGAAAGTCCAGAAATATTTCACAAGAAGAGTTCTCCACTCCTCTACTCATTGTAGAATACCTTATGCCACCAGACTTGAAATTCTAGATTTAGAAAACATTGAATTACGCCATCTTCGATCTGATCTAAGTATGGTATATAAAATCATACATTGCAATGACTTACCTGTCAATGAATACTTTAGCTTCAACCATAACAACACAAGAGCACACAATAGATACAAACTCAAGGTTAACCACACCAAACTTGATTGCAGGAAATACGACTTCAGCAACAGAATGGTCAATGTCTGGAATACTCTACCTGACTCTATGGTTTCTTCCCCAAACCCCAAAAACTTTAACCTTAGATTGTCTATTATTGACCTCACCCCTTTCCTAAGAGGTCTGTAGAGGGCGTGCATAAACGCACCAAGGTGCCTACTGTCCCTCTCCTATTTCTTTTATTTTTTTTTATATGTACCCATTTCATGTATTCATAACGATGTATATACTTATACCTATTATCTTGTAAGCAATTGACAAATCAAATAAATAAATAAATTCCATTACTGTATCTTGCTCCATTCCAACTGCCCATCTTGCTACCTTATATCACGAGAATTCTTCTTTTGTTTTAAGGAACCTCATGCAATATGTTTGCTTTAGTTTGTATAAAACTAATGTGATTTTCATTTTATTGATGTTTTCATCAACTTTACTGATTATACAGTATATGATAATTTCAAATAAGCATAGAAAAGGTGTTTCAAAATATAACTATATTTTTAGTCTGCTTTTCAGATTGAAAACTATGCATTATGCAAAAAAACATTTCAACCACTCTGGGATTGTTTTGTCTCAGTGCCTTGTACTCCCGTTACTGATGTCACTATAGTTTCTGTAAGCAGCACTTTGTCTGTACCGCAGAACAGGTAACTAACAACTGATAATAATTTTTCAAATTATTCAGTTTATATGATTATTTTGATAGTGAACACTGTTTCACTTTTAAATAGTTTGACAAATGTTTCTAAATACCGAGAAGCAATTGTTGAAACATAGGGTATTAAAACAATCATATTTTAATAATAACAGCTTCCTTCAGTAGTTACGTTTTGAACAATGCACTTTTTTGGATATTCTGTTCCTGTAAAACAAGTAAATTAAGACTAGTAAAACTGATCAAAGTTACATAGGTAAACCATGTGCTGTCATTATTTCACAACTTGCAGTATAGTAATATATACCACATGTAATATGACAATATTGATCAATGATAGTTGCATAGGTAGCAGCCATCATCATAATCATTTCATCATCATTTACAATGGCAATGTTACATTGCAAAGAAATGTGTATTAGTGCAATATGTTAGTGATTCGGTTGCCATCCAGAAGATTTGCCAGTTATAATAGAATTAGAATTGTCTTTCATTTTAACTCTGTCGGTTTTAGTCATTAATCTGCTATTATTACCATTTTTATGCTATCTATTTATTGCTTCCTTTCTTCCTCCATCAATCCATTCAATTTCCATAGCTGCCCAACTCAACCAAGTGACTCTGGGCAGCTTACAGTTCTAAAATTATAAAACAATGTAAATAATTTAAAAAGGATTAAAACAACAACAATATTCACAAAATAAATGATATGTTTTTATTTGTTGTTTTTCTTCTTTTTGTAGGCTAAATTCTGAAGCTCTGCTACAGGCATCTCCAAACCTCTTATATATGTTTCTGAGAAGTATTTTTATCATGAGTGACATTAGTGTCAATGAAGGATGTCTCTTCTGTGATTCTATTTGTTTCAATGAGCTTAAGTACAAAAGACAAGTATGTGCTATGCAACATTAGTGTTTTTGATATGATCTTATTTTTCTTGCTCTTAATATTCTTACCACAAGTAAAATTCATCTACAGAATTATATATTAGGTAGAAGGCAAATATCTTGCAATTCACATTTAACTTTCCATTATTGAAAGGATAACTTAATGAAAAATGCTATGTTTTAATACTGTTTTAGAGACATAATTTTGAGCTTTGAAGCCATGAAGGTGCTAAGTTTGTATTTTCTTAGCACTACCCAAAAGGTTTTCAGTGATTCTATATGTTTATGACTATGATCAGAAGTGAGCCCGCTTATTTTTATGCATTCTGTGGAACTGAATGTAGAGGAAGATGGAGCTGATCTTCAAGAAAGAATGCAAGACTGGTTAAATAAAATAGACTGGTTAAATAAAATATCTACTTAGCCATGGTGAGGAAGAGGGTGCTTCTTCCTTAGAAATCTAAGCCTATTCTGATTCTCTGGGGCACACAGGGAAGTTGTCAGGTTTTCAAGATTTTACAGGTAGTCCTCAACTTATGACTACCTCTGAGCCCAAAAATTTATGTTGTTAAGTGAACAATTTGTTTAGTAAATTTGTCCCATTTAATGACTTTTTTGCCACATTTGTTAAGTCAATCACTGCAGTTGTTAAATTAGTAACATGGTTGTTAAAAGAATCTGGGTTCTCCATTGATTTTGCTTGTCAGAAGGTCATAAAGTGACTCTTGAACACTGCAATGGTCATTAATATGAGTCAGTTCTAAATCGTGACTATTGGGTCACGGTCATAAATGTGAAAACTAGTCAAAGTCACTATTTTCAGTTCCGGTGTAACTTCGAACAGTCACTAAATGAAGCCAAAGATTACCTGTATTATACTGTACAACAAGGGTATCAAACTCACCTTGTCACAGGAGCGTCACATGATGTACGGGACTTTTTCCCCCTTGCTAAACCAGGTGTGCATGTGTCCTGCGGGCTGGGAGTTTGATAGCTCTTATAGGCATGATGACTACCTGCACCTATTGCATGGATGCAGAAATACCACTGTAAAAGCGAAATTCTTATTAGATAGGCTTTACTTTATATTCGGTGCAGATTTTTTTATGGTACTGTTCTTATACATGAACACATGCAAATTAGTTGTGGGTTAGCTTTCTTATAATTGAATGAACAGATCTGCATAACATACCATTCAGTTTTTGCCTTATGCACTCACTTTTCCAATAAGCATTTCCCTATTGGACAGATTATATTCTAGGTTTTCTAAGCCCTAATTATAGGGGTGTGTAGCCACTTCAGATTTAAAGCAAATGAATTCAGAATGTCCAATTTTGTAAAATGTATGTTTTTAAATCATTTTGGAAGCATTTTGAATTCAAAACAACTCTTGTTTTGAATGTCAAACACTCTTTCTTTATGCTTAAAGGACTTCCAAAATCACCGAGACTACTGATTTTGTACTGAAAACAGGTGTTTGAACTTGTAACATAATATTTTCAAATCTGAAATTCTTTGAACTAAGAATGAATTGCATATCATTAATTACTTACATTATCACCTCAGTAAATGAAATTGTTTGAACCTGCAAAGAGCTTTAATTCTAGTTTCCCTGATAACCGAAAACAGTATCAACAGGATATCAACAGGAAGGTAAAAAATTGAAGCTCCCCCCTTTTTATGACGCACCTAAAAAAAGATGGTTTTCAATTGTATAGTCATGGCTACTCTTCTGATATTTTTGATTGTGTCTGTGGGCATCTCTGTCTCAAAACAATAATTTGGAGGGGGGGGGGGAAGAGGAAAAAAAGGTGATGAAACATTCAAATTCATTCCTGCCTTTACACTACTTATACCCTAAATTTAGTGACTAATATAATAGGGATGTAGTATGAATTTATTTGGTTAAATAACCACTTGCAATTTTTTTAAAAATACTGACCATTTATTTTTATTCAACTCTTTTCTTTATTTTTAAAAACAGCTTTATCTAATATATTAGGGTATACATGTATTGAGTTTAGAATTGCATCATAATAGTTGAAGAACTGGCATCTGAGTGATAATTGTGTTCTGATCTGCAAACTATTATGTCATTTTTATATTTAAATGTTTGCCTATTTCATGGAAAAAATGTAGGGGCAGAAGTAACAGACAAGGAAGTAACAGGCAATAGAGAGAAAGTAGAACTGCTTAACTCATTCTTTGCCTCTGTCTTCATGCAAAAAGAAACTATATCTCAACCCACCAAAAACATAACTGTAAAAGACAGACCAGAAATAAAAGTTAAAATAAGCAAAAAAATAGTAAGAGAACACCTGCCTGATCCTGATAAAAACAAATCACAGGGGCCTGATGGATTACATTCCAGAGGTTTAAAAGAGCTGGCAGAGGTCATCTCAGAACCACTACACCATATCTTTTGTTAATGCTGGAGCACCGGGGAACTACCAGAGGACTGGAAAAGAGCTGATGTGGTTTCCGTCTTCAAAAAAGGAAAAAGACCCAGGAAACTATAGACCAATCAGCCTAATATCAATACCCGGGAAGATACTGGAAAAGATAATTTGTTCAAAACAGATCCTGGCAAACCAATCTTATTTCATTCTTCAGCACAGTGACTAAATTAGTAGACCAGCAAAATACCGTGGACATAATATATTTAGATTTCAGCAAGGCATTCGATAAAGTAGACCACAACCTACTTCTTAGTAAGTTAGAAAAAAGTGGAATAGATAGCACCACCACTAGATGGATTCGCAACTGGCTGGCAAACCATACTCAACGAGTAGTCCTTAATGGGTCTAAGTCTACATGGAGGGAAGTAAGCAGTGGGGTGCCACAAGGTTCCGTCTTAGGCCCAGTACTCTTCAATATCTTCATTAACGACTTAGATGAGGGAATAGAAGGGGAACTTGCCAAATTTGCAGATGATACTAAGCTGGCAGAAATAGCTAACACCCAAGAAGATAGGCTCAAGATCCAGTTGGATCTTGACAGACTAGAACACTGGGCCATATCTAATAAAATGAAATTCAATGTAGAGAAAAGTAAAGTCCTACATTGAGGCAAGAAAAACCAAAAGTACACATGTAGACTGGGTGAAACCAGGCTCAATAGCAGTAACTGAGAGGGATCTTGGAGTCTTAGTGCACAACCAGCTAAATATGAGCCAGCAATGTGCTGCAGCCACCAAAAAAGCTAATGCAATCCTAAGTTGTATTAACAGAGGTATACAATCAAGATCGAGGGAGGTACTAATACCACTCTATAAAGCCTTAGTAAGATCACAACTAGAGTACTGCATCCAGTTTTATTCACCACATTATAAAAAAAGATGTTGAGACTAGAAAAAGTACAGAGAAGAGCAACCAGGATGATTAGGGGACTGGAAGCTAAAACATGCAATGAACAGTTGGGCTTGGCTAGTCTAGCAAAGAAAAGGACCAAGGGAGACATGATAGCGGTCTTCCAATATTTGAGGGGCTGCCACAGGAAGGAAGGGGTCAAACTACAAAGAATAATGGATGGAAACTGAACAAGGAGAGATTTAACCTGGAAACGAGAAATTTTCTGACAGTGAAAACAATCAACCAATGGAACAGCTTGCCCTTGGAAGTTGTGGGAGCGCCATCAGTTGAGACTTTCAAGAAGAGATTGGACTGCCATTTGTCAGAAATGGTACAGGGTCTCCTGCTTGGGCGGGGGGGTTGGACTAGATGACCTACAAGAACCCTTCTAACTCTGATTATCTGTATCTAACGTAAAATGATAGTATTTCCTTTCACTCATTCATTAGTCATTGTGCAACTTTGCATTACAACTTTCCAAAATGCAGTTTTGTTGTGCAACTGCATTTTAATCAGCCTCTACAATAAAAGCTGCATTTTAAAATGTTATAAAATCCACCAGAAGCATATAAAAATGAGGGACTCAAAAGATACTGCTTCAGATGGCAAAAGTATTTTTCATATTTCTGTTTTATAACAATGAAAATTTTGAAAATTTTCTTTCTAGGTTGCTAGAATAGATGAATGTGGGCGAATGCTGGTGGCAGTTGAACTTAGTAACTGGCTAAATGATGTTCACTATGCCCTTCAGTCAGTTGTTAATTGTTACGGCCTTGTAGCTCCCCTGATCTATCACAAGATTCCCTCTAAACCTGTCATTCAGGTAAGAATTTTTCGTAAAGTACAAGTTTGTATGATGTTTAGTTCAATGCACTAAAAACAGTGTAAGAGTAAAATACTTGACACAAATTGTTGAAAAAGTACATTGTTTCTGCATCAAAATCAAGCAAGAACTAAAACTTACCAAAATATGGGAACTTGATATGACATTTCTGAGAGGGGCAATCATTTTTGTCTTTCCTGGAGCCATTACTAACAGTGGAAAAGGCTAATTGTTTTTATTTTAAGGACTTGGAGAAACAGATTTTGAGTTCATTTTTTGTATTGCTTGGATTATAAAAACATAATGCTGAAGTATAAATACAATATATAAAAGAAATAAAGGAATGATGATAGTAATAAATTACAAAATTGAAACTTGCCATTTTTGTCCATCTGGTGGAACAGTCCTAGGGAAGGGACACAGTTCCAAAACTGTGCCTGGGAAGCCACAAAAATAGAATTAGATTCTATTAATTATGAGGACTATTGTAAGACTGCATTGAAGGCCTGGAGGTAATATATGTTGGGGACCATATTGATTCAAAGAAAGCTGCATAAAGATCTGATAAAGTAGTCTTTTTTATAGAATATACAAGATTATACAAGATTTTCAGTGAATAAGTCATCACACAAAATGAATAGATACCGGAGCATGCTAACAGGTAGGTTACATTTTTAATAGGAAATTAAAGCAACATGAATTACATAAGTTTATTTTTTTATTGAATGATAAAAGTTTAAATGCTTACTTTTACAGCACAAAGGTTTATTTTTAGTTGTTCATACATGTAATATTCTATAATGGTACACATTTGTTACTATATTTTCAGATCATTATTAAGTATCTCAAGGTTCTTCAAGAAATTCCAACTATAATATTCCAAAGAAAATCAACAGTATGCTTTGATAGTATTCAGCACATGATTGCTTGTTCTTGCTATTTTACGGCAAAGGTATTTAGAATGTTATATTATTTACATAATTTAAAATATTTGAACTTTGTAATTAGAGTGTATGAACAATAAAATGATGTGTTCTTCAACTTTGGGCAATTATAAGAATATGTCCTTGTTTTCTTTGCAGCACTATAGAAATGGTTTGCTATTGCCTTCCAGGAGATGATGGATGGATGGATGGATGGATGGATGGATGGATGGATGGATAGATAGATATTACTGCTACTATATATTGTGACATACTTAATTATTTGACTTACATACTGCCAATTTTAATAAATTGGTTCATGGTGGTTTACAGCAAAAACGTAAAAGTTCCACTATAAGGAGCAGTAGAACATCTATAGCAGGGGTGTCAAACTCAAGGCTATGGCTGCCCAAGCCCAGCCGGAATTGCATGTCCTCCCTCTCTGCTGGACCTGGGTAACTAGGGCTCTCATGGGGATCTGGCCTTCCCCACTTGCGGTGACCATTTTTGCCTGCTGGGCCTGGGCGTGCTTTACCACCTCTACTCAGCCTTTGCCTTTTTCCCTCCTTCGGGCTGGGTAGGCCTGGTGCTCTGAGCTATGTCTTCCGGGAATGCTGGCTGAGCAGGGAATTTGCCTACAATCCTCAATTAGGAACAGAGATGCGGCAGGGGGTGGTGGTGCAAGATAGAAGACTGCCTTCAGTCCAGGTGAAGGAGGTACATCACCGGGGGTCTCTACTCCTGGTAGCTCCTGGGTAGCACCCAGTCTGAAGAACACAAAGCAGCCAGTTAGAAAGATGCATTCCCCTTGTATACCCAATGCACCTCGGCACTGAGGCCGCCAGCAGCTGAGGCTCAGGCCCAGCAAGCAAAAAAGGCCACCGCGAGTGGGGAAAACCAGATCCCCATCGGAGCCCTGGTTACCCAGGCTAAGCAGATATGGGAGTGCGGGGGAAGGCATGTGATCCTGGCTGGGCTTGGGCGGCCTTAGCATTGATGCAGATCAAGCTTTCCCTGCTCGCAGTGGCCGCATTTTGTCTGCTGGGAATAGGCATGCTTTTACCACTTCTCGGCCTTTCTAGCTGGCTGCCCATGTGTGCTACGTCAAGCGGGCCACAGTCCTGGTTACGCCCAGTCAGTTGCAACCACTCTGGCCACATCCCTTCTCCTGGCCAGATGCCCCCCGGCCCGCAGAGGACAAACACAATGCTGATTTGACCCTCAATAAAATTGAGTTTGACACCCCTGATCTATAGGAACAGGATTCAAAGAAATGTAACATTAGAACATCCATAGTCAGTTTAAAATAATTAAAAAAGTAAACCATAACAACAACAAAACTGATGGCATAAATACACTATGGAAGAGCCACATAGAAATGGTTTATTTCAGGGCTATCAAACTCCCAGCCCAAGGGCTGGCCATGCCATGCCTAGTTTAATGAAGGGGAAAATAATCCTGATATGTCACGTGACACCACAGTGATGTGAGTTTGACACCCTTGATTGATTTAGTTCTTTCCTGAATTTTGTCAGGGAGTTGGTAAACGATAAATCAATAGGGAAACTGATCCATTAGATTGGCACTACAATAGAAAAGCATTGACTTCTGAGAATAGTTCTGCAACCCTCTTGGTAATGGGGTATCAGTAGTACTCTCAAGAGGGCGGAAATATGTTTTTCTGTAAATATTTAGGCGCCAAGCCATGAAACACTTTTTAAGTTAAAATCAGTACTTTAAATTGTACTTGGAAACTATTCAGGAATCAGTGTAAGGTTTGAAGTATCATTATTTTATGTTGCTGATGGCAAAGCGTAATAAGGTATGCCAGGATCAAACTAGTACTTTCTTCTGAGATACTTCTTTCCTGAGATAACCTGTACCTACAGGTGAACAGTGACTGGAAAATTAGATATCCTTGCTGCTGCTACCACCCATTTGTTATAGTCTTCCTCACCATACCCTTCAGGGAACCAGGACGTGACTGAAGGGGAAATCCACGCCACACTCTAAGTTTGGTTAAACTATAGGAAGGGAAACCAAATAAAATTTTTGAGATGTGATACCTCAGCCAAGGTAGAAAGCAATTGGTCAACTCCAGGATTCAAAAAAATAAACTTTATTAAAGGTAACAAAGAAGATAAGATTCTACAGTCATACATAATAAAAAAAGGTAAATCATAATGCAATTCTAGCTTATAATAGAACAACTCTCATTTGCCAGCCTTGCCTAAAGTAACCTCTCTCATCTAGGACTCCAATCACTTCTAAAACCCAAAACTATTCTTTCCCAGAACCTGATGTGATACTCTTCTTTTCCTCTATTGGTTCTTAGAGTAAGGCAATTATTTCTAGGCGCATATGTCTGTTTCATTCTCTTTTGTTTTGTTATGGCCAGCTGCTCCCCACTATACAGGGGCTGTTCAGAAGCTAGGTCACTGCATTTGGACCAGTTAGTTTCTGAGTGGCCTTTAAAGACACCTGTATATAGAATGCAGAAGTTTAGTTTTGTGGTGATAAAGTCACTACAGTTAAGTTCCCTTGCACTAAATAAAACTAACTGCCCAGCAAGTTCATTAGATAAAGTCTTTCTGGGCATGGCCTTCATCTGCTACTTTGTCAGGAGCTAGGAGTCCAAGATAACTCAAAAGTCACAGATCAGCTCTTTTAGAGGTAATGCTTGTCTATCAAGAAACAACAATGGATGCATAACATAGCCCCATCAAGTATAAATAGTAACTTTGTCTCACTGGGATTTATTTGTTCTGTCCCATCCAGATACTTTCAGGCTCCAGACACTGGAAAACAATCTTCACATCCTCTCCAGCCCAGCCCAGAGTGGCTATACCAAGCTGGTTATCATCAACATACAGATAGTTCTCAATATATGATCACAATTGGGCCTGGAATCATGGTCATTGAGTGATGTGTTCATTAAGCAAGATGCCACATGAGCACTTTGCACAATGACTACAATCCTAGTTCTCAGAGTTGTAGTCGTTAAGTATTGTTGTGGAGTGTTGGAAAGAGCTCAGGCTTCTTACCAAACTCTACAGGACTGGAGCAGAGAGAGAATATGAGAAATCTCTTGACATGCTGCAGGAATGGACTTCAAATTGGCAAAATTGCTAGCAAACAGTATCATTTGGAGCCCTCACTTTATAATCTTACTGTGTTATGGGACCAGACCATTAATAAGAAAGAATAAGATCTCATTGCTGAATAAGATCAAAATGGAAGGGAAACATTTTCATAAGGCTTGAGCAGATAGAAGCTAAGCACTCAATCATAAAATTGACCTATCTGATAATGTTTGAATATGCTGGGAAGGAAAAAAGTGTAAGTAGAAACTTTTTTGGTTCCTTTTGCAGCAGTGATTCTCCCGATCACTATCCCCATACATCCCTGTATATAGCTTCTTTGGATTGAAAGCTTATTTTATAAGTTGGCACAAGATTTGTGTTTTTCTTTTTTAAAAAAAAACCTTGTGAATATTATATAGACTTAAATGATATATATTTAATAGATACTGCGCTTATGGAAAGAATATGAATTAGCAGTAGTCATTATTAATTATGGAAAAAAGTTGTTGGATTGCTCACAAACACCATCCCAAGCAGCTATAGCTGGAGAAGGAGCGGATGAAATACTAGAAGAAGAGGTAACTGCTCTTGTTTTTCATTTCATTTCTCTTTTTATATGATTTATGAAAAGGAAAGGTGATCTGATTAAGTCTTCAAGGAGTAAACAAAACCCAAATGGCTATTGTATTGTCTGTCTGTTTGTCTCTCCCTCTCTTTTGTTGTATAGTTTACTTTCTGTCCTGTAGCATGAGGAAGGCTGAAAACTGAGAATGGGGATTAGGGCTCTATGTGGATAGTTTGATGTGGTGGCATCTTTTGGGCTCATCAGCTGTACATAAAACCATAATGATTTACAAGGATGTTGTACAATATATATTTTCCATTTAACTAAACGTAGTTAATATTTACAGTATAACAAGTACAACTAACCCTATGGAACAAGTCTACTAGGAGTATAGTAAGAGAATATCTTATTAAAAGTGAGCAACCAAATAGAAGGAGCAAGTTATGAAAGTAAATGGTTGGAGAAGGAGCAGGATAGATACATAAGCCATTTTAAGGAGGAAGGAGAGTAGCACAATAGCTCACTCTCTTGCCACCTTTATTGTATAGAGCAAGACTGTCAAACTTGCGGGCTGTGAACCAGATGCATCATGTGCTGGCCATGCCCATGCCTGGTTTAGTAAAGGGGAAAAAGTTACAATATGTCACATGACACTGTGACGACACAAGTTTGACACCCCTGGTATAGAGGGCGAATGTCTGGAGTGAAGAATTTCTTCTGTCCATGAAAGATCTCTAGACAAATGATAAAGGATAAACATGCTTTTGAGTGATCCTTATTACTTAGACTCATCCATGCAGTTCTTCTAGCAATAGTGTAGAAATGGTCTAACAGTCAATTTATGGTCTTAACTATCCAATCTAACCTACAGCCTGGAATTCCATGATGGCTTTTTTTAAAGAATAGAACAGAATAGAATACTTTATTGGCCAAGTGTGATTGGACACACAAGGAATTTGTCTTGGGGTAAATACTCTCAGTATACATAAAAGAAAAGATACATTCATTAAGAATCAAGAATTATAACGTACAACACTTAATGATAGTCATAGGGTACAATCAGCAATCAAATCATACTAGGAAAGAGTCAATATAAATCGTAAGGATATAAGTGACAAAGTTACAGTCCTACAATCACAAGTGGGAGGGGATGGGTTCTATTCTATTCAAGTATTAACTAGATCTGATCCTATTTAGCGTTGGAAGTCAGATAGAGGAAGTCCTTGTTAGGATCATAGTTGGGACCAGAATTTTCACGTTTAAGTGACGTGATAATGAGACATCACATGACTGCATTGCTTAGCAGTATCAATCCTGGTAATCTCAGTTGCAATTTTAACTCCAGACATGGGCTACATGAGGGAAGCAGAGGGAATTTCAGGTTTGGAGTTTGTTTCCCACAAGGAAGTGGAAGCAGTTTGGGTGGCCTGGTACATGCAACATGCAAGTTAGGGGAATGTGGCATGAACTCAGGGAGGGTGGAGAAAGGATGAGCATGTATATTTTGTGAATGCAGGGAGACCAGGAAAAGAATATGCTATGAGCTGTGGGCTTCTTGGTCCATTGCAGCTCTTGTCATGCCCCTGTTGGAATCTGACTTGGAGGAGGAAGCCAAACAGCTGACAGGGAATGGGAGTGTGGCTCCATTGGCTGTGGAAGAAACTGGGGAAGGGCAAAGTCCGGCTGGGCAGTGCAGGAAAGAGATAGAACAAGGGAGAGGGAATTCAGAGGAAGACCCAGGCCCACCCCCTCTTCATCCTAGGGCATGCAGGGAGGAATGGACAAGAGAGCAATGTGGGTTGTGTGGCTTACGGGGGAGGAAAGGGCCCTGATTTCCTTCATTAGCTGCAACTGGGAACACATAAAAACGGCAAGCTACATGAGCAGGCTGTTGGGATCAAACGTGACTTTATCTTGTATTGTCGTGGCTTATCTGTGTTGCTAGCATCTTCCTAACTATGTGAGTTTTACCATGCTTTCAAGTTTGAAATTCCTGCTCCTACCCTGCCAAACTAATTATTTCAGTTTGGTTGTTTGGATTTTAAGTTACAGTTTGTGTGTACCTTGCTTTGGACTGAATTTTCTTCAGTCAAAGGCTGTTCCTGGGAGAGTTTTTCTCCAGCCCGAAGGTAACCTGGACATTGGAGGCCAAGTTGGAGATAATAAAGGGACTTTTACTGCTTATCTGACTGTGTTGCCTTTGTGCCATGTCCCAGGGCATCACAACTCTGGGGCTGCAAAAGCTGCTGCGCTCTGGAAGGCCCTAGCAATGCAATGTAAAGTTGCTATACTCTGGGAAGGCTCAGCAGTACAGTACAAAGCTGTCGTACACAGGGAAACACAAACAGCCATTGTGTCATGCCACAGCTCGGGAACTGCAAAAGGCTGTCAAGCTGCAGCACAGCGTAAAGACCAGCCCCATTCCAGCAATATGGTGCAAAGGGACTTCTTGGTATGCTGTAGCTCTTCTTGGTATGCTGTAGTCCATAACCTACAATGCAAAGCTCAGCCCAGTAGAATAGTGCAAAGGGGTTTCTTGCTACACTAGGAAATTGCAGCTTCCCCAGCCCAGTCATAATAACCCTTGCCACTCTGCACTCTGAGCCCCCTTTTGCTCTGTGCTCCACAGCCCCAGCTTCTTGCTCCTGCTGCTGACAGGGTTCACCCAGCCTGGCCCTTCTCATGAAAGCTTCTAGGCACTTGAGACTGTCTTCCTCAATCTTGCAAAGAAGCCATTGTGTGCAACCTGGGGAAGAAAGCCTCATGTTGCTGGCAGCTGCCTCACAAAGGGCCAGACATGCTTGGTCAGCAGCGGAAGAAAGAAGGTGGCAGAAATCAACTAGGATATCAGAATCTGTGGAGTGCAAGGGGCCAAAAGGACACAGATGGGGGAAAATAGGCAGATGGAGTGAGTTGAGGTGCCCCTGTAGTGTTAATTGCTGGCTGCCTGCCAATTGCCCAAATTTTGATCACATGACCACAGGGCTGGAGCCGTGGCCATAACTTCAAGGACCAGTTTAAAGTCTATCTTCAGTGCCGTCATGACTTCAAGTGGTCACTGAATGAATGATTGTTAAACAAGGACCACTTGTAAGCTTGGTTAGGGTTGCTCCTTACTGAAACCAAAAAACAAATGGAGATTCTGAAAAATTAGAAATCACAGTTGGTGAGTGATTGGGAGACTTTATTATGGATGTTTTCCCTCTCCTTGTGGAGGGGAATGAGAAATGAATGAGATTAGTATGCAGACTGAGCAGGAGTAGAAGGCTAGTTTACATAGAGTAAACAGAACCCCAACATAGCAATAACTTCAACATAGCAATAACTTTTATATATATATATATTTAGAGGTAAGAGCATGACATAGATTTATGTTTCCAGAATAAATGGCATAGGTTTATGTTTATTGATCCCACTTTACTATTGAGGGCTAGTTTATTTATTTATTTATTTTTATCCTGCCTTTATTTTAACTTTTTTTTATAAATAAATCAAGACGACAAACATATGTGATATCCTTCCTCCTCTAATTTGACCACAACAACCCTGTGTGGCTTAAATCTTAGTGCATCATTGCTTTCATTATAATATGGTCTGGAATTCAAATACAAACTGTGTTTTGAAATTAGATTAAAGTGAAATATAAATATTTGCTGCTTTGTTAATTATTGACTTGCTGATGTTTTTGCTTTAATTCTGCAGCTAGCTAAGTGCTATATAAAATGGTAAATTAATGTATTATTATAGATTCCTTCTAAAAGGCTGAGAGCACATATGGGTGGAGTTGGAAAAGTAAATGAGAATTTAGAAGTTCTGGAAAACATGCTTCTGAAATTGATAAAAGCAGGTATATTTTTAATATGTATATTTTGGTCCTAATACCATTGTTATCATCTAGATAATCATATATTTAAATATGTTAATCCCATTAAGCATATTAAGCATTTCATCACATATGCTAAATACTGTATGTTAGGTATACTTATTTTTTTAAAAAATATGGAATTTAAAATCAGTCCATCTGCAAAGCTGTTTTTTTCTATATATAGAAAAAAATATGTTCCTGCATATAATATTTCTGCTTTCTTCAAAGAAATTTACTTTGTATTTAGATAAAAAAAAAATCTAAATATCCTGATTCTATTTAAGTACTTTCTAAACTTTAGTATAATACTAGACAACTCAACCCCAGTTAGGTCATCATTCAGAGATACTTCATTACTGAAACAGAGAAACAGAATGACCATGGGCAAAATAAAAAAGCAGTGGGAGTGGGAGTGACTTCCAACTTTCCCATTAAGTTTCCTTGTGGGCAATTGGCAGGGAACTTCAAAAATTCCCTTTCCTTTCCCAGTTCCCTCCCTCTCCTCCTCCTCTGAAGTGAAATTAAACTTGGATATGTTAGAATATTTCATTGTAGAAAAAATAGATTTAAATGGAACAATATTCCAGTCTATTAAAGGATATATAACTTGACTGAAAACTCTGGCTATAGTAGAGACCATGATGATTAATAAATGAAATATATTTACCAAAATATTTGATCACTAATATTAAAATGGCTTTTTATATAATTTGTTTCTTGTTCCACAACAACTTTTGAGAACCTGTTAATCAAAATTATTACATATTTAGTTGATCCAGGGGTGGGATTCAATTTTTTTAACAATTGATTCTGTGGGCGTGGCCAGGTAGGCATGGCCTGGTAGGCATGGTCATGTGACTGGGTGGGTGTGGCTTCCTATTTTTTTGCAGCAACCCCTCCCATTTTTTGGCCTCCTGGGTCTCAGGGGAGCCTCCTTGGGTGTTTTTGTTCAGAGAAGTTTTTCCTGGGGCTCAGGAAGGCAAAGAACAGAATGCGGTGGGTACAGCTCCCCCCCACAAACCCTGCTTTGCCTCCTGGGCCTCAGGGAAGCCTCCTGAGCAAAGCAGCAAGACAGCTAGGAGGATCTCGGCACAGCTGATCATTATATATATTATGATATATTTGATACATATTTTATGCTCCACAAAACTAATAATGATATGGCTAAAATTCATGTTATATTTTAAAATTTTGAAGAAAAAAAGAACAAATGTATATAACAAATGAAAAGTAAAAATTTAATAAAATAAGAAACATTTATTTAAGTCAGGGCTGTCAAACTCATGTCCCATGGGCTGGATGCGTCATGGGCTGGCCATGGCCAAGCCCGGTTTAGCGAAGGAGAAAAAAGTCCCGATACATCACTTGATGCCACCGTGATGCTGCAAGTTTGACACCCCTGATTTAAGTGATGTCACTTTTTTGTGAAATGTATTGAGTGTATCTGTACACTACTGTGCGTTATGTTGAATTTAGTCTAATCTGCTCACTAGGACAAGATCTTACAGGAGAAGAAGATCCTTTATTCTTATATCCTGTAGTTACAAATTGGCAACCAAAGACTGCTTATAGGGAAGGTAATTATTTTTAAAGTGTATTATCAATACATTAGGTGTTTTTTCCACTATGTGTGTACATATTTGAAAATGCAGTGAATATAAATGTAAGTAGAAGCCTGTGTATTTCTTTTTAAAAAAAAACCTCAATGCAAATATTTTGCTTTTGCTACATTGGTTGTCTGGCTAAATTGCAGCATACTTTGTAGGAGTCTACATTTTATGAGAGAATCAGAATTATTCTGCAGAAAGTGATAGATTCAGATAGTAGCCTGTCTAGTAAGATTGAAATTTATACATGAGTAGGTAGAATTTTTGTTCCAAAAGTTGTGTGGGACATTAAAAGTCTTAAGCACATTCTTACATTGTGGAAAAACAAATCTGGTCATGTTGCCAATTTCAAAAACCGATACAAAAATTTATGCCACCAGATAAAGACTGAATGCACCAATTATCACAGTAAGCAAGAGGAAAGCCTTCTACGCACCAATTTCACCCGCGCTGTTTACAATTTTGTAAACAACAAACTAAAAGACTCAAGGTCCATCCCACTCTGAAAGGATCCAATGGTAAAGACTGCAATGACCATTAAAGCCAACATCTTTAACACATTCTTTGGCTCAGTATTTGTAAACAGCAATGGATCATGCCCAGTATTTCCTAGTTGAACCACAGACAACTACAATGATCAATTTTACAGAAGACAATGCTGAAAAAGCACTACGCAATCTAAAACCATCTCTATCTATTGGACCAGACGGAATATGTGCCTACTTCTTAAAAAAGCTATCCACTGCCATAGAAGAACCTCTAAGCATAATCTTTAAAAAATTTTCAGGACCAGCTCCTTGCCTAACCTATGGTCACAAGCCACAGTCATCCCCATCTTCAAAAAGAGAGACCCCAGACTAGTTGAAAATTACAGAGCAATCTCCTTATGCTGCATCACCTGTAAAGTCATGGAATAAATTATTAACCAATCCATTATCTTCCACTTAGAGACAAACAACCTTTTCTCCAATAAACAATTTGGTTTCAGAAAAAAACTATCCTGTAATCTGCAACTCTTACACTGCAAAAACATAGGGATTACACAACTCAATCAGGGCAAAACAATAGACGCAATCTACATAGACTTCTGTAAAGCCTTTGATTCAGTGGCACACAACAAACTACTCCTAAAACTAAAATCTTATGATATCTCTGGACAACTGCATAACTGGATAGAAGCATTCCTGTCAAACAGACAACAAATGGTCAGAATTTGGAGCGTCCTATCAAATTCTGTACTTGTCAACAGTGGTGTCCACCAAGGCAGTGTTTTAGGACCAACTCTCTTCATACTCTATATAAATGACCTCTGTGATCATATTAAGAGCAACTGCATTCTCTTCATTGATGATATAAAGGTATTCAATACCACAGACAATACTTCTACTCTTCAAAAAATCTTGACTATATATCAGAATGGTCAAACAAATGGCAACTTCAAATCTCAATAAATAAATGTTCTGTCTTACATATTGGCAAAAAAAATCAGAAAATAAAATATAAGCTGAATAGTCAAGACCTTGTTGATGATCCAAGCTCTATAAAGGACCTTGGAATACTCATCTCAAATGACCTAAGTGTGAGAGCCCACTGTAACTACATAGCCAAAAAGGCACTAAGAGTTGTTAACTTAATCCTACGTAGCTTTTTCTCTGGTAATATCACACTACTAACTAGAGCATACAAAACATTTGCTAGACCAATACTCGAATACAGCTCATCAGTCTGGAACCCACATTACGTATCTGATATTAACATAGTTGAGAAAGTCCAGAAATATTTCATAAGAAGAGGTCTCCACTCCTCTACTTTTAGAATACCTTATGGCACCAGACTTGAAATTCTAGACCTAGAAAACCTTGAATTACGCCATCTTCGGTCTGATCTAAGTGTGGTATATAAAGCCATACATTGCAATGACTTACCTGTCAATGAATACTTTAGCTTCAACCATAACAACACAAGAGCACACAATAGATACAAACTCAAGGTTAACCGCACCAAACTTGATTGTAGGAAATACGACTTCAGCAACAGAATGGTCAATGTCTGGAATACTCTTCCTGACTCTGTGGTTTCTTACCCAAACCCCAAAACTTTAACCTTAAACTGTCTACTATTGACCTCACCCCTTTTCTAAGAGGTCTGTAGGGGGCGTGCATAGGCGCACCAACGTGCCTACCGTCCATGTCCTATTGTTTCTTTTATTTTTCTTATATGTACCCATTTCATGTATTCATAACTATGTATATACTTATACCTATTATCCTGTAAGCGATTGACAAATCAAATAAATAAAATAAATAAATTGTTATAGGAATATAACTAAAATTAGAATGATATCATTTGCTGTTCACTTTTAGAAATCAGTCTAAACCCTAATTGCCATATTAGCAATGAAATATAACTTCTGAAGATCTAGGACAGAGTAATTAGCAGTATATTGCAGTGATTGCCTGTGAGATTTGATGATGACTTTTTGTTGATTTGCTTTCAACTTTCACAACAATTTACTTTCCTATGATTAGTCTAGAAAGGAATTAGATGCATTGTGTTTCTGTACTTCACTACCCTTAAGCACTGCTAATGTGGTCTTTAGATTCTGTTTTTTAAACTTTGATTTCTGCCTGACCGTGCAAACTTACATTTTTAAAATCACGGCAATCTTTCCTTAACTAGCAAAAATTTGCCACATTCCACAATGCAGGAATATGTCAAACATGAATAGTTGTCATCATGAAAATATATGAAATAATTTTAGTGGTTTAAATTTTAACCATAAAGACATTTCTCTATAACAAGCATTATTTTATTATTTTTTAATGTTAAGCTTTAATTTTTGTTTTGGATGTAGATTAAATTTTAAATGTTAGAAAACTATTTTCAGATGTTAATTCCTTTTAAAGTGACACAAATTAGTTTGATTAATGGAATCTTCTATAAAGAATAGTAATTAAAAACTGAAAGTACTAAACATATAATGGCATGGAATAACTACACTTATTTTACATTTACACAGTACTGAAATTTAAGAAGAATTCTCGTTTCCTTGAATATTTTGTTATGCTTGTATTCAGAGCCCTAAATGAGGATAAATTGTTGCGAATACTGGAGTGGTCTGATGATGTTCAAGAATATCTTAAAAAGTAGGTATATTTTGAATTGACAAAATTCAGTCAGTGTTATGGCCACGCAGTTACAGAAACTATAGCTGCATTGATAGTTGATTTTCCTTTGATTATACCATAATATCTTTTAATATTAATACGGCTGCTTAGACATACTTCCAGAATTTGTAATGGACATTAATTATTATAGCGGTAATCATTAGACAAATATCTTAGTGGCTTCTTATTGTATATGCTTTTTCTTATTTCTCATTCTTAACTCCCTCTCTACCTTTTCTGTGATGAAATCAGACTAAAATGTTTTGAAGCACAGAACATTCAGACTTTCTTCATCGAAAGAAACCCATGTATGTGTGTGTGTGTGTGTGTGAGAGAGAGAGAGAGAGAGAGAGAGAGAGACAGAGAGAGAGAGAGAGAGAGAAATAATGCTATAAATATTAAAAATAAATATTAAAAGCTGCTGCTACTTTTTGAAAAAAACTAACATAGTAATTGTTAAGCCTGGGTTCCCCAACCAGGGTTAGGGAGACAAGCTAAACAGAATGTGCAGCGTTAGTCAGATAGGCACACAGATAAATGAGTGAGCTAAGCTTGTATGTTTATTAACATACAGTAAAAATGACAGATACGCTTGTGCTATCAAAAATATAGTTTATTCCATTATGAGTTCATAGCATAGTCAAAATAACAGTCCTATAGTCATGTATCATTTAGTCAGTCCATTCAGGGATATTCAGTTAGCAAAGTCCGTGTAGAATATCCTATGTCAGTTCACTTACAAATCATCCTCTGTTTTCTCTCCCGTTTGAGCAATGCAGTCTTGATTCCAAGCAGTAATCAGGGATCATCAAAGCCAGAGAGAGAGCAAGCTGCAGTCTTGCCTCTTTTAAAGTGCTTTCACAACCACTCCCTTAATTACTTTCCCATAGTTAAAGTTGCAGACACTTTAACTAACAAACTATGATTACTTAGTTATTATTTTACCTAAACCAGTTAGGGTAAACAATGTTATCCCTAACATTCTCCCCTTTTAGGAAATAATAATAAATATAACTATTTACATCTTTAAATCATATTTGTTCCAACTCTCTTTAAACTTAATTACTCCTTGAGCTTTTGTAAATTGGTCTGCAATGTTTTCTTCTGTCATGCAGTATTCCAATTTAATTAGCCCATTCTTTACAGATTCTCTAACATTTAAGTATCTTAAATCAGTATGCTTTGATCTAGTTTTTACAGCAATACTAGTAGCTAACTGTATAGCTGCTTGGTTATCCTCATACACAATAATGGAATCTTTTACAGTTATACCCATGTCCAATAACAACTGTTTGTACAAAATCAAATCAGTGCATAGTAATGACAGACATGAAAATTCCGCTTCCATCGTGGACAAGCTGATATGCTGTTGTCTGATTGACCTCCATCCTATTAGTGTCTTACCAAATAATATAGCCATCCCAGATGTTGATTTTCTTGTGTTTATATCAGTTGCAAAACTTGCATCTGCATAGGCACTAAGACTCAAATCACCCTTTGGTTCTATATACAATGCATGGTTCATTGTTCCTTTAAGATATCTTAAAATTCTCTTTAATGATTGCCAATGACATTGATGTGGATCAGAATTAAAACGTGCCAGCTGATTAACACTATAAGCTATATCAGGCCTAGACCAATTGCTTATATATGATAAGCTGCCAATCAAAGATTGATATATTGACTTATCAAATTTGAGACTTTGATCATTAGTTTGGCAAACTTCCTGACTCATTGGAGTTTTTTACAAAGTTCCATTTTATATGTTTTAATTAATTGGCAAATTTTATCTTCTTGAGATATCTTAAAACCATTTTTTGTTTTGTTAATTGTCAATCCTAGATACTTTTTAATTTCACCTAAATGCTTTAATTTTATCTTTTTGGCTAATAATGATAAAATCTCATTAGCTTCATTATTAGTCTTAGTTATCAAAGCAATATCATCTGTAAATAATAACAATAATGACACCGTTCCATTATTTTCTCTTTTAAACACACATGGATCTGCTAAACCAGATTTAAAACCTATATTGTTTAACTCTTTCACAATATATTGGTTCCACTCAAACCCAGATTGTTTCAACCCGTAAAGACTCTTTTTGAGTTTCCAACAATCATTACTATTTACTTTATTGTCTTTTATACCTACTGGTTTTCTTAAATATATAGTGTGCTGCAATGGTGCATGCAGATAAGCAGTTTCTACATCTAAATGGTTAATGACATAGTTTTTCTTAGCTGCCCACACTAATGCTGCTCTTAAAGATGTTGCTTTAAGACTTGGTGCAAAAACTTCATCGTAATCAGATGCAGTTTGATTAAATCCTTGAGCTACTAACCTAGCCTTATGGGTAACAGTCCCATCATTTCCAGTTTTTACTTTAAAGATCCATTTGCACCCAATGGATTTTTCTCCTGGAGGTAATTTAGCATCTTCATAAACTTTCATTACCTTTAATGAATTTAGTTCTTTTTCCATTGCCTTTTGCCAATTCTCCTGATCCTTAGCAGGATACATCCTAAGTTCATCTACACTAGTTGGAATTTTAGTTACTTGGCAAACTATACTTGCTTGATACCTATCAGGTGGTCTAGTTACACGTGTAGTACGTCTAGGTATTACAGGACTTACAGGTGGACTTTCATTTATTAACTCTTCTTGATTATCTGTTTCCTCTTGTTCTGGTCCTATTTGCTCTTTATGGACTTCTTCTTTAATTGGACTCTTCTTATAACTAGTCTGATCTTTCTGCCTTTTGTAGGGTTCAATAATTACCTCATTATTTAAATCTTGCTCTAATCTATTCCATCCTACATGTTCTAGGAATTTTGCACTAGCACTGGTGTAAACTCTAGATGTACCTGGTTCCCAGAATCTATAAGATCTATGATTAGATGTATATCCTACAAAAAATAATTTTTTAGCTCTATGTTGTCCTTTGTGTCTAAGTTGTGTAGGGATATGCACCCATGTTGGTGCTCCAAATGTGTGCATGTAACTTAAATCAGGTTTTGTACCATGCCACAATATGAATGGTAATTCACCTGTTGTTGAATTAACAACATTATTTAATATATGATTACCACACATTATTGCTTCTCCCCACAAATTGTCAGGTAATCCTGAATCAGACATCATAGTTTGTGTCATTGATTGTAATGTTTGGCCTCTTCTCTCTATAAAGGCATTATGTTGTGGCCTATATGGTGCAGACATTTTATGTTGAATACCTAACATTCTTAGTCTGTTCTGGAATTTATTATTTGTAAATTCCGTACCATTATCTGTTATAAGAGTTACTAATTTCTTTTTAGTTTTCCTTTCAGCAAATTTTATCCAATTAAAGAGATTTTGATACGTTTCAGTTTTGCTCTTCATTAAATAGCGAAACCCATATCTAGAATAATGGTCCATTATACTTAGTATGTAACGAGCTCCTCCTACACTTGGTTTTTTCGGACCTATTAAATCTGCAAATACTACCTCTAAAGGCTCTTTAGTAGTAAATCCAACAACTCTATTAGCCGGTGTGACCCTGGCTTTGCTTTGATTGCAAGCATTACATTGCAAATACTTATTACAAGGTTTCAAACATATTCCCTTAGATAATTCAACAGTTCTCTTAAGCATTTTAAAATTTAAATGCCCTAGCCTTTGATGTAACAAGTGAATACATTCATCATGAGGTTTCTTATTTTCATAAACTGTGTTAGCCACTTTTAAACCATCATCATTTAACACATATAATTCACCTCTTAAAGATGCAGTAATTTTCTTATCTTGTTTTTCAATTATGCAGTTATCTCCTTTAAATGTAACTACATATCCTAGTTTAACCAAAATTCTAACTGAAATTAAATTAAACTTAAGTTGTGGTACATATAACATTTTTACATTCTCTTTTATAAAAGAACAATATGCTATACCTTGACCTTTAGCTTTCAGTTTCCAGCCATTGGCTAACGATATCTGCTGTGTACTCTTGGACATTTTAATAAAATTTCTGTTATCATTTGTTATACAGTGGGATGCTCCACTGTCAACCACCCATAAATTATTTTTTACAGCTCCGTTAGTATACATGGCTAACTCTAAATTTTTATTTATCTTTTGATGAATTTTAGCATTCTGGCCAGTGTTCTGGTGCTTTGCCTTTTTACAAAATCTTGCCAAATGTCCTCTTCCTCCACAATTAAAACACTTTTTAATTGCGTATGCAGTAGGAGATTCATTATCTTCTTTTTGAGGTTGTTCCCTCCTTAATTCATTTCTTTCAAGCCTTCTTCTGGCCTCTTCAATCAATCTGCCAGTTATATCAGTTAAAGTTAGGCTTTCCTTTGGCAATATTTCAAGGAAAGTTACGTAGTTGTCATAACTTTCATCAAGGGAAGATAGAATTATGTAGACTTGGTGTTGTTCAGAGAAAATAAGCTCTTTCTTGTGCAGTTCTTGAAAAATGCTTTGCATAGTTTTCAAATGACTCAGCATATCACCATTCGTCTGGAGATGCTTCCGTGTTAGATTTATGTGTGCACCAACATTATCTCGAACATAAATCCTCTTCAGCTTCTGCCAACACCCAACAGCCGTTTTCTCTTCGTGGATATAAACAAGCTGTTGGTCAGTTAAGGTTAAAGCAATTATGCAAATAGCGTGTTCATTTTTATGCATAAATTCTTCTATCTTTAGTCTGTCTTCATCATCCTCTGGATCCCATTCTTCTACGTTTGGTGGATTTTCAATTATGTTCCACAGACCTTCTCTTCGTAGAAGCAGACTACATTTCATAGACCATGATACATAGTTTGTTCCATCAAACTTGGATATAAGGGACAAACTTTGTAGATTGACTTGTGCCATGTTTTCTTATATGGATATAAAACTATAATTAATAAAACACAGCTGTCTGTTTACTGTAATGTATAACAACACAAACTCTCACTTTTACATAAATCTGTTTTATCCTAGTTAAACTGACTTTGCAGCCTCTGGGCCCATAACCAGTGTTAAGCCTGGGTTCCCCAACCAGGGTTAGGGAGACAAGCTAAACAGAATGTGCAGCGTTAGTCAGATAGGCACACAGATAAATGAGTGAGCTAAGCTTGTATGTTTATTAACATACAGTAAAAATGACAGATACGCTTGTGCTATCAAAAATATAGTTTATTCCATTATGAGTTCATAGCATAGTCAAAATAACAGTCCAATAGTCATGTATCATTTAGTCAGTCCATTCAGGGATATTCAGTTAGCAAAGTCCGTGTAGAATATCCTATGTCAGTTCACTTACAAATCAGTCCTTTGTTTTCTCTCCCGTTCGAGCAATGCAGTCTTGATTCCAAGCAGTAATCAGGGATCATCAAAGCCAGAGAGAGAGCAAGCTGCAGTCTTGCCTCTTTTAAAGTGCTTTCACAACCACTCCCTTAATTACTTTCCCATAGTTAAAGTTGCAGACACTTTAACTAACAAACTATGATTACTTAGTTATTATTTTACCTAAACCAGTTAGGGTAAACAATGTTATCCCGAACAGTAATGTTAGATGTTTTTGTTTACTAGGCGGAATAGATTCCTTCTTGGTATCAAACAAATTCCAAAAAAGAAGAAGAAAGTTCGTGGATCTGCAGAAACAAAGAAGACCATAACACAAGAAGTTTCAAAGGTTATTTTTTTTTTTTTTTAAGATTTTGGGATCTGTTAGCTATCTGAATAAAAATTCAGTAAGTAAGAACTACAGTCTTGTCATAGTTGAGTATAAAATCAAATTCTGAAGTCAAAAATTATAACTGTTAACAATCCACTCTACCAATGAAAATAGAAAACTATATAAAATAATCTCATGTGCAATGTCTTCTATATTAATGTCTATTTTTTGACTCATGTAAAGTATATGAAGGTACATTTATATATGTGTATTTGTGCTGACATAACACAGCTTGGATGTTGGGAAGATGCAAATTAGGCCATATGCACGAATGCATTTTATAATTGTACACAATATAAATTATAGAAATGCAGTTCTAAATTAAACTGAACAGTAAGATTATAGCTTTGATGATTGAGAAGATATCTCAACAAGAATTTATATCAAATAATAAGGATATTTAACAGTCTGAGCTACATGAAAGTAGTCAGAGGTTTTTTTTTTCCAGATGGTTCCGAATGGGTATTCTATATATTGATTTAGAGGCACATGCATTATACTTAAGTTTTACTAAGTTAGTGTGTTAATCCTTCCTTATATTTAACCTGGTCTAAACCCCAAATATTTTCCTTTAAGCCTATTCTTACCTACGAGATTTTAACAACTTCTTTTCGTTTTTTCAGACTGAATTCAGATCACATAGAACATGGGTGTCAAACTTGCCAGCATGTATCATTTTGCAACATTTTTCCCCTTCGCAGAGCTGGGGTGGGCATGACCTGTGGATGACACATCCAATCCACGGGTGGCCAGTTTGACACACCTGACATAGATTCTGCTTTTATTTCTGCCACTGTTTCTTTTACATGCTGTACAGTTTTGCCTCTTTCTTTCTAAACCACTTTAACTTTCAAAATCTTTTTACAAGCCTTTTTTGGCAAATGTGCCTCAATGAATGAAAGATCTGCATTTCTCTCGTTGAGACATTCAGCATTGATGAAATGCTTAGAAGTCAGCTGACTTTACTTCTTTCTGTCACTCTATAATAATTCAGCTTTTCTCCTGTGCCTTGTCATTTCCTTGCCTGCCTTATGTCATTTATCTCATTTAGACAAACTAATATATTCTAGTTTCAAATATTTCCAGCTCCATCAGGGTGTTTGCCAACAGTAACCAAACTGTTAGCAATCTTTCTCTCCAGCCATTCTGGCTTTTATTTGAATTTTGTTTGTTAATTGCTGACAAATAAAGCAGAGAATGGAGATTCTTGTTTCTTTGACAAAAATTGTGGATCTATTTTATCAGAAGCTTGGTTTCCCTTAAAAATACTAATTGGTGGGAAAATGTTAACAATTTCCCAGCGTATTTCAGCTCTGCTTTTCTCTATATAGTCATGTGAAGGAAGAATTTTCATTTTCCAGCCACTTCTTCTGTACAAGTTTCTTTCTATAATGGCCTGTGGGAAGAATATCCTAGGATCTTACATAGACAGTCATGTGAAAAGGAAAATATACCTTCTTTGAGTTCTATGGTTTTCTATATCAGGATATAATAAAAACCACCTGGTCCTTAGTAATTCTTATAAGTATGTACTCAAATGAACAACATGAACAGCCAAAATTCAGAAGACATTTTAATAGTGTAAAATATTATTGATTTCACACTAGCAAATGAAACTTACAGCAAACTAATGCTTATTGTCACATAACAAAAATTAGAGTCTTGCGTGGGAGGGAGATGCTAGATGTTCAAACTGGTTTTAGAAAAGTGAAAGGAAAGTGAAACATTGTTGCTGATGCACACTGGATAATTGAGAAACTGAAAGAATACCAAAAAGAAGTTGGCATGTGCTGTATTGATATCTACAGAGATTTGAATTATGCTAGGCTCAAATTATAATCTGGACCCATTTCATATGAAGACTTAGTTGTCTGAAGTCTATAATGCTGGGAAAGGTAGAAGGAAAGAAGAGAATGACTAGTAACAAGATAGATGGATTTAATTACAATTGTTGGAAGACTTTAAATCACCAGGTTAGAAATAGATTCTCCAGAAAAAAAAATTATGCAGGAGAGAAAAAAAATCTTATTACTATGTTTGCACATATATATGTATTTATAAAACTTGCATGTTTCCAATCTTATTACAATTCATTATGATTGTTCATTATTATTAGAACAGAATTTGTTTTATTTTATGAAGCTATTACTAAGATTTATTTGAGATAAAATGAATGCAGATTTGTTGTTTGAGTTCTTACTGAGCTCTGGATAGCTGAAATTAGTGTTTTGAACATTTATAATTATCATGATTTCTTTATATAGGTTATCGAGTTAACACCCAAGAAGAAAGTTTCCAAGAAGAAAGGTCTGGCTAAACAACCAGGCCAGGTCAAAACACCTGGTGGAAAACGGTAGTTTATGTATTTTTTTTCCAAAGAATTACAATGGTATTTATGTTTAGGAATTTATGACATATTACCATTAAATATGGAAGTAAATTTGATGTAATGTGTAAATCGATGGACCCAGGTTGTAGTCCTCCCAGAGGTACAGAATCTTGCTGGCTGGGGATGGTGGTGTCTTTGGGACATTAACCATAGCCTGGGAAATCAAAATCCATCTCTGCCCATATAGATTTGGTAAAATGGTTGAGACACCAGGCTAAAACTGAAGGACCATGAGTTCTAGTTTGCAGGGTGACCTTAGGTGAATTCCATTTTCCCCATCAAAAACAACCTGTGAATTTTCCTCATTGTCTCCGATTTTGTGATTTCAGTCTCTAACCATTAGAATCTTGCTTGTGTGTTCTGTTTATTTCCTCTTATTCTTCATCAGTGGTGAATGCTGATCATTATACTTGGATAGCAATTATATTAAAAGGGTGTCTGAAAATCTAATTGATATTATCATTAAGTAATGCCGTGGTCTTTAAAATGAACCAATTGATTGCTAGAGACTGGTTTTGCCCCCAAATGGAAATAAATGCCATTTTTTGCAAAAATGTCATAAAATGTCTCATGTGTCTGTGGGATGCTATAAATAGCAATAAATGTGATCTGGTTTCCAGGTGCCCAAAATACAGTACACATGATTGCAAAATGGACCCCTGGCTGTTGTAATTTCAGAACCAGGTCATAAATACTCCTGCAGAGGTCTGTCATAACTTTGAACTGTCACTAAATGACTCATCAAAATTTAGGGACTACCTGTATATATTTCCTAACGCTGAAAGCAATACTATTCCTTCTTTGTTTTCCATGTTCTGAATTGTTAACAGTATGATTTTCCTGTTGAAATTCCAGTGCATTATATTCTCTAGGTTCTTCTAGAACAGAGATGTCAAACTCGTGTCATCATGTTGTCATCATCTGACACATCATGACTTTTCCCCCCTTTGCTAAAATGGGGGTGGGCGTGGCCAGCACCTGACACATCCAGCTCACGGGCACGAGTTTGACACCCCTGTTCTAGAACTTCTCCAAGTTCATTTCACCTTTCACTGTTGAACCTGTCTGTATTCATGTTTTACATTCCACATTCCCACTGTAATTCTGTCTTGGCAGCTTGGATTTTCTTTTCCTTCAAGGCAACAGCAGAAGCTAGGTGTCTCAAAGGATTTAATTTAGTTGCTTCATAAACATCATTAGTTGCCCTAAAGATCCTCAGCTCTTTTCTCAGTAGCATATTAAGTGCCACTAAGCCTGAAGGGGCATCACTTAGCACTATATTATTAATCAGTTTATCTTGTCTATCCATGTGGGGTTTTTATATAAAATCCAGGACTTGTTTACAACTGCATTCTCGCACATACTGTGAATTGATGTTTTTGCTGTTGTCACTAAAGTGATTACCAACATCCAGCATTTTCCTTATCACTGTTATTTGATATAGGTGCCTGTTGGGTACATGGGGATAACCTTCAGGCTTAGATTCCCCTGTGGAGAGTATATACTTTGGCTTATATTCGTGGAATTCTTAGTTCTTCCCTATCAGGAACACGATCCCACACCCTCATCGCCATAAGTCAGCATATCAGGACTTGAGAGAGTATACAGTTGGTCTCATAAGTTTACATACCTTGGCAGAATTTATGATTTCTTGGCCATATTTCAGAGAATATGAATTATAACACAAAACCTTTTATTTCACTCATGGTTAGTGGTTGGCTGAAGCCATTTATTATTAATCAACTGTATTTACTCTTTTTAAATCATAATGACAACAGAAACTACCCAAATGACCCTGATCAAAAGTTTACATACCCCAGTTCTTAATACAGTGTATTGCCCCCTTTAATATCAGTGACAGCTTGAAGTCTTTTGTGGTATGTGTGGATGAGGCTCTTTATCTTCTCAAATGGTAAAACTACCCATTCTTTCTGGCAAAAAGCCTCCAGTTCCTGTAAATTCTTGGGTTGTTTTGTATGAAATGCACATTTGAGATCTCCTCAGAGTGGCTCAATGATATTGAGGTCAGGAGACTGAGATGGACACTCTAGAACCTTCACTTTATTCTGCTGTAGCCAATGACAGTTCGACTTGGCCTTGTGTTTCGTATCATTGTCATGTTGGAATGTCCAAGTACGTCCCATGCGCAGCTTCCGGGCTGATGAATGCAAAATTTCCTACAGTATCTTTTGATAACAAACTGCATTCATTTTGCCATCAATTCTGACCAACTTTCCTATGCCTTTGTAGCTCACACATCCCCAAAACATTAGCGATCCACCTCCGTGTTTCACAGAAGGAATGGTGTGCTTTTCATCATAGGGCTTGTTGACTCCTCTCCAACTGTAGCGTTTATGGTTGTGGCCAAAATCTAAATTTTGGTGTCATCATTCCAAATGACTTTGTGCCAGAAGGTTTGAAGCTTGTCTCTGTGCTGTTTGGCGTATTGTAAGTGGGATACTTTGTGGCATTTGCGTAGTAATGGCTTTCTTCTGGCGATTCTACCATGCAGCCCATCTTTCTTCCAGTGCCTCCTTATGTGCATCTTAAAACAGCCACACCACATGTTTTCAGAGAGTCCTTTCACCTGAAGTTATTTGTGGTTTTTTTTTTTTTTTTTTTTTTGCATCCCAAACAATTTTCCTGGCAGTTGTGGCTGAAATTTTAGCTGGTCTACCTGACCGTGGTTTGGCTTCAACAGAACCCCTAATTTTCCACTTCTTGATTATTGTTTGAACACTGCTGATTGGCATTCTCAATTCCTTGGATATCTTTTTATATCCCTTTCCTGTTTTATACAGTTCAACTACCTTTTCCCACAGATCCTTTGACAATTCTTTTGCTTTCCCCATGACTCAGAAGCCAGAAACATCAGTGCAGCACTGGATGAAAGATCCAAGGGTCTGTCTGGAGTCCAGGAACTCATTGACCTTTTATACACACACACTAATTACAAGCAAACAGATCACAAGTGAGGATGGTTACCTTTAATAGCCATTCAAACCCCTTTGTGCCAACCTGTGTGCATGTTATCAGGCCAAAATCACCAAGGTATGTAAACTTTTGATCAGGGTCATTTGGGTAGTTTCTGTTTTCATTATGATTTAAAAAGAGTAAACACAGTTGTCTGATAATAAATGGCTTCGGGCATACACTAACCATGAGTGACAGAAAAGTTTTTGTGTTATCATTTTATATTCTCTGAAAAATGGCCAAGAAATTATAAATTCTGCCAGGGTATGAGCACAAGTGTATGTGTATGCTATTTTTGTGTGTGTGTGCCTATATCTTTGAATCAATATTGATTCTGTTGATTGCCTGGACAAGATAATTTTCTTGATAAGTTTTCAGAAGTGGTTAGCCATTGCTTGTTTCCCAGGGCTCTGAGAGAGTGACTGGCCCAAAGGTCACCCAGCTGGATTCATGCCTAAATCAGAAATAGAAGCCACAGTCTCTTGATTTATACCTTGGTACCTTAACTACTACACCAAAGTGGCTATTTACATATAGAAAATTATTTAGGAAAATAATAGGAAAGAGTGGAGTAATGTTAATTGTTAGATAATATTTGAAATGATGAACTTATGGAGATTTGGCTATTCCATAACTTCACTACATGAAAAGCAAAAGGTAAGCAAAGTCAGTTTAACAGAAATTATTGCTTTAAAGAGGCCCTTGTGCCTTGAACAAATTACAAACTAGAAACTTCATAATGTGCATGATGAGGGCTTTATAAATAATGTCCCCCTAGATCTGGTCTGGAGAATAAGCTGGTCCCTCTTCTATAAGTTGTTCATTTCTGCTGTATATGCATTATTTAGACTAAATTAATGAAACTTAATTTATTAATGTGATGAAACTTATTTCTTTGTAGGTGTAGATATTTACAAAGAAGTAAGTTTCAAAGAAATAAATCAATGTCCATATCCATATGTATCAAGAATGTAATTATTTATATAGTCTTAAAATATGTTTCTCTCCTATGATTGTTTATCATTCAAGGTATTGTCCCTATGCTTTTATTTAGGAAACTAATAGAAGAAAAAAGAAAAATGGCTTTTGAAATCCTGATAATTAAGCTAAATATATGTTCTGATGCCTACATAAGGCGAAGAAGATTTCGTCGGTTATATAATGAAGAAATGCCATGGCGAGCCCAGCTTAACATTTACCTGGCAATTGTTCACTTTAGTTTGTTTAAAAAACGTGCACAGGAACTCTGTAATAATGAAAATTTTATACAAAGTCCAGACAGGTAAAAAGTGAAAAGAATAACTATTGGGGCAATTTAACTGTGTCAGCCTCTTATTTCAAAAAATGTGTGTTACGTATATTCTAAAACTCTTGTGTTGCTGACTTATTTAAAATTTCTAGGACAGATATCAAACCAGGATACCAAAGACATCAAAGGAAGTGCCTAGACCAAAACAACATAATTTTTATTTTAATTGTTCTCATTAATTATTTGCAATATTAAGAGTCTTTCCCCATTGGCTCAGTCAATCCAAATGACAGGAATGATCTCCTGAATCTGATTCACAAAGAAATTGCTTTTATTGGGCAACTTTTATAACTCTATAGCCTCTCTCTCCTCTTCCGTCCCCAGAGTTGCCTAATTTAAGCATCACTAAGGGAAGATTAGAAATTAATGAGATCTAAGTTTGACAGCCCTGCTCTAGGAAGTCTCAAAGAAACCCAGGTTAATTTCTAAGAAACTAAAGCATTGCAAAGAGAACTTTGAATCTGCAGAGAAGAGCCATTTGGAAATACTTGAGTTATGGAAGCAAATTCCCACCCACTATGGATACTCACATCCTTTCATGTTCTTTGCTGAAGCCATATTTTAGATTTACACTTGAAGCAGGTATGGCATACCTGATCAGTAAGGCTGAGATTTTCAGAAAAAAGTCCTTGAAAGACTTGTGAAGCAACTCTTTAGCCTTTGTGTAAGATAGCAGGTGTTATTATTAGCACAGCTATAGTCAGTTCATGACATTGACATTGTGGAACTGGATTCTCTTCATAGACGTTTCAATAGCATCTGGATAGCTCATTGAGAGCAACAATCAACTCAGCTAAACAGAGAATTTTTCCATAGATTCTGTCCAGTTTTCAGTGTTTCCAGTGGTTGTGTGATGGTTTGAGTATTGGCAGATTATATTATTTGTGTAATGACGGCACCATGAAAATGATGTCAAATAATGAAAAGTAGTAATTTGTAATATTTGTGCAATGACATCATACAAATGATGTAAATGTCCTTGACATGATTTGCTTTTCAATTTAAAATAAATTTGTGACTAATGCCAGCCTCCCTTAATTAGTCCATCAAAATAAGAGTCAATTATAACTTAATTAAAACAATATAGATTATTTATGCAACCTTTTCTGTACTGGTCTTTGATCAAAAATAAATATTGCCATTATTATAACAGCTATTATATCCTTTGTAACAAAGAAACTCGTATTTTTCTATATACAATAAATCAACAGAAAGTTGATTCAGATTGGAAATTTGTCTTGCTTATATTGAGAATTTAAATACTAGAAAACTTTCATTTACTAGAAAACTTTCATTTAAATTATTTAATAAGAGTTGGTTGCAGTTACCTGGCTGTTAAAAGGTGCAGTTCATAATGTTAACTTCTGACACAAATGAAGAAAAAGAAAGAATGTTAACTAATATAGTCTAGGCATATCCTATTGTTGCCATCCTTGAGACCAGGGGTGTCAAATTTGTGGCCTGTGAGCTGGATACATCATGTGCTGGCCACGCCATGCCCGGTTTAGCGAAGTGGAAAAAGTCATGATACATCACGTGACGATGCTATGATGACATGATTTTGACACCCCTGCTTTAGACTATCCACAGGATTATTAACATGTCTTTAGATCGGGGTGTCATGTGCAGGCCATGCCTACCCCAGTTCTGCAAATGGGAAAACTGTGATGAAACATCACGTGATGGTAATGTGATGTAGTGAGTTTGACACCCATGCTTTAGATGAAGTATTCTGCATCAAGACTGTATAATAATAATGTTGTAATATTACTACATTTCAATTATTAAGTATGTGCTTGTTATTTGTGCATGTTTTTGTTTTGCAGTTATCATGATCTCAACCCTGAAATATTCTCATTCAGCAATTCAGGCACAATCATAATAGCATCAGAGGAAGAAATTACAGATCTTAAACATCTGTCTTTTAAAAGAACATTGTCAGGAAAAATCAGTAAAAAACCTGGTAATACTATAGTTAATAAAACATGAATTTTCAATTATTTTGTTTTATGCAGTTATTTATTAAAATACATCAAGCTAGCCACAGTAATCCTTTTGGATCCTTGGTTCCAGAACTTTAAGACAGGGAACAGTAAAATTGGTATTGGTGCATGTTGACTTTTGGAATAATTAAAAAATAATTTTTTGGGTGTGGCTAAACTTTGGTGGCTAGGTTTGAATCAGTGGAGCACATAATCCATTAACACTAAATGCTTCTGGGGTAATCACTGAATTCTAATTTTGGAAGTGTCTGAAAATGTTTTAAATCTGATTTTTCAGTATGCATAGATAATTATACTATTTGGCTATATTGATATAGTTGACTTTCTGATTACTTAAGGAACATTTTTAGTGTGTGTGTTTTCTCTTTCATAGCCAATCTATTGTTATCTAAAGTCTAACCATACATTTATACATTTTATCTTCTATAGTCTTACTTGTATCTAGTGTATTTGTTCCTGGATTCTTTGTCCTAGATATGCATTATATTTTGAGTCATCATTTTATTTTCTTCTTTTTCTCTCTCTGTTTTCTATTTTGCTACATTTTCTGCTTCTGGGATTTTAATGGCTTTTGGTTGTTGATTCTTTCCAATTATCTGCCTTGGGCTCACTATAAAAACTTTACTCTTTCTGCCTTTCCAGAAGTTATTTTATTCTAGATGGCCATTTGATCTTAATCTGCATTGCCACAAACAAGACTCTTGTTTGTCAGGGAATAGATAACAGCATTGCATCTTAAAAACCGGAGTTATTATAGTCAAATCTTTAAAATGAGAATTGGTGCAGTGAATGTTTAATAAGATATATCATAAAGATTTCCATAATTCCTTAAACAGTAGCTGTGCTGTTTTTAGAATGAGTCTTTCCTCAGTTATACATGTTTAAAAGATCTTGTCTGTCCCTATGGGATAGGTAAATATGTTTTTTCCCCTTCTCACTCTTTTATTCTATTTCAGTATTCTTTTTTCCCAGATTGAACATTTATTTTTAATTCTGCCATTTCTTCTGTCTAATACAACATCTTTTCAAACTCAATATCTGTAAATTAATATTTGTATGTATGGAATACAGGGAGTGATACTACAACTAGTCTTATAGTTAACCACATTGTTGACTTCTCTTTCAAAAGCATTATAATTATGTCCATTGAATATAACTTTGGTTATTTTTTTACTTGAACCTTAAATTTTGTTGTTGCCTAGAACAGCCTGCAGTATAAGTCTAGTAAGAAAACAGCAATTTATAATGGTCTATCTGTGTTGGTTTGCTAATCTGTGGAGTCTGTGATTTATAGCATTCTTTATATGGGTATGGTGTTGTGAGGTAGATGTCAGACATTATTTTCTCTTAGGAAGCTGAGAGAGTCACAAGCTTAGCATAAATCAGGCCTTCTTGATACTCAACTTCAAAAAATGGCTGATCTTCAGAGCATCTATAAATTCCAGGGCAAACATCTTATAATTGATTCCAAAGAATATAACTTACATGGATCTATTGCAATTTTGTTTATGCTTATGTTTGGGTGTAGACAATTACATTGTTAATACAGCAAGTCTTGGAAGTTATGTTTCAAAAGAATTCATTGAGTTAAAGATACTTCCTTAGAACAAATACAGTTCATATTGAGGCATGATTGATCATGGCAACTGCTTACCCTGAAAACAGTGCAGCAATTCTTATTTAAATGTACTTTCCTCAGTTTTTACTTTTGAGTACTGCATGTGTTTTCTTCTTAAGACATTTCAGGAATTCCCTGAATTAATGGAAATGGAAACAAGACTTTATGATTTTTTTTCCTACACATCTTTAAATAGAATGGCTATTCCATATCATTTTACAGCAACAATATAATGTATCACTGCTAATTCTTGCACCATCAATCTTCTTTATTACTAGCATCAGTTAAGTAATCAAGCACAGTAGCTCCTGACTAGCTACCAGAAAAATGCTGTAAAACATCAGATTTTTTCGTACTTTGATCTTTTGTTAGGTTGGGAGCAGTTACAAATTTCTGTAGAAATTCTTTCCCTGAATATTCTGCTGCCAACAGCTCATCTGCAATGAATATAACCTTCCTTGCTCTTCTTTGCTCAGACACCCCTGACCCTACTTCCCCTGCCTTCGACAATGGGCTTTCCTTGCCTGCTTCTAGCCCTACATTACAAAGTATTTCTCCAGACACTGTTTCCAGCTCAAGCATACATGACCACAATAATTGTCTCTCCCCTGAAATTGATGCCATGAGCGAATCCAGTGAATTGACCCAACTTTCAGCTTCAGGCCAAGATTCAGGTGGGTTGCCACATGCATGTCGGGTACTTGACAATTTTTGAATTTATCATATCCTTACAAATTAGGCATCTACTTTCAAAAAAGTATAATTTAACTCACAACTAAGCTTTCACTACATATTGCCAAGTGCTCTATCTGTAGATCTTGAAAAAAGTATGTCTCATATGGATACAACAAAGTTTATGGATGGATAAAATATCAAAACCAGAATAGTTGTCAATAATCCATGGGAAATGGTAATTTTCATGTAAAGGAAGACTATATAGAAACTTTAAAAGGAAGAATAATCTCATAGCAACCGGTAAGGAAACCAGTTGGTTTTCCTTGGTAATGTGGATTTAGATAGCTGTCATAAACATTATAAAAAAGTTAATAATTTTCCTATTATCATCTGGACAAATCAAGTAAAATATTTGTTATATGTGCCCTGCCATGCTTATTTTATTTATTTTTCTTGAATTGAGTAACCAAAGAAATGTAACATGCACTATAGCAAGGGTCCCAATCCCTAGTCTATGGACTGGCACTGGACTGTCGCATGCCAGAAAGTGGGCCACGCAAACAAAGCCCCATCCGCGGGATTCAGGCAGTATGCGAAACCACACCTCCTCCAGTCCATTTAAAAATCTCTCTCAAGGAACCAGTCTCTGATGCCCAAAAGGTTGGGGGGCTGCTGCTCTATAGCATTTGATACATATTTTTTCTGGGAAGCAGAGTGAGGAATATATTCTCCAATAGAGTGAAGTGACTAACTCAGATTGTACCAAGAATCATCTTTCACTGATTAAAACATATTGATTGGAGATGTGGGTATGATGCTTATTTACTTAAAACTCTACCTTACAAAAGATTTAAGTACATATAGAATGTTCTGTGGCATTTTCCTTTATTTTTGAAAAAATATTATTTAAATAAACTAGTATAACTAAAGACTCACTGTATAGACTTTGTTCTCTTAAGAAATTTAGAATCTGTTTTTTTTTTACAATTACTTTGTGAATTGCTGTTAGTTAAACTCAATGATTTTTTTGTTTTTATTTTAGAACCCGTTTTTTCTCCTGATCGTAGTTCTAAATTGAGTGATAGAGACACTCCTCGGCTGACTCAAGGTTATATTCCTGTTAAAGAACGTGAAAAAGCAACTTGTTATTCTGCTGTGCTGGAGCATTTCACAAAAACATTCCTATATTTTAGAAGAGCTGTGGTAATGTTAACTATTTTTACAATTCTAATAAACATAACTCTTCTGATTTCATGGAGCAAATAACATTCTCACATTTGGCAAGAATATATTTCTGTCAATTTCTGATTTCTTGCTGCATTGTTATTCTGTTTTTGAAAATAAGAATTCTTTCAGAAAATGATGTAGGATAATTTTAAACTATTTTTAGTTCATTGCCTCTCTTTTTCCAGTGATTCATGGAAGTCATTACTCATCAGGTGCAATCTATATTCATCTCCATACACACTCTTTTATTTCAGAGCAAGAGGGAGCTGCATTATTATAAAAATAATTAGATTTTTTTTCAGGGCTGGAAATACAAGCCTATGACAGCAATCTGAAATGGCTAGGTTGAAAATCAGACTCTTTGGTGTCAGTTGAACTATACTGGATAGACGACGGTTATTTCCAGTTTGAGGAATTCATTATCTTGAGGAATTGACTTAGACATGACACCAGATAAATGAATGAAGTGGTATTTATCACAAGAAGAAACTTCTTGCAGCAATGGAAAACTTGTCAATGGTTAATGATTATAACAACCAAATCTGTGTCAAGCTACTAGATATCACAGTTGTCCAAGTCTACACCCAACGATTAATGCAGCAGAGCTTGAAATAGAAATTTTCTAAGCTAGCATCGGAGAAACCCTGAAGCAATATTCTCAAAAAGAATATTGTTTAGATACATGGGTTTTTACATGGGTGATTTTAATGCAAAGGTTGGCAGCCAAGAGGAATTACTAGAAGCTTTGGACATGGGGAGATGAATGATACAGGTGATTGCATTAGTTTTGTTTGCATTAATTTTGTCACAAATTTTACATTTGGACCTCATCAAATAAATTGCACCATAACAAGATCAATTATGTCCTATGAAGCCATCAACAGTACGTTTTAGTCGTCGCTGTCAATATTATCTTGTGCCCATTGTAGTTCATATTAAAATTGTTGGCGGCTAAAGTCAGAGTTAACTATGCGATATCAAAAAGATATCACTATCCCAAAAATTTGATATCACCCAAATACCTTCCATGTACAGTATGCCACTGGGCTGAAAAATATGTTTTAACTGTTGGATACTGCTTAGAAAATTCCCAATGCACTGTGGCAAAAAAATTCAGCCATCATTGAATCAGCAATTGAAAATATGCCATAATAGAAGCCAGAGAAAAAGGACAATTTGTTTTCATATGAAACCATCAGAATAGGTGAGTGAAGAAAAGCAGCCAGACAGACAGGAGGGAGCAAGGAGATTGTAAATTTCCAAAAAACAACGAAAGATAAATTTTACTAGGACCAATGTTGCAAGCAGCTGGATGAGGATTGCATGAAGGGCTACACCAGAATACTTTGTGCAAGTCAAAAAGCATTCATACATCATTTACTGCTCTTAAAAGCATCATTAAAACAAACAAGGTAAAGATGTGTCTGACCAACCAGGTTTCAACAACAGATGGTAAGAGTATAACAGAAGAAAGAGGCCATGTTTCCCCTGGATGATAAGGAAAAGGAAGCAGAAATAGAATCTGCCATCTTTCAGGAAGAAGTTACGCGGTCAAGCAACATGGTTCCAGGTGTTCATACCATCCCCACAGAATTGCTGAGGCCTGTATCACCCACAAGCATCACACTCTTGTTCCAGAAAATTAGGGAAACAAACACATGGCCACAGGATTGGAAACAATCAGTGTTCATTCCACTGCCAAAAATGATGACTCCAAGGATAACTTCATTTTTTGCCCTCAGCAAGCTGCCCAGAATAACTTCAACAGTGAAATGGGAAGCATATGAATAAATAAATAATAAAATGAATTCCCATTAATTTATATAACATCTGGTGCTGATCATCAAAAGAAAATAACCAGATGTTCAAGGTTGCTTCAGAAGAGGTCATGGCACTCAGGGCTATATTGCAAATCTACACTGGAACATGGAAACTTTTCAGGAATATCAAAGAACATCGGCCTCTGCTTTATTGACTACAAGAAAGCTTTCATCTGTATTGATCATGATCAGCTGTGGAGAGCCCTAGAAGATCTGTGGCTGCCAACACATCTGCCATGTTGGTGTAGTCACTGAAAAAAATTGGGTGGCCACTGTGCAAACATCATATAGAGACACTGATTGGTTCAAGATATAGAAAGGTATGTGGAAAGACTGCATTCTTTCACCTTTCTTTTTCAACTTGTATCACAATATGATTTTGAGGAAATTGGAACTTGAAGAATCAAAAATAAGGGTAATTATTGGAAGAAGAAACATAAACAGTCTTAGATAAGTTCACAACACAACTTTCAGAAACCAAAGAAGGACTGAAAGATCTGATCAAATGGATAAAAGAAAAAAGTGAGAAATTTGGCCTCTTCCTGAAAAAACAAAGCTTATGACAACTACAAAGAATGGAAATTTCAAAATAACAATTGAGGGTGAAAAGATCGAAGGCATGGAAGAATTCACTTTCCTAGGATTGCAGATTGATTGAAGTAGTAAATGCAGTCAAGAAATAAAGTGTTGAATTGCACTGAGCATGGAAAAGCAAGGACACCATTCTGACAACAAATGTAATTTAGTCCTCCCAATTGTGTTTTCCATAGTTACCCATGGTTGCAAAAGTTGGATCATAAAAAAACTAGACAGGAGAAAAATCAACTTGTTCAAGCTTTGGTTTTGGAGAAATTTCTGTGCATTCTTTGGACAGCAAAAATGATGAACAAGCAAGTACTGGAATGTGTAAAGCCAGACATTTACTGGAAGGGAAAACTCACAAAATTCCATCTTACTTATGTAATTAAATTCACTGAGAAAGGCAGATATGTTTGGAGTGGTCAGAAGTAAAAGGAAACGAGGCTTCAAAAAACACAGTGGCTTTATTTACACCATTGAAATTGATATCAGCCAAAGCATATAATAACTGGAACAAACTGTACAAGGTCAGAAAATGTGGAGAGGGAAAAAGCTGATCCATAGAATTGCTGAAAAATTGGATGTGATTGAATGGACAGCATTATGGTTCTTGAGCTGCACAGTGGCAGAGAAAAAGGCAATTCAGAGGGTGATTAAGATGGCCCAAAACATCATTGGCTGCTCACTTCCCTCTTTGGAAGAACTGTATAGGAATAGATGTAGGAGGAAGATACTTAATATATTGAATGACTCCTCTCATCCGGGACATCAGCTCTTTGAACTATTACCATCAAGAAGGAGATTTAGGGTATTAAGAACAAGGACGACCAGATTTAAGAACAGTTTTTATCCAAGTGCAGTTTTGAGTTTGAATGCAGGGTCATAAGATTTATGTGGAAGTGAATGAGAATAATGGGGTTTTACATTTTAAAATTGCATAGAGATCATTGTATGGTCGGCTGTGTTTAGTTTTAATTTAATTTAATTTTTTTTCTTTTAGTGGTGTTTGTCCAGTTTTTACTTGTGGAAGAGCACCTCATTTCGTTGCACCCGCTTGCGAGTGTAATGACAAAATAAACTCTATCTATCTCTATCTCTATTATCATCATAATCATCAGTCACAGTCTAATTTAAATGATGTAATACTAAAGAGCCAGTTTTGTGTAGTAGTTAAGGGACCCAAGCTAGAAATTGTGGGACTATTTCTATTTCCACCTTAAGCAGAAAGCCAACCAGCTAACCTTGGCCCAGTCACACACCCTCAGTCTTAGGAAACAGGCAACCATTTCAGAAAACCTTACCAAGAAAATTGCAAGGATTTGTCCAGGCAGTCACCAGAAGTTAACACTGACTCAAAAACAAATAAATATAAGATAAAACAAAACAGTATATTTATTTATCTCTACCTTTATATTCCATCTTTTTTCAACAGCAGAAAATAGATACATGGAGTTAGACCTTTTCTTTTATCCTAAAGATAACCCTATGAGTTAGATTGGACTGAGGTTGGGTTGGTCTCAAATCTGGGTTTCCATGATTCCAGACAGCACTTTCACCAGCATGTTACCCCACATTAAAAAATATGCTGCTTTCCGTAATACAATATGTACTGCTTTTGTTGCTTGTTTGAATAAAGTTTCTTAGCAAAATCAGTAGAAATATTGTGACTGTTTACATCACAAAACATTAACATGAAATAACAAAAAACTGAAATTACTAGGTAGAATCTAGGAAGACACCATCTTGTAAAGTGGCTGGGAATCTAGTCCCTGCAAAGCAAACTCAAAATGTAAATGACAGTTTACAATTATCTGGGATGTAATGAAGAATAAGTATAAAGGGCAACTACTCGGAATGCAATGAAAAATAAGCATAATGAAATTGACATAAAACAAATAAAAACCATATTTTTCAATTTTAGAGAGAATAGGATCTTAGAATATTTATTGTTCATTGAGGACATATAGCAATTCAGTGGGTTTTTTGGGCAAATAAACATCAGGGCTTCTAAAGTAAGGTTTTCAAATCTTAAATTGTTTCCTGTAAAGCAAAGCCATAAAGCTATAAATTAGCTTTTGTTTTAATGCAAGGAAAGGCCAAGAGAGAGGGATAAAAGCAGGCATAGTTTCAATCAGAATCATCACAAAAAGATTGAAAATTAGAATTTATTAATGGCTTAAACTAATTTAATAATATACTGTAATAGTAAGAAATGTAGGAAATGATGCTTTTGTTACATTAAGTGGAATGGAATTTGCTTTTTTCTGTAAGGGTTTCTTTTTTTAAAAAAACTTAAATATAACGTGGAACAATTTGTGAACAACTGGAGTAGCTATTTCTAAACAGATCTCTTTCCCAACACAGATAAATAAATAAAAGAGTAGAGTTCACAAGTAATACAACATTAAAGGTTCATGGAAGTTCTTAAATGGTCACAATTACTAATTGGTCTACTGGTTGTTAGTGGTACAAGAATCAGCAGACAGCTGAAATAATTTGTAGATTGCAAAAGAAATCAAGAACTCTGATTTACATTTAACACAAAGTTATAGTTTGATTTAGATATAGCATGTATGCTAAGCACTCAATATATATTAATATTAAAGCCACCAATCATTGTTGTCCAACAAATCATAGTTTTAAGAAAAACCTGACTTTATAATAATGTGTTTGTCCAGTCATAACTGTTAGAGGAGGCTAAATCATACAGAAAAGGAATAGCCACAATTCAGATTAGAAATTCATGATGGTTTATAACATTCAATCCAATATTATAGTTTATTCATAGACTCGTGGTTTAATTTAATATCTAAAAGCTTTTATGGTAAGCTGCTAAGCTTTCTGTAAATAAGCATTAGAGGCAAATCAATTAGGAAAAATTGCTCCTAAACTGTGGCACTACATACATGTTAAAAGAGATGAGAAATATGGTAATTTCATTAAGCTATGGGGGCACAGGTTCTATACCTATTTTTCTACTGATTAAGTGGTTCTTTTTTGATTTCCAATTTATGGATGGTTGCATTTCAGTGTATGCTTTTTATTGTAACTAGTTTCTAATTGTCATTGTGGTATTGCTTTATCTTGTTTTATCTCTGTTAGTCCAAATGATGAATTTGTGGAATTGTAGGTTGTTCAATTGTAGGTTGGTTGACTGGAATGGGTTATAAACAAACAAATAATTGACTTACATAAATGAATACCTTGCTCAGTATCGCTTTAGATTTCTGTCCCAGTCCTAGCAAAACAGTTATAATCTATGTGAAATATATACCAACTAATATCTTAAGTAAGTGAAATAGTTTATCCAGCAGATTTCTTGTGAATGAACGTGCTTAAGTTTGAAGTTTTTTTTATAAATGAAAATATGACTTATACTATTTAAATCACTGTGATATTCAACTCCCACTCATTAATTGTGCATTTGATAAATACGATCCAGGTTGTTGCCCATCGAGGTCGCCACTGGACATTGCTTCAGAATGCCTGCCGAGACCTTTGGAACTATACTCGGGAAATACAAATTATTATTAAGCATTCAGGATCTTTTCATGCACCCTTTCCTGTTAACAAGGAGATTTTTCTTAAGACCATTTGGTTACCATACTATTTAGCATCAGATATATTGCTTGATATGATAGTTGAGCTTCAAGATAGCAATTATGTTAAGGTAAATATATTTTTACTTCTGTGATTAACATAATTCATGTTGTTTTTATATTTTGAAGCAACTAAACAAAGATTAGGAATCTTTAATTCATTTTAATTATATATATTATTCTATGCCTTTACATTTAGAAAAAGATAAATACTTTATGTGCAAAATGATTAAACTGTTTTTTTTATTTAATGTAAATGGAGATGGGTTCATTTCTCAAGAAATATAAATGTTTTGTGAAAATCTGATGCAGCAGTCTTCTTGTACTAGATTTTGTTTATTTTGTATGCGCCTAGAAGGGAGGATGTTTTTGTAAACAAAAAGCAAACTAAGATAACACATAAGATCTTGGAAGAATGGGAACATGGATTTGCAAGAATGCATTGAATGCAGTATTAGTGCAATTAGAAGTTCTGAATTTGTGCATTAGAATGTATGCTACTTCCTCTGACTTTGTCTAGGAATCATTATAATTGGAGGAATTTGCTGAATTAAACAGTCTTGGTAGATCTGCTCAACATGGGTTTCATGAAAAATATGAAACATCTTTCTTTGTCAGTGCCATCTTAGGTAACATCTGCTTCACAATACACAATGTGGGAATTGTCACAAAGACCAGGATGTCTGTCTGAGATGCTCATATTCTAGCATGCAGTATAATTAACATGGCAACTGTATTTGTTAAAAGGAAGAGATCCATATCTTCAGAGAGTAGACATATGTTAGTAATAATAAAAGACTAACAAATACGTTAATAAGTTGGTAAACATCAAAGACCAACAAAATATAATATTGTTATGAGTTTGATATTGATGTAAATCACGGACACATGCAATATTATTAAAAATAGAAATGTTTATGTATTTCAGTTAGATGTGTAAATGAATATTCTTGATACAATGTAAAGAAAATTTATGTAATTAGAAGTGCTAGTTGAGTTTGTACTTGATATTTGTACCATGATTTTGAAGATGACCTGCAAAAATGGAAAAGGATATTATGATCTCTGTTTAAATTTACAGATTGTTGAGCCCAAGGGAAATTTTGGTGTTCCAAGCTGCATAGGAGGCATTGCTGTTGATGAAGGTGGTTCCAGCCTTTCTTTTGAACATTCCCTTGATGATGTGAATATTATAGATTTCCAAGGAATACGCCATTTCATTCTGCAAACTCTTGAGTTTCTGTTTCGTTTGAAGAAATGGGAATCACTAGTTAACATAGCTATGCAATTTAACACAGTTACACAGTAAGTAACATAAAGTGACTTTGGGAAAGAAAGGATTTAAAAAAAAATATTAGCAATATTTATTTTAAAATGCATCTAACTTTTTCTAGTGAAAGGTATATGGAACAAGTAACTCCTGTGTTGGTGTTTGCCCAGAGGCAGCTGCAGGAAAAAAACCTACTCTGTGAGTCAGATAATGCACAGTCTTGCTTTGAAGAATTAATCACTAATACTGGAGACAAGGTAAAGTGTTTTAGATGATAAAGAAAAAAACAACTTGTAATTGAAATTTGGGTTAAAAGTTTTAATGAAATATAAAAATATAATCTTTAGTTATGTATTGGGCTGTCTGAAAAAGATTTTTGAATGGGCACATTAAAGTTCCCCATAACTTAATAAAAATGATATGTAATCTAAAGTTATTTTTCCTTGAGCAGGGGTAGAAAAACTTGGGTCTTTTATGGGGAACCTTTTATGGCTCACTCAGGAATTCTGGGAGTTGAAGTCCATAAGTGACCAAAGAGCCAAGTTTCCCTACCCCTGTCCTAGAGCAAATGAGTAGGCTCGAAACCTCATTTTCTAACCAGAAGATACACCCTGATTCTCAGACTAGTGAGTGAGTAAAGAGGGCAAGTGTAATAGTAATCCCAACTTCTTTCTCGGTCCTTTTTCATTATTTAATAAAACTTGTTTCCCTGAACCTCAAATGTATTCTAAGAACAGAATTAGCTAACAGGTATCTCTTTAATTTTTTCTTGACTGGAAAAAGCAGTCCTATCCTCCATATCACTGTGGGGATAAAATGCTATAGTGTTAAGCAACAAGACTATCAGTTTAGGACCATTTATTAAACAGGGGTGGGATTCTACCGGTTCTGTCCGGCTCTGCAGAACTGGTAGCTCTGAAGAGCAGCAGACATAGAACTGGTTCCATGTCTGCTGCTGTTTTGGCCTACATGCCTGCCCGGGCTCTTACCTGACCTTTATTGCCTGCTTTTTCAACCTCAGCTGTTTTGCGCGGCACAGCTGTGGTTGAAAAAGCAGGAAAATAGTGCTTTTTCAAACGCTGCACACCCATGTGCAGTGCTGCTTAGCTGTTCGGGCAGCATAACTGATGACGTTCCACATGCAAATCGCAAAATCACTGAACCGGTAATTACACCGGTCGGATCCCACCCCTGCATGCATATCACCTTGATTTCCAGCTAGGTTGGATATAGTGAAGAGAGCTGACACAATAGGAGCGTGGCAATGTGAGAGTTTGTAAGGGTAAATTCTGAAAAGTCTTGTGCCAAAGGAACACTGTTCTGATGGTCATGCACATCTTCTTAATAAGAATGTCCTATTTTTTGTTTAGTTTTTCTTGTGAACATAATCCATTCTAGATAATGAACATTGGCTTTTGTTATTTCTTTGCTTTTTGAAAATGGAAATAATAGTGATGAATTTTCAGAATCTAATTTTAAATGTTTCAGAAGATTAGTCTACTTAACCTGATCTCCTTCATTGAAAAGGCTGTTAACTGTATCAGAAAATACTTTCTTAAGGTATGCTGCAGAAACTTTATTGCAAAAAACTTGCATGCTGCTACAAAATGGAAAGGATCAGTTGTTGAACAGTTTGATCACTTAGGTATGAAGATATGTAAATTATATTCTTTAAAAATTTCAGAGTTCATTCTGTTTGGGATAATTAAGTGTTTATGTTCCTTTGGATTATTTTTATGGATGGATAAATTGTTTTGTTTCAATCACGTGCAGGTTTTATTTGTTGCATAGATTTGGTATGTCAAGTAAAATGTATTTATATATTATTTTATCTTTATCAAAAACTTGTAAAACCAATTATGTAGATGTTCTACATTATAGCTATTGAGATAATAACAAAAATTGATTCAGTTAAGGTAGTTCTAGATTGTGTACAAACTAAAGGAGCAAATAAGTTTGGGGTGGGAGAACTGTTTATTTTCATACATCAGAAGAGTGTATACTATAGATACTGTTCCTCTAGTAGTTAAATATAACATTGATCGTTTGATAAACATTGGGAATTTTGGGGACATCTTATCCAGCACATGTTGTCTGCCTTTCCCCCCAAATGTCTTTAAAAATTAAAAAAAACTCATATTATACATTAATTCTACATTACACTGGCACTAACAGAATATTCAGCTGCATTATTCTTCATTTTTCATTACTGGAAATGTGTCACATCTGGGAGAGGCAACTAAAATACAGGATGGAGTATCATGCATGAAGCATCTACTCAGCCCAATAGATTCTTTTCCTTCCTCTTATATTTCCAAACTTGTTTCAATCCAAATCACTTAGACATCAATCCAAATCATTAGACATTCTACTGAAGATTGATATTCCCTCCACACATGATGCATTTACTCTTGCCACAAATTCTAGCTCCAGACAAATTGACACTAATCATTGTTCTCAAGTTGATTTCACTGAGGAGCCCATATTCACCATCTGATTAACTGCAATAATTTCATTGTTTCTAGCATGGATTTCTTCTGAATATATAATAACTCAAAACCTTCCACATTGAGTTCAGGAGCTCTTTTTAGAATTCTACTACTTATATGTATTGTGTTTTCCAATTTGAACTATGCCTATGTGTGAACTCTGTAAGTTGATCTATGACTGAAATAAAGATACTACTAGTAGTAGAGTAAACTTCTGTGCAATTTTATTTTTGTATATTACACATTTGTTACTTAGACATAGAGCTTATTAAAATAACTTTGGGTTCTTTATAGGTATCAGTCTAACCAGACCACTATTTTCTGTTCCGATGGATCCGATGGATACACTAAAATGTTTTAGAGAAACTCTGGAAAAATCAAAGAACCACAGCAGAGCCCTTAAATACAGCAGGAAATTGCTTTGTTTATTTCTTGTTGATGTGCGAGGTGAGTACCTCTCATAAGAAATTGGATGTATATATAACTGTAAATAGACTTTAAAAATATTGAAAAAAGTATGTGCATATGTGTGTAAGTATGAATACACACACACACATTGATTTGATTTTAGAACATTTAATTTTTTTGACTGTTCTATTTGAACATTCCACACTATCTAATAATTATTAGAATCGTAATAAAACTTTAACTACATGCTATTATGTATATATATAATGTCTGATGAATTAATTTTCATATTGCTATAGAGAAGCAAAATGAAATTCCTAATAATAATTTAATAAAAATATATACTGTCCTATTTACTGCATGTTTAAATAAATTATATTGGCACAATTTGAAATTAAGAATCCCAAAGAAATCAAGATCTCCTTTAAAAAAAAGTGTGAAGATAAATGCCTAAAATGAGAAATATAATTTTCAAAAGTTTAAGGTTTTCTTAATCCAACTGAATTAGCAGTTTTCTCCAAAAACCAATTTCTAGGGTATTGGCTGATATGTATAGGAACAAAGCCATTTAGAAAGAAGTAAATTGGTTTATATTTACACTAATGTTCCTGAAAGATATAACCAAATGCCATTTCATCAGTAGAATGGCAGAGCTCTTACATAGTTACATCTTTCAGACTCCTTTACAGAAACACTTGAAAGCAGGGGTGGGATTCTACCTGTTCACACCTATTGGCTAGAACTGGTTGTTAACATTCTAAGAAATTCAGAGAACTGGTTGCATTAGAAGAAATTACTGTCCTAATCCTGTAAAGAAGGCAGGAAGGAAACATTCTGGTGTTACTTACAGGAACTCCCTCTCCATTAACCCTTATTACATTCTTGGTTAGGAATAGACTTCTTGTCTGTGGAACTTCTCTGGAGTTTTTTCCCCTCTCCTTTGCTGGTATTTTGCTTGTGTGGAGTGACCATTGAAAAAGTGACTTATGACCATTTTTCACACTTACGACTGTTGCAGCATCCCCACAGTCACAAGAGACCAGGCAAGGAGATGTATGCCTCGATGTGAGTGATGTTGAGTTAGCCATGCCTAGCCAGTAACATGACCACCAAGCCACGCCCATCAACTAAGCCATGCCCACAGAACCAGTTGTTAAAAAATTTGAATTCCACCCCTGCTTGAAAGTTTATAATTCCTCAAGTATTGTTTACCAAAATAGCATGTAAATTTTGACTTTTTAAAAAGGAAATTTGTTGTAAAGTTATTACTTGAAAATTTTAAGTTTGAAATTTTCATTCTTTTTTTCAATTAATAAACTCAACCTTCTTAAGTAACAGAGATAAGGTACTCATAAAAAAGCCAGACAAGAAATGCCTAAGAACTGTTTAAATAAAGATTGAAGCATATTATGTAAACAAAAAGCATTGTACATTCATTCAGGAATTCTTGTATAATTTATGTATGAGCACAAATAACTTCCTCTTCACTGTGATATTATTGTAAGATTCTTCTAGGCACATAAACTAAACAATAGTAGAAAAAATAACATAGCCACCACCAACCATTCTATTCCCATTCTGTCCTATAATGTTCAGTTCATTGTAGCTTTCCTAACAATGATCCAGCATAGACCAAAATACCCTCCATCTTTTCGAAGGCTTGTGGGCCTGCTAGGAAAAAATGTCAAGAAGGGTAGCTTCTTTTTACCCAAGCCTAGAACAATGCAACTCCCTGGAGATGGTAGAGCTGGACTGAAGGCTGTTAATGCAGTTGTTGCTCTCCATACTTTCAAACACCAAATCTGTAAAGGTTGTTGTAAATGTTACATAATCTTGGGACTTTAGTTACTTCTGAAGGAACATAATGGGGCTTCAGCAAATTTTCTTCCAGCTTATTTTGAAAAATTACTTTTTATTTTATTCCATTGGTTAATGTAAATCAGAAGAAATATGATTTGGAGGTACCAAACTATTCCCTTTTCATAATTATAACAATTTTATATTATCTCTTCCAAAGACAAGAAAAAGAAAAGAAATTTGTGTGAGGAAAGAGAAGACCTAGGAAAGGGAGCATATGATAGAATAGGTGCTCTCTAATGCCATACATTTAATTAAAATAAATTGTAAAATATATCTACTTTCAGTACAAATCTCTCTGGAATAATAGTATAATATCTAATATTACATTCAGAATCTCTAATCTGTAAGAATTGCTAAAATGTTTTCATTAAATCTATTTATAAAACAAGACTCTTCTGGAAGATTAGAGATATATGCAAACCAGAAGACTTCACGTGGAAAAGTGGGATTTACTATGGGAGCTGAGTTGACGTATGAACCAGAACCACCTGATCTTTCAGAAGAAAGTTTTACTTGCCTCAGTATGGTTGAGAGCAACTCCATTCCCCAGTCAAAAGTCTCAGTAGTGATCTCTTCATATGAACAAACAATTGGTAACTTTATAATCCATTCTATTTCGTACATTGAATTACTGTATGATCTGATAGGAAATTTGAACACATATTGTGCTTGCAGAAATGTATTATTTTAAATAGTTCAGAGAGAGGAAAATAGTAGTATTTCAGCAGACTGCTGTTGGAGTTCTAGTAGACTCAAAGAAATAACCTTGCTTTTATTTATTTTTCTCTGATGAGACAGAAATTACCAGGGGTGGGATGCTACCGGTTCTGCCTGGCTCCATAGAACCGGTAGCTCTGAAGAGCAGCAGACAAAGAACCGATTCTGTGTTTGCTGCTGTTTGGCTCACCCACTTGCCTGGGCTTTTACCTGTCCTTTCTTTATTTCCTGCTTTTTCAACCTCAGCTGCTTTGCGCAGCAAAGCTGAGGTTGAAAAAGCAGGAAAAAATTGGTTTTTCAAACACTGCACACCCACGGGCAGCGCTTTTCAGCTGTCTGTGCATCACAGCTTAAATTTTTTTATAGCATGTGCACGCAAAACATAGTCACCGAACCAGTAGTAACACTGGTTGAATCCCATCCCTGGAAATTACTGCTAAGATTCATCTAATAATAGTTAATAGATGAAGAGAATAGGTCACTGCAAAACCACTACAAAAGTATATATAGGTCTAGTGGTATGCAAAATATTGCCAATTCAACCAGTTTTAAAATTCAAAGAAACAGTTGCTTACAGTGTAAAGCACCCAACTTACGTCATTGTGGAATTGTTTAGGGATACAACATTGTTTCAAGCTTAAAATACTTCTACAATTATTGAAACAATACCATTTTATTTCAAGAGGAGATGTAGGAGATAGTAGGCTGAGCCTGAGGGATGGGTCAAACACATCATCAGTCATGAGTCCCTGCGTGCTCACAACAAATCTAAGTCCAGCCTAACTTGAATTTATTTTTCTTCTTAACTTCCGCTAATTTCCTTTGAGCATCAGTAGTTGGTATTCTTGTAGAGAGCTTAGGCTTACAATAAATCTTTGTACGCATTTGAACTGTCTGGATCTCCTGATTTCTCTGGTGCCAACATTAATCTGATCTTAGATCTCTTATGGGCACAAAGGGACTTATGACTGATGATGTGTTTGACCCCTTCCTCGGACTCAATCTGGTAATTTCATACAAGAGTCCCCCCCATTTTAACACTACTTCAAGCTTGAAATAGGGCACTTTGAATGCAAAAATAATCGGCTTTAAAATATTTTGCAACTTGATATTACAGAAATGGCAAAAAAATAAAATAAAATAAAATAAAAAATACAGAATGCTAACACAGATTTGTAATAGTTTCCAGAGTAAAATACACTATATGAAGTATGATGAGCCCTAACTCCATTCTCATTTTGGAAAGCCTTGAAGACCACTTTATTTCAGTAGATCTTTGATCCATAGGGTGATTGTGGCAAATGTTAGCTTATTACCTTTTTAATTGTGGGTAGAGTGTTAAAAATGTATTTCAAAAATGTTATTTGTACTACCATGAGCTTTCTAATTGGATAGTATACTAAAATGGTAGACTAACTAATATAGAAAAACACAGCAATTTATTTTAAAGCAGTCATATTAAGTTTCTTTCTCTAAATATATTTATTATTAAATATTCAAACATTTCCCCCTCAAATTGATGAAAAACAGAAGTTCTTCAAAGAAATAATCAGCATGGTCTCATGGTCCAGGCTTTTCATGAACTTGGAAATCTGCGTTTTTTCACAGGAAGCAAAAGGTATTAGCTTCTTACATTTTGTATATCAATCTATACCTTGTAAAATTAATAAAATGTATAATCATTGTAGAGAAATCAATGGGGCACACAAAGTCAAAATTTTCACTAGAATTATAACAACATATTTCATTCTTCTGAATTCCTCTTTGCCTTTTCTTCCATTCTGTTTTGTTAATTCCTTTGAACTAAAAAAAAAAACCATTACTACTAATTTTTTACTCTCCTTAACTGATTTTTGTTTGTGCCTTCTTCGCTAATTAGTTAACTAGTTGGACTATACCAATATAAGAGAATATTTATAGTTCAGGATTGAACTGTGTGGTCCTTGATACTCTCTGATCTTGGTTGTTTTCTTGCAGATATCTATGGATCTTCTCAATCATCCAGGTCATGGTTGTCCCAAAGATGCTTTTCAAAAGGCGACTTGATTTTGTTTTTTGTTGTTGTTACTTTTGTTGTTATTAGTTGTGAAGTTGTGTCCGACCCAATGCAACCCCATGGACAATGTTCCTTCAGGCCTTCCTGTCCTCTACCATCTTCTGGAGTCCATTTAAGCCTACACCTGCTGCTTTCATCCAGCCACTTCATTCTGTCGTCCCCTTCTTCTGTTGCCCTCAATCTTTCCCAGATTTGGCTCTTCTCCAGTGAGTCTTTCCTTCTCATTAGGTGGCCTAAGTATTTGAATTTCATCTTCAGGATCTAGCCTTCTAAAGAGCAGTCAGGGTTGATCTCTAGGACTGACTGGTTTGATCACCTTGCAGTCTAAGGGACTTGCAGGAATCTTCTCCAGCACCATAGTTCAAAGGCCTCAATTCTTTGGCACTCAGCATTTCTTATTGTCCAACTTTCACAGCCATTCATTGCAACTGGGAAAATCATAGCCTTGACTATATTCACTTTTTTTGGCAGGGTGATGTCTCTGCTTTTTAGTATGCTATCTAGATTTGCCATAGCTTTCCTCCCCAGGAGCCAGCGTCTTTTAATTTCTTGCCTGCAGTCTCCATCTGTGGTGATCTTGGAGCCCAGGCAAATAAAATGTGTCACTACTTTCATTTCTTCTCCATCTATTTGCCAGGAATTGAGAGGGCCAGATGTCATGATCTTAGTTTTGTTCATGTTGAGTTTCAAGCCAACTTTTGCACTCTCCTTCTTCACCCGCATCAAGAGGCTCTTTAGTTCCTCTTCACTTTCTGCCATTAGAATGGTATCATCTGCATATCTGAGGTTGTTGATATTTCTCCCGGCAATCTTAATTCCAACTTTTGATTCATCTAGCCCTGCCTTTCTCATGATGTGCTTTGCATATAAATTAAATAGGCAGGGCAATAGTATACAGCCTTGCCGGACTCCTTTACCAATTTTGAACCAATCAGTAGTTCCGTGCCCAGTTCTCAATATTGCTTCTTGACCCACATATAGGTTTCTCAAGAGACAAATAAGATGTTCTGGTACTCCCATCTCTTTGAGAACTTGCCACAATTTGTTGTGATCCACACAATCAAATGTTTTAGCATAGTCAATGGAGCAAAAATAGATGTTTTTTTCTGGAACTCCCTAGCTTTCTCCATGATCCAGTGTATGTTGGCAATTGATCTCTAGTTCTTCTGCGTCTTTGAAATCTTGCCTGTACTTCTGGTAGTTTTCGATCTACATACTGCCTTGCTTGTAGGATTTTAAGCAGAACTTTACTAGCATGTGATATGAGTGCATTGGTGTCATAGTTTGAATGGCATTGCCTTTCTTTGGAATTGGAATGTAAACTGACCTTTTCCAATCCTGTGGCCACTGTTGAGTTTTCCAAATTTACTGGCAAATTGAGTGTATCACTTTTACTGCATCATCTTTTAAGATTTTGAATAGCTCAGCTGGAATACTGTCACCTCCACTAGCTTTGTTGTTGCTCAGATTTCCTAAGGCCCATTTCACATCACATTCTAGGATGTCTGGCTTGAGGTCAGTGACCATCCCATCATGGATATCAGGGACATTAAGCTCGTTCTTGTATAGTTCTTCTATGTAATTTTGCCACTTCTTCTTAATCTTATCTGCCTTTGTAGATTCCTGCCTTTTGGGTCCTTTATCATGCCAATGTTTGCATGAAACGTTCCCTTCATATTTCCAATTTTCTTGAAGAGATCTCTGGTCCTCCCTTTTCTATTGTTTTCTTCTATTTCTTTGCACTGTTCATTTAAGAAGGCATTCTTATCTCTTCTAGCTATCCTCTGGAATTCTGCATTCAATTGGGTGTTTCTTTCTCTTTCTCCCTTGCCTTTTGCCTCCCTTCTTTCCTCAGCTATTTGCAAAGCTTCCTCAGACAGCAATTTTGCTTTCTTGCATTTCTTTTTCTTTGGGATGGTTTCAGTTGCTACCTCTTGTACAATGTTGCGAGCCTCCGTCCATAGTTCTTCAGGCACTCTGTCTATCAGATCTAATTCCTTAAATCTATTTGTTACCTCTACTATATATTCATCAGGGATATGATTTAGTTCATACCTGAGTGGCCTAGTAGTTTTCCCCACTTTCTTCAATTTAAGCCTAAATTTTGCAATGAGAAGCTCATGATGTGAGCCACAGTCAGCTCCTGGTCTTGTTTTTACTGACTGTATAGAGCTTCTCCATCTTTGGTTGCAGAACACATGGTCAATCTGATTTCTGTGTTGACTGTCTGGTGATGTCCATGTGTAGAGCCATCTGTTGGGTTGTTCTAGCAGCCTGTGCTCTGCTTCATTTTGTACTCCAAGGCCAACTTGCTTGTTATTCCGGTTTTCTTTTGGCTTCTACTTTAGCATTCCAATCCCCCAGGATGATAAGGACATCATTTTTGGTGCTAATTCTATAAGATGTGGTAGGGCTTCATTGAACCGATCAGTTTCATCCTCTTTAGCACCAATAGTTGGGGCATAGATTTAGAAGACTACTGTGATGTTGAATGGTTTTCCTTGGATTGGAACTGAGATAATTCTATCATTTTGGGTATTGCTTTTCCTACTCTTTTATTGACTATGAAGACTACTCCATTTCTTCTGAGGAATTCTTGCCCGCAGTAGTATACCTGATGGTCATCTGAATTAAATTTACTGATTCCTGTCCATTTTAGTTCACTGATTCCTAAGATGTCGATGTTCAGTCTTGTCATCTCTTGTTTGACCATGTCAGGCTTGGAGGGATCTTCATGACCATGTCCAGCTTGGATGGATCTTTCATGGATCTTACATTCCAGGTTCCTATGGAGAACAGACCTTTACAGCATTGGACTTTCCTTTCACCACCAGATGCATCCACAGCTGAGCATCCTTTAGGCTTTGGCCCAGTTGTTTCACTCTTTCTAGCGCTACTAGTACTAGCCCTCTCCTCTTCCCCAATAGCATATTGGACACCTTTTGACCTGAGGGGCTCATCTTCCAGCATCATATCTTTTTGCCTTTTGGTACTGTCCATGGGGTTTTCATGGCAAAGATACTGGAGTGGGTTGCCATTTCCTTCTCCAATGGATATGCAGTGGGTTGCCATTTCCTTCTCCAATGGATATGATTTAGTCATATCCATTGGATATGATTTAGTCATAGCAGAGAGTTTTGTCAGAACTCTCTGCTATGACCTGTCTGTCTTGGATGGCCCTGCATAGCATAGCTCATAGCTTAATTGTGCTACACAAGCCCTTTCGCCACAAGGCAGTAATTCATGAAAGAGACTTTCTTAGTTTAAAAAAAAAATGCTTCTCATCCAGGAAGCTTCTTCAGTTCTAACTGAATAGTGGGGAATGGAATGATTTATATTCTTTGCAGTCATCTGGTTGTTAGGACTCCGAACATTGGTCAAAATACTGATCTCTGTGTGGGTGTTTTCTGTATACTTCAATGTTGAGGTTTCTGCCTCCCTTAAAGTATACTGTGCAATCCAGGAAAGCCAGACTATTTCCTTTAACTTCTTCTGGTACTTGGACCCAAAGTTGATGTTGAAGGCTTTCCTTTCTTGTGGTTTAATACTTGATCCAAGTATCTTCCACATACCTTTACCAGTCAGTGGGTAGAATTCCTGTAAAGGAGTTTAGGGGTTTGGTATCTACTTCTTCCATGTAGAAATTAGTCACAATGGGCAACACAGATGAACCCATGGTGTAATCGTGTTTTTTATCTGTAGAAATCTTCATTGTATTTACAATAGGAAGTGATCAGGCAGAAGTCCAGCATGGCACATGGGATGAGATTAGTTCTTTCGCCTAACGTGCTGCCTTATAGCAATTGTTTCTTCATTACTATGACAGCTTTCATTGTTGGAATGCAGGTGAAGAGTGAAGAAACCATAGTCTCATCTGGATCCAGTTTAATTTCTAAACCTTGCTGACAAAATCCTGTGAATTGTTGATGTGATGGGTATGTTGCTTACCAGAGGAGCTAATAAAGTGATTAGATGATTAGTAATGTTGAAGGTTACGGAGTTGATGCTGTTAACAATTGATCTGAGTGAAATTCCCTCTTTGTTGATTTTGGGAAGTCCATATATGCATGGAGTGGCTTCCCCAGGGTTAAAGGCAGTAGTATTGTGGTTTGTCAATGGTCTGGTCCTTCAGTAGTTATTGCAAGAAATCAATGACCTTTTTAAAAATAACTACTTGATTACAACTGGTTGCCAAGTGCCCCATGATCAAGTGACCACCATTTTCAGTTTTCTCTGCCAGCTTCCCAAGAAAGTTAGTGGGGAAGCTGGCAGGGAAAATTGCAAATTATTACTGCCTGCTGAATAATTTACCTCTACCATCTTCTGCAGACAAATCACCATGGGGACAACTTGTCATGAGGACAACTTGCTGCAAGTGGCCGGAGGGAGAGGCAGGTGGGTGAGTGAGGCCGGGGGCTTCCCATTTTCATATCCCACACCACTGCCGCAGTATTGGACTTGGCTGCAGCTGTCATGCCAGGCTCCACATCTGGCATGCCAGCAGCAACAGCAGATGTGTACCCAATGTGGCAGCAACAGCAATGGCTCTATGCTCAGCATGGTGGTAGCATCAGCAGTAGCTCCAGGCCTGGTCTTGTAGTATCAGCAGCAGTGGTTCTGTACCTGGCATGGTGGCGACATCAACGGTAGTAGCTTCTCATTCGGCACAGTGGTGGCATCAGCAGTAGCTCTGTGCTACATGTGGTGTGAAAATGGAAAGACCCTGCTGCTTCCCTTATTTGCTCTGCGCTCTGTCTATCTACTTATCTGCCTGTCCACCTCTCTGGATGCCTGCAGTGAGTTGACCCCATGTTGATTGGTTGTGTGGAGTTGTGCGGCAATTTCATGGTGGTGAGTTGGCAGAGGCAAGTTGGCGGTGGCAAGCTGCAGCAGTAAGTTGGCCATGACGAGCTGGTGATGGCAAGTTATCTTAGATCCTATATTCATGTGGGATGGGAGACTGACATACTTCATTGAGCTGCAGAAATGAAATATGGATTTTTGGGATCCCCACTTAGTTTCTGCATCTGAGGACAGGAGTTCACCTTCTCTTCATTTGCAGAGGGGAGCTCCTGCACTGTACTGGGAAAATAAAGCAGGGATCTTGGAAGATCCAAGGCTTGTTTCTTCAGCTGTACACAGGAGTTCCCTTTCACTCAAAGAAAGGACCTTCCTGCCTTTCTTCAGTAGGTAGCTCTTTCATTCCTTCCATTTAATGACCTTCATGGTTGCTTAGCAAATGCTACTGGAGAGCTGGGATCCCAGTCCTTGAGTAAAGCAGTCGTGGACATCACATTTAACAACAACTTAACTCATCACTGAGATTCCAGGCCATAATTTTGGTCATAAGTCAAGGACTATGTGTATTTTATTTTCTTTCTATTACTTTCTACTTCCATTGCATTTAACCATAGAGATATGCAAAATAAAATATTATCTTTTTACCTTCCATTTGAATATCAGTAATGTAAGTTCTAATGTATCTCAGAATTGCTTTCAAATGCTGGTGTCAGGGCCTTGATGCAGTTCTCAAAATGGATGATGCACTTCATCAGTGGCAAGAATTAGATGACTCATCAGAGAAAACCACTGGTAATTTGTCAGAAACATCTCAAGTTTATTCTGAGAAGTTTATTTCTCGGGCTGGAATTTGGGGTTGCCTACAAGGAGCAACCTTAGCAGCTAAAATAGCTCAGTGAGTATTTTTTCTATTTGCTAATCTACAATTTAATTTTTTTACTTAATGATTTAATTTCACAGAAATTCAGACCAATAATTCATACATATTACGTTTATTATGAATACAGGACTTTCTCTGTGCCAACTAAAAAAAATTATCTTACAATCCTATATCATGTTATATTCTTAATGTATCTTTGCATTGTCACATGATTTTATACAAATTCCTGGTAGGTAGAATAACATAAAATTTTTACATGTTAAATTTACATCTTGGATTTCCATTATGAAGAAATATAGTAAGTTTGGGAAAATAAATAATAAAATTGAAAACATAAATGGTAAATCGAAACAGACTGCAGATACAGCTGAAGTCCTCAGAACTGTGAAATAAAACAAATGTGATAAACATATAGTTCTCACTTAAATGCTGACCATTCAAAATTATAAAAAAAGTAAAGGAGTCCCTGCAGAATTGACTCCGCTAGTCATTGCTGCTATAAGGGCAGTGCTCATCTCCACTTTTCTCCAATTTGTAGCTGTTACATGTGATTGCATTTAAGTTGCAATCCCTTAGCATCTCCTCAATTCTGTACAGTGTATTCAGATATCTTAATTAATAGGAATTACAGTGCATTCAGAAAGTATTCAGACCAGTGGTGGGAATCATTTTTTTTTACTACTGGTTCTGAAGGTGTGGCTTGGTGGGTGTGGCAGGGGAAGGATGCTGTCAAATCTCCAGTCAGAGGTGGTATTTGCTGGTTCTGCGAACTCGAAATTTCTGCTATCAGTTCTCCAGAACTGGTCAGAACCTGCTGAATACTACCTTTGATTCAGACCCCCTTCATTTTTGTCAATTTTGTTATGCTGCAGCCTGATTCTACAGTTGTTGAAGTTCATTGCTTATTGATCTACACTCAGTTCCCATAATGACAAAGTGAAAACAGAATTTCGGAAATATCTATAAAACTGAAATATCACATTAGCATAAATATTCATAACCTTCACTCAGTACTTTGTTGAAGCACCTTTGGCAGCAATTACTCCCTCAAGTCTTTTTTAGTATGATGCGACAAACTTTGCACACCTGGATTGGGGGATTTTTAGCCATTCTTCTTTGCAAATCCTCTCAAGCTCAGTCATGTTGTGATTGTTAGTGGACAGTCATTTACAGGTCCCTCCAGAGATGTTCAATAGAAATCAAGTCAGGGCTCTGGCTGGGCCGCTCTAGGATATTCACAGAGTTGTCCCTAAGCCATTCCTGAGTTGTCTTGGCTGTATGCTTAGGATTGTTGACATGTTGGAAAGTGAATCTTCAGCCCAGTCTGAGATCCTGAGTGCAGTGGGACAGGTTTTCATTGAGAATATCCTTTACTTTGCTCTATTCAGCTTTCCCTCAAACCTGACCAGCCCCGGCTGCTGAAAAACACCCCCACAGCATGATGCTTCACTGTTGGAAGATATTGGGCAAGTGATGAGCAGTGCCTAATTTCCTCCAGACATAGAATTGGGGCCAAACAGTTCAATCTTGGTTTTATCTGATCAGAGATAAATCTTGTTCATCCCAATATGAGAGTCCTTCAGGTGCTTTTGTTTTGCAAACTCCAAATGGGCTTTCATAAGGTTTGCACTGATGAGAGGTTTCTGTCTAATCATTCTAGCATAAAGCCCAGATCAGTGGAGGGCTGCAGTAATAGTTGTCCTTCTGGAACTCTGTCCCATCTCCAAATAGAATCTCTGGAGCTCAATCAGAGTGACCTTTGGATTCTTGGTTACCTCTCTTACTAAGGCCATTCTCTCCCAATTGCTCAGTTTGACTGGGTGACCAGTTCTTGGAAGAGTCCTGGTTGTTCCTCTTCCATTTTAGAATTGTGGAGGCCATTGTGCCCTTAGGAACCTTCAGTGCAGCATACATTTAACTGTAGCCTTCACCAGATCTGTGCCTTACAATAATCCTGTCTCTGAGCTCTGCAGGCAGTTCTGTCTGACAGAGGTGTATGCTTTTCCAAATCCTGACCAATCAATTTAATGAGTCCAATCAAAGTGTAGAAACATGTCAGCAATGATCAAAAGCAATGGGGGAGGCATCAGAGTTAAATGTCAAATAATGTTGCAAAGGTTCTAAATACTTATGCCAATGTGATATTCAGTTTTTAAAAATAAATTTACAAACATTTCTAAAATTATGTTTTCTCTTTGTCATTATGATGTACTGAGTGTAGATTAATGAGCAAAAAATGTATTTCAACAACTGTAGAATCAGGCTACAGCATAACAAAATTGACAAGAGTGAAGGGGGTTTGAATACTTGATGAAATCTGTAAAAAAAAATTATTTGAAAGCTCAAATACTTACTTTGGTACTGTAAATCAGTCACAAACAACACTGTTTAACTATATTGCTTATTTTTTGCATTTAGGCATTCATTACAATATAACATTAAACTAAGAACCAAAACCTGCATTTTATCTGCTATACTCTTCAAGGTAATTAATATATGTATTAAAAATTAGACATTATATAGTAATCTGTAAACTTATTGAATTGCAAATAGAAAATTATGCTGTGATATGGTAAATGTGCATGCATATGGATAGATGCTTGGCATTGTTTATTATAAGCCCACATAAATTTATTTGTTTATTTATTTAATTTACTTACTTACTTTATATATTATGGAAAATCTGGAGAGTACTTTGATATCAAATAACATTAATTGGTAATTATCATGGAGCTATATTACAGATAAAATGGTTATCATAATTCTTATGCAAATGTGTAAGTAACATGCTTTCATTTATACATGCAAGTCAGGAAATAAGCCAGTTGAAGGAATCAGCCAATAGTACCTATTAGAGAAGAAAGAAATGTAGAATACTTTATAATTCCACCAACATTAGTATTTTCAAAACAAATAATGCAGAACACTTGCTCAATGTTTTGCATTATAGTGCAGTATATACTTTCAGTCCATTACAGGATTCAATCCATGGATCAGCAAATAGTCTATTGCAGCGGTCCCCAATCTTTCCACCTTGGCGATCAGGCCTGGGGAGGGGTGGTGGTGGTGGTGGTGTGAATGGCAGGTGCAAACGCACATGCACAGCTCCATTGGTGTGAGCATCAGGTGTGCATGCCTTCCAGTCGTGCAAATGGAACTTGGAGCATGAGCAGAGGGTGCTTGAGCCGAGGGCACTTGTGTTCGAGTGTGAGCCTTGACAAATGAAGTTAATCAGATGGCTCTGATCTCTAGAGTTTTAGGATCTTTTGGAATAGTCATTCAAGAGATTTATTCCCTGCTCCCTCCCTTCTCTCCCTATATTCTTAAATTGACATTTCTCTTCCAGCTACTTCTATGGTTAAAATTTAAAAAACAAACAAATGCTCACCATGGCTTATTTGGCAATAATTAGGCTTATCTTTTTTTTGATAATAAAGTTACTAATTTGTTCAATTCAGGTCTGCGTTACTTTAAAATTAGTAATATCAGCATTCTCTGCTTACTTTCTTCCACTATTCCTGCCTCTTCCACTTTCTTGATTATGTTTTTCCTACTACCTAGTATCAGATCAAATGTAGCTAATCAATTTATTTTCTCTAATCACTGAAGTGAAAATGTATCAGCAGTAGGATTGTGCAAAGTATTTGAAAAACATGCTGTACAGTAATGAGAGCAAAGCATATCCTTTGGAACCACTGAAATAATTGGGAGATTTGTACAGCACCTTAATGCTCTCCCTGTTTGAGTATGTGCAGATGCACGGCAATTTTATTTTCTAAAAATTGCAGGAAGTGCTACCATTGCTTGCATGTGAAGAAAGCAAGGTATAGTCTTTGTAATAGTTGCATGAGCCCCTTGACGAGTGCAATTTTTGAGGAAGGGCCCTCTTTGCTCAGACAAATGCACTTTGCAAAACACTTCTTTCAGATGCTTTGAAGTACCTTAATAGAAATCTAATACGTGTTTGAAACTAAACAGTTGTTTTAACTGATTTGTGTGTAAAAACCCCTTTCACCTCATATTTAGTTAATAAAAACAGTTTATAATCAGAAAGTAAGGCAATCCTGCAAAGTGGCTTGATCCTGTTTATTATAACTCAGTATTATATTTGGTTTCATTTTAGGAGTTTGAAGCATTAGAAATTAATTAAATGTGTTTATACCTGTGTGGGGTGGGAGCTTGAAAAACCACCAAAGATTCGATATTAATCCAAGGAAAACAGCTTTATTGTAGCATTTCTGCAGAAACGGGTTCCTGCCCTGGCATGTGGGAGGAACCTAGAGCAAAGTTTGCATTCTATTTTGTACCCTAACCTACCCATCCTATGATAGCTTAGTTTACAATCTACCCATTGAATTTTAGTATACAATTCATCACCAAATATGGGACATCAGGAAGTTAGTTGTTCCCTAACATGTACACATTTTCCCAGAGCACAACGTGTGATTGTTCAATGTTTCAATGTCCCTTTTGCAGTAGAAAAGTATCAAACTCGCAGTTTTGAAGTTTGAGTCACAGTTACACAATACACAATGGATTTTATTCATGTTTTCTTCTTACAATTCCCCCCTTTTCTGCTTACATTCTTGACTCAAACTCACGCAACAGATCCCCAGCTTCTTTCAGAGCCATCTCCTTCTGAAACATCATCAGAGGTTCTTCCTCCTGCTTCCCGGATCTTGAACCTAAAGTTTTCCCTAATCTTCCATACATTGCTATTACACCAGGGAAACACTGAACACAACAACACAACATCACACAGCATATAATAATTAATATAATTCCCATGATTGTAGATCTCAACCAAGCAGTGCTGGGAAGCCAAGACCATAATGCCCCCCCCCCCCCAAAATCTGGAAATGAGGAATCATCTCTTTGTAATAATGAATTAGAACGAATGCGTTCCTCCATCGTTTGCACTGTTTTTGTAATATTGGGTTGGAAATCATGGATATATACACAACAATGTGAATGAATCAAAGCACCCCCCCCCTTTTGCAGCTAATACAATGTCTAATGCATATCTATTTTGCAAATCCACTTTTCTAACTTCAGAAAGTTCCGTGTTGAGCATTTTGATTGTCTTGATAGTATCATTAAACATGGCTACTGTAAAGTTATTCAGGATATGTAAATCTCTATAATTCATGGCTACTCCCAACGGTGCCAGCATTCCCCGTGCTATCTGTGTTTTCAACCTTCCCCCCTCAGTGTTAGTCCTGAACTGATTTCTCTTTTATTCCGAATCTGTCCCTGGGGTAAGGTATTCAATTTATATATTACTGGTATCACGTATCCCATGGTACAAATCCCACTCTAACGTGGTGGCATTTCTCTATACGCATGTTTCCCACACAACACCCACCTAAAATTTTCCATGGCATACGTTTGATTCGAAGTCCGAGTCCAATTGATTATATCTTCAAAATACATACACATCTGGTATTGGTCGTGATTAAAATAACTCAATTGATGATGAGTGTTAGAATAACTGTGGTTACTACAAGATAAAGGCATATCAAAAGTTTTGTTGCATTTTTCCCAATCACCCAAATCCACTCCTTTGGATACATTTCTCTTGAAACACACATATGCTTTTTCTATCAAATGGACAAATACCTTCCCGGATAGGTTTCTTTTCATGGGAGCCTGTTCAAATTTATTTCCCTTTGGTCTCAAATCCTGTTGACTTAGTGGGATTGCATGTAATGTTAAACTCTCCCCTGTCTTCCCTGGCATGTGCATGCACACCCAGCAGTTAGTTATGTTCAATGCTTGTGATACCTTCTTCAAATCCTTCATGCATGTATTGTCTTCCCATAAATCTGTCCCCAAGTCTCCAGCTGGCCCAATATATGGAATCTGTCCTCCTGATGCAATCATCAGTACTATCATCAAGGTGGTTATCTCAGTCCAGGGTCCAAACTTCTTCATCTTTTTAAGGTGAGCTTCAGCGGCTGACCATCCACTGGAACTGCCCTCCACATAGAATTTGAATCTGGTGCCTTCTTGACTCTGCTGTAATGCGTCCAGCCTCCTTCTTGAGTGCGAACTGCAGATTCAGTTGTCAACAGCACCTGGTACGGGCCTTCCCAGCTAGGTTGCAGCTTCTCACTTCTCCAAGTCTTTATCAGGACCCAATCTCCAGTTTCATAGGGGTGTTGGCTTCCCACAAGTGGTGGTCGTTGTGCCAACAATCCCTGTTTATGAAGAGAAAACAAAGACCTGGACAGTGTCTGCAAATATTTTCTCAGAAACAAATCTTTAAATTCAGGAATTGGATTCCCTATTTTTGCCAAGTAGGGCCGCCCCATTAACATTTCAAAAGGGGAGACCCCAGTGTCTTTCCTTGGACATGTTCTGATTCTGAGTAGTGCCAGGGATAAGTTCTTTGTCCATGGTAACCCATTTTCTAATTGTAATTTGGTCAAATGTCTCTTCAATTCCCCATTCGCCCTTTCCACTTTCGCACTGCCAAGGGGTGTGCAAATTCCATTTCACCCCAACAGCTCCCATCACAGATTGCAACATTTTTTGTGTAAAATGTGTCCCCCTGTCAGAATCAATAGCTTCCATCATCCCATATCGTGGAATTATTTGTTCTAATAGGATCTTGGTTACTGTGGATGCTGTGGCTCTTCTAGTCGGATAGGCCTCTGCCCATCCTCTCAATTGATCTTTAATCACCAATAAGTATTTCCAACAGATACTCTGGGCTAGTGTCCACATCTTTGGGCTCCAAAAATGTGGTTTCACAGCTGTTACCAGTGCTTCTGTTCCCCAGTGTCTTTCCTCATGTACCTTCTCCAGAATTCCTCTCATTACATTCACGGGAACCACCCTCACCCCCTCTGAAGTTCTCCACCCATCCTCAGTTAATGTACAACCTTCTTTTTCCAAATCATCTTTCTCTTTTCCCTCAGGTTTCCAATCCTCATCCTCTTCCATTTCTAGCAAGGGAATTAATGCCATTACCAGCTTTATTTCCCCTGCAGCTTAAGCCCATTTGTCTGCCCACCTGTTTCCAACTACCTCTGGGGTATTCCCTTTCTGATGAGCATTCACATGTACTATTGACACTTGATTTGGCAGTTGCAGGGCCTCCAGAACCTGTTCCACAAGCTGTAATTGTTCAACTTGTTTCCCATCAGCCCTGATAAAACCCCTCTCCTGCCAGATCTTACCAAAGGTGTGGACCACACCCCAGGCATATTTGGAATCAGTCCAAATTGTCACATCAATTCCTTCAGCCAATTCCAAGGCTTTCTTCAAAGCAAACAACTCACACTTTTGTGCAGACCATGAAGGAAGGGAGCCTTTTTCTATGACCTCCACTTTTCCTGTCACGACTGCAAATCCTGACTTCCTTTTTCCTTCTTCAACCCTACTTGATCCATCCACAAACCATCTCTCCCCATCTTTCAAAGGAGTCTCTTCTAGATCCTCCCTCATCTTTTCATCAAATCTACTTGCAACAAACAGTCATGGTCTTCAGCCTCCCATTCCTGCCTTCTTCCTTCTAAAAATTCGGCTGGGTTCAAATTTCTATCTGTCCCAATCACTACATCAGGGCTGGTTCTCAAAATGGTCTCATATTTGAGAATCCGTCCTTCTGTCATCCAAGTTGTTGCCAACTGACTTAGCACAGAAGTAACCTGATGAGGAGAATGCACCACCAGGGCCCCTACAAAGGTTAATTTCTTGCTCTCTACCACCAACATAGCTGCAGCAGCTACAGCCTGCACACACCAGCCATCCTCTCACCACCGGCTCCAGAGTTTTGCTCAGAAAGGCGATGGACTGATATTGCCTCCCCTTTCTTCTGCGCCAACACTCCTAGTGTCGTTCCCTAAGCTGCTGACACATACAGATGAAATGGGAGCTTCAAATTGGGCAAAGCCAAAACTGGTGCGGATGACAATGCCTTTTTTAAAAGTTCCCATCTCTCATCATCTCCCTCTAACCATTCTATACTCTCTCCTTTTCCTACTAGCTTCCTGTGCAAGAATTGGGCTAACACAGTGTATTGGTCCACCCAAGCTCTGCAATCCAAGAGCTTTATTTCACCTTCTTTTCCACAAACTGGATCTTTTCCCTTGAAACTGTCAATCCCTGTTCCTTCAACCAATTTAGCAAAGCTACAGATGTTGCTCTGACCTCATTCTCTTTCTCCCCAGTCAGCAACAAATCATCCACATATTGAATCAACATAAAAGACACTAACTTTCCAAAGCCTGTCCAAATCTTCCACTCTCAGGATCATTCCATTCAAATGCAAACAGGTCTCTACTTCCCTCCTCAAGGGGGCATGTCCAGAAGGCATCCTTCAGATCAACCCCTCTTTCCCCCTTCTACTCATTGAATATTGTTGGGTCCAAAGCTTTGTCACCCCAGGCTGCACTTGAATCTTGATCGGCTGAATGTTCACTCGACCTGCCTTCTCTCCTCCTGCCCAGACCTCATCTGAAATTGCTCTCTCATCTTCCACAGTCATCTTCCACATCCTTACTCCCTTCCCAGTATCCCATAACTGGATACCAAATGCAGGCAACAGATCTCTCCCTAGCAAATTCACTCCAGCAGCCTCAGTCACTACTTCATTCATTTCCAGTCTGATTTGTTCAAACACCCTCACATCCTGTGATTTTCCACTCACCCCCACTACTTTTATCATTTTCCTTGATCTATGTGCACCCTTTATCGGGTCACACACAGAAGTCCGGCTTGCGCTGGTGTCTATCAGAAACAGCCGCTCCTGATGGTCAGGACCCATTGAAATGTTTACCAATGGCTCCCCGCAGGTCCTCTTAAAGGAGCCGGAACAGCCCTAATCATCATACAATGCATAACTCCTCTCCTCCCGGTTGGTAGGACACTCGCGTGCAAAGTGTCCTTCCTTCCCACACCTGAAGCAGCTTCTATCCATTCCAGGCTGTCTCATTCCCATCCCTCTGAAACCTCTTCCTCTGAAACTTCCTTGCATTCTGCCTCGCCTTCTCTCACCCTGGCCTCCCTTTGCCCCCCTTACACAATCCACACTTTTCTTCACCTCATTCTTAGCTGCAGCCTGCATAGCTGCAACCATCATCTGTGACTTCTGTCTGGTTTTTTTTACAGTGTCTCTGTAGTTCTAACTGTTCGACCACCTCATGAGCATTCTCATGAAGTTTTGGAAGAGTCTTTTTCAATTCTCACAACTCGGCTGGTTTTATGGGGGCAGCCACAAAGACTGTCACCGGGTTGCCTGCAGCATTGATCCCATTAGGAACTTCCCGAAGAGGAAATGCATCCACTTCAGGTTTTTCTCTGAAGGGAAAATTTTGAACACTTCTCTTCTCAACTGTTCCATTTCTTTTCTCAGTTGCGGATAGAGAGGCGGCTGAGGAGGGGGTTGTGCCACTGGCAATGGCGGTGGTGCCATAGGAACGTTGGCGGGCGCGTTATTCAAATTAGGATTTGCGGGCGGTGGACTCTGCAGCCAATCATCCATCTCACTCTCATTGTCTTTTTGTTGAGACATGTATTGACCCTCGATTGGAGGGACGGGACCTTCAAATTTCACATGAAACCATACATCTATGTATGCAATTTGAGTGGTCATTTTGTGTTGGAGAATATAGTCTCTCAATTTGGTTATCCAATAGGTACTGGTTTCCCCCTCAGGACTCCAGTGATATGGAAATATAGGATCAATCAGAGGATATTTTGGCCATCAGTCTCGATGAAGATAAATCATGTTTTTCTTTTTGAGATGTCTGGTGAATTCCTTTAGATTCGGGGAGAACCTACTGCTGGAGTAGCTGTCCCAGGGGCGAATCTACCGGAATTGATTTCCTGCCATTGTCAGTTTTTCCCTGTCCCAGACAGGCTTCTTCCTGGTCTCCAAGACCCTTGCTTTGTCCCTTTCCCATTTCTACTCTTCCAGACTCCCAGAGCCTTGACTCACCAGTCCAGTCCTCCAGCAGACGCTGGATTCCCCTGGGGAGTTTAAGGACCTCTTCCCCCCACCTTTTCTTTTTCTGACTGCAAATGAAAGGAACAAAATTTTACCTGATCACTCCAGACCTCCGAGGTAGTGGATGTGTGGGCGTCCCCAACTCAGGCTTTCCTCTATTCTCTTTTCGATAGTCCCAGACTATCAGCTGGCAAAACGCTGTTTCCAAGGATCATCTGGATTTTCAGTCGCCTCTGGAGCTGACCAGAATTCGGGGAGGAGGCACCTCTCAATGGGAGGTCGTGGCCACTACTCACCTAGTCCCCGGCTTCCAGAAGACCACCGTTGAGGCTCCTGGCTTGCCTTGCCAAATTGTGGGGTGGGGGCTTGAAAAACCACCAAAGATTCGATATTAATCCAAGGAAAACAGCTTTATTGTCGCATTTCTGCAGAAACAGGTTTCTGCCCTGGCAGGTTGTAGGAACCCAGAGCAAAGTTTGCATTCTATTTTATACCCTAACCTACCCATCCTATGATAGCTTGGTTTACAGTCTACCTATTGAATTTCAGTATACAATTCATCACCAAATATGGGACATCAGGAAGTTAGATGTTCCCTAACATGTACACATTTTCCCAGATTTTCCCAGAGCACAACGTGTGATTGTTCAATGTTTCAATGTCCCCTTTGCAGTAGAAAAGTATCAAACTCGCAGTTTTGAAGTTTGAGTCACAGTTACACAATACACAATGGATTTTATTCATGTTTTCCTCTTACACCTGTATAGAACTTGAATATTGTTATTATTCTGTATTTCAGTCTTTGTTTAGAGCCTCACTACCACATCCTAAAGCTGATTGTGACTTTGCACAATATGAAACAGACATATTAATTCCTGGCATTGATTTATTTGTGGATTACTATAGAGCTGATATTGCAACAGTTATTGCAAATCTCAGTTTTGTTCTGCATGAATTGCATTGCAGAAGGCAAAATCTAATAGTAAGTATTATAAAGGATATATTTATACTTCTTAGAGGTATAATTTATAATATTGATTAACATGTTTTTTTCCTCTTAACTACATGGGATCAAACAGTCAATAATACATACAGTTATGCATCTTTTTAATTATATAACTGATTCTATGGTTGCTTGCTTAGAATAAATACACTTGCTAAATAAATTTACAAATAAAATTGCATGTATAGATATAAATCATAAAATTCATAAAATTTGTCATATAAGGATATAGTTTGTCTAATATGTTCTTGAACTGATTTCCCCCCATTTGTATATAGTCTCAGCAAATTCATCTATCTGGGTTGGGAGGCTAAACAGGGTTGGGCCTGTAAAGTTTTGGGGCAGGACAAAATACCAGAATTGTAAGCTACACTGGGAAATTAAAAAGAGGGGAAGGAAGGGGAAGAGGAGGAAATATGAAGATACTTCATGGAAATATTGCTTCCTATTGCGTAACTTAAAATTTGCCAAATTAGCTTTCTAAAATAGAATTAAAATTTATATTCACAATTCTAAACATATTAATTTAGTACTTATTTTAAAGCTATGTTCAGTAACATCGAAAGCTGCCTTATGCCAAAGTATTGTTTCAGCTTTGACTTACAAGAGATTAAACTTGAGGTCTGCTGCATACAAAGCATTTTTTCTTACCACCAAACTGCTGTCCTGGCATTAAATATTACATCAATTGAGATCTCTTCTCTACATCTTTGAAAATTCTGATGAGCTTTACACATTAGCGAAATGCCTTGCTGAACAATCTGCCTAGGTCCACTATTCATGCTTTGGATTGCATTGTTTTGAACTGTACCACAAAAGTTGAAGAAAGTTATGTGTACATATAAATAAATACATTGTCGTTGTTTTTTTTGCAGATTTTGCCATTGTTCACATTATATCAGTACTTTGTGTCAGAAATTTGTCGAAATGAAATTAAGTGTATTGAAGGAAGGATTCTAAAGGTAAATGTACCAAAATATTTTATTAAAAATAATTTAATGTAACTTGGTTATTGTACCATTTCATGAGGCCATTCAGTTGTCAAAACAGAAAACAGATTGCTAAAGCCAAGGAATCCTCTTGTTATATGTTCTTTTTAAATACTGTTTAATTTTTATTTTTCCCTTTTTGAAGAGTTCTGGCACAAACTTCTAAATTCAGTGAGTGATGAAGAAAACAATTCTTAGGACTTTCATTCAACTTTTGGATCTGATGATTTCTTGTGAGAACTACATTGCTACATTTCAGGAACAGATACTCAAACTCTCCTTATTACTTCACTTGGACTTATTTCTGTATTTACAAATACATGTTTACATAAATATACAATCATGTGAAAAAGAAAGTACACCCGGGTTGAGTTCTATTGTTTTTATGTATCAGGACATGGTAAAAATCACCTGGTCCTTAGCAGTTCTTAAAGTAGATAAATACAACCTCAGATGAATAACAACACAGGACATTTTATACCATATCATCATTTATTTTACAAAAACAAGGGCAAAATAGAGAAGCCATGTATGAAAAAAAATGGTACACCTTATGGCTCAACAGCTTGTAGAACCATCTTTAGCAGCAATATCCTGAAGTAATCATTTTCTGTAAGACTTCATTAGTCTCTCACATCCTTGTGGAGGAATTCTTTTTTACAACATTGCTTCAGTTCATTGAGGTTTGTGGACATTTGTTTATGCACAGCTCGCTTGAGATCCTGTCACAGCATTTCAATGGGGTTGAGGCTTGGACTTTGGCCAGTGCAAAACTTTGATTCTTTCTTTTTTCAGCCATTTTGTAATTAATTGTTGGTCTGCTTGGGATTATTGTATTGATCCAATGTCAGTCAAGCTTTAGCTACTGGACAAATGGCCTCACATTTGACTCAAGAATATTTTGGTATGCAGAGGAGTTCATGGTTGACTTAATGACTGCAAAGTGCCCAAGTCCTGGGCCTGCAAAAGAAGCCCAAATTATCATCCATCCACCACTGTGCTTGACAGTTGGTATACAATTTTGTGTTGATATGCTGTGTTTGGGTTTTGCCAAATCAAACTCTGCATTATGGCCAATTGTTTCCACTTTGGTCTTGCTGTCCAAAGGCTTGTTCCAGAATCTTGTGATTTGTTCAGATGTAACTTTGCAAACCTAAGCCTGCTGCCATATTCTTTTTAAAGAGGGCTTTCTCCTAGCAATCCTTCCAAAGAAACCATACTTTTTCAATATTTTTCTAATTGTACTGTCATTAATTTTAACATTTAACATGCTAACTGAGGCCTGTAGAATCTGAGATGTAACTTTGGATTTTTTTGCAGTTTTTCTGAGCATTGCATGATCTGACCTTGGGGTGAATTTGCTGGGATACCCACTCCTGGGAAAATTGATAGCTAGTATAGGGTTTCCTGCATGAGCCGGCGGTTGGACTAGAAGACCTCCAAGGCTTTTCCAATTCCGTTATTCTATTTTATCTACATGTTTCTGATTTTGATTGTTTTGTGTAGACTAAATGGAAGGATTATGTTGCTTTGTTTATGTGTTGAACTTCAGTGTGTACCATCTGCATGAATTTTCAGACTCTTATTATTTTAGCTTGTTTGTGGAGTGTTGCTGGCAGATAACCAATACAGAATTGTACACTGTGCATTCATGCATTAGTAAGAGAAAATATTACAAGCAGAAATACTTATTCTTTACTATTGTTGCTGTTCATAAACTGTGCTAAATTTTTCCTGGGCTAGAATAGTTATTTACAGAAATAAACTGGAAAAGATATGTTTCTGTTGTTGATAAGCTGCTACCTGGCTGTGGCAAGAAAATATATTTTTTCTTTTATGTGCATATTCCTATATTGCCTATTTTAGAATACAGAAACTACATGAGTTTTGACAAAATTTATAGTGATGAAGTTGTAGGATATTGTCAGACCTACAAGGTAGAGCTAAAATTTACACTTTGTTTTCAGTGTGGAGCTCATCCATATGAAATCTGAATAATCATCACATTTTAAATTGTAGGGCATTGCAGGGACTTATTTATAATGAGGTACTGTTCTCCAGCAAACAGTTTTATGCCATTGCATTATGCATAACTGAACCTGTAAAATTTGCTTTGAATTATTTGTTATAGTGGGGTAGCTTTTCATATTTCTTTAATAACTTGAGAATAATAACATAGCATGAAAATATCACTAGCACTGGAACTTAGACTAATATATCGCTCTACAGTGCTTTACAGCACTATTTGAACTGTTTCCAAAAGTCAGTGTATTGTTTCCAACCATCTGGGTCCTCATTTTACTGACCTCAGAAGGATGGAAGGCTGAGTTAACTTTCAATTGGTTAGTATCAAACTTCTGGCTGTGGGCAGAGTTAGCCTGCAATACTGCATTCTAACCACTGTGCCACCACAGCTCGTTGAAATACTTGTTGCAACTAGTTCTATTCCATCATGATTTCTTTTAGAAATTATCTATGAGAGGAAACTGATTGTTTTAAGACCAATTCCATAGCTAAGACAATTAATTATACAGTAGTGGCTGTCTCAGGGAAGCTTCTATAGTTTAAGAAATAGCATCCAGTATAGCAGACATACATATATAGTATATGAATGTTAATTAGTTATTCTTTTTATTCTTAGATAAAAGTTCTTACAGATTTGGGATTTTTCTCTGATGCCTTTCATGAACTTTGTATTATTAATCGTGGCGATAAAATTCCTTGGAAATTGCCTACCATATACAAACGTACTACAAAAGTTTGGGTAAAGACATTTATTTTATTTTCTTAGCCTAAAATCAAGAAAATAGACTCCCTTGCATTTAGTTGCTAGAATACTTTGCCTCTGAAGGGCTTACAGCTCTTGGCTTATTTTTTATCTTTTTCATTTTTAATGAAACAAAAGATTGTTTTCTTCTCTTTCTGAGATCATAAGCAACCTATTATCTACCATATGAATAATCATTTAAAAATTTAAAACCCTCACATAGCAAAAAGAAACAATATAGGTACAGAATGTTATATTTATTTATCTGATGAATTTGAACTGAGGTAAAGCTATATTTTGTCAGTGTTATTACTTCAGTTTTCCATTATTCTTACTGTATAATTATATAGTAATTATATTGTCATTTTTTACTAAATTTAGATCTGTCCAAATTTTGATTCATCACAAACCCTCTTGACAAGTGGAAATCTACAGGTAAAGTGTTATATTTTCAGTGGATTGTGAGAATAGACTTGAAAGACAGAAAAAGGAGAAGCTGAGATAATAGTAAGACAGATATATCTCAGCCCCCAAAAGGAATGGGAGGTGGAAAGAGTCTTAGAAGGACCCTTCCTAGTTTTTGGGAAAGTAAAGGCAGAGGAAGGGAGAAATGCTTGCAGGTTTTTGTTACTCTAACCTTACAATAAAGGTAATGTTAGTACTCATGGTTTTGATTTTGTGTCTGACCTATTTGAAAAGCAGACATGCCTAATTTACAAGTACTAAGAGGAGACCATGCTCTTAGTATGAAAGTGTGATATAAATACTAACCAGTTTTGGAGAAGATTTCCTCAAAATATAATGTCAACTTTAATTTACATCTAAACATCTAAACCTACTTCTTTCCCTATAGAAGCTAGTCCTTCTCACAACTGAAAACCTTCCTCAAAGCAGAACAGAAATGATATTTTCTATAATGCTGCAAATTGATATCAGTAAGATAGCGCTTAATACTGATATTTACATTGTCCTTGTCTTGTTCAGATAGACTTATTGTTTTAATTTGGTCTCAAAGAAAGGTATTTTCTTTTACTTAAAAATAAATATTACATGTGTATTCTTTAAAAGAAAATTATTTGTCATAAAATGTTTTTTTTAATTTACAAGGTATTGGAAGAAGTATTTAACAGGCCTATACATTCATCATGGACTGTAGCATGTGAACCAAAAATCATGGATAATTTTATGTTAGCTAAAATGCATTTTATTATTAGTGTATCTGCAACATTATGTTGTATTCCTGAAAAAGTAATAAAGACAGCATATTCTACTGACTCTGAAGCATTAAGAAGGTCAGGAAGAAATACTGATGCATTCCTGAAAGGTATTGATAAGATAAATTAAAAGTTTTATTTTAACTGTATGGTATATGAAGCTTAAAATATTTTGAAAAAGGATGTGCTTGCTTTACATGTCCCAAAAGGTGCTTTTTCCTCCCCCAAACACCAAATGGACCATCTTGATTTTTTTAAAGGTTTCACTTTTCATCTAAGAAGCTTTTTGAGTTCTAACTAATTGGTGAGGAATGGAAAGGATTTATACTCTTTGCAGTCAGCCAGTTATTAACATCTGAGGGTCCTTGAAAACTCCTGGGGGTGACTCTGTTTCCTCAGTTACCTGAATCAGAGTGCAAATGAGTCTTGTGATTGCTGAAAGGGCTGCACTGTAAACAGGAGCTAAGAGCTAAGTAATTTCCTATCCCTCCCCCTCTATTGAGAGGGGGGCTGTTAAGTCTGGAGCATGGGTGCGAATGATGGAGACGAGCCGGTAGAACAGTGAATTTCAAACTCTTTATTTACATATTGTGACAGCTCAACTGGAGGGCTGCTATAGCCTTCCTTATAAAGGCAACTTATTAACTATTCAACCAATAGCAAACCTGGAGCGCTAGCTCCGTTAACCAATGGGAGTGGCCTGTTAATGGCCAATCAGATACTCCTGAACGGGCCAATCCGATCCTGCCATTAACAGCCAATCAGAAGTGCAGGGTCAGAACCCTGCACTTGACTTCAAGCTCAAGATAACTTTATTGGTATTATTCATTCACAACACCCCTTTCCCCTGGCTTCTGCTCACAGGGCGCGGTTACATAGTCCATAAAGTAGGACGGCTGTTTTATTAGTCTTTTCGATTTTCACAAAGTGCCTGGAGGTTGGCTGCACTTCTGCTGAGGTAGATCGATGTTTAACGGTAGGGGTGCCTCTGGTTCCGAGTTCGCGTTCCCGTCATCACCAAAATCACTGGCCACTCCTGAGGTGAATTCACTCCAGTCCCTGGTTCCTGTTCCTGCGTTTCAGTTCCATTATCAGTCTCTTCAAAAAGGTTTCCCTCTAATTGTAATTCGCTTTCCTTTGTATCTCCCCCCCACCTCAGTTTGGTCATAAGGGAATTCGGAAGTGCGAGACTGTAGCCGTGATCGTAGTTGATCTATGTGGCGCTTCCAAAGTCCATCATCAGGGCACTGAAAGAGGTATGATCTTGGGCCGGTTACGCGGATTACGGTCGCCTCTACCCACAGCGGATCGCCCAATAAGTTTTTAGCGAACACTAAATCGCCTACCTGGAAAGTACGGCATCGGCTGCTGGATCCGAGTGGCTTTTCCGGTTTGTAGGCTGGGTGTAACCGATTGAGGTGGGAGCGGAGCTTTTGTTCCATTAGCAGTTCAGCGGGAGTTTTGTTGGTGACGCTGTGAGGTGCGATGTGCTGCAGGAAAAGGATCTGGTTGATTTTCTCATTGATGTTGTCGTAGTCTATTTTTTGGAGAATCTTTTTGACGAATTGTACCATGCGCTCAGCCCTACCGTTGGCCGCAGGGTGTGCAGGCGAAGTGAGCGCATGTCAAATACCGCGGTCTGCCAGGTACTGCTCAAAAGACAGCGCGGTAAATTGGGGCCTGTTGTTGAATACCAGAACGTCTGGTAATCCGTGGGTTGCAAAAAGTCTTTCCAGTCTTTTGATGACCGCGTCAGTGGTCGTGTTGCTCATTCGGTGAATCTCGAGCCAATTCGAGTAGGCGTCGACGGTTAGCAAAAACGTGTGGCCTTTGGTCGGCCCAGCAAAGTCCAGATGGATACGGGACCAGGGTCCCCGCATCATCTCCCATTCGGTTGGGGTTGCCTTTGGTGGAGCATTGCTTACTTCTTGGCATCTCTTGTAAGTTTTAACCCACGATTCAATTTCTCTGTCGATGCCTGGCCACCACGCGTAGCTTTGTGCGAGGCCCTTCATGCGCACGATGCCAGGGTGGCCATCATGCAAGGTTCTTAGCAGTGTCTGTTGGAGTCGTTCTGGGATAACGACTCTATTGCCCCAGATGACACAGCCCTTCTGCAGGAACAATTCTGTTTGATGACTTTTAAATGGTGCAAAGTCGTCTGATACTTGGTCCAATGGCCATCTGCGTTCCACCCATGTGAGGACTCGTGCTAAGATGGGGTTGAGTTTTGTTTCTCTCGTGATGTCACAGGCAGTTAATGGTGGCGTGTGGAGAGTCTCGATCTGCAACGCTGTCATTGTTGGTACAGGATCGTTGATAGTTTCAGGGAGCGGTGTACGGCTCAGCGCGTCGGCGTGGGGAATGGCTTTACCAGGACGATATTGTAGCCGATAATTGTAGGCAACCAAGAATTCTGACCAGCGGGTCATTCTGGGAGAAAGTATGTAGGGAGTTGGCTTGTCCCCAGCGATGATCCCCAGCAATGGTTTGTGGTCAATTACAATGGTGAAAACCCGGCCGTACACGTACTCATGAAATCTTTTAACAGCTGATACAATCACCAGGGCTTCTTTATCAATCTGGCTCTAATTTCGCTTGGTTTTCGAGACGTTTTTGAGAAGTAAGCAACAGGAGCTTCGTTACCGTTAGGTAACACATGGCTCAAAATGGTGCCCATTCCAAAAGGCGATGCATCACATGTAATGTTTTTTGGCAAAGTCTCATTGTACTGCATTAGTACGGCATCCGAAGTCAGTAGTTTTTTCACATTACGGAACGTCTGCTCTTCTTTGTGACCCCCTACCCAAATTGCTTTTTTATCTAATAGACGATGTAAAGGTTCAGCGACAGTCGCCTTGTGCGGCAAGAATACATTATAGAAATTGATGAGGCCTGAGAACGCCTGGAGGTCGGTCTTGTTCTGGGGTCTGGGAGCGTTTTTTATTGCTCTCAATTTGCTATCGGTAGGGTGAATATCCTGACTGTCAATTAAGTACCCTAAGAATTCAATACGATCTGTACACAGTTTGCACTTATTTTTTTTGACTTTCAGGCCTGCTTCCTGGAATTTTCGTAATACCAGTCTTAAACGCTCCCGTAAGATTTTTGGAGTGGGGGCAGCAATGAGCACATCGTCAAAGTAGGGGACAACGCCTTTGATCCCCTGCAAGAGTCTCTCCATTAGGCTCTGAAAGATCCCCGGGGCTACACTGACTCTGAACTGGAGCCGCGTACACTTAAAGGCACCTCGGTGTGTTACGATAGTCTGTGCCTGTGCCGTTTTTTCATCAACCAGCAGTTGCTGATAAGCTTGAGCTAAGTCTAGTTTAGCGAAGACTTTTCCGCCCCCCAGGGAATGGAGGAGGTGTTGTACCACCAGTACCGGATATGGGTTCTGTTGCAGGGCGTGGTTTAGGGTGGCTCGGTAGTCCCCACAAATTCTAATGGAGCCATCCGGCTTAATTGGTGTCACAATCAGCGTTTCCCATGGGGAGTGGTCAGTTGGCTTTAAAACTCCCTGGGCAATTAACTTATCAAGCTGCTCGTCGATTTTCGGCTTTAGAGCGAACGGAACTCGACGAGGCTTAAGGCGGATGGGAGCTATCTTTGGATTAAGGCTAAAGGATATCGGGGTCCCTTTGTACTCACCTACCTTTTCCTCGAAGATGTCCCTGAATTCATGGGCGAGGTCTTCCTCCCAGTCACTGCCGCTGATTCGGTTAATGCCTGCCACTTCAATGCCTAGTGGTGCGAACCATTGCAGGCCTAACAGACTAGGCCGGTCCTTATCGACCACCGTCAGGGGTAAGTATGCCATGCGGTTCTTGAATGCAACCCGGACTCAACTGGATCCTGCGACTGGAATTCGGTTCCCCTGGTAGTCCTTTAACACGAGCCGTTGGAATTGAAGGTCTTGGCGCCAGATAGTGGGGATGAGTTGCTTGAGGGTCTTCCATGAGACCATTGAAAGAGACGATCCTGAGTCAACTTCCATCTGGCAAGGCCGATTTTCAATGTTCACATTGACCCGAATTTTCTTAGTGTCTAGTGAAGAGGCATGGCCAATAGTGAGTGTTTGGTGGACCTCTTCCCGTCTCGCTAGACGACTCACGGGTCAGTTTCTGTTGGAGTGGTTTACTGGTTCTTGCCTTACAGGGCAATTCCCTGTCGATTGGCAGAAATTGGTTCCTTTTGAGGTCTGGCTGGGTCTGAGGAGGCTTCTGCAGACCCGTCCGATGTGGCCTCGTTTCCCGCACTCGTGGCAGAGCGCGTCGCGGAATTTGCAATCGGAGCGGTAATGGTTGGCCCCATAGCCAGCGCACGGTTGCTGGGACTTCGGGTATCAGTCCCGATTGGACCGCAGGCGATGGACCTCTTCTCCGTCGCTGTCTGACGACGAAGAGAGGTCCTCATGATGGGCCGTCTTCAGTTGCCCTTCTGCATTAGGTGAAACTTCACCGGCCGGTGGGTGTGCTGGAACACGATTCCGGTGTAGTTGGGCAGCCGACTTCTTGGTTGCCTCTGCTGCTGTAGCTTCAGCTATGGCATCTTTAAGGGTGATGTCGCCCTTTGCCATTATTTTGCTCTGTACATTTAGAGCGTCTAGCCCGAGGACTACTCGGTCTCTCAAGGCCTCTTCTAGGTTGATGAAATCGCAAAGGCCTCCCAAGTTCCGGAGGTCTGCAACGAAATCGGCGACACTTTCTCCTTTCCGCTGGTTCCTTTGATAGAACTCGGGCCATCTTACGAGCGTTGGAACGGTTGGTGCATAGTGGGCCCTTAGTAGTGGTTCGAGGACGTCGCAGTCCATGGCCTTCACTTCAGCCGGATTCGTAATGCCTTAGCCATTTTGAATACCGTCGGGCCGCAGTGCATTAGGAATACCGCCCGTTTCTTCCCGGTTGTGGCATCCTTCAGATTATTCGTTTCCAAAAACATTTGAAAACGATCCATGTAGGACTCCCAGTCCTCTTGAGCTGAATCTAATGGAGCGGGTGGTACTACGCCGCTGGACATGGTTCCACCGTTGTGCACTTCAGCTACGTGCTTACTCGTCTTAGTTGGCTCTGATGTCATCCAATCCCACCTTCGTCGCCAGTGTTTAGTCTGGAACATGGGTGCGAATGATGGAGACGAGCCGGTAGAACAGTGAACTTCAAACTCTTTATTTACATATTGTGACAGCTCAACTGGAGGGCTGCTATAGCCTTCCTTATATAGGCAACTTATTAACTATTCAACCAATAGCAAACCTGGAGCGCTAGCTCCGTTAACCAATGGGAATGGCCTGTTAATGGCCAATCAGATGCTCCTGAACGGACCAATTCGATCCTGTCATTAACAGCCAATCAGAAGTGCAGGGCCAGAACCCTGCACTTGACTTCAAGCTCAAGATAACTTTATTGGTATTATTCATTCACAACAGGGGCTGTTCAATTTTGGGGACATAAAACAACCACTACACAAATGCATGGCACAAAACAGAGTCAATACACCGGGACAGTATTCAACAATTCTTCTGCACTTGAAAGAAAAGGGCCATTCCGAAGCCCCATTCTGGATAGAGAGGAGCACTAGTTTGCAAAAGGAGTTAGGGAGGCTTTCTGCGTTAAAATTAACAAGCTGTCTCTCAACAGACAGGTGGGGTAGGATACCCCTACTTAGCTCCTGCTTGCAATACAGTCCTTTCATCAATCCAAAGAGGATTCCACTCTCACCATGCCTGTCATGCAGCCCCTTGTACCCTTGTACACCCTCCCTGACCTGCATCCCATCTCTTGCACACCCTCACCCTTGGTGCCTCTCACACACTCCCTTGCATTCTTGCGCATGTGTTAAATTCTTGACATTATACATGAGAATATTAAATACACTTGAGAGTACTAGAGAAATAATTCATTTGTAAATCACCTTTTTGCTATTTTAAATTACTTTGAGAGCTTTTAAATTGTTTTGAGAGCTTTCATTGGAATTGATCATGTATGTTATTTTTACAAAGGGTATATATTACCTCCAGCATTTACAAGTGGAAAACGAGAATCTGTTATGATTGTAGAACTTGAAAAGAACAGAGACACATTAAATGCTTCTATTCTGAAGGTAACTTATGTATATATATATATATATATATTTTCTCAAGTTTTCGCGGGTACTTACATGTATGGCATTCAGCTTTGTTCAGGTATTTTCCCACGTCATTGTAGTTGTGCTTTTAAAGTTGTAGCAACGTTTCGGCAGAATCTCATCTGCCATCATCATCATCATCATCATCATCATATATATATATATATATATATATATATATATATATATATATATATATATATCCTGGTTTATATGATATGATATGATATGATATGATATGATATGATATGATATGATATGATATGATATGATATGATATGATATATCTCCCGGTTAACACTATAGTTGCATGTTCAATATGGCATAGAATCATTGGTGTGTATTATTTGAAGAACTAGCTGTGAAACTAATAATATTTGTGGATATTAATAACACTGAATGCCTCAATATTCACAAATACAATGTCAACAAATATATTAAATAACATAAGGAATTTAAATGCAAACATTTTGAATCTATAATATTTAAATCTGCTTAATTGATCTAAATATCTTGTTTCTTAATTATATTTGCTCAAATTTAAATAGTTTTTATTTTTTATTTTAATATTTATTAATTGATCAGTGATATAGTTTTAATTATTTTAGGGAATTTTATTGGCAGAAGCTGAAGAAAGAATTAATTTAATTCTTGAAACCATACAGAGTAAGTATGGTGCACTGATATATAAATGTTCAGCCATAGAACTGGAAATTGTCGTTGAAGCTAAACTTCAGCTTGCAGCTATTGCTCAACAGAGACTCCAAACAGCTTTCAGGTGAATTTTAAAAAAAACTATCTTGATAAATCCATTTTTCTACTGGAATAAAACTAACATTTGCTGAAAACAGTGCTTCATAGATGATTGTCTTAACTGATACTTAAATCATTTAAAACATTAGAAAATTAGAAAAGCAGTTATTCATTGATAATTGAATTACATTTGGTTACTGTGGCAGGAAACATATTTCCTGGAGCCATTCGAAATGACAACTGTTATTCATACCTTGATTGTTGTAATAAGCAGTATGTAGGGCTATCATATATATGTATTAAATTTTAAATTCTTAACAGCTTCAATCTGAATTTCTAGTGTTTCTCAAACTCAGCAAATTTAAGGTGTGTGGGATTTAAGTAAATCCATATATTTTAACATTGCTGAGGTTGACAAACTCTGATCTAAACAATTGGCTTTTCTATGCAATAAGGTCTCTTGCCTTGGGCAGAAGATTGGATTTGAAGACCTCGACTCCAAGGTCCCTTCCCCTCTGTGATTCTATTAAAATCCTGTGTGACTATTAACATGTGACAGAGCTCCTTTGGAAGATGCTCCCATTATCTTTTTGCATAAATGAATCAAAATTAACAAGTAAATGAATGGAAATTGGTAAATTATTCCATAAACTATAGAATATGTATAAGTTGTGGCCCCAATTCCTGAATGCTGTCAGAGGAAGAGGACCTGGAAGATGAGGAGGAGGAACTGGGAATGCCTTCCTCCCCAGGACCTTCCTTTCTGGCAATGCCTTCTTCCCCAGGACCTTCCTCCCTGATAATGCCTCAGGTTCCATCAGACAAGCGAGAGGAACAGCCTGAGATTAATCAGGAGGAAGGCATATCGGAGCAGCCCCTGACAGGGAGTAAAGAGGAAGAGTGTTGGCTTGATCCTAAGCAGCGTCATAGGCGGAAACGTGAGCAGCAATGTAGGAGGTGTGGGAGGGTCAGAGAGTGAGCTGAATCATTGAGCCACACCCCACAGGGTATAAAAGTGGGTGTGATTTCTCCTGAAACTTTGTACGGGACAAAGTTTAACCTTACTTCAGATTTTCTTCGTGAATGACTATTTTTGTGGACTGCCTTGTGATTTTCTGTGAGTAAAACTTTATCAGTTCGGGCTTGGCAGGCAGGACATGTGGGAATGCCAAGAATATTATCAGTTCCAAAGAATTAACTCTGTGAAGTCTGAGCCAGTTTGCCTGCCTGTGTTGGTGTGAGTTTGTCCTCTTTCATATTTTGGGAAAGAGGAAAGGCAAGACAGAACATGTATATGTATATAAAATTGTGTTTTTTGGTTATAGTGCTGCACTGGTTTTTTCTGCAATAAAACTTCTTCAAGATGCAGAGGTTTTCACAGATACATCTAATTCTCAAAAAGATGCAGAGAGAACAGATAAGGTATATTTCAGTTTTCACATTTTATTAAGTTGATGAGAGAGGATAATGTTGAAAGCATGATGGGTCGCAACTTTATAATAAATATTAAAATACTTTTAAAATTATTCTATTGTTATTTTATGGATTTTTAGTTTAATACAGAAGTATTCCATGTGGCGTAATGAAAGCTATATACAGTATTTTACACTTAAAACATTTTAGCAAGCATGACGTATAAGAGACATTCTATATGTTAAAATGCATTAGTCAGTTATAGAACAATTGAACATTAAATGTAGTAATCCAGTTCATTTTCCTCTTTTGATCAGGGATATGATGGAAGGATTTCTACTGAGGATTCTAATCTAATTCACAATATAACTGCACGAGAACATTTGAATATACACATATGGCTAAAATGTCGTTTGGCATTAGTGATTGCAATTACAGCACAGGCAAGAGGCATTGAAATAATGAAAGGTAATCAGTAGTCAATGGTAGTCAGATAAATGCATACACAAAATTTAATTCTCAAAGCTACCTGTGTTACTTCTTCAGAAATATTTGTATATTTATGCATATTTTCCCATGATTGCTTCCTTGTCTAGAAATACTTTTTTTGTAGAAGCTGATTTTCATTGCATCTTGCTAGCACTATAAACCCGTGAATGATCATAATTAGACATTGAGTCCTCTTGAGTATTCAAGTAACATTGTAAATCTCTATAGGTGGTTCCTTGGTTAACAACTACTTGTTCAGCAATCATTCACGCTTACAGCAGCACTTAAATAAATGGTATTTATGGCTTCATCAAAGTTACAGCTATCACAGTGATTTTACAGTCATGTGATTGGGATTTGGGTGTTCAGAAACAAGTCCAGGTTTCTGATCTTTGCAGTGTTCTGTGATTTGTTACCTTCTTCTGTACAGGCTTCCCACAAGCAAAATGAGTGGGAAATCTCCAAGAAGTCAGAAGTTGCAATTATGTGGAGTTGTCATTTAATGTCCCATGGTAATTCACTTAAAGTTACCGCATCACTTAGCAATGGACATTCTGATCCCAATTACCATAGTTAAAGAGGATCTTTATGTGCTGTACTGAGATAATAAAAGCAATATATTTTTGTTAACGTTTCTCATAAAATAATATTAAGAACTATGTTAAATGTGCTCAAATAACTTATATGCTCAAATAATTTATATCAATTACAATAATAAAGTATTATAAGATAATACTTTGTACCATAATTATTCTTGATGGTATTATTTTACTTTTCTTCAAGAAAATGAATTAACAGAGTGTTCTAGTCTGATTAATGAATTACAAATGGAAGCCGAAGCATTCAATGATGTTGAGACTCTTGCTGAAAGTACCATGCAAACTGTTTTACTTGGCCTTCAAGAAAGACTACCAGTGGCTGATATCAAGCTTCATTTACAGGTATTAAGACAAAAGTGAATTATCAATTATTTCCTTGTATCATTCTTATGAAACAAATGCATTTTGATGCTATTCATAATTTCATTTGCATTTTACAGTAAAATAATCTGAGATTAATTATTTAATAACAGTTTTAGAATTTCATAAGGAAAATGCAGAAAGAACATTTTCAGGAATTTGGTAGTCACATTATTTTTTCATGGAGTGAGTACCGCATCAAGGAAGATTGTATCTTGCTGTTAGATTTATGTAGTAGGTGGTTCCAACCATGCTGTTAATTGAATCAAATTTTGAGAAGAGTCATGCTCAAAAGTTTGCACAGTCTTAAAAGGATTAGGGTTATATATAGCTGCAGTCAAGAATTCTGTATACTTATCTATAAAACAGAACTATTGCTTGGCAGAAGAGTAGTGATAGAAAACAGGATAAATTTAGAAAGGATGTCTTTGGTAATAGAATTTGAGAGCTGAAGATGTAGATCTATCTCTCTGTCTGTCTATCTATCTATCTATCTATCTATCTATCTATCTATCTATCTATCTATCATCTATCTATTTATTTATCATCTTTCTGTTCACACAGAATGTAATCAAGTTGCTTGAAGAAAAAACACTGAATTCTCCACCAGCTAATTTAATATTAGTACAGAGTATGCTTCTGCTAGCTGATATAATGAGAACAGAAACAGAAGATGGTTCAGAATCATCTAAAACTGACCAGTTAAATGTATTAGTTCAGGCACACGCACTAGTAATTAAACAGGTAAGTTTATCTAATAATTGAATATTACTATATTTTTTCAGTGTTCACTGCTTAAATACAAATAGCACTGAGTTTTCCATCATTGGAAAGGCTTAAATTTTGATTATTTTCATCAGTCTTATCCCCAGCTATTGCATTTTTAAGTTTAAAATTGTTAAATATAAAACAAAATTAATGTCATATATTGGTGGACTTTTAAAACCAGGCCAGGAATCAAATCACATTAAATTTTGTTTTTGAAATTGTGCCAAGTATGCAAAGGAAGGGTGGAGTTCAGATGGATCGTGTGGCAGGAACCTTTTACTGTTTTGATCTTTTGCATCTAGACTATGATCTGTAAACAAATTGTATTTCAAACTCTTAGAAGAAATGTATGTTCCTTTTATCTCATTTGTATATGGCAAGTGTATGTATATGGATAGATAAAAAGTGATAGAAAGATTGGTAAAGTTACTGTCAGATTTGTGGGTCTGATCAGGGGTGGGATGCTACTAGTTCGGCCTGGTTCTATAGAACCTGTAGCTGCGAAGAGCATCTGACACCGAATAGGTTTGGTGTTTGGCCCACCCACCTGCCCGAGTTCTAGTCTGTCCTTTATTCCCTGCTTTTCCCTCCTCAGCTGCTTTGAGCAGCACAGCTGAAGTTGAAAAAGCAGGAAACAAGAGGATTTTCAAACACTCCGCACCCAAGCACAGTGCTTGTCAGCTGTCCAGGCGGCATAGCTGATGATTTCTTGCAAACACTACACACACGATTGTCCCAAGTTCAGAGAACTGCAAATCGCTCCACTGGCTGGCCCCTCCCCTCCCCTCCCACTCATTCCTTACCTGGCATGTGAGCCATCCAACTTGCCTGGCTTGGTAAGTTGCTATTTTCCTTCTTTTTTCCTGACTATCAGCTGTTCTGCTCTGCCAGGAGATTTAGATTAGCTAGAAAGGAGGAAATCCTTGGATTTGTTGCTTTCTAGCTAATCTAAAAGCAGAGCCGAAGCTTCCTTAGGACTGAAGCTTTTCAGTACAGACTCAGGTAGCCGATTGCAGATAGATAGATCTCTAAGTGTGATTCTGTGAGCAATTTAATCTGCCTGCCTGCTTTGCCTGCTTTTGGGTAAAAGTTGCTCTTTTTTATAAAAAAATCAATATTTATATACATGGTGTATTGTGAGTTAATTTTGTGAGTTTGCAAGTAAATTTTATGTGACAGACTCAGATAGCCAATTGCAGATAGATGAATCTCTAAGTGAATCTGTAATTCTGCGAGCAACTCAATCTGCCTGCCTGCTTTGCCTGCTTTTGGGTAAAAGTTGCTCTTTTTTAATAAAAAAATCAATATTTACATCAATATTTATAATATTTACATACAAGCCATGCCCATTCAGTCACATAACCCACCAAGCCATGCCCAGTCAGCAAGCCACCATCCACCCAGTCACATGATGACCAAGCCACACCCACAAATTAGGCCACACCCACAGAACTGGTTGTTAAAAAGTTTGAATCCCACCCCTGGATCTGATCCTGATCTCCCTGATCCAAACGTTCTTGATTTGCCATTCAGTTGTTAATTGGAAGAAAATATAATCATTTTTTAATTTACTGAAACTAGTTTACCATGAATGGATTATTTTTGGAATATAATTGAAATATAAGAATTAGATACACAAATACTAATTACAAGTTTTTGTTTTATTTAGTTGGAAACAGTATTAGTTGAGCTCTTCATATAATACCATATCATGGAATGTTCTTCATTCCCACAGACCTCTGTTAAATTTTTTCTCTTTTTTCTCTAAAGAGTTAGTGATCAGAGCTTAATGAGCATTAGGAAATTTTGAGAATATTTCTGCTCCAATTATCTATATATCATACAAATTTTAATTTGTGTTTATATTGAGGCTCAGAGGACATTGTTGGCCAAAGTCAAATTCTGATTTTTTTTGTAAGTTTTTTTAAAGGAAAGTACTTTCTTCTTTTCTTATGGACACTTCAATGAAGCTTTTAAGTATGAAGTGGGAAATTATGTATTTAGATGTTGAAATATATTTATATGACTTCTTATTTTCCAGCCATTCCCTTCTCTTTGTCTTTTTCCCTAGTCAGTAAATTGCTGTCCCATGCTGTTGGGCTATTATGAGTTATTATGGGGCTAAATGATTTGTCCCTTAGGGTATTTTGATAATGTGCTTATCTTTCGTTACAAAATTTGATATTTTCAATAGCTGTTTATTTTGGGGCAATCACTTGAACAACATAGACAAGATCCTACTTTAACAACTCTAAAAATGCCTATGATGAACATATATCTCCCACATATCGCATTACTGGCAAAAGTCAAAATGAGAATTGGTAAGGACTGTTTAATACAATACAAACTGTTGTTATTTCTGAAGATTATTACTATACTTAAGGTATTTAATGTATGTGGAATCTATTAATTTCATATATAAAGTTATACTATCATTTTTTCGCTAGCATCGATGCATATAAAGACATTTTAAAAACATCTTTCTATAACTTACTATGCCTACAACTATTTTGTGTTTCATATTTTTTGATAATTTATAGCAGATATAAACTATGTAAAATGAACAGGATAATGTTTAATGAATTTATATTAAAATAATCTTTTTTATAAGACAGAAATCCTAATTCTTCAGTCAAACATAGAGACAAAGTCTTACTCAATTATGGAAGCTAAATAAATTTTATTTTAACACATTTATATAACCACCCAACTCACACACAGGTGGCTCACAAGATTTAAAATCCACAACATAAAAACCATAAAATCCCAACCTCCATGGCAACACACCCAAACCAACCACTTGATCACTCACTTTTGTAAAATCAGAAGCTTTGCTTTGAACTGTAGCACCTCTTTTCTAAAAGGCAGAGCTGCAGAAATGAATTGATCCGTTGCTTCTTTCCTCAGTACATTCTTTCATAGACTACTAGATTTTCCTGTTTTCAGGAATGAGCTAATTGTAAATGTCACTGTATAACTGTTATGTTTTCCTTTGAGTAATGAAAAGTATTGATGGAATAAACAGATATAATGGAGTGAGAATTAAGAAAATATAAATCATATGGAAATTATATGATTTTGTATTTAACATCAACATTCCATGGAAATCCTTCGCAAAAGGGTTTGTTTCAAAGATAAATTGACTTTCAATTATTCCAATTCACATGTTACGTTAATTAATATATTGTTGAGTCAAACAGTTTTTTTTTTAATTCCATACATTTTTGAATTGGCTGTAGTGTCTGATTAATATATAGCATGAATCACTTGTCATTAGGGTTTCACAAGGTCTGAAATATTTTGAAAATTGGGACTGAATGAATTAACACATTGCTGATTGTTGGCCTAGCATTATTCTTGTTCTTCTGGGGGCGCGATTCATCATTTTCTACAGGAAGTCCTTGTTTATCAACCATTCATTCAGTGATCATTCAAAGTTATGATGGTGATGAAAAAATAGCTTTACAGCCATTTATGACTATATATGACTTTTTCCCTCAGTCAACATGATCACTGTTACAGTTAGATGTTGTTCTCCTGTGTCTGAGCTGCATTATTTTTTCCCCTTTTGCAGAGCAGAAAGATTGGAGAGGAATTGCAAGAAACTGCAATTTACAGTACACTTATGAAATCATTTTTTTCCTCAATGTCTCCTCTCTGTGAGGGGAAGGGAGAAAAAAAAAGCAAGCAATTTCTGTGGGCAGTCATTCTTTTGCTTCACACTTTCCTGCTGCTGGCATAGACAAATTGCTTTTGATGTATAGAAGAACAGAACAGCTGGAAAGCACATCATGGTTATATTTCCCACTTAGCGACTGCTTTGCTTAGTAGTGGAGTTGCTGGTCAGAGTTGGGATTATTAAGTGAGACACTACATGTATGTAGTTTAGAGAAAATATAAGTATGCGCTCCTAAATTCCAGTTGCGAAATACTATATATGTCTGGAATAACTCATTTCTTGTATTAAGGGGCTACATTTTATTTATTCAATGTTTGACTTTTATTTTGCGTTAGAATTGGTGAAATAATTTCCTGTAAATTGATTTCTAGGGCATACTTTAACTTTAGAATTGTCATGTAAATCCAAACCACAGAGTGAATTTCAGTGGGTAAAAGCCCTACGATACACAGAAACAGCACTAAAACTTTCTGTAGCATCAGTAAAAGAAGATTTAGATCTAGAAGCTGAACTTCTTTTTCGAAAAGGTAAAATTCTTTTTTTTCTATAAACTGCTCAAATTTCATGTTGCATCTGAGACCTAGAGAGTTGGTAATCTAACAATTTATAGTATTCTGTTTTGTATACTCTGTGCTTCATATTGCAAAGTATTGTATGTATAGCTCCCCCTGCTTAATTAAGTTATGAATATATGTCTTGATATCTGTTAGGGATTACATTGGTTACCTAACTTAGTTTGGGTAAAAATAATATATAAACTATGTTAGTGAGTTTAAGTGTATGTATCACTTTAACTGTTAAAACATGTACTTTGGGTGCAGTTGTAAAATCACCATAAGAGGGAGCAAGAGAGCTCGCTGTTTACTGGCTTTTACTGGATAGCTGACAATGTTGGATTGATGGTGATAACTGCGTGTTTTTCCCTGCTGTTGCTGAAACGAAGAAAAGCGGTTTGATTTTCTTCATATCTCTGACTGCAAGAGATATATTGCTGGACTGATAATTTGTAAGTTTACTGACCTCTATTTTCGACACTGGACTTTGCAACTGATTAATCCCCGGATGGACTGAACTAGTTTATGACATATGGACTGTTTTGACTATGCTATAACTCTTGCTGGAATAAAAAAAACTATTTAACTGGCACAGTGTATCTGTCTTACTGAGTATAAACTACAACAATGTTTATCTCACATCATTTGCCTGCCTGCTAGACTGCCGTTGCACGTTCTGCTAGGGTGTGTATCCCTAACACTGGTTATGGGCCCAGGTGCACAGTCAGACTAACCAGGATATAACAGGCTTAGATTAAAGTGAGAGTTTGTGTAGTTACACAATACTGTAAACAGACAGCTGTGTTTGTATTAATTATAGTTTAATATCCAGATAAAGATGGCACAAGTCAATTTACAAAGTTTGTCTCTAATATCCAAACTGGATGGAACAAACTATGTTTCATGGTCTATGAAATGTAGCCTACTTCTACGCAGAGAAGGTTTGTGGATTATTATTCAAAACCCACCAGAGGTAGATGCTTGGGATCCAGAGGATGAGAATGATACCCAGAAAATACAAGAATATCAACTGAAGAATGAGCAAGCTCTCTGTATAATAGGATTGACACTCTGTGATGAGCAGCTTGTACATATTCGAGGAGAAGAAACAGCTGCGAAATGTTGGGAGAATTTAAAGAAGATTTATGTTCAAGACAGTGTAGGAGCACATATAAATCTTACACGGAAACTGTTCAGAACACATCTTCAAAAAAATGGAGACACTGACTCATTTAAATATTATGAAGAGAATTTTTCAGGAACTGCATGAAAAAGAATTTATCTTCACAGAACTACACCAAGTTTATATAATTTTGTCTTCTTTAGATGAAAGCTATGATGACTATGTAACTTCACTTGAGGTTCTGCCAAAAGATAACCTTACATTAACATTACTGGCAGATTAATTGAAGAAGCCAGGAGAAGGCTTGAAAGGGATCAACTCAGAAGGGAACAACCACAATGTGAAGAAGAGAAAATATCTTTGTCAGCCTATACAATTAGAAAATGTTTTAATTGTGGAGGAAAAGGACATTTGGCTAGATTCTGCAAGAAAGCAAAATGCCAAAATGCCAGCCAGAAAAATAAAAGCCATCAAAAGGAAGAAAAATGCATAGAGTTAGCCATGTATAGCAGGGGTCTCCAACCTTGGCTCCTGGAAGCCTGGCGGACTTCAACTCCCAGAGTTCCACAGCCAGCAAAGCTGGCTGTGGAATTCTGGGAGTTGAAGTCCGCCAGGCTTCCAGGAGCCAAGGTTGGAGACCCCTGATGTATAGCAACGAAACTGTTAATAGTAATTTCTGGGTTGCAGATAGTGGAGCATCGCACTGCATAACGAAAGATAAGAAAAGATTTATTAAGATGTCCACGAGTTCACAGCAGATATTGTTAGCTAATGGATGGAAACTGAAAGCTAAAGGTGAAGGTATAGCATATTGTTCTTGCATGAGAGAAAATGTAAAAATGTTATATGTACCACAACTTAAGTTTCATTTGCTTTCGGTTAGAGTTTTGGTTAAACTAGGTTATGGGGAGACAATTGCATAATTGAAAAAGAAGGTAAAAAAGTGACTGCAACTTTAAGAGGTGATTGTATGTGTTAAATGATAATCATTCAGAGGTAGCTAACACAGTTTATAATAATGTTAAACCTCATAATGAGTGCATACATTTGTTACACAGACGTTTGGGGCATATAAATTTTAAAATGCTTAAACAAACGGTAGAACTATCTAAAGGTATAAAACTGAAGCCTTGCAGTAAGTATTTGCACTGTAATTCTTGCAGTCAAGAAAAAAGCAAGGAAATACCAGCAAATAGAGTTAATGGATTTAAAACAAAGGAGCCTCTAGAGGTCGTATTTGCTGATATTATAGGTCCTAAAAAACCAAGTATGGGAGGTGCTCGTTATATTCTAAGTATAATGGACCATTATTCCAGATATGGTTTCTGCTATCTAATGAAGAGCAAAACGGAAACATATCAAAATTTCTTTAATTGGCTTAAATTCGCAGAAAGAAAAACTAAAAGGAAATTAGTAACTCTTATAACTGATAATGGTACGGAATTTATAAATAATAAATTCCAAAATAAACTGAAGATGGCAGGTGTTGAACATAAAAAGTCTGCACCATATAGGCCACAACATAATGCCTTTATAGAAAGACGAGGCCAAACAATTCAGGCAATGGCTCATACTATGCTGTCAGATTCAGGATTACCTAAAAACTTGTGGGGAGAAGCAATAATGTGTGGTAATCATATATTGAATAATGTTGTTAACTCAACAACAGGTGAATTACCATTCACACGGTGGCATGGTAGAAAACCTGACCTAAGTTACATGCACCCAGCATGGGTGCATATTCCTACACAACTGAGAAATAAGGGGCAACATAGGGCTAAAAGGTTATTCTTTGTAGGTTATGAATCTAATCACAAATCATACAGATTCTGGGAAAAAGGAACATCTAGAGTTTACTGTAGTGCTAGTGCCAAATTCCTAGAACATGTAGGATGGGAAAAACTGGAACAAGATTCAAGTAAGGAAGTAATTATAGAAACCTACAAAAGACCAAAAGAACAAATCAGTAATAAGAAAAGTATAATTAAAAAGGAAGTACAGGAAGAGCATATAGGACCAGAACAGGAAGAAATACCAGAACAGGAAGAAAAAGATAATCAGGAACAGGTAGAACATGAAAGTCCACCTGTAAGCCCTGTAATACCTAGACGTACAACATGTGTAACCAGACCACCTGACAGGTATCAAGCAAGTATAGTTTGTCAAGTTAGTAAAGTTCCAACTACTGTTGAAGAACTTAGGATGTATCCTGCAAAGGAACAAGAAAATTGGCATAGAGCAATGGAGAAAGAATTAAATTCATTAAAAGAAATGAAAGTTTATGAAAATGCCAAATTACTTCCAGGTGAAAAGTCCATTGGCTGTAAATGGATATTTAAGTTAAAAACTGGTAAAAATGGGACTGTTACCCATAAGGCTAGGTAAAACACTGATTGGTTGGAGGTCAATTAGACAGCAACACATAAGTATGTCCACAATGGAAGCAGAATTTTCATGTCTATCTTTATTATGTACTGACTTAATTCTGTATAAAGTTATTGTTAGATATGGGAGTAACTGTTAAAGATGCCATTGTAGTTTATGAGGAAAATCAAGCAGCCATATGGTTGGCTACAAATATTGCTGTAAAAACTAGATCTAAGCATACTGACCTTAGACATTTGAATGTAAGACAATCTGTAAAAAAATGGTTTAATAAGATTGGAATATTGCATGACTGATGAAAACATTGCTGATGGATTTACAAAAGCCCAAGATGCAGTCAAGCACAAAGAAAATTGTGAAAACTATGGGTTGAAATTGTAAATAGATATATATATTATTATATAACCCAAAAGGGGAGAATGTTAGGGATAACATTGGTCACCTAACTTAGTTTGGGTAAAAATAATATATAAACTACGTTAGTGAGTTTAAGTGTATGTATCACTTTAACTGTTAAGACATGTATTTTGGGTGCAGTTGTAAAATCACCATAAGAAGGAGCAAGAGAGCTCACTGTTTACTGGCTTTTACTGGATAGCTGACAATGTTGGATTGATGGTGATAACTGCGTGTTTTTCCCTGCTGTTGCTGAAACGAAGAAAAGCGGTTTGATTTTCTTCATATCTCTGACTGCAAAAGAGATATATTGCTGGACTGATTATTTGTAAGTTTACTGACCTCTATTTTCGACACTGAACTTTGCAATTGATTAATCCCTGGATGGACTGAACTAGTTTATGACATATGGACTGTTTTGACTATGCTATAACTCTTGCTGGAATAAAAAAAACTATTTAACTGGCACAGTGTATCTGTCTTACTGAGTATAAACTGCAACAACGTTTATCTCACATCATTTGCCTGCCTGCTAGACTGCCGTTACATGTTCTGCTAGGGTGTGTATCCCTAACAATATCCAATAATTGTCAAGCCCCAGGGAAATCAGAAAATCCAGGAAGTTTTAATGAGTATAAGCTCATTGCAAGTTTAAGCACTCTACAAGAATCTGAACTACTACTAGTCAAAGCAGATTGGTGGTAGGTAAGAGTCAAAAAAAATGAAGGTGGGCTGATCTTAAATCTCTTGTAGGCATAAAGGGACTCATGATTGATGATCCCTTCCTCAGGCTCAGCCTGATCATCTCCTACATCAACTTTGCATTGTATGCTAAATGTAAATCTGATGCAGAATTTAATTGAACCTAGAAATCTTTGGGTTGCAATTCTAAATATATACTTGTGGTATAAGTTTGAGTTTCTCTTAACATAAAATCTTAATATGCTAGTTCTTAATAATCTATTAGAAGAAATTGGATTTTCAGCTCCTTAATAGAATTTACTGTCATTCTTAATTTAATTTTATGATTTATATTGTGTTGATTCCTACTATTGATATTCATATATCATGTGGATTTTATCAGTGATCTGTAGTTTTCTCTAATCTGTAGTTTGTAGTTTTCTATAGTTTAAATTACTTAAAACTAATTAATGAAATATTTAACATTGAAACAATTCCTTGAATACTTGTAAATTCCATTTCCTCATTTGTGTTTTATTTTTCTTTTCTTTGCCGTTGCCCTTAAAAAAATTCTTAAGAAAATATAACTGAAAAGAAAACAATATTCTGCTTTATTAGCTTTATCAGGAAAAAACAAATCTCTTTAAATAAATTCATATATGTCATTTTTAGGAAGAATAGAACGACAACTTGATTCATTAGGTCTTAATAAATCAGAATTAGCTGTTGACAGCTTGCTGGATGCCATAAATTTAAGCCTGCTGAGTTACCAGCACTATGGGTGAGCAGTTTTTTTTTTCCCTATGTCCTTTAGACTAGTATGTCAATTAAAAGAAAATAATAATTAAAACATACAATTTACACTGAAAGTGTAGTCCAGACCATAAAGTCCAGACCATAAGACATTTAAAAGGCTTGGATGAATAAAACTTATTCACTTAAAAATATAAATTAAGTGTTTGCCAAATGCTAACATAATATGTTTGGATTCCTTGCTTTTTCATTTATTTTTTGAAGATTAATAAGAAGATCATACATGGAGATAGCACTGCTTTACTTTTATTTATGTACAAACAAGGAAGAGTCTCCTACTTCAGGTACTGTGAAAGGAAGAACATTTAAGCAGAGGGTATGTATAATTGTTTTTAAGGCTAACCATATATTTAAACACCAAGTTTTAGTATTATGTTACAGATCTATAAAGATATATGCCTGAATATAGAGACATTGTTATTGATTTTTGCAAAGTTCCTGCATCTGGTTTACATGAAGTTGAATTGATTTGAGGGATCAAAATGTCAAGACAGTGAGCAAGGTAACATGATTGAAATCCTATCGTTGTTGTATAAGAATCAATGTTATATATACAGCAGCCCTTGTTAAGTAATTATTCACATTTACAATGGTGGGAAAAAAGAAATTTTCAACCAATCCTAGCAACTGCTCCATTTAACAATCTAGTTGCTGCTCCTAATTGTGGTTGCTCAATGAGCCATGGTACAAAGAGCAAATGAGGAGAAAGGTAGGTAGGTAGATAGATAGATGGATGGATGGATGGATTGATAGATCTATTATCATGCTGCTGTTATTATCATTTGATATTATTTACTTAACTCCTACAGACACTTCTGCATATATTATATAGATATACCAGAAGAAAATATACCAGAAGAAAACACACACCAACCGCTACCTAAATGCTCAATTCCACCACCCAGCACAAATAAACTCCGCAGCCAAAACACTAATTACCAGAACCGAACGCCTGGCAGATAAAGCATACATAAAGACTGAATTATGCACCCTGACCAAAATACTGATAGCTAACGGCTTCCACAAAAACAAAATTATGGACCTGATCCACAAAAACACACTGAAACACAATAGAAGATGAACAAACTTGAACAGCTGTCCTGCCCTACATAAGAGGAACAACAGACAAAACCAGCAAGATACTACGTAGGCATCACATCAAGACTGCCTTCAAAATGGACAAAAAAATAGCAGCCATCCTAAGAAACCCCAAAGATAAAATTGACCTAGAAAACCAAGGCATATATGAAGTACCCTGTGCATCATGCCCTGCCACATACATAGGACAAACCAACAGAAGGATAAGTACCCGCCTTGAAGAACACAAGAATGCAATAATAAAGCTGGAACACACTTCCTCACTCGTCCAACATATGAAAGCCATAGGTCATAGCATCAAGTTCAGTGGCACCCAAACTCAAGCTACTATAGAAAACCCTGGCTACAGAATCTTTAGAGAAGCCATAGAAATTGATAAAAGACCTAATAGTATGAATAGAAGAGATGACTCCACCAGACTATCAGTCATCTGGAAGCCTGCACTCACAAACAAAAAAATCTCTATACCACAATCCAGTCAAGCACCTGGACACAAACAGACCCCTCCAATACCTCCAGCCCAAACACGTCCCAGCCAGCTACCCCAATAAAACCTAGCTTCCTAATAAATAATTATCGGCTATTCACAAGAAACCAAGCTGCACTAAGAAACCCCAATGCACAAAAACACAATGTTGCCAACCAATCAAGAAGTCAGCAACTCGAAGACCAATAAAAACAGACCTAAACTCCCAGCCAATCAGGATGAGGAAAAAACCATTCAAATAAAGCAGAAAGCCAGCACCAAATTCAAACAAAAAACGGCTGCCAAGCCTGACACACGAGATTAAAAAGAACCCACAAGCCTGAGGATGGCAGATAAGATTCTGCTGAAACGTCATTATAATAAAAGCACAAATATTAAGGCGTGGGAAAATATCCGAAGAAACCTATATGCCATACATATAAATACCTGCGAAAACATCACACACACACACACACACACACATAAAATATGGTATTACATTACAAACACTACTACATATATTACCCTGCAGTTCTCAACTTTTTTGGTTTCAGGATTACTTTATAATTTTGAAAATTGATTGACAACTCCAAGGAGCCTTGATTTATGTGGTTAAATTTATCAATATATACTGTATTAGAAATTAAGACTCAGAAATGTCAAAATATTTATTTAACTTTGGGGACCCTCTGAAAGGACCTCAGCTTGAGAAGAACTGTATTAGGCTGATCCTTGGAATATTGATGTGAAATGTTGTTGTTAGTTGCGAAGTCGTGTCTGACCCATCGCGGCCCCATGGACAACATTCCTCAAGGCCTTCCTATACTCTACCATCTTCTGGAGTCCATTTAAGCTCACGCCTACTGCTTCAGTGACTCCATCCAGCCACCTCATTCTCTGTTGTCCCCTTCTTCTATTGCCTTCAATCTTTCCCAGCATTAGGCTCTTCTCTAGTGAGTCCTTCCTTCTCATTAGGCGGCCAAAGTATTTGAGTTTCATCTTCAGGATCTGGCCTTCTACAGAGCTGTCAGGGTTGATCTTCTCTAGGACTGACTGATTTGATCGCCTTGCAGTTCAAGGGACTCGCAGGAGTCTTCTTCAGCACCATAGTTCAAAGGCCTCAATTATTTGGCGCTCAGCTTTTCTTATGGTCCAACTTTCATAGCCATACATTGCAACTGGGAAAACCTTGACTATGCACACTTTGACTATGCAAACTTTTGCCTTGACTATGCACACTTTTGTTGGCAAGGTGATGTCTCTGCTTTTTAGTGTGCTGTCTAGATTTGCCACAGCTTTCCTCCTCAGGAGCAAGCATCTTTTAATTTCTTGGCTGTAGTCCCCATCTGTGGTGATCTTGGAGCCCAAGAAAATAAAATATGTCACTATCTCCATTTCTTACCCATTTATTTGCCAGGAATTGAAAGGGCTGGATGTATCTAAGTGCAAATCCACATAGCTCCCTTGCCTGGTATGAGGACAATCTATTAATATGTCTCTGAGCATATATCTACAGACCTCTTTTCTTTCTGTCCCTTCCACAATTCACCCAGCTCAAGAATAGTTGGAATGCTATGATATTTTCCTGAATATCCCACATCAAGATAATGTGTATAAATGGGCATTGCAGAACTGGCCTGAAATCATCTGCTCCATACCAAGAGATCTTGTAGCTCCAATGGATTCTGCTAGTTGTCTGTGGAATCACTTCTTTCAGTCAGCTCCCTGACATTCCTCTGTCTTCCTTTGGCTGCAAAAGAGACCAGAACTCTTTTTTTTTTGAAGCCATTTTGTTTGCAAATATATTGGTTTACTGGTAATCTAATATGAAGACATGAAACTAGACTGTGATTGGCTTAACACCAACAAGAAGTAATTGAAACTAAATAAAAATACTTGACTCTTTCTATAGACTACCTGGAAGGAAATTTCCTTCTCATTAGCTGCTGTTTTCAGGAAAGTCCAAGTTTCTCACATCATCCCCTGGCATTATATTTTTAGGATACTTTAAGTTCCTACTCTCATGGGAAAGATACCCTACATTCACTACCAAACTGGACGTCTCTCCCTCCCATCCCTCAATTGAACTGTTTAAAGTGGCCTTGTGAAAACATTCACAAGAAGCTAAATAGACCAAGAATGACAATAGGGGGAAGAATCAGACAAGAACTGTGGCTCAGTAAATTACATTGTTTCTATTCACCAATCACATCTCTGAGATAATATACACTGCTCAAAAAAAATAAAGGGAACACTTAAACAACACAACATAACTCCAAGTCAATCACACTTCTGTGAAATCAAACTGTCCACTTAGGTAGCAACACTGATTGACAATCAATTTCACATGCTGTTGTGCAAATTGAATAGACAACAGGTGGAAAGCAGAGGCAGTTAGCAAGACATCCCCAATAAAGGAGTGGTTCTGCAGGTGGTGACCACAGACCACTTCTCAGTTCCTATGCTTTCTGGCTGATGGTTTGGTCACTTTTGAATGCTGGTGGTGCTGTCACTCTAGTGGTAGCATGAGACGGAGTCTACAATCCACACAAGTGGCTCAGGTAGTGCAGCTCATCAATGCAAGCTGTGGCAAGGTTTGCTGTGTCTGTCAGCGTAGTGTCCAGAGCATGGAGGCGCTACCAGGAGACAGGCCAGTACATCAGGAGACGTGGAGGAGGCCGTAGGAGGGCAACAACCCAGCATCAGGATCACTACCTCCACCTTTGGGCAGGGAGGGACAAGAGGAGCACTGCCAGAGCCCTGCAAAATGACCTCCAGCGGGCCACAAATGTGCATGTGGCTGTTCAAACAGTCAGAAACAGACTCCATGAGGGTGGTATGAGGGCCCAACGTCCACAGGTGGGGGTTGTGTTTACATGTGGCATTTTCCAGAGAACACCAAGATTGGCAAATTTGCCACTGGTGCCCTGTTCTCTTCACAGATGAAAGCAGGTTCACACTGAGCACATGTGACAGACGTGACAAGGTCTGGAGACGCCATGGGGAATGTTCTGCTGCCTGCAACATCCTCCAGCATGACCGGTTTGGCAGTGGGTCAGTCATGGTGTGGGGTGGCATTTCTTTAGGGGCTGCACAGCCCTCCATGTGCTCGCCAGAGGTAGCCTGACTGCCATTAGGTACCAAAATGAGATCCTCAGACCCTTTGTGAGACCATATGCTGGTGCGGTTGGCCCTGGGTTCCTCCTAATGCACGACAATGATAGACCTCATGTGGCTGCAGTGTGTCAGCAGTTCCTGCAAGACTAAGGCATTGATGCTATGGACTGGCCTGCCCGTTCCCCAGACCTGAATCCAATTGAGCACATCTGGGACATCATGTCTCGCTCCATCCACCAACGACACGTTGCACCAGGAGTTGGGGGATGCTTTAGTCCAGGTGTGGGAGAAGATCCCTCAGGAGACCCTCCACCACCTCATCAGGAGCATGCCCAGGCGTTGTAGGGAGGTCATACAGGCATGTGGAGGCCACACACACTACTGAGCCTCATTTTTGACTTGTTTTAAGACATCACATCAAAGTTGGATCAGCCTGTAGTGTTTTTTCCCCACTTTAATTTTGAGTGTGACTCCAAATCCAGACCTCCATGGGTTGCTAAATTTGATTTCCATTGATAATTTTTGTGTGATTTTGTTGTCAGCACATTCAACTATGCAATGAACAAAGTATTTAATAAGAATGTTTCATTCATTCAGATCTAGGATGTCTTATTTTTGTGTTCCCTTTATTTTTTTGAGCAGTGTAGATAGCATCTTAACCTAGTAGGAAGAGAAAAATAATAAAAGATCACCCAGTGGGATCTACGTAAAACATTTTGCCTTTACTCAGGGTTGCTCAACAAGCTGTTGATGCTTTTCTGGGAGTCTAGTGTTCATCTTTTTATTGTTTTCATGCTAATAAAATATTATCACCATCAAACTGTGTTGCTTCAGGTAAAGCCAGGTTGTGACCATAGCACCACAGTAATCTGCACAATTAATTCCCTGTCTCAAACACCAGCTGTTCAGCATAATTTCAACTGCTCATGTGTCTTGGTTTCACAACTTCTGATAACCAGTTGTAGCATCCAAAAAATACGAAATGTCCCTCTTGTCTGCCATGGGTAAAATAGTTAAGGAATTGGCCCAACAAGTTAAAAGAATAATATACAAAATTTCAACAGGAGTGTAGTGATTCAACAGGAGAGAACAAAGCTGTTATTTTACTATATTAAATGATATTAGTGGTTGAAGTGTGATATTTAATGCCTAGGACATTTTGGAAAATATGTAACTTCCTTGAAATATGAAATATATTTATTTACCACTATTGCAAATATATTTATTTTTAATTCTTTCTCCATCCTAGTTGCTCTTTGCCATTCTGGCATGTCATTTTATTTGGAATAAACATGCAAGAATATTTATCACTGAAGCATTGTGTCGCGTTTATTTAACATTTTTAAATTCTAAGAAGGTTTTTGATGCCAGAGGCCTTCTCAGAAGTAAAATTGATGCTCATCTTTCAGTTTGCAGCATGCTGAATTTGTTTTTTTAAATGAAAATAATTTAAAAAAAATAATGTCATGTGAGACAGGGACCTTTGGGACATTTTTTGAGGGTACAATAGTACTTCTTAGCAACATATTGAGGAGTCTTAGCCACAGTTTCAGAGTGTTTATTCTGTACTGAAATTGCTGGGAACTGAATGAATGTCAGGTACCTTTCTGAAACAAGCAAACCAAAGTGCTGTTCCATTTAAGGGACAGAGCATAAGGAAAAAGAACATAAACCATTAAGTAGTAATTTTCTACATACTTACATTTGAGTAAATCAATAAAGTTTATTTCAGAGTAGATCAGGGGTGTCAAAATCACATCATCATGGCAGTGTCACGTGATGTACCAGAACCCTTTGCTAAGCCGGGAGTGGGTGTGGTCAGCACGTGACACATCTGGCCATGGTCTGGGAGTTTGACAGCCTTGGAGTAGATATATATGTTTCCATTAAGGTTGATTGTATTTTCATAGCATTTCAGAAGTTTTTCTTGTAGGATAATTTTTTAAATGTCCATAGATGCTCTTTCTCATAATCTATCATTTTGCACCAATGTGAATCAATCTTTGTTACATTTAGCTTAGCAGACGTCCAAGTACTTCTGCAGATATTACTGTTCTTGAAATATACAGAGTACAAGCCTGGATTGCTGTAAGAAGTGCTGCACAGGTTTGTGGTGTTTTTTGTTAAATCTGATTTATCTTTGCTTATTTTTTCCCCACGTAGCTTTCTAATGGAAAAATGGGGAATTTATAATTTACATTGAAAGGAATAAAGGAAGGATATAATGGCAGTATTTTGTATCTTTTATATGCAGATAGTCTTGTTTAGCAATGGTTCACAATGATGAAAAAGTAATTATAACAAATCCACACATTTGTGACATCACAGATCTGTAAAGCAAAGGAAAGCTAAAATAAGATTGTATACATAATCACTGTTTCACTTAGTGACTGTTTTGCTTAATAACTTAGTTGCTGGCCCCAGTAAGTCACTAAATGAGAATTATCTCTATTAGACAAGTGTTGTTATTTCAATTTTAAGATTATTTTTGTACCATTAAGATATGTTAAAACTGACAAAATCATAATGGCTGGTTTCAGCAATATTGCTGTTCAAATTATTTTACATTGTAAAGGTTCATTTACTAATTATAATTTGCAAATTTTAAATACTGTATTTCAAGGCTTCTCTTCAGTATAGAATCAGAAATCTTCCTTTAGTAAGTTTAACAGTGGTTGTTCACTTCAACATTTGACTCTGATTAGAAGATTAATTAGTCTAGTACAGTAGTTTGTATATGTTTCTAGTTTTAAGTTTACTATTTTAAATCTAGGTCAGTGAAGCAATTCTGACCTCTCAGCAATTAACTGGCAGAAAGGCTGTTAAATTGTATCACATGAGACAAAGAACGCAACAAAATATGCCTGAATTTGCTCTTCTGGATCTCAGTTCTTCTTACAGAGATTTTTTGTCTGGTATTTACTTTTTCATATTATATTGTTACCTGGTCTAAATGTTGATACAATAGAGAATTAGAGTGTCATGACTGTCCATTTTAGGTGACGGGGGAGGGGGGGGGGAGAAGGCACAGTGACAAAAATGGATATTTTTCTTGTTTTTAAGTAATAAGAAAAAAATTGCCTCTTATAGTCCTAAACAAGTTCATAAATACTGCAATATTTTTCTGGCTGAGATAATTTTATTAATTTTCTAGTTATCTCTATAGAACTATTGTTAAATGGTATTGGTAGTATGTTATTATGCTCTTGATCTCAAACTTCACAAGTGTTTGCATGTAAGTAATAAGTTGTTTCCTAATGCTATCAGTTGTTGAAATAAAGAAATCATTAAAATATACAGCAAATGTACGATCAAACTTAGAGAAAAAAACAATCACGTTGTTGCTTAAAATGCAGTAAAGATATTGGTTTACATAAGTGTGTATATCACAAGATACAGGATTTAGACAGCTAAGTCTGGCACGATCAGAAGGAAATGGCTGAAACCAGATTAGTCAAGAACCATAAGATAGCCATTTAATAATTAAAACCTTCAGTATTGGCAGAGGATTATTGGGTAGCACTGATAGGCTACCCAAAATATGCTTACAGGAACAGAGACAATGGGGCTTACAATTTTGAGAATCCTTATGAATTTTCAATATTCGGCATAAATGTGAACTAAAATATGATCTGTTCTCCGCACAAGTTCTAAAATTCAATACATAGAATCCAGAATCCAATGAGTCAAAAACATTATACTTGTACATTTATCCATTGAAGAAAATGATCACACATACACATCTGCATTACAACTCTGTACCTCTGACCAGAGCTCTGCACCTATGTATTAGAACTAATTCTATTGCTAAATTTAGCATAGTATAAATCGTTAAAATTTACTGTAGCTACAGTGGTTTATTTAATTTTTTTCAAATATTCCATACTCTAGGAAAATATGAAGTTACTTATAAAATTCCCGTGGTATGTTCTGTACAAGAGACAAAATCAGAAAGTAATGGAGTTGAAAGAGTCACTTCTAAAGAAAGCCAGGACAGACTGGAAATACCTTGGCTTCATGTACTACGCTACCATACATACTTAACCAGGTTTTTGAACCTGACTCCGCTGGCTGGTAGGAATATATCTTAGACTTTGAATATTGTGCTACAACCAGGTCTATTGTTTCTATAAAATAGTATACCCATATTCCAGAATCAGTATTTTGATAAATTACACAAACGAAACTAGCTTTATTGTTTGTTTTCCTAAGTATAAAAATGCTGCATTTTTAAATTTATGGATTACCACCCATCTTTTCATGTATTAATAAGGTGTTTCCTTTTAAAAATGCAGTTTTGTAAAGGATTTAATTTTATTTCCGCTTAATTTAGTCATTGTACACAAATACCAAGGAACATTAGGAAATCATGCAATTTCCCAGAATCCCCTCCTCTTTTGACCTGCTTGTAGGCTTTAGACTTAGATTACTATAAATAGTACAAATGGAATAGCAGGGATAGTAGTTTTAAATTAATGTAGAATTGATATTTTTCATAAGAAAGATATTAACCCTCTGAATACAATGTCTAGTACATGGATGTCTAACCTCTTGGCTTGACTGGACTCATTGAGGGAGGAAGAATGATCTTGGGTCACATATGAAGTATATAATATAGTTAATGTATATAAATCACACAATAATGTTAAAAGTTTATGATCCTGTGGGAATGCATTACTAGCTGCCCAGGGCCACCTGTGGGCCACATTATGGACATGCTTGGTTTAGCATTTCTAGATAATTCTGTGGAACAGACTTCACTAAAATGCAAGAAGAACCCATGATGATTAATATAGACTAATACACCACTCTGTATTTAGCAACTATCTTTAATTAGCAGCCATTTGCAAATACAATAATAATAAAATTCATTTTCTGAAAATGTATGCATTTACAACCAATTTTTAATACATGCCAGACTGAGAGTAACACTGGGTAGCTGTATGAGAGAACTTTATCAAGATGACACAGCTGCACCAGTGATCTTTGCAGTGTCTCCTCCTGTCTCAGGTGTTCACTTAATAACCAAGTCTTTGGAACAGGACTTGGTCACTAAATAAGGAGAGGGTAAATAGAAGTGATTTAGATGAATCAACGATTCTAAGAAAAAATATGGCCTAGGACTTACCGCTAATGTTTCTAAATGTCCCAAGATCCGAGAAAAACTGATGGCAGGCCTGAAAGTTACCGAAGTACACATTATAATTTCATGTGAGATATTATTACTTTGATTTATTCCTCATGATTAGTAATGTCTCAAAAAATCTGCTTTGAAATGCAGGTAAGCTATTTTGTAATTTTTATAACATGGTAGATCATACATATTGCTATAAAATTCCAGCTAAATATATGAAATACATACATACATACATACATACATACATACATACCTGTACTGTTATTATTTTCCACAGCTGTCCCAAAAGCAGGAAAAGGCTTATTTGTTAAAGAAGATGTGCTGTACACCTCAGTGTTTGACACAACAATTGCCCTGCGCTTGGCAAGACTTCATTCTTTTTTAAAAAGCCATTTGCCCATTTATTCTGGCTGCTGTCTTCAGGAGCCTCCAAAACAGCTATATGGTTTGGAGAAGCCTTTCTTTAGCATGACTGCAATTGGAAAGGTAATTTGAGATTTAATTATAATTTTAAAATGTATTGATACATAATTTTCCATTTGTCTGTAAAATATATATGATATCTAATAAAATTATTATATGATTCTACAAAAGCTGCCAAAGGGGTTTTGGTTTGGTTTTTTGGCATCAGGATAGAAATATGTTTTATTAAATATTAAGAACCATCACATAAATCATAAAAAGAATTTACAATAGAAAAGAAAATATATGATTATGATATGATTATGATGTGGTCATTATTTGCCTGTGCTGTGAATTAATTTATTACTTGAGCAATATCAAGTAATTTTTTAAACTGGTGAAATGGGCAGCCATATAAATTTGATTAATAAATGAAGCCTATCTTTTACCATTTTTTGGATGGGGAGGAAGGTAGGAAAAAGATTTTTTGACATTTTTAATACATCTGTTATATAGGTTGTATTTTAAATGCCTGAAGTCTGTTTCTAATAGTTGTTATTATAGTCCCATTTCAAACAGACATAAAATATTGTAAAATGAGTGATATGTGAACATTTACTAGACAAATCCTTAAGGAAAGAAAAATATACAACAAAACACATAAAAAGAACAAACAAATCTGTTATTACAATTATATAATGAGTTTTCCTGATATGAAAAAAAATATTTGAATGGATTAATTTCCAATTTAAGCCATGGGATATAAACTTAGGGTTCTTGAGTTTCAAATTTAAAAGTTTGAAATTTATTTCTCTTATAAAAGAGCCTTAAATAAGCAAATTGTTTTCACCATCTTATTTCTAATTGTCACATTTTATTTTATTATATCTTATTTTGGGTTGAAAATAAGTGGAAGATGATTTAAACAATGAGCAACACTTCACATCGAACAAGCAAATTTGTACAGCTGTTTTGAAGTTCTGAGTGTATAAATGTATGATTTTTCAATCAACACAAATAGAATAACAGAGTTGGGTTCTTGGAGATCTTCTAATCCAACCCCCTGTTCAGTCAGGAAACCCTATACCATTTCAGACAAATGGTTGTCCAGTCTGTTCTTAAAAACCTCCAGTGCTGGAGCATCCACAACTTCTGGAGACAGATTGTTCCACTGATTAATTGTTCCATCAGGAAATTTCTCCTTAGTTCTAAGTTGGTTCCTTTCTTGATTAGTTTCCCTCCATTGCTTCTTGTTTTGCCTTCAGGTACTTTGGAGAACAGGATGACTCCCTCTTTGTGGCAGCTCCTTAGATATTGGAACACTACTATCATGTCACTCCTGATCCTTCTTTTAATTAAACTAGACATACCCAGTTCCTGCAACTATTCTTCATATGTTTTAACCTCCAGTCCCTAATCATTTTTGTTGTTCTTCTCTGCACTCTCTGTAAAGTCTCAACATCTTTTTTTATACTGTGGCAACCAAAACTGGATGCAGTATTTCAAGTGTGGTCTTACCAAGGCATTATAAAGTGGTACAAACACTTCAGTGATATTGATTCTATTCCTCTATTAATGCAGCCTAGGACTATACTGGCTTTTTTCTGACAGCTGCAGCACATTGCTGGCTCATATTTAAGTAATTGTCCATTAGGACTCCAAGATCACTGTCACAGTTATTACTTTTGACCCAGGTATCCTGTACATTTGGTTTTTCTTGCCTAAATTTAGAACTTAACAATAGCACTTACACTATGGCAGTTTACCAAGTCAACATATTACCCCCAACAAACTGGTTCCTCATTTTACTGACTTCAGAAGGATGAGTCAGCCTCAATCCCTGTCAGGATCGAACTCCAGGGTGTGGGTGAAGTTATATACTGCATTCTAACCACTGTCCTACCAAGGGTACATTGGTGAGAATTTTATTTTTTTCACTATGAATTTCATTATGTTAGATAGGGCCCAGTGTTCAAGTCTGTTGAGAAACTTCTGTACCTTGAACTTATCTTCTGGAGTGTTGGCTATTTGTGGCCTGTTCCTTTCTGTTCCTTATATACAGGTAAAACCTCTGAAAAAGTAAGACTACAGCATGCTAAATTCCTATCTCACGCTCTGGAAATTCTTCTGCACAGAAAGTACATCTCGGTTTTTTTGGACAGAGTTAGTGCCAAGTAACTGGCCTTAGTGCCAAGATGCATAACAACATCAACATCACAGTTCTTACTAGCATTCTTGACTATCTTAACAAAGTGCCTCTTTTTTCTGCTGGCAGTAGCATGAGGTAGACACCTCATCTCTTTCAAAACCTCCACATCCTTTCCTAAATTGACACCTTCTAAATTGAGTCACCAGAAGATGGCTTCTCTTTTTAGATACCTTGCTCACCTCAAATGGCTGATTTGCAATACCTGATTCACATCTTCTTTACCCAAACAACTTCCTCATGAAACACAACCTCCTGCTCAGTTGAGACATTATTGTCATCACAAAGAGCTGAATCTGCCCCCTTAATATAAATAATTAAGTTCAACAAGGGCATTGTGTCTATTGTGCAGGGACACACCAAAAGCTTTATGTTTATAGTCCATAGCTCTCTCTGCCAAATCCAATACTACTATTTAAAGGATAAGCATATCTTGGATGCATATTATCATAATAAAATACTATTTTGTAGCAAATTATTAGAAGTATTACCATGTTTCTCACAAAATAAGGCCGGGCCTTTTTTTTTTTTTCACCCCTGAAAAAACGGCAAGGCTGTCTTTTCAGGGTGACTTAATTTCCTCCCCCACCTAGAGCGGCCCTTACGCACGTACCTTGCGGCGAGGCCGCTTCTATTGGCCGACGAAAGCTCCCTGAAGGCAGAGTCCGCAGCTGCTTCAGAGCGTGGCATGGCTGCCCATGTCCCCTCGCCTTTAGGCAGTCTCTTTTGGGCGATGGAAGCTCCCCAAATGCAGTCACCAGCCACTTTGATCAGCCGGTAGAAGCGGCTTCGGGTGAGGGGAGTGTGTGTGTGTGCTTGCCCCGAGGCTGCTTCTACCAGCCGATCGAAGTGGCTGGTGACTGCATTTATCGCCCAAAAGAGACTGCCTAAAGGTGAGGGGACATGGGCAGCCATGCCTCACCCTGAAGCGGCTGGAGACTCTGCCTTCAAAGGAGCTTTCGCCTGCTGATAGAAGCGGCCTAGTGGAGAGGGGAGTGTGTATGTGTGCACTCGCCCCAAGGCTGCGTCTACCGGCCGATCGAAGTGGCTGGTGACTGCATTTGGAGAGCTTCCATCGCCCGAAAGAGACTGCCTAAAGACGAGGGGACACGGGTAGTCACACCACGCCCTGAAGCAGCTGGGGACTCTGCCTTCAGGGAGCTTGTATCGGCTATCAGGGTATTCTAGCCTAGGCTACCTGCAGGGCACTCCTAAAGGCAAGTTTTCTCCCCATACCCCCTGTCCTTCCCCCCCATTTCTCTTCACCTCGTGTAGTTCTAACACGATGGGAGAAATGGTAGGAAAATGCATGGTTTAAATAGGCCTACATTTTGGGGGCGGGGCTTAATTTCACCTCAGGCCTAGAAATCATGCTGGGCCTTCCTATTGATGGAGGCCATATTGTTGGAGAAACACAGTAGGTAGCAAATTTATAGTTTTAAACATGAAGTCAAATATTCTTATAAAGGGTTATATAACTTTTAGGGAACTCTAGGATCAGGTGGAATTTCACAGAGAACACCATCTATGAAAATGATTTCCAGTACTTTTACTTCTGAGATAGACATACATTCAGACAACAAAGCAACCTGTTCTCCCATGAAGGAACTTTGTGTGCAGTGGTACCTTCCCTCTTTGGAAAAATCAGCAAATGAAGAAGAGACTATGGTATGGTAACAAATGTTATGCTTTAACTATAAAGGACTGATGTGCATATCTACTACATTTGTTTGTTTATATCCCACATTTATTATCTTTGTAAATAACTCAAGGTGACAAATATATTCAACATGCCTATATTGTCCCCAGTACATGATGCATGTTCCACATTATTTTTCTATTACAGGTAAAATTGATTAAAAGAAAAATTGCAACAAGCAAGCAAGCAAGCAACTAAGAAAAAAATAAGCTATTCAAGCAGGGTTTCCCAGGAGATTTGGATCTTAAGCCTTTTCCAGTTGCCATAAGTGTCATCTGAATCCTTTTAGGATTAATGGGTCAGAGACCTGAGAGTAGTTGATGATTTGACATCATTTTAGTCATTGACATATGATCCAGTAGAGGTTGTCTGTTGGATGGGCGATCAGATAAGCATTAAGCTATATGCACATTTTCTTTAATTATTAATATATTACTATATATGGATCAAAAGTGTAACATATATAGATCATGTTGTGATTATTATTAAACATGCAATTTCAACAATAATATTAAGCCAGTATTTCTCCTTTGTGCAGGTTTTGTTCATTTTTGCTTATAATATAAAACCTATCAAAATTATCAACATCAATTCTTTCAATTCAGCTTACATAAACTGTGGTTATTTGTGGATTCCACTGAACAGGTAATTTAATTTGTTTTGTTTCTTGTATGTTTTATTTCATACAAAATGTGTGCCTTGTTGATATTTTGTGGTCAAGGTTAACAAGCATAGTCAAAACAGCCATTTATCAATGTTGAAAGCAGTAACAAAATCAAATAACCTATGCACAGCAGGACCACATATGTGACACATTATCTATAGGTTATAATTTCTATTTCTCCTCCATCTACATTGTCAGTGTCCCAAACCTTGTTATCTGATAATCAAGGGTGACTTTAAGGGTGGTATGAGAAGAAAGTGGGAATTAAGTACTTTATCTACAGAATACTAATCATTAGCTTTTGGATTCCATCCAATGCAAACTGAAGAAACATCTGTGGTGTTACATTGGGGAATTTAGAAGCAATGAATGAGTAATTTAGTCTGGAGATCAAATGTCAGAAGATGACATTTATCAAATAAGAAATGAGAAAGTACAGGTAGCATCTATAAAAGCAGGATCATTTACCAGCCAAAAATCTGAAATACACAACTATAATGACGTGGGAAATACCCGAACAAAGCTGAATACATGTAAGTACCCGCGGGGAAACTTAAGAAAACATATATATATATATATATGTATGTATGGCATTCAGCTTTGTTCGGGTATTTTCCCACGTCATGGTAGTTGTGCTTTTAAAGTTGTAGCAACGTTTCGGCAGAATCTCATCTGCCATCATCAGGCTTCTATATAGTGTTCATCTGTGAGTCAGACTTTTACAGTGGTTTCAGATTTAAATTTGGGGCAGCCTATTGCTGTGCCAGAATGGTTTTTTCTTCATCCTGATTGGTTGGGAGTCTTGGTCTGTGTTTATTGGTCTTGGAGTTTGCTGTGTTCTGCTTGATTGGTGTTTCTGATATCTTCTGTCTGTTTTTTGGCTCTTTTTGTATCTTGATTGGCTGGCAACATTGTGTTACTTTATTCGAGGCCTTTAGTGCAGCTTGGCTCCGGTTAAATGGACGGCTATCATTAGTTAGGAAGCTAGGTTTCATTTGGGTGCCTGGTTGGGGTGTGTTTGAGCTGGAGGTATCAGGGGGGATCTGTTTGTGTCCAGGTATTTGCCTGGCTTGTGGTGTGGAGATTTTTTTGTTTGTGAGTGCAGGCTTCCACATGATTGACAGTCTGGTGGGATCATCTCTTCTATCCATGCTTTCTGGTCTTTTTTCAATCTCTATGGCTTCTCTGATGATTCTGTGGCTGGGGTTTTCTATAGTGACTAGGGTTTTGGTGCCATTGAAGTTGATGCTATGATCTGTGGCTTTCATGTGTTGGACTAGTGAGGAAGTGTGTTCCAGCTTTTTGACTGCATTTTTGTGTTCATCCAGGCTGGTACTTACTCTTCTATTGGTCTGTCCAATGTATGTGGCCGGGCATGATGCACAGGGGACTTCGTATATGCCTTGGTTTTCCAGGTCAATTTTATCTTTGGGGTTTCTAAGGATGGCTGCTATTTTTCTGTCTGTTTTGAAGGCAGTCTTGATGTGATGTCTGTGTAGTATCTTACTAATTTTGTCTGTAGTACCTCTTATGTAGGGCAGGACAGTTGTTCCATAAGCTGTTGCCCTACATAAGAGGTACTACCGAAAAAATGCGATCCATCCATCCATGTATATTCATAGATTTTCACGGGTACAGGTATGTAGGTCTAGGTGTGTTCGGGTCTTTTCCCGTGTAAGATTAAGAGTATCTTGGTGATGTTTGTGCTTTCGGCTTCGTACCAGTGCAAGCAGCCAAAAGCACCAGCCTGAGGATGGCAAGTGGGACCTCGCCGAAACATCGCCAAGATACAACTCTGAGAATGTGAAAGTTTTAGATAACCATCAAATGAAGTAGTATTTATGTGGTACATTAGCACCGTGGAAGTTTTTTCTACTGGTTATAGATTTCAGTTACACAGATGAAGCAGATGTTTCCACAGAATTAACATGTTAACAAGAAAGAAGCAATTTGGGAAAGGCTTGATACAATTGGCCCTGTTGATGTAGTTCTGTTTAAGTTGTTTTTGTGAGATAAACTGTCAGTTCTTGCCTATATAGCGATAACTCTGTACTGTCCGTATTAGGTTCTTATTAGAACACTCCAGCATATATAGCAGAAATAGTTTACTGCAGTCTTTATGTGCTTTGGGTTCCATTATGTTCAACTTGTAAACAGTAATTTGGTTCAAGATCCAATCTGAGTCGATTATTGGAGCAAAGATTTGTTCTTTTAAGCATTTGGGTCATGCTGGAGCCCGTCATCTGGGAATTTCTCTGTCTCCACCAGAACCAGTAATCTGGTTCTTCTATAGTTCTGAAATATATCTTCACTTGAAATATTCGTCTATCCTTGCCTACATATTTTGCTGTTCTGTTATGTCACATTTCTGCTTCTGTCCCTTGCTGCATTCTCCTCATCCAGCTGATTACAATCATTCTGACTTCTATATGATGGCTTTTCATCTCCATTTTCTTATCCTACAGATACAGTATTTCCTCTTGAATTTCTTCTTCCTCTTCCTCCTCCACTGACTTTTCTATGAATTGCTTCTTATATTCTGGAATATTAGCATTTCCATTTCATATCATTCTTTGTAATTAATCTTTTCATGCTATGTCTATCAAGTCACAACCATGTTGAATTCTCTTGCATAAGTATTATCATAAGTAATATTTAAAAGTCTTCTCCTACTTTAAATGGCAGTTACAATAAAAATCTTCCTGTCTTAATCGTATTATTCAAGGTGACAGCTTATTGATACATGTATAATATTACTATAATTCTATTTTATAGCATTCATATTATATTCTTTTAGAGTTATTGCTCTACGTGAAAAATTGGCTGATTTGAAGCAACAACTTGAAATGTTAATACAGTCACAGATGACTGAACAGACTGAACAGATTGAAATACAGAAAGGTTTACCTTCCAAAGGACTTGGAACTCATACAGGAAAGGTGCTATTGGACAAAAGCACCAAGGTATCTAAATGATTATCAGAATCAATTACTGTAATTATCAGAAATAATACACCACGGATATCTATCTATACAACCTAAAAAGACAGGAGCTCTTATTCTTAGAACTATTCTTGATTTGAATGTTCTTTTTAAAGCAAGACTGTTTTATGAAAAAAGCAGCAGTATCTCACTCAATGGTAAGGAATTTCTTGTACTAAAAGTGTGTTTGAAATGTGTGCTTGGAATTTTATATGTCTTTTTATACTAACAGGAGCATCGTATTTTATGCTGTGTTTTGATGTTACTTTTCAAGGGATAAATTTTATTTTACATCTATGTAACAGATTAGTAATACCGTGTTTCTCCAACAATACGGCCTCCACCAATAGGAAGGCCCAGCATGATTTCTAGGTATGAGGTGAAATTAAGCCCTGCCTCCAAAATTTAGGCCTTTTCAAACCATACTTTTCCCCGCCATTTCTCACATTGTTCGTTAGAACTACACGAGGTAAAGAGAAATGGGTGGGGAAGGGTGGGAGGTATGGGGAGAAAACTTGCCTTTAGGAGTGCCCTGCAGATAGCCCAGGCTAGAATACCCCAATAGCCGATAGAAGCTCCCTTGAAGGCAGAGTCCTGAGCCGCTTCAGGGCGAGGCGTGGCTGCCCATGTCCCCTCACCTTTAGGCAGTCTCTTTCGGGCGATGGAAGCTCTCCAAATGCAGTCACCAGCCACTTCGATCGGCTGATAGACGCGGCCTCAGGGTGAGTGCACACACACACTCACCTCGCCGCAAGGCCGCTTCTACCGGCCGATCAAAGTGGCTGGCAACTGCACTTGGGGAGCTTCCATCGCCCGAAAGAGACTACCTAATGGCGAGGGGACACGGGCAGCCACGCCTCGCCCTGAAGTGGCTCAGGACTCTGCCTTCAAGGGAGCTTTCATTGCTGAAAGATGCGGCCTCGCAGTGAGGGGAGTGTGTGTGTGTGCGCTCACCCCGAGGCCGCTTCTACCGGCCGATTGAAGTGGCTGGTGACTGCATTTGGGGAGCTTCCATCACCCGAAAGAGACTGCCTAAAGGCAAGGGGACATGGGCAGCCACGCCATGCCCTGAAGCAGCTGGGGACTCTGCCTTCGGGAAGCTTTTGTCGGCCGATAGAAGCGGCCTCACGGCGAGGTACATGCGTATGGGCCGCTCTAGGTAGGGGAGGAAATTAAGTCATCCCCGAAAAGATGGCCTAGCCGTTTTTTCAGGGGTCAAAAAAAAAACAAGGCCCGGCCTTATTTTGTGAGAAACATGGTGGTATTATAGTGTTTATATTATCCTGCTTTTTTGGTATTACTGCTATATTTTGATTCCCCCACAAATACTGATTTTATTGTTGAATATTGAACAAGCCTTATTTAAGAACAATTGACATGATTTCTGCAAAGTTCTTCCTCACCAACATTTTATTAAAGTACACCTTTTATGATCTGTAACTCCATCAGATGCATAGAACAGCTAGATTGATATAAGTTTTAAATTGGGATGAGAGTGGATAAGGGAGGGAAACACAGCTTTGTTACGCAAATGCAAGTTACATATGACTCAAACTACAATAGTACCTTATCAATCAAATCCCTGCTTTAACAATATCATAATTTTACTGTCTCAATTTCAAAAGCATCTTTGAGTGAGATATTGCTGAATTTACATAGTTTAAAAAGTTTGAGGCCATCTTAAAAGATCTCCACAAACATTGTGGGATATTTAGCCCATTTTCAGAATATTATATTTATTGGGGGAATTGTTATGAGGATAACTAACTTGGCTGCAAAGGTACTATTTCTTCTTTTTCAAAGGCAATGTAACCCAGTGTAAGCCATGTCAGCATTTTTGCAATCTTACACTTACTATTAACAATATACATTAGTCCCTTGGTAAATACTGCAGTCACTAAGTGGAAAATCACATGTCCATGGCAGGTTTATGATGTAACTTCACATTGAATCATTAAGTGAATCACCACAGTCACTAATCATGTCATCAGATGACCATAACTTATGCTTTTACTTACACACTTTTCATAAACTTGCTTGTTGCAAGCCAGTTGGAGAGCAGGCAAATGACAACCATGTAAGGATCTAGTAATTTACCATCATGAATTTCAAACAATTATTAAATGAAGCAGGCAGTAAATGAGAACTGTCTATGCTGTTTAGTAAGTAGCAGTGTTGGCTAACCTTTTTGGCACCCCCCACATGCTGGAAACCGAAAAAACACATGATCTTCCAGTTTCTGGTGTGCCTGGTCTTCCGGTTTCTGGTGCTCATGCGCACACCAGCTGATTGGTGCGTATGTGTTGGCTCTGCCTCGCCTTTTGGGGGTCCTTGTACCTCCCTGCCTGCCCCCCTGGTCCCTGTCGGGATGGCGGGACATCCCCACCGAAGACCCTGTTCCAGAGCCCTTGGGTGGAGAATGCCACCTTCCTCCACTGGAAAGCTGGAGCCCCTTCCTGACCTTGAAGGGAAGGGGTGTCTGTGTTCCTGGGGCTTGGGTTGGGGAGCCAGCAGGTAGGAGAGCTTCACCCCAACTGGCTGGGATGAAGCACCCCTCTCCAGCCCGCCACCAAGAACAAGCTAGCAGAACCCCCCCACTTCTGCCAAGGGAGTGTGACTGCTTCCCGGCCAGCGCACCTCTTACCCTGGCATTTCTCCCATGAGCATTTGCTGGCTGGGTGGTCAACTGCCCCATGCTCGCGAGGCATGCAGGCAGCTCGCTCCCTGCCAGCAGCTTCTCCTCCAGCATCCTGCCTGGAAGCGGCAGTGCAGCAGCCCAGAGAGCTGTGGGCCAGGACGGGCAGGAATGGCTTCCCTCTCTCTCCGCATGAATGGGGTTCTTGTGCGGTTCCAGCCCATGGCACATCCATGCTTCTGGGTGGCTTGGGCACCCCAGAAGAGCTGGCTGCCTCCCGTGCAGCCCCCCCCACCAATTTGCCAAGGACGCATGACCGCTTCTGTCCCCAGCGTTTCTCCCACCTGACTCAGCTCCTGCACCGCCCTAGAAGAGCAGCCTCTGTAGTCACAAAGGGAGGGCAGGAATGTCTGGCCAGGAATGAGGGCCTGGCTCGCCAGTGTGAGAGTGGCTGTGGTGGCTGGCCAGTCACTCCTGCTCTTTCCCTTGCAGCTGCAGTGGCTGCTGCTCTTCTGAGGAGGCGCAGGAGCTGAGCCAGGTGAGAGGAACACTAGGGACAGAAGTAGTCATGCCTTCTTGGTAAAAGTGGTGGTAAGGGGGGCTGTGCGAGGGGCAGCCAGCTCTTCTGGGGTGCCCAAGCCAGCCAGGTGCTCCAGAGCATGGATGCACCGTGGGCTGGAGCTGCGCAAGAACTCCACTCAGGTGGAGAGGGAGGGAAGCCCCAGCTCGCCTGTCCTGGCCTACAGTTGTGCCCCTCTCCTGGTCTTCTGGCATGTGCACCTGATACTCTTCCCATTGTTGGTCTTTGCATCCGCATGAGCACCAGAAACCAGAAGACCAAGTGGCCGACTCACATGCGCACGTTGGAAACAAGATCATTTTCCTGGAGAATTTTGGTTTTTGGTGTGCATGCGCATGTGAAATTCAGCTGGCTAGCGTGCTCGAACCTGGAAGAGTAACAGGCGATGGCTCCGCGTGCCCGGAGAAATAGCTCTGCGTGCCACTTCCGGCATGTGTGCCATAGGTTTGCCATCACTGGTATATAGCATAAACTATAATAATATAGCTGTAATTGTGGTAGCTTGCTTCTGCATAGCAAAGCTGAGGTGGTATTTATCTGTAATTTTGATAGTTTCAGATCCTTGCAGCTTTTATCAAGCAACTATTCTCATGTTCCAGGCAAGTTTCTAGCGGTAAAATGGACAAGTGTTCCATCTTTTTATATTTTCAGATGGCTGCCACTGTTATGTTGTCTTTTTTCTAGCAACTACTTTGCAAAGGAAGTTCTAGAGAAATGTATTATAAACAGGATTGGTAACAGTGGTGAGATATCCTGATAATGAAGAAAACGTTATGGGTTGCATTCTAGTCTATCTGAACTTTGTGGAGTGTTTTAGAAGGCAGATGTCCATTACATTACAGTAATCTAAGCTAGGGATGATAATCATGAATCTTTAATTCTTAAAGAAAGGGAGAACTCATATATACATTCAGATGCTAAAAAGAATTGGAGCATCTTGCTCATTGGTATATCTAAGCATAAGAGTATTAACTAATTCCAGAGTTTTTAAGGAAGGACAATCCTATTCAAAGCAGATTACAGTTTTTCACCAAGCACCATTAATGTCTCTCTCTCTCTATATGTGTTCATGAATGCCATTGGATCTAGAGGCTGCTTGACTCAAGATGACTGTGAGTGGCTTACATTTCAAAAGTAGGAACAATAAAATGAAGAAGAAAAGAAAAAGAATCTGTGTTTCTGGAAAAAGACAAATTCAATAAACCAGAACAAAAAATGAACAAATCTAGACAATAGTTTAACGCAATGTTGAGGAGGAAAGCCAGGTTTTCAGAAATTTTTGAATGGGTGTAAGGTGAAAGACATAGATGTACAAGAGGATACAATTTCAGAGAGCAAGTAATTGCAGCAGGTACATTTCCTAAATCCTGATGAATGACATTGTTTGATTGAGTGAATCTGGACCATTCTTACACCACCTGATCTTAATGGAAAGGCATTGGAGCACTTGGGTTAAAGTTCAGTTTAATAATTCAGCTATAAACTGCTTCTCCTGCTGAGTAAAAATGGATATTGATTGAAGAAAGGGAAGGAAACTGTAGTGAGGGTGATAACCATCTTTGTAGGCATTTTATTGACAGCTAATTAGAATTTCTTTTTTTAAAAAAAGATCAAAATCAGCACAGTCAATTATAAAATTTCTTCAAGATCTTTTACTGATAAGCTGCAAAGTATTGTCAGACCAATTGCTGGCTGATGAATGTTAAAGAAAAGTAGACATTTATTTTCAAAGGAGAAGACATTTATCATGTGACAGATTTTCTTCAATATCTACTCTGATATGATTAATGAGGCATTTGTTGGCATTTCATCTGATGGGTGCTATGACAGTCCAGACAACAGTTTTCTATTTTATTATTAAAATACTGGTTTTTGAATGGATGACAAATATTTCAGGTGGTAATATAAATATAATCAATTTAAATGGCAGAATTATTTTGTCAAGGTTAATTTAACTGACATTCAGGTATTTTGACACTGAAAATAATGTGGTTTTGAAATGATTATATGGTTGCAAATATTTGGGTTGGTTTGTCACATTTCATTGAACTATAGAAGCTATTAATATTGTACAAAGACTAATCTTAGAAAATTGATTTTTCATTATATTTGCAAATTTGTAGCTGTCTTAGGAACAATTCCATTTCTATGTGTAATATATATTTTATTGTTCTGGTACTGTAGATTTATTTTAGATGAAGGTTATACTAAGAATCTAGCAGTCAAGTCTGCCAGATTTGAATATGTTTGTGTTTGAATTAATGAACTTAGTATTTTTCTTATTCTTTTAATGTTAATGAAAGATTAAGAGATTAGTGTGCTTTTTTTGTTTAATCATAAGGCTTATTACTATATTAGATTTAGATACTCAGAAACTAAATACAAATATAATAGTTTATTTTGTAAAATTATTGCAAGCATATATGGAGAATGAGAGTTAAGATACATTATATTTCATACAAGATGGATTTCTTAAAAATAATCTACTTACTTGTTTTCATCAGAGAAAATGAAATTATACCTAACTTATAATTATAAGTTCAGGGAATTTGGGGTAATAACTTTTAATGAAGTAGTCATGGATGCATAATTGAAGAATATAGCATAGGAAAAATTAAAAAAATAAGCAACCTAGTTTTTCATTCTCACTAGACTGATAGTAAAATCAGACTGTACTCATTTCAGTATATTAAAATTGGTAGTATTTGGTATTATCTTTGAGGAGGGGAAGGGATGACCAAAATCTATGCTACTGAGGATATTATGTCATCATAGCTGCATGCACTCAGGCATTCAGCATTCAGGCATGCTGATGTGTATTTACATCATGATATACACTCATACACATCATATATTCACCTAGTTATGCAGGCATAAACCCTCTTCCTTTTCAGTGTACTATAGTAGATTTAAACTTTCTTTGTATTAGAATTTGGTGTCTCCTGCTGCTGGTTTCATTGGAAGTCATGTAATTCAAACTGGGAAGACATATATAAAATTCTTTCCATATTGAGAATTTATTTCCAAAAACCTTTTACATAACAGACTTGGATGTGGCAGAAGAGCTGGTATACTCTGTATGCCATTTTTCTCAGTACATTTCATGGCAACAGGAGGTGATATGGGGAAAATAACACATTCAGGGAGTGAAATAAAGAAAATCCAAGGAGATGGACGCAACAGTGAAAACTGACATAGCAGACATAGAAAACTGTATAAAAGTCTTTCAATATCTGGTGACTAGAACAACTTTGTTATTATAGAAACATTTGAAATATTTAGAAGTGTAAAGTAATAGATTGAAGTTGTAACTTTTTTGCATTCTACTGCACTGAAAGTTAGAAGTCAGTACTTTTAAAAAATTTCTTCTCTACAATTCTTTCATTTTTAAACTTTTCTGATTTTTGTTTCTATTTATATTTTATCTTATAATACATTTTAATTAAACATTAAAAAGAGAATCTCTGATTTCTTTGATACCAGAGATTGTATCAATGTGTCGCTGAATACACCAGGTCAGTCATTCTTTTTGTAAGGGATCATTATTCATGTGCTTACTTAATTCTTCAACTGAAGCAGAAAATCATATGCTTTTTTTTTTTTAAAAAAAATCATGACTGGAAAAACATGAATGAGAATTGTAATGTCAGTTATCTCAGTTCAGAGAAAAAAATGTTACACATCCACAATTCATGATCAGGAACACAATTTTCAACTAAAAACCTTTGCAATGTCTTATTTCTATTTTATTTTTATTTTGCTTGGAATAGCAAGACCTGGTCTGCTAAAATTTTCTATGGGTAATTTAAAAAAAAGAACACCTTTTGATTTATAAGAAAATACTTTTTAACTTTGGTCAAACATGTTGATTGTATGATATGAGAAATTAAAAATATATAATAAAGTAGCCCTTATTTTTTTATTATTTATTTAGGAAATGGTTAAAGTGTGCTTTTCTGAAATAAAAGCCTTGTTGTCTGTTACCACAGATCACTCTTCACCGCTTAAAGAGGTACATTATTTGGATTTTTAAAAATATATTTTCCCAGTTCTAATTCTTTTCTAGTAGATTTCTGTTATTAATTGTATTCTGGAAAGCATATTTTATTATATTCTGAATATGAAGTTATTTGTATTAGCGTGATTATAATTTTTGTGGTCTGGAATATAAGCTTTTCTTAGGTTACAATACATGTACAATACATTATACAATATGTACATGTTTGTCATGTGTTATATTAACATTAGTGAATAATTAAACATTTTAATGTATTAAAATGTTTTGTTCCCCCTCAGGTGATCTAAAAAAAGTAAAAAAGTTTTATGTATTCTTTTGCAAAGTACAATACATACTTGTAGCTTAATGTTTGTTTTTATGTAAATTTGTAAGATTGGATCATAAGGTATCCATACAGAGGACATGATGCAATAGTGGTGCCTCTAAGGCTTTCATGGCTAAGGTGGGACTTGACCCCCAGCAAGAAGGGTGCAGTGGCAAGTAGAGCTGGACAGGGGCAATTGGCAGCAGAGGTGGCTAAAAGAACAGCAATGGGTGTGGGATAAGCAGAGGAGGGAATTGAAGAGAGGCAGAGGAAGCAATCCAGCCCTTACCATATGCTTATCGAGCCTTAGGTCTAGGAGGGACCAAAATGAGAATGGCTTGGATCCGAGTGAGTCCTCGGTTAATGACCAATAGAACTGAATTGAACTGAATTGCACAGAGTGCACTGAATTAAACTGAAAAGCACTAGTTCCAACTGTCATGGTAACTTTGAAGGATTATTGTACTGTGTAATTCAGTTTGGGGAATTACAGTGACAGGTAGATCTCTTTCTGCTAATGTAAAGTGATTGATTTTTGGCCATGTATGTATATTGAGCAATTTTTTTCTAGTTTTCTGTAGTTAAGATCTTGTTAGTATATGTGATATTAACCAAAAGGCCGAGAAACAATTGTTCCTAATAAAAATGTTCCTCTCAAAGACTATCTTTAGCTAAGATGATCAGCCACAACTTAATTCAAACACAAGCATATTCTCTCTTTTTTCCAGATCCCATTTGAGATCACTCTACCATCAATAAAAAATTTAAGCAAATTGTTCGATCCAGCAAATGGATGTGTAATAATGGCAGGAAACGTTTTCAGCTGGATAGTATCTCTGCTTGCTTGAATGTTTTTTCAAGAGTAAAACTGACATGTTTCATTTAATGATTGATTTGACAGCTTTTTGGATCAGTACCCCATCACTCTGAAATGACTGGAGCTCTGTTACTTGAAGTCTAGAACTGATTCACAAAAATATTTAGATTTATAAAATGCTTTAAGCAGTAATTTAAATAATTGACATATTGATTTTTGCATTTTCTGTTGCTCTTGGTTTAGAAATATTATTTTTGGTGCTTGGTTTTATACATCTTGGTCCAATATGGTTTCAGTTTCATTGTTTTCTTCAAAAATAATGAAAATAAATCCAGTTACACAGTTCTTTTGATTGCATTCTTAAATGAAAACCATTCGTTAACTGTATAGATATTTTTCTATTTGCCTTAACTGTTTAAAAGTCATTATTTAGCACCAGATGTGATATTCTTCCATCCACTTCTAGTAGCAATCAGTGTGTTTGCAGCTTTTCATTGAATGTTTTATTTGTATTTCTAGATATATTGTTAGAACTAGGATGTATATTGTTAGAACTAGGATGTCAAAATACTGTAGAAGTGACACCTGCTTAATCTTGTTTATGGAGTTTTTGTTACTTTTTGTAATATTTATTTTGCAAGTTAGAAATACAAATATCTCCATTCTTCTCTTGTAGCAAGTGTAAACAACAAGATCTTTGCCCTTATATTTGCATCTGCAGACTACAAGAAGAAAGGAATAAAATCACATTCCTATTAATGCACTTGGCAGAGGTGTAAAATAACAAATAATTAAAAACTGATACCACGTTAACATTTATATATCAACTTAATTTTCAGTTTCAGTAAGAAGCAAAACTATTTTGAACTACTGTCCTGAGTAAAAAGGATGCATAAAAATCAAATTATTCAAACTACTCTCAGTTAAAAAATGCATAACATTCCCTCATCCTTTCTCTGGTTGTTTTTTATACCAAGCAAAAAGCTGGCGGGGGGGGGGGGGGGGATATATATTTGAAATTTCAGCACTTTAGATTCCAGAAATGTGTTTCAGAATACTATGTGTGCAAATAAAGCACTGTGATTTTTAAGGTAAATTTTGTCTAGGATTATATGGCAATAATACAACATAATAACCTCACTGTGGAAAAATATGCCATTCTTTAAAAAACTGCAAAGATGCTGTATTCTTTTCCAACCATCAATTCAGAAGTGAATACGAAACATGACATACCCCTAAACAGTGACAGAAGCAGGTTATTGTTTTCTGAGTTTCATGAATGAATACTAGAAAAAGTTATATTTCAATTTTAGATTGTAATTTAGTGAATTGCATCTGGATAAAGTGTGGTTAATCTTGTCTTTGAAAATAGCTGAAACAAGTCATTTTTCTAAGCTATTTTGAATCTTTTTTCAGTAAACCATACTTGTTTCATTTAGTGACTGTTCTAACCTCTAGAGACTAAATATGAGTATTAGTCACCAATAAATAATCTGTTGTTCAAGCAAAAAGATGATGTTGGCAAAAAGACTCTTATTTATGCATATATGACTATATTTTTGTGACGTACTGTTTTTACCAATACTGTGAATATAAGAATATATGAAAACACCATGCAATAAATATGAATTATTAAATTCTGCAAGGTGCTAGAATAGAAATAAAAACCCCTTCCCCATTTTGCTTTCAATAAAAGTTTATTTAGGTTATTCAGCATGTGGAGTTACACTGCCCTAAACCAGGAGTGTCAAACTTGATTTCATTGAGGCCACATCAAGGTTGTGTTTGATCTTGGGGGGCTGGGGTGGGTGTGGCCAGTATGACATCACTCATGTTGGGGGCACCTGTGGTGACCCAAGCACTCTGCCACTAGGCCTTGTTTTCTGCTGCACGTGGCCTCCTCAAGCTCCATTTTTGTTGGCAGAGGGCTGCAGGCAGCTGTCGCGGCAGAAAATGAAGCCTAGAATGGTTATGTGTGCCTCCCCAAGCTCCGTTTTTGTTGGCGGAGGCCCTGCTGGGCAGTCCTTTGCTGTTTCCCTGATGGCCCCATGGGCCAGATCTAAGCATCCTGCAGGCCAGATTTGGCCCATGGGCCTTGAGTTTGACATCCTTGCTCTAAACAGTAGAAAAAAACTTGAGCAAAACTTGAAAAACATCAAAGTGTTCTTCTCTCTTTGAATAACTATTGACGAACAAGCCTATCCAAAGATATTTTTTTGCTGCCATTCCTGCTATTTTTCAGGCTTGATATTGAAGCCCCAGTTTATTTCAGTAACAAATTGAGCCTAATTTCTCATACAGAATTCAAGGGAGGGAGTAGGGAGAAACATATGACCAGCTGTCTGGACACAGCAGGTCTGCTTTCAGTCTTAGGAAAATCTGCATCATTAAAGAAGCTTTGTTAGCATCTCTTCAGTAATATGAAACAATGCAATATTTATTTAATAATTTTATATGGTCATCTATATTAAGCCAAACTCTGGGTGGCTCAGAGTTCCAAAATAAAATTGATATATGTAAACAATGAAATAAATAATAGACCTGACACCCCAGTTAAATTTTCTATGCAGCCCACAAGTTTGTCCCACACTTATCTCACCCTACTAGGCAACTGAAGGAAAAGTCAAGTCTAAGTGCTTTTAAGAAAGTTAAAGGAGTAGGGGACTCCTCAAGGGATACAACATAGGGCAACATGTAAAATGGTAGCATATAAGGGATCAGGAGTATGCTTATTCTATCCAATGTGGTGAGTTGAGCATATGTCCTCAGGAAAAGGCAGTTCTGCAAACTGGTTTCATACTATGTAGGACTTTAGTTAATACCCACCCCTTTAAATTGCCCCTGGAAGGAAACTGCCATTTGTCAGAAATGGTGTAGGGTCTCCTGGTTGGCGGGGGGTTGGACTAGATGACCTATAAGGTCCCTTGCAACTCTGATTATCTGTTAAGTCAATGCAGCATGTGCTGTAACAGGTATAACGGGTGCCCACCACTGCATGCTGCTACAATCTGGACCAGTGGTAACTTCTGAGTGATGCTGAAGGTCAGTCTCATGTGGAGTATTTTGCAGAAACCAAAGCAGGAAATAACTAAGGCATGAATGACCTTGAAAGGATCCAATTGGCACACATGGGGGAATCTTCAAAGAACCACCCTAAGCCATAACTGCCACTTGCTTTTTGAGTAAGAGCTGTTGAGGTAATTCCCCATTAGGAGAATCTGATATTAACACAGTTGAGAAAGTGCGGAAATATTTCACAAGAAGAGTTCTCCACTCCTCTACTTGTTGCAGAATACCTTATGCCACCAGACTTGAAATTGTAGACCTAGAAAATCTAGAACTATGCCCCTTTTGGTCCCATCTAAGTATAGTATATAAAATCATACATTGCAATGTCCTACCTGTCAATGAATACTTCAGCTTCAACCATAACAACACAAGAGCACACAATAGATACAAACGTTAATCGCACCAAACTTGATTGTAGGAAATATGACTTTAGCAACAGAGTGGTCAAAGTTATGAACTAATAAAGGCATTTAATAAAGTTTTAACAACCTTAGGTAAAAAGCAGGGTTCTAATCCTGCACTTCTGACTGGCCGATAATAGCGACATCGGATTGGTCCTTTCTGGGAAATCTGATTGGCCATTAACGGGCCAACTCTCATTGGTTCAAGGGTTTAACACTTCCATGTTTTTCATTGGCTAATAGGACAGCAGCCAACCCTATAAAAGGGCTGCTGCTGCTCTAGGTGATTGCTCTGTTCAGTATGCTTAATAAAGAGTTGAAGTTCACTGTTCACTGCCTCGTCTCCGCTCCTTGCACCCATGCGCAGAACTTAACAGTCAATGTCTGGAATTCTCTGAGTCTGGTTTCTTCTCCAAACCCCAAGAACTTTCACCTTAGACTGTCTACTATTGACCTTGTTATGTCTTGAATTGGTATACTCGAAATCCCCGAGCCTTGATTGGCTAAGGCGCGGGGATTTCTGATTAGCCAGGCGAGCCGCGCTGATTGGCCCGATTGAAGTCTCCCGCGATTGGTGCAAACCAAGAGCGGGAGACTTGAATTGCTGCCATTGGCCGCGGCCGCCGCTGCGAAAGGTATAAAAGCCGCGGGCTTTTTGCCTTTCGCTGGTTCGGTTCTCCCAGTGTTAATAAAGAGCTTTGAATGAAAGTCACCGACTCTGATCGTATTTTTGCGGACACGACACTGGCGACGAGGGTGGGATCTCGCCCCTGAACCGAACCCCGTGTCCTCCCAAGAACCAGCTCCAGCGCAGAGATGGCGAAGATAGCACCGCCCGCCCCGTTCAACCCCGCCACCGAGGATTGGGAATCCTACTCGGATCGGTTCCGGATGTACCTGGAATGCGCCAGAATGAAGGACGCCCCGGCCCCGCTAAAACGCGCCATCTTTCTTACGCACTGCGGACCAGAGGTTTTCCAGATGGCCAAAGCCTTGGCCAAACCGGCAGACGCCACCGCCATGGACTGGGACGTCCTTGAACCCATATTGCGGCGCCATTACGCCCCCGAAGTCCCCATCCTGATACGGCGCAACGAGTTCTACCGCCGAAACCAGAAACCAGACGAAAAATTGAGCGACTTCGTCGCAGAACTACGGCGCCTAGGAGGACTCTGTGAGTTCGAAGGTCTGAACAGTCTCATAAGAGACCGCTTCGTACTCGGTTTATGGGATCCTACACTCCAGAGCCGACTTATGGCCAAGGGCGACATCAGCCTAGCCGATGCCCTTACAGCAGCCGCAGCTGCTGAAGCGACCCGCACGTCGGCAGACAGCATGCGAAGATCTGACGCGAAGGGCGGAAACAACAACCCGGCAAGGTCGGCCGACACAAGAAACGAAGCAACCGCACACTACGGTGAATACCAATCAAACTCCAGCACGTCAGAAGACGAGGAGGACATACACCGAGTGCAGACAGGACGCGGCGATCAATGAAGCCGAAAAGGTCGCAGGTCGAGGACCAACTGTGCCGGGTGCGGCGGCGATCACCCCAGGTCAGAATGCCGATTTTTTGACTCTATCTGTAGGCATTGTGAACGACGGGGTCACATCGCCCGAGTTTGCCGCCAAAAGAAGACCCGCAGCCCGCCCAAATGGGAACAGCATGACAGACGGAGAGAAAACTCCCCGCCCAGAACCAGAGAGCGTCAGCCAGACGGTCGGTGGGACCGCACTCAACGATCTCAAAGAAGCGGCGACGGTCGGCGAAAAGAAGAAACCCACCAGACGGTGACCATCGGCCACGCCATCTCCGACGGCGCCAGAAAGGTACATGTAGAAGTACATATCGAAGGCCAGCCATGCAAAATGGAAGTGGACTCCGGGTCCTACCTTTCCATGATTGCATGGCGCGAAATCAAAAGACTGGTGCCTACACTGCAAAAGAGAAACGTGCATGCCCAAAAAGTCATCATTAAAGACTACCAAGGGAATCGCGTTCCCGTAGTGGGCACCAAGAACTTTAATATAACTTACAAAGGCCACACCGAACAACTGCCACTTACAATCGTCGATCGCGACCGCCCAAGCCTACTGGGTTTACAATGGTTCGCCCCGCTTAACATCGCGCTGACAGGTGTCAACCAAGTCACCATCGAAGCTTGGGAACAGCGGCTAGCCCAGGAGTTCCAGGAGGTCTTCGATGGAGGCTTGGGCAAGTACCAGGGGCCCCTTATCTCGTTTGACCTAGACCCAAGGGTTCCCCCTAAGCGGCTTAAACCTAGAAGGGTACCATTTGCATTAAGACCTAAAATCGACGAGCAGCTCGACAAGCTCGTCAAACAAGGGGTATTGCAGCCGATAGACCATGCCAGATGGGAAACCCCTATAGTGACCCCAGTAAAGCCAGACGGGTCCGTGAGAATCTGCGGGGACTATAAGGCCACCCTAAATTGCGCGTTACAACAAAGCGCCTACCCAGTCCCAATAGTGCAACATTTACTGCACTCACTAGGAGGGGGCAAAGTCTTTGCCAAGCTCGACCTCGCCCAGGCATATCAGCAGCTACCTGTGGACGAGAAAACGGCGGAAGCCCAAACAATAGTGACCCATCGGGGGGCTTTCAAGTGTAACCGGCTCCAATTTGGAGTCAGCGTAGCACCAGGCATCTTTCAAAGCCTGATGGAACGTTTGCTACAGGGCATCAAGGGGGTGGTGCCCTATTTTGATGACGTATTAGTAGCGGCGCCAAACGAAGCCGAATTAGAAAACAGACTCAGACAAGTCTTGACGAAATTTAAAGAAACAGGACTTAAAGTCAAACGAGAAAAATGCAAACTATGTACAAAGCAAGTAGAGTTTTTGGGCTATCTCCTAGACCAGCATGGCATTCACCCTACGACTAAAAAAGTAAAAGCCATCAAGGAAGCCCCCACCCCAAAGTCCAAAACGGAACTACAAGCGTTCCTAGGCTTACTAAATTTTTATAATGTTTTCCTACCTCAAAAGGCAACGGCGGCGGAGCCTTTACATAGACTCCTAGACAAGAGGGCAGCCTGGACTTGGGGGAGACGAGAACAAGCCGCTTTTCAAAGAACCAAAGACCTCCTCACCTCCGACGCTGTCCTGATGCAATTCAGTGAGACCTTGCCCTTAGCTGTCACTTGCGACGCATCACCCTTCGGCGTCGGCGCTGTCCTCAGCCACACCCTCCCAGACCAGAGAGAAGCACCCATCGCTTTTTTCTCCAGGACTCTGACCAAACCGGAGCGGAACTATAGCCAGCTGGACAAAGAAGCTTTGGCTATAGTTGCCGCCGTTAAACGTTTTCACGAATACCTGTATGGCCGCCCGTTCACCATCGTGACGGATCACAAGCCATTGCTGGGCATCCTCGCCGGAAACCGAGCCACGCCAAACATCTTGTCACCCCGGATGACAAGATGGTCTGAATTCCTGGCAGCCTACAGTTACGAACTGCTACACAAGCCAGGTAAGAAAATTTCGCACGCGGACGCTTTAAGCCGCTCGCCTCTACCTGACACTGAACCTGACCCAGCACCAACAACCAACACCCTAAGTATCGAGAGCTTACCTATTACCGCATCAGACATTGCCAGAGAAACCATTAAGGACAGGCGCCTGGCACGAATCTTACACTGGTTAGAAAAAGGCTGGCCGGAAAAAGACAATGACGAGACTTTTAAAACATTCCGCCAGCGCCAGACTGAACTTTCACTACTGAGAGGGTGTATCCTATGGGGTGACCGGGTGGTGATTCCGGACAGATTGCAAGAAAGGGTCTTGGAGATGCTACATGAGGGTCATCCTGGCATCGTCAGGACTAAAGCCCTGGCCAGAAGCTATGCTTGGTGGCCAGGAATGGACAAACAAATTGAGGCATGGGTCGCCAAATGCCACCGGTGCCAGGAGACCAGATCCAGCCCACCCGCAGCACCTATCCGGGACTGGGAAACACCACGGGGGCCCTGGTCCAGAATCCATCTTGACTTTGCTGGCCCCACAAATGGACATACTTTTTTGATCACGGTTGACGCGTACTCCAATTGGTTAGAAGTTAGCGACATGAAGTCCACTACCACAGAGGCCGTCGTAAAAGAACTGTGTAAACTGTTTTCCACACACGGCCTCCCAGACGTCGTCGTCTCGGACAACGGGCCCCAGTTCACTTCCATCGACTTTGAACGGTTCCTGGCAGAAAGGGGTATCCGCCACGCATTAACAGCACCGGCGCATCCGGCGGCGAACGGTAGGGCGGAACGGATGGTCCAGTTTACGAAAAAGACCCTCCGGAAAATGGACCACGGGGAGATCAGCGACAAAATCAACCGACTGCTCTTCATACAGCACATCACTCCCAATACTACAACCAATAAGAGTCCTGCAGAGCTTCTGATGGGCAGAAAGCTGAGGTCCCCACTCGACAGACTGCACCCGACTTATAACCCGGAGCGGCCCCCAGACTCCAGCTCCAGGTACCGGACATTTAACCCAGGTGACCTAGTCTATGCGAAAAACATGACGGGGGACCCCCTATGGATCCCAGCCGTCATAACTCAAATCACTGGTCCACGGTCGTACCGGCTCCAAACCATCGACGGGCGAGCCTGGAAGCGACATATCGACCAGCTCAGGTCACGAACAGCGACTGACCTCAACCCCCAAGACACGAACCAAAGGGGGAGGGAATACCCGGAAAGACAATCGCAGGAAAAAATAAAACAGAAATACTCACCAGAACACAGCCATCGCGAGTCCCCGCCGGAGAAGAGCAGTCTGGCCAGCTCTACCGACTCGGAGAAGCCAAGCGGGAGCGGCGAAATCCGTGACTCAACCGACCCAGTAGGCCCAGGCGGGAGCCACGGCGAAAGAACCGGCCCGATCATCCAGCCGGTTCGCACAGAGGCAGGAGCAGCCAAAAAGATGACCGCTCCGGCCGAGCTACAGCAAGCAAGTGAGTTGCGCAGGTCAACTAGGACTCGACGGAGCCCCGCCTACCTGCGTGACTACACCACGTGATGGACCATACCAAGAGGGGAGGGGTGTTATGTCTTGAATTGGTATACTCGAAATCCCCGAGCCTTGATTGGCTAAGGCGCGGGGATTTCTGATTGGCCAGGCGAGCCGCGCTGATTGGCCCGATTGAAGTCTCCCGCGATTGGTGCAAACCAAGAGCGGGAGACTTGAATTGCTGCCATTGGCCGCGGCCGCCGCTGCGAAAGGTATAAAAGCCGCGGGCTTTTTGCCTTTCGCTGGTTCGGTTCTCCCAGTGTTAATAAAGAGCTTTGAATGAAAGTCACCGGCTCTGATCGTATTTTTGCGGACAGGACAGACCTCACCCCTTTCCTAAGAGGTCTGTAGAGGGCGTGCATAAACGCATCAACGTGCCTACCGTCCCTGTCTTATTGTTTTATTTTTTATTTTTCTGATATGTATCCATGTATTCATAACTATGTTTTTACTTATACCTATTATCTTGTAAGCAATTGACAAACCAAATAAAAATAAATAAAAAAACGACAATCAAAACCTGCTGGAAGTTAGGTATGAATGACCAGCCTTTATCACAGACAAATGATTAGCGCATATGATGAAAGGAACTCTGGTTCCTCGAACATTTATGTCACGATCCATTAGTTTTTCAGATGCTCCCAAATTCTTCCCTCCTTCCTCTTCTCCTCCCGGACGGCTCTGCTTTCTTCAGAGTGCAGTGTCAGATTACAATAAATATTTGCAAAATTGGAGAGACGAATCCCACGCCATAAAAAAAAGTTCTGCCAAGATCCTTTCTACTCGCTCGCCCCATTTAGCAAAGAACCGGCTCTTGGCAAAGAGACGCACCTACCGGGAAGAGCCCTTTTTCAGGCTAAGCCGCGCCTCCTCGCTTCCTCCTTCCTCCCTCCCTCCGTTCCTACTTACGGCACCCGAGCGTACTTCTCTAATTTTGTTCTTTCTCGGCTGCCGTAAAAGGGTGGGTAGCGGGCTCTCGCAGTGGCTGTTGGGACAGCCTGCTAAGTTGTAAGAAGCAGGGGAAAGTCGGCTCCGAGCGCTTTGGTCCTCGGGGAAGGTGGGGGAAGGCGTCGAGCGCGCTGGTTGTCTTGGATTGTGGAAAGACCACGCTGGATGGTGGGCAGAAAAAAATGATGATCCGGACTGGCTAAAAAGACTGTTATCCGGGGTATCCCGGAGAAGCGGGAAGGTGAGGGCGAAGCGAAATCTCTCGTAGTCGGAATCGGTTGGGAGACCCGGCACGCCCTCTGCTTCGTCCTGGAGCTGGTTGGTCGTCTGTGGTCCCTCCCTCAATTTTGGCTCTGGCTCTTCGCGGTCCCTGTTGTGGCACAACGGACCCTGACCGAGCAGGATTGGCCCCTTAGCTTCCTCGAACGGGAGGCAGCTTTAGGTGTGAAATAGTAACCCTCCGCCTCCCCCCGCTGGAGCGAAAGTATCCTCCGCTGTTTCTCCCGCGCCCCAGATAAAGCCCCGAAACGCTCCTTTCTCCGCAGTGCTTTGTGTGTCTAAACTAAGTTGGTTAAGTTCACTAGGAGGGTCTATTTTTAGAAATGCGAGTTCAACGCCGACTCGGTACGGATTAGGAGGAGTCTGGCTATGGCTTCCTCGCGTTTCTTATATAGGAGGGCTTCCATTGAAGAATTGGGTGAATTGGTTCACCTGACGGGTAGGTAGGCAGGCAGTTACAATGAAAGGCTTCCACCGGTTGTTGGAAAGCTCCGGGAGCAACAAATGTCTTGTGTACATTTTTTTTTTGACACGGAGTTCAAATATATGCAGCTGTGTGGAAAATGTAAACAGTGTATGGAATTTGAAACATATTAATTTGTGGTGAACGTAATTTTGCAACATTTTATGGAATGTATATATGAGGGTAAAATAAGTTACACAGAGTCTAAAATGCAGTTTGGTCTACTGATGCAGTCTATTTAATGGGTCAAAGAGAGAGAAAAGTGTAACATTCCTTATTTTTCTCTGTCATCTTTGGAATTTTCCCCTGCAGAATGAACTGTTCAAGTCTATTAATTCTCTATGAAACTGATAATTCATCAACATACATCAGCTGAAGCCACATTCCCTCTCTGTGCTGGCTCCTAAGTATGTACCTTCATTGTTTGCCAGATCATGGAACAGTTGTGCGCAGAGATCATTGTTTACATAAATTGTGAAACTAATATTCTGATTCCCCCCTACTGCAAATGCAAAGTTATTGTATTGATTGACCATAATAGTATTTTAATGAAAAAGTTCAATTATGTATGTATGTATGTATGTATGTATGTATGTATGTATGTATGTATGGCATTCAGCTTAGTTCGGGTATTTTCCCACGTCATAGTAGTTGTGCTTTTAAAGTTGTAGCAACGTTTCAGCAGAATCTCATCTGCCATCATCAGGCTACTGTATAGTATTCATCTGTGAGTCAGACTTTTACAGTTGTTTCAGATTTAAATTTGGGGCAGCCTATTGCTGTGCCAGAATGGTTTTTTCTTCCTCCTGATTGGTTGGGAGTCTTGGTCTGTGTTTATTGGTCTTGAAGTTTGCTCTGTTCTGCTTGATTGGTGTTTCTAATATCTTCTGTCTGTTTTTTGGCTCTGTTTGTATCTTGATTGGCTGGCAACATTATGTTACTTTATTGGAGGCCTTTAGTGCAGCTTGGCTCTGGATGAATGGATGGCTATCATTGATGGTATCATTGACAATGATAGCCGTCCATTTACCTGGAGCCAAGCTGCACTAAAGGCCTCCAATAAAGTAACACAATGTTGCCAGCCAATCAAGATACAAAAAGAGCCAAAAAACAGACAGAAGATATTAGAAGCAGAACACAGCAAACTTCAAGACCAATAAACACAGACCAAGACTCCCAACCAATCAGGATGAAGAAAAAACCATTCTGGCACAGCAATAGGCTGCCCCAAATTTAAATCTGAAACCACTGTAAAAGTCTGATTCACAGATGAACACTATACAGTAACCTGATGATGGCGGATGAGATTCTGCTGAAACGTTGCTACAACTTTAAAAGTACAACTACTATGACGTGGGAAAATACCCGAACTAAGCTGAATGCCATACATGTAAGTACCCGCAAAAACTTAAGAAAACAAAGGGCAGCCACCCTCAGTCCCCCAAACAATCGCCCCTATAGCACAAATGAAGTCCACAGAGTAGGAGCATGCTCATAGGGCAAGATCCAGGATTCCAAGCAATTCCAAAGGCACAGCAAAGCAAAGGACCAAAATCAGTCCATAAAATAAGGGCAAGGTCCAAGACAAAAGGCAAGAAGCAATCTTCCAAACAAGGCAAGGCCAATGGCAACGGGCTTGACTCAAAGCAGGGGAGTGTAAGTCAAAGCAAAAAAGTTGTTCCCGGCAAAGACTAACTCCCCATGTCTTCTTCTTAAGCCATTTTCCTCCAGGTGTTCCTTATGAGGGGTGGGTGGGAAATCTTCTCCCAAGTAGCCATGCAGCCCTTCTCTGAGTTTGCCTATGCTCTACTCTGCATGCCCTTGGATTGAGTGGAGGAGACAGCTGTTCCTCATCAGAGGAGATCTGCTGCCTATCAGCCCCACTGCCTGTCAGCAGCCAATCCTCCCCTGTATCTGTGAAGGCAGGCAGCTCTCCGTCTGGTCAACCAACTTCCCCCAATGCCTGAGGGGGCCTGAGATAGCCTCGTCCTCAGCCCCTGACCTCTCCAAACATACCAAGGGAGACGTGCCTTCCCTGTCGGATAGTCCCAGTTCCAGCTCCTCCTCGTCTTCCAAACAGGGCTCTGATGGGGCCATGACAAAATTTAAAGTAGATTATCAACTATTTGTTTACTGTGTTTGTGCAGTGTCAAAACCAAATTGGCAGTTTATTTCCATAAAAGCAAAACCATAGTAAAAATCTAAAATAAAAATTAATACAAAATTCTATTGTAATACAGTTTGCACAATTTATGACCATTTATTCCCCAAAGCCTTCCAAAACATGTTCTTAATAGCATCCGGAAAGCCAATAACAAAAGTGTCAGCTTAATTTCAAGGGGGAATTCTATTCCACTATATGGGGTTGCAACTGAAAAACAAATATATAGGCTGTTGTATTTGAACCAGTTATTAACTTCTGAGTGGTCTTCAGGCACAGCCTTGTGTAGGATATGTTGTAGTAATCCAAGCAAACTCATATGACGTGCATGAGTTAATGCATGAGTTAGAAAGAGTAACTCATCCCAGGTTGAAGTGCAGCTGGTGCGCCAAAGAGAGCTGGCAAAGGGCATCTGGCCATGGCCTTAATTTGCACTATCTATGAGCTCATAATGATCCCAAATCCCTGACCTGCACTTATAGGAAGAGTCCCTTTTCTTTAAGTCTTTTTAATGGGAAATATGTCTGTGCGTTAATCAAGACCAAGTTGAAAACGTTGTCAGTGCTGTTTCACTTGAATTATTTTTCTATATAATGCTATTGACAAAAGAAATTCAAAAACATTGGACTATATTGAGAGAGAGAGAGAGAGAGAGAGAAAGAGAGAGACAGAGAACCTGTTTAATGTGTTCTGAGTTTGAATCCTCTCTATTTTGGCTGGACTTTCAAGCAACTTGCCAAGCAATTCTCATTTTTAAGAAGTGTCTCACCCCACCCCCTAAGTTTTTTTAATACAATATATATGAGATTTCGTCAAGTCAGGGTGCATGAAAAAAAATCAGCCTTGATACATTTGCCCATATTTTTTCCTTCAAAAATTCTCTAGGAGTTTTGGGAGTCAACAGTGCAAGCAAGCAGCACAGTGGCTTTCATCCTACAGAAATATTTCATGAAGCTTGACCCTCACATTACAGGATTTCTTTGTAGTTCTTTCTATAGACTCATTGAGCCATTTAGATTTAAACAGAATTGCTATTCATTTTGTGTTTAGGCATCCAAACAGTGACTTTTGGGATTTTTTTTTGGTAACCTTGAAAATTACTTTTAACAAAATACTTCCATTATATGGTTACAAGGCTAGTGCTGATTCACTCTCAAATCCTTGCTGCTGTATGAATGAGCCTGCTTTAGGTCTGACTAACAGCACCAGAAGCACTTATTTTCCAGATTATATAATAGAGTGGAGTGGAGTGGAGTGGAGTGTGGAGTGGAGAGTGGAGTGGAGAGTGGAGTGGAGTGGAGTGGAGTGGAGTGGAGTGGAGTGGAGTGGAGTAGAGTAGAGTAGAGTAGAGTAGAGTAGAGTAGAGTAGAATACTTTATTGGCCAAGTGTGATTGGACACACGAGGAATTTGTCTTGATGTAAATACTCTCAGTATACATAAAGAAAAGATACATTTGTTAAGAATCAAGAATCATAGCATACAACACTTAACGATAGTCATAGGGTACAGTCAACAATCAAATCATACTAGGAAACAGTCAATATAAATCGTAAGGACACAAGTGACAAAGTTACAGTCCTACAATCACAAGTGGAGGAAATGGGTGATAAGGAGTGATGAGAAGATTAACAGTAATAGTAGTGCACACTTTGTAAATAGTTGGACAGTGTTGAGGGAATTATTTGTTTAGCAGAATGATGGCTTTCATGAAAAAAACTGTTCTTGTGTCTTGTTGTTCTGGTGTGCAGTGCTCTATAGCGTCGTTTTGAGGAAAGGAGTTGAAACAGTTTATGTCTGGGATGCGAGGGGTCTGTAAATATTTTCACATCCCTCTTTTTGACTCGTGCAGTATACAGGTCCTCGATGGAAGGCAGGTGGGTCGTAATTGTTTTTTCTGCAGTCCTAATTATCCTCTGAAGTCTGTGTCTGTCCTGTTGGGCTGCAGAACCAAACCAGACAGTTATAGAGGTAGAGATGATAGACTCAATAATTCCTCTGTAGTACTGTATCATCAGGTCCTTGGGCAGTTTGAGCTTTCTGAATTGGCGCAGAAAGACCATTCTTTGTTGTGCTTTTTTGATGATGTTTTTGATGTTAGGTGTCCATTTTAGGTCATGTGATATAGTAGAACCTAGAAATTTGAAGGTCTACTATTGATACTGTGTTGTCTAGTATTGTAAGAGGTGGTAGTATGGGAGAGTTTTTCCTAAAGTCTACCACCATTTCTAAGGTTTTGAGTGTGTTCAGTTCCAGATTGTTCCGGTTATACCACAAGGCAAGTTGTATAACCTTCTGTCTGTATGCAGATTCATCGTTGTCTCGAATGAGACCAATCACTGTTATGTTCCTACTTCCGTCAACCAGTATCAGGCAAGAACTGCTGAAGAGTCATAGAGAATATTGGTAGGAAAAAATCCTGCCAATGGGAAGGCAGAAACTGGAGTAGGAACACTGGTATGAACCATACTGGGCAAATGAGTTCCATTGCAGGGGTGTCAAACTTGCAATAACATAGCTTCACATGACCTATTGCAACTCCCCCCCCCTTTGTTAAACCAGGGATGGGCATGGCCAGTGCGTGACGCATCCGGCCTGTAGGTCGTGAATTTTGACATGTTAAATTCTGTTGCATGCTAAAACTGGGTAGATGCAGATTGTTTAGTATGGGGGGGGGGTGTTACTTCATATTTTCTTAAATTTCAAATGAAGGTAAGATTATATTTTTAAAAATCTTAAATTATTTTGCCTAGACATGGGGCTTAGAAAAAATATTGTTTCCCATCTTCTTGTCCCAGAGGTGCTTTTTTTTCAAGAGGCAACTGGATTTTTTTTTAAGTACCTTCTTCAGCTGAAGAAACTTTTGATAAGAAGCAAAACATCTTCAAAGGAAATCAGAAAGTCCAGTTGTCTCTTGAAAAAAAGCATCTTTGGAACAACCATGACCTGGATGACTGAGAATCTCCATAAATATTCCCATCCTCTTCTTCATTAGTGAAAGTGGTGCTTTATCCCAGGTTAACATAAGAGGTGTGGCTTTGTTCTGTTGTACTGACAGATCATGTGTTGCTTTTACTAGAAGATAACTAATACTTTATCCCTTCCCCCTCCCCCATCTCTCAAAGTTCTTCGATGAGTGGAAGGCTGCGATGCAGAGAAAAATATACCGTATATACTCGAGTATAAGTCGAGTTTTTCAGCCCATTTTTTGTGCTGAAAAAACCGCCCTCGACTTATACTCGAGTCAGATTCCCCTCTGAAAAAAAAATGGTGTGGAGCTCCGAAGCTGGGCAGCCGCTTCCCTGCTTCCGTGTTTCCTTTGCAACTTTTAAGCATGGGAGGGGGAGGCTTTTCTGAGCTTTAGGCTGAGAAAGCAACGCAAGTGGAGGTCGCTCCACTCAGTTTCATTTCCTCAGCTCCAGCTGCTTTCAGTCCACTCGGGAGGAGGGGGAGGAGGGGGAGGCTTTTCTGAGCTCTAGGCTGAAAAAGCAACGCGAGCTGAGGTCGCTCCACTCAGTTTCATTTCCTCAGCTCCAGCTGCTTTCAGTCCACTCCGGAGGAGGGGGAGGGGGAGGAGGAGGGGGAGGCTTTTCTGAGCTTTAGGCTGAGAAAGCAACGCAAGTGGAGGTCGCTCCACTCAGTTTCATTTCCTCAGCTCCAGCTGCTTTCAGTCCACTCGGGAGGAGGGGGAGGAGGAGGGGGAGGGGGAGGAGGAGGGGGAGGCTTTTCTGAGCTTTAGGCTGAGAAAGCAAAGCAAGTGGAGGTCGCTCCACTCAGTTTCATTTCCTCAGCTCCAGCTGCTTTCAGTCCACTCGGGAGGAGGGGGAGGGGGGGGAGAGAGAGAGAGATATCATAAGAACGGCTCTTGGTTTTTTCTTGCAAGGGAGAGAGTGACTCCTGCCTACCACTGTCATCATCATCATCTTTTGCGTTAGTGAATCAATCAAACCTTTCATCCCAAATTTCCCTTAAATCAGGGAAGAAATCAGAAACAAACCTTTGGGCTGAGAATAAGCTTGTTCCTATGATGCCATTTTTGTTCACTTCAGTGTGAAAAGTGTGAAAAAACACACTTCTTTTTCTTCATCTTCTTGTTCCCTATTTACTGGTCTCTTTCAAAGAGGAAATTGTGAACATCAAACTTATTCTCAACTGTCCTAGTGAAAGTTTTTATTGGCATCTATTTTTATTTTTGAAATTTACCAGTAGCTGCTGCATTTCCCACCCTCGACTTATACTCGAGTCAATAAGTTTTCCCAGTTTTTTGTGGTAAAATTGGGTGCCTCGACTTATATTCGGGTCGACTTATACTCGAGTATATACGGTAGATAAGATTTCTATTTATGGGAAAGAATATTGGAATAAGTGTGAATGTAAACAATAGATGGTCCATCTAATACCAATAGCACTTTATCTAAATTACAGTGAAAAGAATTTTTCTCAGTCTGAGAAATGTAACAGTTGGCCCTCTTGTTCCATCACATATATTAGAGCAGCAGCCAAATGAATGAAACTGAAGTATGGATATCTGGAAGCCTCCAATATGATTGTTCTCTGGGTCAATATTCTTTGACCAAAGTCTTCATAGTTATCCTACCCTTTCAGAAGGAAGTTTATGTCATACAGTAATGAGTGAATGGACAATGAGATAATTCAACAAATCACACAAATGAACCATGAGTTAGCATGATATTTAAGTTGTGGATTGAATGAACAATTATTGATTTTTTAAAGCAATTATGTAAAGTGATTGAATTGGTTTATAAAGAAAAGGAAATACATTTTTAAATAGCACCATGAACAGACTTTTGTAGTTTTATTTTGTTTGGTAGTATTTCTTTCCTGTAAGATTTGATGCCCCACAATTTATTAGGTTGGAAAAGCAGTGTTTATAGACAGATTTAGTAACTCATAAGTTATCAAATTTGGCTCTAGTTCAAAGATTTTTTACTCACTTTTTTTCCAATTAACTGTTTTTAGAAATTACATTTTGGAAGCATTGGAATGTAACATAAATATTTTTGTTGAATATTTGACATCTTTTTGCTGTTATTAATGACAAGAATTTATGTTTGGGTTTGTTAATCTGAGACGATGATTAGGTTTATGGTACTTGTATATAATTGTATGTGCCCCACTATACTGTGGCAATAAAAAACATGTCTGTTGATAATATCTGGCAATAAGTTTTTGCCACAACTTGTATTGATCTTATTTATATCTTAAACCTTTATTGTTCTTTCAAGTACAACAAACCACATTTTTTTGATTTGTCAGATAGAATAATATTTAAGGAAAATATATTTGTAATAACTTTAATTTTCCTTTACAGGTGTAGAGATGCAGGAAGGCATCCGTTTTGCTTCTTCAGGAGATGATGATGTTAAAATATGGGATTCGTCTTCTATAACTGTTGTGGACCAGTTTAGTCCCCATGCATCTTCTCACCCAGTTAATTCAGTATGCTGGGGTAGCAACAGTATCCTTTGTTGTTTCAGTATCTGAAACTGTATTTCTGTATAGTAAGCTTGTTAATAGCAATTGTCCTAATTGTCTATTTATGATACCTCAGATAAGGCAATTCAAAATTCTTTCTACAGGAAATTCCATATCTCAGTTGTTGCCCAGCTTCCCCCCCATTATAAATATCTGAAAATGCAAGCAAGATAAACAAAAAAACAAAAGAAAAAGATATTTAAAAGCTGTATAAAAACTAAGAATTTTTGAGAGAGAATGAGATTAATGCCACATGTAAAAGTGATTTATATCAATTTGACGTGTTGAAACCATTATTAAAATCAAAACAAAGCCAGTAATTAGCAAAGGCAACTAACCTAATAAGAATCATCAATCATCATAAACAATTGGAGTTTCTATCTAATCTGAAAAAAATGTGTTGCAATGAAGCAGGCAAAATCTAATATTTTAAAAAGCCTTATGTTTGGATGAACCCAAGCTTCAGATCTAATGAAAGTCATGTGCAGAATTATAACCCATGAATGGTTTTGTGGTTAAATAAGCATAAGATTGGTTTTTAAATATAAACTTGTTCTTCACATTGAAGCATATTGCCATTGCTGTAAGGACGTTATTATGTACCATTTCCAACAAAAAAGTAAAATATCCTAGGACCTTTATCATATACAGAGCCAATTCTACATACTTGGTAGAATATGAGATTTAATAATACTTAACATAAAAGGGCTATTTAAAAAGTTGTTATTTATTTATGTTTTTTACAATGGAGCATCTTCTAGAATTGTTGAAGTTTGTGATATTGCCACCAAATTAAAAAAAACAAAAACCCACCAACTATTGCCTACAATTTTTTATATGAATTATCTGTTTTGGCAATCAACATTGGCTAAACCTATCCATAAAAACTTCAGACTTTTCTTCAGATATTTGTAGTAAATTTGATAGTTACCTTCCATAGATATTTCCATGTTGTATGTTAATTGTCTTCTTTAAATTTAAAATTTAACCATACCATATTTGGATTGTTCTGTTCCTGAATCTTATTTTAGTAACAGGTTATAAATAAGCCACAGGTATTCAGAATTTTCTGCTATAAACCTTTCTAATTCAATCAAATCTAAAGCTGAGAGAATGATAGCAAGAAAAAGACACAAATAGTTTCATTGGATTGTATCGAAAATATTGTAAACATCAGCTAATTATCAAGTCTTGAATAATGATAAAATATCAAATGATATATCTTACTTTTTTTCAAAAATATAATATTTTTATAACCTTTTATAATTTTTCCATAATTTCTGGTCATTGTCATTGTCAAATCAAATCAATCAAGTTTATTATAGTCTAAGACCAGAAACCAGAACAAATAAAAACAACTCAAGGAATATTCAGTTAAAAATTCTAGAATAAAATAATAAATAACAGATAAAATCTATATTAAAATCACAACTTGGCATCTAATCTGTCAGTTACACATGGACTAATTATATTATAATATTGATCCTTAAACTGTGAAGTCCATAGTCATTAAATACTAAAATGCAAAAGAGTAGTAATGTAGAAGAGTTTGCTACATTAGTTGCACAGAATCTAGCCACCTGTGCTGTAATCACTGTGATCTATTCATCCTTAAGCAGCTACTGGAGAGAAGCAGTGTGGGAATGGCCAGGATACCTATTGTGTCAGCTCTGAGATCAGCTGCCACAAGAATGTGAACAATGAAAGGGGGGTTGAGGGAGTTGAACAGTTCAAGGTTATTTAGTATGTTATTTAGCTGCAGTTAATTGGTTCTCGTGATTGATGAAATATAGTAAGTGGGAGGAGATAGGGTGGAAATTGTGAGGCACGCTGGGAATGAGTTTCAGTTTTGGAAATTTTCCATAGATGTACCAGAGCTGTTCCTAATAAATCAATTGGAGATTATGCTTGTCTCAGAGTGATTGATTACTATGGATAATTTCTGGATGCCTAACATTTTGATTATTGGGATTATTGGTCATTGTCAAATTGTATCTTTTTTAAAGTAACTCTTGAAAATGTATTGTTCTCTCAATTGTGAAATGTATGTGATTAAATGCCTACTTAAAATAGGTTTTCTTCCCAACTAAAACAATTTTGCTAAACAAAAGCACATGTTGTGTTCCATGACTCTTATTTCAGATAACTTTTTGGTAACAACGTCAGCTGTTGGTGATAAGATAGTGGTTTCAAATTGTAAAGGAAAACCAGTTCCACTCTTTGAACTAGCTGAAGGGGTAAGTAGAACAGCTTTTTAAAAGGTGGTCTTTTAGTGCATTGCTATTTATATGTACTCAAGTTCTCAATTTCCCTGGAATATTCATAATATTCCTAATAATCTATGCATTGCTAACCTGGAAGTAAACCCTCTAAATTCAGTTGATAAGATTTACAAATAAATGAATTTAAGCTTAATATCTGTTCTGTGCTTCAAAAATACATAATACTTATTTAGATATTTATATAAATTCATAATCATGTTTTGGATTTGGTTCCAGAAAGATGCTTCAGAGTATGCAAAGTCATGAATATAACATCTGGTTGCAATTCTTTATACTAACACCTCCCTTCCAAATCATATAGCAATAATAGAAAGTAGTTGGGCCTGAAAAAATATGGCTTCTCTAAAGGGTGCATATATAGTAGATACCACTGTTGCACTTCCAGGCACTTTTTTTCTGAATAGATTTCAAAGACATAAGGCAGATATATGTGTAAGACAATATAATTCACTCTCCTCTCCACCAAAATAAAAAGTAAGGGGAAAAGACCTGCAGGTCTAATCACATTTTTCCCAATGAAAAATAGGAAATATGATTTCTACTTGTATGTAAAAATATAATAACAACAAAACTAATTCACAGGGATTGATCTAGAACAAAATCTGGTACTCTATAATCCAAATCAAAGAAATATTATAAACAATCCAGAAAGCAATTGTTGCTGTTTCTTAAGACAGTATTTATTACTCAACGAGCACTAGTAGAGATTAAAACACTCTTCAATTTTATCTGCTTTCTAATCTGTTTTCAACTGTTTTTAAAACAAATCATATGTAAGATTTGTGATCACTTTTTTTATTGGACTTCAGACAAAGTTGCAATCTATCTAAAAGTTTTCTTGATATCTGCTGTTTTGGAACTTAGAACTTTCTGCTGTTTCTTATAATGGTAATTATAATAAATTATAGCAAATTATATAATCATAATTCCCATTATCTACAGTATATCTGTTTTTATTGACTATTATTACCTGTGGCATTAAAATAATCCTGAAATGCATTAATAATGCTGTCTTCAAAAATTAAGCTGTTATTAATTATGAAATTTTATTCTCTGTTCTTGTTAAGATCTTTCTTATAGTATCTAGAACCAATACACATTTCAGAATGAATGGTCTTTTGCCAATGGTATTCCCAAAACAATGCCTTTTATGTTACATCCACAATGGCTTAAGTTCTATAGAAAGCCATTAAGCCCAGCTCCTGGTTATGTGATTTTATTAACACAACATTGTGAAACTTGCTTCTCATTGAAAAAAATATTCTAGAGGAAAAGAATTTTCTAGTCTACAACTTAAGATTTCCTGATTGCCTCTTCTTATCTAAGCGCTAACCACATCTGACCCTGCATAATTTTTTAGTGATGGGCTAACACTGGCTTGGTGTTGCCATATTATGACTCTACTCACTTACTTACAGATATTAATGATTTGAAAATGATTTGTTTCCAGCCTTGTATACAATTATGTGGTGTCTGTTTTTATAAATGCAGAAGTGTTTCATTTGTCAAAAGGAAATGTATAATTTGCTTCAAACTTCTTTGCAGTTTGAAGGCTGCAGGGAAAAGCAATGAAAGGGAATGGATGATTATTCATCAATATAAATTACACTGTTCATGGACCACTCAATATACATTTTAGTAGACACACTGTTATTTATCATTTCTGTGATTATTATTTCAGACATCCATTTTCATTTATTTAATTAAAACATTTTGATCCCTCTTTTCTATTTTAAAAAGCACCCTGAACAATTATTACTAATCAATCACATAGTACGTTGCTGAAAGAGCAGATAATTACTATAATTCATTTTTAATCTTTCTGCTGCTAAAAGTAGTAGAATGGTTAAGGTGTTGGACTAACTTCAGCCTCAATCATGGAAGCCTGCTAAAGGAAAAAATACCATGTATAGTTCTATAAGTTCATTGAGGAAAAGCAGGATATATATCTAATTGATGAAACTAATTAGTTGATATTAAAGGAAAAACCTCAAAATGGGCTTTCATTGGCCCCTGCTAACTTTTAATTTTGGGGTATGATGTTGGTATATTAAATTCAAACTGTTGAATAAGCCATTACAATGATGTCATTTTATTTTGTCTGTCATATTTGTTGAACACTGTTTTTTTCATTTCATTAAAATACAAATGTCATTTATTTTAATCAGATCTATATTAGTACCTCAGATTGTATTAACTTTTTATCCTAGCTTAAAATTGATGTTGATACCATCTTTATTTTTTTAATTTGTTGCCAACTAGACAAAGCAAACGTGTATAAGCTTGAGTTCGAATTCAATGTATATTGCAAGTGGAGGAATTGAAGGCACTGTTAATATCTGGGATTTAAAATATAGAAAACTTCACCGATCTCTTAAGGTAAGATACAATATTGTATTATAGACTCTTTTTGTCAGTTAATATATGAGATTAATATCACCTGTAAATCTTTATGTTTATACTCCAATCTTTATACTCCAATATCAAATTATAACTCATACCTATATTTCATATATGTTTTTGTGCTAGCAGAATAATAGCTATTTAGAAGTGGTGGTAAATATTAGACAGACTACACAATTAAGTAATATGTAGTTATTGCAGATTGAAAGGTTGTCCACTTTCTTAAACCTAAATCTGATACTTTTAATTGATTTTGATACTCTTATTTTACCTGAATAAATTTCTCACATCATAGAGTGAGATAAATATAATTGTTGTGATGTGGTATAGTGTATTGAAGTGAAATAGAGTGTGTTGTTTAAGATGTTGGACTCAGACCGGAATGGAATGGAGATCCAGATTCAAGTTGATCTTCAGCCATAGAGTTCATCAGGTGACCTCTCTCATAGTGTTGCCTACTCCTCACAGTTATTATGCAGATAGAAATGAAAGGAGGGAGTGCTATTTTACATTGCCTCATTGAAAGATTTTAACCCTAACAAATAAATAAAAAGCGTTTTTCAGATATACATATAGTCCTCGACCTACAACAATTTATTTAGTGACTGTTCAAAGTCACAATAGCACTGAAAAAAGTGACATGACCATTTTTATACTTATGACTATTGCAGCATCCCCATGGTCACGTGATTTACATTCGGATGCTTGACAACTGACTCACATTTATGACGGTTGCATCGCCTTTTTATGACCTTCTGACAAGCGATTTCAATGAGGAAACCAGATTAACTTAACAACCATGTTATTAATTTAACAACTGCAGTAATTCATTTAACAAATGTGGCAAGAAAAGATGTAAAATGGGGCAAAAGTCACATAACACAATTCTCACAGTGTTCTGACCAAGGCTTCTCGAGACCGTAATTAAGCACACTGTCCGATTCCGCTGCTCTCTACACAGGTTGCCGGCGAATCACAACACTTAGCAACATGAACGTTGGGCTCAATTGTGGTTGTAAGTTGAGGACTATCTGTATTGGTACACAAGAGTGTAAGCTATTTCATTATTTATGTATATTTATAAAGTGTTCCAAGTGGTTTAATTAAAATACACTGCTCAAAAAAAATAAAGGGAACACTTAAACAATGCAATGTAACTCCAAGTCAATCACACTTCTGTGAAATCAAACTGTCCACTTAGGTAGCAACACTGACTGACATCGATTGACAATCAATTTCACATGCTGTTGTGCAAATTGAATAGACAACAGATGGAAAGCATAGGCAGTTAGCAAGACATCCCCAATAAAGGAGTGGTTCTGCAGGTGGTGACCACAGACCACTTCTCAGTTCCTTTGCTTTCTAAAAGGCTGATGGTTTGGCCACTTTTGAATGCTGGCCGTGCTTTCACTCTAGTGGTAGCATGAGACGGAGTCTACAACCCACACAAGTGGCTCAGGTAGTGCAGCTCATCAATGCGACCTGTGGCAAGAAGATTTGCTGTGTCTGTCAGCGTTGTGTCCAGAGCATGGAGGCGCAACCAGGAGACAGGCCAGTACATCAGGAGACATGGAGGAAGCCGTAGGAGGGCAACAACCCAACATCAGGACCACGACCTCTGCCTTTGTCTAAGGAGGGATAGGAGGAGCACTGCCAGAGCCCTGCAAAATGACCTCCAGCGGGCCACAAATGTACATGTAGCTGCTCAAACGGTCAGAAACAGACTCCATGAGGGTGATATGAACGCCCGACGTCCATAGGTGGGGGTTGTGCTTACAGCCCAACACTGTGCAGGATGTTTGGCATTTTCCAGAGAACACCAAGATTGGCAAATTTGCCACTGGCGCCCTGTGCTCTTCACAGATGAAAGCAGGTTCACACTGAGCACATGTGACAGACGTGACAGGGTCTGGAGACGCCATGGGGAATGTTCTGCTGCCTGCAACATCCTCCAGCATGACTGGTTTGGCAGTGGGTCAGTAATGGTGTGGGGTGGCATTTCTTTAGGGGGCCGCGCAGCCCTCCATGTGCTTGCCAGAGGTAGCTTGACTGCCATTAGGTACTGAGATGAGATCTTTAGACCCCTTGTGAGACCATATGCTGGTGCGGTTGGCCCTGGGTTCCTCTTAATGCAACACAATGCTAGACCTCATGTGGCTGGAGTGTGTCAGCAGTTCCTGCAAGATGAAGGCATTGATGCTATGGACTGACCTGCCCGTTCCCTAGACCTGAATCCAATTGAGCACATCTGGGACATCATGTCTCGCTCCATCCACCAATGCCACGTTGCACTACAGACTGTCCAGGAGTTGGGGAATGCTTTAGTCCAGGTGTGGGAGGAGATCCCTCAGGAGACCATCCACCACCTCATCGGGAGCATGCCCAGGCATTGTAGGGAGGTCACACAGGCACGTGGAGGCCACACACACTACTGAGCCTCATTTTGACTTGTTTTAAGGACATTACATCAAAGTTGGATCAGCCTGTAGTGTTTTTTTCCCACTTTAATTTTGAGTGTAACTCCAAATCCAGACCTCCATGGGTTGCTAAATTTGATTTCCATTGATAATTTTTGTGTGATTTTTTTTTGTCAGCACATTCAACTATGCAATGAACAAAGTATTTAATAAGAATGTTTCACTCATTCAGAGCTAGGATGTCTTGGTTATGGATGCATATCGGTGTGTACTGTATTGCACTGTTTAAGGATTATTCTGTATCAGAATGCAAACTATTCCAGGTGTTTATCAGAGACATTTGAATACAGTGCTTTACAATTCAGAAAAATTCCCTGGAGATATTACAGTTAAACCAAAACCAATATAAAATAGCTATATTTTAATTGGCAGGGGAAACAAATATTTCAAATCAAACTAAAATATAAGTAAGGAGGAAAGGCTGAACAAGTTAATATGCTCTCTGAAGGCAGGGCTATTCAACTGTTTGTCACAGTAGAGAAGAGTGATATTATCTTAACCAGTGATTATGGGAAGTTTTCCTTTATCTCTGTGTGTCACCCCTGTCCTTCAAAGATATAAAGTCTTCAGAATCATTTGGGTGGCATCTGGAGTTACAGAGAAGAGAGAGTTATTAGAAATTGTCACGTACTTCTCATAAGAGCGTCTGTCAGAATGAAGAAGGATCAGTGGTGGGATAACAATTCAATATAATTTACTTGGTATGTTTTGTATGGTTTTATGTTTTCTGTACTGTGCAGTGATTGTACATATGAGGATGTACAATTAGATACAGTATGAAAAAACTTTATAGGAAAAATGATCTGGAAGTTTGAATGCCGGAACTGGATCCTTCCCTAAGTAGAGAGGGAAGTTTCTGTCTCTGTCTTCCTGCAGAGAACATAGTACTTGATTGAAGTTGTTGCTCTTTAGGGTCTGTTTGCACCTGATTTGCATCTTTCTTAGTGAAAGAAAGGGAAAAGCATGGAAGAATCCAGGGTATTCTGATTAGAGGAGGAGGGCATATGAGCAATCGGGGGACCGGATTGGAGATTTCCTTTGAATTATAGCTTTGGCAAAATTCCTTATCCCAGCTCAGAAAGCATTGGACAAACACTTATTCCTGCTGAGATTCATTTTTTGAAGAAAGGAAAAATTAGATATTTGAACAAGAATTTGCTATCTAAACATTTCTGGGAGAAAATACATACAAATATATTGGTTGAAAATGCAAGCTATAATATGAGTGTTACCATTCCAGGGAGGTGGAGTAGGCAACCTTTTAGAGACTGAAGGCTGCACATAATATTTTTTCGGGAAGATCCAGAGAGATCCGAGAGATCCAGAGAATTGAAGAATAGCACTAGGAAGATAAGGCTACCTTTTAATTGTGTGTTGTTGTTGTTTAAAAATAACTCTTTTAAGCCTATTGTAGAATTTGCACAACTGTTTAATGTATTTCCTTCAGGATCAGAGAAATTGTGTCATTGATTTTAATCAATATTGGACACAAAAGGATTGTAATCTCAAAATTTCCTTAGAGCACATGAGAGTTGTACTAAATTAAAGCTTGCATATTTTCTTCTTCAGGATCATAGAGAGGAAATAACTTGTGTGTCATTCAATTGGAATGATTGCTATGTTGCCTCAGGATCCATGAGTGGTGAAATTATCCTGCACAGTATTGCTACAAATCTATCCAGCACTCCATTTGGTCATGGAACTACGCAGGTATGTATCAGTGACATAGCAATCTGTTCCTAGTGGCATGAATAGATTCTATTCTAATCTTACAGAAGGTATACAACTTGAGCACTGAATTTATACACAACTATCATACCAGTGCTGCCAACTCTCACGCAATCAGAGTGAGACTCACGCAATTCAACCAATTTTGACTGTCTCACTCTGATAAACGAAATCTCACGCTAAACCCCCAAAATGGAATGTACAAAAATAAATATATCTCTACATTCTCTGATATTCCGAATATTCCCCTTAGGAGAAGGATGAGCTCCCAGCGCCGCCCCGCCCTGCCCAGCCACCCCACCGCGCCTCTTTTCCCGCCTTAATCCTCGTTCTGCCTCGGCATCCCGTAACTGTGCATGATGCCGATTAGCAAATTCGCTTCAGGAAAGCGAAGAGCAAGAGGCTTCTTCCCGCCCGGGGCGCTCGCAGCCACTTTGCCCCGTGCTCTCCCTCTCTGCAATGTCCTCCGGGACAAGCCAGCTGCCCTTTTCAAAGAAGGACACGAGGGGGCTGGCAAAGCCTCTTTTGCAGGCAACAGCCTCGGCCAGTAATAACCCTGTTAAGCAAAGCTGAGAATTGTCCACTGCCAGAGATGTAACTAGAAGCTGGGGCATCTCTCTCTCTCTCTGAAAGACATTTGTTCCAGAGGATCACATCCTGTCAGTCCTCCAACTTTCTATTTTGCACAAAGCTGCCCAGCCCCTTTATAGATCAGCCTGGCGCGCTTCTCGCCTTGCTGGTTTGGGAAGACTCTTTTGGATCAGCTAAAAGAGAGCATAAGGCGTGTAAAGGGATGGTGGTGGTGGTGGAAGTTTGCTCATACACCCACATGCTAAAAGCATTAGGACAATGTTCTGTTAGGACAATGGGATCAACCAGGATGAAAGGTTATGTATTTCCAAGCGATCGCATGACACTCCAGCATTGACAGTGCAGTTGGGTTCCTTTAATAACTTGGATTTGGTTTAGTAACCTTCCCCCTCTCCCCCTACGGTTTACTCTGGGCCTTGGTAGCAGGTGAGTTTTCAAGACGGCATTTTTGAAAATACTTTAAAAACAAGGTTAGGGTTTCCCTTTTTCTAATATTGGAAGCAGTCTCCTCCAAATGGTAATTAATTAAACATCTGCTTAATTCTTCAGCCAAATAAAGTTGCTATAATGGCTCTTTAAAAAAAGTAATTTTACGAGCACCACCCTGGGGTTTACACTGTGTAAGATACAAGGAAAGGAGAGGAAGGTGGAAGAAAAGAAGACTGATGCAAAATATAATGTTCACAGAATTTTATTCAGAGTTGTGTTGGATCTCTTTTTTTGGGGGGGGAGGGGGGTTGTCCCATTCTTTCTTGGTGTTCTTTCTGTTCTTTCTGTCCTTTTTGCTTTTTTAAATGGTCTTTCTCCCCTGGGTCAGAAATCCAGCCAGAGAAAATAAAGAAACATCTTTGGTGGTTAAATGGAAGCCACTCCGTAATGGCTTTGTTTCAGAAGAAGGAATCACTTTTTCCTCTTTCTCCTTTGAGTTTAAATCCTAGGTCTCTATGCACCAGATCGACAGGACTGTACTACATTATTATCATATTTTCAAACCCTTAGATAAGGACTCAATAAGGACTTTTTTTGATGCCAGTAGGCTTCTCAGCCCCAAATTGGGATAGCCCTGACTCAACTAGAACATATTCTAATCTTAACACAATTTACCATCCAAAGAGCAGTAAGACCATTAAGTTCAGAATCTAAACTTACCCAATAAATAATATACTGTTTCCTCACTGTGCTCAAGCTTCAGAATACAGTAGATGAGTTTTACAGTTAACAATATGTATATTTATATGAAGCACTCATTATTCGATTAAATGTTTAGTTTATACATGTCTGAAATTATGAACCCCTATTTCAGTCAACAAGTTAGTATATAATTAAAGACTGAGACTATAGCATTTGATACTGGCATGTAGTATGGTATTTGATACAGAAAGAAGAATACCCATTGATGTATTTGCATTATCTCTGTAGTTGTTTCGGGTTTTTTGTCTTTTTGTTGCACATTGAATTCATCCTATAGTGGTCTATAGTACATCACTAAGCTAATAAAGTCAGTTGAGGTAGAATACTGCAGTTACAAGTCAGGAACCTCAATTATTCATGGTCAGTGAACTGCATTATTAATATCTTACAAATCCGGTTCAAGTACATTGGTGCTGCTTGCATGTATGTATGTATGTATATGTCCAAATCATGACTAAAGTATGCATCAGATTGCACCATTTAAAATGTAAAATTGTCAAAGCTCCCTACCGTGGAAGGGGGGACACCCCCCTTCCACACCATCTCCCCCTCGGTCGCTCCGCTCCCTCGCAGTGTCTCACTCCGAACTATCACTCAAGGTTGGCAGCCCTGTCATACGCTATAATTTGTGACAAAGGGATAATGACTACGTACATAAATGGAAAGTTGGTTGGTTCTATTTACTTTTAATTGAATAAAACTTACAGGGTAATATGTATGAAAATGTGGGATCCTTTTGTTACATTAGCAGAAAATCAGATGCTAATGGTATAACCTATTTTTAGGTATATTATTGCATCTTTCTTTTTACAAGAATGTTTTGTTTTGTTTTTAGTAATCTGAACAAACTAAATATTACATGGTACAACTTTGCAAAAGATATGATAGTGGCATTGTGTTCATTAAAAGTAAAAGCCCATTTTGAAGAAACTTTGATGTTTTTGATTCATAGTTATCACCATCAGTTATATCAATGCAAACTTTTTAATAGTCAATTTACTCTTTTTTTAAAAACCACCTCATAGCAGAGCTAATAAAGTTGTCATTGCTTGCTTTATGTGTGGCTTATTTGGGAAATTGTGTCTGACAGTTATTGATAGACAATGTGATTTTATTTAAAGACCAAAGCAATGACAGTAGGGATGAAAAATTGGATCTTTACTGACAAAGTGCTAAAAGACATATAGGTGGATTATATTAATTGGACTTTTCTGTATGCACTTTAAATTCCTGGCTGTGGTTTGTTTTGCCATTTATAACTTTTCATTATAGCCAGCTGAAGAAAAGTTCAATTGCTCTTAAATCTAGATCTATCTTAATGTAAAATATAGGGATTTATGACTCAGGGATGAAAATTCTAATAGTGAAATTAAGATTATTTGTTATAATAATATTGGTAAATGAAATTTAAATAGATATTATATAAATATATGATGCTAATGAAATTATTCACTCTTTAATGAAATTTATGAGTAGAAACATTAAATGTTTCAGGTTTTCTGCTTGTTTATTTGAAACTGAATGAATTATTTATTTTCCAACAGTAAATGGTTTTACTCTGACAGTTCTGATTTTCTTATACAGCTTTTTCAAAATACCTGCATGTTCATTTTAGCCTCTGAAAGATGCATCTGTTGGTGTCCAGCGCAGTTTGGAAGAGTGGTTAAAATGCAAAGGATTGAATTCTGGTCATGCCTTAGGCACAGAAGCTTGGTTGGATAGCTTTTAGCTACTCTCTTTCAATCCAATCCACCTCACAGGGTGGTTATTGCAAGAAAAATAGGTTCCAGGATCTTTGTGTATATCATTCTAAATAAAGGTGGGATATAAATTTAATATTATAATAAGAATATGTCCCGCCTCTAATTATGAAGAGGTGGTCAACAGACTTCGCAGAGGTAGAAAGAATCTAGTAAGCCCCACTTCCCTATAAATTCTTCTAGCATTTTCGTGCACTGTTTTAAATGTGTGTTCAAAGCATGCTAAACATCGAATATATGAAGGTTTGTGAAAATAATCTCATTGGAAGTTTGTTCCATGGTAACAAATAATGCATTCATTTTTTTAAAAAGGGCATTATCCCATCAATTTTAGCTTCATAATATCTTGCTGAATCACAGCCCCAGTCTTGAAAAAATAAAGAGGAGACACTAAGCTTGGCATTCTTGTCAGGATTCAAAAGTTTCCATTGTTATTGCAGAATTGCCTACCATGTGAAAAGTTGTTAAATTTTAATTGCATGTCACTCCAGTGAAACTTATATGGCAGACTTGCTGACTAAACATTTGAAAGGGCTGCTCTTGTAATAAAGATGTATAGGTATCATTGCTGATGTTCAGTTAAAGGTTTTTCAGGTACTACTTTTCTGTTTCTCACTACTGGATATTGTGTCAGTTTCAATCTCTTCTCTGAGTACTATATGCTATGCTATGACCACAGAGTTGAACCACAATAGTAAATGTCCTTGTCTGTGTCCCATTGTTTTCACTCCTTCCAACCTGACACAATGTTGGAAATAAATAATGTATAAGAGCTCAGAGCTCTGTTCCTCTGCAAGAGAACTGGGACCTAATTTATGAATACATATTTTAAAAATGATTTACTCTGGTCTTGGGCCTGAAGAGGGGAAAATAATCTCCTAGTGCAATGGTTCTCAACCTTCCTAATGCCGCAACCCTTTAATACAGTTGCTCATGTTGTGGTGACCCCCAACCATAAAATTATTTTCGTTGCTACTTCATAACTGTAATTTTGTTACTGTTATGAATTGTAATGTAAATAATAAATAACAATAGCTTTAATAATACAAAAGATGATACATGGCATAGTTCAGTCAATACAGTTCATTTAAGTTTCCTATGATTTACCATTCCCTGTGTTGTTTTTTTTAACATACCTGTTACTATCACAAGGGGGCAGTATTCACATCAACCACAGCTAAATATAAAAAGACCGATCAGCATCCAGATTAAGTTCCCATGGTACAGATATATTTTTTTGCAGTAGTTGATGATTTTACAGTACATGATTTTACATTTACCCAGTAATTATAATTCATGAAGTGTCGTTTTACCCCCAATAGTGTGCTTTCAACACAGTAGGTGCTTTTGACAGAGTAGCTGCTTTCTACACAGTAGCTACTCTCTGTACATTATGATGCCAACCCTGTCACATACACCTGTATTTGTACGGGGTGTATGTGATGGGGTTGGCACAATGATGTCATCATGCTGGGTAGTCGTATGTGGGCATATGTGCATGTGGGCGTATCTAGAGAAGGATAGAGGAGTGGTGTCTCGGTTCCTAAGACCATCAAAAATAGGTGTTTTCTGATGGTCTTAGGCGACCCCTGCGACAGGGTCATTCGACCCCCAAAGGGGTTGTGACTCACAGGTTGAGAACCACTGTCCTAGAGCATCCCTAAGATAATTGGGCAGCAGTGCCGAGAATGTTGTTGGCTCTTCTAATTCTACACCCCTGCATTCCTTCCGGTTGCATTGCCCAGTTCTCTGTCAGAGTATTGCTGTTAGAAAGGAAAAATCAGGTCACCGTACTTTGATCCAAATCTGTGTGATATAAAGATATGTTCTACATGTTTTTTCTAATTTGTTATTCTTTTCAGTTCAACAAAATTATTGTTCAACATTCCAAAACTGAATAAACAGGATCAGATTTTGTGTGGGGCAAGAAACTGGCAGACTAGTAAATTTGAAAATAGGCCAGATCTAGCAACAAATGCAAACAAACAAAATAAAAATCCTGACGAAAAAAATAAAAACACATCTTCGGGTCACGCTGTTGGATAGTGTCTCATAGAGTAGTTAATACTTTAAGCCATCTTTAATATGTCTCCTTCTTTCCTGGTGACCTCCAAGGGTGGAATTTTTATTAAAATGCTGAATTAGGATTCATGCTTTCTCATATTTATGTGAAAATGGGAATAACATACAGAGAAAATCCTTTTGCAAAGGTACCAGTGCTCCCCACCCCCAGTCAGAGCCTGTACAGTGACTTGTAAACAAGTAGACTTACAACATTTGAGCCCATTTTTTTTTGTTTCTAAATGAGATATTTGTTAAGTGAATTTGCCCCATTTTACAAGCTTGCTTGCCAAAGTTGTTAAGTGAATCATTGCAGGTATTAAGTTAGTAACATAGTTGTTAAGTGAATCTGGCTTCCCTATTGACTTTACTTGTCAGAAGGTGATCATATGAGCCCAGGACACTGTAACCATCATACATAAGAGTCAGTTGCCAAATGTCTGAATTTTGATTATGTGACCATGGGAATGCTGCAATGGTCATAAGTATGAAAAATGGTCTTATGTCATTTTTTTTTAATTGTAACTTTAAATGGTCACTATATTGTTCTAAGTCAAGGACTATCTGTATTGTATTTCCATAGATTTTATATTGAAACAACAATATCTGGCCTCCTATGTGTTAATGTGAGAGATGTTGCTTGTTTTTTTTAAATGGGTGAGATTATGAAATAGCTTCATTTAGAAATACATTTAATAAAACGTTGTTTTTATGTACCATTCTTTCTAAATTACAAGTGTTATACTTCTAAATGTATCAGTAAAATTTAGTAAAATGTTTTTAGTGGTGATTGAAATAGAAATATCTTACTTTAAAGGCTTTCAGTTCTTAAGAAATGTTAGGTTTTCCCAGTTTTTTTTGAAAGAGATCCTATAAAATGTATAAATGTTACAATTCTTTTAAAATAATTAGAAATGCCACAACTTTTTTCAAATGTGTGTGGCTACTTTAATAGCTGCTACTTGTATGCATACATCACCACTTTCCTTTGCTTTCATATGTGATTATGATAACTTGAGATTTCAAGTTACCTTTACCTTATTATTTGATCCTGAACTGTTGTAAAAAGAGAAAAAAATTCTTTCATTAATAGGATTAAAAATACAATCTTAAGACACCTTGGAAATGTACATTTATCACAAATATGCATCAGCTTGCAGTCTTTGATTAAAAGATTCCCTGCACATTAAACATTATGAATGTGGGACAATTAATTACTTTGAGTTAAATCTTTAGAGTTGGATTTTGGCTAAGTCAAACTTTAGTTGAAATAGAAATTATGGAATACTATTTGTTTGTTTTCTTACAGCCCATACGACATTTGAAATATTCTCCCTTTAAGAAAGCATTACTGGGTAGCGTCTCTGACAGTGGAACTGTAACCCTATGGGATGTCAACAGCCAAACTCCGTACCATAACTTTGAAAATGCTCATAAAGCTCCAGCTTATGAAATCTGTTTTTCTCCCATCAGTGAATTGCTGCTTGTAACTGTAGGTCTAGATAAAAGAATAATTCTCTACGACACAGCAAGTAAAAGGTAAATATATACTTGTCAGATTCAGCTAGACACTTGATAATGAGATGGCCTGCCAATGTATAATAAATAATAAATTTATATTAAATAAATAATATCAAAAAGTAAATTAAATCTATGTTTGAAAATGTTTTTAGAATGTTTTTCATATATAAAAATCTTGTTTGCTTAAGTAAAGATAAAGTGATGAAAATGATTACTCATGTCAAATCTTCTTGAATTTAGACTTCTCTGCAATTCATTATCATTTAGATTAAATCAAATGGGAAAAGTGGAGAAAATCCAGTGTTGATGCCCTGAAATTTATTATTTATTTTACTGTCTCAGACAATTAAAACCTTAAAAAAATTTTTTTATTATAAACCTATAATAATTGGAGTGTTTGAAAAGAAAATCTAGGCAAAAGCCACAAATACGGTATAGGATGTTGATTCCGAGAACTCAATTTGCTATGCCACATACTTGAATTTTACTAGAATGATGACCTTTGTGTGTTAATTTTATGTATAAATATTTAAATATAAGATGAATAAATAATAAAACTTAAAAGATAAAATGGGCATATTGGTAGACAATCATTTATCAGGAAAATGTGTTTCTCAAATCTTATTTTGGTCTGAAGCCTACTGAATAATCTTGGGTCAGATGCACAGATGTAACCAGATCAAACCCAACAGAAAACTCAGTAAGATAAAAGTTTTTATTTAAAAAATTGTATGTAAGATTTTAATGGATTTCCCCCCTCCTTTTGTGTTCAATATCTTTATTTGACATATAAAGGCAGTTGAGAACTTTAGTAGCAGAAACTCCTCTAACTGCAGTAGAATTCATGCCTGAAGGAACTTCACTCACTATTGGCTCTTCTCGTGGAAAAATATATCTTTATGATTTAAGAAAGCTGACAGCACCTGTGAAATCAGTCAGTGCTCACAAAACATCTGTGAAATGCATAACACTGCAGAATTATAACAGTTTTTCAAAGGTAAAACACCTTGTGCATATTGATAAAATGTTGATTAAGAAAAGAAAACTAAATATTTTCCATTTATAGTAAATCAATAAAGAAATCATGCATATTTATTAAGTTTTGAACTGTGTTTGTTTTAATTGTGTTCAAGCTGTACAGTTTTTATGTTTACAAAATGGCTGTAATTTCCAATCATACTGGTTTGACATTTAGCTTGAAAATTATTTGTTTGAATGCTTTATTTTTACAAGGATTAAAAATGTCAGGATAGTTGATGCTAGCATCCTAGTCATAGCTGTAGATAACTTTTTTAATTTGGAATATTTCTGACATACTTATTTTTATTTTTAGTCTAGTCATAAAACAGGTTCAAGTAAACAAACTTGCAAAAAAGGAATTCAGAATGTTGGTATTTTAAAAAATCTTACATCTAATGTACCTACTACTTTCCTGCCCCAGTCCATGCCAAGTAATGAAGTTAAAGGAAGTGATGCTATTCCAGATAAATCAGGTAAAAAAAGGAATTTGAAAGCTGTTGAAAAAAAAATCCTGTTACGGAAAAAGTGCTAAAGAATCAATAAAAGTTTTTATTTCATTGTTTTGTTATAACATTTCTGTAACCCCTCTGAAATGTTTTTGTTGTACAAAGTTATTCACTCTAGCAAGGGCTGTGATTTTTCCCCCATAGCTGGGCTATGATAAAAAAAATTATCATCTTGGGGCCAGGGAAAATAGCATATGCTTAAAACTGATCTACAATGTGGCATTGCTGTTGAATTCGGACAAGAAATTTGGCCTATCCAGAGGCTATTGCAGGGCTGTTAACTCAAGAACTATGTATCTAGTAACCTGATTTTATCTTTTCATCTTTGCTGAAGATCTTCATAAACCCAGACTTATTTAGGCAAACATAGTGCATAGCTCTGCAGAATTGAACTATACAATGTCTTCAGATATGCTTCCCCCCCCCCTGTATGTGTGTGTGTGTGTGTGTGAGAGAGAGAGAGAGAGAGAGAGAGAGAGAGAGAGAGAGAGAGAGGCAGAGGCAGAGGCAGAGAAAGACAGAGCATAATACCAGAGTAATAGAGTATGACCCTTTTCTACGTCTGCTATTCCCAGCATTATTTATTTCAATATTTTAAAAAATCATGTAATAATTTATCTGTGGGGACAAGAAGCAAGGGTGGAAACTAATCAAGGAGAGAAGCAACCTAGAACGAAGAAGAAATTTCTTGTTAGAACAATTAATCAGTGGAACAACTTGCCTCCAGAAGTTGTGAATCTCTAACACTGGAAGTTATTAAGAAGAGATTGGGTAACCATTTGTCTGAAAAAGTATAGGCTTTCCTGCCTAAGCAGGGGATTGGACTACAAGACCTCCAAAGTACCTTTCCAGCTCTGTTTATTCCATTCCATTCCATTCCCTTTCTTTTTGAAAATGGCATGTCTTTCTTTTTAAAGATAACTATATATGGAATAAAACAATATAACAAAATTCTGATTTTGACATTGTGGTCAATTTTAGAAATCCTTTTCATTATGCCATTCTAAGCAATGGCTAGAAACAAAAAGTTGTAGACTTCTGGATGCTTATGGAATCTATTGGGCATTTTTTTAAAAATATCAAATGTATTCTTACTATTCATTATTTTTCTTGTTTTGAATAACTTTGCAATCTGTCCAGAAAATTCCAATTACAGATACAATAAATACATTTAGATGGCAGCATAATGCGTTTTTTAAGATTTGGAAGACATTTTGAGAAATACTTATTTACAGAAAAAACAATTCTGTCCTGTATTTAAGGCCAATATCACCAGTACACAAAATGAAATAGTCATTACTGTTAGCACCCATAAACTAGTGTATAACTTTAAGGTGCCCTGGCAGATACTTTTACTTAGGCTGAAGAAATACTCAACTGCAAGTTCACATACAATGGAAGGGGTGTGATTCTTCATTCAGACAGCAAATGTGTCTGCCAACCCTTCCTGTATTGCTAATTAATTAACCCTTCCTGTATTGCTAATTAATGCCTAAGGGAAACAAGCATTCTACCAATATTGCGGGTGTCTTGGCACAAAATTTATTAGTATTCATTGTCCACACAATTAAAGTTAACAGGTATGGTTGGTAATGGTTGGTAATGGTTATGGCTCTTGCTTGCAATTCAATATTAATTATATTTCCTCAATAATAAGCTCCATTGGTTGTGTGGAACATGTTACCAATTATATTTTGGCAGCATTCCGTCTTTAAAGGTCAGCTCATTATAAATCTCTAAACCCCTTACCTGAAATCTGCTGGACTTGTTTTATTATTGCTATGACTCTTCAATATACCAAATTATATTGCTTATTAAAATAGAAGTTGCTTGCATGAATGAGAGTTTGGTTTATTCTTAAATTTATTTTTAAAAAATGTTTTCCCTTTATAGGCTTGACCCAGAGCAGCAGTTTGGATGTAATTCCTTCCAAAGAGATGGATCATGGGAATACTTCTAATTCAACTAATTTTGAAGACTTGGGAAGAAATAGTTTGGGTGACCTATTTTCTCCACTTCGCGATGGTATGTTGATGCTGAAATTAAACTGTATGTTTTCTGGTAAGAACTCTGCTTATTGCATTAGGACTCTTGCTATATTATTGGCTCTTATGGTTAAAATGTTAGTCAGTCTGTAGCCGTATATATTAGGTGGACCCAAGGTTGACTTGAAGAATGCTCATCAATTATTTCTTACCAAATTGGAGGGAGATCCTAAATGGATCTTTTTTTTCTTCAATACTTTTTATCAATGATTTGGATGAAGAAATGGAGTGAATGTTTATTACATTTATAAATGATACAAACTTGATGGAATAGCTCATAATTTAGAAAACAGAATTTCTCTGTAAAATTAGATTAAAAGTGGACTACTGTTTTTTTCTTCTTCTTATACTATCAATATCTATTTATCTGTTCTAGATATTGTGGCTTGTAAAGCAAATGAAGATGTTCCAGGAAAGAATGATGGTAAGCACCTTTTATAACACACTTTCTGTTTTATTAATGGTAGTAGCAGTATTATACCAGAAATCTAGAAGTAACAGTAAAAAACCATTTCAAAAGACTTTTGACTATGTATCAAGAAAGCTTTTAATTAAGCAATGCAAATATATGATCTTTTGCTTTGCATTATAGGTTTGGATTTTCAGTCTTATCTTTTAAGCATGGATTTTCTCTCTCAGTTTAATACTGCTTTACCTGCAAGAAAAAATCCAGCAGGATCAAATCCACATATTGTTCATTCAAGTCCATTTAATATATTTGCTGGATCCCCCATTAAAGAGGAAAATGAGCATCCAGATATTGATGCTAAAAAAACAAATCATGGAAAACAAGAATCCAATGAGCACATCAAACAGGTATAGTGTGATTATAGTTTTGCCTTTTATTTTGCTTTCAACTTCTCCCCTTTGCATAAAACATAAAAGCTGTTACTTCTTCCATCATACAATCTTACAGGAATGACCTTTAAGATTGTCATCTGCATCAGTTTTGTAACAAGTTAGATTCGGAACACTGTGACTATATGCACATGTTTTTCTTCTGTTCATTTTGGAACTGTCAGCTGTTATTATTATTACTGGGTCCTAGAAGGAAAGGAATGATGAAGGCTACCCATTGGTTGGACGTTGTTTTCTTGAATGATTCTAACATGCCAGAATTATGGTACTTGCTTATTTGATAGTTTGACACTTTGTCCCAGTATGAGAGTTTATCAGTACAGTGATTTATCAAGTGATACAAAATGGGATGGGTGCTGCTTTGTAAGTCGGCATCTCGATCCTTGTTTTCACCTCCATATTTATTCATTTATCAAATTTGTATGCTGCCCATCTCACCTAAGTGAATCTGGGCAGTTTACAAAAAAACATCATAAAACAATATAAAAATGTGACTTAAAAAGAACAGTTAAAAACAGACTTAAAATTAGATAGATGCTATAGGACAGGGCTGACAAACTCATGTCATCATGGCAGCATCACGTGACATATCAGGACTTTCCCCCCCTTTGCTACACGGCATGGCCAGATGCATCTGGCTGGTGGGCTGTGAGTTTGACAGCCCTGCTATAGATGCTACTGTATACAAAACTTGATATTGCATGGACAGGTTAAGAACGTGTGTGGATTAAAACCCAAAAGCCTTGTGTACGTCCTCTTGAAAGTTTTAATAAGCAGATCAGATATATTTATTGCATTTGAGGAAAGAAGAGCTGCCAGTGATTTGGATCTCTAGGATTTGCATCCTAGTATGTGATAAATAGCATTCAAATAAGCGAGAAGTTATTACGTTTCAACAATCATGCTGGTAGCAAAAATAACCACTTACTGCACTTTGATAGGTCTCTCCTGTCCTTTTTTTATATTGTTTTTTTTTTAAAGAATTTTATTGATTTTCTACAAACAAACAAGACAAACAAAACATTAAAACATCAACTCTTATATGTACATCCAGCGTGTCGGTTGTTTCATCAGTTTTGTGCATTCATTTTGTAGTCTCAATTAGAATTATGTTACATAACAACTCATATTGTCAATCCAAACTTATATATCCTAATATCGCTATTAAAAAAAAAGAAGAAACTTTTGACTATACTTTTAATCATTCATGCTTTATGAGATAACAATACTTTAAACAGTTTATTCTGTAACAAATCACATAATCACACCAAATCAATCCTAAAAACACTTTATAAATATAGTGTCAAATAACAAAGACAAGAGAAAAAATAAAGATATTCCTTACTGTCTAACATTCTAAATATTCTATTATCGTATTTTATCATCTAGCCATTGATAAAAAAGATCCCAAATTTCATAAAATTGTTTATCCTCTTGCTCTCTAATTTCAAATATCAATCTACTCATCTCAGCACATTCCAATATTTTCTTAATAATTTCTTCCTCTGATGGTATTTTCTCATTCTTCCAGTTTTTAGCAAATACAATCCTAGCCGCTGTTAATACATTTACAATCAGGTATTTCAAATCTTTACTATATGTATCAGGTAAGATTCCCAATAAAAAGATCTCTGGTTTCAAGTCTATGTGTTTCTTTGTCATTTTTTCCAACCACATGTGAATTTTAGTCCAATATTTTCTAGCGTCCTCACAAGTCCACCACATACGGTAATATGAGCCAGGTATCTGATGACATTTCCAGCATTTTTCAGATTTATTCTTAAACATTCTTGCTATTCTTGTCGGGGGAAAGTGCCACCTGTAAAACATCTTATACAAGTTTTCTTTATATGCTGTTGACATTGTCATTTTATAATTTTGAGACCACAATTTTTGCCATTTCTCTAAATCAATCCCATATCCAAAATTCTTCCCCCAAACAATCATAGTTTCTTTAACTTGTTCTTCCTCTAATTTCATTCCCAGTAAATAACCATATAATTTTTAATCACCTTCTCATCAGTACCCATCAAGATCTTATCTAAATCAGTCTGTTTATCATAGAATCCCTCCGTTTCAGAATCTTCATCATACCTTGAATGTATTTGCGCATATGAAAACCAATTCATCCTTATACCTTATTCCTCTAAGTTTTGGATCGATTTAAGTTCACCCTTTTCATCCAATAGTTCCCCATATCTAACTGTTTCTTCCTTCTTATAAATTATAGGATAGGAAAATGCTTCAATAGTCGATAACCAAACTGGAATTTTCAAATAACATTGTCTTTTTATCTTCTCCCAGTTTAACCACAAAGACTCCCGTATATAATGTCTTCTAAAATAACCCTGTGTTTTAATTCCCTTATACCATAAAAAAGCATGCCAGCCCAACAGCAAATCATGCCCTTCTAGTGTCAACAATCTAGCCTTTCTTAATGTTATCCATTCTTTGACCCCCGTCAAACTTGCAGCTTGATAATACAATTCCCAATTAGGTGGGCCAAAACCTCCTCTAATTCTCGCATCTTGCAAAAGCTTTAGCTTTATTCTCGCTTTTTTACCTTGCCATATAAACTTCAACATGATTTTATTTAAATCTTCAAAATAGTCTTTTCCAAGCCTAATTGATATTGTTTGAAACAGAAATAGAATTCTGGTTAAAATATACATCTTAATTGTTGAAATTCTCCCTATTAATGACAACTGCAAGTTTTCCCATTTCTTCAAGTCTGTAGCTATCTGTTGTTTAAGTTTAATATAATTATTCTCTTTTAATGTGCTACATCTTGCTGTCAAATATGTCCCCAGATACTTAACCTTATTCGTAACTTGGATTTTCAAAAGATCTGCCAGTTCTTCTCTTTGTCTCAGTAGCATGTTCTTTGTCAAAATCTTTGTTTTATCTTTATTTATTTTCAAACCAGCCACCTCACCATATGTCTCTATCTTTTCCAATAACTTTGGAGCTGTTTCTAGCGGATCTTCCAGAATAAAAGCTAAGTCATCAGCAAAAGCTTGTAGTTTGAATTCTTCCTTTTTAATTTTCATTCCTTTTATGCTTTTATCATCCCTAATATTTCTATTCAACACTTCCAAAGTCAACACAAATAGCAAAGGAGATAGGGGACATCCTTGTCTTGTGCCTTTTCTTATATTAATAAAATCTGTAAGTTCTCCCTCCATCATTACCTTTGCTGTCTGTTTATTGTATATGGCTTCTATTGCTTGAATAAATTTTCTGGCAAAACCCATCTGTTCCAATAGTAATAACATAAATCTCCAGTTCACGTTATCAAATGCCTTTTGAGCATCTAGGAATATCAAAGCCATTTGCTTTTCAGGATGAGCCTCATAGTATTCCAAAGTATCCAAGATTACTCTCATATTGTCTCTGATTTGTCTCTTTGGCAGAAATCCATTTTGATCTGGGTGGATAAAATTATTTAAATATTTTTTAAGTCTTTCTGCTAAAGTTGAAGCAAAAATTTTATAGTCTGCATTCAATAAAGAAATAGATCTATAGTTCTTAATTTGCAGTGGGTCAGCCTCTTCTTTTGGAATAAGTGTAATATAAGCCTCTGGCCATGTTTTGGGTATCATCTTCTTTGACATAACTTCATTCATAACTTCTAACAATGGGATGCTCAGTGATTCTTGAAATGTTTTATAGAATTCTGCCGGAAGCCCATCTGGACCTGGTGCTTTCCCATTATTTTGTTTCTTAAGTGCTTCATTTAATTCCATCATTGTTATATTGCTTTCTAGCATTTCTTCAGGCTCTTTAGGTATCTTCAGTAAGTTAGCATTCTGTAGATACTGTTTGACTTTTTCCTCATCAATATTCTCTTGTTTATATAGTTGCCCATAAAAATCTCGAATAATTTCCTTTTTCTCCTTATTACCATAACAAACTTGGCCTTGATCATCTATTAGCTTCAATATTTTTCTTGATTCCTTCTCCTTTCTCAATTTATATGCTAGCTATCTACCTGGTTTATTCGCATCTTCAAAGTAATTCTGTTCAGAATTTCTAATTTTCTGTGCCAGTTCTTCTTTCTCTATTAATTCCATTTTATGTTTAATTACATCCACCTTCAATTTAATATCTTTTTTCTGTGGCATTTTCTGTCATTCTTTTTCAAGTCTTTTATACTCATCTTCCAAGGCCTTATAAGCTTGCCTTTTCCTAATATTCTTTTTTCTTGTATGATCTATTATCAAACCTCTAGCATATGCCTTCATTGTATCCCAAACATTCTGCGTTGAAGTAGCTTCTTTTTTATTTTCTCTAAAGAAAAAAGCCAATTCCTTCTCCATCCGTTGTATAAAATCTTTTTCCTTTAAGATAGTATTATTTAATGTCCATCTCGATCTTTTTTTTTTGTCCTTTCCATTTAATTGTCATTGGGCTATAATCTGCCCAAGTACTTGTTTCGATATTTGTTTCTTGAATATTGGATATTAATTCTGTTGAGATTCAAATCATATCTAATCTGGACCATGATAAATGTCTATTTGAATAAAAAGTATATTGTTTAGCTTTAACATTTCTTTCTCTCCAAATATCTTTTAAAGTTAATTTGTCTGTCATTTTAAAAAAAGATTTAGGGAGAGTCTTTCTATTTTGCTTTGTTGTTGTTGCTATATATTCCAGTTTATTGTCCACAATTCCATTAAAGTCTCCCATCATAATTATATTAACATAGTCCAGTCCAATTATTTTCATGTGTAGTTTTTTATAAAACTTTTCTTGTTTATCATTCGGAACATAAATTGCAATCAAGGGTATTTTTATATTATTGTCCATTATTTCCACCATTAATACTCTTCTGTCTTCATCCATGTAGATCAGTTTTGCTGGGATAGCCTCTTTAATGTATAGAACCACTCCTCTTTTCTTACATTGAGTCAAAGAAGTAAATATTTTCCCTAGTTTTGGCTGTACTAACAATTGTTCATGTTGTTTTTTTAATATGAACTTCTTGTAAACAAATTCGAATTTTAATTTCTCTAATTTATGAAAGGTTTTCCTTCTTTTAACAGCTGAATTGAGTCCATTTATATTCATTGTAATCAGTTTTTTTTCTTCCATGATTATGCTTTATATTTAGGTCTAACAGCTCTCGTGGATCTCACTTCACGCTGTTCTTTACTATCCACCTGTCCACTTATTGCTCCTTTCTCTTTTTCAGTCTCCAGTTGTTCCTCTTGAAACTCAATTAATGAGACCTCTTTCTCTGCCTCCTCTTCTCTTCTTCCAAAAAATTCTGCATGAAAAAGTTCTGCTTTCTCAATTGAGTCAATTCTATGTCTCTGCTCTTGCCACGTAAACATTAATCCTTCTGGAATCAGCCATCTATAATCCACTTCGTTTTCCAGGAGCATTTTGGTCAGAAATCAATGTTCTCTTCTCATCTCTCTCACTCTTCTGGGTATTTGTTTTAAAACCACAATCTCTTTGCCTTTGTATTTCAATGTCTTCTCTCTTACCACTTGTAGTATTTTAATGGATTTTTTAGTAAATCTAATATGGACTTCCCTTGGTAATTTATTTCTCATCGCATATCTTGTATAAACTCGATATACCTCATCTACTCCATCCATCAACTTTTCCTCTGTAATTTCCAAAGCATCCGCCAAAATTTCTATCATTATCGCAGCCAAATTTTGTCCTTTTTCTTCTTCTATATTTTGAAATCTGAGATAAAATTCTGACCTTTCCATCTCCCACCTCAACATCCCACTTTTATCTTGTTCAACCACTCTTAATCTACTGTCAATATTTCCAATCTTCTCCTCTCTTTGTTTACCTTCTTCCTCAATTTTTTGGAATCTCTCCTCATACTTCCCCATCATTTGTTTAATATTTTCCACTTTTTCATCAGTCTTCTCCATTCTTTGTTCAGTGTTCAATGTTCTCTATTCTTTGTTCAATGGTGTCTGATTTTGTCTTGAGATCTTGGATTCCTTGCATAATCATCTGTAAAGTTACTTTTTCTTGTTCTTTATCTTGCTTCCACATTGTCTGAATTAAACGTTGTCCTCCAGCTGGTGGGGATGCAGAGGTAGAAGTAGAGATGCCAGCTGATATTGGTTTCCTGCTCATTTTAATGCTTCCAAATCTTCAAATTCTTTTTAACTTTTAATACAACTGGTAGAATAGCCAATTATAATCCAAAATGGAAAAATCCAATAGTAAAAGGCCCAAAACCAAAAAAGAAAAAGGAAAAAAGGAAGAAGAAAGATCTTCAGGTTCTTCTAGACCCTAATCCAATTACGAAGTAGTCCACCATAAAAAATGAAAAATAGAAAGAAAAAAACCCTCAAAAATAATAATACTGATTAAGAAAAAAAAGAACAAAAATAAAAAAGAAAAGAAGAAATTCCTTCAGGTTCTTCACACCTTAATCCAGTTGAGAAGTCTCAATAATCAAAAAGAAAAAACAAAGTGGTCCAAAAACATGGATAGAAAAAGCAAAAGGATCCCAGTAAAAATAAGGAGAAAAAAAGAAAAATAAAGGAAAAGCTCTGAGGCTTTCCCTTTGAAATAAAAAGCAAAAATAAGAATATTACTAGAATTGGAATTTACAAAGAGGCTGGTGAGTAGGGGTATCACAAGTAAAAAAATATATATAAGAAAGCACACTGCAGTTTATTTAGTTATCCAAAGCTCTTATTATGACTCTCTTCTCTACCAGCTTCAAAGCCAAGCCTCAAGTGTTGAAATATTGATAAGAGTCCAGGAAAACACCTGTAATAATATTTTGCTGTGCTCTCCCTCTATCTTATCACATTGAAATGTCCTTGAGAAGGAGTCTTCTTACAGTTCTCTCCAATTCAAATAAAATATTTTCAAGCCTCTAGTTGGCAGTGTTGCAACGTTTCTTAATGCTCTTCCCCCACCCCAGCCAGAAAAAAAGGATAATTTATACAAAAAAAAAGATAGCCAAAGGGAGCCTCTATCCTAAAAGAAAATTAAAAAATCAAAAGGAGCGTAAAAATATATGTAAGAGAAAATTCAATCTGGTTACCTACAAAGTCACACTAAAATCCCCCCAAAAAAGTAAGAAAAAGAAAAAAAAACCCAAGCCTCAATTTGACATCACTTTAAAAAATGCCGCTCATACAGTTTTTGTCAAAAAAAAAAATCTCACAGGTTTCTTCTCTATTCAGGGTGCCCTTTCAAATCTCAGCAAATTTACAACAAAAAAGAAGTTTCTCACCCAGCTGACACACTTTTACTTCCAGCCACTTTCTTTCCGGAGCTGTCCCGACTTCAGCAGCTATGGAGGCTGCCTCTCCGCCACCAGCAAAAGGGCTTCTCCCGGATCAAACCAGAGATTTTGCGATATCCCTGGGATCCTGGGACTATGCCCTTCATGATCACCGTCTCTACAGGACGGTTTAGGTCCGTTGGGACCAACCAGGGGTGAAAATATCCGCTGCGATCTCAGAGCCCTGAGATCGCAGCTGTATCGCCAAAATGAAGCTCCGCCTTCTCCCCCTTTTTTTATATTGTTATGGGATTTTAAAACATGTTTTTTCTGTCCCCTCCTGCTGTAGTTGAACTCGAGCTCTGAGTCTTCAGCTCTGAATACTCCACCTGTTGCCAATTTAATCAAGAGTCCTGATTCCAGAGAAAGACTTATTAAGAATATCCAGACACAACTTTTATATGAATCACCAATTAATGGTACTACCTCAACAAGTATGTGTAACTTTTGTGGTATAATAATCAAGATATGATTAGTTTCTTCAAATTTGATTAGTATTCTTTAAGATTTTATCCTTAATATTTTGGTCATAAGCTTGCTCTAAATTTGTACACTGAGTGAGGAATTATTAATAACTCTTCTTTATTTTGCATTATAGACGATGATGAGAAATGACATGGTAAGAGTAGATATAGATAGATGTCTTTTCAATATGCTAGCTTGCAGGCTGCTTCCCTTCTTTTTATTCCTGTACAGTTGAAATGCTTACACTTCTTGGTTATTTTGCATAGGTCCAAAGATAACCTCCAATATTACTTCTGGAGTTGCTAGTACACTGTCTGAGAAAATAGTAGATACTATTGGAAACAGCCGATTGAATGCACCTTTATCGTCAATACAAATTCATTTCATTCAGAATATGATACAAGAAACTCTGGATGATTTCAGGTAAAGAGAATTAGATTCATATGTTACTTTATCATGTTGTTCTGCACATTTATTTTTCATGAACTTTACCACTTTGTATATGTTGTATATAAAATATTTCAAAACTGAACCATTTTGATTTTGGTGTGCCCTGATTCAGGAGTGAAACAGGTTTCTTAAAAACGTGAAATGGTTGCCTTAATAATATTTTGTCAGTCTTGAAACAACTGCTAATGTCATTTTCATATCATTCCCTATCTTCATATAACTATTACAGGCTGCCATGCATGAAATTCCCTGCTCATTCATCAGTAGTTATCTTCTTTCCAATTCGCTTAGCAGAAAATACCTCAGGTCCTGAAGAAAATGAAAACTACTAAATATACAGTACTAGTTCTCAAGAGGAACTTGAAGACCTCGAGGGTGCGATTTTTGTGTCAGTCTTGTAATTTCTGGGTTGATTCCATAAAAATCCCCCCCCCCCCCCAAAAAAAAAAAAAAAAGAATGCAGGAGACCCATAATCTGGAAAATGTTCATAACATAACTAGAGAAATCATGTTCTTTAGATGTTATTGGACTTTAATGTTTAGAAGCCAGGGCCAAGATGGCCAATGATCAGGAGAACTCTTGTGGAGCAGTATGGTGAGGTGGGTGACACCTTAGATTTTCTACTATTGAATCTGCTCAGGCTCTACTGTACTTTATTCATAGAATTCTAGAAAACTATTACAAATACTATAAATATTACAGTTCAATAGGTTTATATTGCATTGTTTATCTAAAGCACTGCGGATATTCCTTTAATCATAGGTCTTCCTCTATGATTGGTAGTAACATTCCTTAACTATAGTATATTAGTTGCTTCTTTAATGTTTTATGTTCCTTTATCTGGATACATATTTTTTAGAAGCTTGCCAAGATAACAAAAGTAAATATTGACATATCAAAGTACAACCAACTCTTTTTGTGTTACATATTGAACATTGCCTCACCTGGAAGTTGCTGGTAGAAACTAGATTCATAAAATATTTTTTCTTTTATTTGATAAATATTATTATATTACATTTTAAATAATGTAATATACTAGAATGCTACTATATAGTGGTGAAGTTTAGCAGACAAATGAGTGATAATTTCTTTCTGTTGGTCATAGAACAGCATTATGCTCTGTAACAATCAGATTATGCATTCATTGATGGCTTTACTATGTAAAGTATTCAAGCGCAGTGCAAACAAGTAACCAGTGTGTTAAGCCTGGGTTCCCTAACCAGGGTTAAGGAGACAAGCTAAACAGAATGTGCAGCGTTAGTCAGATAGGCACACAGATAAATGAGTGAGATATGTTTGTATGTTTGTTAACATACAGTAAAAATAACAGATACGCTTGTGCTATCAAAAGATAGTTTATTCCATTTAGAATTTATAGCATAGTCAAAATAACAGTCCATTAGTCATGTATCGTATCAGTCAGTCCATTCAAGGATATTCAATTAGCAAAGGCCATGTAGAATATCCAATGTCAGTTCACTTACAATAAATCAGTCCTTTATCTCTCTCCTGTTCCAGTAGGGAAAAACGCAGTCTTCATCCAGTAATTAGGGATCATCAAGTCAGAGAGAGCAAGCTGACGTTCCTTGCTTCTTTTATGGTGCTTTCACAACCACTCCCTTAATTACATTCCTATATTTAAAGTTGCAGACACTTTAACTTATAAACCATGATTACATATTTATTATTTTACCTAAACCAGTTAGGGTAAACAATGTTATCCCTAACACAGTGCAACAAAAATTTGCAAAAACAAAAAGACTACCCTCTTGTATTTTTTTATTAGAAGAAGTAGTCCTGTGGAAAATTATTGAGAATGAAAATAAATGTTTTCTATTTGTACTTATTTCAATTCATATCTAAAATATAGCAAATATTTTAGGCAGTTTTTAAGGCAGTATATTTTACCAAGTGTTTGAAAATAATTATCTAATTTTTTGGTAAGGCTTCTATTTTCAATTTTTTTCAAGATAAATACAAAATAGACTCTTTTAGTGCATTGATACTGGTACTGAGTATTCATGTACTATAGGCAAATTACACACTTTTGAATCTATGAGAATCTCCTAATTTAGGGGATTATTTAATACTTGTAATAAAATAGGGTATATGGGGGGAGAGAAACAGCCTGAGACACTGAAACAGTGTGAACAGCATGTTTCCTAAGAAGAAAGAATCAAAGCAGTCAATTTCATAGTTTCCAGTTTAGGTTTCAGCTAACTGTATTGTGTATATACACAAACATATGCATGCTCACGTACACAAACTGATGCATAGCTTGTGCCTGCAACAAAACATACAATTTCTTACTTGTCATATTATGTCACAAATTATATTTATCCTGTTGTATTTTGTAGAAGTATTCACAGAATTATACAGTTTTGCAGAATTTCCCACAGAAGAGTTTTCCACCACGAGAGTTTTGCACACTTCTGTTTATTAAAATAAACAGATATTTTTCCTTGTATTCCATTTACCAGAGTAATAGAAGCCTGATGCATTAGCTGTCATATTGGGTACTTGACACTGGAAATGCAGTAAGATGAAGAGAAACGGTCTCTTTCCTAATAGCCTTTTATTTCTAGTAGGTTCCATCAAAGAAATACATTAACATTGAAGTGACGGGTTATAGTGGGATGATAGTTTATCATTTTGAAATTACCTCTGTAGTAGTAAATCTCTGAGTTGGAGAAAAAGAACGACTAGACTTGTGACATAAATTGGTGTTTTTCTCTCCTCAGGGAAGCTTGTCATCGTGACATTGTAAATTTGCAAGTAGAAATGATCAAACAGTTTCATGTTCAGTTGGTATGTATACAAATATAAAGAGGTGTACATATATGTTGACAAACTTCCCTTTCATTGCAGCGCTTAATATTTTATTATTCTAAATCTGGGGCACGCAGATGTTTTAAAATGCAATTCCATAATCCTTTACTGTGGAGCCAAACAGTGGGAAACTTTTCAGCAACCTGAAACGGGGAGGTTGGAGCCAGGACAAAAATGGTCCAAGATTGTTGGGTTTAGCAATGGTCATTTCCAGATTATTGGTTTACTTAAAAAGTAAAGAATGTGACAACATTTTGGTTGTTTTTGATTGTTTGTGACAACTACAAAGTCTACCTTTCTGTTAAAAAAACCCTGAAGGTGCTTTTTAATTGCTGCTATTGAAATTTCATATTTAACAGTAATTTAATATTAATATTAATACTATTACATATTGATTTTCTTTTCTTTTCCCTAGAATGAAATGCATGCCTTACTTGAAAGATATTCTATAAATGACAGTTTAGTAGCCGAAATTGAAAGATTGCGTGAAGAAAATAAAAGACTTCAAACCCACTTCTGACAGATTCCTATTCATGTGAAGAAAATAATTTGATATTTTTGTTCCAAGTGGCTAAGACATCATGATGTCATCTGATAATTTTTGAAGGAGTAAATTCAATATTTCTTACAGTACCAAATATTTTTAATTGTAGAAAAGCAAAAGAAAATGCACTTACATTTGTATCAAAGTGTTTCTATGATAAAGAAGCTAGATTAAAATTGAGGCTAACAGGATTATTAACCAGTTCCCTATCTGTATATAAAGTGCCTTTATAAAAAAGGAAACTAAACAGGAAATGTATTTTGTATAACAATTCATCAACCTTCTTTGCCTTGTGGTATTGGTGGAGCTCTCTCCTTTTAGACTGAAAAAAATGCAAGTGCCTAACTTGATTTTTATATTGTACATGCTCTTTAAAAGCTGGTATCTTTCCTACAATGGTTACTTTGTAAGTATAGAATACAACTCTAATATGTAACTCAATTGTAAACAAAATACCCTAAGTTTTTCTATATAATTTGAAAATACAGTTTGAATAAACAATATGTGTAGTCTTGTCTAAACATACTTGACCCAATAGTATTACTATACTAAAACCAGATATTTCTTAGTCTTTTCTTTCAGTATAGTTTTATTGATTTCTAGTAGAGGAGTCAAGCTCAGTTATTTCAGTTTGACTTTGGTATTTGTTAGATTTTTGTTATTAAAGTTGTACAATTGAATGGGCTTAATGTAATTTAAACTGCAAAACAAAATAACTAAATTATTCAGCTACCCAATGTGTTAAAATATGTCCTGGATCTTCCTATCACAATTTATTTTTTAAAAGAACGCAATTTCCATGATAGAAACTTGTGCCTCTGATGTAAATGAAGAAAATGTTTTCCGATAGCCCAGTTGGTATATTTTAAAAAACTTGTACCAAGTTGATACAATTCAGTAAAATGGTTAGTTTATCCATTATAATATACATTTTATTGAGATTATCATAATATAAAATACAAATGAAAATAAAGATGATAGAGAAATGGAGAAGGAAAAGAAAGGTGTGGGATAATAGGGAAGAGAAAAAAAAGTATTCCAACTTTTTTTCTGATCAGTAAAGTAAAAAAAAGGTTGATTATCCATGAAGAATGTGTACATGGTGATAAGGTCCATTCCAGAATAAAAACAGGCTACCTTTGAAAGTGGCAGACTCTTACTTATTACAACTTTGTAAAACCAAATTGGCCTGCTTCAGGTTGCTGTAGTAATGGATTTTACCCATCAACAAGGAGTTTGGACTATATTTTCATATGATTGTGTCATATTGTCAGGTACTACAGTAAATTCCACAAAATGTAAAGAGATTTCAATATTTTGATAATATGAATAATGCAACCTGAATTTACTTTTCCACATGTCACTTAGTTGGTAACAAGCTCTCATAGCTATTTATAAGTACAGTAAACTGATTTTAGGAAGGAAAGTTATGATTTCCAAAATTGTGTGTGTCCTAATATAAACAGCTCCATTAAAGCCCTTTGTTTTCCTATTCACACCACAAATCAGAAGAATTACAGTATTCAGAAATGAATAATATGCAGCCGTTCTATATACTTTCCATAGGAAACTTATAGTAGATGGATATTCTAACCCTGAAATTGACAATGAATCAAGGAATTACTGTGAAAGGTAGTGTGTTTAAGGACATGAATCAGTTTTAGTTTCGTATGCAGGTAAGGCATATTATTTTGGCAGAAGATATACTTGGAAAATATGTCAAAACTTTGTGCTTGTCTTCCTTCTTATATATTTTTTCCAATATCTAAAGCATTTGATAATTTCAGATACAGAATTTGTATGCCATGTTACTTTTTTTTATATTCTGCAGAGTCAAAATCATGAAATTGTTCACAGTGTTTAAAAATGTAGAACTATGAAATGTTTTTCATACAGAGTATAACCTATTCAATGCTTTTTGTACATCTGACTTAAAGATCTGACTGTTTTCTGTTCCCAGTAATCTGGCATGGAAGGTGCTTGTCTTTCTTTTTTTTTTTTCAAACAAATTTCATTAATTTTACATAGAACACAAACAAAACTAAAAGATCTTTTCTGAAGGTTGTCTGATCCCGGGTTGAAACTCTTCACACAGACACAAATTCAAACATCATATTCACTTTGTATATCCTTCCATATCTGATTATCATTTTCTTTTATATATATATATATAAACCATTTTTATCAATTTTATATAAACAATGCACAAGGCATAACAGCTTATAAGTTCTTTTCTAAGAAAAAATAATAAAAGAAGAAAACCAATAGAACATAACAATCCCAAATTATAGTATCAATACTTTGTCTATTTAACTTCATATCTTATCCCAACTTCTCCTTTTCATCCAAATTATTTCTTGTTAATTAAATTTTTTTTTTGCCTTTTTTCAATGTACAAAATCCAAAAAAAACCATAACAAAACCTTTATATATCCTTTTATATCTTATTACCATTTTCAATAATATTCTTTGTCTGTTCTATTTCCAACTATCCATTCATCTTTTTTCTTTTATTATACTTCTCCTATACACCAATTGGAGTAATGTCTATAACTCATTACCCTAACTTAAAAGTACTTCATATAACAATTTTTCTTGGGATTCTGTTTAAAAGATTCTAAGATTACACAATGAATTTTATACTCTAAATACACATATAAAAAACACAATCTTATGTACCCTTCAGAATCCCTCTTTTATCCTAAATTAAATTCACCCATTGTCTCTGAATAAACTTTTTTTCTTTAGATCTTGCTTCCCCCCATTGAGGCTTCTCCTCCCACCCTTTCTCTCTTGCTTATTCTTCTCCTTGCCCTTTTTACCCCTTTGTCTTTCCTCCTCCCTTTTCTTACTCCCTTTCCTTTGCTTTCTAACCTTGCCTCCATCTTTCCGCTCATTTTTCTCTTCTTTGGTTGTTTTTATAATTCTTAAAATCCCCTTTTTCTTATCCTTTTTCTCCTCCTCCCCGGAAAGAACCCATTGTTCATCAAAGATGGCTTCTTCTTCCTCTTCTTCTTTATCCCAGTCCTTCTGCTGCGTAGTCAACTTTTCATAAGTACATAACGCCATTTCTAAGAATTGAAACAAAGTGCCCAAAGTATCTTCTTTTTTATATTTTGGATATTCAGTCTTTAGTTCATCCACAAGCGATGCCATTATGAAAAAAGAAACTTTTCCCAAAACAACCACAAATATTTTTAATCAAGAATAATTCAAAAAAAAATTCCAAAAATTAATACTTTTCTTCCTTCTTCTCTTTCTCTTTCTGGGGTTAATGTTTAATCAAAGAGGTCCAATTACCATATACCTTTCTTTGGGATTCTAGGCAATCTCCTCCTTTTTCAGCTTCTGCTCCAATTTTTTTTCCTCTCCCTTCCCACTTGCAATATCAATTTTAAATAATCAGAAATCCATACCTCCAACAAGGGTTTTCCGATTTCTTAAGTTTTTCAATGTCCAAAAACCCTTTTGTCCCTTAGCTTCAACTCTCAAAACAATTCACTTTCAATGTCCAATATGTCCAAACATATCTGCTGTTTCCATGGGGTGGGAGAGTGAAGAAAAAAAAGTTCCCTTTAACAGCTTCTCCGCCGCTTTCGATCTTCTTAGGGATACAATGTATCCTCCAGCAATTCAAACAGTTCAGTTCCAACCAATTTTAAAGATGTTACTTGACCCGGCTCAGACAGCACTTTCACTTTTCTTACTTCCTCCAGCGCAATCTTACCCGGTTGCTGGCTTCTTTGTGGCGGCCATTGCTGACCGCCGCTCCACCGCCTTGGGAAAAAGGGGTTTTTCCGGAGGAGGAGGGGGTCTGCGACACCCCCAACCCCCTGTCCGACTCTCCTCTCTCTTCAGCTGTCCCTACAGGGCAGCCATATCCCCCTGGCCCATCTGGATCGGGGGTACCTCGGCGGCTAGCACAGCAGGAATCGCGAGCTGTTGCGAATTCCTGCTGCCCCGAAGCCATGCGAAACCGGAAACCTGAAAGGTGCTTGTCTTTCATGCTTGTAATCATTTACAGAAAACTGCAACCATATTAGATTCTTTTGTAAACCTGTCCTATATAAAAATGCTTCGAAGATTCTCTCCAAGTTTCTATGCAGAAGAAAGTTGAAATGTTAAAATGTAATGTATATTTAAAAACCATACTGTCAAAAATTAAAAGAAAACCTTCAGCTAAGTATTGTTATGGAAGGTCTGTGCTAGAATACTGCTTTTGAACACTTGTAAGATAGCCAGGATTTTAAAAATAAGACATGGTGACAAGTAATATATAAAGTTGGGAATGCTGGCTTTAAGGAATGAAAACCAGAATGGCAGCATTGTGAGTTCTTAATTTACTGAACCAGTTTCCCACTGTGAAATCCACAGGTTTCTGTTCTGAGTCAATTTTGGCATGCTGTTCCATTTTTCAGATTAATATGCTTTCTTTGTTCAGTTACTAAACACAGAAAGTGTTGTGTGGCATCATAAAATAAATATAATCCAATTAACTTATAAAATATGTTAAAATAAATATTGTCCTTTTATTGATATCACAGTTATATAGTAGCTACCATTATGTTGTTTGTTATTATCACATGATTTTATTGTACATAGAGTATTTCTCTGAGGGACATAGGTGGCTCAGAAATGTGAAAAATAAATAAAATGAGATTCAAGGCAGAAACAATTCATATGTTCATTTAATATGACGAGAAAAAAATAAGAGTGAACTTTTTTCCCCTTTTTAGAGAGGAAAGATATTCACATAGATAAAATTAAATAGTATTTTTGAGATTGGGAATATATTAATAGGTAATGCTTAAATCCTGTTGAAAAAAAAAGCATTAAATGGACAATATCATATATAGACAGCAATTATGCTTTCATTAAGGTATTAAATTGAACTGTAACACTGGGATTTAAATGTAATAAAAACCAATATGAGCATACATGATATCCAAGAAATTACAATATTGACCAGTTTGGATTATGTCATTTCTATAATTAATGGTAGTTGTTTAATCCCTGTGCTTGTATTTAATTGGAAGTCAAAATCATTTTCATGTAACCACAATAGTAGTTTTAAATTATTACAATGATTTTCCCTTGTGATTTTCTACTTAACTCATAACCTAATTCTAAGTGTATGGAGCTACTCTTGTTACAGCTCAATGGTTGCTGTTTCCATTTTGATTCATACTTTTGATAAAGTCTAGGGAGTATCTCTTGCACGCATATATACTCAGATTGAGTTCACACCTTACTTAATTGTATTCTATTGAAAACTGGGCTTTACATCATACTAAATCGAAACCAACCATAGTATGTTTCAGTGCAATGTACCAACTATGGTTCTCTTTTCACACTTCCTCTTATATATGCTCCTAAATTAATGCCACTGTTTCCATAGTGACATGTCATTCAGAAAGGAAGACTTAATGGAGTGATTGATGAAATAAGCAGATTCTTTTTTGTTCTGGAGTATTATGTGGATCTGAAGTGGATTATGTGGATCTAAAACTTTTTCCAACAGCCATGCTTTTCTTTTGGGGTATTCTGCTTATTTTTACAGCACTGAAATGAAAGCCTCTGCTTTCTGATGTATATTTTGTTGCCATAGAAACAATGATCTCAGTGGCAGGGATATCACTAATCTCTGCTGTGAAAACAAAACATTACAATTGCTTAATATAGAATGCTTTGAAAGCTTGGGGCAGGCTGGGCAAGTGAAAGAATCTAATCAAAATATCCCTTGTTGCAAGAACAATGAATAATGTGACTGGTGTTGCTGTTTCACCTCTTAAGACTTAAAAAGTTTAGGAACCCTTAAGGCTACATATTTCTAATGAAAGCAAAAAAAAAAATGCAGTTTAGTCAGTAATGCTCTGCATTCTTATGTGACCATAAGGTCTGCTGAATTTGGTGGGATTTAATTCTTAATAGATGTGTATATAATTACATTCTAAATTGCTTTGTGTAAAACAATTTCTTATTTTATTACTTTTCTTTTTTAATCCACCTTTTAATATACACCATTTTTACTGCTTTGATACAGGTAGCTCAATACAATATTTAAGAAAGATCTATACAGAAAATAATGTTGGTTTTGTTGGTAACATGCATTTTGTTTCTTATTCTTGCATTCACTTATTATGAGACAAAATTATTTTTTTCCCCAAATTGTTGCTAATTGGGGACTATAGGAGCAAAATTTCAGGTATAAAATGACAAGTTATTGAGATAGGAATACAGGGGAAAACAATGTATTTGTCAGTAGACAAAAGCTTACCTGTTTCTTCTAAACCATTTTCTTTCTTAAAAATAGATATCCATAGAGGTTCTGTTAATCTCTTCCCTCGATGCTTGTGTCACAAGCAAATTAAGTGTAAAATGGGCTTCTATAAGGATAGCAATGCCTGTATTCTGGAATCATCTAAATAAGCTCACAAAGACTTGGATATTTTTGTCAGTCACATATGAGAAGTGGTTAGTAGGCAACTCCTACATGGAATTTACTGCTAATGTGATGAGTAATTTTCTTTTGTGGATTTACAACTCAGTAATATTTCAAGGAAAGAAATGTACTGTATTATTTTTTGAGTATCCTTTAAAATTTAATTAAAATGTCTGTATAGGCCCATCTCCAAATACTTAACTAAATTATGAACTAATTCTACAAATAAATTATAAAATAACTGATACAAGATGACTTGTACAGTCATGACAGAAAAAGTAGCAGAAAAAGTCTGTCATATTCAATAAGCTGATCAAGATATACATTTGACTTCAGACTAACTTTAGTGTGGATTAACATTATTTTGGGTATTTTCTGAAGTTTATGATGGAAGAGGGCTTTTATACCTCTTTGACTTTGGAATATCATCTGTACTGTTATTTAAAATGGACAACTTGCTTGGTCTTGCTCACTGATGCTCCAGACCAGGGGTCTCCAACCTTGGCAACTTTGAGACTTGTGGACTTCAACTCCTAAAGTCCCTCAGCCAGCAAAGGGACTCTGGGAGTTGAAGTCTACAAGTCTTAAAAGTTGCCAAGGTTGGAGACTCCTGCTCCAGACTACATTTGTAGGGTTTTTTTTTTAAAAAAAATAAGGCTAGGATCTGAGTTTTATTAAAAATAAAAAGACAAATCCTCCCACTTGGTAATTCCATGGATATATAATTTTATTTGTATCGTTCTGGAAGTGGCCACTGTATTCTGCGATGTCTTTTGACCTCCTAATCTGCTCCATAAACCTTGGATTTCCTGAATACCAAGAGAAAAGAATATTGGTAGTTCAGAATTGAAGGGTGGGGTCCTTGGTGCTCTCTGAATTTTTCTTGCAGCATTTCATTATCAAAGTAAGTAACAACAGTTCTTGAATAAGAAACTGGCCCTGCTTAGATTTTTCACAGTTATTGGTACATCTTCATCAAGTGGTCCGTATAAAAGAAAATCTAAACCAAAACTTTTCTTAACCCTATAACAATTGCTTTGTGCTCGCTTCCTGATTTAGAGGGATAGTACTTTGCTTTGTCTAAAAGACCCATTTCAGAATTTATATACTACTGAAACTCATTGTGTTCACCTGTCTATCTGTACAGGGTTAGCCCAAACGCTGCATTATGCCACAATAATATTTGAATCAAGGTATCTAAAATCTGCTAACTTAAAAAATGTATAAAATATTTGGGACCCATTACACCTGTGCAATTGAAATTTTCACAATGTTCAGGTCAGATTTATCGGCAAAGTTGTGGCAGTTGTAGCATCCCTCTGGTGATGTGTGATTTCCTGCACTCCCACTGGTGTTGCTTTTTTGCCCACCTGTGATCTTTCTGTATATCTGCCTGGGTAAATAAATATTGACTTCTTAGTGAAGTTCACATACCACTGATTATTTTTCTGTTTATGATATATATTCTTAGATGATCATGGGACTGTCCAGTAAAAAAGGTCAGCCTAAAATGTAATATTTATTTCTAATCACAAAAAGACTGCACTATCTTTCAAAGAAGACCCAATGTGCCACAGAGTTGTCTATAGTTTATTGTAAAAATTAAATAGTAGTGGGCAAAGATAGATTGTGGCTTTCTATCCTTCCCAAGTAAGCCTGTTTCTGATGTTCTAGTAAATGTAACTGGGAAGGTCGTAGATTTCTCCACAAAGAATGCCAGAATACTGGTTGATACTTGTTCTGTATGTAGGACTCATTCAGATGTTACAGTATATTTTTGCAATATATTTTTCTGAGATGTTAGGACTTGGTCCATTATAAAAAGGCTGGCTATAAAACCTTCCTTTTGTTTTCTGCTATATTCTCTGAGTCCAATAATTTGTCCAATAATTTCCAGTATAAATACCTGGCATAGATTTGCTGGTATTGCTTAATGTTAAAACAGAACATTCTGTTTGTGTGTGTGTGAAAAGTTTGTAGCTTCCAACATCATTAATGTGTATATATTGTTAACTACCATGAGGTGGCACTCTGACTTCATTTAATTCTGTTTTTAGAATCTGCATTTAGAGGAAGAGTGGTCATGTTACTTTAGGAACAGGTATACGGTTTGTGTCCAGAGCTACAGAATGAGATTAAATATAATTCCAGAAAATAACAGATGTTTATATAAACAGTAGTTAGAAGTAAACCAATGCAATAAAAAGCAAAAAATATTTTTACATACTTCACAATTGCCTATTTGAAAGTTTCTGGAGTAAACAGAGGCCAAAAAACTATAAGAAAATTGCTCACTTGAAACCTAGCTACTAAGGAAGCAACATCATTGAATGGGTTTTCTGTGCTGTAAAGCTCCTGATAAACCAAAGTCACATTTTTTATCTTTCATCCATGGATTTATTACTCTGAATATGAAAACTTTGGTTTGCGTAGGATTGATAGGATGAAAACTGGCAATGGGAATTCTCACTCTCTGCCATTCAGAAAGTACAATTTTTACTCTTTTTAAAAAAGCTCCAATGCAAAGATACAAGTTCCATATACCTTATGTTTTAAAAAACTAGCTGGAATGCCTCTGAGAATAATGGTCTGAGATAGAATATCATCATTTACAAGATCATTTAAAAAAGATTTCAAACAGTGATTTGAGTATTTTACTTGGGAAAATGCCACTGTGGAAGGACCATATCTCATAAAAAAGTTTTACCTCAGATGAATATTCGGATTCAGTTCCACAGCTAGTCTGGGAGAAAAAAAATCTTGCCTGGGATCTTGGACTGTTATTGTCGGTGTATCAGTCACAGTCTGTATGGTTGTATGAGCTAATTCTATTCAAACAGCTTCTTGTGTTTGCAGGAAAATGGCTTCTGCAGTGTCCAAGACTGATTCCTTATATAGCCAATATCACACAATTCACACATAAATACAAGTATTTTCAGGCTTAGACAACCACAAATTTACAAAAGGGTAACCTGGATTAGAACACTGGAAAAGGCCAAAGAGAATTCCATGCTCATTTGATGTTAGGATATTGACTCATTGCTAAGAGAGTGAAGGAGATGATAAGTGGTGAAGTTATAGGATGCCCAGAAATCCTGGGAAATAACATGATTGGCATTGAATATACCATATTCATGCTAACCAATATGTTATTTCCCAGGATTTCTTGGAAAGGCAGCTGTTTCTGGCATAACTTTAAAATAGTTTGTTTATACATTCAGAAGAAAACAAGTATTGCTTATTGGGCTCATAAATTGTCTTCTCTGCCCTGCCTCTCTGGAGACTGCAGCCAATACCAGGTTACCAGATACCTGTTACCTGAAATTATTAGCTCTAGACTGAAATCTTTGCTGCCAGATTCTTCCTATCATTAAATATCATTCACTGTTATCTGTGAGGTGAGCATGAGTGTGTATATGACAAAAAGGCTGAGAAAAGCTAAAATCTATGCTTCTGACCATGAGAAAGAAAAGTGATATGTTTCTCACCATTTGAGCTATTCTTTATTAAATGAGATGCTGCTGCCACCTGTGATATCTTCAAAAAATGGAACAAGTGTATATCACTGCCATTGGGAACTACTGAAAGAGGAGCAAGAGTCCTGATGCCATGACTAAAAGGATGACAAATAGTTTCTTTTGAAAAGTTGTTACACTATAGAAGCATTCACTTCCGAATTATGGTCCTAAAAGTAAAGTTTGAGGTACTGTTTTTAAAATACACAGTCATGTCTTACATTTGTAGTTGGCTTAGAATTCTATATGTAGATGTACATACCCACCCACTTGCAAATGGCACTGGATTGATGATTTGGATATTTATTATAAAGGGTCAGTTGCTCTGAATCTACAGTAAATAGTGACCGGATATCAGTGGACACTGAAATATTGCAAACTCAACAGTAGCTCTCACTATTGGCTCTACTGGCTGAGGCTCCTCAATACTCACTGGTAACAACTGGAAGCTGCTACATTTGCTGAAAATACTTGAGTATTATCCATAGCTGCCATTTTGACCATGCATACCATTTGATTGAACAGATTTTTTTTATTATATATCTCATATTTTGAGTGTCTTGAACATGATAGACTGAGGAACATCTTGAATAATTGTTATATAAACATAACATAATTGTTATATACTTGTTTAACTCTTTTCCAAAAGCATTTTATGTGAGATTTTTCTGATTATAATAGTATTTCTCCAGCAGAGAGCAGATCTAGCCTATTCATTAAGAATGTTTAACTTATTTTTCCAAAATTCAGTTAAAAAGAGATATTAATGTACAGTTCTGGCTGATGTTGAATATATGTCTCCATCTTAAAGATCATTCTAACACCATGGTATTGTAAGTAGAAGTCCATTCCGCCAAATTCTCTACAATGAAAACAAATATTGGAATGCTGTTTTAAACAATTTCCCCTAATATATGTTTTTCTTTAAAAATGAGGCATTTAGTTAAACAAAGGAAAGTATATCAAATATATATAGATATTATTAATAGTTTTGATTCCAGAATTATGGGTGCTGATGGAGTCAAAGCATTACAGTACTGCTTTCTATTCTACAACTAAGCCTCTGTTGCTGGAACATGCTGGTTCATGACTTGCTTTATCAGAAGGATTTTGGTAGCACCTTTTCTGACTAACAAAAATTATTAAAGGTGTGGCTTTTATAAACTGCTGTCATAGGGTAGTATGACTTTTTCCTAGGTTGTCTATGTTCATGGTCAAAGTGAACCCAAGACTTTGAAAGGCCCAAAGCAAAAAGTAAAACAGTGCTTCTTCCATCCAACACAAAAGCTGGTCTAACAGATACCACTATATAATGCACTTGGAACACCGCATTCAGTTTTGGTCGCCACAATGTAAAAAAGATGTTGAGAGTCTAGAAAGAGTGTAGAGAAGAGCAACAAAGATGTTTAAGGGGCTGGAGGCTAAAATATGAACAGTTGCAGAAACTGGGTATGACTAATGAAAAGAAGGACTAGGGGAGACACGATAGCAGTGTTCCGATATCTCAGGGGCTGCCACAAAAAAGAGGGAGTCAAGCTATTCTCCAAAGCACCTGAGGGCAGGACAAGAAGTAATGGGTGGAAATTAATCAAGGAGAGAAGCAACTTAGAACTAAGGAGAAGTTTCCTGACAGTTAGAACAATTAATCAGTGGAACAACTTGCCTCCAGAAGTTGTAAATGCTCCAACACTGGAAGTTTTTAAAAAGATGTTGGATAACTATTTGTATGAAGTGGTGTAGAGTTTCCTGCCTAGACAGGGGATTGGACTAGATTTAGAAGACCTCCAAGCTCCCTTCCAACTTCTATTCTATTCTATTCTATTCTATTCTATTCTATTCTATTCTATTCTATTCTATTCTATTCTATATGCACTTTATTTTAGTTGTGGTGATAGATTAACATTGCATGTTAATAAGTTGGGAGCATTTCAAAATAGTTTGCATGACATCCTCTACCTGAAACCTTAACAGCTTCTATCTCTTCCTGCTCCTTCACCCATTTTACAAAAGAGTTAATTGCAAGAGTCAATTTTAACAAATTAAATTTCCTGCTATTTATTTGCTCCAGTATTACTTCCTTGTTATAGCTTTTTTCTGTAATAGTAAATTGTTCAATTAATATTTGATTTTCTGACATTTATTTCAATTGGAATTGTTGGATGTGCCCAACACTAACACTGACAGGTATCATAAGGCCTGTCTTCATCAAAAATAAAGTGGAAGCAATTTAAAACCCAGTTTCTAAAAAGCCCAACCTGACTTGCTTTTACATTTTGTTTTAAAAAGCATGTCATTTTTCTCAAAAGCTTAGATTCAGTTGCTGAAGCACTAAAAAAATATACAATCAATTCAAGTAAAAATACAGCTACTGAAATAATTGAATCTTGCCCAGGAAAAAAACTTTCCAGCAAATATGTATCTTACAACCTTTCCCACATGGCACCAATAATGATACCATGCTGACTGAGTTTGGGGATGAGATATTTAAACTGCTTGTTCTATAAATAGAATCAACACCATGGTTAGTTGATTAGACCATCTGGAGATTTGACTCTTGCTGAAAGGCAGGAAAGGTTACTACCATCTTTCACTTTGATGTTCCTGTTCATTTTCTGTCCTTAGAGACTGATCGTTACTCAATTCATGCTAGTATCTGTACAGGTAGTCCTCGATTTATAACCACAATTGAAGCTGGGATTGCAATCGTAAGTTAGTGTGGTCATAAAGTAAGATTTCACATGACCACACCAATTCACAATGGCATCCCTCTTGAAATCATTAACTGAGAATAGCAGACTGTTGTCTTTGTGGTGCTATGCTGTCTTTGAACACAGCATAGCTAGAATAGCCCTGTGTAAGAAAAGTTTTCTGGACAAACTGGCTCCAAAAAGGAAACAAGGAAGGGAGCAACGTGATTCTGCTTTGGCTGCAGCAGCTGGGTGAAAAAGGAGAAAGGTCAGGGTAGGGAAATGAGAGAGAAAGAAATTCCCTAAATTGGAAAGCATTGGACAAAACAATTATAGTTTTACTGATTGTGAAAGAAAAGGTATTCAAGACATGTTTGGGTTTTCTAAATACATCTAACTACATTCAGGTTTGGATGTAATAATAAGTTGTGATCAACTGAAAGAAGCAAAAGTTTCTCATTAGAGGAGAGTCAAGAGAGCAAAATAATGGTCCTCTATTTTTTTTAACGTGACAATAATAAAAGCAGATTTACAGAGCATTTGCACCTGTTAACATTTTGTTTAGCATTTTATAGGTTAGATGTTTTGGTTATTTCTGTTAGTGGTACCTAGAATACCAAAAGGTTAGAATAAAATAAACTTTGGCACGATTGTGTAATCTTACATGTGGCCAAGGTATCAAAATATTTTGCAAAATTTCATGAAAAGTTAGTAAATTTGCACAAATTAATGGAAATCTCAAAAGATTATAGTGGTTTCCTGGAAAATCCCCAAAAATATTCTGAGGTGTAGCAATATCACAACATTTTAATCATTTCAAATAAAAAAAAAATATTTGGATAGTGATGTGATGGTCATTTGGAGGTTGATAGAAGCTTTATAGAGTGTTGATACCCGCTTCAGAAGATGTTAAGTATTTTTTGAAATAAATTTTCTAAGTAGTTCTTAAGACTGTTATTTTCAGCTTTAGGAAAATAGCTTGTTGTGATTACTATTTAACTGGAAGTAGATATAGTTCTGGACATATAGTATGGTTCTGTCTACTTAATTTAATATACTTTTAAGTTAAATTTCAGACTATGTAGATCACATTTATATGTGGCTTATAATATGTATGTTAGGAGCTCCTGCAGTGAATTTTCACCTATTCAAAATTTGAAATTTATATTCAAGGTTTATAAAAAGAAAAACATTGTTTCAGTCCAGTAAAAATATGTATTTTTATAAGCCATAATTAATGACAAAATGTGAATCTAATCTGTGACTTAAAATATTCTGATTAACAAACAGGTTAGCTATGGTTTGACATTGTTAACTATGGATTCACAGAAAGACTAATCCCATATTCAGAAGAAACTGAAATCATAAACAAAAGAATTAAATTATTCATCAAAGACAGATAAAAATGATTGTGAGTCTAGGAGTTCAAGGCTTACTGTTACATAATAAATAAATAACCAAATAAATAGCTAAACAAATAAACATACTGTATTGTATCACAATATGGCTAATTTGTCAATCTTCTAGGTACAGAATATTTTTAACACCAAGAAATGTAAGAAAGATTAAAGATTGGCTTCATCCAATATAAAATTTCAGGTGGCAGTTTAGAAATTGTTTAGTATTAAAAAATTGACTCACGATAAATACAGATATGACAAATGTACAATAACTGAAATGATAAGAGACTTTGGCAGGATAATATTTCTTATTTGTATAATACTTCATGTCTATGAGTCACAGTTATTGCTGTTCCTGTCCTTATTTGAATATGAAAAGAAATGAACTGCAAATATTGATTTCCTACAATATTTATCCAACAAAAGAATTTGCTATGATATTAATTACCCTGGGTGACATAGCATGCCCTCAAATTCTTCTTGTTGTTTTTGTTCAACATTATTTCATAAAGCTGTTGCAAAGAGATGTCTATATTGCAAATGTTCACAATAAATTATCTAAAGGCATGACATTTTATGTATGTAACCAAGCCTTCTTCACTGGAAATATACTATAAAAAGAAAGAAATGAGAAAGGTCAGTTGTATCAGGGAATTTTATGAAATTAACTGAGCTGGAAGTCTATGAAGTTTACTTTATCGTACTTGGTTCAATAAATATTCAGGTACAGAACTTGGCTTTACCTGTGCATTATTTCTCTTACTGATGTACTTGTTTCTATAGATGTTCAGAAAGATGTAGGTGTTTAGGGATTTTTTTATTCATATTTATTTGTAAAGTACAATAGACACCAGCAACTGAAGTCAATTTCTGGTTATTAAAAATACAGTTCTATGCATATCTATTGTATAAGATTTCCTAATAATTGAATGTTTATACATCATGTTTATGTTTTTAGATTTTGATCAAAAGATGAAGCTCTAGCAAATTTGTTGTAATCCCAATGGTCTTGAATTAGGTTAACATTAAAAGTTCAAAAAAATCTTGTAACCTTTGTAAATGTCTGCATTTATCTACCATTTTATTAGAATTAATACTTTTACTATGATTCATCTGTTTACTGGTGCAAAACGTGAACAATCTGCATAACTGATGAAGCAGTTTCATTTTAAAAAGATTAACACTATGGTAGTATTTTTTCTGATACAGATGTCTGATGTTCATTAAATTATTTTCATAATACACTCAGTGCAGTCTTCATGGGAAAAGTAATTCAAATGGGCTCAGATATGAAGATTACTACATGGAATTAAAACTAATGAAGGACTGTACACACTTCTCAGCTGTGCTGAAAACCTGCTGAACTAAACTCAGAGACTAGTAGTAGTATTTGATTTATGAATTTGAAAAAAAATAAGTTAATTATAAATTGTAGTGTATTCAGAGACAGCATTAGGGATTGATTTTATAAATTAACATATTTATTTAGAATTGGGAAAACAAGCTAAATAGCATGTTAAATTTGTAGATAATAAATATGAAGGTAGTGCAAATCAGGTTGGGAGTTATAGAAGAAGAGGACATCTACTTAATGATGTTGATTATTTATCTGTTTCTAAATTCCAGACAAGGACATATTTAATGCTTTGTATCTACTTCTTTGATCCTAACTCACTTAAATGAGTTATGTAATATTTTGTCAGCTTGGAATCAAATCACTTATTTCTCCATTTACTAGTCACTTTGCAACAAAATGAACCTTTGAGATAGGCTGGCCTAAGAGAAAGTGCTTGGCCAAATGTAACCCAGAGATAAGTTATATGTTCTTTCTGACTGTTGCCATAATTACCTGTCATCTGGACTATTGAAATGCTTTTTACATGGTGTTGCCCTTGAAGACCACTTAGAAACTATACTTTGTCCAGAATATGGCTGCACTAATAGATATGTGTGTAACTTATTTCAGTATGTCTATTTTAACATCTCTAACTTGCAAACAATACTGATTTACAGGTTGCTTCCAAATGCAGTTCAGGTGCTGATTGTCATTCATAAAACCTTTCATGGCTTGGAGTGAGGTGGCTTATAGGACAGACTTTCTTCAGTTGGTTGTGGTTATTCTTTAAGATAAGGCAGGGTTGGAAAGCACAAAACCCATAAACCAAACATTGCCATCGGTCATTTAGGAAAAAAATGAAACTTGGCTGCTTAAACAGGTCAGACCATTCTGTGATTCTGCCTAGTTGATAATAAGCAATTAGTTTGTTTGGATGCTTTCCCCATGTGTTAGTGTTACAGTAATGTATTTGAATAATATTTTAAACTCTGTACATTGCTTTCAATCTTGCTTTCAACCTACTTATCCTTATTTGCTAGAATATGTATAACTAGCCACTCTGAGTTCCCTAAAATTGAAAGATAGATAACATATAAATTTAATAAATAAATCAAATCTTATATTCTCTATGCTCCAGTGTTTCCTTACTTCCTTGCAGAAAAATTCAAGCTAACCACATATGACAAAACATGTAGAAACAAATAAACAAATCAAGGCTAGCTCATCGAAAGCTCTCTTGTTGCCCCTCTCTCACAATAACACACATAAAAATGTGATAATTTATTTTGTGTGCATATGTGTATGTAAGTGTAAGAAATAAAAGAATCTAGTCTCCAACCATCCTGTTTTAGGAAAGGTTAAGGAGATGGTTGGGCTACAGTTTCAGAGAGTTTAAGATGTCCATGACATGAAGTGAAATAATCCATTGCTCAGATTAGGTATCAATATGTTGATGATGCCTAATATATATTCTGATTTTAGGCTGATTAAATGGTGTTGTGAAGGTCTTGTCTAGTGTCTGTATAAAGAAGAGAAGATCATCCATAGCAATGTTAAATGGTTGTGGTTATTTGGACCACTTTGTCCTGGGTATTTTCCATTTTTAGTCCTACATGGGGTTGCATAGAAGTTGAATAGAATTTGCAGGTTTTCCTGGATTTGCAGATCATGCTCAAAGAGCAAGTGACAGCTCTGACCAGGTACTTATTGTGAACTAGATGCATTAGTTCTTGGGTAGGAAAGGTCCTTTAGACAATAATTTATGTCTCAGTTATGTTAGATGCAAATTATTCAATGCATCCTAAATAGGAATACCTTTAAGACCCCTCAGACAGACCCCTCTGATGCAGAATACAGTGGTGTATGTTGTAATGGGCATATTACTATACAACACCAATGTTTTGTAAGAGGTACTGGTTGCCAGTAGGATTCTGGGTGTTGGTGATTGCCTTTAAAATCCTTCAAGGCATGGATCATATTGAGGTGCTGTCTGTCTGCAATCATTTCTACCCATTCTCAAATGATGTCAGTTGCTGGAACCCAGGAAGTCCCTTTTCTAGTACCTGACCTCTAAATTTGTATGGATCCTGCCCTACACTTGTTTAAGTGGGCTTTAAAAATGACTTGTTCCCTAGGCCTTGAATTAGGGAACAGAACTCTTATGGGAATATGTATGTTAGATAGTGGTCGCTAACAAGTGGGCTGTGGAGAAATGTCACCCCCAAAGCTTTCCCCAAAGCAATTAATCCAGGCTGCACAGGAACACAAGGCTGTACTGCCCTCATGGCCCATGGGAGCACAAGGCTTGTGTCTCTTGCATTGCGAACAACATGAGGTAGTGAGGGGAGGAGGGAAAGGGCGAAGGGGAGAACTTGCCCCACTTGTTAAACATGCTCCACATGCTTTGCCTGGCCACTGGGCTGCTTCTTTCTACTTCTTCTGCTTTTGGCTGCACTCAAGAAAAGCAGCAAAAGTCTCTCTTTCTTTCCCCCCAAACTCTGCCAGAAATGAGTCTTTGGAACCCTGCAAAGCAACCGGCTCCAAGAGGCTGCGCTGGCAATGACTCATTTCTGGCAGAGTTTGGGGGAGAGAAAGAAAGACTTCTGCTGCTTTTGTTGCTTTCCTTGCATGAAGCCAAAAGTCAGTCAGTCAGTCTCTCTCTCTCTCTCTCTCTGCCTCCCTCCAAGAGTGGAGCTGGAGACAGTATTCTGCAATCCCAAATAAAGAACAATCGATTAGTAGGAAAACAAGTTGGGGAATTTTCCTGCAGACTTTTTTTGGGATTTTCCCAGGGTCTCTGCAGACAGAGTGAACCTCTGTTTATATGATGGAGCACTTCAAGTCACTAAGCAGAGTATAGCAATTGTAATTGGTAAGGTAAAGGTTCCCTTCGCACATACATGCTAGTTGTTTCCAGCTCTAGGGGGCAGTGCTCATCTCCGTTACAAAGCTGAAGAGCCAGCACTGTCCAAAGACATCTTGGTGGTCATGTGACTAAATGCTGGAGGCGCATGGAATACTGTTACTTTCCCACCAAAGTGGTCCCTATTTTTCTACTTGCATTTTTACATGCTTTTGAACTGCAAGGTTGGCAGGAGCTGGGACAAGTAATGGGAACATTTCATGATACGAAATGTCAGAACGCCCTCCCCCCCCCATACAAATCTAAAATTATGCTAAATCGAAGCAGCATATAAAAAGCAAACAAACATTAAATGTCTTGTTTATTTATATACAAACCACAGAGAATATAAAAATACCAGAAGAAATATGATACATTGGGCCCCAAAGAGCATTTGATCCAGAATGTTTGCATGGCAAAACAAAGATACCTCTTTTCTATTTGTGCTTTTCAATAAGTGGTGTATCCCTGCATTGATCATCCAGATTATTCCTGGAATTTATTATCCAATTCCAAAATGTTCTTATATTACCATTTTTTTGAGATATCCCATTCAGAAAAACCATCCTACTGTTATGACATTAAATGGTACTTCAACAATAACAGCTAAATCCTGTCAATACAGCATCAGCCAAATACATTTGATATATGGGATTATTTTCTTGTAAACAGGGAGGAAAAAGGGTTAATTGGACATGAAGTTTATTGCATTAGTATGGGTTGTAATTGCTTTTGACCCTTTTAGTTCTTTGAGATAGGGAGGGTGGATAGAAATGCTGTAAATAATAAATAATTTTTTCAAATATTGAAGCAAAAGGGGTGTGATGGCCTAGTGTTGAAGACATTTGCCTGCCACTCGGAAGATTGAGAGTTCACTCCTAGGTAATGGCAGATGTTTCTCTCCTACGGCGCAAAGAAAAAAAAAGATGTCAGGAAGGGCATCCAGCCAGTAAACACTCAGCTCCATATTAAAAGGATCATAAAAGAAAAGAGGGAAAGTAAGAGCAGAGAATAACAAGAATAATAGCAACAGCAGCAGCAAATATCCCATCAGATGACCCTTGGTAGTGCTTGGGTTAAGAACCAAAGTTTCTGGAGCATCATTTCATCATTACTTTTACCAGATCTTGAAATGCTTTTTTTTTTTAAAGTGTTCTGAACAGCCCTGTTCTTTGGGGCTTTTTAGTAAGTGGCTGGGATACCCTGAAAAGAGTGTAAAATCAGGAAAGAAAAAGAGAACAGAACATACTGTAAGCTTTGCTTTGCATTAGAAGCAGAAAACCTCTAATTTATTCTCGCGTCTCTAATGCTTGATATCCTTTCAATGTTCTAAATAATAAAGGAAAGTTGCCGGTACAGCTAAGTCTAAGTCTAACAATAGCACAACATCAACTCTGTAAAAAAAATGGAAATGGATTAATATATCCTCTTGTTGCAGTGATTGTTCTGGAACACTACAAAAATATTTGAAGGCTTTGCATGAGATTTATTTTAGATAATGAACAAAATGGATGAGGGGGGGAGGGAGGCTTTTCTGTACTTCAAGTCTGCAACCTCTGAATAATCCTGTGCACAATATTTCACGTACATATACTAAAACTAAGTAGTAAACAAAAGATTCAAATTGCATTGCCACCTTAAATTATGTACTGTATAACAAGATTCTCTGCTTATGTGTCTGATGACACTAAAGCTACTGAATATATCAAATATTCAGTTGTCTCTTCAATTTAAAATGCAATCAGTCATAGTTAATAGATGCAACTTTGTATTGGTAAAACCAAGAAAAGTGCAGGAGGATAGTTATATTGGACTGCCTTTTTGCTATCGCAATCAAATGTATAATGAGCCTTTTTTATTATTTAATACTTACATAAGTATAGTTTATAAAAACTTATTTTGAATAACTATTTGAAACTTGAATTTTGTTGCTATATCTATATCTATCTCTATATCTACATCTATCTCTATCATCTCTATATTTATCTTTATCTATCTATCTATCTATCTATCTGTCTATCCTCTTCTTTGAGCAGCAAAATACTCAACTCTGAAAAGTCTGCCTACATTTTAATAGGGAGAAATTTTAAGATGGCTGCATCTTATCCAGTTATTGGCTGATATTTTTGATTACCACTGGAAACTCTCTTCCCTCAGTTGAATTTTCTCATTGTCACAATTTAAAAGAAGAAATAGAATAGGTTGAGTATTATGAGAGCAAAACTCATGCCCTTATATACGGAACTGGAAGGGAAAAGTTAAATTCTTCCCCTTCATTTTGTAAGAATTCTATTCCTCACTCTATAGAAGTATATCCTTTATGCCCTAACCCACTCCCTCCCCCCCACAAATGGTCAGCTCTCAATATTAGTTAAAATTATCAATATCTATTGTCTCTAAATGCAGGAGAAACTGCAAGAAACTTGTCTTTTTATATGACAGGTGTCCAACTGCACAGGTAAAGAACTAGGTCTCCTTTATTTTTCTGACACTCTGCCAATCTTGTGCCAAACCTGTGTTTAACAACAGCTTGAAAAATAGCTGGCAGGGATGCAGGCTGGCTATGAGAGTTGCTGAAAAGTTGGTTGGAGATGGATTCAATGTTTAACAGGATGTTGGCACGGGGAATGGAAGCAGCCCCTTCTTGTGATACTTTGGAACCTTCTTTCTCCACATTGTGTGATTTGTAGAATGAAGTTTCCAAAATATAAGAATGGTGCAAGATGACCTCAGTAAGAAGGCCTGATATGGCAAGGAGGTGCTCAGATAGGCTGCATGGACCTGTCAGCAGCGGAAGAAAACTGTTGAAGGTAAGTGGCATGTCAGCATTCCAAGTAATGCACCCATTGAAAGCAAAACTCCGAGGCAGGTAGATTCATTAAAGAACAATTTATTCAATATATCATATTGGCACGACTATGAAAACCGACTATGAAAGTTCCTGTGATTTTCACCTAATTAAAAAGTGAAAGTTCCCTCTTTCCCTCAGGTCATTGGTCACATTGTCCAATAGTGTTGCTGGCTGGTTGCTTGGTTACTTCACTCCTCCTCTCCTGGCCACCTGTTGGAATGACCATGGTTCCCACAGGAGAACATTTTTGTTTTGACTGCCAAAAAGCTAACTATGCCCCCCTCCCTGTCCCCTCTTCTGCCTTGTGGCAACCCTGAAAGAACAAAGAGGTCTCCAGACAGGTCCACTTCAGGATTGACATGGCATGCAGCAGGTCCTATGCAGCGCAATGCTGTGCTGGCAATTGAGGCTGGGTGGTATGGTGCTGGCATGGCTGGCTATGGGAAATTGGGTGCATTAGCAGTTAGAATGATGGCACATGGGCTGAAGTTGGAGGTCTGGGGATGGTGGAACTGCTTGAGACTGATAAGACCTTGTGGTCCACTTCATGCCCAGCCCTAGCACAGCTGCTGAATGCCACTATTCAGGGTGAACAAAAGGGCATAGAGGATGGAAGGGAGGAAATAGGCAGATGGCGGAAGAGTTGCAGAGCTTGTAAGTGCAAGAACCCAAATTTTGTTGATATGACTCCAGGGGCACAGGTCCTAACTCCCTTTTCATTCAGCACCATTGTAATTTCAAACGAACGTAAATCAAAGATTACTTGTAGTGCTTAGGAGATTTCCTTTCTTACTATTGGCAAAGTCATGCTCATCTTTTTCATGTCTGCTTCAACCAAATTTTAGTCCCTGAATATAGAGCAAATCGCATCTTGTTTTTTGGAATTTAGATTTGGAAAACAAAACTTCTTGTTTTAAATTCATTTTTTCTCCTGCCTTTGAAGTTTAGCCACATATCTATAGTGTTCTCGCTTTTCATCTTGACATATTCTATCTCTAGTGCTCGTGTGATCTGCATGTTAACAAGCATTTAAATAAGATATGATGTGTCAATCCTGTTGCAGTTAGAAGAAGATTGAGGATGGAAGGGAGATATTATTGCAGATATTAAAAAATCTCTTCCACAGGTCCTTTTTCCTGTATGTATGATTCTATATTAAAGTGGAAATAAATAAGGAAAATATCTTTGTGCCTGGATATCATTATTCCTCATGTGTTATTCACACCTGAAGAAGGCTCATTCTCAATTTTGGGATAGAGAATCAAGTTGCACTTGAGATGTAATTTTTAATGCACATTTTCTCAACAGAATTCCAATAGTGGATCCCCAAATGTAACAGGATGGTCTATCATCTTTTTGAGTAAATGAAACTATATTTTTGTCTATTCAAGCTATTACTATTCTCCTTCACCACCTCTGCTCTGCACTCAACCATCTTTTTGGTTATTATATTGATGTATTATTCTCGTGTTCCTTTGTCATTGTTTATTTTATTATTCTATTATTTTACTTTTGTTTACATTCCTTTTATTTTTCTTCCTTTTTATTATTGTAAGCCACCTAGAATAGTCCCACGGTAAGATAGGCAGCAAATAAATAAATAATGAGCTGGGTATTTTACTGTATTAAAATATTACCCAGTAGTTGTACAAGACTCCTTTTTCAATCTTTGCACTTACTATTGAAAAGGAGACAACTTTTAAGGTAAGCAACACAAAATAGAAAGTCTTTTTTAAAATCCCAGATGAAGATTTTGTTTTTACTTATGCTTTTTATCATCCAATGCAGGTTAGGATGCTTTTGCTATCCAGATATTGTTGTACTACCCCTTCTATCATCCTGATTAAATGACCCAAGATTGATTAAAGCTGGAATCCAACAGCATCAAAAAGATAAAGAATTCTCCTTCTGGATCTAGTTTATGTTGGTTTTAATTTTTTTCCAGATTTTGTTAAATCAAATGGCTGTTGATTTAAGCTTTATTTGATTACTGTTAGATGAACATTTTTTACTGAGCTTCTTAGAATGGCATCAAACCGGGGTGTCAAACTGGCAGCCCGTGGATGTGTCACACAGAGGCCATGCCCATCCCAATTCCGCAAAGGGGAAAATGTTGTGAAATGTCACATGACAGCAACATGACGTGGCACAATGGACACTCGTGGCATAAAATATTACAAACAAGCAAGCAAATAAAGGGGAAGGATCTAAAAGTCCTCTTTTAATGCAGCCAATTTATTTTCACCATAGAATAGGAAAGGTACAAAACAAAAAATAAAAAACGGAATACTATCTTTTATCAAATAACACATTTTACTTTTCTTTCTCTATCCTTCTCCTTTTCTTTTGTTTCCCTTTTGAAGAAGAAAATAGTAGCATTATGAAGGTGTTATGGACTAAGCCAACACAGGAATACAACCCTCAACAGCTTCGTCTTGCAGCAGGTTTGTAATCCCACACTTCTCATTGGTCCGAAGATAGCGAATTGTGATTGGTCGTTTTTGGCCAGTCTGATTGGCTGTTAACGGGACCCCCTGATTGGACGCTTGTGAAAGCGGTAGGCTCAGTTCATTGGTTGTTTGACGGCAGCCAGCTCTATAAAAGAGCTGCTGCTGCCCAGGTATTTTGCTCTGTTCTTTCCTGTTAAATAAAGAGTTGAAGTCACCGTTCGATGTCTCGTCTCCGTTCTTTGCGCCCATGCCCAGGACTTAACAGAAGGAATGCTTGAAAATATACTGTGGAGGTAAAGAGTTACAAAGCAAATAAGGAAGTTATACAGCATATTATGCTTATGCTAAATAAAATGCATCTGCAAACTTTATTGTTGGCAATTATTCTGGAGAGAGAAATTCAAACAGTGGTTTTTAGCAAAGAAAAAAAAAAGCTCAAGAGACTGACTTTGTATGCAGAAAAAATTAATTCAAGAGCCAAAGTGGATTTTCTTAGAAAAGAGAAATTGAGCGAGGTGTGACAGTACTAAAATAATACTTACAATTGGGATATGCAACAAAAGTCTAATTAAAACTCAGTATTCCTGCAAGCTTTGAGGCTCACCTACAGTATATCTACTCATTTCCCCTCTTGTATAGGAAATTGTGAAAACATGAGAAATAATGGGAATGCCTTAGTGGAGTAGAAAAAGTCAAGTCTTAAACCTGAAGAATAGCTGCCATCCAGAATGGGTGTGTGGACCTACGTGGGCTTGTGTTTTATGTTTGAACAAATATACTGAAGTGATGCATAAACTGCCTTCATCTCCTACTTCAGTAGTAGAAAAGCATATTTTAGTATAATAATTCTTTATAATGCCAAAACTTTTTAAGATTTTGCTTTTAGTAGCTTAATTAAAACAAAATAAAACAAAAAACTTTTTGGAGATAAAAACTGCCTGGGGATGAAGTTACAAAAACTCCACTGGGAAAACATTGGAAGAAACAGAACATAGTTTCATTGCTGAATTAAATAAGACTAACTAGTCCCAGAAGTCTGTCCAACAATGCGAAATTCCAAGCAAGCTGATAAGAGATTGTTGGAGAATGGGCACTCCATGGGAGCATAAATAAGTGATAGCTTTTGAGTGTGTTCCTATTTCTCTGTCACGTTTTTTTGAGAACTGCTTTTATGTTCTTAGTGCATCTTCATGTGCTTAGATTGATACTTTCACCAAGACATAGAAAAGACAGTAGCTTTCTAGTCTTCTGTATAATATAGCTAAGAATTAATTTCATCACACAGGAATATATTCCACAAAGAGAATAGTGATAGTGGAAGTCAAGTAATGATACAGTATACAGGTGTTCTATTCAGAAATATAGATTAAAAGCAATTAAATGAAATCTCAAATGAAATCAACTATCCAAATGGAATTTTAAAAAGTTGATTCAAGTGATTGAATGAAATCAGATGCCTCTAAAAGAAATAGAATGATTTTGGATGCTTCTGCATCTGCACACAAATGTCTTTTTCCAAATCAATTTGGATAACTGAAATAAACTGATTCAATTTGAAAATTCAGTTTGAACATCTAAATAAAATTGGATCACTTTTCTGAATCAATTTGAAGTGTCAAGCTGAATTGGATGAGAACTGATAATTCAAATTAAATTTTACACTGTTTGCACATGCCTGGTAGTAATGCCCTACTATTCAAAGTAATTATGAAATCATAAATCAATTTTCTTTAGAAATACCAGAATCTGCCACAATTACAATTAAAATTGTAATCTTGGCCCATCAAGAGCATTTTCTAGAAAATACCATTGCATGGAACAGTGGAAATAACGAAAAGAGAAGATAGAAGACAAAATGCAAAATGATTTGAATCACTAGAAAACAGTGATTAGCAATGCAATCCTACCAGGGATGCTGGAAAAGTTTTGTGCTCTGTATTTTTCAGAAACTAACTGCTTTTGTATGTTTGAATGTAGAACAGGATATTCCTGTTCCATAGCAGTGTTCCAATATCTCAGGGGCTGCCACAAAGAAGAGGGAGTCAAACTATTCTCCAAAGCACCTGAGGGCAGGATAAGAAGCAATGGGTGGAAACTAATCAGGGAGAGAACTAAGAAGAAATTTCCTGACAATTAAAACAATTAACAGTGGAACAGTGCCTCGAAAATTGTGAATTCTCCAACACTGGAAGTTTTTAAGAATAGAGTAGAATAGAATTCTTTATTGGCCAAGTGTGATTGGACACACAAGGAATTTGTCTTGGTGCAAATGCTCTCTGTAAACATAAAAGAACAGATACATTTGTCAAGAGTCAAGAATCATCAGGCACAACGCTTAATAATAGTCATAGGGTACAATAAGCAATCAAATCATACTTGGAAATAGTCAGTGTAAATCGTAAGGATACAAGCAACAAAGTTATAGTTATACAGTCACAAGTAGAAGGGGATGGGTGATAAGGAGTGATGAGAAGATTAATAGTAATAATAATGCAGACTGTAAATAGTTGGACAGTGATGAGGGAATTATTTGTTTAGCAGAATGATGCTTTTTAGGAATAACCATAGTTACCTAACATTGTTTGGGTAAATAATATATAAACCATGATAGCAAAGTTTAAATGTGTTTTCACTTTAAACTCTAAATGATATAATTTGGGTGCGGTTGAGAAACTGCCATAAGAGGGAGCTAGAGAACCTGGATTGCTACTGGATTGATGGTTGATTGTTCTGCATGTTCTCTGTTGTCAAGGAGAAAAGATTTTTTGAATGCTGCATATCTAATCTACTGTGAGAAGATATTTACTGGACTGATTCATGGATTGACATTGTAAGTTAACTGATTTTGTTTGAAACTGGATTTTTGCAATTGAACAATCTCCAGACTGAACTGACTGAACACTAGTGAATGATATTTGGACTGTTTGACCCTGCTAAACTCTTAAAGGAATAAACTATTCAACTAAGACAGTGAATCCGTTTTTATTGAGTGTGTAAACTAAAAAATGCTTTCTCTCATATTCGCCTGACTGCCTGACTGCTGTGCACATTCTGCTAGGGTATATCCCTAACAATGCTGTTCGGGGAAAAACTGTCCTTGTGTCTAGTTGTTCTGGTGTGCAGTGCTCTATAGTGTTGTTTTGAGGGTAGGAGTTGAAACAGTTTATGTCTGGGATGTTTTTGACTTGTGCAGTATACAGGTCCTCGAATGAGGGAAGGTTGGTAGTAATTGTTTTTTCTGCAGCCCTAATTACTCTCTGAAGTCTGTGTCTGTCCTGTTGAGCTGCAGAACCAAACCAGTTATAGAGGTGCAGATGACAGACTCAATAATTCCTCTGTAGAACTAGAGAGACAAGGGGGTAAAAAGGGGAGAGAGAAGAAGAGAGGAAAGAAGGAAAGGAAAAGAAGTTACAAAGGACTGGAGCAAGATATAGAGAAACAGGACCTATTTAGAGATAATGGGTGAAAATCTAACTGAAAAAGGGATTCTGTAAAGGTATATAAGATTGTATTGTTATATTAGTAATATAAGTAATATAAATTGGAAACAATGTATGATTAAAATGAGGGATAAAATAGTTAGTGTAATTGAGTGAAATGTTTGTGAATAAAATAAGTGAAATAAAATAAATGAGAAAATTGAATTAGGAAGGAACAGGAACATTTTAATTAGTTAATGTTTTATAAAATATAAGTGAAGAGAGGGGGAATTAACTATGGAAAGCTTATAATTGTTCCCATAGAAGTATGATATTTAATTGAAAAGTAATGTTAAAGATGTTAAGACTTTAATGAATATTAATATTAATGATAGAATTGAATTGGAATGGAATGTTGTTTTAATTCTATATATTTATAATTTTTCTTTTGTTTTAAGAATACAGTGTGTATTTTAAGAATGTACCAAGAAGAATCCGAATGGAAGTTATGTATTATATTGAATGTTATAACTTTAGGGAAAAGATATAAAGGCGTCATACTCCAATCAGTAACTACAGGAGAAGTTTTGTTTAATGAGAAAAGATAATAGATAATTGAAACAGGACAGACAAAAAAACATAAATACAATGATTTGAATTGAGATGAGATAATTAAAATAAAATTGAGAAAATTAAAAGAGGGGAGAAGCTATGCAGAAAATGTAAAATAGTAATAAGATATGGAATAGAATATAAAAATGAGCATGAACCTGAATTTGTGTCTGTACGAAGAAATGTAACCCGGGATTACGCTACTTTCAAAAAAGATGTTTTATTTGTATTTTTTTTTCCCTTTGTGAAAACCCAAATAAAATTTACAAAAAAAAAAATTCCTCTGTAGAACTGAATCAGCAGCTCCTTGGGCTATTTGAGTTTTCTCAGTTGGCGCAGAAAGAACATTCTTTGTTGTGCTTTTTTGTTGAAGTTTTTGATGTTAGGTGTCTTGTGATATGATAGAACCTAGAAATTTGAAGGTCTACTTTGATACTGTGTTGTAAGAGGTGGTAGTATGGGAGGGTTTCTTCTAAAGTCTACCACCATTTCTATGGTTTTGAATGTGTTCAGTTGCAGATTGTTCTGGTCATACCATGAGGCAAGTTGTACAACCTCCTATCTGTATGCGGATTCGTCATTGTCTTGAATGAGACCAATCACTGTTGTATCACCTGCAAACTTCAGTATTTTAACAGATGGATAGTTTGAGATGCAGTCATTGGTATATAGGGAGAAGTGGAGAAAGCACACAGCCCTGGGGGGGGGGGGGCTGTGCCCACTTTTAGTACAGGTATCAGATGTGATTCTGCCTAGCTTCACTTGCTGCTTCCTGTTTGTTAGGAAGCTTATGATGCACTTACAAGTATGTTAAGGTATCGCTAGCTGGTTTAGTTTAGTTAGAAGAATGTCTGGAATGAAGAGATTAGATAACCATTTGTCTGAAATGGAATGGGGTTCCCTGCTTAAGCAAGGGGTTGGACTAGAAGACCTCCAAGGACCCTTCCACTATTCTATTCTATTCTATTCTATTCTATTCTACTCTACTCTACTCTACTCTACTCTACTCTACTCTACTCTACTCTACTCTACTCTACTCTACTCTACTCTGCTCTATTCTTCAAAATATAGTTTTAAAAAGATTTTGTGATGGCACTTTCAGCCCAGAAATTGCCTTAAAATTAGCTTTTGTGAATATATTATACATAACTGCATTTTTAAAGAAAAGATACCTACAAAGCAATAATAAACACACTGGAAAATGTTTTTTTCAGAAACTATATGCTTGTTGGTAAATGAAATCTTGACAAGAAGATGCAAAATATGAAAGAAATTGAATTAAGTTTGAATGCAAGCAAAATTAGTAAAGTTATGATATAGTCTGATAGCTGCTAATTGGGCTTTCAACCCAGATTTCTCATTTGAAGTACAAATGACCAGGTTCAGACTCTTCTACGATATGCACACTGTGCAAATATATAGTTCCCTGGAAAAGACTCCAGTTCTGGAAAGTTATAGGAAAAAGAAGAGGATGACTAGCAGAAGGTGGATAGACTCAATTACAGTAATGATGATTGTACCACTGGAAGATCTGAAGGACTAGGTTAGGGACAGATCATAGTGGAGAGTATTTATGTATGTGATTGCTTAGAGTTGGCAATAATTTGATGGCTCATAATCAATGGGATTTACTCCTGGATATTTAGACACAGGATTGCAATGTGAAATTGAGAAATATTTATTCAGAAAACTTAGCCAATGACAGGAACTTTGAGGAACATAACTATAGCTAAAATTAGGACTTATTCTCTCATGGAACATTAAATATGGTTTAAAGGACTTTGATATTATAAGTCACACATATGTGGCTTACTATATATATACGACTTGCAATAATAGAGGTAGTCCTTGACTTACGACCACAATTGAGCCCAACATTTATTTTGCTAAGTGAAAAAATGGTTAAATGAGTTTTGCCCTATTTTACAACTTTTCTTGCTAAGTTTGTTAAGTGAATCACTGCAGTGGTTAAATTAGCAACACGGTTGTTAAGTGAATCTGGCTTCCCCATTGACTTTGCTTGTCAGCAGATCACAAAAGCAGATCACATGACCGCTGGACACTGCAACTTGTGGGAATAAACTTTGACTTCAGTATTGGGTAATGATTAGTCTAAGACCTTATACATACATGTCTGCCTAAGGGTCACCGAGATAAGCAAGGAAATTAAAAACAAACACCAGAAACAATTAAGCAGCTCAGACAATTGTAAACAGTTTTGTGTGCTATATCTAATTATTGTAATCCACAATGTGAATGCTTACTATGTACGAATTTCTCAATAAAAGGGGGCACTAAAATTTGCTCTAGACTCCCATCCCGAGTACACCAGCCTCTGTGTCTCATTCTTTCCATGGGAGTCCATCACAAGTGGTGACCCCGACGTGATCCACTGCAGGTGGTACGTGTCCGGACCTCCGTGTTTCCTTGCCTGGAATAGGTAAAGTATGTACTTAACTATTGCTGGACAATAGGATTATTCAGGGAGCATGGGGGGAAAACTCTCTCAGCCACAGGAACGGCATGTTAGTGAGTTGCAGAAGTTAGCAAGGACAAACTACTTTATCTTTAAACCCTCCGGGGGGAAGCAAATAGTTCTTTCAAAAGATAATGTGAGAGAGCTGCTGCAAGAGATCTGGCGGCAATGTCCCTGGTATCCAGAGAAAGGCTCTTTAAAGTTAGACACATGGAGGAGAATTGGAAATATCCTTCATGAAGAGCCACGGGCAACAGCTGAAATTTTGATATTTTGGAAGATTGTTATGACTGCTTTAGAGACCCAGCAACAACCTCTTTTAAAAACTTTAGTAGAACCTCTTCCTCACAAAAGAATTGTATTGCACCCTCCTTCTCCTAAACTGGAGTGTGCTTTATCATTTCCAACAGCACCTATTCCTGTGAATGATAAAATCCAATCAAAAATGGGAAAGGTTCAAGCCATGATGCATCAGGCTTTCAATGAGGGGAAGTTAGAGTCTGATGAGATTACCCAGATGAATTTGTTTCCAGTCAATAGGCAAGTGGATGCTCAAGGCAATCTGCAGACTGAATGGGTTCCGATTCCTTTAGCAATTCTTAGGGAAATTAAAAAAGCAGTAAAAGATTATGGTATTCAAAGTCCTTTTACAAAGGGGCTTCTGACAAGTTTGGCTACCCCACGCATGATTCCTAGTGAGTGGAAAGATTTAATGAGAATGATATTGAGCTCTATTCAGTATGTGGTCTTTGACTCAGAATACCAAAGGGAGGCTGTCACTAGGGGAAGGAATTCGGGGGGGCTGTATACATCAGATCAAATCTATGGGGCAGGCTTGTTTGAATCCACTGCAGATCAAGCTGCTAATTTGCCTGATCACATATTTCCAGTGGTTATGGCAGCTGTCCTTGGGGCGTTGTCCCGCATTCAGGATGTGGGAACCCCAGCACGATCTTTTTCTCAAATTAAGCAAACAGCATCTGAGTCTTATAATGATTTTGTGGAAAGGCTACAATTGGCTATTACCAGGCAAATCTCTAATGAGGAAGCTGCAAAAGAACTTTTGCTGAAATTGGCAGTTGAAAATGCAAACACTGACTGCAAGCGTATCTTACAGCCCTTGGTGGCTAGAGGTGAGGTTACTCTGGCTGATCTGTTAAAAGCATGTGCAGTGGTGGGTTCTCAGGCTTACAACATGGAGACTTTGGCTATGGCATTGCAAAAAGGGATGAAACCTACAGGGAATTGTTTTAATTGTGGAAAGCCTGACCATTTTAAAGCCCAGTGCCGTGCCCCTGGGGGGGGGTTGTAGGCATTTTGCTTTCTCTCCTTCTGCAGGTACGCCAAGACCAAAAGTTCGGTATAAAAGACTACCAGATCCAACGTGGAAAGGACCTGTCCTGCTGATACGCTGCTGTTAAAGATGAGGGGACAGTTGTTTGGGTTCCTGCTCGCTGTGTGCGTCCTTATCATCAGCCAAAGGGGCAAGGGGATGGATTTTGGGGAATGGAAAAGAAACACATTGATCCAGGACATGGGGAAGCTAGCAAACCTTCATAATAAAACTGATTGTTAGGTATGTATGCACATGCCAACTCACAAAACATCAGGGCTTCCAATGGTTGCAGTACTTTTGGCCGAAGGTGACTGGTATAAGGGACAATGCTATGGTTGTTCAGGGATGTGGTCTAACAGTTGGACTAAAAGTAACATAAATACATTGCATCTTGGAAGCCGAATCCAAGAGGTGGCGGGTATCTGCTGGACTCACAATGAGACAGTAGAGAATATGACTTACTTGGGAACATATCCATTTTGTAACAAAACAATTGTTATTAGCAATGGAAGTCGGGTTTATCCGGATGACATGAAAACTAAAAATCTCACTTACTTTGCACATAATATTTCTAAATTTGATATCATATCTTTGATCAATGAAAATGGGTGTCCAATTATCCCTGCCACATGTTGTCCCATCATGATAGAAAACCAGCTGCCCAAATGTGCAAATGGGAAATACGCACCACCGCCTACTTATTTGGCTATGTTAATGGAATCTTTTGTACGATTAATCTATGCTGAACCAAATAAGGTTGGTCATCTCCTGGGAGCAAATCTATGGTTGCTATGTGGACGGATGGCCTATGATCGCATGCCAGCACGATGGAAAGGAGTCTGCACCTTTGGGAAAGTAATCCCATCTCATGTCATTTTAAAATCTTTGGGGACTGCTCATATCCGCAATGCGCGTTCCGCAACGGAAGTAAACTCTGTTTTGAATCATGACTACTGGACACAGATATCAAGGGGAGTTATTCCTCCTTTAGGAGTCATGATGAACTATAGAGATTTGCATCGTTTAAACAATTGGACAGTTACTATGTTTAAAGACACCATTAAAACGCTAAAGCTGCTTGAAGAAGAGCAAGGAAAAATCCTTGACTTTGTCCTGCAAACCAGATATGCGGTGGACACTATTTTGGCTGTGCAAGGGGGAGTTTGCGCTGTGATTCATACACATTGTTGCATGTATATCTCTGATTATTCTCCAAACATTACAGCTACTATACAGCATATGGAACAAACCCTGAGTGAGAATCCATTACAATCGGAGGACGAGGGACTGGACGTGTGGTCTGCACTTTGGTCCTGGTTGCCAGATGGTTCATGGATTCGTCACCTAATTGTTGGAGTGATATTGCTTTTTATACTTTCTCTTTGTGTATGCTGTTGTATCCAATGTCTCCCTGGACTTTTAGGAATGTGTCGGGTGAAGCCTACGGAAGGAGAACTGTTGTTGCAGATGGCGAAAAGCTACCGAGGCATCCGCGATCATCAAAAAACTAAAACAGGGGAGATGTGGGAATAAACTTTGACTTCAGTATTGGGTAATGATTAGTCTAAGACCTTATACATACATGTCTGCCTAAGGGTCACTGAGATAAGCAAAGAAATTAAAAACAAACACCAGAAACAATTAAGCAGCTCAGACAATTGTAAACAGTTTTGTGTGCTATATCTAATTATTGTAATCCACAATGTGAATGCTTACTATGTACGAATTTCTCAATAAAAGGGGGCACTAGAATTTGCTCTAGACTCCCATCCCGAGTACACCAGCCTCTGTGTCTCATTCTTTCCATGGGAGTCCACCACACAACTGTCATAAATGTGAACCATTTGTCAAATGTTCAAATGTAAATCATGTGACCATGGGAATATTGCAATGGTCATAAGTGTGAAAATGGTCATAAGTCATCAGGGGTGGGATTCTACCAGTTTGTACCTATTCGCCAGGACCAGTTAACATTCTAAGCAGTTCGGAGAACTGGTTGTTAGAAGAAGTTACTGGCCTAGTCCTGTAAGAAAGGCAGGAGGGAAACATTCCGGTGTTGCTTACAGAAACTGCCTCTCCATTAATCCTTATTACATTCTTGGCACGACTAGACTTCCTGTCTCAGGAACGGCTCTGGAGTTTTTTGCCCCTCCTTTGCTGGTACTTTGCTTGTGTGGAGTGACCATTTAAAGTTACAATGGCACTGAAAAAAGAGACTTATGACCATTTTTCACACTTATGACTGTTGCAGCATCCCCACAATCATGAGAGGCCAGGCGAGGAGATGCGTGCCTCAATGTGAGTGATATTGAGTTGGCCACGCCCAGCCAATAACATGCCCACCAAGCCATGTCCACCAGTCACATGACTACCAAGCCACGCCTACCACCTAAGCCACAGAATCGGTTGTTAAAAATTTTGAATCCCACCCCTATAAAGTCATTTTTTTAGTGCTGTGTAATTTCAAACAGTCACTAAATGAATTGTTGTAAATTGAGGATTGCCTATAGTCAACAGAAGCCATGTTAAGTGTAATCAAATAAGGGATATGCAACCCTTATATAACAGATCTTGTTTTGGAACCTTTCTGATTCAGATTTATAATTAAGTTGCAAAGGGGACAAATTCAGTGGAAGTTGGCTTTTTGCAGCATTGATGTCACTGATTCTTTGAAGGCACTTCAGTCATGCATTCCTGTTTAATAATGAACTTAAACTGACCATTTGTTCTCATATTATGTTAATTTTGAAATGTCATTGAAAATTTGTAAACTGTTTTGCAGCTTGAGAAAACTGCTTAAGCCTTGTAGTGGGTTAGCCAACTGGGTCACTTCACATGTATCTTTTCATGTGGAGTCCTTAGAAGATTGAGTAACTACTATATTATTCTTTCATCTTATTTACACTGTAGAAAAATAGACTCTTTGACAATTGTTATTGCATTTAAAAAATGTATTACCATGAGTTGAGCAGATATTTCATTACATTGTGGGAAACACATCTGAAAATATTTTTATTATTTTAATAGAAAAACCATCATACCCACTAGTAAAGCTTGAAATTACATTCTTAATAAGAGTGTGTTCTATTAAAAAAAGAACAGAAAAAAAAAAGAAAATGGCATTACAGAGGATAAAATATTTAGTGTAACAAAAAAATGTATCATTTAAAAGTACTTGCATTGTTCAAAGTTAACCATGTATAAGTGTTTGCTCTAAGACCTTGATAGTATGTTGCCTTGGTAACCAGTTACTTGAACTCTGCCTAGAAGTTACATGTTGCATGGATGGGTATTGATTATCTTTAGTGCTGCACTCCAAACAACAAAACTGAACTGCAGGCTTTCCTTGGCCTCCTGAATTTCTACACCATTTTCATTCCTCACAAGACATCAGTAGCTGAACCCCTACACAGACTTTTAGATAAAAAAATCACCTTGGGTTTGGGGCAAGAAAGAGGCTAGCTCTTTTAAGGCTGTGAAGGACTTGTTAACTTCAGACTCTGTGCTCATACAGTTCAATGAATGCTTACCATTAGTGTTAGCATGTGATGCTTCTCCATATGGAGTAGGGGCGGTTTTGAGTCACAGACTGCCTAATGGCTCTGAGGCCCCTATAGCATTCTTCTCTAGGACCCTATCGCCAGCGGAACGAAATTACAGCCAAATAGATTGTGAGGCCCTTGCTGCCATTATTGGTGTTAAACGTTTCCACTAGTATGTTTATGGAAATAAGTTTGAACTTATCATGGATCATGAGCCTTTACTAGGTTTATTCGCTGGGGATAAACAGACTCCTCAAAAACTCTCCCCTCGAATAACAAGGTAGGGTGTTTTTTTGGCAGCATACTCATACACACTGACACATCAACCAGGCAAACATCTCAGCCATGGTGATGCCCTCAGCAGGTACCTGCTTCCAGCTGTAGCATAGGACCAGGAGGCTGAGGAATCCATCCTCTTCATTGACCATCAACAGGACTTCCTCCTGACTGCTTTAGACATTGCTGCCCATTCAGCTAGAGACAGACTCTTAAGACAAATTCTGGATTGGGTGAAAAAGGGATGGCCACAAGGGTCTGTGTCTGCTGTTTGTCGTCCCTTCAAAATAAGGCAACAAGAGCTGTCTTGCAGCAAGGGTTGTTTACTATGGGAGAGCAGAGTGGTAATTCCCTCATCCTTACAAAAGCACGTACTGGGGGCACTCCACAAGGGTCACCTGGGCATTGTTTGTATGAAATCCTTAGGCCGAAGTTATGTGTGGTGGCCAGGGATGGACCAGACAATATCTGAATGGGTGTCAGGGTATCAGCAGTGTCAAAAAAATAGGCCATTACTTCCAAAAGCCCCAGTAAGAGAGTGGGAAGCCCCCAGAGGTCCATGGTCATGCCTGCACATTGATTTCACAGGGCCCTTCCAAGGCCAGACCCTCCTCATCTTAGTAGATGCTTTCTTCAAGTGGGTTGAGGTAAATTTAATGACCTCTATAACATCTGAAGCTGTCAGCTTAGCTTTACAAAAGATATTCGCCACCCATGGGCTTCCCGATCTAATTGTATCAGATAACGGGCCACAGTTTACCTCAAGAAGTTTTCAGCTGTTTCTCATTAGTTTAGGCATAAGACATGCATTAATTGCTCCTTTCAATCCCTCTAGTAATGATATGGCAGAATGAGGGGTAAGCTCTGCGAAAGAGGCACTAGCAAAGATGGGCCCAGGGCCATGGCCAACTAGAGTAGCCCATTATCTGCTAATTCAGTATTCTGCCCCATGTCCATCCACAAATCATAGCCCAGCAGAATTATTAATGGGTCAAAGACTTAAAACAGTGTTAGATAGGCTGCATCCTGCCTACACCAGACAAGCCCCTTGACTCGCATAGCAATATCAGGGAATTTGATGTGGGGGACCAGGTATTCGTGAGGAACTACATTGGTAATCCCCTGTGGCCATCAGCATCCATAACTAGCATAACTGGGCCATGTTCATACATTGTGAAATTAGAGGATGGCCAGACCTAGAGGCACCACATCAATTAAGGGGGCAAAGGAACCTGATGCCAGGAGCTGTATTAACGAGGGAGAACGATGAGTTCTCAGAAACCGACATAAGACCCTTTGCACCAACCACACGCCAGCATCCACACTCACCAGAGAGGCCATGGATTGAGGAATCACCAGCAGAGGTCCAACTGCAGTAGTCAGAGGTTCCAGTTGAAGAGGTTCCAGCCAAAGAGGTTCCCGCCACATCCAACAAGCCATTGCTGTGCAGATCAACTAGGATCTGGTGCCGCCTGGCCTACCTCGAAGACTATGCATGCGCTGTTGAGGTGGGAAGGAATGCTATGTTCTGAAGTTCCCCCTCTGGTCCGGTTTCCAGCAGGGGGTGTCCAGCCACAACTTGATTGGTCGGTAGTTTGACAGCCAACTATATAAGGAGCTGTCAAACAGGCCAAATACTGTTGCCTCATGGCTGAGTGGTTCATTCACTGTTAGAGCGTGAATTCAATAAAGCCTGAGCAACCAATTTAGCCGCCTCGCTTCATTCTGTGGTGCATTCGTTCCCAGTACGAAGCAGAATTATTGCAATTAACATTGGCATTCAGAGTAATATGTTAAAATAATGTCACCAGCATGGTGAAATAATGATGCAAATCCCTTCTGTCTTCATTTGAATCTTGATGTCTGACACCAGCATGTGAGCTGTGCTTTTTGCATCATGATGACATCAAACATGTTTTAGCACTTTCCTCTGCCCTCCTGCAAGTGCTTATGGCTGCTAAATATTTTTTTTGTGAAATTTGTTGAGTAACCATTAGCTTACGACAGAAGCTTTCTCATTAAAACAAAGATGGGATTTTGTCTTTGCCTTGGAGGAGAATGTGCCCCTCCAAGATTTCGTATAGTACACAGGTCTCAGCTTGGATTGAAGTGGCAGATAAATCTCATCTATAAATATAAATACCTTGACAAATGAAAGAGAAGGGAAAAGTCAAAATGTTAATTTGGAGAAATTCACATTTTTTTTATCTTTTGTTTTTATCTATCCCAGCTTCATTTCTAACAAATGTGAGGAGGATCTGCTTCCTAGTATTTCATATATCAAAAGCCTCTCTCAAGAAGTAACAATTCAAGTAACATGTGGATATTTATATGACATGGAAACCATGACTTCTTCCAGTCTAAGTTAGATGTTTGTCACATATTTGGCATTAAATAGCAGATTTGTTTCATTAGTAGGTGTTAGAGGAGAGGAAGCCCCAAGGGCAGTGTCAATTAAACTGCAACCATAGCCTGTATCTACAAATTACTATTGGAGAAAAGTTTTTATTGGTGGTAAGCTACATAGTGCTAAACCATGCAGAAAATACAATTTCAAATTGGTCCCTTTAGCAGAAGATGATACCATTTTTATTGTGTAAAAGTAAGCAGAACCTGAATTAAGAATACAGCTGTCAGCCTTGTCCTATTCCTTTTTATTAATTGGGGCAAAATTATGTGAAAAGTACAAAAATAAAGAATCAAGATAAAGAAAATATAGTCAGATATACTGGATTTAAGATGGTTTCAGAGAAATAAGAGCAAAGTTTGATGATCATGGGTACAACAGTAAGAAAGGCATCGATTACAATGTTAGCAGTGGACAGAAATAGAAAAAAAGGAAATTCCATGAAAAAGAATAATCTGTTGGGGAGAAAGAAAAGAATCAAGATGACATATTGAAGAAGAACTGGCTGACAGGCAGGTGTATATGCTTGCAACACTGAGGGATTAGTGAAGGAATAGTGAGGTCTCCTTTGCCATACTCTGTTTCAAACTGACAGTTTCCTAATAGAAATGCAAAAAAAAGAGAAGCCCATCAAGGTGAATAAGCAAGAGACATTTAATGTAGGCGAGTACATATGATTGCCAGTGGGGTGAAAATAGATTTAACAGCACCACAAAAGACTATGATGCAATTTGGCAAGTTGAAGCGGAAGAACTTCTGTAAAAGAAAAAGAAAAGTTACATTATATTGGTTCTCCTTTCAGGTATCATAAGATACCCTGTTATCATTTGAGGAATGGGCTCACATTTCATTCTATTGGTTTATGGATAATACAGAAGAGACTCCAAAGCCACTTTTGGAGTTTCTGATAACACATGGTCATTCTATGCTTTGAAAGGCAACAGTGCTATTCTATCTTGCTGGACCAGATGGCACATAATGAAACAACTAATGTAGTTCAGGGAAAGTATGGAATTTGGACCAAACCCCCAGCATGTGCTCAGAACCAAATATATTATAGGGGAACAATTTAAGCAAGCTAGAGAACTCCATGGCCATTTGGAAATATACCAGAATTTGAACAAAATGGAACGATCTAATCTGCTACCTGCTTAAAACATTTTGTGTAGAATGTCAAACTCAATTTCATTGAGGGCTGCATCAGGGCTGTGGTTGACTTCTGGGAGCTGGGTGGGCATGGCTGACTGGCTTGACACTACTCCCTAAACTGCTGCCATATTTCCTCTTCGCATTGGGTATACCAAGCCAAAGCAACGTGGGCTGGCCCCTTACATTTTCCAGGATATTCCCATGGGCTGGATCCAACTAGTTTGTGGGCCAGATCTGTTCCATGGGCCTTGTGTTTGACATCCCTAGTGTAGAATATAACAGCTCTGTCTATTACAAATGTCTTCCTTAAATATGGATACAATTCCCACTATTGGTTCACCCCCTTCACAGTTCAGCCTGCAGACCTCACTCAGACATTCATGCACATACAGTAGTTAGGTGCTCACTGCATTCCATTATTTATTATCTTTAAGTAAGCTCTGGGTGGAAATTAACTTGAAAATAATAATAAAGCAATTAACGTCTTCACTCTCTACCCTCCTCACTTTCCAAAAAGCACCGAAGACCTGGCACTGTGATTGGATAAGATTGGGTGAGAAAATTTTATGAGGGACTTTTTGGTTTTAATGTATTTATATATTGTTTTATTATTGGTATTATTGGTATTATTTTAATTGCTGCTTGGGAGCTGCCCAGTGTTTAATATAACATGGGCAGCTATATGGATGTTTTGGGTGACTAAATAAATAAATACAATATCTTCCCTCTTTAGAAGTTGAAACATAGATTTTTATGACTTTAGACTGGTTATAAATAATACCTAATTGGATATAGTTGCTGTTTCTCAGAATCTATTCTTTAAATGTTGCAATCTGGCCTGAAATAAGATTTTAATTTTTTGTTTCTGCAATATTTTTACAAAGGTAATACTTCAAAAGAAATGGCTTTTTTTAAAGATCAAAGCACATTCTGGGTCAGCTATTTGGTATTTTTTCCCCTCATTTTAGAATTTACCACTTCTGAATCTTCCAATAATTAAATATCTCTATGACTTATATTTCTGGTAAAAGCTATGTGTAGTTTGATATGCCATGTTCAGTCATAATTTGACATTGCAGAGTCTGAATCAAATAAATCTGATGAACAGTTTGAATGAAAATTTACTTTCTGGAAATATATTCCATAGAAAGATATTCCATAGTGAAATTTCAGCAGCAAGCATCATATCCCTACAGGATGTAACTACATAAACTGTATAGCTCTTACTGCTTGTTTTCAACCACTGTATTCCATTTGAAGAGTTCTCTCTATTTAGTTTGAGAGCAGAGCTTAGGTTGCTTTGCATGCAGAGCACATGTTAAATCCCTGGTAATTTACACTAGGAAATAAGCACAGGAATAGATGGACACGTACATTCTTTTCTAGCACATCAATCCAATAAATGCACACAAGACGAATATGAATCTGCATGCTGTCCCTTAGCCTGCATTGCCCCATTCTGCTGGCATTCTGTTGCTCATCTGAGCAAAAAGGCAAGAGAAAATAAAAAGCAATGTTTTCTTTCTTTGTGAATGCCCTAATAGCTTTTCTCTCTCTTAGAAGTATTGAGAGGTTTAATTGCACATTTTGTTGATAGTCATTACAGCATAGCTCCAATGCCTGTCCAGGAACATTGATCTCCACTAAATATTTAATTGGTGCAGATTAAGGAAAAAGATCCCTGTTTAGTAGCACTGGTTGTGCTTTGTCTTCTTGACATTTCTAGTTAGGATTTGAAGAAACCCAGGAAGTTGCTGCTGGTCCATGGGGAATTCACTGAGGAATTCAGGTAAGATGGCTAAATTCTTAGAAATCAGGATGATTTTAAGAATCATGATTTAGGTTTTGTAAAAAGCCTTCTCTTATAAATTCAGGTCAGATCAAAACTACAGTTTTGTATCCAAAAATTAGGCTGGAAAGTTTAATATTAGGAGATTGGTCTAGCAGACACAGTATAGGATGTGTTTATGTGTTCACAGTCATAGCAAAATTCCACACTTCCACAGGTTTGTCATGTTCGTATTGGGAACTATGAAATCCATTATACTACCCATGGCAATTCTATTTTTAAAAATGGTGAGAGGGGAGTATGAACATATTATGCCCATATTGTCTGATATTTGTATGCAATGTGTGGTGCCAATTTGATTTTACCACAAAAATAGTATATGGGAATACGGCATAGTTAAAAATTTCCTGGTAATAAACAGCTGGTTGCCTTATGTTTCTAGCATTAGCATTTAAGTTCACTGCGGCTGAACTCAACTTGTATCAGTGGAGATTTATATCAAACAGTGGGAAGGCAGGTCATATCCTACTGCTGTCTTGCAGAATTAATATCAAGAACATAGGCCAGTACAGCAAGAAATAAAAGGTAGTTAGAGGAATAATTCATGTTCTATCAACTCTTTTAATGGTTGTTCTATCTTACTCTATCTCCTAAACTGATTATTTTGTTTTCAGAGAAAAATCAATCCCACCAGATTATTAATTTCCTTTCTTCCAGGATTTTTACAACTTGCAGAAAATACTCTTATATATTATGAGCATAAATGAATTCTATTTTGCAAATAGTTTTACAGTATCTATTACAAGCATTTACATATCACTAGGGGTTAATGTTATTTTTTTTTTTACTCTATCTAACCAACTGAGGAGTTATTCTCTATAATGTATCACACCCTATTATATTTTTCAAGGTTTTCTTACATTGTATATGCTCTTTCTTGTAACTCACCTCAAGGTCTAAGAAGGAGAAAAAAAACCTATTACACCTCTGCTTGCTGAACTGTATTCGCTACAGAGGAATTGAAGGCTTATGGACTGGGTGATTGTTCTGTTAGTGGATTTCCTTCTCTTTGTCTGCTGCAAATACAGGTGGGATTAATCTGCTATTTGTTTTATCTAGCATTTCACCATAAGCTCTCAAATATATTACTAAAGGGAATTTATAGATGTGGCCAACAAGATGTCTTGTGGAGATAATCCTATTTGTTTATTCACCACTAAACACAATTTATAAGCAAGTTGGACAACTTATTTTAATTATAAAAAAATAAAATATTTTTCCTGAGGAGATTTACAAGGAATGCATAACATTTATTTAAAATTTACAGTATGTGTTCCTTACATGATTCATTTTTTAAAATGTAAGCAACATGATGTAGAGAGCAGAAAAAAAGAAATAATGCCCAAGGAAATTAAATGCACGAAACAAGGGGGGAAAAAACTTAATTTGGTCCTTTAGCAGTCACTATACTTTTCCAAACCTTTCTCTGAGATGAAGTAATACTTTTCCGTACTTTTCATATGTTGTAGTAGTTGTCTTTGCCACAATAGAAGTTGGAGCTGGTATATTCTGTCAGGAAGTAAGTTGATGACATCATAGTTGGAATGAGTGGAGGAAGAAAGGCGGGACCAGCACATGACACATCTGACCTGCGGGCCGGGAGTTTGACAGCTCTGATCTAAATGGATACTGACTCCTTGGAAGTAGAGAGAGCAGCTACTTTTCCTTTACCATTGCCAATAATTGCCATTTGGAGGATTGCGGTGGAAACCACATCCTGTAATATGGATTGAAGTTTCATAGATGAGACTGTGGATACAGATATTGTAATAGCTTGTTATGCCCTTTAGTTTAAGTCCAGAAATACAGTATCAAAACCTAATGAACTCAAAAAGAGCAATGCAATGCTAATAAATGATGATTTGCTTAGTGAATCTACACTCAGTGATTGGTAATAACTATCAGAATGCACCCCTTGACAATCTGACTGAAATGGGTGGGTAAGATTGTTAGTAATTTTTTTTATCTCTTAGTGAATAATGTACTCAATTTTAGACAAAATATACTGCATAAAAATAGAATAAGCAAAAGCATCCACTAGAAGACCTCCCATTTAAGAGTGGATGGAAATAGTGTTAAAATACCTGCACTAAAGAATTAATAATCCTACAAAAGGAGGACAAAAGTAGAAGAGATTCAATACTCCTACAGTCTAGGTGAAGAGGGCAGAGGCCCCTCTGTAATGGTCAGATCATTTTCTGATTATGCTGAGACTTATCAGCATTGCTGACCTTCACCGGGACAGGGAATCCATTAGGCTGGTCTGTCCCAGGAGCCCTCTGGATCTTCTTGCTATTATGTTGGTTGCAGCTTTTGAATCAGAGGTTGAAGGGCAAGCAGGCAATCAAGCACTGGTAGCAGTTTCAAAACAATTGAACTCGAGTAGGCGAGACTCAGTTCAGATAATGATGGGCCACACTCTGACAGGCCTCATAGCCCAATAACACACCAGCAGCTACAAAGCTCTGAACAAAAATGACCAGTAAGGGTAATAATATCCTTATTCAAGCAAGTATAATACCTGGGGCTATGTAAGGACACTCCTGAGACTAGGGGTGGGCTGCAAAAATTTTAGCAACTGGTTCTCTGCCAGGTTACTGGGTGGGCATGACCATGGTGAGCATGGCCTAGTTGGCCTCCTACACCATGGTGGAGGGACCATTTTCACCCTCCCTGGGCTCCAGAGGCTTTCCTTGAGCCTCTGGGAGGGTGAAAACAGCCTCCCCTGGGCTCTGGAGGCCCTCCGGAGGCTGGAAACGGGCACATTTCCAGCCTTCTTGAACTTCCAGGAAGCCCATTTTTCACCCTCCCTGAGCCTCCCTGTACTTACTTGCCATCCAAAACTTGGAGACTTCTGGGAGGGGTGGGGTGGGCAGGTTCAGCCAGGGGTGGGATTTACTAGTTCGCCAAACCGGTCATTAAATTGGCTATGGAACTGGGACAAACCATTAGCAGCCCATCCCTGCCTGAAACTATAGAAACAACTTTCTAATTCCAGGCTGTTATTTCTGACATTTTTGCTCTTTGCTGTGACCCTAAGGCTAGACTTTCAGAGCATCTTGTCAAATTTAAACCCTGTTTGTGGTCAAATCCTAGACCTCCTGCTAGCAAGAAGTCACTATGTCTCACATTATAAGTTACATACTCTTTGATCTTTCTAAGTCTTAAGTGCTTTCTGATTATTCACCCAGTTATTAGCAGAAGTTTATGACATAGTAATAAAATATTTCAAACTTGCATTTGCCTGGCTTTCTATTTCGTGTCTACCCATATAACACATTTATTGGTTTCCAGTGACCACTTGAGATTTTTCCTAGTGATTTTGTGGACATTTTTGCCACATCCATCACTGATCTCTGGAATACAGAATTGGTAAGACAGCTGAATAAAACAACCTCCAAGTGGCTTTACTTGTGTACTGATCCAAAGGTTATTCAAGGTTCACACGGGAAATTTAGAAGCTGAAGTACAGAAGAAACTTCTAAAGCATTGAGGATGAGAACAAAGAGTGGTTGTGACTAAACCCATAAGCAGGTCCAAGTGAAAAGGAACTCACCCATAGAGACCTTTATACAAATTGCCCCCTTTTAAAATTGTACTTGGAAATCGTTCTGCAATAGGTGAAGCTCCAGCAGTGTAGATTCTGCTGCTAAATTCATGCCAATATATTTGACAGGACACTGTGTTTTGAACCAATTTTACTTTCCAAGTATTATTTAGCAGCAGTCCCAAAAAGAACCTATTATAATATCAGAGAGCACCAAGGACCCCTATTATAGTAGATCTGGCATGGGCATAGCTGACCAATGCCAGGATAGCCTGTTGAAACTGGGCATAGGCTTTCCTGGCCTCCACTTTCCACTCAACCAGAAGCCATGAGTCCAAGAAAAACACAGATCTGCCACTACACAGATCTGCCTTTAAGTAGTTTTTTTTTTTTTTTTCTGACCTGGACATTGTGCTCAGGAATGTCTGCTTCTATTTCCTAACCCTGACTGACCTTGAGGATGGAAGCACTGAGGCAGGCAGAAGAGAATGTCATTCCATGTTTTCTTTCAGTAAAAAATCTTTTTCCAGGGTTTTGGTAAAATTGAGGACTATTATAGCTGCTATAGTAACAGGTGATAAGGCTTTGTTTTAGGGTTTATGAAGATTTTTATGACTTCGTGATCACTTCTGGTTTTGCTTGGCTTTGGCAGCAGCAGGAATTCACTTGTCTGCGATTCCTGCTGTGCTTGCTGCCAAGGTGCCCCCGATCCAAATGGGTCTGGGGGATATGGCTGCCCTGTAGAGGCAGCCGAAGAAAGAGGGGATCCGGACAGGGGTTTGGGGGTGTCGCAGACTCCCTCCCCAGCTGAAAAAACCCCTTTTTCCCAAGGTGGTGGAGCGGCGGTCAGTGATGGCCGTCACAAAGAAGCCTGCAGCTGGGTAAGATTTGTGCTGGAGGATGCAGGAGGAAGTGAAAATCTGGCTGAGCCGAGACAATAACAACTCTTAATTACCCTGGAAACTGAACTGTTTGAATTGCCTGAGGATACATTGTTTCCCAAAGAAGACTGGAAAGCTGTTAAGGGGAATTTTTTTTTTTCTTTACTCTCCCTCCCCATCGAAATAGCAGACGGAGATCTGGAAAATCTACTTGGGCACGGAAGGTAACTCAATTTGAAATTTAAAGCCAAGGGATAAAGGATTTCTGGACATTGGATTTAAAAAAAAAACCTTAAAATTCTTTTTATTTTTTACAAGGGGAAGGGAAAAGATAAAGACTTATTATAAGATTGTACTGAAGGAGGTTGCTTTGAGCCTATAAGAACAGGATTAAAAAACATTAAGACTTCTCGAAGATCATCTTGGAAGTGTGCATTTGAATTCTACCCCAGGAGGTGAAAATATAGAAAGAAGAAAGTGCTAAATGAAACTGTTTGTTTTGATTTGGTTTGCTTTGTGACTTTGAGATCTCTGTGAAATTTTGTTTTTTTTTTAAAAAGGGACTAAAGACATTAGGGTTGTGTTAAAAAAGAAAGAAAGGCATTATCTTTTGAAGGACTACAAATGGAATTTCAAAAACTGAAAAAAGAAGATAAGGGCTCGTTTGGATCTATCTTTCACTTTTTGGAAATGGCGATTTCTACTTACCAAGAAATACGACAGGAAGGCTGGGATGAAGGAGAAGAAGCCATCTTTAATGGACAAACACACTTAGTGGAGGAAGAAAAGTGGAAGGGGGGCAAGGAAAAGATGAACTTAGAACTTAAAAAAGCAACCAAGAAAAAGAAAAAGGAGATAAAAAAGCAATATGATGTCAGAAAGCAACAGAAAAGAGAAATACAACAGAGAGGGAAGATTAAGAGAGTGAAATTGGAGAGATGGGGGGGGGGTTCAAAAAGTTAGAATGGAGAAGAAAGAAAGGGGGAAAGGAAAGAGAAGTCATAAAGGCTTTAAACAAGATGCAAAAAAATGTGTTTTTTTTTCAGAGATAAGGGGTGAGATAATTTTTTTAAAAAAATGATTCTGCAAAAGTACATAAAAATGCATGTTGAGCTGGGAGATGGAAAGGTCAGAATTTTATCTTAGATTTCAAAATATAGAAGAAGAAAAAGGACAAAATTTGGCTGCGATAATGATAGAAATTTTGGCGATGCCTTGGAAATTACAGAGGAAAAGATGATGGATGGAGTAGATGAGGTATATCGAGTTTATACAAGATATGCGATGAGAAATAAATTACCAAGGGAAGTCCATATTAGATTTACTAAAAAATCAATTAAAACACAAATACTACAAGTGGTAAGAGAGAAGACATTGAAATACAAAGGCAAAGAGATTGTGGTTTTAAAACAAATACCCAGAAGAGTGAGAGAGATGAGAAGAGAATATCGATTTCTGATCAAAACGTTATTGGAAAACGAAGTGAATTATAGATGGCTGATTCCAGAAGGATTAATGTTTACGTGGCAAGAGCGGAGACATAGAATTGATTCAATTGAGAAAGCAGAACTTTTCCATGCAGAATTTTTTGGAAGAAGAGAAGAGGAGGCAGAGAAAGAGGTCTCATTAATTGAGTTTCAAGAGGAACAACTGGAGACTGAAAAAGAGAAAGGTACAGTAGGTGGACAGGTGGATAGTAAAGAACAACGTGAAGTGAGATCCATGAGAGCTGTTAGACCTAAATATAAAGCATAATCATGGAAGAAAAAAAACTGATTACAATGAATATAAATGGACTCAATTCAGCTGTTAAAAAAAGGAAAACCTTTCATAAATTAGAGAAATTAAAATTTGATATAATTTGTCTACAAGAAGTTCATATTAAAAAACAACATGAACAATTGTGAATACAGCCAAAATTAGGGAAAATATTTACTTCTTTGACTCAATGTAAGAAAAGAGGAGTGGTTCTATACATTAAAGAGGCTATCCCAGCAAAACTGATCTACACGGATGAAGACGGAAGAGTATTAATGGTGGAAATAATGGACAATAATATAAAAAATACTCTTGATTGCAATTTATGCTCCGAATGATAAACAAGAAGAGTTTTATAAAAAACTACACATGAAAATAATTGGACTGGACTATGTTAATATAATTATGATGGGAGACTTTAATGGAATTGTGGACAATAAATTGGACTATATAGCAACAACAACAAAGCAAAATAGAAAGACTCTCCCTAAATCTTTTTTTAAAATGACAGACGAATTAACTTTAAAAGATATTTGGAGAGAAAGAAATGTTAAAGCTAAACAATATACTTTTTATTCAAATAGACATTTATCATGGTCCAGATTAGATATGGTTTGGATCTCAACAGAATTAATATCTAATATTCAAGAAACAAATATTGAAACAAGTACTTGGGCAGATCACAGCCCAATGACAATTAAATGGAAGGGACAAAAAAAAAAAGATCAAGATGGACATTAAATAATTCTATCTTAAAGGAAAAAGATTTTATACAACGGATGGAGAAGGAACTGGCTCTTTTCTTTAGAGAAAATAAAAAAGAAGATACTTCAACGCAGAATGTTTGGGATACAGTGAAGGCATATGCTAGAGGTTTGATAATAGATTACACAAGAAAAAAGAATATTAGGAAAAGGCAAGCTTCTAAGGCCTTGGAAGATGAGTATAAAAGACTTGAAAAAGAATGACAGAAAATGCCACAGAAAAAAGATATTAAATTGAAGCTGGATGTAATTAAACATAAAATGGAATTAATAGAGAAAGAAGAATTGGCACAGAAAATTAGAAATTCTAAACAGAATTACTTTGAAGATGCAAATAAACCAGGTAGATAGCTAGCATATAAATTGAGAAAGGAGAAGGAATCAAGAAAAATATTGAAGCTAATAGATGATCAAGGCCAAGTTTGTTATGGCAATAAGGAGAAAAAGGAAATTATTCGAGATTTCTATGGGCAACTATATAAACAAGAGAATATTGATGAGGAAAAAGTCAAACAGTATCTACAGAATGCTAACTTACCGAAGATACCTAAAGAGCCTGAAGAAATGCTAGAAAATACCAGGTCCAGATGGGCTTCCGGCAGAATTCTATAAAACATTTCAAGAATCATTGAGCATCCCATTGTTGGAAGTTATGAATGAAGTTATGTCAAAGAAGATGATACCCAAAACATGGTCAGAGGCTTATGTTACACTTATTCCAAAAGAAGAGGCTGACCCACTGCAAATTAAGAACTATAGACCTATTTCTTTATTTAATGCAGACTATAAAATTTTTGCTTCAATTTTAGCAGAAAGACTTTAAAAATATTTAAATAATTTTATCCACCCAGATCAAAATGGATTTCTGCCAAAGAGACAAATCAGAGACAACATGAGAATAATCTTGGATACTTTGGAATACTATGAGGCTCATCCTGAAAAGCAAATGGCTTTGACATTCCTAGATGCTCAAAAGGCAAGGTGAACTGGAGATTTATGTTATTACTATTGGAACAGATGGGTTTTGCCAGAAAATTTATTCAAGCAATAGAAGCCATATACAATAAACAGACAGCAAAGGCAATGATGGAGGGAGAACTTACAGACTTTATTAATATAAGAAAAGGCACAAGACAAGGATGTCCCCTATCTCCTTTGCTATTTGTGTTGACTTTGGAAGTGTTGAATAGAAATATTAGGGATGATAAAAGCATAAAAGGAATGAAAATTAAAAAGGAAGAATTCAAACTACAAGCTTTGGCTGATGACTTAGCTTTTATTCTGGAAGACCCGCTAGAAACAGCTCCAAAACTATTGGAAAAGATAGAGACATATGGAGAGGTGGCTGGTTTGAAAATAAATAAAGATAAAACAAAGATTTTGACAAAGAACATGCTACTGAGACAAAGAGAAGAACTGGCAGACCTGTTGAAAATCCAAGTTACGAATAAGGTTAAGTATCTGGGGATATATTTGATAGCAAGATGTAGCACATTAAAAGAGAATAATTATATTAAACTTGAACAACAGATAGCTACAGACTTGAAGAAATGGGAAAACTTGCAATTGTCATTAATAGGGAGAATTTCAACAATTAAGATGAATATTTTACCCAGAATTCTATCTCTGTTTCAAACAATACCAATTAGGCTTGGAAAAGACTATTTTGAAGATTTAAATAAAATTATGTTGAAGTTTATATGGCAAGGTAAGAAAGCGAGAATAAAGCTAAAGCTTTTGCAAGATGCTAGAATTAGAGGAGGTTTTGGTCTGCCCAATTGGGAATTGTACTATCAAGCTGCAAGTTTGATGTGGGTCAAGGAATGGATAACATTAAGAAAGACTAGATTGTTGACACTAGAAGGTCATGATTTGCTGTTGGGTTGGCATGCTTTTTTATGGTATAAGGGAACTAAAACACAGGGTTATTTTAGAAGACATTATATATGGGAGTCTTTGTGGTTAAACTGGGAGAAGATAAAAAGACAATGTTATTTGAAAATTCCAGTTTGGTTATTGACTATTGAAGCATTTTCCTATTCTATAATTTATAAGAAGGAGCAAACAGTTAGATATGGGGAACTATTGGATGAAAAGGGTGAACTTAAATCGATTCAAAATTTAGAGGAACAAGGTATAAAGATAAATTGGTTTTCATATGCGCAAATACATTCAAGGTATGATGAAGATTCTAAAATGGAGGGATTCTATGATAAACAGACTGATCTAGATAAGATCTTGATGGGTACTGATGAGAAGGTGATTAAAAAATTATATGTTTATTTACTGGGAATTAAATTAGAGGAAGAACAAGTTAAAGAAACTATGATTGTTTGGGGGAAGAATTTTGGATATGGGATTGATCTAGAGAAATGGCAAAAATTGTGGTCTGAAAATTATAAAATGACAATGTCAACAGCATATAAAGAAAATTTGTACAAGATGTTTTACAGGTGGCACTTTCCCCCAACAAGAATAGCAAAAATGTTTAAGAACAAATCTGAAAAATGCTGGAAATGTCATCAGATACCTGGCTCATATTACCATATGTGGTGGACCTGTGAGGACGCTAAAAAATATTGGACTAAAATACGCATGTGGTTGGAAAAAATGACAAAGAAACGTATAGATTTGAAACCGGAGTTCTTTTTATTGGGAATCTTACCAGATACATACAGTAAAGACTTGAAATATCTGATTGTAAATGTATTAACAGCGGCTAGGATTGTATTTGCTAAAAATTTGAAGAGTGAGAAAATACCATCAGAGGAAGAAATTATTAAGAAAATATTGGAATGTGCTGAGATGAGTAGATTGATATTTGAAATTAGAGAGCAAGAGGATAAACAATTTTATGAAATTTGGGGATCTTTTTTATCAATGGTTAGATGACAAAATACGATAATAGAATATTTAGAATGTTAGACAGCAAGAAATACCTTTATTTTTTCTTTCGCCTTTGTTATTTGATATTATATTTATAAAGTGTTTTTAGGATAGATTTGGTATGATTATATGATTTGTTATAGAATAAACTATTTAAAGTATTGTTATCTCAAAAAGCATGAACGATTAAAAGTATAGTCAAATGATTTTTTAATAGCGATATTAGGATATATAATATAAGTTGTTATGTAAAATAACTGTAATTGAGACTGCAAAATGAATGCACAAAACTGATGAACCAACCGACACACTGTATGTACATAAGAGAGTTGATATTTTAATATTTTGCTTGTCTTGTTTGTTTATAGAAAATCAATAAAATTCTTTTTAAAAAAAAATGCATTGTAGACATTAGTATTTGAAGTTGAGTTAGAAAATTAGAATATTATATGATTTAAAAATATATTAAAGCGAAGTCATGATTTAATTATAGAGTTTAATTTCTTATGAAATAGTATTTTTATTGTTTAAGAATTAATAATAGAATTTAATTTCTTATGAAACATTGTTTTTACTATATTATAAATTTAATATTTCTTTTTTACTTTTTTTTAGTTTTATTATTACTTATTAAACTCAATATTATTTGTTTGTTTTACTATTTTGAAATGTAATACTTTGAATGTACGGAGCAGAATCAGCACGGAAAATATGTATTATTTTAAGTGTTATTTAGGGGGAAGATAAAAAGTTGTCATACTTCAATCTGGGTTTACAGGAGAAATATTGTATTAGATAGAAAGGATAAGTAGGTGATTGAAAGAAAACAGACCAAAGATGCAAATATAATTATTTAATTGAGATGGAATAAATAAAATAGAATTAAAAGAATGAGTAGGAGAGAGAAAATATATGGAAAATAGAGAATGCCAAATAAGATATGAGATAGTATATTAAGTGAGTATAAATTTTGATTGATGTCTGTATAAAAAGAGTTAACTCGGGGTAAGCCGCCTTCCAAAAAGAAGTTTTATGCATTTATGTTTTGTGTAATGTTTGTTTAAGTCTGACAGGATGTGGAAGAATACTAATGAAAATATATTCAATGAGTATATATATTTTTAGGCAGAAGAAATATGATTAAATAGAATGAAAGGGAGTAATAAAGAAAAGTTTTGAAAAGATATGAAGTTGATTAGATAAGATAAATATATATATAGAAGTGTGATAATTTGGAATTATCTTCTTTTTAAATAAGATGGTTTATTTGTTTCTTCCAGAAAAGATATTTTATGTTACTGCATCCTATGTTTTGTTTGTGTGTGTTAAAAAAAATTAATAAAGTTTGTTATAAAAAAAAAGATTTTTATGACTTTATGACTGAAAGCCAATTTGGTGTAGTGGTTAAACCATCAGGCTAGAAACTGGGAAACTGTCAGTTCTAGTCTTGACTTATTTATTTTATGATTTATAATGGTTTATTTTATTGAGGATTGTCTAAAGTTGATGATGGTATATGAACACTGTGAAAGAAGTTGTTATATTGGCAAAGTGAAATTACTTGATTCAATGGTTAACCAGCCTTAATTAGCAATAACATGAAAATAAAATAAACTAAAATTAAATAAACACATCCAGCATAGATTCAGCATAGATCTTGGTATCAGACAAACAATTTTAAGCACTAAGATTGTTAATCTTCAGTGAAGAGACTATCATAAATTGTAACAAAAAATAAATAATGGGTTAGTAATAATTATTGCTATATTTCAAGCAAGCTCAGTCAGATCAAACTGTTCCTAGTTCTCTGTGAAAACCTGTTGGCTTTAAAACAGAACAATATAGGGGAATGTGTGATTCTGGCCACCAAGATAGTTAAGCCAGGACAGTCTGAATATGGAGTTAATGAAGGCATTTTAAATGTATGACATAGATCTTATTGAGATTGACTGTGAAAGTCCAGGTGGAGTGTTATTTCAACGGTGTCTGATATACAGTGGAAGATACATTAATTGGATGGAGTTTCCTCTTCCCAGGATTGCAGTTTGCAAGGCGTGTATGTGAATGTCAAAGTTCTACAGAACTGAGTTAGCATAAAAATGAATGATAGCAGAGTTAAAATGCAGCCTTGTCTGACTTCCCTGAAAGCTGATATTAGAAGTAAACTATAATTGGTTGATGTTGATAGTTTATGCAATAGCTTTTCTCTTGAGATCAAGCAAAATATCCATCTGAAATCAATAAGCGTTGTGTAGCTGGGTTGAGAAGTATACTGTTCTACCAGATGATGCAATACAAAGACTAAGTGCATAATAGACAAATCTGGTTGGAAGTCAGCTTAATCACCAGAATTCTGGAATCCATCTAGTTCAGGGCTGTCAAACTCCCAGTCCATGGGCTGGATACATCATGTGCTGGCCATGTCCACACCCAAAGGGGAAAAAGTCCTGTAATGTCACATGACGCTGCTGTGACGACATGAGTTTGACATCTTGATCTAGTTCAATTATTCAGATGTTTAACATAAAACTTAACTATACTTAATAGTTAGGTCTGTAGTTTAGGGCAGTTTTTGCACACCCTTTTAATGGATTGGAATAATGAATATTACCCCAATCTTTGTGGACATATGCACTGAAGTCCATGAAGGACAAAAGTAAGAATTTGGGGATCAACTATTCCAAGTTGTTTCTGATTAATGTTATTATCATTATCATGATGCTATTATCATCTCCAGAGGCTTTGCTGGATTTAAACTACTTTATCAGGGAGTTTGTTTCCATGCAAGTACCAGTGGACACTCTGGAGGGCAATCCACATCCCATAATTTAACCAATGGAACAGCATGGAACACATAATTCAACCAACATAAAGGCTTTTTATATTATATTGTGTTCTTGTGCACCATTTCATGACTTGAGTATGAAAGAGTACAACTTGCGCTATGTCATCACAATGCACACGTTGTCATTTTGGCATCATCATGTGGACTGCAAACCTGTCCATGTGGAAGTTTTTATGGATTTATACAAGTTAGGAATTGTGAACCATTTTGAAAGGCCTTAGGATAGAGCTGGAATTTCAAAGAATGATCCCACTCCATTTGCTGGCAGGTTTTTTTTCCTTCTAAACTGAACAGTTGCATCTTTACAGAAAGCTGTCTGACACTGAGATCACTAGTTATTTTTTCCTTTCTGCCTGGTATAATTGCAACTAAAAGTCTTGCCTATCTGGCCCATTAAGTACCATGGATGGAATCTAGTTTTTTTGCATGCTGAAAAAATGTTCCACCATGGAATTATTGCTTCTCCCATTTGCTATTGTTGTTTTATCACAGGGAGAAGAGACACTTCTTAACTTATTACAGTTGGAGTCAGTTGACTTTTACTTGGTCAGATCCAGCTATCTATTTTACAGCATTATATGAATATAGAAGGTGGAATCTTATTCTGAAGGATAGACGTTGCTTGTTTTGGAACAAAGGGATGATTTAAAAAAAAAAAGCTTTGGGGATTAGGTCTTATTAAGAATGCTGTAGTGTAAATGTTTAAGCAAATAACATTGACAGCATAACCACCTCTAGTGAATTGTGCCAAAATCATTACACTGGAAGTGCTGCCGTTAATATCAGACAGTAATATGTTACAAAATAACTCTTTACAAAAAGATCTTTGTATTTTGTCCAGGTTCTTAACCAATAAGACTATTATTCTGCCCCCTTTTCTTTCCATTTTCCTGTCTTCTAATGTATTATGCAATAGTTTTCCATTATAAAGCTGAGAGTAGTTTCAATTTCATACTGTTTTTGTTAATCAAAAGTACAAAGAAAATATATAATTAGTATATTCTTTTGCTTGGCTAATTACAAATGAACCTGGATGTAAAATAATGGTTTTAAACAACTGATGAGTAAGAATGGGAGCAATTTAGTTCAAAAGCAAACCACACGCCAACCTTTAAGAGTGAGTAAAATATTCAGCCCATTCATATTTGAAAGGTATATTTTACAGGCTGACATTTCTCATGTTAATTGTGCAAGGATTCTGATTTTTTTTATTTTTAAATAGATGTTGAATGACTCATGAACAAACTCTATCATATTTTGAAGTTTTATTTTAAAATATCAGCAATAATATGAAAAAAATGAATATTTCCTATCCATTCTGGCCTTTTCCAGATACTGGGACTATAGATCCCAGACTTCCCAGCCAGTAGAATAAAAATTCTGCAATTTATAATAGTTAGAGACAAATGAGTGGAAAATGTTGCCCATTATTTCCTTATTTTTATCCCTTAGCATTTCTTATCTTGGAGGAATAATATCTGAAAACCCTGAAAATTCCTTGTTCCCTGGAAGGTGTTGCTGAGTGTAATCCTCTCCTGGATTCTTAGCATGAAGGTGGAAGCTTTTGCATTAGGCTAATAGGTATTACTGCTTAGAAGTTAGGATATTATGCACATCTTGTGTGATCTATAGACTTCCAGCTCCATAAACTGAAAACATTGATACCTGAAAAGTAATAAATAACAGACGTCTTCTGCTTTTTCTTTCTCTGTGATTTAGTGTATATTGATCAGTTACCTTTACAAATTATGCCTAAATATTCAAAGTCACAGAAGCCTTTCCAAGTGCTAAGACTAATTTTTGTTACTGACAAAATATCTAAAGATCACTAGAAGGCTAGGTGCAACTAAAAAAGAAAATAAATCTATTGTTCTTCCGTGTTCCAATCCTATTAAATCAACTACTTGTTTGTTATAAATTAAGTTTGCACTGCAGGTCAATGAATTTCTATTAACTGCTTATTAAGGGAGAAAGTTAACCAGTAGATCAACAACTTTACACATCAGTCAGAGCGAGCTTTCACCCTATTGCACATTTACAATAAATGTCCTTAGACCATCACATATAAAGGAAGAAATGCCATTTGGCATTTAAACTTTAGTTGCCAGCACACATTAAAGCAAAAAATCAACTTGGATTGATTACAGCTTCTGATTTAAAAGGTCAAAATTGCTAAGATTTTTTTTTAAAGAGGAAAGAAAAGGATATTTAGTTGATTTACAAACCTGCTGCTTTGAAGCACAACTTTCTCGGTTGTGTAATTTATATAATCAGTAGCCTTCTAAGTTAAGAAGCTAATTATTATACAAACTGTAGTTATTATTTTGATTCATATTTGTTTTTTGTTAAATGCTTAGCTATTTCAGTTTTCTATATAAAGGCATAAAATATAACAATAAAAATTTATACAGGGAAAGAAATCTTAAATACCAATCACATTATCCTTTCCAATTGGCAATATTTTGTCTTCTCTCACAAATTGGGGAAAAGAAATAATGTAGAAAATGATGCAGTTGAGCCAGCGTGAGACTCATTAAAATAAGAAACTGGGTATCATTTACTGATAATGGCTGCTTTTCAAATTGAATAGTGCCTTGGATGTTGTGACAATAAAAAATCTTGATCAAATGTACACAATGAACTTTATTTGATTTTACCTGTCAGGTTATATAATATTTATAAATGATAGCCTCTAACCTTAGACTGCATCCTTTCACACAATTATGGACAAAATTAATGTTAACTAAGTTAAATTATTTTTTTAAAGCCAAACTTTATAATTGACATAAAATACATTAAAAACCTATGTTGTACATTTATTATTATAGTAAATTTGATGCCATTGACTCCAAACAACTATTTATTTACAATTGAAGAATTCTGAATAGCAATGGCAGCAAATATCCTGGTTTCTAATGGGGAAGACATGCTAGCACTCTTTTTCAATAGAGAGTCTGTGTTTGTAGCATCTCCGGGACAATGCAGTGTGTGGTTTCTGATTGGTTAGCACCTCTTAGCCCCATAGTCTACAAGACAATCAGTAACCATCTGATGCCAATCAAAACTACCAGACATTACTTCAGAATAATTAGAACAATTTACTTAATTATACCTTTACAAAGATTCTCCTTTGCTGTTGATTATTCTTTTGAACCGGCTACTATCCCATCACAAACTAGCTTACTGTTATGGACAGTGTTTGATTTTATATGAATATTTGAAAGTCAGTTTTTTATTATAGCGGAAATAGTTTTAAAAGATATTCTTCGTTTTGGTTTTAAATGCTGTAGAATGCAAGAAATATACATTCAAAAATGTCCTCAGTACATTAAACTTGTATGTCTTCACCCCAACGAAACCTACAGATCAATTTCAATTTCACAATATATAATTTCACAATATAATATGGTTATATAGGTAGTTTTATAAGTCTTTTAAATAATTATAGTCTTGATTTGTATAAATATGTTATATAGTGAATGAAATCAAAACTTCTTTATATATAATTCTGAAGAAAAACTACCAGTCCTTTGGTAAGTCATACACTTAAGCTGTCATATACAGGTGAAACTCAAAAAATTAGAATATTGTGCAAAACTTTATTTATTTCGGTAATGCAGCTTAAAAGGTGAAACTAATCTATGAGATAGACTCATTACATGCAAAGCAAGACAGTTCAAGCTGTGATTTGGCATAGTTGTGATGATTATGGCTTACAGCTCATGAAAACCCCAAATCCACAATCTCAGAAAATTAGAATATTGTGAAAAGGTTCAATATTCTAGGCTCAAAGTGTCCCATTTTAATCAGCTAATTAAGCCATAACACCTGCAAAGGGGTCCTGAGCCTTTAAATGTTCTCTCAGTCAGGTTCAGTAGGAATCACAATCATGGGAAAGACTGCTGACCTGACAGATGAGCAGAAAATCATCACTGACACCCTCCATAAGGAGGGAAAGCCTCAAAAGGTAATTGCAAAAGAAATTGGATGTTCCCAAACTGCTGTATCAAAGCACATTAATAGAAAGTTATATGGAAGGGAAAAAGGTGGAAGAAAAAGGTGCACAAGCAGTAGGGATGACCGCAACCTGGAGAGGATTGTCAGGAAAAGGCCATTCAAAAGTGTTGGGGACTTTCACAAGGAGTGGACTGAGGCTGGAGTCAGTGCATCAAGAGCCACCACACACAGACGGATCCTGGACGTGGGCTTCAAATGTCATATTCCTCTTGTCAAGCCACTCCTGAACAACAAACAACGTCAAAAGCGTCTCACCTGGGCTAAAGAAAAACCGAACTGATCTGTTGCTCAGTGTGTTGTGTCTGCGAAATGATGCCAGGAGTCGGTGACTTAGTGCAAAGCTCTTTATTGGCAAGTTGGAACCGAACTGGCGAAAGGAAAAAAGCCCACGGCTTTTATTCCTTTCGCCGCGGCAGCCGCGGCCAATGGCACCGCTTTGAATCTCCCGCGGTCCGAATGGACCAATCGCGGGAGATTCTTAGCGAGCCAATCGGCGCGGCTCGCCTGACCAATCGGAGAGCCCCGCGCTTTGGCCAATCAAAGCGCAGGGATCTCGAGTATGTTAATGAAGGACAGAACACCCCTCCCCTCTTGGTTCAGTCCTTACGTTGCGTAGTCACGTAGGTAGGCGGGGCTCCACCTGGTCCTACTTGACCTGCGCAACTCAGTTGTAGGCTGGATCCCGGCCGGTTCGGTCGGGATCTCCGCTGCTCCTGCTGCCGTCGTGGGAACCGGCTGGTCGATCGGGCCGGTCCTTTCTCCGTAGCTCCCTCCTGGGCCTTCCGGGTTGGTTGAGCTACGGGTTTCGCCGTCCCGCTCGGTCTTTCCGGGTCGGTTGAGCTGGCTTGGCTGTTCCTTCCTGGCGAGGGGTCGTGATGGCTGCTTTCTGGTGAGTACTGCTGGTTTATTTTTCTTTGGATTAGGTCCCCTGGGTATTCCCTCCCCCCTTGGCTTGCGTTGTGGGGGTTGGTTTTGCTTGTTTGTGCATCGGCGGTTTGTTAGTTTGTAGTTCTCGACCTAAGTTGGTCGATGTGGCGTTTCCACGCTCGTCCGTCTGCTGTTTGTAGCCGGTACGAGTGTGGGCCTGTTGCTTGTGTGATGACGGCTGGGATCCATAGCGGGTCTCCCGTCAGGTTCTTTGCGTATACGGGGTCCCCGGGTGCGAAGGTTCGGTGTTTGGTGCTTGAGTCTGGGGGCCTCTCCGGGTTATATGTGGGGTGTAACCTGTCGAGTGGGGACCTTAGCTTTCTGCCCATTAATAGTTCGGCTGGGCTTTTATTGGTTGTGGTATTTGGGGTTATGTGTTGGGTGAAGAGTAGTTTGTTGATTTTCTCCTGGATCTCCCCGTGGTCTATTTTCCGGATGGTCTTTTTAGTGAATTGGACCATCCGTTCCGCCCTACCGTTTGCCGCCGGGTGCGCCGGTGCTGTCAGCGCATGGCGGATGCCCCTTTCCGCTAGGAATTTTTCGAATTCCAGCAAGGTGAACTGGGGCCCGTTGTCGGAGATGACGACGTCTAGGAGGCCGTGTGTTGCAAAGAGTTTGCAGAGTTCCTTGATTACGGCCTCCGTGGTTGTCGTCTTCATGTTGCTTACCTCCAGCCAGTTAGAGTAAGCATCAACTGTTATGAGGAAGGTATGTCCTTTTGTGGGCCCGGCGAAGTCTATATGGATCCTAGACCAAGGTCCCCTTGGGGTTTCCCACTCTAGGACGGGTGCTGTGGGTGGGCTTGGCCTAATTTCCTGGCATCGTTGGCATCTAGCTACCCAGGCCTCTATTTGTTTGTCCATCCCTGGCCACCAAGCGTAATTTCTGGCCAGGGCTTTAGTCCTCACGATGCCAGGGTGCCCCTCGTGTAGTAGTTCCAACACCTTCCCCTGTAGCTTTTCCGGAATGACCACTCTGTCCCCCCATAGTATGCACCCTTTTAACAAAGAGAGTTCCGTTTGGCGGTTTCGGAACGTTTTGACGGACTCGTCGTTGTCCCTTTCCAGCTACCCTTTCTCTACCCAATGCAACACCCGCGCCAGACGTTTGTCTTTATTAGTCTCTCGGGCAATGTCTGACGCGGTTATGGGCAGGTTGGGTAGAGTCTCTATGCTGAGGGTGGTCGTCGTGGGTGCTGGGTCGATGTCGGGTTCCAGTAGCGGCGAGTGGCTTAAGGCGTCTGCATGGGAGATCGTCTTACCCGGTCTGTGTATGAGTTCGTAATTGTAGGCTGCCAGGAACTCGGACCACTTTGTCATTCGGGGAGACAGAATGTTCGGGGTGGCCCGGTTTCCTGCAAGGATTCCCAGCAGCGGCTTGTGGTCCGTTATGATGGTGAAAGTCCGGCCGTAGAGGTATTCGTGGAATCGTTTTACAGCGGCAACTATAGCCAGAGCCTCTTTGTCCAGTTGGCTATAGTTCCGCTCCGGTTTGGTGAGGGTCCTTGAAAAGAATGCGATGGGTGCTTCTTTTCTGTCGGGAAGGGTATGGCTGAGGACAGCGCCGACGCCGAAGGGTGATGCGTCGCATGTGACGGCCAGAGGTAGGGTCTCGTTGAATTGGATGAGGACGGCGTCGGAGGTGAGAAGGTCCTTCGTTCTTTGGAAGGCGGCTTGCTCCCGTTTCCCCCAAGTCCAGGTCGCCGCCTTGTCCAGGAGCCTATGCAAGGGCTCCGCCACCGTCGCCTTTTGGGGTAGGAAAACATTGTAAAAGTTCAGTAACCCCAAGAGCGCCTGTAGCTCAGTCTTTGACTTGGGGGTGGGGGCTTCTTTGACGGCTTTGATTTTTTTGCTTATGGGGTGAATGCCGTGCCGGTCTAGGAGGTAGCCCAGGAATTCTACTCGTTCCGTGCATAGCTGGCATTTCTCCCTCTTGACTTTTAGTCCGGTCTCTTTAAATTTAGTTAGGATCTCCCTTAGTCGACCCTCTAGTTTGGCTTGGTTGGCTGCCGACACTAGGACGTCATCGAAGTAAGGTACCACCCCCTTGATACCTTGCAATAGTCTCTCCATTAGGCTTTGGAATATGCCCGGTGCCACGCTGACTCCGAATTGGAGTCAGTTGCATTTGAATGCTCCCCGGTGGGTGACAATGGTCTGCGCTTCTGCCGTTTGCTTGTCGACCGGCAACTGTTGGTATGCCTGGGCGAGGTCGAGCTTGGCGAAAACCTTGCCCCCTCCCAGTGAGTGCAGTAGGTGTTGTACTACTGGGACGGGGTAGGCGCTTTGTTGCAGCGCGCCATTTAGGGTGGCCTTATAGTCCCCACAGATCCTCACCGACCCATCGGGCTTGATCGGGGTGACTATGGAGGTCTCCCACTGGGCGTGGTCTATGGGCTGCAGGACCCCTTGTTTGACGAGCTTGTCAATTTGCTCGTCTATCTTGGGTTTCAGTGCGAATGGCACCCGCCTTGGTTTCAGGCGTTTTGGGGGGACGTTAGGGTCTAGGTCGAAAGATATAAGGGGCCCTCGGTACTTGCCTAGGTTTCCGTCGAAGACCTCTTGGAACTCCCGGGCCAGTTGCTGCTCCCAGCTGTCGTCGGTGACGTGGTTGACTCCCGTGAGGGCGATGTCGAGCGGGGCGAACCATTGCAGTCCCAGTAGGCTTGGGCGTTCGCGGTCGACGATCGTTAGGGGAACTCGTTCGGTGCGCCCCTTATAAGTGATGTTAAAACTTTTGGTGCCGACTACCGGGATGCGGTTTCCCTGGTAGTCCTTTACAATGAGTCTCTGGCTGTCTACGTTCCTCCTTTGGAGGGTAGGCACCAAACGCTTTATCTCATGCCATGCAATCATGGAGAGGTAGGACCCGGAGTCCACCTCCATTTTGCATGGCTGGCCCTCGATGCATACCTCTACGTGGACCTTCCGGGCGTCGTTGGTGATGGCGTGGCCGATGGTGACCGTCTGGTGGGTCTCCTCTCTCCGCCGGTTTTCGCCGCCTCACGAGGATCGCCCGTTCCGGTCCCATCGGCTGTCCGAGAGGCGATCTCTGGTCCGGGGTGGTGTGCTTTCTCTCCTCCGGTCACTCTGGTCCCATTGTGCCGGGCTGCGATTTTTCTTCAGGCGGCAGACACGGGCGATGTGTCCCTTCTTGTCGCAATGCCGGCAAATCGATTCGAAAAACCGGCATTCCGACCTGGGGTGGTCGCCGCCGCAGCCGGCACAGTTGGTCCTCAACTTACGACCTCGCCGGTTCCGTGGGTCGCGCCTCGTCTGTAGTCGATGGATATCTTCCTCGTCATCGGAAGTGTCCGATGCCGAGTGGAAATCGCCCTGGTGGGTGGTCGTCTCCGGTTTGGGCTCGGTCGACCTCGCCGGGTTGTTATTTCCGCTGCGGTCCCCAGCGTTCGGTCTGCGCATGCGGTCGGCGGAAGTTTGGGTTGCTTCGGCGGCTGCGGCTGCGGTGAGGGTGTCTGCTAGACTGATGTTGCCCTTGGCCATCAGCCGGCTCTGGAGGACAGGGTCCCACAAACCGAGCACGATTCGGTCTCGCAGGGCATTGTTTAGGTTATCGAATTCGCAGAGCCCCCCTAAACGCCGCAGCTCAGTGACGAAGTCGCTGAAGCTCTCACCCGACCTCTGGTCCCGCCGGTAGAACTCGTTGCGCCGGATCAGGATGGGTACCTCTGGAGCGTAGTGCCGCCAAAGTATGGGTTCGAGGACGTCCCAGTCCATCGCGGTGGCATCAGCGGGTTTGGCCAGCGCTTTGGCCATCTGGAAGACCTCGGTCCCGCAGTGGGTCAAGAAGACGGCGCGTTTCATTGGGCCGGAGGCGTCCTTTAGGCCGGTGCACTCGAGGTACATGCAGAATCGGTCAGCGAACGATTCCCAGTCCTCGGTGGCGGGGTTGAAGGGTGCGGGTGGTGCGATCTTCGCCATCTCGGTGGTTCGTCTGGCTTCCGTCGGACACGTGGTTCGGTTCAGGGTCTGGATCCCACCTTCGTCGCCAGTGTTGTGTCCGCGAAATGATGGCAGGAGTCGGTGACTTAGTGCAAAGCTCTTTATTGGCAAGTTGGAACCGAACTGGCGAAAGGAAAAAAGCCTGCGGCTTTTATTCCTTTCGCCGCCGCGGCCAATGGCACCGCTTTGAATCTCCCGCGGTCCGAATGGACCAATCGCGGGAGATTCTTAGCGAGCCAATCGGCGCGGCTTGCCTGACCAATCGGAGAGCCCCGCGCTTTGGCCAATCAAAGTGCGGGGATCTCGAGTATGTTAATGAAGGACAGAACACAGTGGTCCAAAGTCTTCTTTTCTGATGAGAACAACTTTTGCATCTCATTTGGAAACCAAGGACCCAGAGTCTGGAGGAGGAATGGAGAGGCACACACTGCAAGATGCTTGAAGTCCAGTGTGAAGTTTCCACAGTCTGTGTTGATTTGGAGAGCCATGTCATCTGCTGGTATTGGTCCACTGTGCTTCATTAAGTCCAGGGTCAACACAGCTATCTACCAGGAGATTTTGGAGCACTTCATGCTTTATGGGGATGCTGACTTCATTTTCCAGCAGGACTTGGCACCTGCCCACACTGCCAAAAGCACCAAAACCTGGTTCAATGACCATGGGATTACTGTGCTTGATTGGCCAGCAAACTCGCCTGACCTGAACCCCAAAGAGAATCTATGGGGCATTGCCAAGAGAAAGATGAGAGACGTGAGACCGAATAATGCAGAAAAGCTGAAGGCCGCTATTGAAGCATCCTGGTCTTCCATAACACCTCAGCAGTGCCAGAGGCTGATAGCTTCCATGCCACGGGCGCATTGAGGCAGTAATTGCTGCAAAAGGGGCCCAAACCAAGTACTGAGTACATATGCGTGCTTATACTTTTCAGAGGTCCGATATTGTTCTATGTACAATCCTTGTTTTATTGATTGCATGTAATATTCTAATTTTCTGAGATTGTGGATTTGGGGTTTTCATGAGCTGTAAGCCATAATCATCACAATTATGACAAATCACAGCTTAAACTATCTTGCTTTGCATGTAATGAGTCTATCTCATATATTAGTTTCACCTTTTAAGCTACATTACTGAAATAAATGAACTTTTGCACAATATTATAATTTTTTGAGTTTCACCTGTATACATTTAATTTGCTACTTTCCTACTTTCCTGGGCCAGGTTGGTTCTGGTTAGGTGATTTGCACAGTTCTTTTCAATCCTGCTGAGCCTTGCAATGCACCTGATAAAAATATCTCTTCATATATTAGAATCACTAACTATTAGTATTTTTAGATTTGGAGATAAACATCTCAATAAATACCTCATGGAATTAGTGCCATGTCTGAGCCAGGCACTTCTTAGGTCTCCTTGGATATACCCCTAGAAGAAAGTCTCAAGTGTCAGCTGCATTTGGTCACTCCTACATTAGCTTATCAACCCCTTTATATACAATAGTAATAGATTCTATGTTTTATAATGGCAGTAAAAGTGAACATTCTCAGTCTCAGTAATTGTGATCAATTTATTTTTGTTTATTTGTTTTTTTTTTATTATTGTCATAAATCTCTCTGGGTACTTTTCATCTGGCCCTTTAGCCACAGTGTAGAAAATATTTAGTTGAGACAAAAGTGCTGGAATAGAATAGACTTCATTTCCACTTATCTGCATTCCTCCTTGGTTTTTAAAATAATATTCTCTGACCCTTGACAATGAAAGAAGATTCCTGAAAATACATTTTGTTAAAAAAAATGTCATATATTCCAAAATTAGATATTATCCCTTCTTTGTGTATAATTATTTCTGTTGGCCAAACAACTCTGAATAACCTTTACTTCAGTAGAATTGCTGCTGAATATTGGGTTAGCATTCAGTGACAAAAACATGAAGACTATATATTTTCCTGTAGGTGCAGAAAAAAATGGGAATTTTGGGTTTGGGAGATGAATGGGAAGGGAGTTTTTTTATACAGAACATTTTCTGTCGCTCATTTTTTTTTGTACATCATCACTAGTCTACTAAAATGCACATATTGCTAGCTCCTCAATTGGAGGAGAGGAAGAGATGGGCAATTGGACCTTACAGCACCTACAGGAGGATGGCTCATGTCCTCTATTTTCTAAATACCTTGCTATAATTGTTCTGTATACAGAAGGAAAATCATGATGACTTAATTTTAACAAATTAGTTTATTTTGCATTAAATAGGCAAACAAATCTTATTTGTTTGCTAAGACATTTTAAACTGCAGGTTGAAAACAAAAGTGGGATTCTTTGGGAGACATAATGTTTTGGGGTAGTGTATGGAGCATAATTTCAGCTTCATGTCCACTTGTAGCATCTTTTCATATTGGTAATTCCTTCATTCCCATGGGTTGACTAGCTATCTATCCCTAAATCCCATCTAGTATCTCTGGAAATTAATGCTGCAATACAGTGTCATACGCTACTGAGGTCTACAGGCCTTATACAGACATTTTTTGTACAGGTGGCTTTAAATCATTAACCAAAGCACAAACTCTCGGTTACCTTTTTCCAATTGCATTTACTTGCACCATCCAGCTATTCATTGAAATTACTAGAATTGAAGGTGTTCTGGAATAAGCTCCTGAGACCCAGATGAACATACAGGTAATATTTGACTAGTTGCTTACTGTTTTAAATCATGATGGACTCCCTCCCCAAAGCTACTTAGAACTCATTTTCAAAGTTATGACAGCTGCCCTCCCAAAATCATAGGATTGGATTTTGGATGCTTGAAAACGGGCTCATCTTTATGGCTGTTTGTACCATCCTATGGTCATGTGACCAATCTGTAAGGTACAAGGCTGGTTTCTAGTTTTTATTTCTGGCTTCAGCAAAAAACCTTTAGTGCTGTTCAGAGGAGACAAAATGCAAATATAAATATAGTTTTATTATCTAAATACTTTAACAGAAACAATGGCATATTATGAAGTATGATTTCTATTCCTTAACATTAGTTGTAAATGCTTTGATAGTTCACAGACAATTTATATTTGTAAGGCTTTTTGATAATATTTTGTTCTTGCAATTTTGAGTTGAAAGTTTTGGTTTAAAAGATACTAGTTCTAGGTTTGGTTTGGTTTCAAATATCCTAGTCAATGAATATGAAGTGATTTCTATTTCATCTCATCTCATCCTATCCCATCCCATCCCATTCTTTTGGTTCTTTTATTTTTAGAGTTTTGAATGTTAATTCTGATTGCTGTTATTGTTTTGATGATTTTTATATTTGTAGATTGCATATACTGTATTAAACATTCATTTAGGAAGGCAACTAATGGAAATAACATGCAAATAAACCTTATTTTTAATATGCAAACTGAGGGTTTTCTGTGTTATTAAGGAGGGACTTAGAAAAAGCCAATGAATTCCTGATTTCATACACAAATTCCTTTGCATAAAACAAAAGATGTTTCAAGTGCTCCCTTCCAATGAAGGTTATGTTTGAATAATCTGAACACATTTGATAGCCAAAGGTCTCGATTGTGTAACTGATTATATTTACTTCACAGTTAATGGAGTTTGGCAATAGAGTCTTGCAGTAAGAAGCACTCAGGCATCGTTTTCCCATATTTTTTCCTATTTGCTCAGCAGATGTGTTTCAGTTTCTGTGCCTGTTCACCAGAATTGAGTTCTAGCCTTGAGTAGCTGTCAGCATAAGAATAGATAGATTCTTTTCTCTAACTTTTTTGCATTCCCAGTTTTAGATTAATTAAAGTACAGAACAGAAGAATAGAAAAGAAGCACTTTTCTGAATGTACTCTGCAAGCCTTTGTAGGCTGGTTTGATCTCTATTTCTTCCTGGTGTATTCAAGGTGAGCTTCTAATAATTTCCCTGGAGCGGATCTGTGTCACTCCTTTAAAAATGTTAGGAAATTCTTGCTTTTCACACTTTTGTATAAATTACTTACACCCCCCACCCCTACTTCTTTTCTTGCAGTTTCCTTACAACTGGTAGAAATTAGATACTCTTAACTTGCTGATTTATCTTTAGAAAAGTAATAAAACTTTATTTCCTTCTTAACCTGGTTTATAAAACACAGCTGTCACAATAGCCTAATATCAGTAGTGCATTTTAATAAAAAGAGGAAGAAAGATATTTGCTGGAAGAATGCAATAGGCCTGGTAATTTAATTGCTAACTTTCTAATTGTCAATTTTGCCAAGTTTTTATTTTAATGCCCAGCAAATATGCTTAACTCTTATTGAGATACATACATGCAATTATATTTAAAAAATTAACAGGTGGGGAGGGGGTGGAAAGAAGAGTGTTAGGCAATCCATATTTAAAAAGTAGCCATGGTAAATATTTTTAAATGAAGTCATATTTTGAATAATGAACCTGTTTTCCTTGCTTCAGCATTATGAAATATTTCATATAATTGCAGATATATAATAGTTTTGTTCCAATATATTTCAAAATGAGGTAGCATTCATAAATTGTTCATTTTGTTGTATCGTATTAAAAAGGCTGAAGCAATAGTAGATTTGAAAAAGTGATATTAAAGAAATTTTACTTATAAAGTTAGTTTTCTTAAAATTTTATCTCACAGTTTTTCTGAGGAGCTCGTGCCCAATTAAGGTATCTTTTGTTTTATCCAATTTAAACACACAAATAGCAATAGCAATAGCTCTTAGACTTTACAGAACTCTCTAAGCAGTTTATAGAGTCAGCATATTGCCTCCAGCAATCTGGATCCTCATTTTACTGACTTTGGAAGGATGGAAAGTTGAGTCAATCATGAGCCTATCAGGATTGAACTCCTGACAGTGGAATGCAATTAGATGTTGCTTATGAAAAGTAATAGCTCAAAGCAAACTTCTACCCTGCATGGATTGATCTAGACCAGGTGTGTACAACCTTGGTAATGGCTGGTAACAGCTTTTATGGCCTGAAAACTCAGTTATATATGTGTGCTAGTCAGTGGTGGGATTCAAATTTTTTTGCTACCAGTTCTGTGGACTTGGAGGGGAAGGATACTGTAAAATCCCATTCTCTCCCCACCTCACTAACCTGCTTTCCAGCTCTGTTCTCCTATGCAGTACAACAAAAGAAGGCCCAGCTAATCAGCTGGGACTCAGGAGGCAGAGAATAGATGGGGGCAGGGCCAGTCAGAGATAGCATTCCAAACTACTCAAAATTTCTGCTACCATTTCTCCAGAACAGGTCAGAACCTGCTGAACACCACCTCTGGTGCCAGGCATTATGTGCTGAAATGGGCTTCTCTGAGTGTTGATGAGTTGTGCATTTCTCTAAAAAGTAAATAAGGAAGTTGAGCTCAAAAACTTTGAGAAACATATTCTTAAATGACTCTATGTAAAGAGGTTCATTCTGAAAAGAAGAAGCATGAAAAAATTAGCAAAAGGAGCAGAATGAAAGAATAAGTAATTTCACTGAAAAAAAGTAAAATGGAATATAAAATGATCTTATTTTAGACCTTATCAACACTTTTTCTAATGCCACAAGTAGTTAATCTTTTTTCAGTGTTTATTCTTGAAACTGACTTTTGAATGAAATCTGAGCCACTTATCTCAGCTCCAATCCATAATGAGAAACTGCCTTTCTAGATTTTCCAAAATGCCGCATCCTGTGTCAGCAATCAAGCACTGCATTTATTTTATTTTCTGGTTCTTATTGTGCAAGAAAAAATGAAAAAAAAAAACAACAACTAGAAAAAATATTAATAACTTTAAAAAAATCCAAAGAGCATATTCGAAACAAAAAGGTGAGAAATTAATCAGGAACATACATATTTTTCTCTGAGAAAAAAATACAAATATTTTAAAATACATATTCCATACTTTTGACCAAAATGATGTACTACATCAGTATGCATTGTTAAAGAGATGGCAAGATACAAATCCCACTAGCCCTGTCTCTAAATAGAAGAGTTAATAATGAATAATCCATAACCCTAATCAGCATCAGGTTTAGATGACTGGAAGGGCATGTGACAGAGGTGTTGGGTAGGAATTTGGCTGATGCTGCAGCACCATGTCAAGTCCCACTAACATTTCACTGGATTTCCTAGGATGCCAGCTGCTGTGATATTCTTTACCTCCTAGGGATCTACAGATCTCCTTCACCAATGTAGTTTTTGAGCTATTGTCCTCTGCATATATAAAAAGCTGTTATAATTGACCAATGCAGAAAGTAATGGCTTCTCCATTTAGTAAAAAGAAGCAATTCCTAATCTGCTCTTCAGCTTTGCTTCAAAGGGGGAACTTCTCTTAAAGTCTTGAAAAGTGAAGCATATCCATGAATGTTCTGTTCAGTTCATATTCTGAACTGCTGCGACTCTTTTGCAAAGAAAGGGGGAAAAAAGCACTTCCTGCAGATCAGCAGTGGTATCAAACTCAATTTCATCAGGGTTATATTTGACTTAAGGGCTGAGGGGGTGAGAGATGGGGGCTTGATGTGTGGTTGGGGAGGCGTGGTCATGGTGGTCATGGCTGGGCATGGGCATGGTGGGGGTGACATGGAACTCATATTGGGGACACCTGTGGTGGCCAAGTGCTAAGGCAGGACTTCCCTGAGACCCTCACTCACTCTCATTATAATCTTCCTTCCTTCCTTCCTTCCTTCCTTCCTTCCTTCCTTCCTTCCTTCCTTCCTTCCTTCCTTCCTTCCTTCCTTCCTTCCTTCCTTCCTTTTCTTTTTTCCTTCCCTCTTCATTCTTCTTTCTTCTTCCATCTCTCTTTTCTTTTCTTCTTTGATCTCTTCCCATATTTCCTTCTTTTTCTTTATCTTTCCTCTTTCCCTTTCTCCTTTCCTGTCTCTTCTTACATGCTCAAATGCAAAAGGGCAAACATTTCTTTCTTTGTTTTATTTTTCTTTGTTTTGATAGCCCTCTGCCAGTGAAAATGGAGCCGGGGGCTGTGCATGCCCCCCAAGCTCCGTTTTTACTGGCAGAGGGTTGCAGAAGGCTGTTGTGATAAAAAATGGAGTTTGGGGGAACACATGTGCCCCCAACCTCCATTTTCTCTAGCAGATCCATAGTGGGCCAGTCCTTTGCTGCTTCTAGGCTGGCCAAAGGGCCACATCTAAGCACCCCTCGGGCCATATTCAGACTGGCGGACCTTGAGTTTGACACCCCTGCTATAGATGTTCTGTTTTTCTTGGGACAACAGTGCAGCTCAGGCTAGGTCTGTGAAAGCTTTTCTGTTTTGAAAGAGAGTTGTTGCCAGACTCCAGGAATGGCATGAAGGAGGAACCCAAGGGAAGAAAGTGCTCTACCAGGAAGCCTGATTGTCTAGACCTCTTAGGAGTTGTGAATTTCCCTAACATTTCTGAACTTTAGATTGGATACTTGATCACGTTGGTTTCTTTGTAAATCTAAATATCAATATAATATCTACACTTGCCTTTGAGTGTATAAATGTGCTTATTAGCATTTTTTATCCGACTGACTTTTCCATTCTCTCTGACTCATGCACTGTTCTGAATTGAAGTATCTGAAAAATTGATATAGGGCTTATGAAAGATAATTAGCTCCCATCAGGGATAAGAGCAAGAAATTATTATAATTAAAGCAGCAAGCTTATAGCATACTTCAAAGGAAACCAGGTACTTATTTTCCTATTTAAGAGAAGATAAGGCTGTCAGTTTAGAGCTATACACTTGTGGGAAATTGCATGTTGGATAAACTTTTCATTGAGGACTGAAAAAAAATGAGGCAATTTTCTTGAATGTTTTAAACACTATAGAAGCATCAGTGCACTATGGACTTTGGAAGTCTGCTGATCAAAGTTGTATCAGTTTTTTCCTTCTGATTCACCAATATAACCTCTTAAACAGTATTTCTCTGTTTAAGTAAGGAAATCTTTCTGAAAGGTTGACATAACAGGTCATGGGTAATCTAATACCTAGAAAACCGTACTTGGTACCAGGGCTGATTATTTGAGGCACTATTTCCTGCAATTTCTATCCATCCATTATGATTTGGCAGAGTGGGAAAACTCTTGATTAAACAATGTTGTTTCTGGGGTACCAAGGAAACATGCCATCTGTGCAATGGTACCTCCCTTTAGGATGAGATCTCCTCTGAGATATGTAACCTTACCACTCTGATGGCTTTCTGAATAGCCTAGGATTATTTGTGATGTTTTGAAATATATGCCCAGATTGCCATCTTATAATTATTTTGGAATTATTTTTGTAATTTGTTATGGTCCATTTTATTGTATTCTATTTTTTTTTCTTTTTTGGGGAGTGAGCTGCCCAGAATTGATTGGAATTGGTTGACTGAACATCAAATGCATAAATGTTATTTCTAGAGCAGTATCCTTGGAAGGAATTCTAACAGGAATATTGTACCATATTCCATTCTTATATAAGACTAACACTGTATTATTTCCCTCTGCATATAAGGTAAAATACACTTGAAAACATTGCTATGGAATCCCATTGCTGTGGAATCCCTTTCACTGTTAAGGCAGCTTCAGGAAATGGAGGTGATGCTTTTGTAGTTATAATATCCACTACAAATGTGTGTGTGTGTGTATAAATTTATATGTGCTGCATATGATTTTGAATTTTATATTTCAATGCCTGCAATGGACACTCTCTGTAGCAAAGCATGCATTTCAATGTATTTTATAAAATTCAGTTTTGGAAAGAAAAGGCAATAAATCTGATTTTGGGCTGATGGGAAGTGGCCACGCTTCACTTGAACATGATATTTCATACCATGAAAGTGATGAAATTGGTCTTAATGAGGCAATTCATGTCACTTCTGGGGTTCATCTGGCAGTTCTAGTAGTGCATGCAAAATAGAACACAATATATTTTATATTCTACAATATTGTGTTCCACAATCTTTTCATTTGTAAATAGCTAAATATTTGACACTGCAACGCATTTGAATGGATTTTCTGTTGTGATTGGCATCTACCTTAAGTTTAATCATTTTTAATTGTTCATTTTTGCATGAGTGGCAGCACAGCTGGAAATCCAGTAAATCCATCTCTCTTTCCCAGTCTACAAAATTAGGGATAAATACTTTAGAGCAGGGGTGGGATTCAAATTTTTTAACAACCGGTTCTGTGGGTGTGGTTTAGGTGGTCGACATGGCTTGGTGGTCATGTTATTGGCTGGGTGTGGCCAACTCAATATCACTCATATTGAGGCACACGTCTCTTCGCCTGGCCTCTCATGACTGTGGGGATGCTGCAACAGTCATAAGTGTGAAAAATGGTCATAAGTCACTTTTTTCAGTGCCATTGTAACTTTGAATGGTTACTCCACACAAGCAAAGTACCAGCAAAACTCCTGAGATGTTCCTGAGACAGTAATTCTAGTCCTGCCAAGAATGTAATAAGGGTTAACAGAGAGGCAGTTTCTGTAAGCAACACCAGAATGTTCCTTCCTGCCTTCCTTACAGGATTAGGCCAGTAATTTCTTCTAATAACTGTTTCTCCAAACTGCTTAGAATGTTAACAACAGGTTCTAGTGAATAGGTGCAAACTGCTGGAATCCCACCCCTGCGTGGGTTCTCTTTGTCTCTCAGAATGGCCAATTACTACAGCCAAAATAAATAGAATACCCCTCAACTTTTATTTATTAAGCAATCAATATTCTTTTAGTGGTCCATCTTTTGAGGGCTGACCAAATGTTAAACATGTTGTGCAGCTTATTCAATATTGCAGTTCTAATTCTCTGAATAGATGCAAATGAATGGTGGGATGGGTTAGAAATTCTGTCTTTTGTGGATTCCCGTGGAAATAGAAGTAATATTTCTTAAGTTGTTTAGCTGCCTAAATAAATCCTAAAACATCAACATAAAGACCAAGTATTTAAGTTTTTCTTGATTTTAATAAAGTTGTTGCTACAATGAAGTTGTTGCCACAGTTGCTATAATTTTAAAAATGTATATAGTGCTATATTATTCAGTGTAGTTTATTTGTTTACTTTTTTAGGTTACGAGAATTGAGGCTGAATCCGTTTATGGATAAATAATTAGCTGTCTGATATGTGGGGGTTCCAAAGTGGGTAAGGAAGTAGCTAGACTATGGATGGATGATTTCAGAACAATTCTAGCTGTTTTAAAGCAAAGCTAAAACTTTGCAATACCACCTAGTGTTTTTCATTAGTTGAAGGTTGTGAGTCACTTAATTATATGACAAGAGGAGCAAACTTGCTCTTTCTTATGACTCATATAATAGAAGCATCTTGATTAATATTTCAGTAGTGAAACAGTGTTTTTCAGAAATATTTATGGCCTGAAAGACTCTTCTCATCAAGCTACAATTCTCTGTGATAGAAGATTTTTAATCCTGAAATCCTGGGTGACTCTTCTGAAATTATTGGTGGGATGAATTAATATACAGGGCAGGCACAGAAACCATGTACTTTGCCCAGTAATAAAATACAGTTTTCAGAATAACAGAAAAATTAACCTTGCAAATGAACAGATAATCTGAACACTGATTTTCTTCAATAGTAGTTGATTAAGGAGATTTTCAGATGAATACCTAATCAAAAAATTATATAGCAATTGTCTGCTTATTAAAACATTTGCAATGTTTTGAAAAATTCATTATGAAAGTTGAAGAGATACTAAACTTATGTTGGTAACTGTTACTCAGTATTTCCACATAATCACATATTTAGATTTTTTAAAAGTGTGCATTTCTAATCCTCACTGATTCAAAGCATCATATTAATTGGCAGATGCTTTACTTAGCAGTACTGCAAATCTGCTTTTGGGAAAAAAGTATGGTGAAGTCAGCCTCCTCTATCCCATTGTCCTTTTTTAAAAAAGAAAGAAAAGAATAATGTTCATATTGTACCACAAAAATTCAAATCTAGTAATACTCTGACAGCATTCCTTGAGCTTTTTACTGGGACTGCAATGGAAAGGCCCTACTTAAACTTGGTTTGAATTGTTCTATAAAGGAAGCATTTTTGGTGACAAAAAGGCTGCCATTGATATTAAAGAAATGAGGGATCCTTGGTGCTCTCTGAATTTGCTTGTTTTCTTGCAAACATTTAATCACTTTTAACTATCAGTTTATATTCTGGTGACTCGCCTGTCTATGGGTGGAGAAGGTTCTTTGGTTGGGCTGTTTAGTTTAGTTTAGTTTACTTTATTGCCATTGCACCTTGTACAATGAAATCAAACACCATCTTCAGTGCACATCATGACCATGACCATGAAAATAAACACAAACACACATCCTTCACCCTTCACACATTGAACCAGAAACCCCCAACACCACACCAACACTGCACTATACAGCAGAATTCCAAAGAGCTACTGCCCTGGGATAGAAGCTGCTTTTCAGCCTATTTGTCCTTTTTTATTATTCTGTACCATCTGCCAGATGGTAATAGTTAAAAAAAAAAAGGGTTCCCAGGATGAGATAGATCTTTGAGAATGTTTTGAACTTTCTTAAGACAGAGGGAGCTATAAAGCTCTTCCAAAGAGGGGAGAGGGCAACCAATGATCTTCTGGCCAATGACATTAACCCTCTGGAGTGCTTTCCTATCTGTCATTGTGCAATTGGCAAACCATACAGAGGTGCAGTCTGTTAAGAAACTCTCTATGGTGCAGCAGTAGAAGGTCACCAGCAGTTTTTCATTCAGTTGTTGTTTTCTGAGAAGTCTCAGGTAGTATATTCTCTGCTGGGCCCTTTTGACCAGGGCTGCAATGTGGGCACCCCAGATCTGGTCCTTTTTTAGGGTAACATCGAGAAACTTAAAACTGGCCACTTGTTCTACTTGGTCTCCATTGATAAGCAAGGGCTGGATATTTGATGTGTTTCTTCTATAATCCACTATAAGCTCCTTGGTCTTATTAGTGTTGAGGACCAAGTTATTGTCTCCACACCATGAAAGCAACCTCATCTCGGTAGGCAGACTCATCCCCCCCTGGAGATAAGTCCCACCACTGTTGTATATCTGCAAATTTAGCAATAGTATTACTAACGTGAGTGGGAATGCAGTCATGCACATAAAGAGTATAACGTAAGGGACTCAACATGCAACCCTGTAGTGTACCAGTGTTAAGAATAAGGGCTGAAGGTATGATTACCTAATCTGACCCTCTGTGAGTGGCCAGACAGGAAATCCATAATCCAAAGGCAGATTGAATTAGAAAGCCCAAGGTCCAGAAGCTTAGACACTAATCTGTGCGGAAGAATTGTGTTAAACGCAGAACTAAAATCCACAAAAAGCATCCTCACATAGCCCCTGTTCTAGATGAGTCAGAGTAGTGTGAAGAGTGATGGTTATAGCATCCTCTGTAGATCTATTTCTTCTGTAGGCAAACTGGTGTTTATCAAATGTATGTGGAAGACCAGAAATGATGTGCCGGCAGACCAATTTCTCACAGCACTTCATGATGATAGGAGTGAGTGCCACTGGTCTGTAATCATTGAGGTTATTGATATGGAACTTCTTTGGGAGCAGAACAATGGTGGAAGCCTTCAAAGATAGAATAGTGAACTGGGATAAAGATCGATTGAAGAGCCTGGTAAAGACTCCAGACAACTGATCAGCACAGTCTTTAAGCACTTGGCCAGAGATACCATCAGGACTGGCAGCCTTTCTAGGGTACACAGCCCTCAGAATGCTCTTCACCTCCTGTTTCTCCACAATGAGTTGGGGGCTACAGTTGGCTGGTAGTTGTAGTTTATCTGTCTCTGATGTCTCCACTTCAAAGTGAACAAAGAAATGATTCAGTTCCTCTGCCAATGAAGCATCCCCCTCAGCAGGGATGACATTTGTCGGTTGATGGTTTGTAATTTGTTGAATCCCTCACCACACCTGCCTCATGTTATTGCTATAAAAATTATCCTCAATCTTCTTCTTATAATCAGTCTCGGCCTTCTGAATACCTTTCTTCAGTTTAGTTCTGGCAACACTGTATCTTGCCCCATCACTGGACCTAAAGGCCTTGGTCCTGTCATGCAAGAGGCGCTGGACTTCCTTGGTCATCCAGGGTTTCTGATTGGGATAGATCCTAATACGTTTATCCACAGTGATCGTATCTGTGCAGTGTTTGATATAGCACAGAACAGTTGCAGTGTGCATCTCTAGGTCAGGGTGGTAAAAGATGTCCCAATTTGTGTTCTCAAAACAATCCTGAAGTTGTTGGAAAGCATCTTCTGGCCAAGATTTCACTTCTTTATATAAATCAGCTTCATTAAAGTCCCCACTATGATATGCACAGCATCAGGATACTTATTCTATCCATCAGTTTACTGATGGCTCCCTGGTAGTTTCTTGATCGAGGTATTGTTTACTTGATTGTTGGACTGAAACTAAACTTGGAGTTACTCTATGCTGATCTAAGTGCTGATTATTATTAAATAAGTTTTTTATCTGGAGTGAATAGCCACTTCATTAATTTTCACCATGTCTACTGGAAAAGGAACTCCCAGAGACAGTGGAAGCTCATAGCATGAGCCTGGCATGGAGTTGTGTCCACACATATTTTTCTTATATGTATCCAGGTATTCATAACTATGTTTTTACTTATACCTATTATCTTGTAAGCAATTGACAAAAAAAATAAAAATAAAATATTAGTGTTGTCAAGACTGGAAACCACTGCTCTGAGCAAAGATGATCATCTTCATAGACTTGTGTTAAATATTGATTTAAAAAGAAAAAAGAAATTAAGGGCTGTCAATATTGACATGACCAAGGATTAGAAAGGATATATAATTTATTATATAATAAAATATATTCTTCCTTTAAAAATTAAAGGCTACCTTGCAAGCAAGAACAGCTAAATGCATAAAATTCACACATGATCTACAGACATGGAGCCATGCTGACTTACTTTCCCTGTTGTTGGATATGACCCTTCAGATATTCATGTACTGGGATGACTATCATGAGACAGAAATTTGGCTTTGCTCATTCAGATAACTTTCCCCCAATTGCTACCTGCAGGTTTCAAAGTACTGAAAATTAAATCAGCATAAAAAACCACCACCTGAACAAAAAGAATAGAATCACATTAAAAAATAAAATAGATGCATAAAATGTGAGCAGATAAAGGGATACAAGAACAAAAGTATGGTTGGTTGGTTTTGTCCATAACGGTAGCAATGTCACCCAATTTCCAGTACCGTAAAATCCCATGTCTTACTTGCTTCCAGTTGTCTGGAATTCTGCTTTGGGGCCTATTCAGATGCAGACATGAGTATGTTCTCTTTTTGAGTAAAAGTAAATGATATTTTTTGCTCATGCTTGCTGAGCAAACCTCCTTCAACCTTGTTTCCTTATCACATATAAAAGATTTGTCATTTTAATTTGACATGTAAGACCTCATTATAAGAAACCAACATAAAATCTCTAGGTCTATCTTTACCTTTGATTTACCTCTGGGTGAGGGTATGTATAAAATTGACAGCATGCATGAAGCAGGGAAAGTCCAGTGCCTCTACGTCTCTTTGAACAATTGGGAAATGTTCCTTCTACACAAAGTGTATGTGAAAGTTATCATTAAAGGCAACTATTGTACCAACTAGAACAGAATGTCAGCTGTTAGTCAGAGTTTAAACAGTTAAAACAGTTAAATAGTTGGGAAAAACTATCCCTAAAGTTAAACTGCCTGTGTATAATGGTCAGTTTAAAACAGCAGTTTCAAGATTTGAATAAAATGGGTAAGTTATGGTTGTGTCTCTTAAGGCATTGCATGATTTAACATGTTATAGAGTGTATATTTAAAATGATGAATAATGTTTGAAAGACCTTACATAAAACATTTCTGCAGTGGAAATATGTACAGTTCCTTTCTCTTTAATTTCTGGTACAGGTAGTCCCCAATTTACAACAGTTCATTTAGTGACAATGGTGTCGAATAAAGGAACTTATGATTGTTTTTCACACTTAAGACCATTGCAACATCCCCATAATCATGTGATCAAAATTCAGATACTTGGCAACTGATTCATATTTATGATGGCTTGTAGTGTCCTAGGGTCATGTGATCATGACAAGCAAAGTAAATGGGGAAACCAGATTCACTTAATAATTGGGTTACTACCTTAACAACCGTAGCAAGAAAAATTGTAAAATGAGAAAAATTAACAAACGTATCACTTGGCAACAGAAATTTTGGGCTCAATTGTGGTTGCAAGTTAAAAACTACCTGTATTTTTATATTTCTAAGAAAAAATACTGTGACTTGCTATGTATTAACTAAAAATACTTTCTGAGGCATAAATAGGTTATTAATGTTGTTTGGGTTATCTTGGAAATTTCTTTGGAAGTATCTTATTGCAAAGTTAATACCATTAGTAAAATACAGTAGATGAAATATGTTAACAGTGGCTGGGGTTTTTTTTAACCTCTGTTGTGAGCTCAGTCATAATTATGCAGAGCCTATGTTTAATTTTGAATACCATTTTAAAATGGTAGTACTTCATAATTTATCCATGTTTGGATTGCAAAATGCATTGTATTGCTTTCGATTATACTGGAATTGTGATAGAAAAATAAAGCAATGGCAGATGGCCTTACAGCCAAAACTCAAAGCCCATAAAAAAGGAGGAAGTGAAGAGAAAAAGGACATAAAATTTGTTTTTGCATCCCTTGTTTGGTTTTCAAAATATTTAGGTCTAAAGCATATATTGTCTGGAGCGTGTTTGCACAAGACTCTGAACCATTGACCAAATTAATAATCTAATGGCTAAGCTTAAATACATGAGATCTTAGTATGCTGATTGAATCAGCCATCACATTAAGCCATGTAGATTGTTTGATTTGCCTTGGATATTCCATGAACTCTGCCATGCAAACGACTTAACAAATACCACACTTAAATGACAAAACTGATATGGATGAGAACAAGCATTGCACCTGTTATGTATGTACCACAGTTAATAAAGTATGAGCTTGTGGTTAAGTGCAGGGTTCTAGCCCTGCACTTCTGATTGGCTGTTAGGCGGCCAGATCGGATTGGCTAGTTCTTAGGAATCCGATTGGCCCTTAACAGAGGATTATTATTGGTTTAAAGTATTTGCGTTCATAGCTCGCTATTGGACAATTCTCACAAAGGTTGCCTATATAAGGCAGGGTTCACTGTTGTTATTTTGAGAAGTCACTATGCTAATAAAGAGCTGAAAGTCACTATTCAGAGGCTGTCTCCATTTACTCCAACCCATGTCCAAGTACTTAACAGCACCAGAGATGGGATAATTAGTTTTTCTGTTTCTACCTGCTAACTGTGGTCTAAACTGCTCCTACATGGTATGTTACTATTGCCACAAGACTTCCAAATATGTTCAAATGAACATATTTTTTAATATATGGCACAGTATTCAGTATCTTACAGGACCATCTCTGTCTAGATTATTTTTGTTCAGAAAAGACCACTAGTGCAAAATCCTGTAAAGTTGTTCATGTACTGCATCCAACAGTTGGTATATCCGGGTTGGTTCATTGATCCATATAACCTGGCAGGATAACTATATATCAGAACAATTCACAGAACTGATTCCAGCCTGATAGAAAGCACACAGCATTGGCATTGTTGAGTGTACAAGATTACCCCTGCTCCCTCTGTCTTATTATTACACCCAATTATAGATCCTACCTGAAAACATGATAGAGTCAGGGTTTAAAACAGGCCCCCTAGATAATCAAATCTAATCTTTTGTTTAAAGCAGGAACCAAACTAAAGCTTCCCCAACAGACAGCTGTCTACATTCTGTTTAAGCATATATAGTAGAAAGTGGATGCCACCATTCTAGAAAATTGTTCTTACAACCCCCCCCTATTTTAATAAAATCAGCTGCATTCTATCTTCTTGTGATTTAAATTCATTGTAGTTCATCCTGTATCTTGAAAGGACAGAATATCCTTATATTTCTCTATCTGACATCATTCAGGTATTTGAGAAAGAGTTCTAAATAATCCTTCCATCTGTTTCCATGGAATTCATTTTTTGATCCTCTGCCCATTGTCTCTGTCCTTTTCTGAACAGATTTTGCCAAAGCCTTTCTAAAATGATGCGTCATAATTGGACATAATGGAAGAGGAATAGTTCACCAAAAAAACACCAAACCCTATGACTGTTATTATCTGTGATTTTGAAAGTATATTTAGGTTAATGAAGTCTAAAATTGAATTTGACTTTTTTGTTGAGTCACACTACCAATTACCATTATAGCACAATCAAAATTTCAACCTTTTTTTGCTCAAGTTCTAGCGCTGTCATTTCATTCCCCCCATTCAATATATGTGTATCTGAAGTTGTTTCCCAGGCACTTTGTGCTTAGTTTGTTTGTTTAATTCTGTTACTTTCAACTTTTTTTTTCAATTCTTCATCTAAGTCAATAATTATAATATTTTAAAGAAGGGGGCCCATAACTTTGTAATATCTCACATACTATCATTCTTCAAGTCTATATACCGTGTTTCTCCAACAATACGACTTCCACCAATAGGAAGCCCCAGCATGATTTATTGGCATAAAATCAAATTAAGCCCCTCCCCCCCAAATTAAGGCCCATATTAGACATGCGAAATAGGGGGGAATGGCAGGGGGGGGGCTTGCTGTTAGGAAGTACTTTGTTGCATGCCCAGATATGGTGCTGCCAGTGTTGGTGGAGCACTTCATATCGGGAGACTTCCACCACTGTTGCTTTCCCTTCTCCCTTGCTGCCGTGCCGTTACAGCAACACCGCAGTGTTTGGCGCAGGCACGTGCAGCCAGTCAGGGCTACTCCCTGCAACCGGAGCCCTGAGGAGACACTTGGCTTCAGGCGCTCCTGTGGCCACCTTCCCTTTGCCTTCGAAGGTAAAGTGAATTATTTTAAAAACCTCCGCTGGAGGTGGGCTGGAGGGAGGTGGCTAGGTGACCCCCGGGCTGCTTCAATGTAAGGTCCTGACTTGCAGCATCCTGCCGTTGCCGCTGCATCCTTTTTGCCACCACCTCCCTCTCCGACTGCAAAACTCGTGTGCTTCGCCAAACGCTCCGAGCGAGGCGAGCTCTTTCATACATAGAAAGAGAGAGAGAGGGAAAGACGCCGGCATGCTCCTAGAGGCTGGCTCTTTTCTCTAGCCGAGGCTGACATCTGACTGAATCTCTATCCCACTCCTTTATCCTCACGACGGGGTCGGCAGCAACGCTCTTTGGTGCGGCCACCTCAGCTTGCCAGCCTTGCCCCACTATGAGATGATACTGTGACAGCCACTGCTGCCGCACTCCCTTCTCTTTCCTCGCCTCTCCTCCCTTCGCCGGCAGGAGTGTGCGCGCCTGCTCCCACTGCCGCCGCTCCTGAGGCCGTCTCGGGTGGGCAGGTGGGAAAGCAAGCAAGGTGGCTGCACTGTCTTCTTTTTCCCTCAGCGAAGTGCTGCCGCTTGCTGCTGCTGCCGCCACCTGGGATGGGCGAGGAGGCAACGGAGGCACCCAAAATGTCACCAAGGCAGTGAGTGCTTCTCTGCCAGGCAGGATGAGCGGAGGGCCCGGCGGGGAGGCACTTGCTGCCTTGGTGACATTTTGGGTGCCTCCGCCTCCTCCTCGCCCATCACAGGTGGCAGTGGCAAGCGGCGGCGCTTTGCTGAGGGAAAAAGAATACAGCGCAGCCACCTTGCTTGCTTTCCCACCTGCCCACCCCAGACGGTCTCAGGAGTGGCGGCAGTGGCAGCAGGCGTGCACACTCCTGCCGGAGAAGGGAGGAGAGGCGAGGAAAGAGAAGGGAGTGCGGCAGCAGTGGCTGTCACAGTATCGTCTCATAGCGGGGCAAGGCTGGCAAGCTGAGGTGGCCGCACCAGAGAGAGTCGCTGCCGACCCCATCGTGAGGATAAAGGAGCGGGATAGAGATTCAGTCAGATGTCAGCCTCGGCTAGAGAAAAGAGCCAGCCTCTCGGAGCATGCCGGCGTCTTTTCCCCCCCTCTCTCTATGTATGAAAGAGCTCGCCTTGCTCAGAGCGTTTGGTGAAGCACACAAGTTTTGCAGTCGGAGAGGGAGGCGGTGGGGAAAAGGATGCAGCGGCAATGGCAGGATGCTGCAAGTCAGGACCTTGCATTGAACTAGCCCGGGGGGCACGTAGCCACCTCCCTCCAGCCCACCTCCAGCGGAGGTTTTTAAAATAATTCACTTTACCTTCGAAGGCAAAGGGAAGGCGACAACAGGAGCGCCTGAAGCCAAGTGTCTCCTCAGGGCTCCGGTTGCAGGGAGGAGCCCTGACTGGCCGCATGTGGCTGCGCCAAACGCCGCAGCATTACTGTAACGCCGCAACAGCAAGGGAGAAGGAAAAGCAACGGTGATGGAAGGTCTCCCAAACATCCAAGCTGTCGCTGCCCACCCGAGCATGCAAGGGGGGGGAATTAAGTCATCCCCGAAAAGACAGCCTAGCCAGTTTTTCGGGGGTCAAAAAAAAATAAGGTCCGGCCTTATTATGTGAGAAACACGGTAGATTCCTTGATGACAACTCCTTGTATGTTATCATTCAACTATTTGTGTATTCATTTAATTGTGGTATCAATCAGCCTGTACTTAACTAGTTTACAATTAGAATGCCATGATGCATTTGTCAAATACTATACTGAAATCAAGGTATATTTCATATACAACAAGCCCACAATATTCTAATACTGGCAAATTGTTGTGGACAAACCGATATTGCTTACCAATCATTTTCTGACCTGAGCATTAAGCACATTGCAAAATTCTGTGCTACAGCATACAGAACACAGAATATAATAAACCTTGATAAAATCTGGTCCCAAGCAGACCATTATTTATGCTCACACAGGTCATGGTTAATTCTGTGTCAACTTTAGTATGTGAAAGTGTCCAAGGCTTCACAGTCTACATACCTATCCAGGACTTGGAAAGCCATTATGTATACTAGTATTAAACAAGAGTATCTGTGCCAAGTTCATAAATAATTTAAGTAGTGTAACCTGATGTATCTATTTCTATCCTGCAAACTTTTATAATTCTTAAATCTAAAGGTTAAAATCTATTTTCAAATTAGATAGATCTTAGTGTTAATTAGTTATCTCCCTTCTCCTGGATTTAGGATTAATTCCAACTGTCTCCAACTATGTCCATAAATTATAGGAGTGGTCTGACTAAAACATAATAGAGAAAAATTATGTCTTTTTTTTTAATCTAACATCATCCTTTTGTCTGATGCCAATTGGCTTTGTATTTGTGGGGATGGTTTTCTTGGCAGAAGTATCACACTCATGGCCCATATTTAGCCTATGAATTATTAAGACACCTAGTGTTGCATATAGACATTTGCATACTTGTAATACTACGTTCTGATTGGACGACCACTGCCGCCTAGTGATTGGTGGTTAAATAACTGTTGTAATTGGTCCCCCAAACAGCGGGAGGTTTAAAATGATGCCATTGTCCGCGAGCTGCAAGCAGCCGCTATAAAAGAAGCTGCTGCGTCTCGAGTTTAGTTGAAGTTACTGACAGTTAATAAAGAGCTGAATTCAACTCCAGTCTCGAGTCCGTCTTTGTTCCACAACAGAACACCTTGATCATTTTGCATGCTCATTATTGTCCCTCCCAACCTATACTGTTTTTTTTTTTTCATTGTACCTACCCCAACGAACATCACAGTTGTTCCTGCTGAAATTCAGCTTGATAGTTTTTGGGCAATATTCTAGTTCATCAAGCCCCTTCTGAATCTTGTTCTTGTTATGCTATCTCCTGCCAAATAATGCATTCTTTTCTAAACACTTAATAATGTATCCCGGAGTTTTTCCTGAAATCATCATCAACCTGGTCTTCCTTTCATCTTTTTTATTTTCAAAACTTCATTGAGCTACTTGTATACCCATATAGTTTCTTCTCCAATCTTTTACTTTTTACCCACATTGAAATTATTTGCAATTGTATTTTCAGTGTCTACTTTTTAAAGGAATTTCTGTCTATCTTAAGCCTTTCTACTCCTGTCATAGATTCTAAATTAGTTTAAATTTATTAAAATTAACTTGTTCTGAATTCCAAGATACATATCTGATAACTCATTTTACAATTAAGGCTAACTTAATCAGAAAAGCTTCTGGATGGTACAAACTAAAACAAGTAAGATTATTAATCACATCTCATTAAAACATTAATAATAATAATAATAATAATAATAATAATAATAATAATAATAATAATAATAATAATAAAACAACTAATAACCACACTAAATCCAATCAACTAGGGGCCAAAGACTCTTGAAATAATTTTGTTTTCACTATGTAGAAATGTAAGGAGTATTGGAATGGATCCTACTGCCTCCAGCAGTATGTTGCAAGGGCTGGACTTCTACCAAAAGACTTGCTTCTTAGCCTGCTCTCATTTTACCTTACGTGTGGGATAGGATTCTTAGCATACCCTCTTTCAAAGTTGGCCAAATTAAATTTGATAATGCAATTCTAATATATTATATTTTTATGCTACCGAGTAGTATATAGTAACAACTAGCACATTTCATTGTGCTCAAAAGCTTAAATGTCAACCTGTTCTGTGACATCAAGATATATATAATTTTGCAATCAATTGAATTGTGAGGCTACTTTATTCTGCACTAGCTGCAATTTCCAAACTGTCTTCAAAGGCAGTCCCTCACTTTGCAATAATCCAATAATGAGATGAAGCCATGTGTCCCTCTCTCACAGCTCTCCATTAAAACTCTCCATTAAATATCTGCTTGCTGTACTTTATTTCCCAGACTTTGAACATTAGCATAAAGGCCAAGAACATTGTGAACCAATCTTATTTCTCACTTTTCACTGAGTTGTGGAAGAGGGCCCATTTCAGCAGCATTCCAACTTTTCATGGTATACTTTTTGATGTTTTTCTTTCAGGGTTTCATTTCCAATACCCATTGGATTCAGTTTAAAGGATTCCTGTTCAAATGTTTCAGCCAAATAAAATTTGACCAGTCCTTGTGAAAAGTAATCCATGTTGTTCCAGCCCTTTATCACTTAGATCAGTGGTTCCCAACCTTTTTCAGTCCACCGAAACTCATCCTCAATGCCCCCCACCCAGTGTCGGGATTCAAATTTCTGTGGGCGTGGCCTAATTTGAGGGTGTGGTTTGCTGGTCATGTGATTGGGTGGGCGTGGCCTGCTGATCACGTGACTGGGTGGGCGTGGCTTGCTGGTCACGTGACTTGGTGGGTATGGTTTGGTGATTGCCAAACCAAATACAAGTGGTCCTCATCTAATGGCCGGTTGCTTAGCAAGTGTTCTAATTTATGACTGGCCTCCCCAGAACTACTTGACCTTGATGTTTTTGGAGTTTTGACAGCCATGGACACACATATACACACACTCCCTTCCAACCCTGCTGGAGCAGGTCATTGGACTAGAATCGGCAAAGCATCTCTGATTAGATTCTAGTAGTGAATAAAATCTAATCATAGATGCTTTGCCGATTCTTGTTGATTTGTTTTATTTGTATTTCTTTATTTTATGTTGCTGAATTGCACTGACATGTATGTCCCTTCTTGTGCACAACCCAGAAGCTCTTGTGATTCTTTGCAGCAAAAATTGCTGACCTCTGGCTTTGCTCTACTTTTCAAACATGCTGGCATTGCTGCGTTCAAGGTGCCAGCCCTGCAGGTCCACCCCATTCAGCCCGCTGCACTGGAGGGACCTGCCCAAGCAAGTCCGAGTGGAGTGGTGCATCAAATCAATGAGGTGAGCCTAGAGAGGGAAAGAGAGAGAGAGAAAAGAAAGAGAGAAAGAAGAAACGAAAGAGGAAAGGAAAAGAAAGAAAAAGGGATAAAGAAAGAGGGGGAATGGAGGGACGGAAGGAGGGACGGAAGGAGGGAGGGAAAGAGAGAGAGAGAGAGAAAGAGAGAGAGACCTGATGCATTAGATTGAAATGAGGCCTAGTTTAGAGGCCCTTTTCCACACTGAAACATCTTTGCCAGCATCTTTGCTAGCATATTTAAAAATCTTTGGCTTCTATTAATTAAAGGTTTTGTGGATAAAACATGGCCAAGACTATCAGGAAGCTCTCACATTTTGTTGATCCTTTAAACAGGATCCATTGGATCCACCCTAAAAAATTACTTTTCCCCAATGTATTACAATGCCAATTCTGAAGAAGGCAAAACCAAAATGTGTTGGTAAATTACAAGGAGAACACCCACAAACACATACATACTCCCTTCTAACCTTGCTGGAGCAGGTGATTGGACTAGAATAGATATCTCATTATCTTTCTCCTCCCTCCCTCCTTCTTTATTTCTTTTTCTTTCTGTCCCTTCCTTCCAACCCTCCCCTCTTTCTTTGTCCCTCTTTCTTTCTTTCCCCTTACTCTTTCTCTTCTTCCTTCTCTCTTTCTGTCTCTTTCTGTCTCTCAGGCTCACCCCATTGACTTCGTGCACTGCTCTATTCAGACTTGAGCAGGTGCCTCCGGTGCAAGGGGCTCAATGGGGTGGACCTGCAGGGCCTTGCCTAGAATGCAGCAGTGGTGGGATGTTTGAAAAGGAGAACAAAGCCACTCTGGTTTGCTCTCCTTTCCGAACATGGTGTTCAGGGCAAGGCCCTGTAGGATCACCCCATTGAGCCCTTTGCACCGGAGTGTGAAAGTCAATGGGGTGATCCTCAGGGGCCTCACCCCGAACACATCAGCAATGGGATGTTTGAAAAGGAGAACAAAGCCACTCTGGTTTGCTCTCCTTTCCCAATGCTGTGTTTGGGGTGAAGCCCCGCAGGCTTACCCCATTGAGCCCTTTGCACCGGAGCATGCAAGTCAGTGGGGTGATCCTGTGGGGCGTCACCGTGAATGTGGCGGTGGCAGGATTTTTTTCCCACCCTTGAATTGTGCCCTGTGAGGGCCCACCTCCAGCGCCCCCCTGCCACCTGTCAATGTACTTAAAAAAATCTTAAATACTGTTTTTTCCACATACCTGGTTCTTGCTTTTCATAGACAGTATATTTCATGAGCTGATAGCATACATTTTTTATTCATTGTGAAACTGAACCCCCAGCTATCACTGTAAGTCCTAGAAGGCCCAGGGATGGTACCCAAAATGTCAGATCTGATTGGCCCATTTCAATAAGAAAGAACAAATACAATTTCCTTGCTCCACTGAGAAATGGCTTGTTTGCAGTTAGAAAAAAGAGATGTAAGTTTGAAACATCGGGACTGCTGTACCAATGATTTGAGGCATCTAGCTCTTGGCAGTTACCATTTTCTGCTCTATTATGGCTTTTGTGGGTCCTGTAATACTGTAAAGTTTGCTTACTAGCTAGCTTTACAGTATTAAGAGCTGTGGTGAAGCAGTAGTTAAAATGAAATACTGCAGGCTACTTCTGGTGACTGCCAGTTTGGTAGTTCAGGTTTCATTGGCTAAAGGTTGACTCAGCCTTCCATCCTTCTGAGGTCAGTACAATGAGGATCCAGATTGTTGGGGGCAATATGCTGACTCTGAAAACTGTATAGAAAGGGCTGTAAAGCTCTGTGAAACAGTATATAAGGAGAGGAGTGGGGTTCTGGATAGAGCAGGTGGAAATTTCAAAGGCAAGAAAGAATTCAGAGGTACACTGAATGGTAGTATAAACTAAAACTTTTACTGTACTTCCTTTTCTATAAATTCTTTCCAATTTCTCAATCAACAATGTTGCATCATCTATATAAAAATACACATAAATGAATAAGTCCATTTAACACTCTTCTAATATTTCCATAAACATATACATGTCTCCATAATTAAACATCCAAGTGGAATAGCATAGTCTCATCTTATTTTCTGTTCATGTTAATAATTTGCTGTCCATTCAATTTATTCTCTCACATCTTATTTCTACCCTAAAACTTTAGGAATCAACCTTCAATTCCATATTCAGGCAAAACATTCCATAGTTGAAGCTCATTTACTTTATCATATGGTTTTTCTAAATCAGGAAATTTGTTATTTTTTTATTTGAATATATTTTATTGTTTACACATAAATATATTGAATGGTGTAATTGGCCATGGCATTCCAATTTCCATAAAAGGGAAGTAAAAACAAAATAACAGATATGCAAATTTATATATACAATTTTTTGTACAAAAATTTCTGACCATCATATATATCAACCCCTCTATCATTCTAATACTTACATTTCTCTATCAATAAGACAAACAGTGTCTCTTTCTAAGTCCCCTTCACCTGATTTTGTCTTCCAAATTTACCTCGTGTTTCTAACCATTGATAAAACCTATTCCCCATATTAAATAGTATTCTGTATCTCCTTTATCTTTTATTTTTAGTGTTAGTCTGTCCATTTCTGCACAATCTAGAAACTTCCTTATGATCTCATACGCTAATGGGGTGTTTTCATTCCTCCATTGCTGCGTGTATACAATTCTTGCTGTACTCAAAACATGTAATATTAAATATATTGTCCTTTTGCCATAACCCTCTGAAGTGATACCTATTAAGACAATTCTGGTTGGACATCTATATGTTGTTTGGTCATTTTTTTCTAGCCACGTATGTATTTGAATCCAAAATTTCCTTGCCTTTATACAGGTCCACCACATGTGGTAATATGTACCACATGATTGTTTACATTTCCAACAGGTTTGGGACATATTTTTATACATTTTAGCCAATCTCATCAGGGGCAGATGCCACCTATAGAACATTTTAGAGATTTTCCTATGACAATATTATGGTAGAGATTTCCCAGATATTGTATTGTGAGAAGTCTAAAATGGCAGAGGTTCTGAATTGATTGAAAGCTTGTTTTCATGTCTTTCAAAGGATAGTAAAAATTAGAGGCTCAAATGAGGATGATGGCAGCAATGATCCTTGATGAAACTTTTAGCAAAAAAAAAAAGCTACTGGTAGCACTGATAATTATCATTGTATAATATACTCCTCCCAAAACATTTAAAAGTTTCTGAATATAGCAAGTAATGTTCCCCATTCCCATTTATATTATTCATTCTTTGACTTTTGTACAATGATTTGAGGAAGGAGAAAATCATAAACATGTGTAAAATCTCTGACTATAACCAGGAAATATTTGCCAGCAGTAAAAAATATATAATCTACTTATTTCATTATGTTCAGAATAACTTTAGTATTGGTATATCAATTGTAGTATGCCCTCCAGGATTGTCTTCTATTAAATATCACATGCTTGTGCCAACGCTGCTTCAGAAAAATACTCAGAAAATCCATGTGTATTTTAAAATGTAAACTCAAACATTTTATAAAAAGTTATTTCTTTTCATATAGCCTAAGAGAAACCAAATAACATATTAACATGATTCAGAAGTCAATTAATCTCTTCAGATGATGCAGAAAGAACACTATCTCTACTACAACTTCAGGGATGGCACCCACTATTTGTACATTCTGTAATGCAATTTATGACTACTAGATGGAAATAATGGGTGTGACATTATTGTAAAATAGCATCATCTCTACAAAGCATTAATAGACTAATGTCATAATAAATCTTTCATCTGCATGGCATTATTCACCGCTCACAGCGTAGCAAGTGTACCATATCCTTGTTAATATTAATCATGTAATCTTTTTCATTTTATACCTTCCTAACTAATGCTAACTCTCTTACATAAAAATAATTTAAAACAATCACATTAAGAGAGTCTATTTAAAACCTTTATAAAGGGGACGGAGAGAAGGAAAGACTGTAAATAGGAGATGGGAAAGAGATGTACTAAGAAGAATAAACAGCAAAGATGGCAAAATCCATCATTTAATGAATGAATATTTTTTGGGTGCCTTTACTAAGCAAGATGTCATGTGAGGTGATCTAGCTGTAAATGATTTCAAAAACTCCATTGATATATCGACTCTGCAGCTGATTAGTTGCGATTGTTCTTGACAGGAACAAAAGTTTTCTTATTTGAATATCTTGTATTTGCAACATGTTATTATCATACCCTGTCCGAGAAATATACAAGCAGAAAAATCTACTGCAGAAAAAGAGATATGTGTTTCATTGCCATTATTATGGCACTCATCAGCATATCACTCATGTGACTAGATGGTTTTGAAACATATGCAGTATATACTCTCAGCAGCTGCTCTGTGTGAATGATTGAATCAAGATAGACTGCAGTCAATGAATGAGCTTGTATATTACTCAGAAAAATAAAGAAGAAATTGCTTACGTTTAATTATGCAAACCAACTAGTTTAGTAATAACCAGAGTGACTACCTAAAGCTGAAAATGCCTAGTGAGATTTTCTTTTCTTTTTAAAAAGCTTTCTAATATGTTTGAAAGATATGCTCATATAGATCTATTTTGTGAAATGTTATTACTTTATATCAGATTAATTACGATCTTCTATTGATAATTTAAATATTGTTATACTTGGAAAGCAGTGACCAGTAGCTAATTGCAGTTATTTTGAAGACTAGCACCAATGGCAAATTAAATAGCATGTGTTTACATTTCCCTTCAGTGTAAAGTTCTACATTTTGTCACTATTTTGACATGTTTTTAAAGGAGCTGTAATATAAGATATATTAGCTCATACCTCCTCCATGATACTCAGTAGTTTTGTGTAAAATGTATTTCAAATTCATGTTATGCTATACTGCAGAAACATTTTGCTAGCAATATCATGAATAATTTTAATAGAGATAGCAATTAAGCAATTATATGAAGTGGGATTATGGGAAAGAGCCTTGCTAAAGCAAGTAAAATTACCAAAGCATTTAAAGATCCCTACTGTTAATTTCTGCCACCACAGAACTATCAAGCAGCTTGCTGTTTTTAGCAAATATTAAAAGATAATAGTTTCTCCAGTGTATTTCCATTTACAAGCATATGCCTTTGGATTTGATCCATTAATAGCATTATCTGCAGCTGCTGGTTATTGTGTTGCTTAGATATTTGGAAAGCCTCAACATCATATTTATTTGTACTGAAGTTCCTGTGTTCAAAGCAGGTTTCAGCACTGCTATCAAGACTGTAGGACAGAGGTCCAGAGTCTGTCTATTAATCAGAATATTCAAGAAGATTGTCAAATGCTGCTTACCATGTATTGAAAATATTCAAGTGATGCATACTGTATTTTAAATAGGAAAACCTATAAAAGTCCTAGTCTAAAAACTGAAATCAGCTTTCCAAAGCATAAAGAAAGGAACATGGAAAGCAGAGAGCAGAAAGGAAAGGAAAGGGAAGGTGCATGCTACTCCCCAAAAGTAGCATTATGACTTTGATACAAATACTCCCAAGCCTTAATTAGTCTGCTTTGTTAAAGATTAAAAGTACAGGTTTTGAATATTTTTTTTTTATTTACCATTCTGATTTGCTTCTCACTTTTTGTTGTCCTAATGAGTATCGTACTTCTCACAAAATAAGGCCGGGCCTTTTTTTTTTTTTTGACCCTGAAAAAGCTAGGCCATCTTTTTGGGGGTGACTTAATTCCCCCCCTTGCATCCTTGGGCGGGCAGGCGGCGACGGCTTGGATGTTGATCTCGGCGTTGGTGGGGCACTTTGTATCGGGAGACCTTCCGCTACCATTGCTTTCCCTTCTCCCCATGCTGCCGTGGCATTTAGAGCAATGCCGTGGTGTTTGGTGCAGCCATGTGCAGCCATGTGCAGCCAGCCAGGGCTCCTCCCTGCAACCGGAGCCCAGCGGAGTCAACGCAGGCAGCACCTTATTTGTGTATGCAACAAAAGTACTTCCTAATGGCAAGCCCCACCCCCATCATTCCCCCCATTTCGCATGTTTTATACAGGCCTTAATTTGGGAGGAGGGGCTTAATATGATTTTATGCCTATAAAACATGCTGGACTTCCTATTGGGGGAAGCTGTATTGTTGGAGAAACACGGTAGATGCTGACAAAACTTAAATTTTGTTCATCAAAATTAACCAATAGGTGGAACCCCCTATGTTATGAACTAATAAAACACTTAAATAAAGTTTATCAAAAGCTTTAGAAAATAGCAGGGTTCTAGCCCTGCACTTCTGATTGGCCGATAATAGCGATATCGGATTGGTCCGTTCAGGAGAATCTGATTGGCTGTTATCGAGCCATTCTCATTGGTTAAGTGGGTTAACATTCCACGTTTCCTATTGGTTACTAGAGCAGCAGCTTGCCTATAAAAGGGCTGCTGTTGCCCTAGGGTTTCGCTCTGTTCAGAATGTTTAATAAAGAGTTTGAAGTTCACTTTTCACCGTCTTGTCTCCGTTCCTTGCGCCCATGCGCAGAACTTAACACTGGTGACGAGGATGGGATATGGAGACGTCAGAGCTGACTGAACACTACAGAGCACTAAACAGAGCACGTGGCTGAAGGCGCATCAACGGAAACCATGACTGGCGGCACCATACCACCTGCTTCATTCGACCCAGCACAAGAAGACTGGGACTCATACATGGACTGGTTCCAGATGTTTCTAGAGACCAACGACTTGAAGGATGCCACTACTGAAAAAAAGAGAGTGGTATTCCTGACTGCGGACCTGCCGTTTTTAAGATGGCTAAAGCACTGGCGAAACCGGCTGAGGTGAAATCCATGGACTGGGACATCCTCAAACCCCTCCTATGGGCCCACTATGCACCTACCATACCAACGCTTGTCCAAAGACATGAATTTTACCAGAGAGACCAGCAGAAAGGAGAAAGCGTTGCAGATTTCATTGCGGATCTCCGGAACCTGGGAGGCCTCTGTGGGTTCGCCGACCTTGAAGAAGCTCTAAGAGACTGAATAGTTCTGGCTTTAGATGCACCGCACATGCAAAGTAAGCTGATGGCGAAAGGCGACATCAGCCTTGCAGATACCATTGCTGACGCTACTGCAGCAGAAGCAACCAGGAAGTCGGCTGCCCGAATGCACCACACTGCTGCCCTGCTCCGCCAACTCGCTGGCGAAACCTCACTTCGCCTTGAGGGACATGCAACGGCAACCCACCACGAGGACCTCGAATCGTCATCAGAAAGTGATGAGGAAGAAGTCAACCGGCTCCGGTCTGAACGAGACCAACGCCACCAGCGTAACCAGAGATTGCAGTACAATGCGCAGGTTGTGGGGCAAACCACCCACGATCAGACTGCAAATTCCTCGATGCGCTCTGCCATATTTGTGGGAAGAGAGGCCACATCGGAAAGGTCTGTCGAAGCAAGCTAGGATCCAGCCCACTTCAGAGGGGGACCAACTACCGCCAACCCACAAGAAGTCGTCCTGTGAATCGGGAACATTTGAACCACCAATGGAACAACCACTCCTGCAGAAATAAACCACTAGCCCATTCAACAAAAGTAGAAGAGGCACACCAAACCATCATGATTGGTCACACCTCATCATTAGATGCAAAGAAGATCCGAGTGAAGGTCGCCATCGAAAACCAGCCCTGCATGATGGAGGTCGATTCAGGATCATCCCTCTCAGCGGTTTCCTGGAAGACCCTTAAACAATTGATCCCTGCCGTCCGGCAACAACACCTCAGAACCCAAAGAATCATTCTCAAGGACTATCAAGGAAACCGAATTCCGGTCGTTGGATCCAGCCTAGTCCAGGTCTCATTCAAAAATCATACTGCATTTTTACCATTGATCGTCATCAACCGTGATCGGCCTAACTTGTTAGGCCTTCAATGGTTTGCTCCACTTGGGATTGAGATAGCCGGCATTTACCAAACCAGCAGCGATGACTGGGAGGAGGCCCTCGTCCAGGAATTCCAGGATGTCTTTGCAGATAAACTAGGTGAGTACAAGGGGACCCCGATATCATTTAACCTTAACCCTGAAGTAGCCCCCATCCGCCTTAAGCCTCGTCGAGTCCCTTTTGCCCTTAAACCAAAGATTGACGAGCAGCTTGATAAATTAATAGCCCAGGGTGTTTTAGAACCAACCGACCATGCTCCTTGGGAAACCCCAATCATAACACCCATCAAACTGGATGGATCGTTAAGGATTTGTGGGAACTACCGTGCCACCCTGAATCACGCCTTTCAACAGAACGCTTACCCGGTGCTGGTGGTACAACACCTCTTCCATTCCCTGGGGGGCGGAAAAGTCTTCACTAAATTGGATTTAGCACAGGTGTACCAACAACTGCCTGTAGATAAAAAAACAGCAGAGGCGCAAACAATCATTACGCACTGAGGCGCCTTTAAGTACAACCGACTCCAATTCGGAGTTAGCGTGGCCCCAGGGATCTTTCAGAGCTTGATGGAGAGACTATTACAGGGTGTAAAAGGGGTCGTACCATACTTTGATGATGTTTTAATTGCTGCCCCGAATAGAGAAATACTAAAGGAGCGTCTTAAATTGGTTCTCCAGAAATTTAAAGACTCTGGCCTTAAAGTTAAAAAAAATAAATGTCAACTGTGTACAGATAAAGTAGAGTTCCTAGGGTACCTACTCGATAAACAAGGCATTCACCCCACCAGTAGCAAGTTAAGAGCAATCAAGAACGCCCCAAGACCCAGAAACAAGACTGATCTCCAAGCTTTCCTGGGGCTTATTAATTTTTACAACATCTTCCTGCCTCACAAAGTGACCGTAGCCAAGCACCTACATCGGCTTCTCAACAAAAAAGCAACCTGGGTTTGGGGGCACCGAGAGGAGCACGCTTTCCGACAAGTGAAAAACCTATTAACTTCAGATGCTGCTTTAATGCAGTATAACGAGACTTTGCCCTTAACAATCACATGTGACGCATCACCATTTGGAGTAGGAGCCATTTTGAGCCATGTGTTACCAAACGGTAGTGAAGCCCCTATTGCCTATTTTTCAAGAACTCTATCAACGACTGAACATAACTATAGTCAAATCGATAAAGAGGCTCTTGCTGTTGTATCTGCTGTTAAACAGCTTCATAAATATGTTTATGGACGAGTTTTTACTATTGTTACCGACTACAAACCTTTGCTGGGGATTATAGCAGGAGACAAGCCAACTCCCTATATATTATCACCTAGAATGACTCGCTGGTTGGAGTTTTTGGCTGCGTACAATTATAAGCTGCAGCACCGCCCGGGGAAAGCCATTCCCCACACTGATGCATTGAGCCGTGCACCATTTCCGGAAACCGTCAATGACCCAGCTCCAACCCTTACAACGCTCCAGATTGAAACACTGCATTCACTGCCGCTGACCACTAGAGATATCGCGATTGAAACAAAATGCGATCCTATCTTAAAGTGGGTTCTCAGCTGGGTCGAACGAGGATGGCCAGTAGAGCAAACCCCTGATGACTTCATTCCCTTCAAGAATCGACAAACGGAACTCTTTTCGCAAAAGGGCTGCATGCTGTGGGGGGATAGAGTCGTCGTCCCAGAGTGGTTACAATGAGTGGTACTAAAGACACTGCATGAGGGCCACCCTGGCATCGTGCATATAAAAGCGCTCACATGAAGCTACGCATGGTGGCCGGGCATCAACAAACAAATCGAAGCCTGGGTAAAGACTTGTTATAAGTGCCAGGAGGTTAGCAATGCCCCACCAAAGGCAACTCCGACAGAATGGGAAACACCTCGGGGACCGTGGTCCCGCATTCATATTGACTTTGCGGGACCTACTAAGGGACATACATTCCTATTAACAGTGGATACCTACTCAAACTGGCTCGAGATCCACGAAATGAAAAGTACTACAACCGAGTCCATCATCCGGAAGTTGAACAGATTATTCGTGACGCATGGACTGCCAGACGTTCTGGTATCCGACAACGGACCCCAGTTTACTGCGCTTCCTTTTGAACAATACTTAGCAGACCGCGGTATTCGCCATGCGCTAACTTCACCAGTGTACCCTGCGGCTAACAGAAGAGCCGAGCGCATGGTACAGTTTGTTAAAAAAATCCTGTACAAGATGGACTATGGGGACATTGAAGATAAGATAATTAGAATACTCCTTCTCCAACACATCACTCCGCACAGCGTCACCAACAAGACTCCAGCGGAACTATTGATGGGACACAAACTCCGCTCCCACCTTGACTGGCTTCACCCATCTTAGGAGCCAGAGAAACCCTGTGGATCTAGTGGAAAATGCCGCGAGTTCAAGATAGGTGACTTAGTTTTCGCCAGAAACCTTTCTGGCGAACCGTTGTGGATCGAGGCCACTGTTATTCAAGCCACTGGACCCAGGTCGTACCGGGTAAAAACCTGCAACGGAAAAATATGGAAATGCCATATTGTTCAGCTTTGCTCGAGGCTACAACCTAGTTTCTGCGACTCCGGAAACTGAGGGGGGAGGGGATGTCGAAGAAACCAAATTCGAGATGGCGGAAAGCAGGAACGAAAGAAGGCAGCCATTGGGTGTAACAAGTGAAGAAGGATCAGGGATAGGTGTGGCCTTGCCACAGAGGACCAACCCAACAGAGGCAAGCCCGCAAGGGCGAGAGGACAACGACGAGAACATTAGCGGCACCGAGTCTTCCAACGAGGAACCACCGGCACCCGACTTGCCCGAAAATGCCCCGCCAAAACAGGCTTATGGACAAGAACCGGTGGGACAGCGTAAATCCAATAGACAGTCAAAGCAACCTTCCTACCTCAGAGATTACGTCACCGCACCCCCCAAACGGAACCCGGGGGGAAGGGGTGTTATGAACTAATAAAACACTTAAATAAAGTTTATCAAAAGCTTTAGAAAATAGCAGGGTTCTAGCCCTGCACTTCTGATTGGCCGATAATAGCGATATCGAATTGGTCCGTTCAGGAGAATCTGATTGGCTGTTAACGAGCCACTCTCATTGGTTAAGTGGGTTAACACTCCACGTTTCCTATTGGTTACTAGAGCAGCAGCTTGCCTATAAAAGGGCTGCTGTTGCCCTAGGGTTTCGCTCTGTTCAGAATGTTTAATAAAGAGTTTGAAGTTCACTTTTCACCATCTTGTCTCCGTTCCTTGCGCCCATGCGCAGAACTTAACACCCTATTTTCCCCTTTTCCAGGTAGCTCCTGCTTACCTGAGCAAGATATGAATATGTGCACACATAGCTGGTTGTTGTAAAGTAACTGTGGTTTGTATGACCACAAACAAAAAGTAATAATTTTCTTCCTTGCTGTTTTTCTGCACAAGACTCAGATAAACACATAACCCTAGCTATTTGAGATAGGAGGAGGAAGGTACATGTTTGGGAACCTAGATAGATATTTCATTATTGAAAGATATGAAGGACATAAGGATATCAGAGCAAAGAAAGCATAATATCACTGAAAATCACCCAAGAGAGGGACATACTTCCAGAAAAAATATTTGAGGATATCCAGATCTTTGAAAGATATGGGCAGACAATCATTTTATTGTCAAGAAAATGCAAAACTTTATAGCCTCAAGAAGAAACACAAAAACATACATTTAATCATGGATTAGGTTTGGCTCAAGGGCATCCTCGGATAGTTACCAGGCAAATTTGGAATTAGCTCAACAGTTCAATGTCATTTAACTTATGCAGAAACATTCATTGAAGATATTTTCAGGGCCACACATGGATGCACAATATGGGTTATTCTACTTTGGGGAATATTGTTGTAGTTTGTGAATATAATGAATTCTTTCAGACATACTATATATCAAAATGAAGGCAGGGACCTATGTTAACAAAGGCAATAACAGACAGAAAATAATAACAAGACTTGTTTCTTGCTGCAGCATGCATTTATTGTATATCTTTAGAATTTGCAGCACAGACACTTTCCTATCGGGATATAAAGAGCCCATTTTATTGTTGAAAATATAGAAACTCAGCAAAAGTAGTGAGGAGAGAATGCATCTAAAATCACCAACCAAATCATCCCCTTCTTATTTAATGTCCTTTCCTTGGAAGGCCAAAGTAGCATTTGGTAGTGTTATCCTTTAGGATCATCATCAACTTATGTTAGTTAATCCTGGTCTTTATTTCCATAGCTAATAGCTAGTATTCAATGTGTTCTGAACATATTTTGTAATATACTCCTTCTGAAAGGCCAGATAAAACAATAGATCAACCCAAAAAGATAAATATGAAAAGCAAAAAAGTCCCAATAGAAAAAAAAAGAAAAATAAAGAAGAAAAAAGAAAAAACTCTGAGGCTTTCCCTTTAAAGTAAAAGGCAAAAATAAAAATATTACTAAAATTAAGATTTAGAAAAAGGCTAGCGAATGGGGTATATATAAGAAGACACACTGCACTTTGTTATTTATCCAAGGCTCTTGTTATGACTCTCTTCTCCAGCAGCTTCAAAGCCAAACCTCAAGTGTTGATAACAGTCCAGGAAAGCACCTGCAATAATATTTTGGCAGATGCTTTGGAAATTACAGAGGAAAAGATGATGGATGGAATAGATGAGATATATCGAGTTTATACAAGATATGCGATGAGAAATAAATTACCCAAGGAAGTCCATATTAGATTTACCAAAAAATCTATTAAAACACAAATACTACAAGTAGCAAGAGAGAAAATACTGAAATACAAGGGTAAAGAAGTTGTGGTTTTAAAACAAATACCTAGAAGAGTGAGAGAGAAGAGAAGAGAATATCGATTTCTGACCAAAATACTATTGGAAAATGAAGTGAATTATAGATGGCTGATTCCAGAAGGATTAATGTTTACGTGGCAAGAGCAGAGACATAGAATTGACTCAATTGAGAAAGCAGAACTTTTTCATGCAGAATTTTTCGGAGGAAGAAGAGAGGAAGCAGAGAAAGAGGGTTCATTAATTGAGTTTCAAGATGAACAACTGGAGACTGAAAAAGAGAAAGGAGCAATAGGGGGACAGATTGATAACAAAGAACAGCGTGAAGTGAGATCCACGAGAGCTGTTAGACCTAAATATAAAGCATAATCATGGAGGAAAAAAAACTGATTACAATGAATATAAACGGACTTAATTCAGCTGTTAAAAGAAGGAAAACTTTTCATAAATTAGAGAAATTAAAATTTGATATAATTTGTTTACAAGAAGTTCACATTAAAAAACAACATGAACAATTGTTATTACAACCAAAATTAGGGAAAATATTTACCTCTTTGACTCAATGTAAGAAAAGAGGTGTGGTTTTATACATTAAAGAGGCTATTCCAGCAAAATTGATTTACTCGGATGAAGATGGAAGAGTATTAATGGTAGAAATAATGGATAATAATATAAAAATACTCTTGATTGCAATTTATGCTCCGAATGATAAACAAGAAGAATTTTATAAAAAGCTGCACATGAAAATAATTGGACTGGACTATGTTAATATAATTATGATGGGAGATTTTAATGGAATTGTGGACAATAAACTGGACTATATACCAACAACAACAAAGCAAAATAGAAAGGCTCTCCCAAGGTCCTTTTTTAAAATGACAGATGAATTAACTTTAAAAGATATTTGGAGAGAAAGAAACGTTAAAGCTAAACAATATACTTTTTATTCAAATAGACATTTATCATGGTCCAGATTAGATATGATTTGGATCTCAACAGAACTAATATCTAATATTAAAGATACAAGCATTGAAACAAGTACCTGGGCAGATCATAGCCCAATGACAATTAAATGGAAGGGACAAAAAAAAAGATCGAGATGGACATTAAATAATACTATTTTAAAGGAGAAAGATTTTACACAATGGATGGAGAAGGAATTGGCTTTTTTCTTCAGAGAAAATAAAAAAGAAGATACTTCAACGCAAAATGTGTGGGACACTATGAAGGCATACGCTAGAGGTTTGATAATAGATTATACAAGAAAAAAGAATATTAGGAAAAGGCAAGCTTCTAAGGCCTTGGAAAATGAGTATAAAACCTTTGAAAAAGAATTACAGAAAATGCCACAGAAAAAGGATATTAAATTGAAGCTGGATGTAATCAAACATAAAATGGAATTAATAGAGAAAGAAGAACTGGCACAGAAAATTAGAAACTCTAAACAGAATTATTTTGAAGATGCAAATAAACCAGGTAGATGGCTAGCATATAAATTGAGAAAAGAGAAGGAATCAAGAAAAATATTGAAGTTAATAGATGAACAAGGCCAAGTTTGTTATGGGAATAAGGAGAAAAAAGAAATTATTCGAGATTTTTATGGGCAACTATATAAACAAGAGAATATTGATGAAGAAAAAGTCAAACAGTATTTACAGGAAGCTAATTTACCAAAGATACCTAAAGAGACTGAAGAAATGCTAGAAAGCAATATAACAATGATGGAACTAAATGAAGCATTTAAGAGACAAAATAATGGGAAAGCTCCGGGCCCAGATGGGCTTCCAGTAGAATTTTATAAAACATTTCAAGAATTATTGAGCATCCTATTGTTAGAAGTTATGAATGAAGTTATGCTAAAAAAGATGATACCTAAAACATGGTCAGAGGCTTATATTACACTTATACCAAAGGAAGAGACTGACCCATTGCAAATTAAGAATTATAGACCTATTTCTTTATTGAATGCAGACTATAAAATCTTTGCTTCAATCTTAGCAGAAAGACTTAAAAAATATTTAAATAATTTTATTCACTCAGATCAAAATGGATTTCTGCCAAAGAGACAAATTAGAGACAATATGAGAGTAATTTTGGACACTTTGGAATATTATGAGGCTCATCCTGAAAAGCAAATGGCTTTGATATTCCTAGATGCTCAAAAAGCATTTGACAATGTGAACTGGAGATTTATGTTATTATTATTGGAGCAGATGGGTTTTGCTAAAAAATTTATTCAAGCAATAGAAGCTATATATAATAAACAGACAGCAAAGGTAATGATGGAGGGGGAACTTACAGATTTTATTAATATAAGGAAAGGCACAAGACAAGGATGCCCCCTATCTCCTTTGCTATTTGTGTTGACCTTGGAAGTGTTGAATAGAAATATTAGGGAAGATAAAAGCATAAAAGGAATGAAAATTAAGAAGGAAGAATTTAAGCTACAAGCTTTTGCTGATGATTTAGCTTTTATTTTGGAAGATCCGATTGAAACAGTTCCAAAGTTACTGGAAAGGATAGAGTCATATGGAGAGGTGGCTGGTTTGAAAATAAATAAAGATAAAACAAAGATTTTGACAAAGAATATGTTATTGAGACAGAGAGAAGAATTGGCAGATCTTTTGAAAATTCAAGTTACAAATAAGGTTAAGTATTTGGGGATATATTTGACAACAAGATGTAGCACATTAAAGGAGAATAATTATATTAAACTTAAACAACAGATAACTATAGATTTGAAGAAATGGGAAAACTTGCAATTGTCATTAATAGGGAGAATTTCAACAATTAAGATGAATATCTTACCTAGAATTTTATTTTTGTTTCAAACAATACCAATTAGGCTTGGAAAAGACTATTTTGAAGATTTAAATAAAATTATGTTGAAGTTTATATGGCAAGGTAAAAAAGCGAGAATAAAGCTAAAGCTTTTGCAAGATGCTAGAATTAGAGGAGGTTTTGGTCTGCCTAATTGGGAATTGTATTATCAAGCTGCAAGTTTGATGTGGGTCAAAGAATGGATAACATTAAGGAAACATAGGTTGTTGACATTAGAAGGACATGACTTGCTGTTGGGTTGGCATGCTTTTTTATGGTATAAGGGAACTAAAACACAGGGTTATTTTAGAAGACATTATGTACGGGAGTCTTTGTGGTTAAATTGGGAGAAGATAAAAAGACAATGTTATTTGAAAATTCCAGTCTGGTTATCGACCATTGAAGCATTTTCCTATCCTATAATTTACAAGAAGGAACAAACAGTTAGATATGGGGAACTTTTGGATGAAAAGGGTGAACTTAAATCGATCCAAAACTTAGAAGAACAAGGTATAAGGATGAATTGGTTTTCATATGCACAAATACATTCAAGGTATGATGAAGATTCTAAAACGGAGGGATTCTATGATAAACAGACTGATTTAGATAAGATCTTGATGGGTACTGATGAGAAGGTGATTAAAAAATTATATGGTTATTTACTGGGAATGAAATTAGAGGAAGAACAAGTCAAAGAAACTATGATTGTTTGGGGGAAGAATTTTGGATATGGGATTGATTTAGAGAAATGGCAGAAATTGTGGTCTCAAAATTATAAAATGACAATGTCAACAGCATATAAAGAAAACTTGTATAAGATGTTTTACAGGTGGCACTTTCTTCCGACAAGAATAGCAAGAATGTTTAAGAACAAATCTGAAAAATGCTGGAAATGTCATCAGATACCCGGCTCGTATTACCATATGTGGTGGACTTGTGAGGATGCTAGAAAATATTGGACTATAATTCGCATGTGGTTGGAAAAAATGACAAAGAAACATATAGATTTGAAACCAGAGATCTTCTTATTGGGAATTTTACCTGATATATATAGTAAAGATTTGAAATACCTGATTGTAAATGTATTAACAGCGGCCAGGATTGTATTTGCTAAAAATTGGAAGAATGAGAAAATACCATTACAGGAAGAAATTATTAAGAAAATATTGGAATGTGCTGAGATGAGCAGATTGACATTTGAAATTAGAGAGCAAGAGGATAAACAATTTTACGAAATTTGGGATCTTTTTTATAAATGGTTAGATGATAAAATACGATAATAGAATATTCAGAATGCTAGATAGTAAAGAATATCTTTATTTTGCTATTATTTTGCTATTTGATATTATATTTATAAAGGATTTCTTAGGATTGATTTGATATGATTAGATGATTTGTTATAGAGTAAACTGGTTTAAAGTATTGTTAGCTCATTAAGCATGAATGATTAAAAATATAGTCAAAATCTTCTTTTTTTAGTGATATTAGGATATATAAGTTTGGACTGACAATATGAGTTGTTATGTAACATAATTGTAATTGAGACTACAGAATGAATGCACAAAAATGATGAACCAACTGACACACTGGATGTACATATAAGAGTTGATGTTTTTATGTTTTGTCTGTCTTGTTTGTTTGTAGAAAATTAATAAAAACTTTAAAAAAAAAAACAATAGATCAACCCAAATACAATGTATTCATATTAAAAATACATCAAGTTCTTATCTTCATTTTGTAACACCGTGTTATTCATAAATGATGATGGGGGGAATAGTAAGAATTTTCGTGAATTTGCTGAAGATATCCAGTGTAATACAATAGTTATCTTTCTGAATAGTGACACCAAGGAGAACAGAATCAAGTTATTTGAGCTATTATATTCATTGGGCCAGGTGCTAACTACCTTTACCTCAACTTACCTCACATAGCTGTGTTGGAAAAAAAATATCAGGGGACATCCTTGCTTGGTATAAATATAAAAACACACAATTATGTTATAGTTGGTTTTATTGATTTTAGAGTACACAAAATAACCAAATGGGTGTATTTCCTTCTTTTCTTAAAAAGATTTACCAGACATGTCATCTTCTCAGCAACATTTTGAGGATCAAAATTCAAAATAATACCACATAGTAGATAGCTCCATTTTTATTTTTTATTTTGCCTAGAGAAAAACTTTTCACATGGTATGTTCAATTGGAAAACTTATACTATATAAAGCCTCTCTCACCTCATCTATTGGTAGTCAGATAACCAAATGGTCAATAATAGTCCAACAACATCATGTGTATATACCTGCTCCAGTCACCACTAGTGATTGATAAAAATAGGAAGGATTTAGCTGTAATGAAAAAACTGCCAGGATTCACTTTATACTTTTCATCTCATTTTCCAAATAAAAAATTGTTGAAAAATATAAACATTGATTATTTTTAAACAACTTGAAATCAGATTTAAATGTATATATTTCAACAATGTATTCCAAGCTATAGTATATTTACAGCCCTTCATATGCAGAACCTGATCTTAATACAGCCTGAGGATTTTTACCTAAGTTGAAAAGCAACCATTTTTCTTTTGCTACTACTTTACACATTTTGGGGATTATGTCGGTTGTGGCATGCTAGTCAAAATTGTGTCATGCTTGGTTATTCAGCTGCTGCATTTTTGTTTTATTGCAAATCTTTAGGCTTCTTCATTTTCAGATGAATCTTTTCCCTTTGTTTCATAAATGCTTATGATTGTTATCCAAAATTTCCTGTGCTGTTTCATGTGGGATGGATGTTAGCAAAGTTTTATTCATGGCAGAAGAAGTATAAACAAAAGACCAGACTTTTGGCAGTGCGCACAGAGCACAATTCTTTCCAAAAATGTGCATTGACAGCTAATGAGGTTTAATTCACAGGAGAGGGGAAATAAAATATCCATATTCGTTGCTTAATCAGATGAAATACTTTAGAGGATTCTGGGAATTCTCAACAGTTAGTTTAAAAATTCTCCTTGATAGTGGTAAACAAATTACCTTATGAATAACTTCTTAATCAAGGCACAGCAAAGCTGCTCTCCCCTTGATCTGTCCCTTTGGGAGATCCCCGTCATAGCCCTAGTCTTGTGCTGGTTGGTTTGGCTTATAAAAAGCTCCCTTACATTCTGCTGACAGCTGTGGATCTCTTTTAGTTAGGGATACTGAGCATCCTGTGCAGAAGACAGCATTGAGCCCAGTTTGCAATATGCCCAATTAGAGAAGCTAAAAATCTCATTTGCTTCACCCTGGGAGTCCCTGAAAGCACACTGTTTGGGCCTCATTACAGTATTTTTAACTTTACAAAAACAATTTCATTATGGAAATTAAAGAAGCTCATTTTGTCTCTGCATTTACACCAAGGTTAATACTTGCTACAAAAATCCCTGCCTGTTGATTTCACTTCTCCTCTGATATCATAGCTTAAAGTTTCTTCTGGAAAATATTTTGTGATCTGTTGTGAATTAATAAAAGTGCTTGAATAAAGATTGTTGAAACCTTAAAGTAAAGTGCAGGGTTCTGGCCCTGCACTTCTGATTGGCCGATAATAGCGATATCGGATTGGTCCGTTCAGGAGAATCTGATTGGCTATTAATGAGCCCTTCTCATTGGTTAAATGAGCTAACGTTCCTGTGTTTTCATTGGCTAAATACCCAAGAGCTTGCCTATATAAATGGGGCTGTTGTGGCCCTTAGCTGAGCTGTTGCACCATGTTAAATAAAGAGTTGAAGTTCACTGTTCATCGATTCGTCTCCACTTCTTGCGTCACGCACTGGCGACGAGGGTGGGATGTGGAGATGTCAAAGCTGACTGAACACTACAGAGCGATAACTGAGCACGTGGCTGAAACGCACCAATGGCGGAACCATGTCTGGCAGCGTCATACCACCCGCTCCATTCGACCTGGCACAAGAAGACTGGGACTCATACATGGACCGGTTCCAGATGTTTCTGGAGACCAACAACTTGAAGGATGCCACTACTGGGAAAAAGAGAGTGGTATTCCTGACTCACTGCGGACCTGCCATTTTTAAGATGGCTAAGGCACTGGCGAAACCGGCTGAGGTGAAATCCATGGACTGGGACGTCCTCAAGCCCCTCCTACAGGCCCACTATGTACCTACCGTACCAACGCTTGTCCGAAGGCATGAAATTTACCAGAGAAATCAGCGGAAGGGCGAAAGTGTTGCAGATTTCATAGCGGATCTCCGGAATCTGGGAGGCCTATGCGGGTTTGCCGACCTTGAAGAAGCCCTGAGAGACCGAATAGTTCTGGGATTAGATTCACCAGGCATGCAGAGTAAGCTGATGGCGAAAGGCGACATTAGCCTTACAGATGCCATCGCTGATGCTACTGCAGCAGAAGCAACCAGGAAGTCGGCTGCCTGAATGCGCCGCATCCACGCTCCACTTCGCCAACTCGCCAGCGAAGTTTCACCTCACTTAGAAGAACCGGCAATGACAGCCCACCACGAGGACCTCGAATCGTCATCGGAAAGCGATGAAGAAGAGGTCAACCGGCTCTGGTCTGAACGAGACCAACACCAGAAATCGCAGTACCAATGCGCTGGTTGTGGGGCAAACCACCCCCGATCAGACTGCAAATTCTTCAACGCGCTCTGCCATATGTGCGAGAAGAGAGGCCACATTGGATGGGTCTGTAGAAGCAAACAAGGACCCAGCCAGCCCCCGAGGGGGGCTAACTATCGCCAATCTACAGGAAGCCGTCCTATAAAGCGAGAACCCTTGAACCACCAATGGAACAACCACTCCTACAGAAACAAACCCCTAAACCACTCAACGAAGCGAGAACAGGCGCACCAAACCATTACAATTGGTCATGCCTCATCACTGGATGTGAAGAAGATCCAGGTAAAGTGGCTATCAAAAACCAGCCTTGTATGATGGAAGTCAATTCAAGATCGTCCCTCTTGATGGTTTCCTGGAAGACCCTCAAGCAACTCATCCCTACCGTCCGGCGACAAGACCTCCGATTCCAAAGAGTCATACTCAAAGATTACCAGGGAAATCGAATTCCAGTTGTTGGATCCAACCAAGTCCGTGTCTCATTTAAAAATCGTACCGCATCTCTACCCTTGACTGTAGTCGACAAGGATCGGCCTAGCTTGTTAGGTCTCCAATGGTTCACTCCACTTGGAATTGAAGTAGCCGGCATTCACCGAACCAGCAGCAATTACTGGGAAGAGGCTCTCGTCCAAGAATTCCAGGACGTCTTTGCAGATAAACTAGGCGAGTACAAGGGGACCCCGATATCATTTAACCTCAACCCCGAAATAGCTCCCATCCGCCTTAAGCCTCGTCGAGTTCCATTTGCCCTTAAATCAAAGATTGACGAGCAGCTTGATAAATTAATAGCCAAGGGGGTGTTAGAACCAACCGACCATTCTCCCTGGGAAACCCCAATCGTGACACCCATCAAGCCGGATGGATCGTTAAGAATTTGCGGGGACTACCGAGCCACCTGAATCACGCCCAGCAGCAAAACATTTACCCGGTACCAGTGATGCAACACCTTCTCCATTCCCTGGGGGGCGGAAAAGTCTTCGCTAAACTAGATCTAGCCCAGGCATACCAGCAACTGCCTGTAGACAAAAAAACGGCAGAGGCCCAAACGATCGTTACGCACCGAGGTGCATTTAAATGTAACCGACTCCAATACGGAGTAAGCGTGGCCCCGGGAATCTTTCAAAGTTTGATGGAAAGACTATTACAAGGGATAAAAGGCATTGTCCCCTATTTTGATGACGTTTTAATTGCTGCTCTGACTCAAGAAATACTAAGGGAGCGCCTGGGGTTGGTTCTTCAGAGATTTAAAGACTAGGGTCTCAAAGTTAAAAAAAACAAGTGTCAACTATGTACGGATCAAGTAGAATTTTTAGGATATTTAATAGATAAACAAGGCATTTACCCCACTGATAGCAAACTTAGGGCAATCAAAAACTCCCCAAAACCCCGCAATAAGGCTGATCCCCAAGCTTTCCTCGGCCTTATCAATTTTTATAACGTCTTTCTGCCTCACAAAGCAACCATAGCCGAAACCCTACATCGTATATTGGACAAAAAAGCAACCTGGGTTTGGGGGCACCGGGAGGAACATGCGTTTTGACAAGTAAAAAACCTATTGACTTCCGACGCTGTTTTGATGCAGTATAATGAGACTCTGCCTTTAACGGTTATATGTGATGCATCACCATTCGGAGTGGGCGCCATTTTGAGCCACGTTTTACCAAATGGAAATGAAACCCCTGTTGCCTAATTTTCAAAAACGCTATCAAAAGCAGAACGCAATTACAGTCAAATCGATAAGGAAGTGCTTGCTGTTGTATCTGCTGTTAAATGATTTCATGAATATATTTATGGGCGAGCTTTGACTATAATAACTGACCACAAACCTTTATTGGGAATAATAGCAGGAGATAAACCAACTCCTTATATATTATCTCCCAGAATGACTCGCTGGTCAGAATTCTTGGCTGCCTGTAATTATAAGTTGCAACACCGCCTGGGGAAAGCCATTCCCCACGCTGACACATTGAGCTGTGCACCACTTCCAGAAACCGTTAATGACCCTGCTCCGACTGTCACAACACTGCAGATCGAGACACTCCAAAAACCGCCACTGACAGCTCGCGATATCGCGATTGAAACTAAACGCAATCCCATCTTAGCACGTGTCCTCATCTGGGTAGAGCGTGGATGGCCATTGGACCAAATCCCTGACAACTACGTTCCCTTCAAAAGTCGACAGATGGAACTATTTTCTCAGAAGGGCTGCATCATTTGGAGTGATAGAGTCGTTGTCCCAGAGAGGTTACAGCGAGTGGTACTACGAACCTTGCATGATGGCCACCCCGGCATCGTGCACATGAAAGCACTCGCATGAAGCTATGCGTGGTGGCTGGGCATAGACAAGCAGATTGAAGCCTGGGTAAAGACTTGTCACAAATGCCAGGAAGTCAGCAATGCCCCACCGAAAGCAACCCCAACAGAGTGGGAAACACCCAGGGGACCATGGTCCTGTATTCATCTGGACTTTGCGGGTCCTACGAATTGACACACATTTTTATTAACAGTGGATGCCTACTCGAACTGGCTCGAAATCCATGAGATGAAAAATACAACAACCGAATCAGTCATCAGGAAATTGGACAGGTTATTTGCAACACATGGACTACCAGATGTTCTGGTATCCGACAACGGGCCCCAGTTTACCACACTTTCTTTTGAACAGTATCTGGCAGACTGCGGTATTCGCCATGCGCTAACTTCACCGGCACATCCTGCGGCCAATGGAAGGGCCGAGTGCTTGGTACAATTCGTCAAAAGAACTCTACATAAAATGGACTATGGCGATATCGAAGACAAGATTAACTGGATACTCCTTTTGCAGCACATCACTCCACATAGCGTCACGAACCAAACTCCCGCTGAGTTATTGATGGGATGAAAACTCCGCTCCCACCTCGACCGACTACACCCATCGTACGAACCTGAAAAACCACACAGAACCAGCAGGAAATGCCGTAACTTCCAGGTAGGCGACTTGGTTTTCGTGAGAAACTTTTATGGCGACCCATTGTGGGTTGAGGCAACTGTAATCCAAGTAACCGGACCCAGATTGTACCGAGTGAAATGTCGCGACAATAGAATATGGAAGCGCCATATTGATCAGCTGCATTCAAGGCTGCAGTCTGGAGTCTGCGATTCTGGTGATTTCCAAACTGAGGGGGGAAGAGATGCCGAGGAGGCTGAGTTTGGAATGGCGGAAAACACAAGCGGAAGAAATGACCGCTCAGAAGAAGGATCGGGGACAGGGGTAAATTCACCTCAAAGGGATACCGAGGACATTAGTGGTAACGGAAGTTTAGATATAGAATCAGAGGCACCCTGCTCACCAGATAACATCCTACCCCAACAAGACTCTAGACAAATACCAGGAGGACAACGTAAATCAAATAGACAATCAAAACAACCTGCCTACCTGAAAGACTACGTGACCGCACCCCTTAAATGGAACCCGGGGGAAGGGGTGTTGTGAATTAATAAAAGTGCTTGAATAAAGATTGTTGAAACCTTTAAGTAAAGTGCAGGGTTCTGGCCCTGCACTTCTGATTGGCCGATAATAGCGATATCGAATTGGTCCGTTCAGGAGAATCTGATTGGCTATTAACGAGCCCTTCTCATTGGTTAAATGAGCTAACGTTCCTGTGTTTTCATTGGCTAAATACCCAAGAGCTTGCCTATATAAAGGGGGCTGTTGTGGCCGTTAGCTGAGCTGTTGCACCATGTTAAATAAAGAGTTGAAGTTCACTGTTCATCGATTCGTCTCCACTTCTTGCACCACGCACAGAACATAACATGATCCATTTTCCTTTAAGAAAGCAACCGATGCCCTTGTTAAAACTCATGAAGCACTGCATGCCAAGCTGTTCTATGGATTAACTAGGAAATTAAAGGCAGAGTTTTCAATTTTGTGGAAACTTAATTATCTCATTCTCTTCGATGATAACTTCCATCAACGAATTCAAACAATTCTAATTAAAAAAAAATCAACACTAACACCTAATTCACACATTAAGAAAAATAAACCAAATCTGCACTTAATTTAATTCACACATCAAATTAAGACTTGGTCAGTTTGAATCATGATACTAATACTATACTAATACAAAAGTTCTCAAGTTATAAAGCATGATTTCTTAATTCAATACCAGTTTCTAATCTATCAAAAGTATGATATGTAAACCTTATTGTGGTTTAATCTAATATGTAATCTAGGGTTTTGGAAGGATAAAATCCAAATGTCATTTGAAACTCATAGGGGTGTTCTTATAGCAATGATTTGCAATTCATTAAAGAAGCCACATCCCTCCCCCAAATGCACACGATGGCATGCTGCCGGGTACCTGCAGCATGATCTCAGGAAAAGGAGTTTTTTGTTTAAGGGGATGTTAATACCTTTATGTATACTTTTTCATAGGCTCCCAATCTGAAAGGAAAAATATTCTAAATCTGTAAGGAAAGATAGATTTCAGAGTGAATGGAAACAGTTTACAACAAAGCTCTCCTGGGATTTCCGGCTACTTACTTACTATCATGGGGCTATGAGTTTGATACAATCCTTTCTTTTAGCACTTCTGGCTGGAAGGTACAAAAAGACACGATACTCATTATAAGAATGTCATTGCTGGTCAAGACAAATAGAAACTACCAAACATGTTCTTCTGTACTACTAATTTTATATAGAACAAAATGCTCTAATTACTCTACTCCTTACTAGCAAAACAGGATACCACAATTAACGCTACATGCAATTTCTATTTTCTAATATCAACCCTAAAATAACATACAAAGTTGCCAGGTTTTGCAAGGTAGCATACAAAATCAAGAATAATCAAAAGGAGTTGAACCTGTTCCAAGAAGAATAGTCAGAAATGGCTTAGGCTCAGCATTATCCCTTGGCTTTACGGTGTACATGCTATGTCTATTACTGAATTATATTTTGTCAGGTTTGGCAGGGGTTTCTGATATAAGTTTATAAAATTCAATGGATTTATTTATGAATTTATATGTATGGTTGTGTCTATGTGTGTATATATATTTGCATTTTATATTTCAATTTATATTATCCAGATTGCTAATTTTAATTCTGTAGATAACCAGGTGTAGCCCAATAGTGGAGTCAAATGCATCATAAGTCTGGAGTCCCTACACCTCTGCAAGAGACCTAAGTCTAGCTACTCTTGAAGTCCATCGACATTTACCTAGAGCCAATTTGCCTTTGAACATTAGTAGATCGGATTCTTGTGTATAGGCTGCATGGAATAAATTTACAGTGCTTTTGAATTGTATCTCAGCTGCTGATTTCTGTTGTATATGTGTATCTTGAGCAACCCCTTTAGCATAATTTGATTTAAGACTGTCCTTTAACCATCTTTTGTCTGTATCTGCTTTTTTTTTAAAACTATCCTGACATTGTCAATTTAGTTTTGGATATTTGAATATCAAGTTCCTTGCTGCAATAAAATGAAGTAATTAAGAAAGAAAAATACCACTAGGATTTAAATTAAAAATATTAGAAAACGTCATCTTAATCTTCTCAGTTACCAAGGTATTGTCTTGGTTTCAAATTATATGCCACTAAAGAATTGGAAATCTTCCATATTTTTAATGGATGGCATTAAGAGAGAGTTGAGTTGAATTATTTTACCAATCATTAATGCAATTGTACAGATTTTATTAGACCAAATGACCACTGCAAGAGCAAAAGTGTTCATTGCAATTTTAAGCACAAGTTAAGGCTGTATAGCGATGGGGATGGCCTGAACAAATGTTAGATTCTTTTGCAAGGTGGCAGCAATTTGGTTTATAACTAAAGCAGGACCTCAGCAGTTAGCTTTGTTGCAATGATTGTCCATATCCAATTCTGTGAATATATTGAACTCAATTTAACAAAGCTAATTAAATTACTAGATGAGGTAAAACAAAAATCTATACTTTACCAGGAAAGCAATGACACAGAAATATATCAACAACCAGGGTTTAAGTCATTTTAATACTAAATGCGCCCCCCCCCCCACACTGCTATTTACTTCAGATTTAGCAACATTCTTCCTGTGGTGTTTTCTTATCCATCATGTTAAGTATAATTGAAAATATACATAGACAAATCTGTTCTTTCTACTGTATCTTCTTTGGATGTTGCAATAAAATTTGCCTTTGATTTTTAGTTGGAATATCATAGGGTAACTTTACATTTTCCAAACAATAACTTTCCCTTTATTTTCAGTGGGTGCTAGGTGTCACAATTAGTCCTCCCATTGAGTATTTCAGTGATGGTATCGTAATTTTTTTGGGCTTCCGATTTGAGCTTCTTCAGCAACAGACCAAAACCTCGTCTTTGCAGGGCTTCGATCCGTGCTCACTGCTGGAGCGCCCCGAGCCGGCTAGTTTCGGGGCGAAGCCACCCCGTAGAGGTGGTGAAGAGATCCATGGTGGTTTTCATACCCAAAATATCTATATATATTCCTTATTGTCTGTCTTGCATTCCTGAATTAACTTACTGTCATTAAAACTTTAGCTTTGTGATCAGATGTCTTCTGTATGCAAAACTCAAAAGGGAACCAGTTTGGACTTTGCCTCATATGGCAAAACAACTTCTTCTTCTTCTTCTTCTTTTTCTTCTTCTTCTTCTTCTTCTCTCCTCCTCCTCCTTCTTTTTCTTCTTTTTATCCTCCTCCTCCTCTTCCTCCTCCTCCTCCTCCTTCCATATCCATCATTGGACGTTGGCGATCATGTTAGTAATCCTATTTTTATTAACTGCCACACAAAAAAGTGCTGCTGAGTTTTGTCCAAACCAATCCCTTAGATTTTAAAGCCATGATGCTTTTCTTCTGCCTGGACCTTGTTTGCCTTCAATCTTGGAGGATTACATGAAGTATGCCGTGTTTTTCTGGGTGTCACATCACATATCCAAAATATTCTAACTTTCATTTTTAATGGTTGTGATTATTTCCCTTGGCTTTCCCAGAAGGTTTATCACCACCTAATTTCTGATTTTGTCAGCCCAGCTTATATGTAACAGCCATCTGTAAATCCACATTCAAATGCTTCAAGTCTCTTCAAGTGGCTTTCTGTCAGAGACCAACTTTCTACTCCATAGAGCAGGATAAGAAAGACCATTGGTTTAGTCTTAAAAATACCCAATATGTAAAAATATCTGACTTATAGTCTGTGAGATAAGAGACAGGTTTTATGGTGTAGTGATGCATGGAATTTCCTCACATTTTCCCCATAAGAACCCCTCCATCCTCCTCATTAAAGGCTCTATTCAATGGGGATCAATTATTTTCTGTCACCTCCATTTCCTCAATTACCGTATATACTCGAGTATAAGTCGAGTTTTTCAGCCCATTTTTTGTGCTGAAAAAAACCCCCTCGGCTTATACTCGAGTCAGATTCCCCTCTGAAAAAAAAATGGTGTGGAGCTCCGAAGCTGGGCAGCCGCTTCCCTGCTTCCGTGTTTCCTTTGCAACTTTTAAGCATGGGAGGGGGAGGCTTTTCTGAGCTTTAGGCTGAGAAAGCAACGCAAGTGGAGGTCGCTCCACTCAGTTTCATTTCCTCAGCTCCAGCTGCTTTCAGTCCACTCGGGAGGAGGGGGAGGGGGAGGAGGAGGGGGAGGCTTTTCTGAGCTTTAGGCTGAAAAAGCAACGCGAGCGGAGGTCGCTCCACTCAGTTTCATTTCCTCAGCTCCAGCTGCTTTCAGTCCACTCGGGAGGAGGGGGAGGGGGAGGGGGAGGAGGAGGGGGAGGCTTTTCTGAGCTTTAGGCTGAGAAAGCAACGCAAGTGGAGGTCGCTCCACTCAGTTTTATTTCCTCAGCTCCAGCTGCTTTCAGTCCACTCGGGAGGAGGGGGAGGAGGGGGGGGGAGAGAGAGAGAGAGATATCATAAGAACGGCTCTTGGTTTTTTCTTGCAAGGGAGAGAGAGACTCCTGCCTACCACTGTCATCATCATCATCTTTTGCGTTAGTGAATCAATCAAACCTTTCATGATAGTGAGATCGTTTCCCAAATTTCCCTTAAATCAGGGAAGAAATCAGAAACAAACCTTTGGGCTGAGAATAAGCTTGTTCCTATGATGCCATTTTTGTTCACTTCAGTGTGAAAAGTGTGAAAAAACACACTTCTTTTTCTTCATCTTCTTGTTCCCTATTTACTGGTCTCTTTCAAAGAGGAAATTGTGAACATCAAACTTATTCTCAACTGTCCTAGTGAAAGTTTTTATTGGCATCTATTTTTATTTTTGAAATTTACCAGTAGCTGCTGCATTTCCCACCCTCGACTTATACTCGAGTCAATAAGTTTTCCCAGGTTTTTGTGGTAAAATTGGGTGCCTCAACTTATATTCGGGTCGACTTATACTCGAGTATATACGGTATTTCAGAAAGAAGTTTAGAGAGAAAAGGAGAAAGTTCTAGTGTGAGACAAGAAAGGATAGCTACGTTAAGTTTTCCCCAGTTGTCAGCGTAAATAACCTCTATGTCCAGTGTAGTAATCCATTATGTATCTATCGGGGTGGTTAGAAAGATTACTTTGGGGAGAAGAGTCTGGGTCTGAGAAGAGTCTGGGAAGAAACTACATATTCATATTTGGAACAAAATTTATATGATTTAGACATGCCTATCACCATCAACAGAGCATATTCACAAAGGCTAGGTTTAAGAATGTTGGTTGATTCTTCTCTTCTCACTCAGTGTATTCAGTGTAACATTTATACATACTTTTATGTAGATAAAAATAATTCAGAGACGTCACAGGCTCCAGTGCTTTCATCAAAATGTGTTGTGCCATTTTGATGTAAACTCCTCCTCTTTCATGCGTGCATGCTTTTGTCATTGCCTTCCCAGTGGATGCCACTGGACAAAGTTATTTAAATGTAGCCACAAATTGCCTCCTTTTCAGAAAATAAAATATATTTTAATGAAAACATATCAGAAATCCAGGTTTTCTGTCTATCTTTAATTGTTTCTGCTGATACGATAAGTTCTGGCAGAGTGGTCATGGTCCAGGTCACCTCTATGAAATGTTGTCATATATTGATCAAGAAATTTTGCCTTCTCTATATGCATAGCACTCTGTCTCCTGGGGGTCTGAAAATGTGAATTCAAGCCTAAGGTTAATGTGTTTGGGGGCCCCTGTTGTGGTTTTCTCCCATTGTTATGATTGCTTTAGCATAGACTGGCATTGTTATTGTATGTTTTTAATTATTTTATTGTTCTTGAATTTTGTAATTTGCCTAGGCTCTACAAGAAGGGCAGCAGTAACACATTTAAAATAACAACAGCACATGTTATTTATGTTTTTTCTTCCAATTTTAAAATCTTTTAAAATAATACTTTTTCTAGTCCAGCTCCCTCATATGTGTTCCACATATAGATTGAATTAATAAAGAGAGAATATATCAAAGTTTTACTCCTGTGCTGACCTGGAGACAGTCTGTTTTACCATGTTTCATCAGGACTGCAGCTTCCTGACCTCTGCATAGGTATCACTCAAAGACAAGGAGATATTTTGAAATTCCCATTTTCCAAAACACGTAACATAATATCACATTATGTTAACAAAATTTAAGGTATTTCTCCAACCAATGCCATGCATATTTACTTCTTTTTTTATCTTATTTGCCATTCTCATTATCAGCATGCATCAGCAATACTGTCCCTCAACATTTCTAAAGCACCTTCTACACTTGGCATCTTCTGTTCCAGTTAGAAATCTAATCCATGTTGGAATACCCTAAATGTTATTTTGTTAGAAATTAAGTTTTTGTAGGGTATTTTGCATACTCTTCTCCTTTCTTTAGTTTTGGCGTGTAGATTGATATCTTCCACTCTGTTTGGCACTATATTGTTATCTAGATACGCTGGCATATTTGAATAGAATCTTTACCGATTGTTTTGTTATTTGCCATATGTCTGAAGATATCCCATCAATTCCTGACATTATCCAACGGGATAATGATTGATGCCAATCTAACTTCATCTTCTTGTATTATGGGTTCTTTGAAGTAGAAAATATCTCTACAGGATCTTGAATGTTGACATCTCTCCTGCACTGAATTTAGCGAAGTCCTTTCATCTCTAATTTATGAGTCAGGTACTATGTGCCTATTGGCATAATTTAACATACCAATTTCAGTGTGGATGAGGATAAGATTTTTTAAAAAAAAGACAAAATGCGTGTGTCAGGGTTACTGAAGCTCCATCCGGTTTTTATATGCATCACATGATCATCTTCACTCAATCTGAAGATAGTAAGGTACCTTAGGAGTTTTTGCTCTCATTTCTACTTATGCAGGCAGTGCTTAAGGTTGATGTTTGATTTATGAAAACTGTCATAGATAACTATTTTCCAGAGCCTTCCAACAGCCTGTCTCAGCAATTATATCCCTTCAGGTTTATTTTACATTTGATGATAGTGCTGAAAATAATGATTATTTTCATAGTGCCTAACCTCTGATTACTGCATGAACAAAAATGCTTCTGGTCCTGATGACACTATTATATATGACAGTAGACCCATTAATAAATTAACAACACCGAAACTTGCCTGTGCATAAATGAGTGTCTTGAAGTGGTTTAAATGGGAAAACATCATGATAGTCTGAAATCTAATTCTGGGACTTACATAGGCTTTATGTGCATAAAGCAAAGGCAATTAGCACTAGCTGAGCACTTTTATTTTCAAAGCTATATTACAAGTACACTCAGAGTTATCAAGTTAAAAATAGCAACCTGGAAAAGATGATAATGAACACTACGCAATGACTACCGAATGAAAGCTGAAACTTTCCCCTCCCTAAAATCTACTTTTATTTCTTCTTTCCTTTAAAAAAAAAACAAAAAACCCTTTTTGCTTTAAAGTGTACATATTGACCACATGCCACCCCATGTGCTCTTTTTTTATTGAAATCTGTGTCCCTGAAGAGGGTTGCTGACTGCCATTTTAAAAAAGGATTAACATTTTCTAGGTGTGAAAAGGCAATTGGGGAAGTTTTGAAAGGACTAGATTTTTTTTCTCTTTCATAAGTAAACTTCAGTTAGGTGGCATGATTTCTGGGCCAAAGGCCCACAAACTGCAGATTGGTGCAAAGCATTTCTTTTTCTGAGGCTCTTTGTGGCATTTATTCATTTGCTGTCCTGCAGTCAATGCTTTAAGCTATTGATTCAGATGTTCCCATAACTGACATCCTGCCATTAAAAAACACATTTTTATTGCTCCAGGAAAGAATTTGAATCTCTAAATCAGCTCTGATAGGACCTGGCTTCCTTTTATGTCATTCATGTACTCGTAGGAGAGAAAAACATATTGAACAGTAATTAGAAGCTGGTAAAACGCTACTGGAGCTCTTGTGAATGCATAGGCCTTAATAAAGATATCTTAAGCTTGGAGTCAAGTGCAGGATTCTGGCCCTGCACTTCTGATTGGCTGTTAATGGCAGGATCGGATTGGCCCGTTCCGGGGAATCCGATTGGCCATTAATGGAGCGTTTTTATTGGTTAAGGGAGCTAGCGCTCCTAGATTGTTATTGGTTAATAGTTATTGGGTTGCCTATATAAGGAGGGCTATAACTGCCATTGAGTTTGAGCAGTCACTATGTAAATAAAGAGTTGAAGTTCACCGTTCCAGAGGTTCATCTCCATTTTTTCTCGCCCATGCTCCATACTTAACACTGGTGACGAGGATGGGATATGGAGATGTCTGAGCCAACTGAACTAAGAAGAAACACCGAGCACGTGGCTGACAGCGCTACACGATGGAACCATGTCCGGCGTCGTTGTACCACCCGCTCCGTTCGATCCAGTGCAAGAGGACTGGGAGTCCTACATGGATCGTTTCCAAATGTTTTTGGAAACTAATAATTTAAAGGATGCCACAGCCGGGAAGAAACAGGCGGTATTCCTAACACATTGTGGTCCAACCGTATTTAAGATGGCTAAAGCACTAGCCAAACCTACCGAAGTGAAGACAATGGACTGGGACGACCTCGAACCCCTACTAAGAGCTCATTACGCATCGACTGTGCCCACACTCGTGAGACGGCACGAGTTCTATCAGAGAAACCAGCGAAAAGGAGAAAGCGTCGCCGACTTCATAGCAGACCTCCGAAACCTGGGAGGCCTCTGCGGATTCGCCGATTTGGAAGAGGCACTGAGAGATCGAATAGTTCTGGGATTAGATGCACCAGATGTGCAGAGCAAGCTGATGGCGAAAGGCGACATCAGCCTTGCCGATGCCATCGCCGATGCTACTGCAGCAGAAGCAACCAGGAAGTCGGCTGCACAATTACGCTGCAACCGCACTCCGGTACACCAACCGACAAGCGAAATTTTACCCAAGTCAGAAGGGCAGCTTTCAACGACACACCACGAGGACCTCTCTTTGTCGTCAGATAGCGACAAAGAAGAGGTCCATCAACTGCGGTCCGACCGGGACCACCACCCGAAGTCCCTACGCCCTTGCGCTGGCTGTGGAGCCAACCATGCCAGGTCCAAATGCAAATTCCACGACGCGCTCTGCCATGAGTGCGGGAAGAGAGGCCACATCGGACGGTCTGCTGAAGTTGACAAGGACCCGGCCAGGCCTCAAAAGGGGCTAACTATCGCCAATCGAAAGGAAACCATCCTGTAAGGCGAGAACCAGTAAACCACTCCTACAGAAACTGAGTTTTGCAGCGAGAAGAGGCTCACCATACTATCACTATCGGTCACGCCTCTGCCTTGGATGCCAAGAAAATCCGAATTACAGTGGCCATCGAGAACCAGCCTTGCCACATGGAAGTCGACTTGGCATCGTCCCTCTCGATGGTGTCCTGGAAGACCCTCAAGCAACTCATCCCCACAATCCAGCGCCAAGACCTCCGCTTCCAAAAACTTATTCTTAAGGACTATCAAGGGAATCGAATCCCTGTTGTTGGTTCCTGCCGAGTCCGGGTCTCATTCAAGAAGCACACAGCGTACTTACCGCTAACTGTGATCAACAAAGATCGGCCTAGTCTGCTAGGTCTCCAATGGTTCGCGCCACTTGGCATTGAAGTGACAGGCATAAACCGAATCAGCGGAAGTGACTGGGAGGAGGACCTCATCCATGAATTCAAGGACGTATTCGCGGAAAAATTAGGCGAGTACAAGGGGACCCCAATATCATTCAGCCTTAATTCAAAGATAGCTCCCATCTGCCTTAAGCCTCGTCGAGTTCCATTTGCCTTAAAGCCGAAAATCGACGAACAACTCGATAAACTAATAGCTCAGGGGGTGCTAGAACCTACCGATCACTCTCCCTGGGAAACCCCAATCATAACACCCATTAAGCCGGATGGTTCAATCCGAATTTGTGGGGACTACCGGGCCACCCTGAACCACGCCCTACAGCAAAATGCATATCCGGTGCCGGTGGTGCAGCATCTCCTCCATTCCCTGGGGGGCGGAAAAGTCTTCGCCAAATTAGACTTAGCTCAGGCATATCAGCAATTACCTGTTGATGAAAAGATGGCACAGGCACAAACGATTGTGATGCACCGAGGTGCCTTTAAATGTACCCGGCTCCAATTCTGAGTCAGTGTAGCCCCGGGGATATTTCAGAGCCTTATGGAGAGGCTACTACAAGGGATTAAAGGCATGGTCCCCTACTTTGACGATGTATTAATTGCTGCACCTACAAAAAAAATCTTACGGGATCGTTTAAAGTTGGTCCTACAAAAATTCCAAGACGCCGGTCTTTAGGTAAAAAAGAATAAGTGTAAATTGGGTACAGATAGTGTTGAGTTTTTAGGGTACCTAATTGACAGTCAGGATATTCACCCTACCGACAGTAAATTAAGAGCAATAAAAAACGCTCCCAGGCCTTGGAACAAGGCCGATCTCCAGGCGTTCCTAGGCCTCATCTACTTTTATAATGTATTTCTACCACATAAAGCAACTGTCGCTGAGCCATTACATCGTTTGCTAGACAAGAAAGCAAATTGGTTATGGGGTCATAAAGAAGAACAGGCGTTCCGTAATGTAAAAAAACTACTGACTTCTGACTCTGTACTCATGCAGTACAATGAGACTTTGCTGTTAAATATCACATGTGATGCTTCACCTTTCGGAGTGGGCGCCATTCTGAGCCATGTACTGCCTAATGGTAATGAAGCCCCTGTTGCATATTTTTCGAAGACACTTTCAAAAACTGAGCGAAATTATGGCCAAATCGATAAAGAAGCCCTGGCAATTGTATCGGCCGTTAAAAGATTTCACGAGTACGTGTATGGCCGGGCTTTTACTATCATGACTGACCATAAACCGTTATTGGGGATAATAGCTGGAGATAAGCCGACTCCCTACATATTATTCCCCAGGATGACTTGCTGGTCAGAATTCTTGGCTGCTTATAATTATCGGCTGCAATACCGCCCGGGGAAAGCCATTCCCCACGCCGATGCATTGAGCTGAGCATCGCTTCCAGAGACTCTCGACGATCCTGCACCCTGTAAACAGTAACCACATTACAAATTGAAACACTCCACTTGCCGCCATTAACCGCTCGAGATATCACGAGAGAAACCAGACGTGACCTCACCTTGGCGCGAGTCCTAGGCTGGGTAGAACGCGGATGGCCATTGGACCAATTATCAGATGACTTCACACCATTCAAGACTCGACAAACGGAGTTGTTCTCTCAAAAAGGCTGTGTCATCTGGGGCGACAGAGTCGTTATCCCAGAACGACTCCAAAAAGCAGTACTGAGAACCTTGCACGATGGCCACCCCGGTGTCGTGCGGATGAAAGTCCTCGCACGAAGCTACGCATGGTGGCCAGGCATCGACAAGCAAATCGAAAATTGGGTTAAAGCTTGTCATAGATGCCAGGAAGTGAGCAACGTCCCACCAAAAGCCATCCCTACCAAATGGGAGACACCACGGGGACCCTGGTCCCTTATTCACCTGGATTTTGTGGGGCCGACCAAAGGCCACACCTTTCTTCTAACCATCAACGCCTACTCGAATTGGCTCGAGATTCACCGCATGACGAACACAACCACTGAAGCGGTTATCAAAAAATTGGAAAGACTGTTTGCAACCCACGGATTACCAGACGTTCTGGTATCCGACAATGGGCCCCAATTTACTGTGCTGTCCTTCAAGCAGTACCTGGCTGACCGCGGCATCCGACATGCGCTCACCTCACCTGCGCACCCTGAGACCAATGGCAGGGCTGAGCGCATGGTCCAGTTTGTTAAGAAAACCTGGCAGAAATTAGACTACGATAACATCGACAACAAAATCAACCGAATCCTTTTTCTACAGCACATCACACCTCATCGCGTCACCAACAAAACTCCTGTTGAACTGCTAATGGGATGAAAACTCCGCTCCCACCTCGACCGGTTACACCCAGCTTATGAACCGGAAAAACCACTAGGATCCAGCGGCCGATGTCGTGCCTTCCAGGTAGGCGATTTGGTATACGCAAAAAACCTATCAGGTGATCCGCTGTGGGTAGAGGTGACAGTAGTTTGTGTAACCGGCCCGAGATCCTACCTTGTACAATGCCTTGACGACAGACTATGGAAACACCATATCGATCAATTACGATCACGGCTCCGGTCGGGCAATTCTGAACTCCCTTATGACCAAACTGAGGGGGGGGAGATACGGAAGAAGACGAATTTCAATTAGAAGAAAACCCGTTCGAAGGGAACGATGGTGGAATAGAGACACAGGAATTGGAACTAGAGATTCACCTCAGGGAGTTGCCGAAGATATTGGTGACGACGGAAACGTGAACTCTGAACCAGAGGCAACCCTGTCGACAAACAATGATCTACCTCAGCGAGATTGCAGCCAAATGCAAAACACACAGCGAAAATCAAAAAGACTAATAAAGCAACCATCCTACCTAAAGGACTATATAACTGCGCCCTGTAAACAGAAGCCAGGGGAAGAGGTGTTGTGAATGCATAGGCCTTAATAAAGATATCTTAAGCTTGGAGTCAAGTGCAGGGTTCTGGCCCTGCACTTCTGATTGGCTGTTAACGGCAGGATCGGATTGGCCCATTCTGGGAATCTGATTGGCCATTAACAGAACATTCTTATTGGTTAAGGGAGTTAGCGCTCCTAGATTGTTATTGGTTAATAGTTATTGGGTTGCCTATATAAGGAGGGCTATAACTGCCATTGAGTTTGAGCAGTCACTATGTAAATAAAGAGTTGAAGTTCACCGTTCCAGAGGCTCGTCTCCATTCTTTCTCACCCATGCTCCATACTTAACAGGAGCAACTTTGAAAAGGTCAGTTTCCAGGCAAGAAGTATTTCAGTGATGGTATCGTAATTTTTCTCTATCTCCTTGAGGTTAATCACTGTTGTTATAGCAATGTTTCATTCCTTTCTTTAAAAAGCACAAAGTAAGAATATATGATTCTTTGTTTCTAGCCCAAGTTGTAATTGTGTAAGAAGAATTGTGTAAGAATCCCACTGTTGTAAAAATGTTAATTTAACCTTTTTAATTTATTGTCACTGTTAGATTTTAATTGTTAAGTGTGAAGGGAAAGCTTCTGGCTTGTGAAAAACAAAAGAAGCTGTGTATACTGCTTTGATTTCATCTTTTAAACTCTAAGCAATGTTTTTAAAGCTTTGGTTAAGAAGGTGTGAAGGAGTCTAAGAAAACTGAGAATATTTGTTGTACTTTAGAAAACAGCAGGGTCATTTTGAGGAAAATAACAAATCTCCTGTTTTACTTGTGGAAGTGTTGACATAATTGAGATAATTTCCCTTTAAGAAAGACATTTAGTATAATAATTTTAAGAACAAACATTTAATTTAATCTATCATTTGCTTAGGAAAGCTGAACTGAAATCTTAATATTTAAAATATAAGAATTAAGTTGTAAATAAAAAAAATCCAGATTTTTGAAGGTAGAGTCAAAGAGTTAATTGAGTATATTGGGAGAATTAAAGAAAAGTTTAGGGATAGATCAACAGGGAGAAAATCTATTATGTGGTCTCTAGGAGTCAAAAACAATGATGGCACATAATCAATCAATCAATCAATACATGAGTAAATAATGGCAAGAATAATTGCTGAAGAATTTTACTATCCTCTTTAATGCAATTTAAAAGTACAGTAAAGTTTTTGTAACTATATTATCATATAAGAGGTTTACATCAGCTTCCCAGTTGCGAAAGTGTTTGTGCATAGTTCCCTAATCTTTAGTCAACATGGTCAAGTCATATTGATGAAAGATGACTAGAGCTGTTAGAGAACACATCCAAGATATTAGTTATAGAACCACTGATTGAAGCAATATGGTACCAAGTTCAAAGATGTATATTATAATCAATCAATCTTCTAAACTGCAAGGTATAAGAAATTTAATTACTTTTTTAATATTAAGGAATTTGCTAAATGTCATGGTTACGCTCATGAAGAAATGGTTTAATACTTGTTTCTAGAAGATTTTCTACTGCTGTAGGAGAGTATTTGCTCTTTGGACTTACCTAGTTTTGATTTTGATTAAAATAAACAGATTTTCTAATTAATGGTGATCTGAACCTACAATAAATTAATACAACACATAATTCCTGTAACTGGGATGTAAAACAGGATTGCTGCATTTAAAAAAAAAATACTTTAAAAACTACAGTAAGTTTTTCCTTTCAGTCAGGCTTGGCTCTGGATGACTTCATGTTTACAATCTTTGTGACAACTGTATGAAAATTGTTTGTAATTTCCTTCTTTTAGTATGTTTCCCAGCATAGCCTACAAACCTGTATTGTTTGATAGACTCCAATCCCATATTAAAAAGATCTAGTATTGCTTAGAGTTGAGTTTGATTAGTGGGGGATTTGGGTGATGCACCAGTCTAGAAATTGAACAATAGAACTTGTAGTCCCACCATAGGCATAAAGCCAGGTAGTTGACTTTGGGTCAATCATTCTCTCTCATAAAAGAAGGCAAACCACTTTCAGAAAAATAATCTTGCTAAGAAAACTCCAATGATTTTTCTGAGTAGTCGCCAGGTACCAGTACTGACTTGAAGGCATTAAAAGTGCTATTTAGAATGTGAATCTTTAGGGCAGGGATGTCAAACTCCCGTCGTCATGGCAGAGTCACGTGACGTATCAGGACTTTTCCTCCCTTGCTAAACCGGGTGGGGATGTGGCCAGCACGTGATGCATTTGGCCTGCGGGTCATGAGTTTGACAGCCCTGCTCTAGGGGAGCCTCTTTCCAGAAACAAACTGTTTAATTGTATTACAGTTAATTATATTTTTATATTATATTTTTAATTGCAAATTTCTGAAAATACATGTTTGGAGAAGCTCTTTTACTATAATATCAAACTGTGAAAGGAATCCAATGATCCAGATTCAGAGAAATTTTCTTGTTAATACATTTTAATTTATATCTGTCTAATCCAGAGGTGTCAAACTTGCGTTGTTACGGTATTGTCATGTGACGTATTGCAGCTTTCCCCCCTTTGCTAAACTGTGCATGGGTGTAGCCAGCATGTGACACATCTGGCCCACAGGCCGCAAGTTTGAAACTCGTCATCTAATCAGTGAGAATGCAGTCATTTTGTTTGCCTGTTTTTCTGTTGCTTTCACTTTTTTCATCTATCAGATCCTTCTCCAGTGGCTCATGCATTCATATGATGTGTACAGAATATTTCAGTTTTAGTTACAATACTCTCATTAGATATTTAATGCTTAACACTTTGAGGTCTCCCCCATTTTGGAATGTATATGTTGGCTATTCTAAATGCCTGCTTTCTCAGGTCATTAGCTTCTGATGTTAGGAATCTTTACAGAATGATATCAGGTGTTGTTAGAAAGGGGAACATTTCCCCAATATTTTGCATTTTCATTGGAATGCAACTAGAATTATGCATTATGTTCAAAATTGTATAAAGGATTTTTTTTAAAAAAAATGGCATTAATTAGACAGAAATGTTTCATTTTAATGTTTGCATGTCCAAAAGTAATATAATTAACTGTACTATAAAGTAAAATATGAAAAATGTTAATTTACTTTCATATGAGATGATGACAGATTCATGAACGGAGAGAAATAATGATGCATCTAACTTATAAACAGAATGTTTTCACATTTTATCATGTATGTAAATTACAACATATACTATTGATTTACACCTCAAAAATTCCTAAGGAAATGAAACTGAGTGGCTAGACAGAAATAATGATAATGGGACAAGTAGAAGCAGCTTCCAAAGCAGGAGCATTAATTTGGATACATCTGCTTCTCTTACTGATTTGAAGAGATGTGGTTTGTACACATTGAAAATTCTTTCCTAGCAAAGGATTTGAAAAGCCTAATAGCTTTCCTTATTTTAAAATTCTTTATTAAGAGTGATTTTAGTGTATTTCCATATCTCTGAAATAGATCTACTATCTGTTCTTCACCTGCTGTTTATTCGGAGTTTTCAAGATTACTTGCATTAGATTAAAGTTTTGGTGGAATTTTAATTTGATTTTAATTTAGGATAAACTGAAGTTGTTTTCTTTAGCTGAACTACCTTGTTAATTTTCTCTGCGACTACTAAAAAAACAACAAAATTGAAATAGCAATAATTACAATAATCAGGCTAAAAACAATATTCAAAGTTCCAAATCAGTTTGAAAGGCTAAAATGGTAAAATGTATCTTACCACCGTATCAGAACATTTCCCCCCCCTTCGCTAAACTGGGTGGGGCCTGGGCCAGCACATGATGCATCTGGCCTGCTGGCTACGAGTTTGACACCCCTGATCTATATTATCACTTACTTAGCAATATTATCAGCACTACAAAGGCTATTAAATTAAAAATAGGCAAGCCATTATAAGCTTGATTTTCTACAGTGTTCTAAAGATTTGATGACACAATATCTGGTCATTTAAGTTCCTTGACACTATTCATGCTTGGAAAAAGCCATTGTACAATGAAATGGTTGCTCATTTGAGAGGACAAAGGGTAGAGAACAAAGTATAGCAAGAAGCAACAAATGGAACGTGGCAAGGAAGAAGATTAGAATGAAGAAATAGAAATAGTATGGCAGCTTGGCAACATTACTCATTCATCATGGATGAAAATTTGTCTCCCCTTTAGTACCCCATATAGTACTTCACTATATGAACCCAAGCCCCAATTATATCTCAGGACAAATATTAACTATAATTCTAACATCTGCAAGAAAATTCAATTAAAAAAGAAGCTAAGTTAAATGAAATTCCAATCCAAATTTCATTTTAGTGTCAAGACCAGAATCATAAAAATGCCTCAAACTAACTCTAAATTTAACTTTAATAATGTCAGATTATACACAGTGTGACTAGGTGAGACAACCCAGGAGAAAATATAGCACACAGGTTCGTATCTACATATAGTGGTTTTATCCCTACAAAAACATATATACATAAAAGTACTTTCATAAAGGTCTCGAAAAATAAGCAATCGGTTATCAATTACACCAGGGAAGCACATACGCCCCTAAAGGGTCTCACTTATAATACAGCCTCTTAAAGTGGTAGCAGTCAAATAATCCTGCTGACTCATTGCTACCATTGCATTATCATTACAATATTATAGCATTACAACTTTACAGCAGCTGGTCCACTGTTAAATCATCATTACCCTGACAAATAAACCCCAATCTTAAAACTCCCAAAGGTTACTAAAATGCATATATAAAGTTAACAGATTAAGACTAACCACCACCTACCAGTAGCTCTTGTCTTATGACCATTTTTTCAATGATCGTTCAAAGTTACAATGGTACATGAATGGTGATCATGACTGGTGCTTAGAATTTGGCCACCCAACACCCCCATGGTCGTATGATCGTTATCTGGACACTTGGCAACTAGCAATCTTAAGGTACTTGAATCCTTACCCTGATTTATGTGAATAAAATATTATCATAATTAAAGTAAGGAATCTGAAATATAAAATAAATATAAGATTATCAATAACCATATCAATAAAACCTAATATTGTCACTACATTAAACATGCAAAAAGTGAATGGGGAAACTAACAGGAAAGATTGCAAATCACTGGGATAAATCTTCCCAAACTTGCACCCTTCCCCAATGTCTATGTATTCTATACCAGCCACTCACATATCTTCATGCATCTACTCATAGCCTTGTTGTACCTCCTGCACTACACATGTACCCTTGCACATTCTTGCAGCATCTCCCTCACACCCTCATGCATTCTACCTAAGCTTTGGCACCTGACTTTGACACCCTTCCTATGTTGTGTCTAGGTTAAGCAACTTTAGGGAGATGTTTAATGTATCTTTGACATATTTCTTCTACCTTCCATGCAGTCATTTTCCAGCATAGATTTCCTCAAAAAGGAGCTGTTTGGGTATGTGCTCATCTGGCATATGGATGATGTGACCTGATGAATAGATCTGTGCTCTCATTAGCAGAATGTAGATTGCTGCAAACTTGTTATAGAGAGATCTTCAATGTTGGTACTTTATTTAGACATCTGATGTCTAATATTCTGTGGAGACAAGTCATATGGAAATAGTTAAACTGTCATGGGTTCTATTCATTACAAAGTTCATGTTTCATAGGCATACAGAAAGGTAGTGAGTATTATGGCTTTGCTGACCTTCAATTCTGATGCTGCACTAATTCCTTGACATTTCCACCCAGTCTATCAAAGCAAACTTGTCTCTAGTATTCTGCAGTTGACTTCGGTATCAATGGTTGCTACTAGGGAGAGAATGTTGCCAAGGTAATTGTACTGGTCCACCACCTTTCTGCCTTTTGCCTATGATTATGGGTTTTGTATCCTGTATACAAAAAGACTGATGCATGACCTGGATCTTTTGAAAATTGATGGTGAGTCCAAGCCATAGGGAATTGATGCTGGCTGGTATTTCTGATTCTGAACCAGCATACTGGGCAGAGTCATCAGCAAAGAGGTAGTCTCTCAGAACAGTCTCCTTCACTTTAGTTATAGTCTGAAATCAGATTTATTTTATTTTTATTTATTTGTTTTGTCAATTACTTACAAGATAATAGCTATAAGTATAAACATGAGTAAGAATAGAGGAGATAGGTACAAATAAATGGGGACAATAGGACAGGGACAGTAGGCACGATTGTGCACTAATGCATACCCCTTACAGACCTCTTAGGAATGGGGTGAGGTCAGTAGTGGATAGTTTAAGGTTAAAGGAGTGGGGGTTACAGGATGTAACAACAGAGTCAGGTAGTGCATTCCAGGCATTGACCACTCTGTTGCTGAAGTCGTACTTTCTGCAATCAAGTTTGGAGCAGTTTATATTGAGTTTGTATCTGTTGTGTGCTCTTGTATTGTTGTCGTTGAAGCTGAAGTAGACATTGACTGGTAGGACATTGTAGCAGATAATTTTGTGCACTACACTAAAGTTCAACCATAGGTGGCATAGTTCTAGTTTGTCTAAGCCCAAAATTCCAAGCTTGGTGATATAGGGTATTCTGTTGTGAACAGAGGAGTTTTGCACTCTTCTTGTGAAATACTTCTGGATTCATTCAATTGTATTAATCTCTGATATACAGTGCGGATTCCAGACTGATGAGCTGTATTCAAATGTTGGTCTAGCAAAGGTTTTGTATGCTCTAGTTAGCAATTCAATATTACCGGAGGAGAAGCTTTGTAATATTAGTTTTACAATTCTTAATGCCTTTTTGGCAATGCTGTTACAATGAGGTCTGGTGCTTAGGTCATTTGATATGAATACTCCAAGGTCCTTGACAGAGTGAGGGTTGTCAACAAGGTCATACCCACGTAGCTTGTATTTAGTGTACTGATTTTTCTTTACCAATGTGTATTACAGAGCATTTGTTGGTTGAGATTTGGAGTTGTCAATTGTTTGGCCATTCAGACACATAATCAAGGTCACTTTGAAGGACAGTAGCATTGTCAGTGGTGTTGAATAATTTTATGTCATTAGTAAAGAGGACGCAGTTGCTTATAAAGTGTTCACAAAGGTCATTTATGTAGAATATAAAGAGTGTGGATCCTAGAACACTGTTAATGGGAGCAGGATTTGATATAGCGCTCCCTATTTTTACTGTTTGTTGCCTGTTTGACAGGAACACAGTAATCCACTTATGAAGGGATCCAGAAATGCCATAAGAGTTTAGTTTTAACAGTAGTTTGTCATGTACTACTGAATCAAAGACTTTGCAGAAATCTATATAAATTGCGTCTATTGCTTTACCATGGTCCAGTGGAGTAGTCCATATGTTTTTACAGTGTAGGAGTTGTAGATTGTAGTAATAATAATATTAGTAATAGCTTCCTAACCACTCTGTAGTCAAGGCTAATTCCAGTATATCTATTAGTTTATATATCTATTACTGTATACTTATTAGTTTAGAAAGGTTATAGTTTTAGTTTGGAGATATTTTGTCTATTAGTGTAAGCAAATAAAGAACTGGACTTCATTGGACTCACTGGATTGTCTCTGCTCAATATTCTTGAGTCTTAATTGGTGGGATAGGCTGCCTCCTTTATCTCCAAGGGTTTAAGACTCGTAAGATACCATCATCTGAATTAGATGGTTTTTGAAGCTGTTGTGTGGTGTGGCTGCTGTTGCATGCAAACAGCTACGGAGAGCCACAGATGACAACTGGGTGGCAGGTAGGGACCAAAGATTTTCAAACCATACAGAAAGGATATTGTTAACTCTGAAGCAAACCTGGCTGAATGCATCTTTTGCTGCTTCATAGTTTCCCTGAACTCTGAAAGGGGAAAGGGAGGGGGAAGTGGATAGACTGGCTATCAGTCAAAACAAAACATTTTCTTGTGGGTACCAAGGTCATTCTAACAGGTGGCAGTTGGGAAAGAGAGGAGAGACAAGCAGCCTGTCAGCTACTTACATTGGACAATGACCCGTGACATCTGAGGGTGGGGAACCTTTTGTTCTTTTGATTAGGCAAAAAACTGCGGGAACTTTTAGAGTTGGTTTTCACTGGCTGTGCTGATATGAGGTATCCAATAAAAATGTTCTTTGAGGAATCTACCTGCCTCAGAGTTCCACTTTTAGGGTATGCATTACTGAGAACACTGACAGATGTCACATGTTCTTCTGCCAAAGGTGCTATCCCACCCTGGCATCCCATAAACTTTGTATTATAGTGTAAAACTTACATAGGAAAAAAAAAGCAACTGTAACACTGCACTATGCGATAATATTGATGGGCTTGACATAGATATTCACAACAACAAAATGAAACTCTTGCACATATTTTGTTTTGGCATACATTTTGCACAACTAAAATGTATATCTAAGTGCATCACCACAAGCAATACAATCATGCCTTAAATATTGATTTTTCATGAATTTACATTAGGTTCTCCCTACTTTATTGGATACAAGAGGGGAGGAAGTGAAAACATAATTTCATCTACAAGATTCTGTTAACATAACATAGTTCTACAGACTGTTTCATAAATTTATTAATCTCAAAAGATTGACAAGCTGCTTGTTATGGCTGTGGGTACTTTTGCATTTATGCTCCAGTTGATATTTTGTTCTATAAATTTCATACTATACATTAGAATGTAGGGAATATAATGTTTAGGATAATGGTTAATTTCATTGAGGACAATGCCAAGATTAATACTAAGAAAGGCTTTTATGGTTAGTTTTATTATAGTCTTTAATATATATTTCTATTAGTATTTGGTTTGGGCATATGTTTTTGATTCTAATTTTCAGTAGAAAGGTTCAAGTTAGATTATGGTTCTATTTTGTTGAAAATTATAGTTCATATCAATGTTAAAGTTAAGGATATTATTTTATAGTTGGTGATACTTTTAGAGCTGCACTTTGGATGATATTTTGTTTTTTCATGCTCATACTCGTTGGAGATAAGTAAAATTAGGGTTAGAGATTGGGATCACTAATCTAAATTCATGAAAAACCAATGCACACTTTTGCTATTTTTATTTTTGTCCTTTTTAATATTTTCCCCAAGGTCATCTCCATCGCACTATCACACTAACTCAATCCTAAATCCAATCAAAATTATAGTGTAAAATGAAAGTTATAACATCAACTGAAACATAAATTTAAAAGTATGACTAAACTTAAAATTGCCCTCTAATACTTATCCTGAAATTGATTTTAATCCACTCTTCAGTGAAACATGGTGTTAACCTACCTTAATCTTCTTTCCAATGCAAATTATAACATAAAAAGTATACCAGAATAAAATATCTTCATAAACAAGTTACTTACTCTTTTCTTTGAAGATTCTGGTCAAATGGATTTTAATGGTGAGATTTTATGATTAGTTTTATCCTTACATTTACATTTCAGATTATATTTTATTTTATATCATTGGAAATAGGATGAATTTAGAGTCAAGAATTTTTATCATTGCAGACTGGTTAAAATTAATGTCAAGATAAGGATGAGTGTGAAATGTTACTGTTAGATGTACTCTTAGAAGTGGAAGAGTTTGATTTATATTTTGGATGATATGTTTAGCTGTACGTTTTACAAAGTGCATTAGAAATAGTATTCCCCCTTCTCTGAAAACTGATAAAATCAATGTTAGAATCAGTTTTATTGGGCTCTATTATGTGTGTTCCGAACTAGCAGGCTCATAATCCTGCAAACCTGATTGCCCATCAACAGCAGGCTCGTAATCCTGCAAACCTGAGTGGTCCGTCAACAGCGGGTCGTGATTGGTCACTCCAGACTGATCCAATTGGCTAGTTAACGGGCTGCAGCGATTGGACGCTCCAAGCACAGCAAGCTTGAATCATTGTCATTGGACGCTTTGGCAGCAGCCAGCTCTATAAAAGGAGCTGCTGCTGCCAGGCTCATTGCTCTGTTCTGAAGTCACTAATAAAGAGTTGAAGTTACTATCCGATGTCTCATCTCCGTTATTACGCCCATCCTCCAAGATATTACAATGTGAATAGCAGTGTTATATATTTGATTGACATTTTATACTATGGTAAATTTCACATTATAATTGAATTGAAGATGATATGAAGTCAGGGTTGAATCTGGCTACAATAATTGTTAAGATTAGTAGCATCATTTCATTCAAAATATTCATAGAAATTGAAAAGAAAATAAGTGTTTTGGAGTTGTGGTTAATGACAGCCTTATATTTATTTATATTGTTCATATTTTGGTCTGGGATACATTTTTCATTAGAACATTCTTTTAATAGAAGTAAATTCAATGTCTGGATTTCATTTTATCTAAGACTTTTTAAATAAAAATAAAAATTATTTATTTTAATTTAAATTTTTTTTAAAAGAATAAATATTTTAGGATGATATAAGTATTTATACCTTTGCATTTAACTCAGAGTTGATATTTTGTTTTAAGCTAAGTTTTATTCAATTTCCACTGGAGATAGGATGATGTTTGGGTTAAGGTCCCATTGCACTGAAGATTAAATGGTTAAAATGTATGTCAAGATTATGGTGCAAATAGATTACTGGCAGTCTTAGACTTCTGTTACAGTTGGCATTGGGCTAAAAATTGCACTATATTTTGCACTGGCAGTACAATGAAATTAGGACAGAGTTCCATTTCACTCAAGACTCTGATTAAAATTAATTATTTAGGCTCTACTTCAGGAAAGTGGTAGATTTCAATTTATGTTTCATGTTGCTATATTTCCAATGTTAAATATTATCATATAATATTCATTGAAGATAAACTGGAATTAATTGTATGCTTTAATTAATCAATAAATGTATTTTTTTGTTAAAATCAATGTCAGGCAAAGTTAAATGTGCTATTTTATGATTATTGATAGGTTTAGATTTAGTTCAACAGATCTTAAACTTAGACTTAGAATAACTTTATTGTCACTATGAATGTACACTAATCGGCATACATTAAAATGAAATTTCGTTGCATACAGCTCTCAAAGGATCATCATTTTGAATATACACTATATAAACATGACAAAATAAATAAATATATTTCTATTTTTCTGTGTTATTTTTAACCTGTAATCTGTTTTGAACATATACATGTAGTCCTCGACTTACAACCACAGTAGAGCTCAAAATTTATGTTGGTAAGGGAGAAATTTGTTAAATGTGTTTTGCCACATTTTACGATCTTTTTTGTTGAGTGACTGCAGTTTTTGTTAAATAACAAAATGTAATATGGTTGTTAAGTGAGTCTGGCTTTCCCATTGACTTCGCTTATCAGAAGGTCACAAAAGGGAATCATGTGACACCTGAACACTGCAACCATCATAAATACGAATCAGTTGTCAATGGTCATAAGTGTGAAAAACGGTCATAAGTCCCTTTTTTCACTGCAGTTGTAACTTCAAACAGTCACAAAGTGAAGTGTTGTAAGTCAAGGAGTGAGGTTAGAAATTGGATAGTGAGGTTAGAAATTGGATATATTTTTTGAGTATTAAAATAGACTTTATTTACAAAAGATTAAAACATGAACAAACATACAAATATGTAAAAATAAAAATAATATAAATAGAACAATAAACATATTTCTTTCTATTGCATTTGATATTAAGATTGATAGCTCATAGTAAACAGTAGTAAGGAATCATTGGCAAGTATTCCTTACCCCTTATCAATTACCTATTAATTAATAAATAATATATTATTCTGCTATTACTATTGGATTATAGCTGTATTGGTTAATCGAATGGAGCCTTCATAATATTTATATAATAGACAAGAAATTGTTATTATTATACATTCAATATATACAACTATAGTATGTGTCCTGGTTTCATTTATCAGGTATACCTTTTTTCTTGCACTCTACCCAGCTGTACCACTTATCCCAAACCAAATATTACTCTGACTCTTCCTTCCCATTTAATTTGAGCGTGAGCCTCTCCATTTCGGCGCATTTGTAGCTTTTTTGAATAATAATGTGTATTGCGGTACATCAGGCCTTTTCCAATTTTGCGCTAAAAAAATTGCACCAGCTGTTAATGTGGATGATCAGATATCTCACTTTGTGAGGGTATTTCCCTTTAATCATTCCCAGGAGGAACAGTTCCGGTTTCCACTCCAGTCCGCATTTGATAATTTCTTCTATCCATATTCTTAAGAAATTGGATATATTTTCAGTTGGGTTCTATTGTTAAGTTAATGGCACAATTTTAGAGTATTATTTTATGGCTAGCATTAGTAGCAGATTTAGGTTATGGTTGATATTTTGTTCTGCTTTAAATTTTGCAATAGAATTTTTTCTGAAGATAGGAAAAGATGGGTTAGAGTTTTATTTTACGGAAGACTCTGATTAAAATTAAAGTCAAGAGAAGCATTATATTATGATTTTATGGACATTGGTAAAAATAAATTCATGTTTCCATTGATATTCTTTCCTAGAGTTTACCTTATTGTATAATATATCTTGAGATTACAGATTTTGAACAGGTTCCATTTCACTGGGAGTATTGTTAAAATTCATTACAGTGTAATTATTAGAGCATGGTTTTATGGTTGGTGGTAGAATTGGATTTATATTATATGATATTTTGTTCAGTGGTAGGTTATACTTTGCATTTTAGATGGAATTCAGGTTATCTTTTTGTTTCATTAAATAATCTGGTTAAATTCATATGAATCTAAGAATTAGAGAATGGGGTTTTTTTTGTTAGTGATAACTTAAAAGATCTCTTTTTCAATGCAAAGGTTCACCTATAACTAAACCTCAATGATAACTAAGATCTAAGATTTTTCCTAACACATACACATACTACACCTAATACTTCTCCTGGTATTAATTTGTTAACCCAAGTCTAATAACTCAAGTAAGCAATTATCAATTTATATAAAAGATGGCCCAAGTGTCAGGGCTCCAACAAATCCAACCTCACTCAAATCAAAAGTAGCCGCATCTCAGAGAAAAGTAAATTGATTTATTAGGAGTGGCCATGTTGGCGTAAGCTGGATGCAACTGATACTAAATCACATCATACATTTATCGCTTGATCCTGGTCTTTCCCCCACCCCATGGATGTGACTTCTCCAATGGAACACTTCTATCTCCAAGGGTCACCCATCATGCCCTCCAATAACCTTCTTATGCTCCGACAACTTTGGGCTACCAGGATGATTATCTAGGCATTTAAGGAATGCCTTGTTTTCTCACACTCCCTTTTTCTGGCAATTAAAAAGACCAAAGGAGTATCTTTTTAGTTGACACCAAGAATATTTAAATCTACAATGCAATGCAATCAGAAACATGTAATCTGCCTGAAAACACTTAATATTCCATTTGCAAAGTTCCCATTTTATACCTTATACAATGACCTCATAGAGAAAATTAAAAAAAACTTGAAAAAACCCTCAGTTTTATTGACATTTAAACAATTTTACTATAATAAATATTGCTAATTTAGAAGAAAATTGAAATAGAAAATTGGAACAAAATTACTCGGGATTTATTGGACTCCCCAATAAATATTCAAAAATGACTGACAATACAACAGATATATTTGAAGATATATTATTATGTCCTTTGATTAAATATTCTTAATATGATAAACTAAGTTCTAAAAATCAAGTTTAAATGTATTAGTGTGTTGCTAAACTGTATTTCAAAATTTTGGAATTTATTGATGAAAAACTTCAGATTACCTTTGGAATGTTATGAAAATTTTACTGAAAAAAAGTGTGTCAAAGGTATATAAAATATTTTTACTCAGTATTTGAAATGAATCTTCTTTAGTGAAGTGAAATAATTGGGTTGTAAGATTACATATAGTCAAGGTTTTATCAGTTGTTTAAAAATATATTATTTTCTATGTTTGCAATTATATATAATTTAGCTTTATACTTTTATTTTTCAGTATTTTTTTTTGCATTTACAAGATTTGTTTACTCTTTTTGTTGTAAAATCTTAAACAAGTTTTTTTTAAACAAACCAAACTCTAATGTTCACTATTAGAGAAATCCCAAAGTTAAGATCAGGATTATCCATAAAAACTCAACCCAGTAGTACACGTCTTACTCATTTTGTTATGTTTTGAGCATGGGCAAGAAAGAATGGAGACAAGCCTCTGAATGGTGAACTTCAGCTCTTTATTTACATTGTGACTTCCTCAAATCAATAGCAGTTAAACCTGCCTTATATAGGCAAACCCTGTAACTTTTAACCAATAACGAGCTAGGAGCGCTAGCTCTTATAACCAACAGGAACTCTCTGTTAAGGGCCAATCGGATTCCCCGGAATGGGCCAATCTGGTCCTGCCGCTTAACAGCCAATCAGAAGTGCAGGGCCAGAACCCTGCACTTACTCCAAGCTCACACTTTATTAATCTTTATGCATATACAACACCCCTTCCCCCTGGCTTCTTATTTGCAGGGCGCAGTTACATAGTCCCTTAGGTAGGATGGTTGTTTTATTAGTCTCTTTGATTTCCATTGTGTCGGCTGGCTGCAATCACGCTGAGGTAGATCGTTGTTTGGCAGTGGGGCTATTTCTGGTTCAGAGTTCACTTCTACATCGTTGCCCACATTCTCTGCAATTCCCTGAGGTGCAACCGTTTCTCCCTCCGGCTCCACTTCCTGAGTTTCTATCAAACCGTTGTTTCCTTCGAACGGGTTTTCTAGGACTTCATTTTCTTCCGTACCTCCCCCCCCCTCAGTTTGGTCGTAGGGGGTTTCCGGACTGGCTGCTGGAAGCCGCGATCGTAATTGATCGATATGACATTTCCAAAGTTTATTGTCAAGGCATTGTACAAGGTAGGATCTGGGGCCGGTTACACATACTACTGTTGCTTCCACCCACAACGGGTCGCCCGATAGGTTTTTAGCATATACCAAGTCTCCTACCTGGAAGGTGCGACAGCAGCCGCTGGATCCTAGTGGTTTCTCCGGTTCGTAAGCTGGGTGCAACCGGTCGAGGTGGGAGCGGAGCTTTCGTCCCATTAGCAGTTCAGCGGGAGTTTTGTTGGTGACGCTATGTGGGGTGATGTGTTGCAAGAAGAGGATTTGATTGACCTTGTCGTCAATGTTGTTGTAGTCTACCTTCTGCAAGGTTTTCTTCACAAATTGGACCATGCGTTCTGCTTTGCCATTGGTCGCAGGGTGCGCAGGCGAGGTGAGTGCATGGTGAATGCCGCGGTCAGCGAGCTACTGCTCGAATGCTAGTGCGGTAAATTGAGGGACGTTATCGGATACCAGGACGTCTGGTAATCCGTGGGTTGCAAAGAGTCTGTTTAAGATTTTGATAACCGCCTCGGAGGTCATAGTCGTCATGCGATGGATTTCGAGTCAATTCGAGTAGGCGTCGACGGTAAGCAGGAAGGTGTGGCCTTTGGTTGGCCCCGCGAAGTCCAAGTGAATTCGGGACCAGGGTCCACGTGGTGTTTCCCATTCAGTAGGCATGGCTTTTGGTGGGGCATTGCTGACTTCTTGGCATTTGGGACAAGCTTTAACCCACTGTTCGATTTGCTTGTCAATGTCCGGCCACCATGTGTAGCTTCGCGCAAGGGCTTTCATTTGCACGATGCTGGGGTGGCCATCGTGCAAGGTTCTCAGCAGTGCTTTCTGGAGTTGTTCTGGGATAACGACTCTATCGCCCCAAATGACACAGCCTTTCTGGGAGAAGAGCTCGGTTTGTCGAGTCTTGAATGGTGTGAAGTCATCTGATAACTGGTCCAATGACCATCCGTGTTCTACCCAGCTTAGGACTCGTGCTAGGGTGTCGCGTTTGGTTTCTCTCGCGATATCTCGGGCGGTTAGTGGGGGCGAGTTGAGTGCCTCAATTTGCAACGTGGTTACTGTTGGTGCAGGATTGTCGAGAGTCTCTGGAAGCGGTGCTCGGCTCAATGTGTCGGCGTGGGGAATGGCTTTCCCCGGGCGGTATTGCAGCCGATAGTTATAAGCAGCTAAGAATTCTGTGGCAAAAATACATTATAAAAATTGATGAGGACTAGGAACGCCTGGAGATTGGCCTTGTTTCGTGGCCTGGGAGCATTTTTTATTGCTTTTAGTTTACTTTCGGTAGGGTGAATGCCCTGGCTATCAATCAGGTACCCTGAAAACTCAACACTGTCAGTACACAATTTACATTTGTTTTTTTTAACCTTAAGACCGGCCTCTTGGAATTTTTTTTAGGACTAATTTTAACCGGTCCTGTAAGATTTTTTTTGTAGGGGCTGCAATTAATACTTCGTCAAAATAGGGGACCACGCCCTTAATTCCTTGCAATAACCTTTTCATAAGGCTCTGAAAAATCCCCGGGCCTACACTAACTCCAAATTGCAGCCGGGTACATTTAAAGGCACCTCGGTGCGTCACAATAGTTTGGGCCCGTGCCAGTGGTGGTACTGGAGCGTGGTTCGGCGTAGTTGTGCAGCCGACTTCCTGGTTGCTTCTGCTGCAGTAGCATCGGCGATGGCGTCGGCAAGGCTGATGTCGCCCTTCGCCATCAGCTTGCTTTGGACGCCTGGTGCATCTAGTCCCAGAACTATGCAATCTCTTAGTGCTTCTTCTAAATCGGTGAATCCGCAGAGGCCTCCCAAATTTCGGAGGTCTGCTATGAAGTCGGCCATGCTTTCTCCCTTCCGCTGGCTCCTCTGATAAAACTCGTGGCATCTCACGAGCGTAGGCACGGTCGGGGCATAGTGATCTCATAGGAGAGGTTCGAGGTCATCCCAATCCATGGCCTTAACTTCTCGGGGTTTGGCTAGTGATTTAGCCATCTTAAATACGGTTGGACCGCAATGCGTTAGGAACACCGCCCGTTTCTTTCCTGGTGTGGCATCCTTTAAGTTGTTGATTTCTAAGAACATTTGAAAGCGATCCATGTAGGACTCCCAGTCCTCCTGAACTGGATTGAACGGAGCGGGTGGTACGATGCCACCGGACATGGTTCCGTTGTTGGCGTCGTCTGTCACGTGCTCGGTGTTCTTTGAAGTTTCGTTGGTTCAGATATCTCCAAATCCCATCCTCATCACCAGTGTTATGTTTTGAGCATGGGCGAGAAAGAATGGAGACAAACCTCTGAACGGTGAACTTCAGCTCTTTATTTACATTGTGACTTCCTCAAATCAATAGCAGTTAAACCTGCCTTATATAGGCAAACCCTGTAACTTTTAACCAATAACGAGCTAGGAGCGCTAGCTCTTATAACCAACAGGAACTCTCTGTTAAGGGCCAATCGGATTCCCTGGAACGGGCCAATCCAGTCCAGCCGCTTAACAGCCAATCAGAAGTGCAGGGCCAGAACCCTGCACTTACTCCAAGCTCACACTTTATTAATCTTTATGCATACACAACACATTTTAACAGCAAACTTCAAAGAATCTAAATGGTAACCTTAACTAAACCTGAGTACCAATGGAAATATTTATGAGGAGTAGCATGGCAGTGCTACACACTGAAGCTATCACAAACTTGCTAATTTTCAATCCCATAGAAGTCATACGTGCTCTAGAGTCACTATAACTTTGTGAATTGACAACTTCCTATTACCAGTTGTGCTGCTTTTCTCCTACAACTGGCCAGATAACACAGTCAATCAAAATTTGCTCAAATTAGCTATAGTACAAAAAAACCTCCAAATAATAAACACCTATTTTTCTGGACCGAAAAAAGTTAAGATATTTTCTATAAAAGCAATGATAAATTCATATCAAAGCTATAATTTAGACCTATAATTTACAATTTCAAGTATGGTGAAATACTTTAGTATATAGAATATACTAAATAGACATATTAGAGTATGAATATGAGTGTAGACTGAAAATCTTCCTTCATTACATGAACACAATGGCTTGAAAATGAGAATATTTGTATATATTCATGGGCTGAATCACAAGGAAGAACAGCACACGGTAACATGGACATTGTAACACTATAGATCATGGGAACTGGCAGGAAAGCACCAAATACATAATAATTAATAGCTGAAATAGAAGACTTATGTTTTTTTGGTGTTAAATTGTAACCTGTAATCTTTGTGGAAATCCTAACAAATATAACTGCATGCTGGAATGAATTCCATTTGCCCTTTGAAAATGGCCCTCTTAAGTATTGTAACCTTGAGATCAAAGATCAAATGTTGAGACAGATTGAAATTTTCCCTGACTAGTATCTATATATTTCAATTCCAAAAATCAGATTATACTCTACAGTGACTTTTTGTTTGGCTGATGAAAATTCCCGAAGAACATACCTGATGTGATATGAATAGGCTGATGATCAGAACATTTAGTATGGCTGATATTTGTAACTATAATACTAATATAGTTAGAACAGCTTAATGAACCAAGCAAATACTTATCTCTCTGCCATAGTCTAGAAATGTTGATAGTACTGGTAGTTGTGTCAGTTGCTTTTATGTTCTGTAAGGAAAGATGTTTCTTCCTTTTAGGGCACAGGTGGAAAATCTTTGAGTGAGTTTTAATTTGGGGAGGATGGGGATATAATGTAAACAATTCTTTCCATGTGTATGTGTATGGAAATAGAAAAAATGAATGTTTTTCTTCCCACCCTGTTTTTGGAGGAAAGGGGACATTTTTTTGGCCAGTAATACCTTACATGTATTTTATATTTTTTATGTGACTCATTTCAAAATGGCAGGGGAAATTACTATTTTTTGGCACTTGTGGACAACAAGTGCGTCAGGTTGCCAATCCATGCTTGATCAGTTCAAAGTCATTGAAGAAGTTTAATAGCCTATTAAGGACTATCTGAAAATAACAAGGTACCATAATGAGCACCCAGCTTAGATGCAGAGATCAGATAATTATGAAGGACAGAATGCTAAAAGTCTGTTTAACCCCTACAAATTATCTAGGCTGAAAGAAAGCCAAGCTTAGTTGCCTTATCTGGCACATATTCCAGAAGATGCTGAGAATAAAATTTCCACATTGCAGACACAGTTATATAAAGATAGACCTCTGTCTTTACTTTTTAAGAGAAGGAGAAGATAAATGTGTTCATTACGGGCAAAATTTCCTCTCCACAGTTTTGCCCAGCATAGGGTGTATGTTGAGCTTCCAATTGCCACCATGCAATTAGAGTTCATTTTTAAGGAAACCAATTGATTAATCCTTCACATACTTACTAGGGAATAATCCTTACTGCATTTGGTGGTCTTATTTTGAAAAAAAATGTATGTAAGATCTCATTATATAATTTTAACTCTCGTTCAGGTGCCTGGTTCTCTTTAAACTTATTTGCAAACATTTCTCACTTTTCTGTTGCCTTTGTGAAACTTTAAATAAAGTAAGATGGAATTCATGAAATACTCTCTTTTTATCATAAGTAAGAATGGCAATATTGATTTTAAATAAACACAGTTACATATGCTGTACAGAAAAAACTATATTGAGACATCACTCCTGAATAACAATTATTTTCAAACTATTTATTATGTGGAAGTCCAAATTTTAGAGAAATATATATGCAAAATATAACTGTGTACAAATAAGTCTTTTGGGAAAAAAAACATTGTAATCAGATGTTTGAAAAGATTTGTATTTGAAATGCTCAGTCTCAGTGGTGAGGACTAGAATACTTTAACTAGAGATCTGTTTCATATCTTTGATAATTTCCTCTTTTTTTGTAGGAACACTTTCGTGGTATTATCTAAACTCTGGCTTTCAATTGAATGTAATTTGGAATAACATGAACAATATTGGTGAGGAACTTTAATAAAACATCATAATATAGAAGGAAAATATATCATTATTCTTACATATTATCTTTTAACAGATTGATTCTTAATATGAAATGGATAACAAAAATCCAATTCTTAAGGATGAAGTTATTTTTTAATTATTTGTAGAAGTCTTCAGTTCCACTTCAAGTCACAATAAATTATTAAAGTGTATAACATTAACAATGATCTTTCCATCAACAATAGTTACACTTAGTGGTATTTCATATTTAACAAACTCTAAGTCAAGTTAGGCTTTACAATTCTTACTGTATAATAAGATTGTCAGGCACTGTTAGATCAAACCTTTAAAATAAAGGATTATCTTTTCATAGTTAGGGAGAATGGTGATAATATCTTTTAAACCATTTGTTTTATTTGTATCCCAAAGGGCTTACAGGAGCTAGTTGCTATGGTAACCCTCCATATGTACAGACGGCCAAAACTGAGTGAGAAGTTAGAAGGAAAAAGGTTTACACTAATCCAGGTGTTTGTTTCACGGGATCAGGATTCATGTCTCAGTAGATGTGATAGTCTGACAGGTTGTTTTTGTTTGATTGTTATAACTCCTGCAAAAATTGCTACTATTTATAATGAGCTAATATTAAATGGAGAATATTAAATTATTGCTGAAAGATCCAGGGATCAGGTTCTATAATTGATCTTAAGTCAACTGAGAGAGATATAGATCTGGCGGACACTAGATAAGTAAGTATTTCTATCCTTTTAAGCAAACATTCTCTGTGTTACATTTTATCTTTTATCACTTATTTTATAAGTTTGAGACTTTAAGAAGGACTGAATGTTGTAAAAGGCCAGATCCACCGTGCAGGAATTATCAATTCCTGGAATAAGGGCAACTAAATATTGTGGAAATGCCTCCGCCACCCATGGCTATTTTGTAAGAGGGGCATGAGGAAGGAGGGGAACAATGGCTGATTCACTTTCACCTTATTCCTGGAGTGTGCATGCATGGATAAACCTTCAGATGAACATTTGCATATTTTAAGGGCAGGTGCTTTGCATAGCTACAGCAAGATGCCTTTTAGAGTTCGGCATGCTTTGAAAGGGATTCAGATTTCTGGCGATACTGAAAACAATGCTACTTTAACAGATCAATTTATTGAAGTTAATGTGTGTTTTGAAGCTGTCACAACTCCCCCACCCCTTTATTGCATCAATGCCTGGGGGGAAAAACAGTTTCAATGAATAGCAGAGAAGTATTGAACTCCTATTTTCCAAAGTGTATCCTCCAAATAGTTTTGCAATATGCACAATATTAGTGACTTTATGAATAAGCCTGTCATTCACTATTGTTTGATTAGTTTGAGCTACCCAGAGTGTTAAATCTCACAGCATACAAATTTAATAAATTATTATTATTATTTTTATTATTCCTCCTTTACCTTTGGCTAATACCATTTCAGAGCACTGAAGATATTTTAAAGTATGGCTCTTTAATTCACTACACCTGTTTTTTGAGGCCCTGACGTTTGGAAAAAAAAACATGCTAGTCCTCATCTCTACCAAGGGATCCTATTGATGTGCATGGGCACGACTATTTGCTGATGCTACTTTGCCTATGAAGAACAATGTCCTCAGAGTACCATTATTATTAGCCAGATATTTTGTCATACAAACTGGAAACGAATATGTTATAATCAGCACAATCCAATATTTTTATTTTGGTCAGTGCACAGCATAAACTAAAAACAGTGGAATTAACAATTATAACATAAAGGTATGTTACAACTTGTGCAGAAAGTGACTATGCAATGCCAAGACGTAAGATAAAAGCTACAGGATTGCATAAAAGTAAAACTTGCTAAAAGCTATTGGTTAACTTTAATTAAAGCTGAATTAACATTTGAGTGACTACAAGATAAATATACTGGGGTTTTTTTTCTAAAAAGTTATAATAAAAAATAAATTAAAAATAAATCATTGGTATGTAACTGAACAACTGGATATTGGGGACAACAATATAACATCAGGGATGTGTCAAGGCTGATTAACTTGGGGATCACTCACTACTGAGCAAAATTGTGCATTCTGCTGTAGAGAATTTTTCAGTGTTATGAGGGTGTTGTTAAGTAGTAGGGAGATGCAGAATGAGTTTGACCTGCCTGACCATCTATTGGACAGAAGATGAAAAGGAGGCAGGAGAAGAGGAACATACTTGACAGGTTTAACTTGCCATGACATTCCAGGGCATAAATGTTCAGTAAGGAAATCTTCCTGCATTGTAAGGCTGGGTAAGGAAGGAAGGGGAGCCAAAAAAAGGGCTCCTTAGAAGCATCTAGCTGTGTAAACAATGCAGTTGGTGTAATTATGTATGTCAGCTTTTTAAGATGGGGAGTTTGGAGACTTGCTTAAGTCAGTTTGATGCTCTGGGTCCATTAAATATGATTGAAAGAATTTATTAGCCTGCTTATAAGTCAGGGAGAGGAAAGAGATGATGATACTTTAATCAGAAAGATTCATTTCCAGGTGTTTCAATTTCTTTTAAGAATGAATTCAATAAATATAATAGAAGAAAAAGTATGTTTTATACCTCTCTGATATATTCCCATTCTGCAAATAGGGCATTAAAATGTTTACACCTTTGTTATACAGATTGTTAATTGGTCTTCTAATCCTGGTTTTGATCCAATTCTATTAAAACTACTTGGCCTGATAGCTCCATTTCTTAATTAAAACCTACCTTAGAACTTAAAGTGGCTGCCTTCAGTAGATAATGTTCCAGATCTGGCTTCATCTCTTAAATGTTGTAGCCAAAGAGCTATCTCATTTGGATTTAGCTACTTCCCTGTTGATTTAAGGTGGATAGAATAATAGCATAAAAAATAGACATTAAGATTAATCCTACATATTATTACATTATGTGCTTTTTTAAAAAGTGCCAATTCACTAATTAGCAGAGTTCAAATTTAATGAGCAGAAATGAAGAATTAGGGTATATGGAATCTTAGAATTGAATAAGTAAAGCTTCTATCATGATTTATGAGTTACTTCATTAAGGTAAGATTTTTCTAAGTTGTTTGAACCTCCAAAATGCAAGTCTGAAGGGCTGGCTGCCCTTTTTCTAGATAAGCCTGGCGCTGAAGTATCCACCTGCTTCTCATTAGTAATGTTTTGAAATATTCCCTTTACTTTTTCATCCTTGGTGAATTATCTTACAGCCATTCTATCATTTTATCACTAAAAAGTAAGAAAAATGGCTTATTTCTTACAGATAGTGTCGTGTCTGCAAAAAGACGATTAGAGTCGGTGACTTTCATTCAAAGCTCTTTATTAACAAAGGGAGAACCGAACCGGCGAAAGGTAAAAAGCCCGCGGCTTTTATACCTTTCGCAAGGCGGCCGCGGCCAATGGCAGTGATTCAAGTCTCCCGCTCTTGGTTTGCACCAATCGCGGGAGACCTCAATCGGGCCAATCAGCGCGGCTCGCCTGGCCAATCAGAAATCCCCGTGCCTTGGCCAATCAAGGCCCGGGGATTTCGAGTATACCATTTGAATACATAACACCCCTCCCCCCTTGGTATGGTCCGTCAGGTGGTGTAGTCACGCAGGTAGGCGGGGCTCCGTCGAGTCCTAGTTGACCTGCGCAACTCACCTTTCTGTTGTAACTCAGCCGGAGCGGTCGTTCCTTTGGCTGCTCCTGCCTCTTCGCAAACCGGCTGGATGATCGGGCCGGTTCTTTCGCCGTGGCTCCCGCCTGGGCCTACCGGGTCGGTTGAGCTGCGGATTTCGCCGCTCCCGCTTGGCTTCTCCGAGTCGGTAGAGCTGGCCAGACGGTTCTTCTCCGGAGGGGACTCGCGATGGCTGTTTTCTGGTGAGTATTTTTGGTTTATTTTATTTTGCGATTGTCTCTCCGGGTATTCCCTCCCCCCTTGGTTCGCTTCTTGGGGGTTGAGGTCAGTCGCCGTTCGGGACCTTAATTGGTCGATGTGCCGTTTCCAGGCTCGCCCATCCTTGGTTTGGAGCCGGTACGACTTTGGACCAGTGACTTGTGTTATGACGGCTGGGATCCATAGGGGGTCCCCCGTCATGTTTTTTGCGTATACCAGGTCACCTGGGTTAAATGTCCGGAACCTGGAGCTGGAGTCTGGGGGCTGCTCCGGGTTGTAAGTCGGGTGCAGTCTGTCAAGTGGAGACCTCAGCTTTCTGCCCATCAACAGCTCTGCTGGACTCTTGTTGGTCGTAGTGTTGGGAGTGATGTGTTGTATGAAGAGTAGGCGGTTGATTTTGTCGTTGATCTCCCCGTGGTCCATTTTCCTGAGGGTCTTTTTTGTAAACTGGACCATCCGTTCTGCCCTACCGTTCGCCGCCGGATGCGCCGGTGCTGTTAATGCGTGGCGGATCCCTCTTTCCGCCAGGAACCGTTCAAACTCGATGGACGTGAACTGGGGTCCGTTGTCTGAGACGACGACGTCTGGGAGGCCGTGAGTGGAAAACAGTTTACACAGTTCTTTAATGACGGCCTCTGTGGTAGTGGACTTCATGTCGCTGACTTCCAGCCAATTGGAATATGCGTCGACTGTGATTAAAAATGTATGTCCATTTGTGGGGCCCGCAAAGTCAAGATGGATTCTGGACCAGGGCCCCCGTGGTGTTTCCCAATCCCGTATGGGTGCTGCGGATGGGCTGGATCTGGTCTCCTGGCATTGGTGGCATTTGGCGACCCATGCCTCAATTTGCTTGTCCATCCCTGGCCACCAAGCGTAGCTTCTGGCCAGGGCTTTAGTCCTGACGATGCCAGGATGACCCTCATGTAGCATCCTCAAGACTTTTTCTTGCAATCTATCTGGAATTACCACCCGGTCACCCCATAGAATGCATCCTCTCAGGAGTGACAGTTCGGTCTGGCGCTGGCGGAATGTTTTAAAAGTCTCGTCACTGTCCTTTTCCGGCCAGCCTTTTTCTAACCAGTGTAAGATTCGTGCCAGACGCCTGTCCTTAATGGTTTCTCTGGCAATGTCGGATGCGGTAATAGGTAAACTTTCTATGCTCAAGGTATTTGTTGTTGGTGCTGGGTCAGGTTCTGAGTCAGGTAAGGGCGAGCGGCTTAAAGCGTCCGCGTGCGAGATTTTCTTACCTGGCTTGTGTAGCAGTTCGTAATTGTAGGCTGCCAGGAATTCCGACCATCTTGTCATTCGGGGTGACAAGATGTTGGGAGTGGCTCGGTTTCCCGCGAGGATGCCCAGCAGAGGCTTGTGATCCGTCACGATGGTGAACGGGCGGCCGTACAAATATTCATGAAAACGTTTAACGGCGGCAACTATAGCCAAAGCTTCCTTGTCCAGCTGGCTATAGTTGCGCTCTGGTTTGGTCAGAGTTCTGGAAAAAAAGGCGATGGGTGCTTCTCTCTGGTCTGGGAGGGTGTGGCTGAGGACAGCGCCGACGCCGAAGGGTGATGCGTCACAAGTGACAGCTATGGGTAAAGTCTCACTAAATTGCATCAGGACAGCATCGGAGGTGAGGAGGTCCTTGGTTCTTTGAAAAGCGGCTTGTTCTCGCCTCCCCCAAGTCCAGGCTGCTTTCTTGTCTAGGAGTCTATGTAAGGGCTCCGCCGCCGTTGCCTTTTGAGGTAGGAAAACATTATAGAAATTTAGTAATCCTAGGAACGCTTGTAATTCCGTTTTGGATTTTGGGGTGGGGGCTTCCTTGATGGCTTTTACTTTTTTAGTTGTAGGGTGAATGCCCTTCTGGTCTAGGAGATAGCCCAAAAACTCTACTTGCTTTGTACAAAGATTGCATTTTTCTCGCTTAACTTTAAGTCCTGTTTCTTTAAATTTTGTTAAGACTTGTCTGAGTCGGTTCTCTAATTCGGCTTCATTTGGCGCCGCAATTAATACGTCATCAAAATAGGGCACCACCCCTTTTATGCCCTGTAACAAACGTTCCATCAGGCTTTGAAAAATGCCTGGTGCCACGCTGACTCCAAATTGGAGCCGGTTACACTTGAAGGCCCCTCGATGGGTTACTATTGTTTGGGCTTCCGCCGTTTTCTCGTCTACAGGTAGTTGCTGATATGCCTGGGCAAGGTCGAGTTTTGCAAAGACCTTGCCCCCTCCTAGCGTGTGTAGTAAATGTTGTACTATAGGGACTGGGTAGGCGCTTTGTTGTAATGCGTCATTTAGGGTGGCCTTATAGTCCCCGCAAATTCTCACGGACCCGTCTGGTTTTACTGGGGTCACTATAGGGGTTTCCCATCTGGCATGGTCTATCAGTTGCAATACCCCTTGTTTGACGAGCTTGTCGAGCTGCTCGTCAATCTTTGGTTTTAATGCAAACGGTACCCTTCTAGGTTTAAGTCTCTTAGGGGGAACCCTTGGGTCTAAGTCAAACGAGATAAGGGGCCCCTGGTACTTGCCCAAACCTCCATCGAACACCTCCTGGAACTCCTGGGTTAGCCGCTGTTCCCAAGCTTCGATGGTGACTTGGTTGACACCTGTCAGCGCGATGTTAAGCGGGGCGAACCATTGTAGACCCAGTAGGCTTGGGCGGTCGCGATCGACGATTGTGAGTGGTAGTTGTTCAGTGTGGCCTTTGTAAGTTATGTTGAAATTCTTGGTGCCCACTACCGGGACACGGTTCCCTTGGTAGTCTTTAATGATGATCTTTTGCGTATGCACGTTTCTCTTTTGTAGAGTAGGCACCAGTCTTTTGATTTCGTGCCATGCAATCATGGAAAGGTAGGACCCAGAGTCCACTTCCATCTTGCATGGCTGGCCTTCTATATGTACTTCTACATGTACCTTTCTGGCGCCGTCGGAGATGGCGTGGCCGATGGTCACCGTCTGGTGGGTTTCTTCTTTCCGCCGACCGTCGCCGCTTCTTTGAGATCGTTGAGTGCGGTCCCATCAACCGTCTGGCTGGCGTTCTCTGGTTCTGGTGGGGGAGTTTTCTCTCCGTCTGTCGTGCTGTTCCCATTTGGGCGGGCTGCGAGTCTTCTTTTGGCGGCAAACTCGGGCGATGTGACCCCTTCGTTCACAATGCCTACAGATAGAGTCAAAAAATCGGCATTCTGACCTGGGGTGGTCGCCGCCACACCCGGCGCAACTGGTCCTCGACTTGCGACCTTTTCGGCTTCGTTGGTCGCCGCGTCCCGTCTGTACTCGGTGAATGTCCTCCTCGTCTTCTGACGTGCTGGAGTTTGACTGGTATTCACCGTAGTGTGCGGTTGCTTCACTTCTTGCATCGGCCGACCTTGCCGGGTTGTTGTTTCCGCCCTTCGCGTCAGATCTTCGCATGCTGTCTGCCGACGTGCGCGTTGCTTCAGCGGCTGCGGCTGCTGTAAGGGCATCGGCTAGGCTGATGTCGCCCTTGGCCATAAGTCGGCTCTGAAGTGTAGGATCCCATAATCCGAGTACGAAGCGGTCTCTTATGAGACTGTTGAGACCCTCGAACTCACAGAGTCCTCCTAGGCGCCGAAGTTCTGCGACGAAATCGCTCAATTTTTTGTCTGGTTTCTGGTTTCGGCGGTAGAACTCGTTGCGCCGTATCAGGATGGGGACTTCGGGAGCGTAATGGCGCCGTAGTATGGGTTCCAGGACGTCCCAGTCCATGGCTGTGGCGTCTGCTGGCTTGGCCAAGGCTTTGGCCATTTGGAAGACCTCTGGTCCGCAGTGTGTGAGAAAGACGGCGCGTTTTAGCGGGGCCGGGGCGTCCTTCATCCCGGCGCATTCCAGGTACATCTGGAATCGATCCGAGTATGATTCCCAGTCCTCGGCTGCGGGGTTGAACGGGGCGGGCGGTGCTATTTTCGCCATCTTCGCGCTGGAACTGGTTCTTGGACACGGGGTTCGGTTCAGGGGCGAGATCCCACCCTCGTCGCCAGTGTCGTGTCCGCAAAAAGACGATTAGAGTCGGTGACTTTCATTCAAAGCTCTTTATTAACAAAGGGAGAACCGAACCGGCGAAAGGTAAAAAGCCCGCGGCTTTTATACCTTTCGCAAGGCGGCCGCGGCCAATGGCAGCGATTCAAGTCTCCCGCTCTTGGTTTGCACCAATCGCGGGAGACCTCAATCGGGCCAATCAGCGCGGCTCGCCTGGCCAATCAGAAATCCCCGTGCCTTGGCCAATCAAGGCCCGGGGATTTCGAGTATACCATTTGAATACATAACAGATAGATTGTGGGGCTTAATGCAAATACCAGTTTTATAGGAAACCGCTAATAAATGATGAGGATATTAGGGTACTTTATCACATCATGCTAACTAGATGTTAGCACAGCTTACTCCAAGGAAACGTGAGATTCTTAAGCTGCATTTGCCAGATTTCACCATATTACAGAAATCAAAAAACAGTATAGACTTGGACATTTGAGCTATGTAAATATTTAATATATACTCATTTAATTAAGGTGTGTGTGTGTGTGTGTTTGTGTGTGCCTGATATTATGTATACTTTGTATTCTGGGCAGTATACGAAGATTAAAACAACAATTCTGATACCCGAGGTTAAGACAATAAAGCACAATCGCAAAAAGACCACATCAACTGCCAAGTTTGCCTAACTGTCTGGCCCAAATGCCTGGGGGAAGAGCCAGGTCTTCAAAATCTTGGAAAAGCTTAACAAGCTCAGGACCTTCCAGATTTCCAGAGGTCAGAATGTTCTTGTCTGGAATCTTATAAGTTACTAGAGTGTTATGGACTAAGCCAACGCAGCGATACAACCCTCAACAGCTTTGTGTTACAGCAGGCTTGTAATCCTGCACTTCTCATTGGCCCATAGATAGCGAGTCGTGATTGGTCGGTTTTGGCCAGTCTGATTGGCTGTTAATGAGCCCCCCTGATTGGACACTTGTGAAAGCGATAGACTCAGTTCATTGGTTGTTTTGACGGCAGCAAGCTCTATAAAAGAGCTGCTGCTGCCCAGATATTTTGCTCCATTCTTTCTTGTTAATAAAGAATTGAAGTCACCGTCCGATGTCTCGTCTCCGTTCCTTGCGCCCATGCCCAGGACCTAACAAAGAGTTCCTAGTTTTATCTTCCAAAACTCATCATGTCATTGTTATACTGGGGTTGCAATTCTTGGTAACTTAATAAAAGAAGCAGATTTGGAAAGTATTTGGCTCAAGTAGACTATGCTTGTAGCTAATATCCAAATGATTTCTAGAAAAATAAATAAAATGCAATACTTAGATCTTAACAGTGTTTTATTTCACAAGTAAATATTTTTCCCCATAGCAATAACTGTAAACTTATCTTGGGGGGTGGGTGGGTTGAGGGGCAGTGTGGGGGTAGAGGGAGGGAGAAAAATAATAAGTAGAAAAAAAACACATTAAAGATAAAATTCCTGAACTTTTCCTTCTCAAGTCCAGCTTCATTACTACAATGTTTTATTTTTAAAAAGTGCTCAGAAATTATAACGTTGTGATGTTCTGTGCTTCAAGTTTTGAAAGAAGGAAGAAGGTACTTAACTATAGAATCAAAAGAATACTTTTGCCTTAGACCAATCAAAACTATCAGAATCTTAAAAATGTGGTGCCACCTTTTAGGAAAAGGAGTATGTGGTGCTGATATGTTGGTTTATGGAATTGGGTTTGTTGACATTATACATTTTTATTATGTACCCCCATCCCCACACCACTTCTATTACATGCGTTGGATGGCTATAAAAATCTTCTAAATAAATGCATACATAAGTAAATTTGTCTTTTTTTCAGATAGGCTATCATAATTACTGAGATTTTTTTTTTTTTTAAAGGATAGTAAAGGGCAAGTAACCCATTCCTTGAAAGTCCTATCCTAGTATGTCTGAGTACTTGAAATGGTCATATGGATCTATTCTTGGCATGTAGGACAGTAACCATATAGTAGAGTCTAGGACTTTCCCCAAACTCCTATTTATTAGTTTTCTGAATTTAGTGAAGAAATTGCATTGGGACATAGTAAAAAGAAGGGAGAGCCTCAAATAAATGTTAGAACTGCAGGGATTTCTGGATCTTTAGAAAGCCTGTGGCCATGTTGGTCAAACTGGTAAGTTCCCAGTTTTCTTTCTTGCAGAAAAAAAAATGTGTTGCCTTTCTTTGCTACCTGCAATTAAATCAGCAGTCTCTTTTGTGGTCCTTTCATAGGTTACTCAGTAGCCTGTCTCATAAAAGAGTCTGGAAATCTATCAGATCCTACCAAAAATTATAGCCTCTCCATTTTTCTATTTCCTCTTTTAAATGTTCACATCTTTTGGCACCAATTTCTAATAATATTTTTACATGTGTACAGAATGCATCCTCATTTCTTTTGCCATTCAGTTATGAAACAGGTACATCTTTCTTTATCCATATTACTATGCCAATGTCCCCACTTCCTGTATTCATTTCATAAGAATACTATATTCATTCATAAGGAATGTATTCTTGCAATGACATAGGAAGCTGAGCCAGCTTGTACCTTCTTATTTGTGCAGTTCTTAAAACAGCAGCACCTTGAGATGTATTGAATTTAGAATTCTTAGCCAGCAATAATCCCCACATATTTGAAAACTGCTGGCTTGAAGAAGGCTGATTTAAAGATTAAAAAAAAAAAGTAAAAACCTGAAAATGCTGAATGCTATTTAGTAAAATCCACTTGCAGAACATTATGACTTAAGCTTCCTTAAGTACACAAGTTCAGTTTGATTGTAAATAGGTCAGGAACTGCTTTGGTGGTCACTGCCACAAGGTGGCCAGTTGAGGAGTTGGTCTCTTCTTTTCCTTTGCCGTCTTTTCTAATTGACATGAAGCATCACCCTTTTGCTGGGAGATGTTGGTTGCCCTGTGCTCTCTTCTTCAACAGCAGTCTCTTGTGTGATGTGATGTTTGCTTCTGCCTCCATCTGATTTGCTCTATAGCTGTCTTGCTGCCAGTTGTTACATGAACTTTGCTGGGTTGCAGGGCAGAAGTCATTAAAATTCAGAGATATCTCATTAATTTGTGCTGCCGGAACTCAATGGTCTGAATGAATTTGCATTAGAAGCAAATCTCCCCAGCCACTCAAAATATTGTAAAAAATATGTTGACTTAGGAAAGCTAACTAGAATTAAGCTGAAGTTTATTCCTGTCAGACTTAGCAACATTTTCCATAGCAATCTACTTGATACCTATGGAGTTTCATCTGCATAAATAGTACTTTCTCATTTTTCAGCCTCCTAGTATAACTCAGTATTTAATATTACTAGCAAACTCTGCTAATAATAGCAATAGACACATTTCTGGGTAATGAAAAGGCATCCCAGAAAGCAAAATAATTCAAATTGCTTTCAGAATTCTCTGAAACCTGTCTAACTTATGCATCTTCATTGCTTAAAGAAAAATAATAGGAAATAAGAGGTCATTGAAAGTGCCTCATTTATATGATAATTACAAATAAGCAGGGGCTAACAGTTCAGGATACAAATCATTTGCTCTTACAGGATCTGTATGTTTGCTAACAGAAAGTATGTGATTATCTCTTGATAATTAGTTTCCAGGTGACATAAAGAATGTTGTGCAAAGGAGATCCAGTTATTGAACTATATGTGGTATAGACTCACTATGTCTTTATGAAATAGCAGTTCAGGTTCTAGCCTTAATTAATGCAAGCCTTAATTGTAAAGTAAATATTACAAATAGAAAGAAGGGGAGAAGAATGCAGCATTAAAGCAGTGGTGGGATTCAAAAAAAATTACTTCTGGTTCTGTGGGCATGGCTTGATGGGTGTGGCAGGGGAAGGATACTGTAAAATCTCCAGTCAGAGGTGGTATTTGCCAGTTCTCCGAACTACTCAAAATTTCTGCTACCAGTTCTCCAAAACTGGTCAGAACTTGCTGAATACCACCTCTGCATTAAAGAAGAATGTAAACCACTTTTGTGAAAAGATGTGCTGTTTTTCCCAAATGAAGAAGATGGAAAAATAAGAGGGCAAAAGCCATGCTCTGAAATAATGGAGCAATACTCAAAGGCAAATAGAAAGTTGACTAAGATAGAAAGTGAATAAAGAGCCTAGCTGAAAAGGAAAGGAATAGTCATATAGAATGGACAAGAAAGGACAGCAGAAAAGTGAAAAAATAATGAGAGATTCTATTGTAAGAGAAGCTTATTATTAATCCAGGCAATGATTGAGCTCAAACTAATGAAACTCTTTCCCACCTGTTGTTTTTAATCATTCAAATGTCCAACCATCACCCACCTTTTAGAAGGTTGGGGGAAATGGCATAATCATTTGAAATAGAATGTGAAACTGTAAAATTAGAAACAATCATTACTCTAACTGTTTCATGATTGCACAGGAATTTGTCTTTTTGTCTTTGGCTTCAAGAAAATGTGTCACAGGAGTATTTCTAAAAGAAATATGCATTGCTAGAAAGGTAAAAGATGCTATAAAACAGAGAAACCTCAACTGAGAAGATATTAGCAATGTCAAGAAAGAAGGTGGTTTTTAATGTATTTTAAAAGCCTCAGGGAAAAAGTAGATATTGTGACAAGTCTTCACTAAGTTTCTACGGGCTAGGTGATATGTTATCAGAAAGAATGTCACCATAATAGAAAATTAAGACTGACAAATTTGAAAGCTTTCACTATGTGGAGTATTTATATAGAGATAAAATTGCTGTACAACGTGATAGTTTTATAAGAGCTATAAGAGAAAAGAGGGATTGGATGATAATCCTTGTTTGGCAATATTTATTCCCAAGGGTGTATATTTATGTCTGAATTTAATAATGTTCAAAAAAACAGCATATGTGTTTTATCATTTGTGTTGCTTACTTTGATGTAGTCAAAAGGGTATATGCATCCAACTTGCCAAAAAGTACAGCTATGGGTAAAAACTTTCAAGTTTAATTTAAAATCTCAGTTATTTTTAAAAGTGTGTCATTGTGTAATTGAATTTTTTAAAAATTGTACTTTAAAATTTATTGTACTTTACCATACTGTGAATATTTCATCGCTTAAATTGTCTTAGGCATTCTGCTCCTTGCTCCTTTTCTCTTTTGGTATCCTGAGTTCTATTAATTGTTCTGACTAATTCTGAAAACAATCTACGAATATAGCACAGGAGTTTTGGGTGTTCTTTAAAAAACATTTAAAAAGTACAATCATTCCTATCATTCCAGTGAGTTAAAAAAGGTGGAAAGGTGCAGCTTAGCAAACTATTGGTGATGCTTAGAGGGCTTTCAATGAAGAAAAGAACTGGAGACATGCAAAATAGGTGTTATCATAAAGATGATAATCCAAATACCTGCCAAAAGAATATTATAAAGTTTAAAGTGCAAACAATTAGGCTGGCAAGAGAAATTTCAAGCAACAAAAGGGTATTTGTTTTGGTTTTATATTGATAGAAAAAGGAAGGAAAGGGAGTGGACTTGTTACCAGGAGAGAATAATAGTAACAGATGATAAGCACAGAGCCCATTAACTCCTACTGTCCTTTGGGCTTTTTGTTCTGTCCCCTCATTAGCATTCTTGAGATCCCGCGCTTTGATTGGCCAAAGCGCGGGGCACTCTGATTGGTTAGGCGAGCCGCGCCGATTGGCTCACTAAGAATCTCCCACGATTGGTCTATTTGAATCGCGGGAGATTCAAAGCGGTGCCATTGGCCGCGGCTGCCGCGGCTAAAGGAATAAAAGCCACGAACCTTTTCTATAGCACCAGTTCGGTTCCTACACTAATAAAAGAGCATGATTTGAAGTCACTGACTCCTGGCATCATTTCCGAGGATACGACACTGGCGACGAAGGTGGGATCCAGACCCTGAACTGAACCACGTGTCCGACGGAAGCCAGACGAATCTCCACGATGGCGAAAATCGCACCCCCCGCACCCTTCAACCCCGCCACCGAGGACTGGGAATCGTACTCCGACTGATGCCGCATGTTCCTCGAGTGCAGCGATCTGAAGGACGCCACCGTCTTCCTGACCCACTACGGGATCGAGGTATTCAAGATGGCCAAGGCACTTGCCAAACCCGCCGACGCAACCGCGATGGACTGGGACGTCCTCGAACCAATACTTCGGCGACACTACGCTCCAGAGGTACCCATCCTGATCCGACGCAATGAATTCTACCGTCGGGACCAATGGTCGGGTGAGAATTTCAGCGACTTCGTCGCCGAACTACAGCACCTAGGGGGGCTGTGCGAATTCGACAACCTGAACGACGCCCTGCGAGACCGAATCGTGCTCGGCCTGTGGGACCCCGTCCTCCAGAGCCGGCTGATGGCCAAGGGCAACATCAGCCTTGCAGACACCCTCACCGCAGCCGCAGCCGCTGAAACGACCCGAACATCCGCCGACCGCATGCGCCGACCGAATGCTGGGGACCGCAGCGGAAACAACCACTCTGCAAGGTCGGCCGAGGCCCAACCCGAGGCGACCACCCACCAGGGCGATTTCCACTCGGCATCGGGCACTTCTGACGAAGAGGAGGAGATTCATCGCCTCCAGGCAGGCCACGACCCACGGAACCGGCGGGGTCGTAAGTCGAGGACCAACTGTGCCGGTTGCGGAGGCGACCACCCCAGGTCCGAATGCCGGTTTTTTGAGTCGATCTGCCGGCATTGTGACAAGAAGGGACACATCGCCCGCGTCTGCAGCCTCAAAAAGAACCGCAGCCCGCCCCGATGGGACCAGAGCGAGCAGAGGAGAGAGAGCACACCACCCCGGACCAGAGATCGCCCCGCTGACAACAGATGGGACCGGAACGGACGATTCCTACGAGGCGGCGAGACCCGGCGAAGAGAGGAGACCCATCAGACGGTCACCATCGGCCACGCCACAACCAATGATGCCCGGAAGGTCTAAGTGGAGGTAGGCATCGAGGGTGAGCCATGCAAAATGGAGGTGGACTCCGGGTCCTACCTCTCCATGATAGCATGGCAAGAAATAAAGCGCTTGGTGCCTACCATCCAAAGGAAAAGCCTAGACAGCCAGAGACTAATCGTAAAGGACTACCAGGGAAACCGCATCCCGGTAGTCGGAACCAGACAGTTCAACATAACATACAAAGGGCGCACCGAAAAGCTTCCCCTGACAATCGTCGATCGCGACCGCCCAAGCCTACTGGGACTGCAATGGTTCGCCCCGCTCGGCATCGCAGTCACGGGAATTGACCACGTCACCAACGACAGCTGGGAGCAACAACTGGCCTGGGAATTCCAAGAGGTCTTTGACGGAAACCTAGGCAAGTACCGAGGGCCCCTTATATCATTCAACCTAGACCCAAACGTCCCCCCAAAACGCCTAAAACCAAGGCGGGTGCCATTCGCACTTAAACCCAAGATAGACGAGCAAATTGACAAGCTCGTCAAACAAGGGGTCCTACAGCCAATAGACCACGCCCGGTGGGAGACCCCCATAGTCACCCCGATCAAGCCCGATGGGTCGGTGAGGATCTGTGGGGACTATAAGGCCACCCTAAATGGCGCGTTGCAACAAAGCTCCTACCCCATCACAGTAGTGCAACACCTACTGCACTCACTGGGAGGGGGCAAGGTTTTCGCCAAACTCGACCTCACCCAGGCATACCAACAGTTGCCAGTCAACGAGGAAACGGCAGAAGCGCAAACCATAGTTACCCACCAGGGAGCATTTAAATGCAACCGGCTCCAATTCGGAGTCAGCGTGGCACCGGGAATATTCCAAAGCCTAATGGAAAGACCATTACAAGGCATCAAGGGGATGGTACTGTACTTCGACGACGTCTTAGTGTCGGCAACCAACCAAGCCGAACTAGAGGGTCGCCTAAGGGAGGTCCTAACCAAATTCAAAGAGACCGGGCTCAAGGTAAAGAGGGAGAAATGCCAATTATACATGGAACGGGTTGAATTCCTAGGATATCTCCTAGACCGTCACGGCATTCACCCCACAAACCAAAAAATCAAGGCCATCAAAGAAGCCCCCACACCCAAGTCAAAGACGGAACTACAGGCATTCCTGGGGCTACTTAACTTTTACAATGTTTTCCTGCCCCAAAAGGCGACGGTGGCGGAGCCTTTGCATAGGCTCCTGGACAAGGTGGCGACCTAGACTTGGGGGAAACGCGAGCAAGCCGCCTTCCAGAAAACAAAGGACCTCCTCACTTCGGACGCTGTCCTTATACAGTACAACGAGACCCTACCCCTGGCCGTCACATGCGACGCATCACCCTTCGGCGTCGGCGCTGTCCTCAGCCATACCCTCCCCGACGGAAAAGAAGCACCGATCGCGTTCTTTTCGAGGACCCTCACCAAACCAGAGTGGAACTACAGCCAGCTGGACAAAGAGGCTCTGGCTGTCGTTGCTGCTGTAAAAAGATTCCACGAGTACCTCTACGGCCGGACATTCACCATCATAACCGACCACAAGCCGCTGCTGGGAATCCTTGCAGGAAACCGGGCCACCCCGAACATTCTGTCTCCCCGAATGACAAGGTGGTCCGAGTTCCTGGCGGCCTACAACTACGGACTCATACACAGACCGGGTAGGACGATCTCCCATGCAGACGCCTTAAGCCGCTCGCCGCTACCGGAACCTGACACCGACCCAGCACCCACGACGACCACCCTCAGCATAGAGACTCTACCCAACCTGCCCATAACCACGTCAGACATTGCCCGAGAGACTAATAAAGACAAACGTCTGGTGTGGGTGTTGCATTGGGTAGAGAAAGGGTGGCCGGAGAGGGACAACGATGAGTCCGTCAAAACATTCTGGAACCGGCAAACGGAACTCTCGTTATTAAAATGGTGCATACTATGGGGGGATAGGGTGGTCATTCCAGAAAAACTACAAGGGAAGGTTCTGGAACTATTACACGAGGGGCACCCTGGCATCGTTAGGACTAAAGCCCTGGCCAGAAGCTATGCTTGGTGGCCAGGGATGGACAGACAGATTGAGACATGGGTAGCAAAGTGCCAACAATGCCAGGAAACTAGGCCAAACTCACCCACAGCACCCGTCCTAGAGTGGGAAATCCCAAGGGGACCTTGGTCTAGGATCCACATAGACTTTGCCGGACCCACAAAAGGACACACCTTCCTTATAATAGTAGACGTTTACTCCAACTGGCTGGAGGTAAGCAACATGAGGACAACAACCACAGAGGCCGTGATCAAGGAACTCGGCAAACTCTTTGCAACGCACGGCCTCCCAGACGTCGTCGTTTCTGACAATGGGCCCCAATTCACCTCGCTAGAATTCGAAAAATTCCTAGCGGAAAGGGGCATCCGACACGCGCTGACAGCACCAGCGCACCCGGCGGCGAACGGTAGGGCGGAACGGATGGTGCAATTCACTAAGAAAACCATCCGGAAAATAGACCACGGGGAGATCCAGGAGAAAATAAATAAATTGCTCTTCACCCAACACATAACCCCAAATACCACAACGAATAAGAGCCCAGCCGAACTGTTAATGGGGAGGAAATTAAGGTCCCCACTCGACAGATTACACCCCACGTATAACCCAGAGAAGACCCCAGACTCAACCAGCAAACACCGAACTTTCGCACCAGGCGACCCCGTGTACGCAAAAAACCTGACGGGAGACCCATTATGGGTACCGGCTGTCATCACACAAATAACAGGCCCACACTCGTATCAGCTACAAATAGCAGACGGACGAGCATGGAAACGCCACATCGACCAATTAAGGTCGAGGACGACCAACCAAGAGACCACTGATGCACAAGCAGGCGAAACCAACCCCCACAACACAAACCAAGGGGGGAGGGTATACCGAGGGGACCAAAACCAAAGAAGAATAAACCAGCCATACTTACCGGAAAGCAGCCAGCACGACCCCTCGCCAGGAAGAGACAGCCAGGCCAGCTCGACCGACCCAGGGAGACCGAGCGGGAGTGGCGAAACCCGCAACTCAACCAACCCGGGAAGCCCAGGAGGGAGCTACGGAGAGCGGCCCGGCCCGACCGACCAGCCAGTTCCCACGACGGCATCCGGAGAAACAGAGATCCCGACTGAACCGGCCGGGATCCAACCTACGACTGAGCTGCGCAGGTCCAGTAGGCTAAGACGGAGCCCCGCCTACCTACGGGACTATGCGACGTAAGGACTAAACCAAGAGGGGAGGGGTGTTCTGTCCCCTCATTAGCATTCTTGAGATCCCCGCGCTTTGATTGGCCAAAGCGCGGGGCACTCTGATTGGTTAGGCGAGTCGCGCCGATTGGCTCGCTAAGAATCTCCCGCGATTGGTCTATTCGAATCGCGGGAGATTCAAAGTGGTGGCATTGGCCGCGGCCGCCACGGCTAAAGGAATAAAAGCCGCGAACCTTTTCTATAGCGCCAGTTCGGTTCCTACACTAATAAAAGAGCATGATTTGAAGTCACCGACTCCTGGCATCATTTCCGAGGATACGACACTTTTCAAAGTTCTATAATTTGGTACAAAAAATCAAAAGTATAGGTATAAAAAATGTCTGTGTTCGTATGCTTTTCAGTCAGTTGACTCCTGGCAACTGCCTGGATAAGTCCTTGCAGTTTTCTTGGCAAGACTTCAGAACTGGCTTGCCATTGCCCACCTCCTAGGGCTGAGAGGGAGTTATTGACCCAATCATATCTAGTTGACTTCATACCTAAGGCAGGGCTGGAACTCACAGGCTTCTGGTTTTTAGCCTGCTGCCTTAACCACTACAGCCTGAAAAGAATTAGATATTAGTTGGATATGATTTCCTAAATGTAAGAAATGTTTTACACTGGATCAGTTTGTCTCAGGAGGTAATGGATTCTTTTTCACGATGACCAACTGCTGAGTGTTATAACAGTAGATTCCTACCCTGAACAGGATATCAAACTAGTTGAATTCCAGAGTTATCTTCAAACTGTTACATCAAATAATGCTCTGTGGATCTTTCTTGAATCCAAACTTTGGGGATAATCTTGCCCCTTTAGTCATGTTAATGATATTTTCCTCTGCATTGTGATACATCTTTCTTAATTCAGGTTATGAATGTGACTGTAATTTTGTTTCTCTTGCCTTTACCTGTTCTTTCATGTCAAAGAAATGTCCTCCATAGTTTATTTATATTTATTACATTGGTATTTATCCTCTTATGTCAGGAAAACAACACAACATATATGCAGTAGGTTAAGGTTGATGAGTGGCCCAATGTGTCATATGGTAAACTTTATGGTTAACTGGGGATTTAAATCTACTTCAATCCTACTCTCATAGCTGCATTGTATCAATTAAATTTTCCCTCCACTAATGGCAACACCCCCAGCACCCATTTGGACTGATACTATATTGGATTGCAACATAATGCCTAAGAGTGCCTTTCTTATAGAAATTATAATTGCTTTCCCAAATTCCCAAAATCATCATATGTGAGCTTTCATTGTTTTTGTATGGTGGGTTCCAGGGTCAATATGCTGAGTATATTGTGAGATTTGGCAACCTTGTGATATTTTTTGTTTTGAAATGTAATATTAAAGTTGTATCCCCTAAGAAATTTGGTGATCCTTATCTTATCAACTGCATTGCTAGGAGTCAAGTTCCCTTTCTTTTGATTGAGTTTCCATTAAAGGAGGACTTTATATTAGTTCTTTTAGTTTTGAGAATTCAATTTATCTATTTCTAGTTCAGGGTTAATTGATTTCTGGCCATTTTGAAGTTTCAAATGTCAAGGTGACTTTCAAACTATCAGAGGAAATGTATAATTTGGAAATCTAAAAATGAATGTCAGGAAATAAATCCCCAATAAACATTTTATTTGCTCACTTGCTAAAAAGTGGCCTTGTTGAAATGACTTTGAAAAAGAATTTGTTTGATGCTCTTAATAGAGTGAAGTTCCAGAAATGTAGTACTTTTCAAAAAAATATTCAATAGCTCCACAAGCATGAAAAACTCTAAGCTTCCATTAAGGCAATCTTTTTGTTTGTTGCTGTGATCATGACACACTTCTTGTTCATCATCTGTGCTTGATCTTCAAACTTCCTTCAGCTCTTTAACCAAGTGTTCCATCTTATGTGTCAAAATTAGAGTACCTTGCTAAAGATGAATACACCAGGAAAAGCCACTACAACTGCCACAGTAAGAATAGCTAATGCAAAGGAAATTGACAGAAGTGAACAGAAGTTCCTATCTGTTCAAAAGTGAATATAAACCACTCAAGTATTTGGATAGTACAAAGAAAACACAAAAGTGCTCATAGTGGAATACTCAAACCAAGCCCAATTCCAATGCAAAAATCAAGGAGCCCCATGATAGCACAAGGTTGCTATGCTCTTAAGGTGCTGCTCATGGTTTGGACCTACTGCTAATTAACTGAATCTCAAACCCAAGTACAGAAGCACTTTAGAGAAAAAGCATTGGTTATCTGGTTTGATTTCAGGTCACTGGTTGTCAGAGGAAAAGGCTGAGAAATGAAATATAGACTAATTGTAGCTAATTAAACAGTATGATATACAAGTGATATAACTAGCATATAGACTAGTAATATATACACTAGTAGTATTATTGTGGCCATTTTGTGGATACCTGTCTGCCACAATGATACTTTAAGTTGCCACTCGTGCTCAGGGTTTCATCTTATCTAGATACTAATGTCCATGGTGATAAGATGCCCATTCAGGTTTGCCCTACGTTCTCTCTCTTCCACCATATTAAACCAGTATTTAAGTTAAACACCTAAAGAAACTGAAAGAATAATGAATGATAATGATTATATAATGATAAATAATGGCATATCGATTTCATTTCTAGCTATTTTGTTTCAGGAATGGAACTGTAAAGTGGAAGGAAACATGGCCATTAAATATAGTTTTGCCTTCGAACTATGAATAGTATATTTCATTTTGTTTAATAAATCTTTGGCATTTAGCTTTTTCCTCCAGTAGTCTGAAAGGATACCTAACTAGAGATTTTGTTAAAGTGAAAATCCATTTAAAGAGAATGGTTTTAATTGGCATATTGATAAAAGAACAAATGGAGAATCCTTTAACAATTCTTAGAAGTAAACAGATTTTTCCAATGTTCTGCTAATTCAGTTTTTGCACCTGCTTTTGTTTACCATGTATACAGTGAACATTTTAATTCAACAGTTGCAATTGAAACTTGTATTTATTTCTGCTTTCCAAATTAGCAACTGTATGTGATACTAATTTTCTTAATACAATACCTTACAAAGTGAACAGCTGAATAAAATACAAGGCAGTAGTTATATTCTTTGGGATACTTTGAAATGTTTCAAATGTTGTGATGATGATACTCATTAGTCAGCATGCTGTAAGTCATAGGCTTAATTTTTACAGCAGCAAATAAAAACACAGCTATACTGCACAGATAGTCCTCATTAGCAACTACAACTGACAACTTTGTCATTAAGCAAAGCAGTTGCTAAATGAAATTGTGACTGCTTATGACCTTGCTTCAGCTTTCCCTTGCTTTATAGACCTGTCAAGGTTATAAATGAGAGGACTGGTGATAAAATTACTTGGAGTTTTTATCTTCATAGAAGTATTCAGAGCTGCATTGCTAATGTTTTTCACTTTCACTCTGGTTTACTGCTAATTGTTTGGAATGAATGAAAAAATGAAATAATTCATAATAAGTTATATTATGAATATAAATAAAACTTCTAGAATGCATTTGGTTGTGCTACTAGAAAGCTTTTCATATATTACTTTAGGCTTTCTAAACTGCCCCCCTCCAATTGTGATAGACTTCAGTTCCCATAATTCTCCAACCAGTATGGCTATTACCTACACATGGCTCAATGCAACTCTCCCTGACTCCATTACCACAGTAAGAGACTATCATGTTTACTGATCAGATCATGAAATCCATAGAGGAGGTGGTGTTGCTATCTTCTATAAAAAGTTGTTACATCTAAAAAACATCCAAGTTACCCAAGAGGTTGCTCTTCCTGAGACCATTATCTGTGAACTGTCCTTAGATATCACATTTCGATTCTTACTATGTTACAGAGCCCCTGATTATGACATTGACCATGTAAACAAGCTAAATTCACTACTAACATGGGCAACATCCTGCCCACATACTTTTATCTTTCTTGGTGACTTCAATCTACCTCACATTAACTGTACCCTAAACGAATGTAAAACTGAACCCATACATGCAACCTTCTACAATGCTGTAACAAACCTGGGACTGGAACAACTAGTAACCAACAATACTAGACTTAACAACTGCCTCGATCTCTTCTGCAATAGTTTGAATTCAATGTACAGAATACAAATTAAAGAACCCTTTTCCAACGGTGACCACAGCATGATTGACTTTTGTCTCAACATACATCGACACAAAAATCAACACAACGATGTGATCCCCAATTATAACTTCAAAAAAGGCAACTATAATCTTATAGACAACGATCTCTCAGCCCTTGATTGGCAATTTCTATTCACTGGATGTAATACTGTTGAAGACCATTACAACATATTTTTACTTGAAGTCAAAAGAGTCATCAAACTACTGTATATGTACCAATAACAATTCCAAAAACCGGAAAAAACAGGTTACCTATAACAATAAGGAAGCTTCAATCCAAAAAGAAATCACTATGGTGGAAAAACAAATCTGGTCACGTTGCCAACTTCAAAAGCCGATACAAAAAATTATGCCACCAGATAAAGACTGAATGCACCAATTATCACATTAAACAAGAGGAAAACCTTCTATACATCAATTCCACCTGCGCGTTCTACAACAAACTAAAAGACTCAAGGTCCATCCCACCCCTGAAAGGACCTAATGGTCAAGACTGCAATGACGACACTATTAAAGCCAACCTCTTTAACACGATCTTTGGCTCAGTATTTGTAAACAGCAATGAATCATACCCAGTATTTCCTAGTCGAACCACAGACAACTACAATGATCTAATACATATCAATTTTATAGTAGACAATGTTGAAAAAGCACTACGCAATATAAAACCATCTCTATCTATTGGACCAAATGGAATATGTGCCTACTTCTTCAAAAAGCTATCCACTGCCATAGCCGAATCTCTAAGCATAATCTTTTACAAATCTTTCAGGACCAGCTCCTTGCCAGTCACAAGCCACAGTCATCCCCATCTTCAAAAAGGGAGATCCCAGCCGAGTTGAAAATCACAGAGGAATCTCTTTATGCTACATCACCTGTAAAGTCATGGAATCAATTATTAACCAATCCATTATCCTCCACTTAGAGACAAACAACCTACTCTCCATTAAACAATTTGGTTTCAGAAAAAATCTATCCTGCAATCTGCAACTCTTACACTGCAAAAACATATGGACTACACAACTCGATCAGAGCAAAGCAATAGACGCAATCTACATAAACTTCTGTAAAGCCTTTGATTCAGTGGTACACGACAAACTACTCCTAAAACTAAAATCTTATGGTCTCTTTGAACACCTGCATAACTGGATAGAAGCATTCCTGTCAAACAGACAACAAATGGTCAAAATTGGGAGTGTCCTATCAAATTCCACACTTGTCAACAGTGGTGTCCCCCAAGGCAATGTTCTAGGACCAACTCTCTTCATACTGTACATAAATTACCTCTGTGATTGTATTAAGAGCAACTGCATTCTCTTTGCTGATGATGGAAAGCTATTCAACACCACAGACAATACTTCTACCCTTCAAAAAGACCTCGACTATGCATCCGAATGGTCAAACAAATGACAACTTCAAATCTCAACAAATAAATGCTCTGTCTTACATATTGGCAAAAAAATAAATAAATCAGAAAATAAAATACAGGCTAAATAGTCAAGACCTTGTTTTTTTTTTTTAAAGAAATTTTATTGATTTTTAAAGACATACAAAACAAGACATAAGAACATAAAACCTCTTTTCTGAAAGTAATTTGTAAATTTTAACAAAACAAATAAAACATTTTATACATCATTGACACATCTCCTTATAGATACATATCCTTTTAAGTTTCTCATTATTTCTCCCTTTACTTTTATTCAATTATATTTCTTTTCTTATATTTATCTATTTTATATGTTTTTATTCAGTATACTTATTTTTCCTTCTGACTTACTTTATTCTCTTTTATCTTTTATTCTCAATTGTCCTCTTCTAACATTCCTCCAAGGTTTTATTAACTCAATCAAACATAAAACACGCAAAAACACAAAACATAGAAACATAAAAAACATCTTTTCTGAAAGTTGCTTAGTCCCGGGTTACAACTCTTGGTACAGACACAAATTCAGATTCAGATTCATTTTGTATGCAATTCCATATCTTATTACCATTTTCAATTTTCTATACAGCTTCTCATCTCTTTTAAATTTTCTTAGCTTTATTTTATTTATGTCATCTCAATTGAAATCATAATATTTATTATTCTTTGTCTATTCTATTTCCAGCTATCCATTTATCTTTCTTCTTTAAACAAAACTTCTCCTGTACACTAATTGGAGTGTGACACCTTTATCTCTTTCCCCTACATTTATAATACTTAATATAAAATACATAGCTTACATTGGGATTCTGTTTGGTACATTCTAAAATTATACAATATTGCCAATGCCAATACAAGTCTATTCATTAATATTAATATTCATTTATATCTTAAACACTTAACACATTGCTTTTCAGTTAAATATCATACTTTTGTGGGGACACCTATTTTCCATAGTTATTTTCCCCCCCACATCACATATTTTAAATCATTATTTCATTAGAATGTTCCCCCTTCTCCTACTTCAAATCTCTTTTCTATTTCATTGCCTTCTTTTTCTTTGCAAATATTTTCACTGGAATAACACAATCTAATCATTAATATTAATATTCATTTATATCTTAAACATTTTACCCATTTCAATTAAATATCATGCCTTTATGGGAACACTTATTCTTTCCATAGTTATTTCCCCCCCGCCCACATCACATATTTTGAATCATTATTTCGTTAAAATATTTCCCCTTCTCCTACTCCAATTCTCCCATTTATTTCATTGCTTTCTTTTTCTTAACAAAAATTTCACTAAATTACACTAAATATTTTATCACATTTTAAATTACATATTATTTCCAATTTTCTAAGATTATTTCTTAGCACAAATATAAAAATACAATCTTGTGTACCTTTCCAGAATCCCCTTTTCAATAAAATTTACCCATTATCTCTAAAAGACTTTTGTTTCTTTGCATCTAGCTCCCCACCATTGAGGCTTCTCATCCCTTCCTTTTTCCCTTGCTTATTCTTCTCCTTGTCCTCTTTACCCCCTTGTCTCTCCACCTCCCTTTTGTTCTGCTTTCCTCCTTTCTGTTGTTTTCTAACATAGTATGCACTTTTCAACTTATTCTTCTCTTTTTTGGTTGTTTTTCCAAGTCTTAAAGTCCCCTTTTCCTTTTTCTCTTTCTCCTTTCTTTCCTCAACTAAAGTCACTTGTTCATCAAAAATGGCTTCTTCTTTATCCCAGTCATCCTGTTGCGCAGTCAGCTTTTCATAAGTACAAACCACCATTTCTAAAAATTGAAAAAGAGTGCCAAGAGAATCCTTCCCTTCCTGTTCTTCTTTTTTATATTTTTGGTATTCAAGTTTCAATCCATCCAGAAGTGATGCCATTATAAAGAGAAAAAGTTTTTCCAAACAGCCACCCAAGTGCTTTTAATCAAAGATAGTTCACAAAAGTTCCAAAACCACCAAGCAATCCAAATAAGCTGTTTCTTGTAAGTACTTTCTCCTTCTTCACTTTCTCTTTCTGGGGTTAGTATTTAATCACCAAGTTCCATTTAAAATATATCTTTTAGAAGTCTTATTAATGTTTAATAACATTAATAAGTTCTAGGCAATCTTCTCCTTGTTTTCAAATTCTGCTCCAATTTTTTTTCCTCTCCCTTCCCACTCACAGCAAAAAAGGTTTTTTTTAAAAAAAAATATTCAGAAATCCTTATCCCTTCAGCATTTAGTTACCTCCAATGCAGGTTTTCCGATTTCTCTTGTAGTTCCATCTGCTGTCACGTTAGGAAGGAGAGTGAAAATTAAAAAAAAAAAACTTTCCCTTTTAGGATTCCATTCACCGCTTGTAACTCTCTCTGGAAACAATTTATCTTGGCAACTTTCAAATTCCAGGGTACTTTCTCTTACTTTATCCTGGTCAAAAACACTTTCACAACTCTTCCGACTTTCTTCCTCCTGCACATTCTTGTCCAGCTGCAGGTTTCTTTGTGGCGGCCATTACTGACCGCTGCTCCTCCGCCTTGGGAAAAGGGGGTTTTGCCGGCTGGGGAGGGGGTCTGCGACACCCCCAAGCCCCTATCCAGATCCCCCCTATCTTCAGCTGCCTCTACGGGGCAGCTGTATCCCCCAAATCCAAATGGATCGGGGGCATCTTGGCAGCGAGCGCAGCGAGCGCAGCGGGGATCGTGTGGTATCGCAAATCCCTGCCGCTGCCGAAGCCTTGCAAACCAGAAGTCAATTGACAAGACTTTGTTGATGATCCAAATTGTGTCAAGAATCTTTTTTTTTTTTTTTAACAAACTTTATTTAGTTTTTCACATTAAAAACAAAAATCTCTTTTTAGTGGACAACATATTTCCGGGTCATCACCTTTACATACAAATATGACAGCAATTATACATTGATATATGCATACTTAATTCTATTATTACCTTTTCCAATCCATGTGTCAAGGATCTTTGAGTAGTCATCTCTAATGATCTAAGTGCTAGACCTCACTGTAACTACACAGCCAAAAAGGCATTAAGAGTTGTTAACCTAATCTTATATAGCTTTTTCTCCGGTAATATTACACTACTAACTAGAGCATACTAAACATTTGCTAGACCAATACTCGAATACAGCTCATCAATCTGGAACCACATTACGTATCTGATATTAACACAGTTGAGAAAGTCCAGATATATTTCACAAGAAGAGTTCTCCACTCCTCTACTTGTTGCAGAATACCTTATGCCACCAGACTTGAAATTCTAGACCTAGAAAACCTTGAATTACGCCGTCTTCGGTCTGATCTAAGTATGGTATATAAAATCATACATTGCAATGTCCTAACTGTCAATGAATACTTCAGCTTCAACCATAACAATACAAGAGCAAACAATAGATACAAACTCAAGGTTAATCGCACCAAACTTGACTGTAGGAAATACGACTTCAGCAACAGAGTGGTCAATGTCTGGAATCCTCTACCTGACTCTGTCTGGAATCCTCTACCTGACTATTGATCTCACCCTTTTCCTAAGAGGTCTGTAGGGGGCGTGCATCAGCGCACCAACGTGCCTACCATCCCTGTCCTATTGTTTCTTTTTTATTTTTCTTATATGTATCCATGTATTCATAACTATGTTTTAACTTATACCTATTATCTTGTAAGCAATTGACAAACCAAATAAAATAAAATAAAAATAAAATACACCAGGAAAGTCCTGAGGAGCACAGGAGGAGAGTATTCTGTGATGTGCAGGTTTATTTATTATTTCAATTTATAGGAATGCCTGTCTCAACTATAGACTTTAAGTGGTTTGGAATAATTCAAAACTATATAAAAGAACATAAAGCAATATATAAAACCATTCAACTCAATCAATAGCTGAAGTATAAAAAAAACCCATTATCAATAATCAATATAACCACTCTGGAGCCTCTAGCACATACCTGTATCCCCACACCTGGTAGCAGAATTATATCTTTAAAGCTTATGAAATGCAAATAGGTTTGGGGCCAATCTAATTTCTGAGTGGGTTGATATTCCAAACAGTGGGCACTACAGTTCTCTTCCCGGGCCTGCTGGATGATATTCTGTTACAGAAAGGATCTGGAGCATGTCTCCTCTACTGGACTTAATGGGATGGGTAGACATAATGAGGGAGATGTGATTCCTCAAATAACTTTGTTCCATTTTAAGTTGTTCCTTGAATTCAATACTGGTAACTAATGTAGAATAGTGGAGTTGATTAGGGGCCCAGTGCCTGTGCCACTATAGTCTTCATCAGCTGTAGCTTCCAGATTCTCTTCAAGGGCAGTCTCCTGCACTAGTCCATTTGGGAGGTGATTAAGGCATGAGTGAGTGTGAGCATAGCCCAGAGCAGATCCCAGTCCAGGAAAAGGTGCAACTGCACACAGCACAAAGTTGTGTAAAGGTGCTTCTGGCATGGTTACCACCTGCTCCTCAAAATAATCTTCATAAAATGTATTCATGAATTCATGAATTCCCAAATTTTATGAAGATTATGATTGGGATAGTGCAAATGAAGTTTTAATTCTTTGATTTTTATATTTATATTTATTGGGGTAATTCTAGGCTTAATTTGTACAAGTTTACATCAGTAGCTGCCTACAGCTTTTGGGAATGGACATCATATAAATAAACAAACTGGTATCATTACGGTCATATATATGTGTAGAGCACCATGTTGGGAAATGCTAAACTATTTATTACATTATGAATTTGTCTTTTGAAACAATAACAACAAAAACTTTCATTACATCTTAGAAACTAATGTCTTTTTGCATTATTATGGATAATGAACTTGTTTAGTCTTTAAGGTGGTGTAACTTATGGGATGACCTCCCATTACTTGCCCCACCTGCCAAGAACTTTGCAGTTTGAAAGTATGCATATATGAGTAGATAAATAGGTACCAGTTTGGTGGGAAGTAACAGCATTCTGTGCACCTTGGTGTATGTACAATCATGCTGGCCACATGAATAGTCTTTGGTCATTGCTGGCTCCCTGAGAAACAGAGATGAACATCACTAGACTCACAACTTAATAAGGTAAACCTTTACTTTTAAACTCTCAAAACCAATTAACTAACAGTTAAGATTTGTCTCCCAGACTTCAGGAAGAACGTTTGTGAAAATAACCATATGAAAAGATTTTAAATTATTTTAACATTTGGTAAAAATATTTTTATTTATTAATATGATTTATAGTCTTTTATTTCACCAAGTCTATTTTAGGCAGTGTTCAAAAATTAAAATCAAAGGGACAATAACATAACTAATAAAACAATATAAGCTGTGTTATTATCCCTTTGTCCTCTCAAAATATATCCTGTGCCAGGATATGAAAACAATATTTCCAATTCATCAATATAATAGTTCTTAAACAGCCAACTTATGAAACTTACTTTATCTCCTGGTCCAAATGCTATGGAAACATTTAAATATGTAATGCCTTAGAAGAAGCCAACACTGGGTCCCTGTAGATCTCCAGGAGATGTTGTGGTTCACTGGCAGCAGGTACAGATGGCTGAGGTCTTGGAGATCAAGGACTCAGATGAGGGGCCTGCGTGTGATGCAGGGATGGGACCAAGACCCTCAGGGAGTGGAATGCTGCCCTTGAAGATTGTGGAGGCTGGCAGCAGTGATGAAGAGGCTCCTGAGGAGCCCATTCCCAGCGCGCGTACACGCAGGGCTGCTCAAAGGAAAGAGCAGCTGCAGCAGCACGGGCGACTCAGGAGTAAGGCTGGAAGGTAATGGCCCCTCCCTGCAAAGATAAAAGCCAGCTGAGAAACTGCAGTTCTTTGCACAAGGCAAAGAAGTTCGATACTCGAGCCTGGTGGATGTTAGAATATCTAAGTTGGTGTTTGGAGACTCTTTGATTTATTGTTTAGAAACTTTATCTGTTGTTCTTGGCAGCCTTGCAAAAACTTGGCAAGGCTCTTTCTTGTCAGAGCTAATTAGTTGGAAGCAGCCTTTTATCTGTGAAGAAACAGGATTTGTGAATGAAACAGTAAAAGGTTGTACTGTTACCTTTGTCTTGTGTTTACTCTCTTGGAACCAGGTTTGGGTCAGAACTGGAGAACGCTGTTTCAAAATAGGTATAGACAGGGGATGGTTCCTAGGCCCCCGATATGACACTGTTTGATAGATAAGACCTGAAACATGCCAAGTTGGTCAATTTTGATTGGATGAGAAGAAATGGTTAAATAGGTTGTTCCACAAATAATCCAGCTCTTTGTCATGGATAACTTTACAGTTGACAAGTAGCACCCAGAACCCACTGGATGCCAGTGCAGCTTGCAGAGCAGAAGTGTTTCATAGATGTATAATGGAACATCCAAAACTGCCCAAACCATTGCATTCTAGACCAGTTATCACTTCTGAATGCTCTCCTAGGACAGCCTCATGTAGAGCAAATTACAGTAATAAAACAGGGGTTGATTAAGACAAGAATTATACTGAGTAAGGCCTTGTAATCCAAGAATGGGTGCAATTGTTGTTCAAGGTCAGCCTGTACAAAAAAATCTCATAGCTCTTTTTACACCTTTTATTTTTTTAAATGCCAATTGTTTTTCACTGACTAGTAGTTAAGTCTTAACAGTTCCCTCTGGTGACATTAAGGCACATAGAGAAAACTAAAAGTGATCTGCTACTACATGATGCTACTAGGAGAACAGTACTGTATTAGTACACCCAGAAAATGTTCCTTTGTTTCCTGCTTAATTTCTAGTGTAGCAGTTACTGTTTTCATTAATACACAATATTATCATGTGCTGAATGGTGCAATATAACAAAGACATGAGAACTGTGTAAACATAAAGTCATTATAAGCTCAGTTGGTTTGTCTTTGTACATAATCAACATTTTAGGGTGTGGTGTCTATGAGGAAGATCTGGGGTATAATAAAACTTGAATCAAGCTGGGGTATAATAAAACTCTGAAACAATATAAGTTTGTTATGCTGTCTTTTCTAATAAAATGTTTTCTACAGTGATTAAGTTTTCATTTTTGCATGGCAATCTAAACTGTATACACAAAATTTATTTTTCATAGATAGTACAAATAACAATATCACTTATTATATATTATTATATACCATTCTATAGTGCTTTACAGCACTCTCTAAGCCAGGGGTCTCCAACCTTGGCTCCTGGAAGCCTGGCGGACTTCAACTCCCAGAATTCCACAGCCAGCTTTGCTGGCTGTGGAACTCTGGGAGTTGAAGTCCGCCAGGCTTCCAGGAGCCAAGGTTGGAGACCCCTGCTCTAAGCAGTTACAATGTCAGCATATATTGCCCCCAACCATCTGGGTCCTCATTTTATTGATCTTGGAAAGATGGAAGGCTGAGTCAATCTCAACCCGTCATTATTGAATTTCTAACTGTGGGCAGAGATAGCTTACAATACCGTATTTTAACCACTGCTTCATCACCAAATGAATATTCAAATAAAGGCAAAACATCACAAATAGTTTTCTTCTGAATAATAGTTGATGTGGGTGAGAAAAAGATGCTGATTTATGATATGGGAGCAGTCCTGAAATAGGTTCTAATATAGATGAGATTGGTAGCAAAAATCATAATAAATTCATACAAACAAGTCTTTAAAGCCTTTTCATACTTTTGGGACCTAATGTTTTATGGACTACATGTATCTAACTTCAGACAGATATTTGAAATTTTATTTCAGCCATTCTACAATATAGTAAGTTAAATTGTTTCTTTGGTCTTCTCCATTGCTGAAAATAGTTCAATAAGCAATTATGTTGCCTATGTTTATAACACAGATGGATGACTTGTTTATGTCTCCAGAATCTTCATCTGATTACTACTATTGCTTTATATTTAAAGTTTTATAGTAGGCTTAAGCCTAGTTTGAAAACAGAGACTTCCAAACATCCCTTGAGCCAAAAAGTAAAACCACCAGTTAGTATAATTGCCTGCCCACAGTAGATTTCATGGATTCTCCAAATTAAGTAGAGCCCCTGGGCACCAAAATGTTGCTCAACTTTGGCTTATTACTGGGATGCCTATGAAAGTTCGTATGAAATCAAACTCTCAAAAATTAATTCAGGCAACTGATTTATTTTCCCAAAACAATCTGTATCAAAGAAAAGACTCATAAATTATGTATGTATGTATGTATGTATGTATGTATGTATGTATGTATGTATATGTGTTGTGGCTCTGATTCCTGAGCCTGCGTTGTTAGAGGAAGAGGACTCGGAAGATCAGGAGGAGGAATTGGGAATGCCTTCCTCCCCAGGACCTTCCTCTTTGGCAATGCCTTCCTCCCTGATAATACCTCAGGTTTCAACAGATAGGAAGAGGAACAGCCTGAGATTAATCAGGAGGGCATATTGGAGCAGCCTCTGACAGGGAATCAAGTAGACGAATGTTGGCTTGATCCTAGGCAGTGTCATAGGAAGAAGTGTGAGTTGCAACGTAGGAAGTGTGGGCGAATCAGAGAGTGAGCTGAGTCATTGAGACACACCCCACAGAGGATAAAAGTCGGTGTGTTTTCTCTGGAAACCTTATATGGGACAAAGTTTTACTTTTCTTTCAGGCTTTGGTATGATTGTTTCTTGTGGTCTGTTGGAAGCTTTAGTTATTAATTCTTCTTGTTATCATTTCGGACTTGGCAGGCAGCATGTGTTAGAATGCCAAGGACATTATCTGTATAAAGGAATTAAGTCTGTAAAGACCGAGTCTTCTTGCCTGCCTGTGTTTGTTTGAGTTTGGACTCTTCATCTTTCTTGGAAAGGAGAAAGGTGAGACATAACATATATGTATATATATATGTCTATGTCTTTGTATATGTAGGTCTAGGTGTGTTCAGGTCTTTTCCCGTGCAAGATTAAGAGTATCTTGGTGGTATTTTGTGAGGTCCCACTCGCCATCCTCAGGCTGGTGCTTTCGGCTTTGTGCCAGTGCAAGCAGTGTGTGATCAGAGCTGCCATCTCTCTATAAATACTGGTGGGGGGGGCTGGTGTGCTAGGCTGGTTGGCTGCGCTGCTGCCTCTTGATTGGTTGATGGAGTTGATGTTGGTATAATGGGCTATGTGATGGCCTTGTGAGTTTTGTTGTGGAGATATCCTGGATCTTGTGCTGTAATCTCCTTGGTCGTTCGTTTTGTAGTTATCTTTTTTTCCATTAGCCTCTCATGTTTTAACAGCTTGGGTAATGTGTTGTGTGATGGGCTTGTGAGTTCTTTTGTTGTGGTATCCTGGGTCCTGCATTGTAATCTCCTGGGTCGTTTGTGTTTTGACCTCTTTTCCATTAGCCTCCTGAGTAGTACCAGCTTGGGTAATGGGTTGTGTGATGACCTTGTGAGATTTATTGCTGTGGTACCCTTGGTCTTGTGCTGTGATATCCTGGGTCATTTGCTGTATTGCAACTTCTTGAGTTCTTGTGGTGTAATTTCCTGAGTTTTCTGATGTGATCTCCTGAGCAGGTGGCTGTGATGTAGCATTCTGGGTTTTAGCCTGGCTTCAAGTTTGGGGTCTGGGTCTGTGTTCTTGGCATGTGTTTGGTTTTGGGGTCGGGAGGGTACAACAGCTGGCAAACCAGCCATGGTCTGTTTTCTGGATGGTGTTTGTCCTTCGTTTATAGGATGGGCTTGGGCCTGGGTCTGATGAGGGGGTTTGGCAGTGGTGTCCCATGTTGTTTTGGGTCTGGTGTTGGTTTTCGTGGCTGGGACTCGTTTGTTGGTGAGGGCTAGCTTCCAGATGTCTGATAGGCAGGAGGTATCGTCCCGTCTATTCATGTTATGGGGGTGTTTCTCTATCTCGATGGCTTTCCTGATTATTCTCTTGCTGGAGTGTTCAGTGTTGGATATTAATTTGGTTCCTTCGAAATTAATTTCATGTCCTGTGGCTTTAAGGTGCTGGAAGAGGGAGGAAGTATTTTCTTCTCTTCTGACTGCATTTTTGTGTTCTGCAATGCATGCATTTGTTCTCCTGTTGGTTTGTCCAATGTATGTGGTTGGGCAATTGTTGCATGGTATTTCATAAATTCCTTGGTTTTCTGGCTGGATCTTGTCTTTGGGGTTTCTTAGGATGTTGGCTATTTTTTGGTCAGTGCTGAAGGCTGTCCTGATATTGTGTTTGTGGAGAATTTTGCTGATTTTGTCTGTGGTGCCTTTGATGTAGGGGAGGAGTACGATACTGTTGTCTTGTTCTGTGTCTTGGTTTTGGGGGGGTATCTCTTTTCGGATTAAATTGGTGATAGCGTTTCTTTGGAATCCATTGGAAATTCATACGTTAGTGAGGGTGTGTAGTTCTGTTCTCAGGTGGTCTTTGTCAGCTAGGTGTTTGGTTCTGGAGATGAGGGTCTTGGCTATGGAGTTGATCTGTGCAGGGTGGTGATCTGTCAGACTCACAGATGAACACGATACAGAAGCCTGATGATGGCAGATGAGATTCTGCCGAAACATTGCTAAAACTTTAAAAGCACAACTATAATGATGTGGGAAAATACCTGAACAAAGCTGAATACCATACATATAAATACCCATGAAAACTTAAGGAAACAAATATATATGGAGTTTTTTTTATTAATGGAATCCTGCTTCTGTATTCAAATAACAAAATTTAAAAACACATTCTGAAATAATCATGAGGTTATTAGCAACTTGTTAAAAAAAGAGAAAATGTATGGATTTTGTAAATCCTCACAGGAGGGAAGCCAAATGGACAGTGTGTTTCATAGCTTTTGATGGTGAATTTCATAGCTTTAGAATGCAACAGAAACAGGTTGTTTCCCATTTGCTGGATTAATCACAACAGGAGAATCTTCCGAATAGCTTCTCCTGCAGATCTTAATGACCAGACAGATTGATAATGGGAAGGATGATCTTTCAGGCAGTCCTCTGAAAGCCAATGAGATCTTAAACATTACTATCAAATTCTTAAATTGTATCTAGTAAACAAATAGTAACCAGTACAGCTCTTTCAATACATACCTTATAGAACCCTTTGTACTATGTACTATTTAGCATTTTAGTTACCACTTTGAGGGCATTGTTCGTGGAAGATTAAGATTCCTGAATCCTTCCCTTTTATTTTACTTCCTTCAACAAATATTTTTAAGTTTCCAACAGAAATTAACTCACCTAATATTAGAGAAGTCACTGGTGTGATTTCAGACTTCCATTAAGAATAGCATGTTTTTATTTAACAAATTTATATGGTGTCCCAACTCACATATGGTGATTCTGGTGACTTAGAGCATTAAAATTTTACAATGGAAGAACCCATCATCCCCCCACTTTACACACACTGGCTGTGGCAACTGTACAATCACACCTTGATAGGCTCCATATCAACCTGTGGTCCTTAAGCCTGCTGACCAAACTACATCTTCAGGGTCTTCTGGAAAGATATCAAGGTGGGGCCACTTATCTGCAGGGGAATGTTATTCTAAAAGGAGGGAAAAACCAGAAAGCCTTTCCCTTGGTCCTACTATATGTACTTTTCTAATAGAGGGGACCTGCAACAGACCTTGCTTTCCTGTTCTGGTGGTCCAGGAAACATAACTGGGGAGAGGCGGTCCTTTCAGAAATAGTTTCTGATCTTCTTTGCTATATATACCCGGCCAGACCACATCAAGTACTTCATCTGCAGATAAGATTTATCCCTAACTTCAACCTAAAAAGAATATAGCAATTTGATGTATGATTACCTTTTTTTTCAAATAAAAGAAAATGAAAAAATCCAAAATAATAGCAAGAGTCGCTTGCCACTAGACAAGAAAAATGAAAGTTATTCAAAATTGATTTGTTACATATCAGATGTAGTTAAATCCATTGAAAAGTATTAATAGTTTGTAACCCATCTTTGAAGAAAATAGCATCTGCAGTTGAGTTGTCAAAGCAGGCAAAATTGTAATTAGATCAGCATGACTGAAATCTTGTGTGTGTGAGAGATTGACATACACACAACAGAGGCAGGATTTGGAACATGTTGCTACAAATGTTTTGATCCCCTCTGCAGGTACTGATGCTGGAAGGCATTGGATCGTAGAGCTGTTCTCACTTAGCCACAGACCCAACAGTATTCAAGGAGCAACAGATAGCATGACCAAAATATATATAGTGGATTTACGCCTGGCAAAATACCCATAAAACACAACAAGACACTTATGAAATAGTTTGAATTGAGATACAGAGTGGTAACTGACCTGGAGTCACCTAGAGAGTTTTGTGGGTGGAACTGTCATTTAATCTGGACTACTCCAACCTAATCCAAATCCTTAGGTATTATTCTACATTGGGCAGAGTAAGTATTTGAGGATGCATGCAAATACAATGTGTATTTATGTACATGTACAGATATAATTTCATTTGACAGATATTCTGTTTGCTATTTGAGGTGATTTCACAAGTTGTATCTATTTCTCTGAATAGTAGGTTTTTCAGAACAGATTTTTTTTTCACTTTCTAGCTCTGCAATCCAGTTTAAAATATGTTCCAGCATAATCATAATCAGTGAATTTTCTGTTGTCTCTCACCCCCAGAACACAGATTACAAATTAAAGTTATCTGATTCACAGGGATTGCATCATCATCTAAAATAATGAGACTGTGCTATGTCACTTGCATTGATATACTGTTTATTTATAGAATATTCTCAAAGAGAGCTGGGGATTATAAAATGACAGATCAGTTTATCATTACTGTACAGAAATGGATGAAAATTGCAGTGTTTTAAAAATATGTATATTGCAGACAGATACAGTTGCTTTGTTTTAAAGATGTTCACTTTTGTGCTCTAGACTACAAGAACAAAAAGTGTTCTTTTATGTAGCTATGTCAGATTCTGAATGGATAGTGGTTAATAATATTAATACTCAAAATCAAAGATAATTAATCCTCCAAGGTGTCAAAACTGATTAAAGTTTGGCATGATCAGTACAGATCTGCTTTACTTAGGTGAAGCAACTGGTTTTACTGTTATTATTTTCTTTGGAAAATACATATCCTTCTACATCCAATGTGCATCAATTTATCATCCTATAATATTCTTCTGCTGCATGCACTGAGCCACTATAAGCTTGATTCATACCCCACCTGGCAATCCATGTGACTAGAAAGCCTTTTTCTATGGCTGGATTCATAGAACTTAATGTTCTGTGGAGAGGTATCTATGTGGAATTAGCATCTATCTTGAAAGATTAATGTCTACCTTTCTGAAGAGTCACCCCTTGAACCTGTAACTTTACACAGTTATCCTTTTACGTATATCCAACTTTTCTTTTTGAAAGTTGGAAATTCTGAAGGTTTTGGAAAAATTGTGAATCCACTTGTAGGGAATCCACCTATAGGGGAGAAATATTTTATAATGTTATAGCAGTTAAAGTTCATGATGGATGTAGGCTGGAATATATACTGGTGGACTATAGAAGGAACAGATCAGACCTCCAGCCCTTGCTTATCAATGGAGACCGAGTGGAGCAAGTAGCCAGTTTTAAGTTTCTGGGTTTTACTGCTGCCTTAAGAAAGTTCAAAACATCCTCAAAGATCCATAAAAGAAGACCTGACCTGGGGTATTCACATTGCAGCCCTGGTCAAAAGGGCCCAGCAGAGATTATACTACCTGATGCTTCTCAGAAAACTACAACTGAATTAAAAACTGCTGAATTAAAAACTATAGAGAGTATTTTAACTTACTGCATCTCTATATGTTTTGCCAATTGCACAGTGACAGATAGGAAAGCACTCCAGAGGGTTAATGTCATTGCCCAGAAAATCATTGGTTGCCCTCTCCCCTCTTTGGAAGAGCTTTATAGCCCCTGCTACCTTAAGAAAGTTCAAAACATCCTCAAAGATCCATCTCATCCTGGGAACCCTGGCAGATGGTACAGAATAATAAAAACAAGGACAAATAGGCTGAAAAACAGCTTCTATCCCAGGGCAGTAGCTCTTTTGAATTCTACTATATAGTGCAGTATTGGTGCGATGTCAGCGGTAACACCCAGAAACTTAAAACTGGCCACTTGCTCCACTTGGTCTCAATTGATAAACAAGGGCTGGGTGGTAAGTGTGGAGGATGAAGGAGGTGTTTGTGTTTATTTTCATGGTCATGGTCATGATGTGCACTGAAGATGGTGTTTGATTTTGTTGTATGAGGTGCAATGATAATAAAGTAAACTAAATAGCATTTTTTACCCAACTGAATCACCTTCACTGAAAACTGAATGGAGTACGTTCATATTCACCCGATTTGACTTCCCAGAAGTATTCAGTAACATCAGTGCCATGGTTTCCTACAAAGGCTGGGCTTGGAAGAACTGTGCTGCAGTGGTTCTTCTTCCTAAATGGCCAGTTCAATTGGTGTGCTGGGGAAAGAATACATCCATAATTACTCCTATATAGGTTCCTACATGAGTCCTCCATGCATGCCATTTAACATCTATGTGAAGCCACCAAAGAAAACTGTTCATCAGTTTGATGCTTCATAATGACCAGTTATATAATGTTAGTCAGGACTGGATTGGGAGCAATACAGAAATCTTAACATAGTGCCTGGAAGATATAAAGGTTACAAGATAAAACAAGCTCAGGTTGCTAGCTGTTGATGACCAATCTGGTTGATTGCAGTTTTGTTGAATGGGACTGAAAGAGCAGAATCATGATTTGAATTAGGACAGAGCAGCAGGTGGTAGCTGTGACCAAGGATAGCTTTGCCCAGCTCTGGCTATTGCTCCAAATAAGTAAAGTGTATGGACACAAGAGTTGTTTAAATTTGTTAGTTTACATTTTGGTGATTTTAATTGCTTGTGTTTGATAGCAATCTGCCTTGAGTCCTTGGCTGAAGTGGGCAGTTTATAAATAATTGTATAAATAGAAGTCATAATACTATTTGTTTTCTATGATCACTTTAAGAAAATATTTATGTCCCTCTACCCAAAGAAACCAGCAGACTGTATAATTTTTTTCTAACACACACACACACACACACACACACACACACACACACACACTGACGACCCAGGGCAATGCACGGAGGCAACACAGCCAGCTGATAGTTCAAACTCCCCTGTATTGCTCCATCTTTCCTCCAAATGCTCCCATGTTTATGGCAGGTCCCAGAGCAAAACACTCACACACATCACCAGCAGCCTCTGGCTGCGAGTAGTCCAGCAAAATGCTGTTAGCACAATGGCTTCAAGGGAAGAAGTCCAGTGAGGCAAAGAAACAAAGCAATGAGACCAACAAAGCAAAATAAAAAGCCAATGAATCCAAGAAGCAAAGGAACAAGGCAATGAGTCCAATAAAGCAAAGGAACAAGGCAGCAATTAGGCAACAAAATCCAAATATCGGCAATGGCACACAAACTTCCACAAATTCAGTGCTTATTCCCGACAAACACTCCTGCCCACAGTGTCTCCTTAAGTCTCAGTCCCCAGGTGTGCCTTATGAAGAGGGACGGGGTGCTCTCCTCTTGAGTCATTGGGTCAGCATGCACTAGCTGTTACCTCCTCCTCTACATTCTCTGTGCTTGGGGATCAGGAGGGGGAAGTACTTGCTTGTTGCTTGAACTCCATTGCTCATCTCCAATGCCTGCCCTTTCTTCCCCCTTCTCTCATTTGTCCTGCCCCATTCCTCCCTGCAAGCTCTCCCAAGCCCGAGGGATCCGGGGCTGCCTCATCCTGCTCCTCTCTGCTTTCCTCTGAAGCCAACAAGGCCATCCCTTCAAGCTCCATCGGGCCCAGCTCTGGCTCAGCCTCTGCGGACTCACATTCCAACTGGGCCATGACACACACACAGAGTATATATTTACCAAAGGGTTCACAGAAACATATATGGTACACCTTGGTACTTGACTGCTGTGAAACTTGTTGAATTTGATACTTGATGTATTATGACATAAAATGTTTGTCCTAATACACATTTGTTTGGTACAATTTGCACAGAATTCGTCAGTGTTATGCTTCATGATTCACTTAACTTTTCCAGCTGATACAAAGGTCACATGTTAGTCACATGGTTTGTTTGGTATTTGACAGTTTTAGTAGTCATCATGCTTCCCGGAACCAATTAACCAAGTACCAATGTACTACTGTAAAAAAAAAAAGTGGAGCTGTGGTAGGGAATACTAGGCCTTTAAACTGTGCCTGCTATGCAAATCATCTGGTTCTGCTATACAAATGAGACAAAATACTTATTGAACAACAAATTTTCGTCTGCCTTCTTTTCTTCCTTATTTGTTCTACCTCAAAAATTTGTCCTGCGGAATATACAGAGAAGGAAAAAGGGTTGTGATATAAAAACAAAGCTCTGAATTCAAGCTTTAAATTTGTTATTTATCTGGATTGTTTAATATGGTGCAATATGTTGTCATAGAAGGAATCTTGGGCTTAATGTGCTGTGACATTGTAGCTATAGCGTTATTTTAACAAAACAATCTCCTCCAGTTTTTTTAATATTGTATGTTACAACAGATTTCTGGCAGGACTGACATGGATAGAATAACACTGATTGGGCTTGATGGCAGTAGCAAAGCTAAGCTACTACAATATTATTTAATGTATTTTGGATTCCTTTTAAGGAAAAGGAAAATTACAGTGTGTGAATGATTGTAGTGCTTAAGGCTAAAAATGTTTGCTTAGTCTTTAATATGCTGTAATTTTCAGCAGTAATATTTGGTTGGATTTAGACTTGGTATAGGACTACTAAAATGAGTGGGAATTAAATTCCATAAATTTTGTTTATTTCAACGGCTATAGTCAAAACATGATTATGTTTATATCAAAATAGTTTTATTAACTGTACTTTCTTTTCTGAATAAAAAAAATGCTATGTCTTATAGTCTATATTAAAAGAAATAGAGGAAATATAGTAAACCATGCATCATTGTTTAACAAATTCAGTGTTAGTCTAGCTGTTTACTGATGTGTGCCAATTTTATATTTAAAATGAGGTTTTAACACATTTATGTTTTATATACATGCATGGCCTTGTGTGGAACCTAGAGTAAAAGTATTGTTTCCTTTGGGTTGGTTTACATTGACCAGTGAGAACACAGAAGAATGCCACCTAAAATCATTTTTGACAACTCAGTTTGTCTTTATTCATTAAAGTATAATTTACTTTTTCTATATACAATTGAGCATGGAGGTAAAATAGATTCCCAAATGATGCAAAGCACTGCACAGTTTATTTTATTTGCTTTGCAGTAACTAAGTTAAATAAGCTGCACAAATGCTATGTAGCATTGTGGAACTCTTCCAATAGGACCATAGATTTCTAAGAGTTACATATTAGAATGAAATGTTATAAAAATAATGCAGTATGGACTGTGTGAGTTATATCATAATGCACACTGATTTTGTAATGGCGGCTCAGCTAAATCTTTTATAAAGGGACTTTCAATAAGGATTCATGGTAAACCAGACATCCCTGAAAGTGCAGTGATGGCATTGTAACAGAGATTGGTGGTCAGACAGCAAATTCTCGTTAGCAAAGTCTGTCCAGAAAAAGGAGATTGTGAGATTGGCCACTTATATTCTTGTGAATAGACTGCAGGAACTGAGGGTTTTGTGGTTGTCTGGTGTGTGGAGCTGCTGGAAGTCAAGAGATTTCAGTCAAGCTCACAGCCGTAATCTATCCTACAGTACATAGATGTAAGGTTTGCCAAACCTTGTTTTTAAATTATTATTAAATTTATTTGGCGTCCTTGTGGTTTGGGATCATGTTTGGAAATTGCCTTTTAATTGTTTTTCAGCCATTAGCAACCTTTATAACAAATTTTATAGCACAGGCAGGTCTCCTTCAATTCTAAGCAAAAAATGTTTTAAAATCCTTAAAATTTTAAGGAATTTTTCAAAAATATTTTTTTAAATAAGCAGCAAAAGGATGAAAGTTTCAAGGAGTCTAGGGGTCCAGAGAGATCTGAGATAAGATTTTGAAATTTATTATAATAATCATTTCCGAGGGTTAATAGTTAGGACAGACTTTTCAGATTGGACACTAGAGGGAAGCAGAAGGAACTAAAGATTATAATTAAAGGAACAATGCTTAAATTTGATTTATTAATAAAGAATTTTGCAAAGGAGCCATGGTGGCGCAGTGGGTTAGAATTTAGTATTGCAGGCTAATTCTGCTTACTGCCAGGAGTTCAATTCCTTCAATTCTGACGGCTCAAGGTTGACTTGGCCTTCCTTCCTTCTGAGGTCTGTAAAATGAGAAGACAGATTGGGGACAATATGCTGACTCTGTAAACCTCTTAGGGAGGGCTGTAAAGAACTAAGAAGTGGTATATAAGCCAAAGTGCTATTACTATTGCTACAATATTTAATATTGGACATATTGAAGGATATTTGTGAAAAATGGACCCTTAAGTTAATTTTAAGAATGTCTCCCATTATAAATAATCTGTGTTTAAAAGTTATTATGGAAGAAAAACAAATTTTACTGGACAAGGCTGAGACTGATTTAAAAGTGCATTTAAAAATGAAATCCTATAAGAATGATATAGAAAAATAGACTACATAGGATATACAGATGAAATCAGCTGATGACTTAGTAATAAAAAGAGATAAATAGATAATAAACTAAAAGAGTGATCTGGATTTACAAAAAAAGGTTTTCGTGAGAAGGGACAAAGAAAAAAATGAAAAAAATCTTCAAGTTCTAAGACATTATTTGAAGGGATTAAAGGTTGTTAAAAATAAAAGGAAGGAAAATATAGTTGATTCACCTGGCAAAGTCTAACATAAATATGTTTTTATATCTGGTAAACCTTAATGGACTTTTGCTGACCAGGATTAAATGAGAGCATGAGAGTATTCTACATCATTTCATAGTAGGCCTCTAAGTTAAATCATGCAGGTGTATAAGAATAGCAAGGCATTGTTATTATTATCTTAAATAATGAACGAATTTAAAATTATTTGCAAATTTTGAGATGATATAAATAATAATATATTAACTATTTTACATTGATTTATGGATTTGTTTGAAGTTTATTGACACTTCATGCCTACTTATAATATCAGCTGTGTATATTTTTCTACTCTTTTAAAAATGTGATATTATTGTTCAGATTTGACTGCATAATTCCAGTCCTAATCAAGGATCAAATACTTGATCCTGAAGTCTAGAGCAGGCTGTATTCATGATACTACTCTTGCTGATATGATAACTTTAATCCAACCAATTTTTGTGTTAGTTCAGAAAATTGGTCCATTATAGTTACCAGATGTTTAATAATACAAATTTAATACATGCTTATCCTAACTAATCAGTGTGTAGAACACACAATGATAAAAAAGTCAATAGTTATTTTGTTTAGAACAAAATTCCCCCCCTCCAGAAAGTTTCTATAAATTCTCATTATTTTTGTTCTTTTTCTTGTATTCAGCATATGTGCATTTCCACCACACAAAACAAATCATCGTTAAGTTGAACAGGCACAACAAATTTCAGTGCAAAAGGTAATTTTTAAGTGGAAATAGTTAAACTTTGAAGAGAAGGGCTTAGATTGAAATGGCCATCTCAACCATAATTGCAGTATATAGTATTGCTGCTGAAACACTAATAAAAAGGTAAACATAGTGGATATTTGTTGGATTGCTTTTACCATGGTTGACAGTAAACCCATGATTGCTTTTCCAGAACTCCAGGAGAAGAAAAATAATGTCTTTATGTAAGAAGACTTTACATTGAATTTTATCAGAAATGCTGAAGTTTAAACTATGTCAGCAGTATTCCTGAAGTGTGTAAATTTTTGTGGTGGGTTTTTGTTTCTATTTTTGCTTCCAGAATGACAGTTGTCTTTTAGAAGTAGGACAAGCCAAGTGAATTTTTATATAACTACATTTTTGAAAAGCTTAAAGTTAGAAACTGTGTTTTGCCTTTTATATGTTGGGTGGAAAAACAACTCTCTGTAACAGCACAATATTGTAGTGGTAAAATATATCATTGCCTTGGTTCACACATTGTATTAAATTATTACTTCTTTACCAGCTCTTTGTTGAATAAACTATAGTTTTCTAACTCACATATAATACTGAATGGTTGAACACATCATTTAAGTCAGGGGTGTCAAATTCACGTCATGGCTGTGTCACATGACACATTGGGACTTCCCCCCCCCTTTGCTAAACCGTGTATGGGCGTGGCCAGTGCATGATGCATCTGGCCTGCAGGCTGGGAGTTTGAATGCCTTGATTTAAGTGATATCTGTTATGGCTTAAAACAACTCAAAGTTGAGAATGCTCCAGGTTAATGGAAATAAGACAACAGCTGAAATCACAATGGGTTAAAGCTAGCTGTCAGGAAATTTGCAATGTTATTGTTAAAATGGCATGCACAATACCTCCTTCTCTAATTTCAAAATCACAGTAACCCTGATGAATAGGATGGGCAGACAGATAGTGATGATCCAAAGTCACCCATTAAACCCTCCCTGCTGAACCTAGACTTGAGCCAGAACCCAACACTATAAATTTTGCCAACCTTCCACAACATGACATCTTCCAAATGTGCTGATCAATCCTACCTAAATCTGGATTATGAGGTAGCTGAAATAGGCACAAAGTAGTGCCAAATGGTAGGTGATCACATTAAAAAAGAGCTAATGGTCAAGGTCATATGTCTCAACACATTGATGTAATCTCAGTCAAATTAGTGATACTATGCAACAATAATAAAATGGTAAATAATAAACCACTTATCCAAAGTGGGGGGGGGTTTAGGTTTCAGGAATGATAAATAAATATTTAAATTTGATACATACAACCAACTTTTTATTTGAGAAGTTCCTGTAGGAAGTGACAATCTGTTTCTGTGAGAATTGTCTTTTTTGCATAAATAATTAATGAGAGCTACACTGGAGATAAGAAAACAATGAGCAAGATCAGAATCAAGGAGGGATTTTAAAAATTAATATATATTTCACTTTCCCTTCGGAATGTAAGAGAGAAAGAAAGAAGAGAGGAAGAAATTCAGTTTTAACTTCATACCAACCTTGTCAGGTAGGTTGATATTAGACATTGCTAACAGAAAGGATATGACAGAATAAGGAATTGAACCATGACCTTAACTGAGCACTCTAGCCTACTACATTCCATTGCCACGCTCTTTGATATCCATTTTAAAAATAGCCTGATCTCTCTGTTTCTGCCATTGAAACAACTGATTTCTCTGTGTGAAGCATACAAATAATTTTGAAAAGCTGAGTCCGCATCAAGTAGGATTGAGGGCTGTTGGTAGCAACTTTTGCTTTATTGCTTTATAGTATGTGAGTGTGTTTACATATATATTCTCATATAAAGCATTTTTAAAGAAAATCAACAAATTAAATGCTAACATTTGCAAGATGTCAAAGTGCAGAGAAGATATAATATTGTTCCATGAAAGGAAAACAAAATTCATGAATGTACAATTACTAATATGATCATGGAAATAAATCACTGTGACATCACAAAAAAGCATTTCCACTAAACTGTATAACTTTGCATTTGGCATATGTCCAGACTAGGATTTGCAAGTTTAAATGAGGGCTGAAAGATTTGTGGTTATATTTGATGATTTCAGACCAAATTCCTTTACAAATCTTCATCCAACTCCATTACAAAATGACAACGCAGCTGTTCCCAGAAAGAGTGCTAGAGTCTGCTCCATATCTGAAAAAACATTCACAGTAAAAGATAATATATCCAATAGTGGTTTATTAACATTGTTAGGGATAACATTGTTTACCCTAACTGGTTTAGATAAAATAATAAATATGTTATAATGGTTTGTTAGTTAAAGTGTCTGCAACTTTAACTGTAGGACTGTAATTAAGGGAGTGGTTGTAAAAAGCACCATAAAAGAAGCAAGGCACTGCAGCTTGCTCTCTCTGACTTGATGATCCCTAATTACTGGATGAAGACTGCGTTTTTCCCTACTGGAATGGGAGAGAGATAAAGGACTGATTTATTATAAGTGAACTGACATAGGATATTCTACATGGACTTTGCAAATTGAATATCCTTGAATGGACTGACTAAAATGATAAATGACTAAAGGACTGTTATTTTGACTATGCTATAAACTCTAAATGGAAAAAACTATATTTTTGATAGCACAAGCGTATTTGTTATTTTTACTGTATGTTAATAAACATACAAGCTTATCTCACTCATTTATCTGTGTGCCTATCTGACTAATGCTGCACATTCTGTTTAGCTTGTCTCTTTAACCCTGGTTGGGGAACACAGGCTTAACAAACATCATTTTGTTTCATTTAAATGCTAGAAATAGTCTTCATAATAGCCTATCTTAAGTGATAAAATAATCTGATACGTATTAACCTCTAACTTTGTTTGTTAATTATTAATGAATAATGCTAAGGATACATGGAAGAGGCATAATTTATTGGGGGGGGGGGGCGTTAGAGAGAGAAAGAAAATATTCAAATTGACTGTGCAGATTTTGCTCAACAGGAGCTTTCCATTAAGAATGCATTTAGTTAATGGAGACATATGGCATCCATAATGCACAAAATCCCAAATGGTATTCTTGGTCTCCTCTGATTGTAATAAAGAAATAAAATATCTATAATCCTTTGCAATATGTGATACTGTAGATGGTGATGTGAATTACCTTCTAATTACTCCAAACTAAGAAGTTATTGCTTCACACAATGCACGGTTAGGGATAAGCTGATCAGTATGCTGCAACTGGGAGTCATGAAGTAAAACTGAATACAGTTAGGTATAGATCTGATCTTCCACTTTTGAAATGCATCTTCTTTATTGCTACAAAATAGGTGCATTTCCGTTTTTAGGGATCTTGTTTGGATAGATATCTGGCAAATACTATTAATATTAACACTAAATACTTTATATCTTAGGAAAACATGCAGAATATTTTTAATTTCAGATTTTATAATTCAAGCAGTTAAGTTTTATGAGATTTATACTATTTCAAAATCCCCAAATTTGGGGACAGAATTTTGTTAAAAATAACCAGTTTAGGGTAAATGCTGCAACAGCTTTTTGCTTGGGTGCCACTGCTCACCTCTGGTTCTTCAGGGAGGAGAAGATAGCCTTTCCTGCCAGAATATATCCTTGTCCTCCTATTAGCCTTTCAAGAAGGATTTCCTGAAATTCTCAGGAGATTTACTCAATCTCAACATGGTTTAATGGGTGCAAGTACCTTCTAATAGGGGAAATTTCAAATAAAGGTTGAGAAATGGTGAATGGCGATATTTACTTTTCACTCTTTCAGATTTATGAATACAGCTATATTACAACTCTTCCTCTTGATCCTCCTGAAATGTAGAATCAAAGGACAGGAACTAATGCAGACAAAATCATGTTTTTTCTATGATAAAGTTAATAAAAATTGATTTTTCTTAAAAACAAATCAAAGAACTAACCTAGATGAGCATATTTTTCAATTTATACTTGGTTCTAAATATTATTTATTCCTCACTGGATAATGTACATTCCTTGAGAATTACATTAGATAGTGGTAATTCTTGCTATTTCTTTACTCTAAGCCTTTTATTTTTGTTGAGACAACCAGTTCTGGGCTACAGAAATATATATGACCAGTAAGTGTCAGCAAATAGATACAGATATATATATTTCTTATGATTATTTTTGAATTATGATGTAAAAGCCAGACTTACAAGCTGTTGTGGTTCTCTGGCAGCAGGTGCAGACAGCGGCAGTCTCTGACAGCGAGGACTTAGATGAGGGGCCTGTGTGTGATGCAGGTATGAGGCCAGGACTATCGAAGAGTGGGGTACTACCTTCGGAAGTTGTGGAGTCTGGCAGCAGTGATGCAGAGGACCCTGGAAAGCCTGTGCTCAGTGCGCATGCGCACCGGGCTGCTCGAAGGAAAGAGCATCTGAAACAGCATGGGCAACTTGGGAGTAAGGCTGGAAGGTGATGGCCCCTCCCATAAGGGATAAAAGCCAGCCTTCGGGTTGGCTTCTTTGCAGGAAGCAAAGAAGTTCTTTCTACCCAGAGTCCTCGTTGAAGCCCTGCTTACCCCTGTTTGGTTTTGGAAACTTCTGGCTTTGGATATTTATCTGCAAGTACCCTTTTTTCTTGGCAGCCTTTCGCAACCTTGAAAGGGCTTGCTCTTATCTGGGACAATTAGTTTGAAATGACTCTTGGCTGTGAATGCACAGAATTCACAGCACTGCTGTGAGTTAAAAGAGGTTTACTTTTATGAACAATATGTGTTTGTTTGATTTGAATAAGGCTTGGGTCAGAACATAAGCAATGCACTTTTTGATCCTTTGAAACCATTCAGCTTCATTTTTTTCATTATTAAAATTCTGTTTCCTTTGTTCAATTTATTATTGCATCTGCCATTAATTTGGGTCCAAAAACAATATCAAACTTTTCAGCGATTTATTTCAACATTTTTCCACAATAATTCTTTGATAATTTTTGTAAGTTGTGATCTTAACCACAATTAATTATTACTTTGAGAGGAAGAAAGGCATATTTCTTACTACAAAGTGAATATATTCAGTAGTTTATTATTAAAGTGTCATGGGAATGACTATGTGGTTAAAAGGAAAGTTGTTTTCAAGAAATATAAATTTTGTGAATCCTATCTGTTATGAAATCAAGTAAGTTTGTTTTAGAGATTTGAAATCTGACATGAGCAATATTTGATAAACTCAACCTCTAAACTCAACAGATCTTCAGAGGCCTTGGCTTCAGGCTGCTGTTACTAAATACCAGGTCAATATCTAACAAGGTCTCCCTCACTGTAATTTAATCACAGTTGAGAGAGCCAAACTGGCATATATTACTGAGACTTGGCTGGGACCAAATTGAGGGCAATCCCCTTTTGAAATGTACTCAACCGACTTTTGTGTGTGACGTCAATTGAGACCTTGGCAATTGTCATCTGAGAGTCTTTTAAAGATTTCAGGGTCTCTGCCCCATAAGGTGCCAGATGTGAGACCCAGTTGATCAACCTGGGCTCTAGGGATCAGATAGATTGGTCTGTCCTGGCAATTAAAGGAATCTGAAGGGTGTCAGAGGAGCTGGCGGTTTTTCTTGCTGGTCTTCTGCAGTAGTCCTAATGGCTACTTGGAGTATGAGAAATGCCAAGGCCTTGGATTGGATTGCATAGCATAGCCAGGTGACCTCTTCCCTCTCATAGATGCCATCATTATCTGGATGAATTTAGGGAGTTGAAATGAAAGATGTCCAGGATGTTGCTGGTGCACAACAAGGGATGAAATTGATCAAATATGAATTAGAGTTGCTATTAAGGCCTACCTTATGATGATAATGATGGCATACAGTCACCAAGACAGCCTGAGTCACCTGAAATAAGGCTGTGGGATAGCTGTTGTTTGGTGGCTGTATGCAATAGCATGCTAGAGTCTTGAACAGTTTAACAATCAGCTTGTAAATGCTTGCAAGAGCCAATAATTAGGTTTTCAGAAATTTTGTGAGCTAAGAGCTCACAAAGTGACTGAGATACCTAGTGTGCTGATCACTTATTTGGAGCCATGGCATGGTAGCAGCAGTGGAATTGGCTGAAGTGATTGATACATATATGTTAAAACAATTGCTCAGAATCAGTGGGAATTTGGTGGCATATAAATTTAATAAATTATTATTAATGTCAGCAAAGTACTGGCTGCACATAGAATGATTTGGAGCCTATTTCTACCTTTATTCTGTTCAGGCCATGACAGCTCTGCTTACAACTATTTTTAAAAAGTATTTCAGTGCAAAGTATTGATAGAAGTTTAAATGCAACGGACAAATAGAAACTTGACAGCTCTATAAATACCTTGATCGAAACTGCTTTTTTTGAGTCTGTGTGACCTCTTCCCTCCCATCATTCTTTGTGTTCACGGATAAATTGCAATGGATGGTTTTTGTTTTGTAAACAACTAGACAAACTCTCCAACCACAATGTAAGGAATGAGACCTAAGTTAGGAGAGAGAACTGTCTATCTTGATGTTTCTGTGAGGACCCAGGGTGGGATGCAAAATAAACACAGTCACAGAAAACAGGTGAAGCCCCTTTTATTCCTTCAGTTTGCTTCCAAACTCTGAATATCTTTGAGGGAAGACAAAAAAAAACCTCCCACACAGTTACACAAAGAAGGAAAGAAGGAACACAAACCAGGCAAGATAAAGGCTGGAAGATGTCCACAGATAACACACACTGGGAAGGATGCCAAACTCATAGAGGAACTATAAACTATTTACATGATTTGTTTCCAGCATTTGCTAGTATGCAGGTCCAAACTCTTATTCAGTTGTCACACCTGCAGCCCATGAAGTGGATCAAGGCCCTCTCCTCCCAAGGAACCCACGTCTTTCCCTTATCCTCTCCTCCCTGCATGCCCTAGAATGGATAGGGAGTGAACCTGGGTCCTCCTCTGACAGCTCAGCTGGCTTCTGCCCTTCCCCAGCCTCCTCCTCCTCTGGAGCCACACTTCCACTCCCTGTCAGCTGTTCCTCCTCTCCCTCAGAGTCAATCTCCACCAGGGGCACGACAGTTTCTTTCTGTTTCCTGAATTCTGAGAAATTCTAATTATATAATAGGATATGGACCATTTACTAGCCAGATTGTTTTCTTGGTGCAACTTAATACATTCTATCAGATGTAATCAGAAATCAGTTAGTATTATCATTATACAATGCAATAATAGCATAGGAGAATGATCCCATTAGAACAAGATTCAGCAGGCCATCTGCATTTGAAAGACAAAAGTTGCTTTTTTGAAGACAGCAAAGTCTATATTCTGGATAGAGAGGACTATTGGTTTGAAAGAGGGGTAAAAGAGGCTACCTATGTTAGAATTGAACAGCCCTCCTTCAAAGACAGGGAGCAATATGACACTAGCATAAATGCATTAAAACATATTCATGAAAAATATTTTAATTCCTTAGCACATAAAATATTTTTCTACTAACCATAAATCACATAATACTATTTTTTTTACATTTAAATTGAAGGTTTTTCATTCAAACTCATTACTCTAGAAATTGCATATTGATTTTATCTAATTTCTTTATACAAAAAAGGTTACTGACTAAACATACATAAATCCTGAAATCTTTCTGCAATTTTTGAAAGGCCAAAAGCCCCTCTTCAAACCCAGAAACTTTTGTAAAACTTTAGAAGAACAAAAAGCAACCAAACTACATAAAATGAACAACAAATATTTAAGTTAAATAAAGTTTCAAACATTTTTAGTCAATCGAATTTTTATAAAGTTTTTTTCAAAACTGAGTGGATTCAAAATTATTATTGATAATGATGATGATGAAGATGATAGAAGTTGAATTTGGTACCGCTATCAAATTGAAGTGCTATTTTAAACTGGAATTATTGCAGAATATGAGAATTTTAAATTATATCTGCAACCAAATAACTTCCAGATACAATCTAATATGATATATTAACTGCAGGTATTAAAAGTGATAATGAGGGTTCTTAATAGTTGCCAGAGTTTCTATATAGTTATATAATCATCTCAAGTAGGACCTGAAAAAGAGCTGTATTATGATGTTCTGTATCATAGTCAATCACTGATACTAGGATGAAGGGCCAGTAAAAATCCTGAAGAAGAATGTTAACCAAACTATTTGAAATTCAATTGGAGGGTTCCCTGTGGTTGCTTAAAACTTAATTCATAAGGCCAATGACATCTGTTCCCTTCCTAGTGAGGGGATGATGAATTTAAGAAGCTTTTTAAGCCTTTTTGCATGGTAAGTGGTTGATGTGGTAAAATTCTTTAATGAAAGCCAGTTTGATGTTGCAGTTAAGACATCAGACTAGAAACTGGAAGCCATGAGCTGTAGTCCTGTCTTAGGCACGGAGCCAACTGGGTGACCTTGAGTCTGTCACTTTTCCTCAACCCTCGTAAGGAGACAATGACAAGTCACTTCTGAATAACCTTGCCAAAAAAAAAAAAAAACCTGCAGTAACTTGTCCAGGTAATCATCAGGACTCAGGACTCAAAAGGTACTGAAAACAAAACAACCCACAACCATTCTTGGACAGTTTTTGTCCTGTGTACCCAGTGTACTACTTTGTGATTTTTCTTTTAACAGCTGCTCTGTGTATTAAAGATTTTGCCACCTAAATACAATGCATAAACAAAACTTTCTAGGATTGTATGCTTTGGTGAACTGCAAAGCAAATTCAGTGCTATAAATATCTGGTTTTTTTTCACCTTCTGAGTTCATTGTTGCCCCCTCTAATTCATGCTAAGTGTATTTTCTCTGGTTTTTTTAATGTATAAAATCCATATTCAAAGGTCATTATATTCAAGTCAGTGGCTCTTTTGTTTTATCTGATGACAGTAGCAGATAAAATCAAATATTTACATTGCACTTGGAGTTTACCATGACTTCTGGATACAGATGGTAGCAATAGTAGTACAGTAACCTTACTTTAGCAATTGCTACAGCGACACATGGCTTATTCTGAGTCAAGTCATCCACACATCTAATCAAGTATTATCCATACTGATTGAAAGCAGCACTTGAGATTGTTTGATAAAAATATTTTCATTCTTTGCAGGGGAGGCTGGGAATTGAATTTCTGCATTTAAACCTTGTGCTCTACCACTGAGCTATAATGATTCCACCATTTGCTTTCAATAAGAAATAAATACAGGAGTGCAGCAAAAAGGATAATTCTGCATGGCTGGAGAGAAATTACTATTCTTAGCTTAAAATCTTGGAAATGTGTTCACTCTCAGCCTTTGAATTAGCTCTTTATTGATGAAATGGAAAGACTGATCAATATAACCCCATGAGGGCAAAATTTAATTTGTTGTTTAAAAACTGAGTTGCTTCTGTATATTAGTTGTATTTTTTTCTTGCCTTTTTGGTTTTTTTCCTGTTCAAATCCTCTCTTTTATATTATTTTTTTTGTATTTTATAGTAGGTTTTACTTTGCCCTTTCTTGTAAATCATAGCACTGAAGTAAAAAACAAATATAATGTCTTCTCTTCCCTGCCAATATATCTCACCATCAATTTGTAGCTTGTGCTGCTGTTCTACAGTTTAATTCAATAGTTAACTTTTCAATTTGCCAGTACACACATTTCCTTCCTTCCTTCCTTCCTTCCTTCCTTCCTTCCTTCCTTCCTTCCTTCCTTCCTTCCTTCCTTCCTTCCTTCCTTCCTTCCTTCCTTCTTTCCTTCCTTCCTTCTTTCTCTAAGCACTTCTATTAAAAGTGTAAATAAATAATTTGTAGTACATACAATCCTTCGCTATCTTAGATAAAGGAAACATTTGATTCTGAAGTAACAAGATCAACAATTAGGCACTTCAAAGCCCATATCTTTATGCTCTTTGGTCCATTACTGGAGACTAATCTAGGAATTTGCAAGGAAAAGGAAGTATTTTCCAGAAGAAAATATATAGAATAGATTAGATGGAACTGTGACTTTTAAAAATACATTTTAAATAGATACAGCTGTCCCTCAGCTTGCATTCAAATTATGTAAGTTTATATATTAAAATGCAAACAGAACATTTTCCCCATTTGAAATGATTTCAATTTCAGTGAATCTATCAAGAACTAATAGTTGTGTTAAACTTACTAATAAACACATGCTCAGTTATTAACTGTGAAAATAAATTAAATGTAACAATGGAAAAGTTTTCTGTTCTAAATTTTAAAATCTGAAAATATTTTCATTGAGAAGTATTATTGCCATGTACTGATTTTGGAAACATCTGATGATCACATATGGAACTTATGGCTGCATAATTATGTTCTGACTTTCTCACTTCCATATTTCCATTTGTTGTCTTATTTTATTCAGTGACTCCTGCTTATTTATCATCATATAAGCCATGTGTTCATTCTCCAGTTTAGTCATTATTTTCATTAATGCTCTGATACAGAATTGTTTTTAAAAATTGTCAATCTGAATTACATTATTTAGGAAACAAAGCCAAGTGCATTTTAGAGGAGGGCTCCCCTGCACAAGAGGACACTACATAGGTACCTGCAGCTAGTTAAATGGTTAAAAACTATGGTTGGACTCAAAGAGAGAAGCAACCTAGAATTAAGGAGAAACTTTCTAACAGTGAGAACAATTAAGCAGTGGAAAAGTTGGCCTTCAGATATTGTGGGTATTCCATCACTGAAGGTTTTAAAGAAGAGACTAGTCACTTATCTAAAATGGTATAGGTTCTCCTGCTTGAGCAGGGAGCTGGACTAGAAGACCTCCAAGGTCCCTTCCAACTCTATTCTAATTCTAATTCTAAATAAATGTCCAAGTGATATCAAATGTCAGGACACAAGATCCACAAACTCACACATGGAGCACAACATTACACTTAAATATGCAAGTGGTGGAGTTTGCATTGGAAGTTCATATTAATTGCCCCTGCTCTCCCCAGTGGATGTCCATGGAAAATTTGTGAAGTATGGAAACTAAAGACTCCAAGGAATAGTGGTGGTACTATCTGTGAGACAGATTACAATAGTTCATCAGACATGCCTATATTCTAAAAAATAAATTTAAAAAAGATGATGGCCAATCATTATTTTAACATTTTTAAAAAGAAGAGACTTTTCACTTGAAAATGTTTGAAGGATTATTACATTCATTTCTATGATTTTTCAGAGGTTTCACAAATGTGTTGTGATTATAAGTCTGAGAAATTCTAGCCATACATTGTAGTCTAAAACATCTAGAGAACACCTATATGAGAGGTCCCCAGCCCCCAGCCCATGGGCCAGCCCCCATCCAGGGCATGCCAGAACAAGTGAAGCCCCATCCACAGTATGCAGGCAGCAAGCAAAACCATGTCTCCTCCAATATGTGGAAAATCCTCTCTCCACGGAACTGGTCCCTGGTGCCCAAAAGATTGGGGGCTATTGACCTACACTGAGGTGAAGTGAGGCTATATTTTGTGATTTTTAATGCTTTTGGTATTATGAAAGAACTAAAATATTACATCTCTATGTTGTATACTAATATTCCATTTTCTTGAGCATCAGTGGTGAAATATGAGATACAGTTGTTTCCCCAATTGTTGATGTTAGAAATTGATTGATTTTATTGTTCTAAGGGCCTGGAACCACAGTACACATATCATTAGTTCTGGTCCTTGCTATTTAGACACACAAAAGAGCTGCCCAGTAGCACCAGATAATCAATATCACTCAAAAGGCAGGACTATCCTGGTGCTAAGTGAACAACCCAGGGAGCTGTCCAGCAAAGGAAAATTATTGCCTGCAGAGAAATTCTGCATTTTTCCCTTTGCCGATTCTTGTTCAATTTGATGAAAGGGCATCTGCCTTAGAATTAGGACTACACTCTAGAGTGCATCACTCTAAGGAAAACAGTAGCTAAGAAAAGTATTAAGTATAAACTTTGTGAGGGAGGGTGTATCTTCTTGTTGCAATTGTCTCCATAGCATATCAATCATTGGAAATACAGAACAGATCTGTCTGAACTCTTAAGTGATTGATGTCATATTATTGACTTTCTTATCATTTTCTTTCTAATTTTTACTAGCTTGATTTAATGTTTTTATAGCATTTTGAGCTGCTGGCTTTGTTGCTATTTTTAATTGTGCTTTCTAAAATCTTGCTTAAAAAAAAGAAATTTAGAATTGCTCTTCATTCTTACCTAATACTATGATGCTCCAATTTCTTGATCTATTAGCAAATATATCTTCCACTGCTTCTCAAATGCAGTTCTCTTATGGTAGTTACAACATCATTATCCAGTTTGTTTGGTAGTATCTAAATTAAAGTGAACAGGATTAAACTAAAATATTTATGTACCATGAATCAAACTATAGCATAAGATTTATGTGCTTAAAGGGACTGTTCATTACATGCCATATCTATATAAAATAAATACTGTTTTATATATTTAAAAGGAGACAAAAATACCTTCCTTCTAAGTTGGAGGGAGCAGCTGTTTAAATAACTCTATAGAGGGAAACAATGACCAACTGACTTGTATGTTGTAAGGGAAAAAATGATATCTTTTCCTCTGAGAATGCCATATGTTCTATGCTTTGAGGCAAGCTGCCAACAGTACACAGCAATTAGACAGAGCAGACAATGTATGAAAATTTGATCCAAAATACCAACAGAGAAGGATCTCTCTAGGCATTTTAATTGCTAATAGAGATGCATATCAACACTTTAGATTTATCATACCATAAAATAAGTTTCATATAATGCAAATTCTTGCCTGCTACATTATTGTTTGTAAGCCAGAGTTGTTTTTGTTCTTCTTCTTCTCGTTGTTTGTAATGTGAACTATTACATGAATTGTTGTGGCCCAGTAGTTTGGGATTAATAAGCTCTCTTGGTAAGTATACAACTGTTTTTTTCTTCTTTTTTAGTTTTGTATTTGTAACTAATGACATTGGGTAAGCATTAGTTCTAGAAAGCATTATGTAGGTATTCATTAATACAGTGGAGATTATAACTCATTCTGACAGCTTTATTTACACTTGGGCATTAAAACTCTATGTTATGTAACTAATATACAACTGGTTTATCATATGAATTCTAGTCCCTAGAATCTTTATAGACTTGGTTGGTCAAACAAGCATAGATTGAAGTACACTTCTAAATTATTTGCTAACCTGTTATCGAATAATGAATGTTTTTCATTATTTGTTGTCTCCTGTGCATTGTCTTCTCCAGATATCAACTTGTTTATATTTGTTTTGCTTGATCAGAGTAAAGAACAGAGTAACAGGGGAACTTCCGGTTTGTCGGCTTCGCCAGCGGCAGGGTTTCGTGATCCTGCGTGATCCCTGCTGTTTTGGTGCCTCCGATCCGGACGGGTTTGGAGGCTAAGGCTGCCTTGCAGAGGCAGCCAAAGATAGGGGGAGCTGGTGAGGGGTTTGGGGGTGTTGCAACCCCCCTCCCCAGCCGGTAAAACCCCCTTTTCTCAAGGCGGTCGAGCGGCGGTCTGTAATGGCCGCCACAAAGAAGCCAGCAGCTGGGTAAGACTGAGCAGGAGGAAGAGGGGAGAAAGTTTACAAGAGAAAGTTTTTTGGCTGATCCAGGACTTTAAGAGGCGTTTAATCCTGAGAACTGACTTTTTGAAAAATACTGTGTTTCCAGAGGACGATTTCAAGCGGCAAAATTGAGGTGCTGAAAGGAAAGTTTACTCTCCTTCCCTATGGAATTAACAAATGGCCATTGAGAAACCTGTTGTTTTTTATAAAAGGTAAAAACTTGGCTTCTTGTTATAAGTGGGAAGGGAGAGGACAAAAAAAAATATTAAGATCTTGCTGGAGGAGATGCCTTGAAGATCTTGAGACTAGAAATTGATTGCAACAAGGCTGTAAAATACAGATTGGGCTTTTTTTCTTTTCCCTTTTACTGATACCACCCCAGGAAGAGAAAGCGAGAACTTTGTGCATTGTTTGGACTGATTGATGTCTCTGGGACTTTGAGGAATTGTTTTAACTTTTGAAACATTTTGGTTGCTCTAAGAAGAACAAAGAATGGCTTTATCTGATGATGAACTTAGAAAGGAATATCAAGAAAGTAAGGATGCTATGAAAGAAGCTTTCCTTTCTTTAGAAATGGCGCCTGCTATTTATCAGCAAACACAACAACAGATGGAGGAAATAGAAGGAGAAGAAGAAAAAGAAGAAGACGCCATCTTCAGTGAATCTAAAAAATTAATTAAGAGAGAAAGGAGAAAGAAAGGAAGAAAAATGAAGGACTTAAGACTTAAAAAAACACTTAAGAAAGGAAAAAATAAGATGCAAAACCAACTTAATGTTATTGAGCAAAAGGAGGAGGGATTACAACAGACAGGGAAAGCTAAAAAGTCGGAGGTTAGTAGGGGAGGGGGTAAAAAGGCCAGGGGGGATAAGAAAGGAAGGGAAAAGGGAGGGAAAAGCCACAAAGGTATGAAACAAGATGGGAAAAAAGGATTCTTTTTTAGGGATGAAGGGTAAGGTATAATTTTTTTATAAAAAAGATTTAAAAAAGAAGATTCTGCAAGGTACATAAGATGGTACTATGTATTAGAAATAGAAAACTAGAATGTTATAAGAATTAATAAAAGATTAAAATATTGAAATGTTTAGTAATGACAGATTTTAAAATTTAATAAAATTGTAGCACTTGTTTTTTTGAAATAGACAATCGGAATGTTATAAGATTTAATATTTAGATTTATTATCTAATTATATTAATTATTATGAATTTATTATTTTTTCTCTTTAAAGGTTAGTAGGTAGAATGTACTAAGCAGAATCAGATTGGGTATCAGGCGTTATTTTAAATATTAATTTAGGGGGAGGATAGAAAGGCATCATACTCTGATCAGTGATTTCAGGAGAAATTCTTTTATTTTTCTTACTATAGGGAATGAGATAAATGGATAATTTGGAAAGAATGGACAAAAAATACAAATACAATGATTTAAATTAAAATGAATTAAATAAAATAGAAATAAGAAGAATGAAAAGCGGGGAGAAGTTATATAGAAGATATAGAATGGTAAATAAGATAGGTAATGGTATATAAGATGAGCACGAATTTAACTGAAGTCCATACAAAGAGAGGTAATCTGGGGCCAAACTACTTTCTTAAAAGAAGTTTTATATTTTTGTGTTTTGTGTATCTATGTTTTGTTTGAGAATTAATAAAACCTCAGAGGAATGTTGGATGAGAATAATGGTAATCAAGTCAGAGAGGAATGAAGATGATGACTATAAACTGGATAAATATAGAAAATAATAATAGTAACAATGAAATTGAATACGAAAAGAGAAATAATGAGAAATTTGTTAAGAGATATCTATATGTTTATATTGAAATGGTGTAAAACAGAATTATGTTGCATAAAATATTCTACTTGACTTGTAAAATTAATAATGGAAAGAGGTTTTATGTATTTAATGGTTAATGATGGTTTGTTTGTCTTTAAAATCAATAAAATTTGTTCCAAAAAAAAAGAACAGAGTAACAGGTAAGCATAATCAGAATGAGCTGTAAATTTCTTGGGGCACAGGTCATGTTTATACACATTTGTAAAGCATTCTACAGAGTGGCAGTGTTGAATATCGGATGTCTTAGGTAGGGAGTGCTGTATTTGAGAGAGCAAGATGATGGATGCAAAATGGCAATTCAAGTCTTTCCATTTTTTTTGAATCATGGTACACCACTGAGGTCAGACCCAAGGGATGAGGTTTCAGTTATAGTGTTGCATCTACCAACTTGCAGATTTTGACTCTTTCCTTAGATATTCTCCCAGCTGAACATGTACAAATATACTTTTTGTGCAAAGAGAAAGCATCTTCTAACTACTACAGTCCTATTTGTTAGTCTGTAGTAAATATAGCATTGATGATGTGGTCACCTTAGCAGACATAGAAAAGGGGAATGGAAAACAGAGGAGGTGGTAACATTGGATCAATATTTTGAATGGCTGTGAACTACAGAACTACCCTACAGAAGCCCCCTTGCATTTTCTTTTTGCTAGCTTTAGGACAGGCACTGTGATGACCATGTCCCTCATTTTTGTAGTCTTGGCTGAGGACTAAGTGACTTTTGGTGGGGATTGTACTGACCACCCTTTTACTGGTGAGAGATGATAGATGATGTGGGGAAGATTGATTCAGATGGGTATGATTTAAAAGGGAGCCCTGACCAGTCCAGTGAGAGCGCTGATGGGACTGAGTTTGACTGTGCTGTTAGGAGATTGGGATGATACCCTGGTGTTGATGAGACCTAAGGCTAAAATGCTTCAGTGGAACCTTCTTCTCTTCCCCAGAATGGATGATATTGAGTGTGGGAAGAGTTCTCCCTGGGAAGCAGGAGGATTGATTTGGGGGAATATTGAGGAATTGGGAGGAGTTGGGACAATGTTATTGCATTAAGTCCTGCTCTTTTATGCTTGCATTTCAAAATCCCACACCAGTACATCAGGGATAACATTGGAGTTACAATCTCCTGGCATACATTATCACTTGCCCTCTATTTGCCAATCACCATCTAGGGAAATAGAGATTGAGTAGCCGGGAGGGAGACTAAATTGTTTTCATTGAAGAGCCACAGCCTGGATTTACTTTCTTGCATGAAAAGATTCAGAGCAGTGGCTCATAAAAAAACCCCAAAAGATGCTCAGTAAATAGTAGAATCCTTGTAGTATTTTCATGACTAATCTGTTAAGAATGCCTTGACTTGTACTTTAGAAAAAAAACACTACAAGTGAGGAATAATTATGTGAGGCTAGGGAATGCCTCACACTCATATATTTGAATGATTGATTGTGTGGAATTCAAATAAATCCCTTCAGATCTACAGCCAATTATTGTAGGAAGAAGTGTGGCCAAGTCTTCACACTACTCATTTTCTCCTTATTTGTGGGCATCTCTAATACATAACATTCTTACATATGGAGATTTTTTTTTTCTGTTTTGAGACTTTCTGCAGGCAGGTTTCCAGAGTGGGATGTTTGCAGTTGTTCAACTGTTCCATCTCTTTTCAACTGTTGTGTCCAATGATTGGTTATTGTGAATAGTGGACAGAATTGCTAAATATTTCTGACTTATCCATATATAGCATGGAAGCATGGAAGAGTTCATTTGAATGATTCTCCCTGTAATACTTTCCAAGGTTTTACCCTTTACAAGATAATCCTTAACCATATCTAGAAATTCTATTTGTAAGTTTCACTCTGTTGTTGTTCCTGTCTTTTTGTAGGAAATAATATGATCAATATACATTTCCATAGATTCAGTTGCTGATCTTTTGGCATGTAATATTTTGCAACATCAACAAGTTTCACCTTTAAAACAATGCAATCCAAGCGGTTTTAACTATTCTTCCATTGTGCTTCATTTGGTAAGCTGTATAGCATATTTCACTTTGTTTACAAATACCGGAATACATTGTCCAATTGTTCAAAATAGATAATTAGAGACAAGTTTTATTTCAAAGATACTTTCTCTGCATGCACATACATGCACACACACACACACACACACACACACACACAAATGAAAACAGCACAAACAATTTCATCCCCCCAACCTCCCCAGGCTAAGAGGCTAGCTAGAAACATTAGGGAGTCTGAGACACAGATGGGGATTTGACTGGTAAAAGTTATTACTGATAGAATAGCGATCGTTGAGACGGAAGATATGAAAATCATAATAGCTTTTCAGGTGCATATTCATGATATGAGTTATGTTACGGAACAGGTCAAGCAATCAGTTTTACATTCATATCCTGAGCCTTAGTCATTTCTGTTAGAATGCTCTCCTGTGAACAGCTAATTTAGCTGGGGCATAGAAATTTATTCTTGTGTGAAGTCTGTCTTATTTAGCAAAGGTGGAAGTAAATTCAAAACTATCTCTGACCTAATTCTAGATGACCAAGATAATGTATTTTTAAAAGAAGCATGGTAGCTTATTTATTAAAAAAAATTAAAAATGATTTTGTGGATTTATAATTTAGTCTTTTTTTTTTTTTTAAGATGTTTTGGAGTTTTGGGAGCAAAAAAGAAAAAAATCATGCAGGAAATATATTTATTCTGAATAAGAAATTATAAGAAATTATATTTATACACTACTTAAAAAAATAAAGGGAACACTTGAACAACACAATGTAACTCCAAGTCAATCATACTTCTGTGAAATCAAACTATCCACTGAGGTAGCAACACTGATTGACAATCAATTTCACATGCTCTTGTGCAACAGGTAGAAAGCATAGGCAGTTAGCAAGACATCCCCAATAAAGGAGTGGTTCTGCAGGCGGTGATCACAGGCCACTTCTCAGTTCCTATGCTTTCTGGCTGATGGTTTGGTCACTTTTGAATGCTGGTGGTGCTGTCACTCTAGTGGTAGCATGAGCGTAGTGTCCAGAGCATGGAGGCTCTACCATGAGACAAGCTAGTACATCAGGAGACATGGAGGAGGCCGTAGGAGGGCAACAACCCAGCATCAGGACTGCTACCTCCACATTTGTGCAAGGAGGGACAGGAGGACCACTGCCAGAGCCCTGCAAAATGACCCCCAGTGGGCCACAAATGTGCATGTGACTGCTCAAACACTCAGAAACAGACTCCATAAGGGTGGTATGAGGGCCTGACATCCACAGGTGGGGTTGTGCTTACAACCCAACACTGTGCAGGATGTTTGGCATTTGCCAGAGAACACCAAGATTGGCAAATTTGCCACTGGCACCCTGTGCTCTTCACAGATGAAAGCAGGTTCACACTGAGCACGCGTGACAGACGTGACAGGGTCTGGAGACGCCATGGAGAACATTCTGCTGCCTGCAACATCCTCCAGCATGACAGGTTTGGCAGTAATGGTGTGGGGTGGCATTTCTTTAGGGGGCTGCACAGCCTTCCACATGCTCACCAGAGGTAGCCTTACTGCCATTAGGTACCGAGATGAGATCCTCAGACACTTTGTGAGACCATATGCTGGTGCAGTTGGCCCTGGGTTCCTCCTAATGCACGACAATGATAGACCTCATGTGGCTGCAGTGTGTCAGCAGTTCCTGCAAGACTAAGGCATTGATGCTATGGACTGGCCTGCCCGTTCCACAGACCTGAATCCAATTGAACACGTCTGGGACATCATGTCTCGCTCCATCCACCAATGCTATGTTGCATCACAGACTGTCCAGAAGTTGGGGGATGATTTAGTCCAGGTGTGGGAGGAGATCCCTCAGGAGACCATCCGGCACCTCATCAGGAGCATGCCCAGGTGTTGTAGGGAGGTCATACAGGCACATGGAGGCCATGCACACAACTGAGCCTCATTTTGACTTGTTTTAAGGACATTACATCAAAGTTGGATCAGCCTGTAGTGTTTTCTTCCACTTTAATTTTAAATCCAGACCTCCATGGGTTACTAAATTTGATTTCCATTGATAATTTTTGTGTGATTTTTTTGTCAGCACATTCAACTATGTAATGAACAAAGTATTTAATAAGAATATTTCATTCATTCAGATCTTATTTTTGTGTTCCCTTTATTTTTTTGAGCAGTGTATATGCAAAGATTTTCTGAATGATTTATCAATATTGTTTCATCTGCTACGTTACCTATAGTTTCATAGAACATTAGTTTCTTTCTTGAGAGCTGAGAGGATTGCTTCTTCATCATGAATGCAAATACCAAGAGTGGCAATAACTTGATCCACAATAATGCAGGCAGAGCTAACTGAGCATCTCTTGAGCTATAAGTTCCACATTCCTGGTACTTTCATTATGGATAAAGGGCATAGAGAAATAAATATACATGCAATCTATGTTGCATCCCATTATAACCAAATTTCTCAACCTTTCTGGGTTTGTAGACTGGTGAGGGTGGGGGAAGAAAGGATGACTCCATGCGATCATTGGTCAAATGTATGCTTGTGCCCACTACATATGCAAATGGAGTGCACAAATGGAGGACACACACACACACCGCTCGTACATATGCTTGCCCGCCACTTCCACAGCATGGTTCTGAAAGGCTCAAGGCCCGGTAGTGGTCTCAGGGGTTGAGGACCCTACATTATAAAACGGTTTCCTCATTGCATTGCATTGGAATGGAAAAACAAAAACAGAGAGTCATAAGTTATGGACTTCATAAACAGTTTCCTTACTATTTCGCTGAAGTATTGCTCCTGTGTCTTTCATTGTACACTAATTTCTGTAGCAGTTTTCTGTTTCCCAGGACAACACTTTGAGATAACTCTTCCTATAGAGCTTTCTCAATATTGTTGCTACTGTCACTACTAAGGTCTGTCTTTGAGAAAGTGTTGAAGACTTTCTCCTTTCTCTGTAGAAATTAAGTGAAATTGTTCACTCAGTTCAATTCATTAATTTGCTATTAATGTTGAAATACCATTTGTATCTAATACTAGTATTATAAATTAAAGCTACTTTTACACTGTATCAGATCTGTGTCCTTGCTCTACTTGTTCTATACTAACACTTTCATTTGACAGAGCTTTTATTGATTTAAATAAAATACTCATACTCTATCTTTCCCTTAAGCACACAAACCTTCATCATAATATAAATATAAAAACTCTTTAAAATAAATTAAAAGACAGGTACATTGTAGCGAACAGATATATATAGTCCCCCAAAACTTTCAATGAGAGAGAGGGAAAGAGAGAAGAAAATTTTTTTAGTTTGTATTTTCTTTGGATTTGGTATAAAACTTCTCCAAGTGTTTCTTTTACAATAACTGGCTCATTTATTATCATTTTTTAACATTATGATCACTTTTTGTAATGAGGCAGACAGATATTATCACAAATATAATGGCAGAGTTACAGAAATTTGATCCAATGCTGGAACCATTCTTAAGAATCCTGAATTGTCATGCTTAATCTCACTTGTACTGCATTCTATTATTTCCATCTAAAATTGGTAATTGTAATTTACATGTACCAGTGATATTTAAAAGTTATGCTGCTGACCTGTCCAAGTAAAGATCTCAAGAGTGGATTTATCATTGAAAATTTAAATCTTTGTTGATACAGTATTATGCCCTGAATTTGCCACCTTCTCATTTTAATAGGGTAGCATGCTGCCAATGAGAAACACAGTAGAAATTGTCTTTTCAGTTTAGGATTTTAGCACACCAGGAATGGTAAGAAATCAGTCCAGTGCAATATCCAAAAGAAAAATAAGTTCATTGAATCTTGTCCATCTTGAGTTTTGCTAATAGGTATATAAAAGAAGGTTTTTTAATTTTGGAAACTTTCATACAGTATCAACATAGTTTGTCACTTCCTTTTTACTTACTTCTAAGTAAGTGTGCAAATTAAATGTGTTGGTAATGATGATAACAGTTATTGACATCAGAGTTGAAGGAAAATATCATTTCTTTCTCTTTTACTTCATTCCCTACTCCTCCCATAAGTCATACTACAAGAACAGGGAATAGCTTTTAGCATGGTCCAAGATAGACACAGATTATCAGACATGTTTAGCTGCCATTTCGTTTACTTCAAGCACTGTAGGATAAACACCCACCTATTTCTAATAATTGTCCACACAAATGTTTTATATGGAACAGGCCATATGATGGTTGAAAAGTCCTCAAATGAAGAGTATGTAAGTAAAGTCCTTCCAATGCTCCAACCAGTCCATAAAGCTCCAGAATGGATAAAGAGCTTTTTAAAAATCCCCATTGTTCTAAAATGTGATAGTTCTTATTGGGCCTCTTTTTAAAGAAAAAATTGCAATATTAAAGCATTGGGCTCCATTGAATGGAAAAGCAAAAGACATGACCAAATGCAATATCCAGAATACTTATTGCAACTGGGGATGGTGGATGCTTATTATAGTAAGGCTTCCAGTCATGGAAGGTGAGCAGGACTCAAAGCAAAATGTCAAAGGGAGGGGGAAATTGGAAAGCTTCTAGGAGCTGCAGAGGAAGGGGGAATGTCCACAGCAGGAACTGAGAGGATGTATCCATCCAAGGGAAGAGTAAGCTCAGGGATGAACCCAGCAGGGAATGAAGAGAGAGAGAGATGGCGCCCAAAGCTTGTGGAGGCGGGAGAAGAGAAGTAGGGAATTTACACAGCAGGAAAAGAGATGCAGACAGCAGATGCAAACAGCAGGAGGGAGAGATGTTTAGAGCAGGAGACAGTGCTTATGAAAAAAGGAAAAGGAGGAAAGTAAAACAAATCCCTCTCCATCTTAAGAAAACAAAAATATTGCCATAATTTAGAGTTTAAAATTAATACTTATCACTGTTTCCCTGTGAATAAGACCTATCCAGAAAATAAGCCCTAGCATGTTTTTACACATGTGCCTAATAAAAGCCCTGCTCCCCAAAATAAGCCCTACTGCCCAGCTGCACATTCTGTCTGGTTGATTGTAATGCCACAGCCACAAGGGGAGGCAGGATGGTGATGGAGCTGCCCCACGCAACCCACCCAGCTTACCTCAGGGCCCCTGCATCCACGCCATCCATGCCCTGACCTGCCTTGCAGTGGCAGCATTGGCAGTTATGTGCAGCAGGAGCCCACATGGCTGCTGTCCCACTTCTTGTGCTTGCTTGCAGCCATAATGGAGCAGGAGGCCAAGCCACGGTCTGTTGGTGTCATGGCCACAAGGTGGGGAAGGTGTCGGGTGTGGATGGGGGTCTCTGACATAAGGTAGTATGAGGCGTATGGGGAGCTGCATCAGTTGCCTCACCTTGTGGCCATGGTACCAGCGCATTGCTTGGCCTCCTGCTCCATTGTGACTGCAAGCAAGCAGAAGAAGTGGGCCCACAGCCACATGGGTCCTGCTTGATGGGGTGCTGAAACTTCCACCATGAAGTGAAGCACGTGTCGGGGCATGGGTGGCTTGATTATGAGGGCCCTGAGGTAAGCTGGGGTGTGGGGCAGCTCCATCCCACTACTTTGCAGCATTAGCACTGGTGCACTGCATGGCCTCCTGCCCTGCCACAAACAAGCAGAAGCGAGCCTCTCTTATATGGGGGAAAAATAAGACACCTCCCTAAAATAAGCCCTAGTGCTTATTTTGAGCCCCCTCCCCCAAATAGGACATAATCTTATTTTCGGGGAAACATAGGTATTTTGAAATTATTGAAACATTGCTCTAATATGATGTTATTTAAATGGCACAAGTATCTGTGGAAAACATCTTTTTAAAGTCTATGCTAGAGAAAACTTGCTGCTAAAACCAAAATTGCAGATGTTTCATTTGAATCCTATTGACTGGCTCATGAATACACTTCTGATGTATGATACCAGACACAACAAATAATGAACAATTGGTCTGATTTATGTCTAGGTTTCCTTAAAGTTATCAAATAATTAACCCCATATATTTAAAAACATTATAAATATTACACACCACATGCTTTTTGAATTGTAAGAAGACCTCTATCATGCATCCAGATAAACTTAGAGCAGAATAACTGAAATTTCAATATATGTTAAGCTAAACTACAGTTGGCTTGGGTGATTTCATCAAGTAATGGGATGTCAACCATTGCTTTTGCATATAGTATGAAATGAGATGTTGTACTAAACCATAATTTTCTCTTCTTTTGGGTATATTTTCTTGTGTTTTGTTCAGCTTTGTGTAGGCTTACCTAGGATTTTTAGACTTGGTTGCAAAAATTATGATCACAAGTTGGCAGTAAATAACAATTCTTTTGTGCCTCTTAGTGGTCATTGAATTTTGTAGGGTAGATCTTGTAGCTCTAGATTAACTCAATCTGTAAACCCAGCCAACATGTATTAATTTTGAAGCTGGATAGCATCACACTAAGGAAGTTTCAAGATAGATGGTTCTTGACACTATCCTTAAAAAAAAATGCAGCAAATGTATATTGTCTATTTACCTGATTTTCTGTAACGAAAAGTTGGAAGCCATGGTAGAAAAATCAAAGTAGAATGCCCAAGGAAAATCTATCCTCCTAAATTTTGTAAACAAGTTTAGCAATTAAAAAAATAAAAACAATTGTGGATGCTCCTTCAAATGGAAAAACAGGTTATTATGGTTGGGGGGGGGGGAGGCTGAAACTTGGGAGACCCAAGAGGAATGAAGCTCATTAGCCATGATCTCATGAGACAACTAAATAGTTACTGAATTAGCTCATTTGAGGTTACACAGTATACACTGAACCATAATCTAACCCAATAGGTTACAACGGTACAATGTTCTAAGCCAGAGCTGTCAAATTCCTGGCCTGCACGCCTAGCTTCACATGCTTGCCAGGCTCACACTCAGTTTATCGAAGGGGAAAAGATGTTTAACTCTCCTGTTTTAAGCTATTAATCAAAACCAAAACCCAATGAAGCTTGTTAACCAGGACTATCATGCTGTGTAAATGGAATCATTGGGACTTTATCTTACAAATACAATTTTATCTCCAAATACAATGTTGGAGATCAAAGGATCTGCAGAATCTAAACATCTGACTTGGGAAAAATGTCATTCCTTATTGAATATCTTCTGTGTAAATTTCTAATTGATATGAATTCTCCTACACCTCCTTCCCTCCTTTTTAACTAGATACTTGCTTATTCTAGAGGAATTCAAAAGGTCATTGAAAATGAAAATAAGTTCATTGATTTAAACTGAAATGGTTGATATGAATTGATTTTGTTACAATATGCTTATCCTATTGTTTATGTAAATTTTAGCTTGGATATATTTTGCTTCAGGGATCTGTGTCACTCTTGGCCTTCCTTTCCATTTTTGACTAGAATTTGTATAATTCAACTTTATCAAGACCATGTTTTCTAAAAACAGCAACAAAACAACTTTACGTACATGAGAACATGATGATGACAAGCTGAATTGGACCAAGCTTCTCTTTTTCAATTGGAAAACTTTTGTCTTCAGAAATGAAATGTAGATTTTTATCTTTCAACTACCAAGAGTTTACTCTTCATATATTATCTAAGAAACACATGTTGCTATTTTAATATTTTCCTGTTTTCCAGCCCTCTACAGTGTTTCTCAACCTTGGCAATTTTAAGATGTTTGGATTTCAATTTCCAGAATTCCCCAGCAAGCATGCTGGTGGGGGGCGGGAGGAGGGTGGATTTCTGGGAGGTGTAGTCTACACTCTTTGAAATTGAATCGATGTTGAAATAATTTAAAAGAGGAGACCATGTATACACAATGGGATGTAGTGTCCCATGTAGCTTTAAAACTGCTTTGAAATGCTGGCTCTGGCTACACATTTACAATGGAAATAAGTTAGTTTCTGCTTTCTCAGATTCCTCTTTCCTCTGCTCTCCTGAAAACTAGATCTTTCTTCTAGGTTTCAAACAAACATTGGATACCTACTGTATCTCTGCACCATCTTGAGCATTGACCCACACCTATTAAATTAAACTTTAGGGTAAATGGGAAGATATTATAAATGGAAAGCCTGAGGCTATCCTTGGGGCAAATGGGGAAAAATAACTACACATATTAATATTTACAAATCTTAAAGTCAATAGGGTAAATAGGATAATAAGGGAAGAGTGTAAATGAAAGGATTAGATTTTAGACAATCATGGATTAGACAAGATAAAATTAATCTTTTGTTTACAGCTTTGATTTATTTACACAGTCAATGAAATTCTACTCTGTATGAATGGCCCAGGAGGCACTAGCAAAATAAAGTTTGAAAATTCAAGTGTTTGGCTAAAAAAGGCTTGTTTACATAACATTACACAGATATAATAGCTTACTATAAAATAATAAAGTTAAAAACACAATTTTTATTAAAATGGTAAATTGAAGATATGTGACACTGAGAACTGTATGAAATTCAAATCTTCAAAGACTGTTTACAGAGCAATTCTCCTGTTCTCCTTGAAGGAATATAGCAGCACAGCCACAGAATGGTCCAATGACTTTGAAAAATATTGACAGATCAGGTGATTGGTTTTGTGGTTAGACACCAAAATACAAAACAATTAAAAGCAAAATAAAACCCAGATCTCAAAATCTAGCTATTTCAGTCCAAGTTCTTCAATTTATCAGACATATCACACTCTCTGTTGAACATAATGCTCTTGCTGTTATAATATAATTGTGAATGGTAGTAGATTTTCTTTGTTGCTACTGTATCAAATCATAATATACTTTGGGCTTGGGTTGTGAAATGGATTCTTGACAGTAAAGTACATCAGAGGAACAGTGTACCTTCATCTTACATGTTGCAGCTTCCTAGGAATTTATGTTGGATAGCTTGTATATTAAGCTCCAGGAAAAGAACATGTGATAGCAATAACAAGGGCTTTCAGTGACTCCAAATCCCCTGCAAGTTTGCAATGAAGAACTGTCCACTAGGGGGCAAAGTGATTCTGAAACTTATAAAATCTTGTTTTTATTTTTTGCAGAAAAAATGAATTGTAGAAGCAAAAATATTAGTACCCAGGTTATTTGATGTGATGATAATAACAATACAGTCACCACACATTCATAGCTTGGGTGGTGGACTCTCTTGCATGCTGGAGCAATTTATAGAAAAAACATCTTTAAAATGGTCTGCTCTGTAAATCTTAGCTGGATAAATTTGCAGTAGGAAAGGCAGCCTTAAATCCTAATTAAACACACTGAATCGTAGCTTATAATAAAGGCAAATGGTGGAAATATTTCAACACAGTACTGTTTCTTGCACCAGTTAGCAGCTTATTGCTGCCTTAAATACCAAGTGCAGCTTCTGCAGACTTTTCAAGAGGAGCTCCATATAGAGTACAGTAGTCAAGAGGATTTGTAATGAGAGAATGGATAACCATGACACAATTAATGTGCTCAAGAAAGGATTCACTTAGTTCATTAAAGGAAATTGTACAGAAACTCTTCTTGGCATTAACACCTCCAAATCAAGGAACAGCTGAGGATCAGGAGTACTATAAGACTACAAACCTATTTTAAGAAGAACTATAACCCTATTTACAACAGTTTATTATTTATTAACATTTCCTGAATTTTTGTCTTTCTTGGTTAAAATATAACCTGCAAGGAGACCCATCCACCCAGCCTGCTGCCCTTACAAACAAAGGCCAACTTACAGCATTTCATTATACCTCAGGCTGTCAATATATCCCTCCCTTACTTTCTTAAGGTAGCAAGGAGATAAAGTCTAACTTTTTATTGCTACCTAGTACCTATCCAGTTTCTTTGTAGTCAGGTTCTGATATCCCTATAATATATTCTCCCCAATTTTCCTTATACATATCTTTAGAGCAAGTCATGATAAACTAGTAGACTCATCCAGGAGATTTGAGAATGTGGACACTTTCCGTCTCTCTCACTACCTAGCTGAGCAAAGTAGAGGTTGAGAAGAAGTGTTTTGCAGAGTTAATTTGTGAATTGGCTTTTCTAATACAAAGAGGTTAAGATCTTTCTCTTGTATATTTATTAATAGCCACATAGATGTTTGATGGAAACTTTGTACTATACCTCTTATATGATAAATTATAGTTGTCAATGTTCTCTTTCCCATTCAGATGTGGAAAGCATATTCCAAGCACTATACTGCAGTTTGCATTCAGTCACCTAAATCTGGTCCTGTTAACAGAACTAAGTAAAGAAACAAACTTTATCAAGACAGGACACTTTTTTATTACTTGCTGTAGAGAATCAGAAAAGCTGAAGAAGTGGAGACATTAGTTAGGACATTTTAAAACTTTGTTTTTCAATATAATATTTTTTTGTACTTCTCTGTGCACTTTTTTAAACTTCTACCATGTCCCAGCTTCTCTTCTCAAGAAGAAATTTGCAGCATTAAAATGGGCAATGCTGTATTTTGGATTGCTAATGGTAGATCTTGTTAGGGATAACAATGTTTACCCTAACTGGCTTAGGTAAAATAATAAATATGTAATCATAGTTTATAAGTTAAAGTGTCTGCAACTTTAAATATGGGAATGTAATTAGGGGAGTGGTTGTGAAAGCACTTTAGAAGAAGCAAGACGATAGCTTGCTCTCTCTCTGGCTTTGATGATCCCTAATTACTGCATGGACTCAAGACTGCTTTACTCAAACGGGAGAAAGACAAAGGACTGATTTGTAAGTGAACTGACATAGGATATTCTGCACGGACTTTGCTAACTGAATATCCTTGAATGGACTGACTAAATGATACATGACTAATGGACTGTTATTTTGACTATGCTATAAATGGAATAAACTATATTTTTGATAGCACAAATATTATTTGTGTTATTTTTACTGTATGTTAATCAACATACAAACTTATCTCACTCATTTATCTGTGTGCCTATCTGACTAATGCTGCACATTCTGTTTAGCTTGTCTCCTTAACCCTGGTTGGGGAACTCAGGCTTAACAGATCTGATTGCATGTTCAGTCATCTTTTACCTCAGATATGTCCTTAAAACACTTCTATATCATAAAAGGGTTTTGCAAAATGTCCTAAGTATAAGCCTAGCATAATTAGATTATAATTAAATCTAAACATTAATAGCAGAAACAATGATATATTGTTCCTTTCAATAACCTGCTATTATTGCCTTTGTTATTTCTGGTACATTAAATTTTAGATTGTAAATTTGGTAGGACAGGAATATGAAGCATAAAGGCAACAGGCAAGCTAATAGTGCTATATTACGTAGATGAATGCATATATCATTCCACTATTGTTCCTGATAAAGAGGACTGAATTGTGGTTGTCACATTGATTATGAAGAAGGAACAGGATATATAGCAGCCAAGTAGAGAAATGGTTAATGGTATTCAAGTAAAAATTGATAAAAAGTAATCTAACAGAATAGTACTTTGAAAATAGTATAAAGGTAAAAATGTCCATGCAAATTTTACTCCACTAGTCATTGTGGACTACAAGAGGTGGTACTTAGCTCTGTTTCAAGGCCATTGAGCCAGCATTGTCCAAAGATATTTCCACAGTCATGTGGCCAGAATGACATCAGGGAGTGCTGTTACCTTCCCAACGACGGTACCTATTTATCTGTTCTGATTTGCATGCTTTCCAACTGCTAGGTTAGCAGGAGCTTAGGCAAGAAGGGAAGCTGACCCAGTCACGGTGCTTTGGTCTCAAACCCGGACTACCGGATTTTCAGGTGACAAGCCCTTAACCACTAAGCCACTAAGCCATCCTTTGGAAAAGTATACAAGAAAAGAACTATTTAGCACAGGCATAAGACTAAGAACTTTGATAATGTTGAAAAAGGCCATTTAGGCTACTGAATCCAAATCCCTATTTTATAGAAAACTCATATTTAAGGATCCCTGATATATGACTGCCTAGGATCTGCTCAACATATTCAGTGAGAGAGAATCCAGCAGTTTTCTGGCAAGTGGTTCCACTATGAAATGGTTCTTAGTTGAATATTTGCAATGTTACCCATTAGATTTCAATCAGGTTTTAAGTCAGCTTCTGTAACACAGCTTGCATGTATTGTTGTCCATATAATATGGAACGATATAGGCAGAGATGGGCTTCAAAAATTTTAGCAACAGGATCTCTGCCAGGTTGCTGGGTGTGTGTGGCCATGGTGGATGTGACCTAGTCAGTTCCTGCACCATTGGGGGGAGGCATTTTTGCCCTCCCCGGGTTCCAGAGGCTTTTTTGGGAGGGCGAAAACATCCTCCAGGACTCCGGAGACTCTCTGGAAGCTGGAAAAATGCCCATTTCCAGTCTTCCCAAACTTCCAGGAGGCCCATTTTTCACTCTCCCCAAGCCTCCATGCGCGCCCTGCACTTACCTGTATCCGAAACAGATATATGGGGACTCCTGAGAGGAGCGGGGTGGAGTTGGGTGGGTAGGGCCAGCCAGGAGTGGGATTTGGGGGTTCTCTGAACTGCACAAAATCTTAGCTAGGAGCTCTCCCAAACCCCAGTGAACCCCTAGCAACCCACCTCTGGCTATAGAATTGTTTCCTAATTCATTTTCAGTAATTAAATGAAGCACAAATTTTATTATTTTATAATGCCCCTTGTTGTATTCTGTTAACTTTTGTGATTTTTTAAAAAATATCTACTTGCTCATTTACTAGCTTATTTACCCAATGTTGTAATGACTTTAACAGTACATTTTGATTTGTGAGTTTCAAATGAAAAAAACTTGTTTTTTAAATTAGCACTTAACTACAGATTTATGATTCCTTATCATTAGTGTTTGAAATAGATCAATAATCTTATGGAAGTATCTATTCTATAATCAAAGCAAACTGGAATTCTAATATTAATTTTTTCCTCAAGTTAAAAATATAAAAAATAAAATTGTCTTTAATGAGCTTCAATAAGTTAATGAACTAAACCAATAAACCTCCTTGATAAGATTTTATATTGTCCATTTAAATCCCATAATTTCAATCATAAATGTAGTAAGAAATGTGCACAGTGGAAACCAATAATCAGTAAATACTCTAATATTAATGAATATTAACATCAAATTGACTTTTAGGAAATGCTAAGAAGAGCAGAGTTGACCCCTAATTTTTATCAGAAAAATAGGTAGAGAACTGCACAAAATTTGTGATGTCTATTGCCTGCCCCTAGAACAAATAAGTAAATCTTGTCAATCAGGTGGAAATATTATCCTGCTAATGAACCAATCAGTTTAAAGTAGTTTTTACAAAAAAAGAAAATATACAAGTAGTTGGGGAAGCTTCACCAAAGTAATTAAATCAGGCTTCAGATCTTTTTTTTTTCTTTTACATACTATATACTCCATCTACATACAGTTATAAAACCTGAGACAAATTGAGACATCAATCAGTTGTGTGGGGAACAGGATCAATTAGTTAAATATATATAAGAAAAGTCTTGGTGAAATATTGTTTAAAACTCTGATCAAGGAAGCACCTACTATTTGGCATGTTTGATATTCTCCTGAAGAAGACATGATATTGAATAACTCATCAATGCCATGACTATTAGGATAAATTGTTAGCAAAAACATGTGGATAATGGAAACTTCAAAAGCTGCAAATCTAGCATGATAAATGATGCCAAATGCCATGTGTTAGTTTACTTAGGTTAGATTTTAATGTTTTTAAAATGAGTGAAATGATGTATCTCTGTGCTACAGTCACATTATCATAAATGTATTTGCTAAAACAGAAGACATAAATTGCAGTTCAATGCAGTAACATACAGTGGTATGCTTGAATGTTTCTTTGTGATTAAATGTGAACAATTGCTCCTTAAGGTAAAGGTCTGTGTATGCATGATTAATCAGATTGGAATGACAGTACGGACAGCTCATGCCATGCCTGGTTATCAGATGATTGATTTTTTTTGTCTATGCGGCTGGGTGAGAAAATATTTATCAATAACTGCATCACCCAAACTCTGATGTCACTGACAGCTCGAATCACTTAACACACACTGTATTATCTGGTTCATTTATAGACATTGTGAGTACAAAAGGATGCATTGGATTGCAAAATATAAAATCAAAATGCAGATTTACTCAAGAACAATTCTTAGAGGTATATAATGTGTATTATAATGTGTACACACACACACTATTATAAAGTATATAATATATATAAGGTGTATTTTTGTAAGCTGTCCAAAATCACTGAGAGTGAGTGGGCAGCCATACAAATTTTAATAAATAAATAAATAATGTGAGGATACAGAATGAGTATGCCATCCTTGTATGATAATCTTAAGTACTAAGAAATACAATGACTTCTCTATACAAGACTTAGTTAAAAGGATCTGGAAATTAAGAACACTGTGCAATAATCAACAATACTTATCTAGGTCTTGTATGCACACCTTTACCTCAAGAATTAGATATTTCATAGATGGTAAGAAAAAAAAAACACTTTTACCTGGTCTGAGTGAGAGATGCGACTTAATAGAAAGGAGAAAATTGGGTAGTCCTCTACTTCTGAACTCAATTGAGCCCAAAATTTCCATTGTAAGCAAGACAATTGTTAAGTAGGTTTTGCCCCATTTTATGACCTTTCTTGCCATAGTTGTTAAGTGAATCACAGCAGTTGTTAACTTAGTAACACAGTTGTTAAATGAATCTGGCATTCCCATTAACTTCGCTTCTCAGAAGATTGCAAAGGGTGATCACATGACTCTGGGACCCTGCACCTGTCATAAATACAAGCCAGTGGCCAAGTGTCTGAATTTTGATCATGTGACCATTGGGATGCTCCAAAGATCATAAGTGTGAAAACCATCATAAGTTACTTTTTTCAGTGGTATTGTAACTTTGAACAATCTCTAAAAAAATGATTGTAAGTCCAGGACTACCTGTAATCACTTGTTATTATAGATAAACAAAATTGAACCAATCAACATTCAGCCTCTACATCATTTTAGCCTCTCTATAATGAAGAACAGGACAAAGACAAGAAAAGCTTTCAAGCATCAATGAGCAAACCTCAGATTATTATTTTAGCTATAACATACTATTGGCCTGTATCATACGAGTAGAATTTTCATTGATTATATCTTTTTAAAAATTGATAAACTATAGTTCATTCTCTTTTTATAATATAAACCACATTATAAAAAGACACATATAACAATAATAATCTACAAAATAAGAGATATAAACAATATTAAACCAGCAATGAAACTGAAAGGAATTATTTCATGTCATGTAAAAAGCAAGAAATAGTTATCTAATTAATTTCTCTGGGAGAGCATTTAAAAATCAGGTGCTACCACAGGGAAGGTTATGTCTTTTGAAACTGTGTATAGAATTTTTCTTACAGATGAGAAATGGATGACTCTAAGTGCTCTTTTTCTCTATCCTTTTTACCAAAAACATGCCAATTCATAATTGGTTCTATCTTTCACTTTTCAACTAACATTGGATTACTGTATAAATATATTCTTTCAGAGAAGCAGCATATATGCAAATTTTGCTTTTAAAGCTGCGAATGGAAGGGAAGGTCTTTTATATTATTGCAGTAAATTTCTGAAAATGGGATAGAAATGTTTGTATGATGGGATCCAGTTGGTTTTAAGCCTTACAAATTTATCATCAGTATTTTCAAGCATGTTGTAGTTAGTTTTTCAGTGTGATTCATATTTCAGACTGTATTTTTGACAACCTATTTCATGCTTGATTGACCACAAAGGTTGAAAATGCTCCTCCATATTGGATTAGTAGAGCTAAATTTGTTATGATAAATGGGTAACTAGGTTAGTTTAATTGCTGCTGGTTCTTTCAGGATCTCCATTTTTTCTATTGTTTTTGGTCCATTGATTTTACTTTCTTTTTGGTTAGAAGAAATGTGATCAAAAGATACATATAGATCAAGTTGGAAAATTACTTTAAAAGGTATCCATGTTGAAGTTTAAGATTACCACTGGATGAGAGAAAAGAAATAAATATTAATGTGCAACTTGTAATAGCTTTTCCATTGTTTATTCATATTGCTTCGTCAAAAATATTCATCTTTCCTATTCAATTATGCTTAACAATATATGCTATGGTATGGAAACAAAATATGTGTTGGTATATAATTCTTTTTTTTTTTTCTGGTGTAGAATTTCCTGTAACAAAAATAATTCAGAACAGTTTCTTCGGTGACAGATTGAAACCTCCTTTCTGTGAGGCTTCGATCTGTACTCACCACTGGAATGCCCCGAGCTGGCTAAGTCACCCTGTAGAGGTGGTGAAGAAGAGGGAGACTGCCAGCAGGGTTGAGGACAGCCGCATCTCTCCTCCCCAGCTGGCCATTACTCCCATTCCTGAAGGCAGTTGTAGTGGTGGTCAGAAATGGCCACCACAAAGAAGAACTCGACCAGAAAAGAATGTGCAGGAAGAAGATAAGAAGAGAAAGTTTTGGTTGACTGGGTCAAACAGTAAAAGCAACAAATAAGGTACTCTGGAATTGAAACTATTAAAAAAAAACAATAACATTGTTCCCTAAGAAGATTTTTAAGCTGCGATGGAGAAAGAAAAGGGAAAAGATTTGGTTTTTTCCTTCCTTTTCCTATACTGACAGCTAAGAGACTTAAGCAAGAAATTGGAAAAAAATCCACTTTGACATTAATAGGCATTTAATGCTGAAAATAAAAAGTCAAAGGGATAATAAAGATTTCTGGATAATCAAAAGTTTTTAAAAACAGGAAAGGAGAGAAAAAGAATAAAAGGGCAGGATCTGGAAGGGAGGAGACTGCATGGAATTAAAATGAATTTACAGCAAAATCTCAACAAGACTTCCAAAAGATACATTTTAACTGAAATGTCGCAACAAAAACCCCAGGAAGAGAACGTGGAAAAAGAAATAAGAAGAAATAACTTGGAACTATTTGGATTACTTGATGATTTCTGGATTTTTGGTTTTGTATTTGAATGACTAAAATCAATCGGGTGGTTGTTTAAAACTGTTTAAAATGGCTTCACTTTTAGAAGAACTGAAAATAGAACTTAAAAAGTACAAAGAAGCACAAGAAGGGAGAGGTTCTTTGGCTTCGTATTTCAGTTTTTAGAAATGGAGATTTGGAATTATGAAAAACAAGAAATGCCTCCAGAACAAGAGGATTGGAACAAGGAAGAAGCCATCTTTAATGAACAAGTAATCTTAGGTGGGGGGGAAAAGGAAAGGGGGAAAAGAGAATGGAAAGTTTAAGATTGGGCAAAACAACTCCAAAATTCAGTGGAATGCTTGTCAATAAAAAAATGTAACAATAAAAAAATGTAACAAAATGAAAATTTAATTATTTACAAAACATGTGGAGAGAAATAAGGGAAAAATTAATTATGGAGATTATATGTGTCTTTAAGGAAGTATGATATTTAATTGAAAAGAAGTGTTTTTTTTTTTGAAAAAAGATTTTATTAATTTTCTACAAACAAACAAGACAAACAAAACATTAAAACATTCAACTCTCGTATGTACATCCAGTGTGTCAGTTGGTTCATCATTTTTGTGCATTCATTCTGTAGTCCCAGTTACAATTATGTTACATAACAACTCATATTATCAATCCAAACTTATATATCCTAATATCACTAAAAAAAAAAAGAAATTTTTGACTATACTTTTAATCATTCATGCTTTATGAGCTAACAATACTTTAACCAGATTATTCAACAAATCATATAATCATACCAAATCAATCCTAAAAAACCCTTTATAAATATAATATCAAATAACAAAATAATAGCAAAATAGCAAAATAAAAATATTTCTTACTATCCAGCATTCTAAATATTCTATTATCGTATTTTATCATCTAGCCATTTATAAAAAAGATCCCAAATTTCATAAATTTGTTTATCCTCTTGCTCTCTAATTTCAAATGTCAATCTGCTCATCTCAGCACATTCCAATATTTTCTTAATAATTTCTTCCTGTAATGGTATTTTCTCATTCTTCCAATTTTTAGCAAATACAATCCTGGCCGCTGTTAATACATTTACAATCAGGTATTTCAAATCTTTACTATATATATCAGGTAAAATTCCCAATAAGAAGATCTCTGGTTTCAAGTCTATATGTTTCTTTGTCATTTTTTCCAACCACATGCGAATTTTAGTCCAATATTTTCTAGCATCCTCACAAGTCCACCACATATGGTAATACGAGCCGGGTATCTGATGACATTTCCAGCATTTTTCAGATTTGTTCTTAAACATTCTTGCTATTCTTGTCGGAGGAAAGTGCCACCTGTAAAACATCTTATACAAGTTTTCTTTATGTGCTGTTGACATTGTCATTTTATAATTTTGAGACCACAATTTCTGCCATTTCTCTAAATCAATCCCATATCCAAAATTCTTCCCCCAAACAATCATAGTTTCTTTGACTTGTTCTTCCTCTAATTTCATTCCCAGTAAATAACCATATAATTTTTTAATCACCTTCTCATCAGTACCCATCAAGATCTTATCTAAATCAGTCTGCTTATCATAAAATCCCTCCGTTTTAAAATCTTCATCATACCTTGAATGTATTTGTGCATATGAAAACCAATTCATCCTTATACCTTGTTCCTCTAAGTTTTGGATCGATTTAAGTTCACCCTTTTCATCCAAAAGTTCCCCATATCTAACTGTTTGTTCCTTCTTGTAAATTATAAGATAGGAAAATGCTTCAATAGTCGATAACCAAACTGGAATTTTCAAATAACATTGTCTTTTTATCTTCTCCCAATTTAACCACAAAGACTCCCATACATAATGTCTTCTAAAATAACCCTGTGTTTTAGTTCCCTTATACCATAAAAAAGCATGCCAGCCCAACAGCAAATCATGCCCTTCTAATGTCAACAACCTATGTTTCCTTAATGTTATCCATTCTTTTATTCTGGAAGACCCGCTAGAAACAGCTCCAAAGTTATTGGAAAGGATAGAGACATATGGAGAGGTGGCTGGTTTGAAAATAAATAAAGATAAAACAAAGATTTTGACAAAGAACATGCTATTGAGACAGAGAAAAAAACTGGCAGATCTTTTGAAAATTCAAGTTACAAATAAGGTTAAGTATCTGGGGATATATTTGACAACAAGATGTAGCACATTAAAGGAGAATAATTATATTAAACTTAAACAACAGATAACTACAGATTTGAAGAAGTGGGAAAACTTGCAATTGTCATTAATAGGGAGAATTTCAACAATTAAGATGAATATTTTACCTAGAATTTTATTTTTGTTTCAAACAATACCAATTAGGCTTGGAAAAGACTATTTTGAAGATTTAAATAAAATTATGTTGAAGTTTATATGGCAAGGTAAAAAAGCGAGAATAAAGCTTAAGCTTTTTCAAGATGCTAGAATTAGAGGAGGTTTTGGCCTGCCTAATTGGGAATTGTATTATCAAGCTGCAAGTTTGATGTGGGTCAAAGAATGGATAACGAAAAGAAGTGTTAAAGATGTTAACATTTTAATGATTATTAATGATAGAACTGAATTGGAATGGAATGAGGGTTTATAATTACATATATTTATCTTTTTTTTTAAAGAATATAGTGTGTATTATAAGAATGTACCAAGCAGAATTCGATTGGAAGTTATGTATTATGTATTATATTGAAGGTCATAACCTTAAGGTATATATTGAAGTTTAAATAAGAGTTGAATGGATGTAATTAAAAGATATAAAGGTGCAATTAGTAACTACAGGAGAAAATTTGTTTAATGAGAAAAGAAAATATGAAAATATGAAATGAGAAAAGAAAATATAATGAGAAAAGAAAATATGAAATTGAAACAGAACAGACAAAAGTATAAATATAATGATTTGAATTGAGATGAGATAAAATAAAATTGAGAAAATTAAAAGAGGGGAAAAACTATATAGAAAATGTAGAATAGTATAAGATATGGAATAGAACACAAAAAGGAGCATGAAATTGAGTTTTGTGTCTGTATAAAGAAGTTCAACCCGGGACCATGCTATTTTCAAAAAAGATGTTTTACTTGCATTTTGTATGTGTGAAAACCTAAATAAAACTTTATTAAAAAAAATTCAGAACAACTGATCATTTCTTTATTACATGTAGTCCTTGACTTATGACCATAATGGAAACTGGAATTTCCATCTTAAGTCATGATGGTCATAAGTTGAGACAGCCACATAACTGACTCTATTTTACATACTTTTTTGCAGCAGTTTTTAAGTGAATGCTGTGGTGGTAAATAAAATCTGTCAGTCATAAAGTGTCAATTTATTCCTATGGACCATTCTGCTGGAAACTGGCTGAGAGGGCCAGAAATTAACAAAAAGTGTTTTAAGTTTACTGTGAATGCTGCAACTGCTCATAAAAGTAAACTGGATGGCAAGCACCCAAAATGCAGTCATTGGACTGCAAGAGGAGTGCCTGCCTTAGAACTCCAGAATCAGGTGGTAAGTACCTTTGGGAGTGGGTTCTGTTGTGACTTTGAAAAGTTATTAAGCAAACACTACCTGTACTTAGAGATAGAAAAGAACATGGAAAAGATTCTTGTATATTTTACAATTTCCAGTGGAGGTATGGTGAAATGAACACGACTTCACTAAAGGACTTGAAGACATCATCAACTTGTCGACTGGACAACAGTTCCTTATGAGTACATCACAGGACAGAGGTTTTCTATGGGTTTAACCACTGGGAGATAATGGGATCAGCCATGTTGCTCACAATTGTGACAGGCCCTTTGAAAAGGCTGTTTTGCTAGATATAAAAAAGAAACTGACGAATGTTTTAAAAATTAAAATAGACATATTCACGATAAACCAAGAGGATAATCTGGAAATATTTTCTTAATGGATCAACAAAAAAAGAGTTATTATAGCCCTGAAGAAATGTATATGATGGGATAAAGAAGATATACATATACACAATATGTAGATTTCTCTTCAATTCAATGTGTGCGTATATGTATATGCAAATCAATGTGTGTATATACATACATAATAGATGCACATACATACAGTGCATAGACACACACATATCTTACCAAGTTCTTTGTACAATTTACTGACACCAGGATTAAAATGTTGATGTTTATGGATTTGCTTTTCTCTGTCCTTCTTTTGTAATATCCATGAACGTGGAATCAATCATAGACTAAACTAGCTGCAAAATTCCTCGTTCACATCTTTTTTGTGGGAATTATTCTTTGTTCTTTGTGTAAGTGCAAGGACAACGGGCCTTCTGGTGGTTGACTGCAACACGAAGCAAGGAGCAAGGACAAACTGTTGCCATTTCTTACCCAGAATTGTAGCAAACTTTGCAGCTTTGTATGTTTATGTGAATGATCAGTGCATTTTGTGTGATGTGATGCGTTTGTGATAGGATGCTAACAAAAATTGTTATGTTAACAAAGATTGCTTCTAATAAAAGAGGGTGTCAGAGTTTGCTCTCTGCTCTCATCCCGGGACAACCTTGCGTTGTGTTTTCTTTTCATGAGAGACCACCACACTTTTTGCAGTATTGTTGGATGCCACATTTTAGATTGCCTTATATATAGAAGAAATAAATATAGTTATTAATTTTATTATAATGAGATAGCGCCTTTCAAATATACCTTATTATGGATTGATTTTCAGTTTCCATGGTGAACAATTCTGTTTATGATTCTGTTTATTTGTGATCAAATTTTCCTGTACTTGAAGCAATAAAACAAAATCTGGAACGCAAGCAACATCAAATTAATATTTTGTTTTCTTTTCAAAAGTAATTGTACATCAAGCTGTGTCATAACTTCAAAGAAGAAATAAGTATAAGATTTCAACAGCCACACACAGCAATTTGCTAGCAAATGCCAATTTGTTTATATAATGGACACTTGTTTGGTAGGGAATAAAGATTATTTAGTAGAATTGTAAATTGCACTGAGGCCCTTCCTTGTGAAGAATTGTCAGAACCATAGATAGAAAATGAAAAGAAGGAATTGGATTAATATAGGCCAACCGTATATATCTTTCACACCATATGCTTTTTTAGTCCCCACATCAAGTATGATTGGATTTCAAATGATTCAGAAAAGGTTTAGCTTGAACTGCCTGCCCCAAATGACAAAGGCAATAAGAACACTAAACCTATAAAGTCGGAAGAAAGTATCTGGGTTTGTGATACAAGGGATGTTGTTATATGACAGATTTTCTCTTCCTCCATCAAATGGCAGTTTCTGTCCAAGTCAAAACAAATTAAAGATTGGATCTACTTGGTTGATTGTATTTTTTGCTACCAAGAACCAAAATCACATAAGCCTGGAACTGATATAATTTTCCCCATTGGAATTTAAAATAAAAAAAATAAATATATAAACCACAATGAAGTTCAGCTGAATAGTTTTGTGTGCTGAACAGTCTACCTCCAAAGTCTACTACTTTGTAGGTAGATTATTTGTATTTGCAATGAGTAAATTATCTATACTGTTACACATCCTAAGTTCATTTACAATTTCACTAGTGTAGCTAAAAGGTATCAGATATTGAAAAATAATCTTACTTCTAAAAAGCTGCTGCAAGTTAGAGGGGAAGTAATTAAGAATTATAGATGATCCTTGACTTACAGCCACAATTGGAATGATAATTTTTGTCACAAAGTGATGTTATTGTTAAGTGATCATGCCATATTTTACTATCTTTTCTGCTGTAGTTAAGCAAATCACTCAATCATCCTTCATTGATTTTGCTTATTGGAAGGACTGTGGGATAGTCACAAATGGTGATCACATGATCCTGGGATGCTGCAACATTGTAAATAGATACTAGGTGCCAAGAGCCTTAAGTGACCATGAAGATGTTGTGAGGATTACAACTGCAAAGGGTTGTTGTAACTTAAACGAACGGTTATAAGTCAAAGACTACTTGTGGAATCATTCTGGTGCTTAGTGAGAAATTGTAACTACTTTATAGTATTTCTAAAATACCTTTTATTAAACTACTAACAAGTCTCAAACCTGCTTAGATTTTAAAACAAAATTGGGTTCATTCAGGAAAGTACGGGCATATACCCAGTTTTGGTTAATCTAAAATGGAAGAAAAATCCATGCTCAGTCAAGGAATGAGAACATTGTTGGATTTATGAGATCCTTTATGACATTCACAATGAACCCATATGTGATACAATAGATTTTTGTTAGTTTTAAATCAATGCAAACATTGATTTTACAAGACTGGGAAGAGCAAGTGAAACACATTTAAAAATTAAATCTCTGAAATGGTTCTCAAACATACCTGCTTGGACATTTGTTTCTGGACTGAAACAAATAACAGGATGGACTCAGATTTTAAGAACTGGCTGCTTACATGGAATTTAATATAGTGTTATTTAGTGACTGACTAGAGGAGAAGAAAAACTTAAATCTGAAATGTTAATAAAATCAATAATTTTCCAATCAATTTTTGCAAAATACTTCCATATAAATAATGTTTATGATCCCCATAGTGACAAATCATAAGAACTTGAAGCTGCAAAACTGAAAATTATAACATCAAAAACCAATATTTTTTCTCCCTGATATTCTACATTCATTCCATTACTATGTAACTCAGGATATTTAAATGTATAGGATATTGAAATTACATTTGAATCAGCTCATTCCATTGAAATTAATTGCTCTATTCATTAAATGGTATAGGTTTTCTTACTCTGAAAAACACAGTAAGACTGTTTTGATGAACATAACCAAAATATTTTAATTAGACTCTTCCCTAAAAGGTACATAAGCTCATTAATGAATAGATACAGTGTACATTTTTACAACTAGGACAACTATCAAAGCTAATGACATATTTTAATTCCTGTCTGTTGCTGGAGATGCTATTCATATTCACAGTATGGGTGCTTCCATCCATGCTTGTCTAAATGCAAATGAAGTGAAAGGGTAATCAAATGGAAACAGAGAAAAATATAATTTTCAATACTGAACTCAATGATGGATGAAATTCTGACTCTATCAAAGACAAGACCCTAAGGCCATCTTCTCAAAAGCTAGTCCCACTTCAATGGGACCTCACTGAAATAAACAGGAAAGATTGCAAACAAAGTTTTCTATTAAGAAAATAAAGCACTTTAATCCTGAATTTTCTAAGAGAGATTTTCTGCAGAGATTTTGACACACACACACACACACACACACACAAGCTTATTCTTAGAAAACTGAACTATACTATTAGTCAGAATAGCTGCTTCCACTGGTGTCATTATCAGATAAAAAGCATGTATGAATGGGATATAAAACATAAACACACCCCCAACAACAACAACCAAAACAAAAGCAAAAAAACAGATTACCCATAACAATAAGGAAACTTCAAACCAAAAAGAGATCACTCTGGCAGAAAAACAAATCTGGTCACGTTGCCAATTTCAAAAGCCAATACAAAAATCTATGCCACCAGATAAAGACTGAATGCACCAATTATCACATTAAACAAGAGGAAAACCTTCTATGCACCAATTCCATCCACGCTTTCTACAATTTTGTGAGCAACAAACTAAAAGACTCAAGGTCCATCCCACCCCTGATAGGACCGAATGGCAAAGACTGCAACGACGACACCATTAAAGCCAACATCTTTAACACATTTTTTGGCTCAGTATTTGTAAACAGCAATGGATCGATCATGCCCAGTATTTCCTAGTCGAACCACAGACAACTACAATGATCTAATACATATCAATTTTACAGAAGACAATGTTGAAAAAGCACTACGCAATCTAAAACCATCTCTATCTATTGGACCAGACGGAATATGTGCATTAAAAAAGCTATCCTATGCCATAGAAGAACCTCTAAGCATAATCTTTAAAAATCTCTCAGGACCAGCTCCTTGTCTAACCTATGGTCACAAGCCACGGTCATCCCCATCTTCAAAGAGGGAGACCCCAGACGAGTTGAAAATTACAGACCAATCTCCTTATGCTGCATCACCTGTAAAGTCATGGAATCAATTATTAACCAATCCATTATCCTCCACTTAGCAACAACAACCCACTCTCCAATAAACCATTTGGTTTCAGAAAAAAACTATCCTGTAATCTGCAATTCTTACACTGCAAAAACATATGGACTACACAACTCGATCAGGGCAAAGCAATAGATGCAATCTACATAGACTTCTGTAAAGCCTTTGATTCAGTGGTACATGACAAACTACTCCTAAAACTAAAATCTTATGGTATCTCTGGACAACTGCATAACTGGATAGAAGCATTCCTGTCAAACAGACAACAAATGGTCAGAATTGGGAGCATCCTATCAAATTCTGTACCTGTCAATAGTGGTGTCCCCCAAGGCAGTGTTTTAGGACCAACTCTCTTCATACTCTACATAAATGACCTCTGTGATCATATGAAGAGCAAATGCGCTCTCTTCACTGATGATGTAAAGCTGTTCAATACTACAGACAATACTGCTACCCTTCAAAAAGATCTTGACTATGTATCAGAATGGTCAAACAAACGGCAACTTCAAATCTCAACAAACAAATGCTCTGTCTTACATATTGGCAAAAAAAATCAGAAAATAAAATACAGATTGAATAGTGTTGATGATCCAAACTCTGTCAAGGATCTTCAAGTACTCATCTCTAATGATCTAAGTTCTAAAGCCCACTGTAACTACATAGCCAAAAAGGCATTAAGAGTTGTTAACCTAATCTTACGTAGTTTTTTCTCTGGTAACCTCACACTACTAACTAGAGCATACAAAACATTTGCTAGACCAATACTTGAATACAGCTCATCAGTCTGGAACCCACATTATAAATCTGATATTAGCACAGTTGAGAAAGTCCAGAAATATTTCACAAGAAGAGGTCTCCACTCCTCTACTTGTTGCAGAATACCTTATGCCACCAGACTTGAAATTCTAGACCTAGAAAACCTTGAATTACGCTGTCTTCGGTCTGATCTAAGTATGGTATATAAAATCATACATTGCAATGTCCTACCTGTCAATGAATACTTCAGCTTCATCCATAACAATACAAGAGCAAACAATAGATACAAACTCAAGGTTAATCGCACCAAACTTGATTGCAGGAAATACGACTTCAGCAACAGAGTGGTCAACGTCTGGAATCCGCTACCTGACTCTGTGGTTTCTTCCCCCAACCCCCAAACTTTAACCTTAAACTGCCTACTATTGACCTCACCCCTTTCCTAGGGGGCGTGCATAAGCACACCAATGTGCCTACCGTCCCTGTCCTATTGTTTATTTTTCTTATATGTACCCATTTCATGTATTCATAACTATGTATATACTTATACCTATTATCTTGTAAGCGATTGACAAATTAATTAATTAATTAATTAATTAATTCATAAGAATAGGCATATTTCACTCTGAAGGTACAGTGGGAACAGTACCAGAAAAAGCTATTTCAAAACCAACAGTTGTATTAGAAATTTAGGGAAGTTGAATCCTGTCAGTTTGGAAATTAAATTAAGTTCGTTATCCCAAAAGGTCTTGTTGTTACACTGTTGGGGAACATATTTTTTATTTCCAGATTTAAAGAGAGACTTCACATTTTTCTCTGTCCACATTTTTCACTATTCATGAATATTTCTATAACCTGATTCCTTTCCATCTTCAGTTTTTTAAGCTAAAGAGTCCCACATCTTGTGTTGTTTTGTATCCAGAAAAATATTAAATCTCCTGATCATTTTAGCTGTCGTTTTTCCAGCTATGAGCTTTTCTGTATTCGTTTTCAAATGTGGCAAACCAGAATTAAATACAGTAATCAGATCAGGGTGAGATTCTACAGGTTCACACCTATTCTCTAGAACTGGTTGTTACCATTCTAAGCAGTTCAGAGAACCGATTGTTAGAATAAATTACTGGCCTAATCCTGTAAGGAAGGGAGAAGGAAACATTCTGGTGTTGTTTACAGAAACTGCTTCTCCATTAACCTTTATTATATGCTTGGCAGGACTAGACTTCTCTGGAGTTTTCTTCGCCTCCTTTGCTGGTACTTTGCTTGTGTGGAGTGACCATTCAGAGTTACAATGGCACTGAAAAAAATGACTTATGACCATTCTTCACACTTACGACTGTTGCAGTGTCTCCACAGTCATGAGAGGCCAGGCGAGGAGATGCGTGCCTCAATGGGAGTAATATTGCGTTGGCCACACCCAGCTAGTCACATGACCACCAAGCCATGCCCACCACCAAAGCCACGCCCACAGAACTGGTTGTTAAAAAATTTGAATCCCTCCCCCGGCCCACCCGCTTGCCCGGGCTCCGATACTCACCTTTATCCTCTGCTTTTTAAGTGCAGCTGCTTTGAACGGCATAGCAGAGTGCTGTGCGGCAGCTGATGAAGCAACCAGGAGAGTGCAGGCTTGCAGGAGATGAGTTGGAGTGCCTCTGCACCTGCACAAAGTGTGTGTTTTGCACATGTGTGTGCACAAAGTGTGTGCACGTGGGCAAAGCAAGCCCACCAAGCCAGGCCCACCAAACCAGTGGTAAAACTTTTTGAATTTGCCCTTCAGTCAAAATAATGTATGAATAATTTAAAAACCACTAGTCTTAAAAACACAGTTTCTTTAAGAACTCCAGTTTTTTTTCTTTTCTCCATTGAGATATACCATTCATTTACTCCTAGTCTTTGGATTCTGTTTTCTAATCAGTTAGCAATCCATAAAAGGACAATTCTTCTTATCCCATTATCACTCAATTTACTTAAAAGCCTTTGAGAAGGGATTCCATTTGAAATAAGTCACAATTGTTATAATATCCCATGACAGTTGTTCCTTCTCACATTTTTTGTTATCTTTAAATACAAAAACATTTGTTATATACAACAGATTGTTATTTAAAATTTGGTGTTTTTAATTAGCTGTGCCTTAAATTACCCTGTTATATAAAAGGAGGGAATACTTGTAACTTGGAGATTAAATATAATTACTTAAGTAAATTCCACTTAATTGCACTTAGTAATGTCTTCACTTACATTCAACCCCAGCCCTAGTAACTGTATGGTCACATTCCATTCTTTGCTTAGCAACAATATGGAAGCTGACTTCCATTGCCTTCTTCCAGGAAATTATTTGGACTTCCCTGTCCAGTTTTCAGCTCTGGGATTCACTCAGTGCAATCAAGTCTTTACCCTGTTTAGCTTTTCAAGATCAGTCATGGTCAGCTTGGTGTTATCATCTGCTGTGACAACTTTCTCTTTTGTAATCTCAACACAGTTGTTTTAATGTTTGTTAAAGTTCTATTTTTTGCTTCTTAAAAATATATAATTTTTCAGTTTTATCATTGGTTATTATGAATCTTATTTAAATATTTTTTTACTTAGAACATCACAAAAATATTGTTGGAGATTTAAATTCAGCAGGAACCCCTGTTACAGGAAGCAATCATTAGGCATAACTATCTGTAAATGTTAACAACTAATCAGAATTCAAAAGAAAACTAATTAGAATATTGAAAGAAAAAACTAGATTTATTATGAATTTCATAAAGATAGAAAAGCATCTGTCTAAACTACATATTCAGACTGGAAAATGAGAGACCAAGAGAGGATAATCATTTCTTAACCATATAGATTTGTTTAACTAATAATAAACCTTGTGAAAAACCTTCTTATCTGTTTCTCATCATTGGACCATAAATGATGCAATCACCAGGTGATTTCTGAAGCAATCATGAGGGTGCTTTTATGACTGATATTAGATGCTATCATTCCTTGGGACCTTATACAAAATAGAGCTCTGTGCCAAACTTCTGGACCCTGCCTTGCTTTTCTTCATTATCCTGTTTGAGTGGGTAGACAAAAGTAGGGATGAAGAGCATGGATCTTTAGTTATTATCTTTATTTATTCTGAAAGTTCAAGAACTCAAGTAAATGGAACTCAAGTAGTAGCAACACTTGGGGAAAAGCACTGAGTGTATCTTATCTAAACACCCTCTTAAATCTGGGTATATCTCTGCATTTTTTGCAAAGCAGTCTTCTTACATAGTTTTCTGATATTGCTTCTTCCTGACATCCATGAACCAAGTGTTTGGTTATCTATTTTAGCTGTTGTTCAGGATATTTCTCTTCCTTCACTGTATGTTTTTAAAATGAAAATAATTGTTAATAACCAGCATAGATTTGGAGGTTTATATTGCCAAAAGATAGCTATGTTTTATTGAGGGGTTTTTTTTGCAAAGTATGTTTAGAAATAACATTTTAAAGCAAAATGCCAATTAATATGGTATCATATTACACGATGGATAATTTAAAACAGTGTGAACATTATCTGAATTCACCTTATATGTGAATATTCTAGACACAGTAGTAAAGCTGAAGTTAAATTAGTGTGAGATTTTTGAAATGGAAATGGAAATGGAAATGAGCTCAATGAGCTAGGCTGCCTATTCCTCCAACGCATACAATGAAAAAATGGAAATAAGCAGTTAAATCACAACATTACATCTATGCTTCACTAATCAGTTTTGCTTTCCGATCTCTCTCTGCCCTCTTTTGCTTCCCACAGCCCACGTATGCTTAGCATCCTCCTGAACTATGTTAACACAGTCATTAATTACAAGATATAAACACACAGACTTTTGTTCTCTAATTTTCTACATAAATATTGCTGCCTTATTTAGAAATAGTAAAATGTTTAGAAAACTAAGTTTAAGAATCTTTATTTAAACATGCAACTGCATACTGAGCAGAAAAAGGACCATCATACTACATTTGAATTATTCAGTCTTAAATTTAAATCAGTTATTGCTTTATTCTGTATGGATCCAAACATTATGACAAATTCTTCCAACATACTACTGCTGCCTTTCTTACATGGTCAAAGTAAGATTAAGATACAGTGATTCCTAATTCTACATACTATTGTCTATATTCTCTTAAACTCTCATTGTCATGACTTTTAATTGGGGCAAAATGGTGCATCATAGGATGACAATTTTTGAACCTCAAATGAATTAACTTACAGAATGTGTCCAAAATTGGGACTCATGATTCCCAAGGGAATGAAATTTGGGGAAGCTGTGAGTCTTCATAGCTATTGACTGCTGCTTCTGCTTGAGCTGCTGTTGTGGTCGTGTGAACTTTATTTTCAACATTCTGTGACAGTTTTCTAGTAAGTTTCACAATCACTTGCTCTCTCCCACACCCAACAGTAGCTGTTACTTGCCTATTGGAAAAGGAAGGGAAATTTCTGTTGGTCCCTGCCAGATACCCACAAGGAAACTCAATAGGGAAGCCCGCAGGAAGTCAGAAGTTGTTCTTGTTCCTTTTTTTACTTGTCTTTGGTCATTATGTTGTTTAGGTAGGAAATATTTCTGAAATGATAACCCAATGGGGCAGGGGTTGTCTAATAAGTGCATGTTTATGAATATGTATTCATCTGTGTGTGAGAGAGTGTGTGCATGTATGTATTTTCAAAATTAATTCACTCTGAAAAAAATTAGGAATGTTCACTGACCACAGGATTTGGTTTAGGATCAATTTCGTACTTCAGAAAAAATTCTCTTTGGCACAGAATAAATCAGAGCTTACCTGTTTCAATTCAGTGTCTCATAGTAGAGAAAACCACACCTCTAATGGTGTAACAGTTTTGAAATGCTTTTCAATATAAATTGAGGAAATGGCTACGCACAATAGAAGCTGCTGGGTGAATAAAGAAAAAGTGAAGAAACTGCAGGTAACAGTGAAAGCCTATTCAATCCTGGTTTACTCTTTAAGAAAGAAGAGTTTATTTATTTATAAAATTTATTGGCTGCCCAACTTACCTCAAGATAACGTTGGGTGGCATACAATTATACAACATAACTGTATAAACAAAAATATAAATAATACAAAAGCAAACAACAGTTTTGTTTGGAGGCAGATTTGAATTTTTTAACTCTCTAAGGTTTATGATTGAGTTATTTCTAGGTTTTCTGTTTTTTCATGCAGCCAGAGAACAAGGCAGAAGTAGCTCAACTGGATTTAGGATTGTCCAAATGTGATGGTTCTTGGTAGTTAACTTTAAGACTGTCTACTATCATAAAAATGGATTTAAAAGTAGTAATAGAAGAGGACAAGACTAAGTGTTTTGAATATGGAGTTAAAAAGGACAGGTTACAAGAATGATATGGAAAAAGATGTAACATTGGGTTTACAAATGAAATTGGATGATGTCTTTATAATTAAAAGGAATATATGAAAAATAAATCAGAACAGTAACTTGGATAATAACTTTCTTATCTTGGATATGCAAACATGTTAAACATACGATAAAGTTTTTAAGATGAAATAAAAAGAAAATGAAATCACTTATTTTTCTTTTTCCTTTTAATTTTTTCTTTTTATATTTTTAATATTTTTATCTTTGAATCTGTAAACTTTAATACAATTATTTAAAAAACAAATGTGATGATTTTAGAATAGGAATGTTACTGAATCATTGGCTTCTATAGCCAGTGGTATGGAATTTGGAATTGGAAGACGATGAGGTTTTGGTGACAATATTTGTTGCTTGCTTGAGATAATCTGATAATCATACCATAGAGATACCTTTTGGAAGATAAGGGCATCATACTTTTAAAAATATTTTTTAGTGGCTGAGGGAGGGTCACAGAGAGGCTGTGATAACTTCATGAAATGATAGAGCCATTTTTCCTTTGCTTTGTCAAGAAGCTATGTTGAAACTACCTGAAGGCTTAATATACCCTATTTCTTTTCTAATTGTTTAAACTCATATGCATAAATGTTTTTATAGACTTAGGAATTTTCAGTGTGAGATGCTAAGGACCTAGATTCACAGACCAAATTAGACCAAATTCTGTCTATAGTCTGTTTGACTTATTCTTATTAAACATCTACCTGGATTCTACTTCTATAGTGAAGAAGAAGAAAAACAAAACTACATGGGCAGCTTGTATACCTTTCCTTCCTAAGTAAGTTGTGTATACCAGTCACCATAAATTTCATCTCACTTTATACATGGATGGATGCATATAGACATATATCCAGATCTATAGGATACAAGTGGAAATTTTCTAACACTTCCAAATGGCTATACGTGTGCTTGAATTACTCTACATATTTACAATTCAACTAGTAAACTTAAAGTTGAACACAGTGGCAGCAATATATGTTGACAGCATGGGAAGTTACATTGCCAGCTATTGTAAGTGTAAGTTGATAATTAAGTTATATTATGGATATGGATTATAAATTATGCTGCCTGAACAAAAGGACCAACTGCTGAGACATCTTCTCTGCCTGCTTTATTTTTGCATAATATTGGAAGCTTGTCCATGTGCAATGATTTCCTTATCTAAGAATACCAGCTGCTTACTGTTGGCTGAAACGAGTTGTTTCTTTCTCCATCACTGTCATAAGGAGACAGAAATATGTGCACGACTTTCATAATGCCTTTTCATAATGATGGATGCTCTTTACTTAGAAAATTGATCATAAAAATAGAAAATCAGCTTTGAAAAGCAATGTAAAACCATGGCATTTATCTGTTTGTGATCATATTGGATGAGTATAATGAGTATATTTTGCTTGTAGTTAATATTTTCAAACTCTTACAGCATTGTTAATATAGGGAAGCCAATGTTTATAGTATGATAAACATTTTACTGATTTGCACCCATATTATATCCTAACCATTTAGTTTATTATTTAAATAGAAGATGCATGTAAAATGCAAATATAAGTTACAGCTAAAATAGCTATCTCATTTAGAATAACAACAGAATTTCACTAAGTACATTGGTCTATTTTTATCTTAAAATGACATAATTAGATAATTTATATAACAAATTGAATGGAATTGCTATTTTATGATAACAGTAAGCATATACTGTATATATACCCTGTTTCTCCAACAATATGGCCTCCCCCAATAGGACGTCCCAGCATGTTTTATAGGCATGAAATGAAATTAAGCCCCTTCCCCCCAAATTAAGGCCTATATTAAAACATGTGAAATGGGGGGAATGGTGGGGGGGCTTGCTGTTAGGAAGTACTTTTGTTGCATACCCGGATATGGTGCTGCCTGCATTGACCCCAATACGAAATGCCCCACCAACGCCGAGGTCAATATCCAAGCCATCACCGCCCACCCGAAGATGCAAGGGGGGGAATTAAGTCACCTCCAAAAAGATGCCCTACTAATGAGAAACACGGTATATATATATTGGGGGGGGGGGGAACAATTTTTCTATCTGCAAGTTACAGATGCCTTCAAGGTATGACAAAGTATCCAACTTCTCATCCCATGCCACACTCTTAGCTTGTGGACTATAGGACAGATTGCAGAAATGAAAACTTTTTTCAATCGTGTATAACAAAAGAATAGCTATTGATGGGCAATGGAATCACTTATTATATACATCATTTTGGTGGCATTGCCTGGATTGTTTTTTTTTTTTTGCCAAGAACAAGTCTTATCAAAGGCCACATCTTTTTCATTGTATCAGAAAAATAGAAAAATGAACTACTTTCTTGCTGGTAATTTGTATAATAAAAGGGAAATGAAAAGGAAAATTCTTATTGGCAGAATGTATTACTAATGTTCAATAACAGTGGGGAATAGAATAGAATAGAATAGAATAGAATAGAATAGAATAGAATAGAATAGAATAGAATAGAATACTTTATTGGCCAAGTGTGATTGGACACACAAGGAATTTGTCTTGGTGTAAATATTCTCAGTATACATAAAGAAGAGGTACATTCGTTAAGAATCAAGAATCATAACGTACAACACTTAATGATAGTCATAGGGTACAATCAACAATCAAATCATACTAGGAAACAGTCCATATAAATCGTACGGATACAAGCAACAAAGTTACAGTCCGACAATCACAAGTGGGAGGGGATAGGTGATAAGGAGTAATGAGAAGATTAACAGTAATAGTAGTGTATACTTTGTAAATAGTTGAACAGTGTTGAGGGAATTATTTGTTTAGCAGAGTGATGGCTTTCGGGGAAAAAACTGGTTTGTTTTTTTTCAATAAAGCTTTATTTGGGTTTTCACACATACAAAATACAAGTAAAACATCTTTTTTGAAAATAGCATGGTCCTGGGTTGAATTTCTTTATCCAGACACAAAACTCAATTTCATGCTCCTTTTTGAATTCTATTCCATATACTATTTTACATTTTCTATATAGTTTTTCCCCTCTTAATTTTCTCAATTTTATTTTGATTATCTCATCTCAATTCAAATCATTACATTTATACTTTTGTCTGTTCTGTTTCAATTTCATATTATCTTTTCTCATCAAACAAATTTTCTCCTGTATTACTAATTGGAGTATGACACCTTTATATCTTTAAATTACAACCATTCAACTCTTATTTAAACTTCAATATATACCTTAAGGTTATGACCTTCAATATAATACATAATACATAACTTCCAATCGAATTGTGCTTTGTACATTCCTATAACACACACTATATTCTTTTTTTCAAAATGTAAATATATGTAATTATAAACCCTCATTCCATTCCAGGTCAGTTCTATCATTAATAATCATTAAAATCTTAACATTTCTTTTCAATTAAATATCATACTTCCTTAAAAAACACATATAATCTCCATAATTAATTTTTCCCTTATTTCTCTTCACATATGTTTTATAAATAATTAAATATACCTTTTATTACATTTATTTATTGACAAGCATTCCAAGAATTACAATTGCTATTTTATCAGACATTTTAATCATACATTGTTTCATATTTTCTAAAATTATTTCTGTTTCTAATATAACCATACTATCTTATGTATCTTTGAAGAATCTCTTTTTCCATTAAATTTTCACCCCTTATCTCTAAATAGGCCTTGTTTCTCTATATTTTGTTTCTGTCCTTTATGACTTCTTTTCCTTTCTTTCTTCCCTCTCATCTTCTCCCTCCCTTTTTACCACCTTGTCTCTCTAGTTCTAATTCTCTCTTCTGCATTTCCCTCTTCTGTTGCTTTCTGATTTTATACTTATTTTTCACTCTATTTAGGGGGGAGAGTTGTTTTTCCCAATCTTAAACTTTCCATTCTCTTTCCCCCCTTTCCTCCCCCCCCACCTAAGATTACTTGTTTATTAAAGATGGCTTCTTCTTTGTCTCAATCTTCTTGTTCTGCAGGCATATCTTGTTGTTTCTCATAATTCCAAATCTCCATTTCCAAAAACTGAAATACGAAGCCAAAAGAACCTCTCCCTTCTTGTGTACTTTTTCTTCTTTGTACTTTTTAAGTTCCATTTTCAGTTCTTCTAAAATTGGAGCCATTTTAAACAGTTTTAAACAACCACATGATTGATTTTAGTCATTCAAAACAATAACCAAGAATCCAGAAATCATCAAGTAATCCAAATAGTCTTGAGTTATATCTTCTTATTTCTTTTTCGACTTTCTCTTCCTGGGGTTTTTGTTGCGATATTTTAGTTAGAATGTATCTTTTGGAAGTCTTGTTGAGATTTTGCTGTAAGTTCTTTTTTAATTCCAGGCAGTCTCCTCCCTTCCAGATCCTGCCCTTTTGTTCTTTTTCTCTCCTTTCCTGTTTTCAAAAGCTTTTAATTATCCAGAAATCTTTATTATCCCTTTGACTTTTTTTTTTCAGCAAATGCCTATTGATGTCAAAGTGGATTTTTTTCCAATTTCTTACTTAAGTCTCTTAGCTGCCAGTATAGGAAAAGGAGAAAAAAAAAACCAAATCTTTTCCCCTTTCTCTCTTCTTTGCAGCTTAAAAATCTTAGGGAACAATGTTATTGTTTTTTAATAGTTTCATTTCCAGGGTACCTTATTTGTTGCTTTTGCTGTTTGACCCGGTCAACCAAAACTTTCTCCTCTTATCTTCCTTCTGCACATTCTTTTCTGGTTGAATTCTTCTTTGTGGTGGCCATTTCTGACCACCACTGCAACTGCCTTCGGGAAAGGGAGTAATGGCCAGCTGGGGAGGAGAGATGTGGCTCTCCTCAACCCTGCAGGCAGTCTCCCTCCTCTTCACCACCTATGGGGTGGCTTAGCCCCGAAATCAGCCGGCTCAGGGTGCTCCAGCAGCGAGTACGGATCGAAGCCTCACAGAGACGAGGTTTCGGTCTGTTGCTGAAGAAGCTCAAACTGGAAGCCGGGAAAAAACTGTTCTTGTGTCTAGTTGTTCTGGTATGCAGTGCTCTATAGCGTCATTTTGAGGGAAGGAGTTGAAACAGTTTATGTCCGGGTTGTGAAGGGTCTGTAAATATTTTCACAGCCCTCTTTTTGACTCGTGCAGTATACAGGTCTTCAATTGAAGGCAGGTGTGTAGTAATTGTTTTTTCTGCAGTCCTAATTATCCTCTGAAGTCTGTGTCTGTCCTGTTGGGTTGCAGAACCAAACCAGACAGTTATAGAGGTGCAGATGATAGACTCAATAATTCCTCTGTAGAACTGTATCAGCAGCTCCTTGGGCAGTTTGAGCTTCCTGAGTTGGTGCAGAAAGAACATTCCTTGTTGTGCTTTTTTGATGATATTTTTGATGTTAGATGTCCATTTTAGGTCATGTAATATAGTAGAACCTAGAAATTTGAAGGTCTTTATTGTTGATACTGTATTATGTATTGTAAGAGGTGGTAGTATGGGAGGATTTCTTCTAAAGTCTACCACTATTTCTACGGCTTGAGTTTGTTCAGTTAAAGATTGTTCTGGTTACACCACGAGGCAAGTTGTATAACCTCTTGCCTGTATGCAGATTCATCGTTGTCTCAGATGAGACCAATCACTGTTTTGTGCTCAGAAACTTCAGTATTTTAACAGATGGATCATTTGAGATGCAGTCATAGGTATATAGGGAGACGAGAAGTGGAGATAGCACACAGCCTTCGGGCTCCCCTGTGCTGATTGTACAGGTATCGGATGTGATTCCACCTAGCTTCACCTGCTGCTTCCTGTCTGTTAGGAACCTTATGATCCACTTACAAGTGTATTCAGGTACTGCTAGTTGGTTTAATTTACTTAGAAGAGTGTCTGGAATGATGGTATTGAATGCTGAACTGAAGTCTACAAAGAGTACCCTTGCGTAGGTATTTGGACATTCAAGGTGTTGAAGGATGTAATGCAGAGCCATGTTAACAGCATCATCTGTCGATCTATTTGCTCGGTATGCAAACTGCATGGGATCTAACAGCAGATCCGTGATGGTTTTCAGGTGGGACAGCACAAGCTTTTCAAAGATTTTAATAACTACAGATGTTAGAGCAACTGGTCTGTAGTCATTCAGTTCCTTGATGGAGGGCTTCTTTGGCACTGGGATGATGGTAGAAGGTTTGAAGCAGGAAGGAACATAGCACATCTCTAGTAATCTATTGAAGCTTCGGGTGAAGATGGGGGCCAATTGGTCAGCACAGACTTTTAAGCAAGAAGGAGTTATTTTGTCTGGTCCTGGTGCTTTTCTTGGCTTCTGTATGTGTAATAGATCTTGCACTTCTTTTTCTGTGATCACCAGAGGTTGTGAGCCCAATAGATTGGGGCCAGTTGTAGGAGGCTTGGCTGTTGGTGTGTTTGAGATGTGGGTTGTGGAGATAGGTGGCTGTAGTTTCTTTTCAAACCTGCAGTAAAATACATTCAGGTCAGCTACTAGTTGTTGATTTCCTTCTGCCTGGGAATGAGGTTTGCTGAAGCCAGTGATGTTTTTAAGAGTTTTCCACATGTTTGCTGGTTCATTTGTTGAGAACTGATTCTTTAACTTTTCAGAGTAGCTTCTTTTTGCTGCTCTTATTAATATGTTTCTGGCCTGGTTCTACAGCATCCTGTCATCTTTTCCGTAGGCTTCCTCTTTGGAACCACGTAGCTGCTTAAGTTTAGCTGTGAACCAAGGTTTATTGTTACTATATATTGTTATTGTTAAAAAGTGCAGAAAATATTTTTACTACTCTAAAATGTTATGTGAAATACAAGATCAATATGTGAAATATATGAAAGGTTTTCTGTGACAACATACTATCAATATTATTAAAATAGTGTCAAAATTGTAAAAGGTTGCAGCCCATTTTCTTAGGTATCTTATATAAAGCTATTGCATGATAATAAAGGAAAAGATTAGCTATTAAAAGACTGAAATATGTCAATGGTTTGATGCAAATATTTTGACATATAGCAAGAACGGTTAACAATCAATGACCATTCCTGGTAATACCGTGTTTCTCCAACAATACGGCCTCCACCAAAAGAAAGGCTCAGTATGTTTTTTGGGCATAAAATCAAATTAAGCCCCTCCCCCCAAATTTAGGCCTATTTTAAAATATGCAAAATAAGGGGGAAGGGCGGGGAGACTTGCCATTAGGAGCGCCCGGCGGGCAGGAATTCCTCACCACCAGTTAGGAGCGGCTGTTGGCGAGGATGCAAGGGGGGGAATTAAGTCACCCCCGAAAAAACGGCCTAGCCATTTTTTGGGGGGTCAAAAAAAAATAAGGCCCAGCCTTATTATGTGAGAAACATGGTATATTTGGAGCCAGTGTACATCATAAGAACAGTGACCAGGACCCAAAGTTTCAGTGTTCAGAATATTTCAGACATGACATATAATTATTCTCTTTTAATGTACTGCATCTTGCTGTGAAATGTATCCCCAAGTACTTAATCTTATTCGTGACCTGAATTTTCAATAGATCTGTCAGTTCTTCCTTTTGTCTTGATAGCATATTCTTTGTCAAGATCTTTGTCTTATCTTTATTTATTTTCAAACCAGCCACCTTTCCATATGCCTCTTTCTTTTCTATCAATTTTGATGCTGTTTCTAGTGGGTCTTCTAAAATGAAAACCAGATCACCTGCAAATGCTTGCAACTTAAATTCTTCCTTTTTAATTTTCATCCCCTTTATATCCTTTTCTTCTCTAATATTTCGGTTTAGCACTTCCAAGGTTAACAACATAGGTGATAGTGGGCACCCTTGTCTTTTTCCTTTTCTTATATCAATAGAGTCTGTTAGTTCTCCCTCTATCATTACCTTTGCCGCTTGCTTATGATATATAGCTTCTATTGCTTGGATAAATTTTTTAGCAAAGCCCATCTGTTCCAGTTGTAATAACATGAATCACCAATTCACATTATCAAATGCCTTCTGTGCATCCAGAAATATCAAAGCCATTTGTTTTTCAGGGTGTGCCTCGTAGTATTCCAAAGTATCCAAGATTACTCTCATATTATCTTTAATTTGTCTCTGGCAGAAATCCATTTTGACCAGGATGGATAAAATTGTTTAAATATTTTTTAAGTCTTTCTGCCAATATTGAAGCAAAAATTTTATAATCTGCGTTTAGTAAGGAAATAGGTCTATAAAGCTTGATTTGCAATGAATTGGCCTCCTTTTTTGGGACAAGTGTAATATAAGCTTCTGACCATGATTTAGGTATCTTCTTCTTTAACATAACTTCATTCATAACTTCTAGCAATGGAAGGTTCAACGATTCTTGTAGTGTTTTATAAAATTATGCCGGAAGTCTATCTGGGCCTGGTGCCTTTCCATTGTTTTGCTTCTTGAGTGCTTCAGTTAACTCCATCATCATTCTATTGCTTTCTAACATTGTTTCAATCTCTTTAGGTATCTGGGGTAAATTAGCATTCTGTAAATACTGTTTAACTCTTTCCTCATCAATATTCTCTTGTGTGTATAGTTTCCCATAATAGTCTCGTATGATTTCCTTCTTCTCTTTACTACCATAGCAAACTTGGCCTTGGTCATCTATTAATTGCAATATTTTCCTTGATTCTTTCTCCTTTCTCAATTTATATGCTAACCATCTACCTGGTTTATTTGCATCTTCAGAGTAGTTCTGTTTAGCACCTCTGATTTTCTGTGCTAATTCTTCTTTTTCTATTAGACCCATTTTATGTTTGATTATATCCATTTTTAACTTAATGTCCTTTTTCTGTGGCATTTTCTGTAGCTCTTTTTCAAGTCCTTTATACTCATCCTCTAATGCCTTAGAGGCTAGTCTTTTCATGGTATTTCTTTTCCTTGTATAGTCTATTATAAAGCCTCTGGCATATGCCTTCATTGTATCCCATACATTCTGGATTGATGTATCTTCTTTTTTGTTTTCTCTAAAGAAGAAAACCAGTTCTTTCTCCATCCACTGTGTGAAGTCTTTTTCCTTTAATATAGTATTATTTAGCGTCCTTCTAGATCTTCTTCTTTGTCCTTTCCATTTAATTGTCATTGGATTGTGATCTGCCCAAGTATTTGTTTCAATATTTATTTCTTGAATATTAGCTAACAATTCTATTGACATCCATATCATATCTATTCTGGACCATGATAAATGTCTATTTGAGTAGAAGGTGTATTGTTTAGTTTTAGCATTTCTTTCTCTCCATGTATCTTTTAAGTTTATTTCATCTACCATTAAAAAAAAAAATTTAGGGAGAGTCTTTCTGTTTTGCTTTGTTGTTTTCTGTGCTATATAGTCCAGTTTGTTATCTACAATTCCATTAAAATCTCCCATCATAACTATATTAGCATAGTCCAGTTAAATTATTTTTATGTATAATTTTTTTATAAAATTCTTCTTGATTGTCATTCGGGGCATAGATTGCAATCAGGAGTATTTTCATATTATTGTTCATTATTTCCACCATTAGTATTCTTCCATCGTCATCAGTATAGATCAATTTTGCTGGGATAATATCTTTAATGTATAAAGCCACTCCTCTTTTCTTGCATTGTGTCAAAGAAGTAAATATTTTCCCTAACTTTGGCTGTATCAACAATTGTTCATGTTGCTTTTTGATATATACTTGTTGTAGGCAGGTTATATCAAATTTTAATTTCTCTAATTTATGGAAAGTTTTTCTTCTTTTAACAGCTGAGTTAAGTCCATTTATATTAATTGTAATCAGTTTTTCTCTTCCATGGTTATATTTTGTAGTCAGGTTTAGCAGCTCTCGTAGATCTTGGTTCACGTTGTTCTTTGGCTTCCACCTTTCCACCAACTGCACCTTCTTCTTTTTCAATCGCCATTTGGCAGTCCTCTTGGAATTCAATTAGTGAGATTTCTTTTTCTGCTTCTTCCTCTTTCCCTCCAAAAAATTCTGTGTAAAATAATTCAGCTTTCTCAATTGAGTCAATTCTATGTCTCTGTTCTTGTCATGTAAACATTAAACCTTCTGGAATCAGCCATCTATAATTCACCTCTTTTTTAAAGTAACATTTTGGTCAGAAATCGGTATTCTCTTCTCATCTCTCTCACTCTTCTGGGTACTTGTTTCAGAACCACAATCTCCTTATCTTTATATTTCAATGTTTTCTCTCTTGCCACTTGCAATATTTGTTTTAATGGCTTTCTTTGTAAATCTAATGTGAACTTCTCTTGGTAAGCTATTTCTCATTGCATATCTTGTGAAGATTCGATAAACCTCATCTATTCCATCCATCATCTTCTCTTTAGTTATTTCCAAAGCTTCAGACAAAATTTATATCATTATCTCAGCTAGGTTTTGTCCCTTTTCTTCCTCTATGTTTTGGAATCTGAGATAAAATTCTGATCTGTCCATCTCCCATCTTAGCATCCCACTATTATCTTGTTCAACCACAGTTAATCTGCTATCAATGTCTCCTCTTCAATTTTTTGGAATCTCTCATCATACTTCATCATCATTTGTTGAATGTTCTCCACTTTTCATCATTAAACTCCGCTGGGTGCTTAAATGTGGCCCATGGGGCTGGCCTTGAAATATCAAAGGAGCGGCCCACACTGCCTCTGCCAGCAAAATGGGTGGTGGCCAAAAATAGGACACAGGAAGGCCTTCACGTGGCCTGTTTTTGGCTGGCAGAGTGCTGCAGGAGGACTTGAAGATTGAAAACAAGGTGTGAGGGGGCTGTGCATGGTCCTGTTTCCTGTTTTGACCAGCAAAGAGGCAAAGGAGGCATCCATCCCGTCTTTCCCTCCCCACTCCCACATCGGCCCATGGAGAACTACAATGGTGATCTGGCCCTCGTAAAAATCCAGTTTGACACCCTTGAACTAGATGATTCAGGCTGAAGTGTTTTGCAAGTGGATTGATGTTCCTTTGGCGGTCGGTTCATTTATTGATGACACAGAAGGAAGAACTAAGGTTCTGCTGAGGACTTTGTAAGATTTTCCTTCATTTTATAGCAAAGTAAATTCCCTGGAATTTTGTTTGGCCTCATGAAGCCATAAGCCTTTGTTTTGGATTGCGATAGTTAGATGTTTCTGGCTGGTGTTCCTATTGTGGATGTTAGTTCCTTAAAACTCCACAGTCTACAGCTTCCTTATTATACTGAAAGCTTCAAATAACTGTTTTTTGTCAAGCAGCAGCCATACATACTGTGCAGCAAACTAGCTGAAACCTGGCTTTTCAAAAGCAACTTTCATTGTAGAAGTTTAGCCTCTGTTTAACAATCCAATGCTTCTCCTCTTCCTGGACATGCTGAGACATCGTAGGGCTGTTCTGTACCTAAAGGAATTTCTTGATATGCAGAAAATCATTGCACTGAACTGAAGACATATATAGTTTTTACATTTTTTTGTCATGTTAGGGATAGCTCTGGAAGACAAGCAAAGTTAACAAAACAAGCACCAATGGAATTTTAGGAACACTCCTGGAATTTTTATTGCAAGGTATAATAGCAAGCCTGTCCAGGTTTTTCTCTCTTCCATCATATACTAAAAAAAATCAAGATGGTTGATTACTTCGTATTTCTGACTCACACTTCCATCTATTTCTGGACTGTATAATCTCTTGTCCCTCCTTAATGGTATATTCTTTCATTTCCCCCTTAACAGTGCTTTCATATCTTCCCCATGGTCAACTATAAATACCTTTTCTGCTAGTCAGACAAATAGAGGTAAAGTCTCTGTGGTTTTAGCCATACTCATATGGAACTTTAAAAGTGACAACCAGCACCTTGAATTGCACCTAGAAATATACAGTCAACCATGGAATGCAGCTCATGGAGTAGTGATGTTACATGGGCAGTTTAGCTGACACCATTTATTACCTGTGCAGTTACACTGTGCATCAAATGCTATATAGTGGTATAGTGGCTATCTTCCTATTGAGGATGGAATTCTTGTTTTGCAATTTTCTATGTGCCTTTCCCCTTAATTTGAATATAAATAGAGCTGCTTCTTATTTCATTTATATGTAGAACCAGGCATGGATCTATTGTACAACTTCCAAACTAGGCATGCTTTGGCAATGACAATCTGGCATAAATTTAAACATTTCTTGATTTTTTTCATAAATAAATATGTAAGCTATGTAAAAGCCAAACATACAGATGGCAATAGAAACATTATAGTTAAACATTGAATTCCAATCATGAATGAACATGCCTGACAAAGCACTGTGTTTTTTTACAACTCTTGTATTTTGATAAGACCAAATAACAACAAAAATGGAGCCAGAAGAGAAAGAGGAATCATTGTTACTATTTTCTTCTGGCATAATATGTGCTATTGGGAAGCTTCCCATTTTGCAAATATGAAATACATTGACTTATACACGACTTGTGAAAGATTTTGTAATAGAAGGTTATGAAGGAGCCAGAATACAACTATCATAAATAGTGCCCATGTTGTGTATAATCTACTACATCCTGTCTTGGTATTGTGACCCAAGCATGTTTTATTTTATGTGTTTAGGGAAAATATATTGCCAGAAGAGATTAAATCTCAAGAAAGGATGACTAAGTAGAGATTCAAAAAAAATCAGTACATGTTTCAGGTGGATGATGAGAGAGGAAAAATGTGCTGTATGTTAGGCTTTCCTTCTGTGGAAAATAATTTTATTGTGAATCATATTTGACAATCAGCATAGAACTTTCCTACTTTTTTTTTTTTTGAAAGAAAATTTTATTAATTTTCTACAAACAAACAAGACAAACAAAACATTAAAACATTCAACTCTCGTATGTACATCCAATGATGAACCAAATGACACACTGAATGTACATACAAGAACTTTCCTACTTTTGAAGGAGAAGAATAATGGAGGCTAGTGAAGACCATATAGATACTGTATATCCAAACAGAGGACTTCATGAAGGCAGCAAAAGGAGATGTTCATGGAAGAAAGAAGACAATAGAAGAAGAGACAAGGAAGCCAAGAAGAGAACCCAAGGAGGAAGAAGATACTCCAGTGGGAATACTTGGATACATGCTAACAAGAGAAGGCAAACTAAATGAATGGCTATGTCACTGGAACTGCTTTAAAGCTCTGGAAATAAAAGGCAAAGGTTTTCTGAGATAGTTCAGTCAGCCAAGCAAAAGGGCTCCCCTCCACAATTACCAACAAAACCAAAGGAGGAAAAATAAAAGTGTTGATGGTAGCAACTACATAAGTTTCTCCCTAACTTGGTCTTTCAGTTCTTCCAATAATGCACTCATTGTGTGTTTAACTTAGTCTATTGCCTTGCTGCTGGTTGTTCTCTTCATTTTATATCTACCTTTCTCAGCATTTCTCAGCAATAGAGCCTTCTCCAGAAAGTCACTTCTCTGCATAGTATGTCCAGAGTAGGATTATTTGAGGCTGATTATTTGTACCTTGAATAAGAATTTTGGGTTGATTTGCTTGATATCCATTTGTTTCTTTGCTTGGGCATCCATAGTATTCTCAGGAGGAGTCTTCTCCAACATCAAAGTTCAAAAGCCTTAATATTCTTCCTATCCTACTTCCAATTTTGGCTTCTATAGAGCACCACAATAGAATACAATTGTTGCAAAAGGCTGATATTTAAACATAGTAATACTTGGTTATATAGTCTTTATATTGGAAACTAGGTGGTTTAAAATCCAAGGGAGTCATGAATATACAGACTGTAATATCTTCTATTGCTCAACATTTTTACTTTTGATGCAAATATTTACTTCACAATAAATCTGAAGACAAAAGGAGATATTAATACTAATATCTCTTTGGAGCTTTTTGGTTGAAAACTGAATTGTGCATTCAGGTTTCCATATAAAAACACTATATTAGTAACTTGTTTATGAATAAAGCTAATATGTAACTTCCCAGTTTCACGTGTACTGAAATGTAAGAATATTTCCATATGTACTAAAAACAGTCTTGTGGCAAAATAGAAAAGTTTAACTCATTTTTAAAAACATATTTATTAGATCAATCAGGCTGTGACTGTGTATCAAAAAGTTAAGATGATATGTCCAATTGCATAATTGAGATCTTGTCCCATTTTTATATGCAGTGCGGAACATACAGAAAGGAGCAGGTCTTTGATTACAAAGTTGCGGCCACCATCTATTTCTTTATTTGAATCTTGAAGACTATGTGTACTTAGAGGTTGAGCTCTCGCCTCACAATCAGGAAGCTGTGAGTTTGATCCTAGGTAGAGGCTAATATTTGGAATAGACTCTTCTGCTTGAGTAGGGGGTTGGACTAGATGACCTCCAAGATATCTTCCAACTCTGTTATTCTATGTTCTACTTTGATTATGATTCAGAAGTTTTTAGGTCATATGTGAGTGCAAATGTAGAATTCTTATGCTATCTATTAAATGCATAATATCAATGCTATTGAAGTAGAACATTTTAGAACATTGTCAGTTCTAAGAAATCTATTTATTAAAGTTAAAGCAGCAGTATATTTTTCTTATACTCACATGGAAGCCTAAAAAGGGTAGGATCCTTGCTTATATTTGCACAAGGTCTGAAGCACTTCTTTCAAATAATTTTCAAAGTATGTAAAAACCTAACATTTATGAAATGGATAATTTGATTTTCCCTCCCTCTACTTTGTTTTCCAAACTAATAATGACTAAAAGGGGTTTGTAAAATGTTTTATAATAGGAACAGCAATTGGGAATGATTATTAAAGTCTAAATTTAGCAGAAGTAACTACCTCAAACACTACTCCCATCTTTAAGTCATTCTCATTTGTAATTCACATAGAAAGCTACAATGTACTCAACATTGTAAATGGTTTAATCCACTGGTTAACAAAGATATTTTACAAATGTTGTAAGCTCTGAATAATATTTTATCACACGTTATGCTTCTTTAGAAAAACACCGTAACAGTTATTTTTATTATAATATGAACAATGCATTTGGTCAAACTGATGAAAGCAGATCCAAGTTTTAGTAAACTTGGTAGATATAATTGAGAAAAATAGTCAGATAGTTGACAGTCCAGATGTTTTTAATCATCAGTCCAGCCAACATGGCTAAATACAAGCCACTGTAGGAATTGTTTGTAGGTATACATTTTTAATTTTTATATATTATTAATTTATATATTATTAATCAATCCCTCCTCTTTTTTTGTTCCATTAAGTCAATCTTGAGTCCTGGAGATTATCAGGGCAAATCAATGGAGTTTTCTTGGCAACGTTTTTGGAAATTGATTGCCTTTGCTTTCTATGGCTGAGAAAGAATTAGTGGCTCCAAGTCACCCAGCTGGCTTTATGCTTGCTTAAGGAGTAGAGCCTACATTTTCCTTATTTCGAGCTTGGTGCCTTTAGTCACTACTCCAAAGTGGCTTTCATAGAAACTTTACGCAGCTATTACGTTTCATCAGTTCTATTTTGTGCAAAACTATATTTTACCCTTTTTTACTCTGATGGTTGAGTCATCTTGGGAAATTTCTGAGGTTTAAAAGGTATTTCAGAATAAAAATGAAAAATATATTATTTATTCTTATTAGAAGTTGAAGCTTTTATTGTATGTTTAAACTTAATTTAATTTCTGGCCATCTGATATAAATTTCCTTCTTTTGAAAATGTAAGGAGAATTGAATTGCTCACTTAGTCATCTGAAAATAATGAAGATGAATGATATATTAGCTAATTTTTACAGTAAATTAGCAATTTTATTTTTAAATCTTGTGGCAAATCAATGATTACTATAGGAGTGTTATTTGCAATCAATTGATCGTATTTTAAATTATTTCTAGTAAGATATTCTAAAACAAGATGTCCTTTGGGACAGTTACAAACTATGCCTGAAATTCATGTACAATTATATCACATTACTCAGGAAGTCTAATATATTTACAATACATTCAGTATATATATTATACTAACTTAAAGCTCTTTTAAAGCTTTATATATTATATTTTGGGGTGGAAATATGAACGAAGAAGATTTATATAACAGATATTAGCTATTCAAAGTTTTTAAAAGAATCCTCATTTATATTTTGCTTTTATAAAGGTTTGCATTCCAAGCCCCAGTGGTCATATCCCCAAATTGTTCTATTATTCATTTTTTAAATAGTTTTCTTTAAAAATGTATTAAAAGCAAACAAAAATCAAACTAAAATAAACATTGTAAATGTGGCTAAGTTTAAAACAGTTTTGAGATGTGTGTGGAGGGAAAGGACACCTAAACTTTAACATGATATGCATTGGTGATAGCTATGTTTGGAATTATGAGCACTAAGTCCTAGCTTTTGATGGAAGGTACACTTGAGTGTATGTTTTTGTTTGACACTATCAGATTTTTGCATTACTATTCTGTCAAAAATGAGAAAATATCATGGATACTTTTTTTTTGCAAAGGCATTGTTCTGTTCTGGATGGTAGTTCCAGGGCTATCCCATTGGTAGTTGTGAGGATAAGCTTTTTAATGCACGAAGTGTAGCAGTACTTCAGCCAATCTGTGATAAAAGAGAAAAAAAGAGATCACTATGGAAACAGCAGGGAGATTCTAAAAGACTTTTTTGTAAAGTCAATGTCTGATGTTTGTGACTGTGGAAGCAAAATATTCATAAATCTGTATGATGCTATCATTTCTGATTTGTTATCATAGCAAATGCCAATTGTTAGTAGTCTGGCCATAGTTTTATTAAGCACTTTCTTTTGCAGAGAACTACTGGTCCTCAAGAGAGAGAAGGCAGAATAAGCGAAAAAGCACATAGGAGATGGCAGTATTGTCTTATTTGTTTATACTATACATCATATATACACAGCATGTTTGTAAGAGTGTTTGTGTGTGTCAATCACTGATACTTTACAATTTATACATTTGAAACACCAGTATGATTTCCAGAAAAGTACTAACTCAGAGAGATTGAATACAACTGAGAAAATGTTTTCTGTATCATATGTCTGCCTTTGATCTCATATTGAAAATCTGTAACCTTCTGACTTCAATCCAAACGAGATAAATGCAGAAGGGATAAACCTTCATGGCACAAAGAGAGTGTTAGGGACCAACAAATAAAGGTAATTGCTGCTGCAAGTCTGCTTGGACAGTAGCTTGAATCCGGTCAGCTAGATTCCCTGGAAGAGTTTCAGAAGATTGCTGTGCTTTGAAGTAATGCAGCATCCCTGGGCTGGAAAAGGCTAAGCAGTGCTGGCATTTAGGTTTTTTCCAGTCCTTGGTGTTGAAGCACTTAGTAAAACCAGGAGGTAGTAGTATATCTGATCAGTTTTCTGTTCTCTACAACTACAAACTCAGGCTGAAAGAAAACTATGATAAGCTGGTTACTATTATTGCCATTTAAACATACCTTTTATTTTGGGTTTTCAATCCAATAGGATAACCCTGTGCTTTTAAAAATATAAATATGCATTTTTAAATATTGTACAATGGAAAAATCAGGTTTATTTGATTTTTTAATGATTATTAGAAAAATAGGAAATTGGAGGGACATGTGTAAAGGTGGACTTACAAATTATCGAAGATTTTATGTCTACATAAAGAGATTGTGTCAAGTCTAAACATATGATAGACAACCTATTATGGTATTATTTTAGAAAAAGTATTATTATGTATCTTAACTTTAGGCATATCATTTTAGAAGTAAAACTAAACTAAAACAGTGTTATTATGTTTTGAAGATTAAAAAGATTTTTTGAAGATTGAAATTGGACAACTTTAGAAGAAAGGGTGGCTTACTAAAACCATCTAGTTACTAAAGTTGGTCACGATTTTTAACCGGACCAGTATTACTAAGAAATGGAGATGGTTTTCAAGCTTAGTGATATGAAATGGGTAATGCATCCTTTTGAAAATGTAGAAGCAAATCTCTGAGCCATAAATACAACTCTAAAAATGAATTGGTTTGTTATATTGGTTTTGCTCTTTCATGAACACCATGGTAATCTATGAAGAAAATTGACTTTTTGAAGGGAAATTAAATGGCTTTTAAGAGCTTCCTAAAGGGGTGTAGTATGTTAGAAAAAGCCAATAAAACTTGTGTTTTAAATGGTAAAGATCTTGTTACATTTATAATTCATGTTGTGTTCAGTCTATATCGAGGATGATGACAGCACTAACTATAAAGGGCAGGCTGATGGTACATCTTGGATGTCTGAATTTCTCTACAGTGAAGATATTCTACACATGGCCTTTCCAATCAGTAACTTCAACTGAACAAAATTACAAGGTAGGTGTGACTGAACTAACAGACAGCTTGATAGCTTTGAGGAAATCAAAGAGTATAAACCACACATTTTTGTGAAATATCTTTTTATTTCATTTTATTTAAGTATATTTCATTTTATTTTGTTATTTTTCTGAGAAAGGTTTTCACCTTTTGCTTCTAGCTAAGAAGAATAGAGGAAGAACAGAAACTGGGAAAACAAACTAATATCAGTATTAAAATTGCAGACAAAACAATGTCATAAAAACATCTCTTTCTCTTCAGAAATATATATTATATCTAAAGACCTTTCAGTTGTACATTTGTGCCTAGAGCAAGGTGGGTGGCTGAAAACTCTAACCACCCAAGGTGAGCAGCTGAAAACTCTACCTCCACCTGTGTGATTTCTAATGAGTTTTCAGATAGACAGAATTCTCATGTGAGTTAATGAACTATCAACTGGAAGGTTTTTTTCAACATATCTTTATCATATCATAAGGTCAATATAGCAGGAATATTTGATAAACAAAAGCTGTCAGTAATTTTTTGTTTACAAATTACTGCTGTAATTTGTGCACTGCCTACTGTCTGACTCTATTTCTCTGAAAACAATTCTTAAAAAGTAATTTGTTTCAGTAATTTGAGGCTTATAAGTTTAATAAATAATATAATGTCAAACTTTGGCCAAATTGGCTTTTCCAGAATCAAAGCAACTTCATTAGCATCTGTAGGATTATAACACCCATTGGTTGGGGGATTCCAGACTATCAATTGTCAACTACTGTTACAACTAACTTTATAACTGAATTTTGATCTTTTTAAATGTTTTTTTACAATGGATATTTTAGTCAGTAGTTTTGGCTCCATCTAACTGATATAGGCTGCAAACCAATGAATAGCAAACTTGCTTAGGTCCTAATACATACTGATTCCAGAAATGAACCAATATTGTAGAATGTTAAGTTGGTATTTAAAAATAATATATATCTAAGAGCTAACTGAATTATCATAGTTCTTGTCTAGCAACTCTTCATTCAATGTTAAATTTCTTTAAATCTTATAGTAGGAAAGCTACTATTTTAAATACATAAGAGATGAAATGTGTGATAGAAAATATGCTTCCAGATTTATAAAGCAAATATTAAATGAAGCTGATATAAGCTGAGTATTTTCTGGGTATGCTTGACAGACACAGGCACAGAAAGAGAGTGAGAGATATACACATATTTCTAGATCTAAGTGATTTCTTGCTAATACATTAAAACTGTATAACTATAAACAAATCATCATAGATAATACTGAGTTAGTTGAAGGGAAAGCTATAACTGCAACTTTAAATATCATCTACATATACCAGCTGATCATGCAAGAAAAGAAACCATGTTCCCTCCATTCCACCTTAGTTTTTGTGTAAATCAAATCATTTCAAGCAAACCAGAAAACAAAATGAATCTTAGAGAATTGTAAGAACTCTTGCTATGGGAATATGTTTGTTTCTCCTTCTTAAATTGAAATTTTTTTTTCTGAAAAACACTCAAAGTTAAAGCATTTCGTACTAAAAGTATAGTTATATCATAATTTTTGTGTCATGACATATGGAGAACATGGTAATAAACTAAACACATGGCTTTTTGGGAGAAAGGTTAACAGATCTAGATAGAGTGAAACTGGAGAAAACCTTCTGAGTAATATTCTTTATGATACTGTAGTGATGTACGAGTCCAAGGGTCTGAAACCCTGGCCACTTTAAGACTAGTGGACTAGTTCAGAATGTCTAGAGATGTCTTGATTAGGCCATCATGAGAGGCCAGAAGGGATTATCAAAAAAATAAAAAATGGAGATAGTCATCAATCAGGCACTTTATGAATAGGATATCCAACATATATGCAGTTGAATTAAATACACTCTTAGCTTTTAAAAAGCTTTTAACCCATTTTTTTTCAGAATATAGTACACTAACTATTGTTGCAAACTTTTTTTGTTCTATTTTTACCAAAAGGCAAAATTTTGCAGGAAGCAAATCTAGTTTCCTTTTGAGTTAAATAATGGTTTCATATGATTCTCAAATAACATATTAGGGTGGTGTAATTTCTCTGAAGTTTTGAGAAGCAATTCCACCATCTACAATTAGAAAAGTTAAGCAACTATATTGCTTGTGCCATGATTCTAATCTTGGTATAGTCCACTTATGTAAGGAGCCTTTAAGAAGTCAGGCTTCTGATTAATAGTATGGCAAATAAAGAGTAGGTGATTTTGTTTACATGAAAGCTTTAGGAGAAGGTGAAATATGTTTAAGCTGTAGAACAAGTAGACTACATATTTAAGGAAAAGTGATAACTTGTCTAGGCAAGAAAGTTGAGAAATATTCTCTTTTAATAGTCTGGATGGGAATCTTTTAGGAATACTAAAATGTCACTGCACACTACTTGGAACTGTTAGACTTGAGACATCGTGGTGCTATAAAGCTGTATCTTTATTCACGTTTCTCAGTGCTATTTTATTGCTTGCAAAACAGCATTTTCATAGTGACATGGGATAACACTATTAAAACAAGTTTGGGTTAATGTGTGACAAATGGATACATTTGAGAAAAACTGATTTGAGAAAGTATCTAATTTTTTTTTAGCAGGCTGACCCTGCCAGTTTGAGCTACTTGAAGAAGCAACAGGACATCTATGTAATTGATTTTTTTCAACTATAATAAATTTGACCATATTTATTTTGGAGTATCTTTTATACTTTTTAATTTTATCATAAAATATTTCATATGCATAGGAAATTTATAGACTTTGGCATCATTTTCTTAAAGTATCTATTGTTCCTTTCTGTCAAAATCTGCATTAAAATGGCTTGGTCAAGATTCATTGTTTTGAATTATATTGTTCATCCTTACTGCGGAACATTTTATCTTTTACAACTGAAAATATATTATAGAACGTCTTATGTTATAGCAGTTCACTTAGGAAAGAGCACATATGACTTCCTTTTAATAACAACAATCTATTGTGATCCTTTCCATGTAAGAAAAAAGCATTCAAGTCATATTCTCAAACTCATACTCAAATTCCATTACTTTTTTAAAGGATATGTTAAAACAAAAATGAATACATGCAACAGAATACCAATTTGATCTGAAACTTTCTTTGCAGACTTTGAACGTGCAGTGCTCGGACTTTAGTTCTGTGAATTTTAAAAAGTGTAACTCTTCCTTAGTTTTCTCTAATTTTGTCTTTGCTATGTATTCTTTTACTTTTATTTGGAAGAATTACTTGTAGTTTATAAAATCCAAAGTTGAGGGGCACCATTTATAAATAAATCAAATTGGGTTCAATCTGTTGAGGAATAAATATTTTTTCTCGATGAATTATCTATTTAGAAATACAATGGATACAGCTCATACTGTAATGAATACTGAAACTTAAGACAGTTATTATTGGTGAAAAATTCTTACTTGCATACATATATCATTTGGAATATAACAAGACTGACATCAGCAATAGGAAATAGTTTGCAGGCTTTAAGGTCAGCCAACATATACCGGGCTACAAGTAGCACAAATTATTTAGACCTTTTTCTCGGAGGTATAACTCAATTCCTCAAAGTACCGCCTAGTTTCCTAAACATATTTTTCATTATGCGATTGAGTGTGCTTTTTAAGAGTACACGTGCATGTGCGCACACAGACAAATACGATTTCTTGGGTTTTTGTGAAGCAAAAACAAACAAACAACCCCCCCCCCCACCAAACATTGCATTTAACCCATAGGGAGCTTCAGAGGATTGTGGAGGGTTGAAAAATAAATAAATTCAGGCTCAGTGGTTGTTGAGATCTGCCAGAGATTGGGCGACTGTTTGCAGCGTCCGGGGAACAATAGGTACCTGTATTCTGCATGGACCGCTGGGCGGGGACCAAGTAATCTGGGAGAAGCTTTGCCTACTACGCTGAGACTTCCTCCGGGAAAATGCATAATAAGAGCACCACTTTCCCGCGAGGAAGGCGAGAAGGAATCCCGGCTGTTGAATAAGGAGGGGCCAAATGAGCTTTAATCATTTCTAGCCTTGACTTGGCCTGAACGTGATGTTATCGGTCTAGAACTCAGCAGGGATGCCTTTCCCCTTTACTACTTCAGTCAGACACTCTCTCTGCAGAAGAAGTACAGGCGGGCGCGCGCGCGCTCACGCCTCCGCCCCCCCCCCCCCCTAGTCTGAGCAGGCAGCTTAAGTGTCACCGCTACAACCGAGCCCAGTGCAGCACCCGTCGCCATGGCGTGAAGAGGGGCCCCCGGGAGATGAAGCTTCGTTCGGCTTTCAAGTTGGGGTAAGGGAGACTCTTTATTTCCTCCAGACTTTTCGGGTCCTTGAAGACAAGGGTTTTATCTTAGGCTTACCTTATTTTCAGGTTGAATCTCTTTGCAAAGCCCGGACCGTAGGCATATATTGCTCATGGAGAAACTGACTTGCCCCGCTTTTTCGGAGATGAGAACTCTTCCAATTCGAGTGGCTTTTAACATTCGGCAGCCGAAATGGATTGTTTTCTCTCCCCCACCTTCTTTTTGTAGAAGGGAGGGGATGGTCCTTGGGGTAGAGCGCTTCCTTGTTCGTTAGAGTTCAGAGTGAAAAACGTCCCTTCGCCCTGGCTTTCCGTCCCAATTTTTACTTTTTTACACCCTTGCCTGTCCTGAAGTCAAAGACTTAAAAAATTAATGAACTTCCCTGCCGAGTTCAAATAACATAATCTACACGAAGAGCTGAAGCAAAAGATCTCAGGGATATTTTTTTATGCAGGTGTAAAGTTTAAACTTTAATATGTTGTTTCTGAGTACTTTATATTAATTGGAAATATATTTTTGCATTAGAAAAATGTCAATTATCTAAAATATTAGCACAATGCAATGTTAACAAAACACATTGCTGAGCATAACAGAACTAGGTAGGGTTTTTTTTTAAACTGCATAAATAAATAATATGGTGATTCTCCCTACATCATAGGTGTCTAGTAGATTATTGGTAAGCAATTTCCTAAATATGTAAATATTCAGAGAAATTCACAGCAATTGAGGAAAAACAGTTTGACCCATAAATTTTAAGTTATATCTTTAAAAGATAGCCAAGAATGTTAGCAAAATAAATTGAAACACAAAACAGTTTTAAAAGGTCTAATATGTGCCTTTTGTTATTTATGATGATGAAACAAAAGCCACAAATTATGATTGGTTAGTTCAAAAAAACCCAGCTACAGTGAACAATCCTTTTAAAAGACCTAATGGGTTCAGCAAAATACTATCTGTGTATAGAACTAATTATTTTGTATTGGTTGTAAAATACAGCAAAAGAGGCAATTTGAAAGCAATGTGCGTTATATGAGAGACATGCATTATATTCAATCACCCATTTCTAAGTTTCATTTTATAATTATGTAATTATGCTTCTTCATGGAAAAATAACGTTGAAATCCAGTTTGCTTTAAAATATATTCATTTCAGCTGGAATGCATGTTATTTATTCAATATGATGCAAGGACAAGAAGATGCTTTTTCCTTTTGGATCTATTGTGATGGGCATAGGGTGATCTGATCTTTTTAATTTTGACTTTCACACTCCAGAAGATTAAAGAAAGATTTCAGCTCTTTTTAATGATTGCTTAAGTATTTCTAAATGTTTAAAAGACTATTTTTGGTTGCTGTGGCCAGTCTGACCTCTCTCTTTGCCATTTTAGGGAATAAGGCAATCCTTTTTTACATTAATTCTACCTACCTTGATTTATGTCTAAAATTGTGACTAAATGTCTTTGTTCCCAAGTGATAAATGTGGCATGTATTAAATCATTTATTAGAAGTAAATACTGTTCTCTTACTCAAAATACGTTTTGTTCTGAGTTAATGGTATGGAACAAGCCACTCTCAGCAAACAACTATCTATTATTTTAAAGAGCCACTGAAAACTTGGCTCCAGAAGGAGGAAATTGGCATTCACTTTCTCTTTCATTGGTGTTTGTTTCTGATATCTGATGATGATGAGACACCATGTAAATTGAAATGAATGCCTAGCGTTCCATTCTCCAGCCAGATGGAAATTGGTTCACTTTTGTATATATATTCCATAACATCTCCCACATAATGTTTGTCTGCTATTTTATTATCACTGACTATACAAAAGATATGTAAATAAATGTATTCTTCTGATAGAGGCTCACTGTTTTATATTAGTTCATTGAATAGCATCAGATTTTGTTGTTACAAAAAATGTTCACTTTTACTTAAGGTCCCTTGCATATTAGAAAAACTCTTTCAGAAAGATTTGGTTTTTTAAGCTGTTTTTTCCCCTAGCGTAAACTGCTTATTGAAGAAATACATCAGGGCTCCCCCCCCCCCCTCTGTTAGATGAAAATTACTGGTTTGACTTGTTTGGATTTTGTATGCCAGCCTAATGTAATAATGATCTCAGGCTAGCAGAGAAAATGATTTGGGAGTTTTATATGCTTGAAAAACACATTAATGCTTAACTTTTTTTCCTTAAAACAATTAGCTAAAATTGCAACTGTAATGCAGCGTGATACCTAATGCGTTACCAGTAAAATTTTTGATTTAATTAAGTAAGTACACAAAGTAATATTTTTAAGGAATATATTTATTTTCTTTAACATGCAGGAAGAAGTGCATGATTAGTCCCATTGATTTTAGGGGTCCACTTTAGGTCTAGATATAAGGCATTAGCTAATGGTTTTCAAAACTGATTGCTGTCTCCCAATTAGGCATCAATTGGGAGACCTAAAGCAGTGTTTTAATATTGTAATAAGAGTTCTGTTGAATAATGTTTTATAATTTAATTCTGTTATATATCCTGTAATATTGAAAATACAATTGAAGGTATCAGATTTGAGATTATAATGATGCTTCCTCTTTAAAAAGGTCAGTAGATGAAGTCTTCAAAATGTTTAATATAGAAGGAGACAAATTTAGTTAATAAATGGCATGCGTTAGTTTTCAGATTAACAGACTTGGAAGTTGGGTCTTTTGGAACATTATTCAATATAAGATGAATTGGAGTATGTAAGGGGATTGTTAAGGATTATACAGGTAGAATTATGATATATGAAGCTTGAAGTCAAGGAATTTAGCCTAATCAAAACAAAAACATCCCTTCAGCGAAAGAAAGGCTCAAGAGAATATAAATTGCACTTTGTTCAAAGTCTGATTCCAACCACACTGTAAACTAACTGAAAAAAGCACACTGTTCTAACATGTATTAATGACATTTATTTGGCAAATGGTTACATTCAAGTATATTTAAAGTGAAATATTTATAAATTAAGAGTTTAATTATATTTTTGGTTGAAAGATCATCATGAAGAAATGCGGGATATCCAAGAAATTCCACATCACAATCATTTCTCAATATGTAAAGTAGTACAAATTTGATTTGCCCTTCTGAAACCAGTGCATGAGGTGAAACAACATTATAAATGTATAAATGTGTGAATTTGCAAATGAAAATATATGTACAAAATGTATATACTAATGACAGGTATGCATAAAAAACACATGCATATACAACACACACACATTCTGCATTAGGAAAATTGTTTATGAAACTGCATTGACAAATTTATGTATTTTAGAAAAAAAAAGTGTAAGACTATATAGATTTCCATAAATATAACCCTAACGTTATAAAAAAGATCAGGAAGGGATGATGAAGAAAGAGAAACAACTTGAAAAAAGATAACTAAACAAATTCAAATTGGATCATTTATTCCTACTTGCGTAAATCAATGGCTAGATAATAGACAGCTATTTCCTGATATCAGAAACTAAGAGGAAATACTTCATAATTAATTGAAGCACATAATGCTGTTTTTAAATATTTATTGTCACTCTTCTTGATGCTGTATGTACGTTTTCATCTTTTGTATGTTTGCTTAAAAATATTAAGTGATAGAATTACACTGTCTCTATTAACTGGTGCCAGATATAGCACTATTGATTAACTAACAGAAGATACCGTGTAAGCATTTCAGCTGTCACCTTTATATTGGGCTTCATCAATTGCAGTGCAAGTGTATTTACCACTAATTATTCTTATGTTTTGACTTCCTGTAATTTGCGATCCAAGTCTTACATTTTCCATTATCTTTTCATCTTTGTAGGTTTGTACTGCCTTCTACTTCTGAAGTTAGGCATATGTGTATTTCTGAAACATGTGGAGAGTCAATTGAGTAGGAGTGTGTTAAAGCTCCTTCATTAAATGAAAGCCATATTAAACATTACATCTTGTTAATTTGTTTAATACAACACTGCCAGCATCCCATGTCTGTGCTTTAGAAATGTTATAAATACTACATCTCAAATTTCTAAAGTCAGATTTATATGTAAACATCTTTGTAACTCAATGATGTTCAAAAAGCTGCTTCCCTCATTCTCTCTATCATACACAGCCGAAAAAGATACAGCAGAAATGCTGTATTTATTCACTTTCTTAACAGAAGTGTTTTTGTTCACACTTCCAATCAGACATTCATTTTAAGCAGGGCAGCCCTCATTCTCATTGTTTTGATTGTTCTATTTTTTTTCCCATCCTTCTTTTCTTCTCCAACCATTACTTTCCATTTGTTTTCAAAGAGTGTTTTTAAATTTCAGTTCTCCCAAGCATGTTGATACTAATCTCTCTTGATCCTCAGTGAAGCCATTCTGGCTCCTTTTGCATTGGCACAAATTATATGATTTTATTGAGGAGCTCAATTTTTTATTTTTTTAAACTTTCCAGTTCTGTATTTCTTTTGATTTTTTTTCTGCTTATATGGTCTGACTTTGTATTCTTAGTGTGCAAAGAACAATTCTTTGCAATTGGCTGCCAAGTTAAAACATATAGCATGGTAATGCCCATTAAATATAAAATATTTAACTATTCTGCACTTTTGCCCATTTCTTCTGGAATGAATAAATACTCCATAAAGAAAAGATACAAGCTAGAACGCAGGCAAGAAAAAAACCAGAATATTTTAAGTAAATAGTTTAAGTAAAAGTAAGATAATTACTTTTATGTAAAAATGATGAAAAAAAACCAGAATAGTTTTTCTCATCCTTTTTATATAAAGGTGATTATCTTATTATACCATCACATTAAGATCTTAGTGGTTTTGAATTATCGTCCATTAATGCAAATGCGCATTGTGTTGTGTCTAATGCAGTGTTATTGCAAGTTATTTAGAGAATAAAGAGAATTAATGCTTCACAACTACCAAAGACAGATTTCCTCCAGATCTGCTGTTGATTTCTTTCCCTTCCACTCCCATCTATACACAAAAGCCTAGGCCCTAACTGGATGCTCCATTTTGTGCTAGACGTTAGAAAAATCATTTTCTGTATAATCACTCCTGCAAATTGTTTTCAGTTTGAAATTCTTACTTTCTTCCTCCTGGCCACAAAAATCTCCAGCCTATGATTTTGCATACTTTACTGTATATCTATATTGCACTGTACAGAAATATTGGCAGTGATGAGCAAACTTGTAGAATGTATTGGTCTTCTTGTATTGCCCTTTGGCATATTGTTATTAATGTTTCAATTTAGAATATTCTTCTGACTTACCAGATACCCAATGACTTTCATTAAAACAAGATCTAGAAAGGGAATCCTGGGAAATATTATCAATTTTTCATGAAGATCAAAGCACTGAACTTCTGCACATATCCTTTGAAGCCTATTAAATTGAAATACAGTATATTGTTAGCTCACAGTAGATACTATTTCCTTATTTTGAAGAACGATTTGAACTTAAGTTCTGCTTTTTGAAGTTTTTATGAATTTATATTTTTCTTCGTAGTCCCCAAAATTATTTGTTCAAAATCAAATATTACTAATAATATTTCTTCTTTATATACAATGTGCGTTTTTCTTCAATTTAATATTCATTAGCCACTGTTACAATTTTGAAACTACTATGATATATTATCTTTTTATACATTGTACAATTAAGATTTTAGCAATATGATTTATTTTTATGACAACTTTCTTCTAGTAATTTGTGTGTTTTTTCTTCTAATTTATCCAAAAATATATAAATTAGGTTATGCTGTGCTACGAGCATAATGAATATTTGATTTGATTTGAAATTTGATTAAAGTTCTTTTTAGATCTTTGTTATTTTTGTTGTTTTTGTTGTCTAGCTTCACTTCAAGCTTAGCCATTTGTTAAATGTTTTGTGGGCAAAACACTTAACAGACATCTTGCTTATCAACATAAATTTTGGACTCAATTGTCGTAAGCTGGGGACTACTTATATTATTGTTAGTCTCTCAGACTTGTGTGTCACAAAGTGGGCAGCTGTAAAAATCTTTTAAATAAGTAACATGCTGATTGACTATACTTACAGTTCAATATTCAGTCTATACAATAAGAAACTATTATAATCAGGCCCTTGGTTACACAGAATATTGTAAGTATGTTCAACAGAATACAATCCCGTTTTGTCTTTAAAAGATACTAATACGAGAAAGTCATGAACAGAATAGACAAAGTCCTTTTGGATTATTGGACCTTGAGCCTATAAACTAT